>CM034308.1:18500551-19774048 GCA_019925795.1 Dendrobium chrysotoxum
CCGAGCTCAATAAGGCCATTACTCACTCAACTTTACATCGTTTACACCCCTAGCTGCACCTAAGCCCACTGCTAGCCATTGCTTGACTGCTGTTGTTGAACATAAACCGCTAGACTTACGTCCTTCGATCCATTATTGCGATAATTTTTTTTGGGGCTAGGCCAGATCACATGATTTTTCACTTTTTTGAACTTCCATGTAAAAGTAAGATGTCTCTTGCAAGTTGCATCTTCTCTTTTATATATATACGTGTTGAATTTTCATGTAAAACTATAATATTAATCTCTCTCCATCACCGCAAATCTTCTAGCATTGTACAAATATAAGGAGATTTAAATCTAATGAAACCCAATGAGTCAAACTATAAAATTGAATCTAATAAATCAAATAAATTTGTTGATAAAAAATGCATAATTGTATCATTGTAATTAGTTATAATGATAAATTTGTTTATTTAATCGCTATATAAACACATTAAATTAATTTAATAAAATTTAAAATTTTATATTTTTATTATATACATTTAATAATAGTTAAATTTCGCAAGTTGGGTGTGGAGATAATTACCCTCATCCTGTGTACGCATCTATGATTTGCCACACGCGCGTCGACGCGAATCACCGGATCCCTCTATTGATTCGCGTCATTCTTATCTCTAGTAAAAATCTCAATTTATTGCAGAGCTGTTTTTGAGTGCTTCTCTCGTCTATGCTATCCCGTCGTAGCTTCTCTCTCTCTCTCTCTCTGTCTCTAGTTTCATCCGTGGGATTTGTCTGTTTGGCAAATATTGCCAGCTTCTATGGGATCTCCTGTCAGACGCCGTTTGATGCCATTTGAAAGTAATTTTGGGCGAAATTTTTCGTTAATCCAGGAGGTGAAAGCTGCTTGTTTTTTTATTATTTAAAGCTTTTTCCTCGTTTGTCTCTTTCTTTTTGTCTTTTTTTTGCCTTTTTCGGGGGAGGGGGGGATTTGTCTTCTATTCATCAAAGAGGAACAATTGTAATCGTAGATGATGTTAGAGGTTAACCAAAACTTCTGTCTTCTGAATTCCTTATGGTAGCTGTTGCTTTGAAAATTTTAGTATGATTACCGTATTTATGACGGGTTTCCTTTAGCTTACTTTTTGATCTTTTGGATTGCATATATTCACCATTTGGTGATATTTGTTGGGGTCGTTTATAGTTGATTGTTCCGGCTCCAAAAAATTCTTCCTCCTTAATTAATTAGGGTTTGATTTCTATGTTCTTGGAGGGAAAGAGAGGAAAAGTAGTGTATTTGGTTCGTACATTTCTTTGCATTTCTGGCTTCATTCTGTTGATCAATATCCTTGTGCATCTCATTGTTCACAGTTCACGGGCGAAGCAGAGGGAAGGCGCAAGGTCTTGAAAAGATGATCTCTGGGAATGAAAGGAGAAGGAAGGTAATTGAACTAATTAAGAATTATGACTGTAATTTCTCTCTTCCTATTTTTAGTGTGACTTCAAAGAATTCTCAAGGAAAACGAAATTAATTTGAGAAGCATTTTACAATTGTTGGTTTTGCAGTTCTTTGTCCCTGGATTTTTGGATATGGAGAGAAGAGTTCACCATCCAAAAGAAATGATGGCTCACCTGACTCTCCTGGTATATTCAGAGATACTTATGTTGGCGCAGTTATAGTTAATGCGTGCATTCTACTTGTTTAAGAAATGAAAAAAAGGTTGCTTGGAGTTTTCAAGTTATTAAGAGAAAAGCAACATTGTTAGGTTCTGCCACTCTAAATTTCCATCAATATGCTTCGACTAATGCTATTTTTTTAACCTTCTGGATAATTGTCATCCATTTGTTCCATTAAGCTATAAAAGCATGATTTTATACAAGTAGTCACATGCAACGGCATTGGAAGGGATGGTAAACGATACTTTAACAATAAAATTTGATTGTAGTACTGTCTTGATGGCAGGGATTTCCAATGTTTTGTACTTAAAGCATCAATTATAGCATTACAATAATATTTCGAAGTAAAGATCATAAATAACAAACAGGCAATTAGAGTTGAATAGGCACATTTTTATTTTAAGTGTATGTATGTATATAATAGGTATAGAGAGATGAATTAAATGATCAACATAACATTTGGGAACTATCTCTTCTATCCCCCATAAAAATATACTTTTTCAGATGCATATTTTTCAACTCTTTCTAATCAATCCTTTCTGATTTTATTGTTTAATTTCAAAATAACAGCTGAACTATTTGAGCCACCATCGTTCGCAGGTATGGTTTTCTTATTGATTCCAGATTTATGTTGTTATGTGGAAAGATTTTCTTTTCATGGAATTGTTTTTCTACCTTTGATTCCTTATTTAATAATGAAGAACAGAATATTACTTGAGGCCTGTTAACATGAGCTCTGGTGAATCCTCTACACCGCTAATCGACATTCCAAATACCCAGAACTTCAGGTATCATATCGCTTGCGAATTTCTCGTCTTTATTCCTTCATGATCACAGTTTCTCTTTTTTGCATTAGATAAAGGACCTTAACCTTTGGCTATTGTGATTTGCCGTAGAATATTTGTTGCAACATGGAATGTCGGTGGAAAACACCCTCATGATGGGCTAAATCTTGGTAACTTTCTTATGGAAAATGACGGCTCTGATGTGTATGTACTAGGGTATGTATCATATTAGTCTACATTGATTTTTCTTGAACTATATCATTATTTTATGTTGGTAGACTCAATACTTTCTAATACTACTTCCTTTCACATTTTCTGAGGTGCTGATAGTTTTCAGGAAATAGTCCCTCTGAATGCTGGGAATGTGCTTGTCGTAGAAGACACTGATCCAGCAGTGAAATGGCTCTCTCTGATTCATCAAGCTTTGAACATGCCATTAGAGCCTGATGCAGCTGTCTCTTCTAACACTCCGTCTGACAATGTTGACTGTCCTCAAGCTTCCAATACCAAGGCTCCAGCATCCCCATACTTGTGTAGTCCCAGGAATTTATTGTTCTTTCAGAAGCTATCGCTGAAGTCCGTCAGTAAAACTTTTATCATGGGCCAAAGAAAGTCCCTAAAGTCCTGCAACTGCTCATCAGAATCAATAAGGAAAAATTCTGCGGACTCATGTTTCCAGTGCCAAAATGCCTATTACAGTAGTGAAGATGACTCTGATGAGGAGGATTTACCAAATAATTCTATCATCATGGACATTGCTGCTCAATTTAGTAGCAGAAGTAACCACAGAAGATACAGCCTCATAGCAAGCAAACAGATGGTGGGGCTTTTTGTGACTGTATGGGCAAGAAGAACATGTGCAGCATATAAGACATTTAAGGATCTCTTGCATTGGGCGTGGGTGATGGGTTATCTTGGCAACAAGGTGAGTACTAGTGTACATAAGTTGAAGCAGTCTGGTTATTGCTTTAATTTCTATTCTTCACACCAATCAAAAGGATTTGTTGTTGATCGTGCTCATTTGAAGTTGATGTGTAATGCTAACTCTGACCATCTAATGCTTCTTGACATAACAAACTATGGCTGACGGTGCTTTTGAGTTCAATATCTTGTCAAACGCTTACTTTTTCCTTTGATTTAGTAACACAATTTTATTTTCGTATTTGTCCAGGGTTGCATATCTGTGAGCATGACATTGCATCAGACTAGTCTTTGTTTCATTTGCAGTCACTTAGCATCGGGGGATAAAGAAGGGGATGAACTAAGAAGAAACTTGGATGTCAATGAGATACTCAAGAATACACAGTTCCGAAAGACCTACAACAAGCGTTGCCGAAGAATGCCTATGAAAATCCTTCAACATGAGTGAGTACCGTCTTTTCTGCATGGTTTGCAATCAGATTTACAACAGCCTTTGTTTACCAGTAACTTACTCGTTTTCTTCTCTTATTTGGCCAGTCGGATCATTTGGTTTGGTGATTTGAACTATCGAATTGCATTGAGCTACCTTGAAACAAAGAAATTCCTTCAGGATAATGAGTGGGATGCACTTCTAGAGAAAGATCAGGTAATTCCTCAGTTACTGAGTTACATCACACATTTTTTTTTTCAATGAGTACCTAGTATCTTTGGCTTGCTAATCATACGGTCTTTGCCAACTCTATTCGTTACATGAATTCAATTTTTTTTCGCTTACTTTCGCAAAGGTACTATGGCATTTAGTCATGTATCTAACTTCCACTAGCACGATTATAATTCCTTCTTATGCATTATTGTTTATTTGTGTATGAAGAAGAGTCATAATTTGAATCGCTTTGTTTTAGCTCAAGATTGAAAGAGATGCTGGACGAGTGTTTAAGGGATGGAATGAAGGGAAGATTTATTTTGCCCCTACATACAAGTATTACTGCAACTCCGATTCATATGCTGGAGAAGGTGTTCATTCTAACACTAAAAGAAGAACTCCTGCATGGTAATGTGATGTTCTTTTTTCAACTGGCAAGCTTTTTTTTTTGTTAACTCCGCTTATTTCATTGTTGTTCTTATTTATTCCTTTTCGTGTCAAGAAGCTTAGGAGGGATGCCAATGAATTAAGCTGTGAGCCTAGTGGAAGTTTTCTCGAGCTTGAACTTGTTTGCCAAAAATGAGCTTGAGCTTAAGCTCAATTAGAGTGTTTGTAATAGTGTTCTAGCTCATTTCATTAAAATTATGATTGTTTGAGCTTGACATGAGCTTTTCTGATTTGCTAATCAAATGAGTCTAATCAAGCCTATTAAAGAGCAGGGTCATTGAACAGCTTGTTAGTTATCTCAATAAGCTTTATTGAGCCTATTAAAGAGCAGTCTATTGTGCTTAAAAATGAGACTTTATTTGAATAAACTACTACATAAACCAATGTTTTAACAAGCATAAATGAATGGCTTATGTTCATGAGCAGTTAATATAAAAAAGAAAAAAATTCTCACATAATCACACACATTATATAAATTCTTGGCTCCAAAAATTTTTAGCACCTAAGCCTCTCCACATAAATTTGAGGGGTATTTTAATGGATTAAGTTCCAGGATAAATTTTCAGAAGGTAAATTAGTTAGAGATAAGATATTACCTAGAGATTTCGCCTTTATTAGTTAGGACTTTAAGATCTAAGTTCAGCTTTTCTATAGGCACTTTCGATTAAGGCTAGTCATTAAATATACATTTAGTATTTGGCGTATAATAGCAATAGTTTTAATATTTAAGATTTAAAAATTTACCACCGTTTCACTTAAAGCGGATGGGGGGAATGATGACAAACTTGATCAAGATCTCATGATTTTGTTATCTCGGGTTGTCATAGTCCACTATCTGCTTAATCAAATGAGGTAGTTGACTCAACCTGATCAAAGGATCCTTATTAGTAGTCATGAGTTGTTTCGTAGAAGAGTAACTTGTAGACTTGGGGTGAATGTTTATGATAGGAAGCGGATGCAATTTCAGCAAAACCAAAAACGACACAAAAAATTTAGGAAGTATAACCCCAAGAACTCTTTTTCATTGAAAAAACTAAGAAGAAAAACACTAAATATCGTTGGAGCTTCAATTGGAGAGGAAGATCCGGCTCTCCCAAATTCCTAGCCATCGGCTAGAGCCCACTCAACCCAAACAAAACTAATTCCAACAAAATCAAACATAATCTAAATCACCTCATAATTAGCCTTAAATAGGCTCCTCCCAAATCAGCCCCTTTTTTCTAAACAATTCTCTCATATTTGAATTCAAATTAGATCTCTTTCACTAATTAATTACCTCCCAATTATAATTAAAACTTTCATAAACAATTCCCTATTGATTCCTCCTTACATAATGAATATTAACTCCTTGGGCTTTCCCTAAATAATTCCCTCTCAGATTTACATTCTAATTAGATTCTTTCCCTAATTAATTCCCTCCCAATTATAATTAAAACTTTCCTAAATAATTCATATTATTTTCTTACCTGCCGCCCACCCTAGTGGGGCTCACTGGCTCAACCGCCGGTCTATCAGTTTACCTAAGAGATAAATTCAAGTCTGTTTTCGCTAATAGTGGGCTTTATGCCTTATTAAGTCTACCTTATGTTTCATTATTCAAAGGTGATAACTATTAGGGAGCATACGGGCTCTGGCCATGACCGTAATATGGCAGAGCCGTTGGGCCAAATCTTCTGATCAGTGGATCTTGTTCATAATTATTTACCATGTAAAGTCATTGGACCAAACCACCAGTTAAATGACATTTACCACGTTCTTACTAACATAAGATTATTTGAGAATGAATCTCAATGATATTCTTAACGGGATATTTGCTCTTTGTGAGCTGAAATTATTCTTGAATTAATCGCCTTCGTTAATGATTGTGGAGGGTGGATGAATTTTTGCTTTAAGTTATAGATGATTAAATTTTATTTTAAAATATTTGTATCTTGATAGGTGTTGAATTTCAAAATTTTAATAGATTTTGAGAATTGACCTTTTCAGTTAAGATCTTTCAACACAGTCATCATTAAGGTGACATTGAAGTCACTTGAAAAAATACTTGTATTTTATTATGATTTTGAGGCATTTAAAAAGATAGAATCCTTTTCGGTTGAGATCACTTTCAAGATTGTCATTATCGGAGAATTAAATAATCCATATTTTTTCTTATTTAAATCTTGTCAACTATGTTTACTAGTTATCCGGGTTTAATCAATGATTTCATGAATTTGTTTAAGGAACATTGAAATCAAGAGTTTGTATTTTTATGATGAATTTATTTTATAGAGAGGCCTTGAAGGCCTAATGTGAATTAAAAATTAAATTATATCAATAGCTTTTATGACCGTGTGCTTATTAATCGAAGTCATGTCAACTTCAATCCTTTCAAGGAGGAGGATCGAATTTAAAATTTATATTCATATTCAACCCGGGTAGTATTCTCGGACCTTAAATTTAAGAATTTAATAAAACGATAGCAGCACATGTAGGCAATTTAAATTAAAAATAGGAGGATTTCATTTAGTTTTGCTTATAACCCCACGTAGATTTCTCTGACTTTCGTGTTAGAGTATTAAGCATGTTTATCAAAGCTCATGCGAGTATTTTTTTTATTTTTTATAGATTACGTACATGCTTTTTGATGCATTTGTATTATGCGCTTGCAGATTTTTTGGGTGCACTTGCATGGTGCATGCACATACTTTAAAAATATTGGCACGTTATTTGATGATCTCATACAATGCATTTGCACATATTTTGGTGCATTTGCAATGCTTGGTTGCACACTTCCACTTTGTACTAATTTTTTTTATTTTAAAATAATAGCACACTTGTTGATGCAGCCAAATGCTTTTCAAAGGAATGCACAGTAGTGGTTTGTTGCATGCTTATCGGAGCATCACATGCTCCTGAGGTTGCTACACGTTTCTTAAGGTAATGCGATTGAATTTTGAAAATTCATATTTTAGATATGTCTAGGGGTTTTAAAATATTCAAATTTTGATTTTTTTTTGCATAGGTAATTATCGTTGGAATGCGCCCCCATATTTTTATTTTAAGTTTTAAAGGAGTCATCTTTTGCCTTATGTCCACTTATATGTTAATGTTGCAGATCTTGTAACCTTGGTTGAAGGCGGGTTAGGTTTCATTTATTCTAGATAGGAGAGATATTCTTTGGTTCATTTAATCTCGATCAAATTTTTACTCATGCGTTCAGTTAAAGTTAGGAGGTTCTGTTTTAGCTCGTAAGTGAGCTACTGTGCTTGTTAAAAGTTCATTATTATTACTTGTAGGTGAGTTTTTATGGTCATTACAAGTCTTTTATTCATGCCCATGGGTGAGTTGTTGTGTTAATTGCAAGTCTCTTGTAAATATTTTAAATCTTACAAACTTTTATTTGATTGCATAATTGCATTAATTTAAGTTTTATTCCTTACTAATCCACTTAGTCTGAATTTCATCAGCCTCACTGTCAAGCCTCAAGATCAAATTTGAGAAATTCATCTATGATATCATTTAATTAATTTATCAGAGCTTCTAATAATCCATTATTATGAATCAATCCAACGGATGCAACGAAGAATCATATAATCAAAATATAATATTTTATTTATTCCTCAAAATTTATATACAATAATCAAGAGATCTATTAATACGTCAATCTATCTTTCTGTCTAAACTCTTAATCACAAAAGAATAAAATAAAATATAAAAATAAATTAAAACATGAGTTCCAAGTATATTCACTCCACTAAGTCCTATCCCTTTCCTGAGAAGCATTTAAAATATGGAATGAGCTAACAGCTCAGTAGGTTTCCAACACTTATTACTATAGTTAAACCAACATAATAGAAATAGTATGCATATAGTCACCCAATCAATATCAGTGTGAACATATAATTGTAAAAGAATGCATAACATCTATCAATCAATAATCATATGACTAGTAAACATCAATATAGCTATATATATCTTATGAACAATGATTAGTAACCAAGCAAAGGACTAGTAGGTTCTATCATTTTCTATACTCATCAATTATAGTTACTATATCAATTCAGAAGTCCGTTTACCTATCATTATCATATGCATGTTGTATAGTATCTATGTTAAGCATGTATATGATATCATCTATTTAATGCCAATGTAGTATATCATGTAATTCATATGTAGTACGTGTCAATGTATCATATATTTATTATATATCATGGGATGCAAAATCATTGATTTGTTTATATCGTATGCTCTTGTATCAGTCTTATTAATCTTATCATATATTTGTATGAGTTATATCTTGTATTATATGTACATCATATCATGATGCAGTTTATGTAATCTATCATAATATGCTCCTATCATATGCATATGCATATGCAAACAATGACTTCACTATAAGCAAGATAGGACATCTAACTATTTTTAGTGTTTTCCTATATTCAATCCTACAGACCAATCCAATAGGAATCAATCTCAATCACATTACTCTTGTTTCCAGGAATCAATCATATCACTAGTTAGTTAGGTGGCTTTTTTATAGGAAGTCGCCACTTCGTGCCCGTCGGCGTTTCATATCATATCATATCAATCAATCCTCATGCCTCATTTTTTCATATCATTTAGAATTACACCACAAACCTTATTTAAAAAAAAAGTCATCGGCTCACCCTCCTATATAAGATAATGTCTCTAGCTAACCTAAATAAGTCATTTCTAGCTAGCATTTCTTTCCTTCACAAACATTTCACATCATGTACAGTATAGCAATATTTATCTTATACACAACATAATTATCAATATACTTATTAGTATGTCAAAATACATGCTGACCTAAATGAACACAAAATACGTGCATATATATTTCTTGTTTAAATGCAGTATATTGATATCTAATCATTTTATAATAATTATTATACTACCCATCTATGTTAAAATGAGATATAACCAAAACCTCTTGGTAAAATTTTAATATTAATCAGTCAAAATGCTCAGGAGTGAAATATATATCACATATAAAAAGTTATACAGTGGAAAATCACTAGAATGAGAGATATTGTATTTTTATTACTTTTAGGGGAGATAAAATTTGAGAAATCAAAATCATTGAAAAAAGTTGGGTTACCTGCCACAATTAGAACAATTTTTCTAATTGGAGCTACAGACAAAAACGACCCGAAAGTGACCTTTCTCTCTCCCTCCTCTTCCTCTTCCTTTTCTTGTTCCTTTCCTTCCTAGCCAAGCCAAGCGATGAGAGGAGATGACAAGGATTTTTGGATTAAATATTATGAAAACTCTTTTTAGTGCCTGGTGCCGTGATGCCCATGTGACCTAGCGCCACAGTAATGCATGTAAAACGATGCAGCGCCGCAACACTGCCAACAGTGCTGCAACACTGCTAATAGCGCTGCCACACTAAATTAATTTCTAAAATTTTAGAGAGCTCAACATCGGGGCGCTGCGCTACCCAATGCCACAACACTCAAGCTTAAAATTTTCATATTTTTATTTTAAAATGTATTTATAAAATTTCAGGTTGTTACACTCCCAACATCTCCCTCGTATGGGGGGCATCTATTAGGAGTGTTGGGTCTTCCAACAACTCTATGAAAAGAGTGTATGATTGGTGTCGGATTATGCCATGTTTGAGGTCTTCAATCCCTCAATGCCATGAAAGCACATATGGGTCTTCAAGTAATTGTTTGAAATAATTTAAATTTATTATTGTTTTATTATTTTTTAAAATTTTATGTTTTGGTCTTCATTTCATTAGAAAATTCGATGTTCTCCCCACATAGAGGGCATCATTAAGTGTATTGGGCCTGCCCACAATACTTAGAAATGCATGTATGGTCAGTGTCAAATGATATTACATCATGAGTCTTCAATCCGACTGTGCTACAAAAAGCGTATATGAGTCTTTAGGCACCTACTTGAAGACTCATAAATTATTCCACCATGCTAAGAAAAGTGCATATAGGTACTTAGAATCCTCCTCATCAGGCTATAAAAAGCATGTACAAGGCTTACTCGTTACATCACGGGCATCGCATACGAAGTTCTTCATGTCACGCTATGAAAAGTGCCTACAAGGTTTCTTCTCATCGTGTTGCACGTGTCGCTAATGGGATTTTGAGTTTTCAAGTTTTTCAAGCACTATACCTTTGTGCACATGAGGCGATAGTGATAACAACAAGACAATGATGAGATCCGAGAACGCTTTTTTTATTTTCCGTTTCTTTTACTTTCTGTATATATATGTATATAAAGAGAGAGAGAGAGAAGATGTTAAAGAGATAAATGGATCTCTTTGTTAGAGAGGAGTGGGAGCAGAGAAAGTAGGTTAATAGGCAATTGTAGATGGTTTGGAGTGTGTAGGAGATTGTAGGTGGGTAGTGTGGGCTCCAAATGTTCGCGCTCTGATCTCTCCGCATCCTTTTTTTTGCTGTGAGGAGAGTTTTAACGAGTCTAAGTTTCAGGGTAAATTTTCATAAGATAGATTGAATTTTAAATAAGACATTACTCAGAGATTTCGTCCTTATTTTGTGAGGACTTTATGATTTGAGATTTGATTTGTCATAGGCACAAGCCATTATGGTTAATTATCCCTCTCGATAATGGGAGATCACTTTTGATTAAGGTCAGTTGTTGGATAGGCACAAAGTACCCAACGAATAGTAACAACAACTTTAGGGATTTTAAAATTACATTTTTTGAAATTTTTAAGATTTAAAGTTTATCACCGTACACTTATAGCGGGTGATATGGGGAATGATGATGAACCCAATAAATATCTTATGGTTTCGTCGTTCCGGGTCATAATGGTCCCTAGTTTACTTAGTCAGAGTAGGTAGTCGACTCATCCTAATCGAAGGATCCTTGTTGACAGCCATAAGTTGTTTCATCCAATAGTATCTTGTAAACTTTGGGTGAATATTTATACAAGGGGATAGATTTGAGTCCGCCTTAGCTAATAAGAGTTTTGTGCCCTATCAATTATACCCTATTGATTCATTACTCAAGGATTTAGAGTCATTGAGAAAATATGGGCTCTTGCCATAACCGTAATCTAGTGGTACCATTTGATTGCAAAATTACCCGGTCAGAGGGCCCGAATCATAACCGTTTATCTGTGGTGTCATTTGGTGGCGAAACCTCCAGTTAGAGGACACGTGTTACGTCCCGAGAATGAATCATAGTGATATTCTCAACTGGACATTCACTTTTTGTGAGCTAAAGTAATTTTTAAATTTATCCACCTCGACAAACTGTTGTAGATGGTGAGTGAATTTTTATTGTAAGTGTTCAGGTGTTTAATTTTATTTCAAAATTTAGATTTTGATAGACATCAAACTTTAAGTTTTTATCAGGATTTGAGCCCCCTGATTATAAACTTTGTCCTTTGAGGACATTTCTTCGAAATTTAAATAAACCTTCTAGTGGAGATTTATATTCAACACGGCTTTCATTGAGGTGATTTTATTGTCATTTTAAATATATTTGTATTTTGCATTGGGTTTGAATATTTTGAAAGGTAGAGCCCCCTCCAATTGAATTTTTTTCAACATGGCTATCATCGGTGATTATGGGTAATTTCACTTAATTGGTCGAACCTTATAGACTCTGTTTGCTTGTCAACAAAGAATCGAGTTTAATTCCTAATTTTTGGGCTTGTCGTATATAGATATTGGAGTCGAGAGTACGTATTTTGATGAGTGAATTTTTTTAATAACCTATCTAGAAGGTCTAATGAGAATGTATGAAATTAAATATTTTTGTTGATTTAATGAGCAATGAATCCCAAAAGTTTATGTTTTTAGTAGTGAAACATTTGTTATAAGAGGCCTTGAAGGCCTAATATGAATGTATAAAATCAAATACTTAAGTAGACGCTACGACTATGTATTCGTTAGTTGGTTAAAGTCGTGTAACCTCAGTCCATTCAAATAGGAAGATCAAACTTGAACTTAAGTTCACTTCTGACCCACACAACATTCTCAAGCAATGGTTTTGAAGTGTAATGCACTTGTCGGAGTACGTATGAGTTATTTAAATTTTATTTTAAATAATATGCATGCCATTTTGTGTACTTGCATGATGTTTGTTTACACGTTTTAAACTCATTATCTTTCAATCCGCACAATATCCTCAGACATCACACTTGTATATTATTATGGTTGTCGGGGCCCATGTAGATGTTTTATTTTTCAGTGCATTTTGCACAATACATTGACATGTTCTTACAATGCACGTAAAACTTTTGTATGTTGATGGTGCATATGCATGTTGTATTGCTGGACAATATTATGCATGATGTATTTGTGTGTCGCATAATATATATACACGATGCATTTAACGTGTTGGATAGTACATATATATTATGTATTTGAATGTTGAGTAATGCAATCGTGCAGCATATTTGTATGTCTTATAATATGCTTGTGCAATATATATGCATGAATTTCAATGCATTTTCACAACATTTCTGCATGTTTCATGAAGCACTCACACAATGTACTTGCATATTCATATTACACTTGCGCAACATACTTGAATGTATTTTAGTGCACTTTATATGTAGCATTTGCATTTTACTTAGCGCACATGCATAATTCATTTGTATGTTTGTTCAGTGTGCATGCATGATGTCTTTGCATAATTACATGATCGACGATATACATGTATGCTATATAGTGTGCTCGTATAGGGCACTTGTATTGAGAGAATGCATTTGCACTATATGTTCAAGAGACGTGTAGGAGATTTTTTCTTTTGAATGATTTGGCATGTCTCAGGCACTTCAAGTTATACCGCCCGTGACACGCAACAGTTCACAGAGTGTATGACACATTCACGAGAATATGAATCCACTTACTTTTGGCAGCTCACATGTATGTCACCTGGGCACTTGTGTGCCCATGACTTCCAATGTGATTGATGTTCCCATTTTTTATGGTGCATTTAATCAGAATTATTACTGGGGATATACAGGGGGTTCTACATGGTAACTATTAATGTAAAAGCATTTTGAAAGGAATGTAAATAATTTTTTCTTTTAACCTTTTTTAGGATAATTATTACCCACATTTAGGCATATTTATGCTCATGTTTTACTCGCTTGTGAATACTCAAGAAATTCAAAGCAGGGGTCTCGAAATGACATCTTCACACATTTTAAACATGGATCCTAGGCTGGCAGGCCTCACAAATGTACCCTCCATGTCTTTTAATAATCAGATACTGAGCTGGTGAGGCCCACAAGTGTACTTTCCCTATCCTTTAGCAAAGGGATCTTAGGTTGGTGGGGCTCACAAGTGATTTGAATTTTATGTTATAAATAGAAGGGGCAGCTTAGTTCATTTTTCACATTCCATTTTGTAACGAGAGTGTTCCTAGGGGATTTACCCTCCATGTCTTTTAATAATCGAATACTGAGCTGGTGAGGCCCACAAGTGTACTTTCCCTATCATTTAGCAAAGGGATCTTAGGTTGGTGGGGCTCACAAGTGATTTGAATTTTATGTTATAAATAGAAGGGGTAGCTTAGTTCATTTTTCACATTCCATTTTGTAACGAGAGTGTTTCTAGGGGATTTAATTGTAATGCCTAAGAATTAAATTTTTGAAGAATTGTTTATTTTATCTTCTTAATTAATCAATCAGAGCTTCTATAAGTTATCAAAATAATAAATTTATGTCAAGGAAAGCTCGTCGGCCCACCCGTCTGCGCAGGATATTATGATTTAACAGCTAACCCATTTTATAGTGTTAACAACCAGCTTTTCTAGTTTATACAAATATCATAATCAAAATGCAGTATGAAATAGTCAATTCTATTCAATACAAAACAATCTATATAATATCTATAACTTAAAAAATCACAACTTTAATTTTACCCGATGAAATTCAGTGATGTTACTGTCAAAATGTCCATAATATTCATATCTATTATATACAAAAGGTTATATAATAAAAACTCGATAAATTATGAGAACATGTATTTTTATTGATTTAGGAGAGAAAAAATCTGTCAAACTCAAAATTATTGAAAACTAAGAGATTTGGGTTACTTATAATGACTAGAAGAAATCTTTGAACAAAATCAACGGACGGAAAAGCTTCGAACAACCTTCTCTCATTTTCCCTCTCTCTTCCTTCTTTGGCAAGACACGACATTGAAATTTAGATTTTTCATTTAAAAAAATTATTTCAAAATTTTGAGTTATTACATTAAGTGTGCACGAGCAAAGTATAAGCTAAGGGTGAACATTCTAAGTTGTGCTTCTTGGCAAACAATTATTTCTACTAGTTTAGTATAGATCTATTCAGATACACTTTTATTTTTGTTCATTTTTATTTTTAGTATTTGGAACCTAAGATGTCTTGCATTTTTTTTATTTTGTTGACTTAGAAGTTTGGTTAGATTTTAATTTTTCTAAATTGTCTTAAGTCATTCATTTTAGTGTAAATTTTGTCAGCACCCCGGCATCGTTCCTGCTTAAGGGGCTGCATCGAGGTGTCTTAGGCCTTCTCTCTTGCCAAGAAAGGCAATTACAGTAGGTGTTAGGTGACACCGCGGCCGAAATCTCCAATCCCTACCTGCCAAGAAAAGCAGACACGGGCCTTCAAGTACTTATTCATAAAGTATAGTATTTTTCCACCTACTAAGAAAGGCAATCACGGGTACTTATTTTCATGCATTGCAAATTTCCCTCGCTTACTAAGAAAGACAGTCTCGAGTTCTTATTTTCATACATTGCAATGTATAAAATAAACTAGTGTCAGGGTTATACCTTAGATGCACGATGGCAAGACGATGGCGATGATGACGATACCTGCGACACATAAAGAATTTTAATTTAATTAATTTTTTTTATTAAATTTGTTTATGGGATGGAGGCTAGAGGGAAAAATGGAATGTTTTCTCTCTTTCTAGAGAGAGAAAAAGAGTGGAAAGAGAGGGATATGATAGTTTTGTTTTGTGAAAATGGTGTAGAAAGGTGGTGATGGTGAAGAGTGAGGTGCTAGAAAGAGAATCTCTCTCTCCCTCCAATTTTAGAGCGAAAAGAGAGTATGCATTTGTTCTCTCTCTAGGTGGAGA
Source organism: Dendrobium chrysotoxum (assembly GCA_019925795.1). Classification (NCBI taxonomy): domain Eukaryota; kingdom Viridiplantae; phylum Streptophyta; class Magnoliopsida; order Asparagales; family Orchidaceae; genus Dendrobium; species Dendrobium chrysotoxum. The sequence goes on from CM034308.1 coordinate 18,516,081, forward strand.
AAAAAGAAGGAATGAGGGTGAGATGAGATGTTTAGATGGAGAGGGAGATGTTTGAAGAGAGAAGTTATGAATTTTCTCTCTTTATGGAGAGAAAATTTTCTCTCTCTAGATCTAGAGAGAAAAAGTAGAGAATGATGGTGCTTTTTGGTGTGCAGGGTGTAAGAGGTGTTAAGGAGGCTTTTTTTGTTAAGGTAGGATGGTGGTTTGAGGGGTATGGAGAGAAAAATTAAAAATTTAGGGTTAGGGTTAGGCTTAGGAAGATGTAGGAAGAATAAGGTGGGAAGGAGGGGAAGGAGAGGAATAAGAGGAAGAGGAAGACAAAGAGAAGAAAAGAGGAGGAGGAAGAAGAAAGAAAGGAGGAGAAGGAAAGAAGAAGAAGAAGAAGAAGATGGAGATGTTTACCTAGGGCGGCGGTGGCGGGAGGCATGGCCGACAGTGGCGGGTTAGGCACGCAAAGAAGAAGAAGAAGAATAAGATGGAGAAGGAGAGGTTTACCTATGGTGGTGGTGACGGGAGGCGTGACTGGTCGCTGCGAGTTGGGCACGCGAGGGAGAGAGGGACGATCGCATGAGTGGCTTGCGTGAGTTTGTCGTGAGTGGGGTGAGTGTATGAGGGGGTGCGTATGAGGATTTAAGTGAGAGTATTTAGGTTTTTTAATTTTTTTAATTACTATTTGTAATAAATTTTAAATATAAATTGATATAATTTTTTTTAAGTTAACTGTGTCCCGAATCGGTTGCCACATCATCGTTGTTATCGTCACGCTCGTCGATACTGTATCGATTTGCGTGCAAAAATTATAGCGCACAAAATTATAATTTTTGCCAATCGACAACCCTGGCCAATATGAGTGTCGATCTTAATTTTTTTCGTTGCCCCAAATACATTAGCACTGTCTGTTTCATGAATGGAGACCATTTCGGCGATTTAGGTTTTCAGTTGACGTGCGTCGGGCTGGTTTTACACTATATCGTGCTCCTTTGCTTTCAAAACTCACAGTGCGTGGTCGACTCGACACCGATTCTAGTATTGAGGTCAACAGGTAGGTAGGCAGTTGGCTCGGAGTTAGTGGAGTAGGTTGTAGGTGATTTCTTGTGATGGAGCAGGTTGGGAGAGATTGAAGAGCTGTTGGGTAGGAGTTATGCTCGGATTGCAGTTGTAAGTGGTTGTCGATGTTGGGGATCGAGAGCAGGGAGGCCTGCAAGTTGGGTAGCTGGATAGCTAGAGGGGATTTGGGGTTTAATTTTGGGAGCTGCAAAGGTTTGATTGGTTGGAGAAGTTGGTTCGGAGAGGTAGGCGAAGGTGTAGGAAGCAAGTGGTTTGGTTTGGAGTAGGTGGCGTAGGAAAGTGTAGGTGGTGCGGGGAACTTGAGCATGTGGCTTGAGTGCTAAACAGATAGAGGAGCAAGGAAGGGAGTTCTTGTGTGCTGCTTGGCTTGGAATTCGACACAAAGAGGTGCGTGAGTGGGTAAAATTGGGAGATGCAGCCTGGGAGGGGTCATGCATGTGTGAGAGCTGAAGAGGAAGAGGATTTGTTGCATGTACTTGTGCGAACAAAAGAGGGGGAGAGTGTGATTGGATTGAGGAAACATGCTGAGCAGCTATGAAGAGAGGAGTGGATAGGGCTGCAAACGAATTGAGCCGAGCTAAGCAGATACTTGTTCATGTTTGAGTTATCTTATTATCAGCTTGTTCAAGCGCAGTTTGAGTATGTTCGAGCTTTTCTATTCGTGTTTAAGCTTGGTGCATTTAACTTAATGTTTGTTTTATATTTGATTTGTATTTGGTACATGTTTGATTCATTTCGTGCTTATTGAGCTTTAAACAAACGTGTCTTATTGAACTATAAACGAGCTCTACTCTAGATGTTTATTAGCTAAACAAACGAGCCTTAGTGAGCCTACTAACAAATTATAATATCGATTCTATTCACGAACATGTCTAGCGAGTATTTTTTAACTATCAAATAAGCTTGCTCACTAACATATCTTACGAGTGTTTTCAAAAATATATCTAGCGAGGGTTTCAAAATATCAAACGCTCGTTCATGAATATATCTAACTAGTGTTCTCAAGCTATCAAACGAGTCCATTCACGAATATATTTAGCTAGTGTTTTCAAATTATCCATTGAGTACTAACTAAACTCATTCACGAACAAATGAGCTATCATTAAATCTAGCAAACAGGAACAATTATAAACAAATTTGTTCATGAACATTTTAAACAAACAATCTAGCAAATATGAATATTTATTTTAATTAATTTTAAATTTAATTAATTAATAATTATTATAACATTAAATCATAATAAGTATAAAATCTTTATATTAGGTATGTTAATCAATTTTATAATCAAATATTAATCAAATTTTTAACAAGCTCATTTACAAGCTCTCCATCGAACAAAAATCAAGCTTTGATCGAGCTTATTCACGAATCTTAAACGATGTTGTGCGTGAACGTAAATGAGTTGAACACATAGTTGTTCAAATTTGTTCATATAAGCATTGAATTTAAAAAAAATGTTCAATTTTGTTTGCTTACTCAATTAAACGATCACAAATAAACTTTAAATGAGCTGAGCCATGAGTAACTCATCGAATGCTCAGTTTGTTTGCAGCCCTAGGATAAATCAGCTAAGGGAGAGGAGGGTAGTGAGGAAGATAGGGTAGAGCAAAAGGGAGATGGAGGTTTTTTACTAGAGAAATGCGTGAGATGTAGAGAAATGGGAGTGTTCTAGCACATGTGATGGCGACGAGAGTTTTAAAGTTATTTTTTTTTAGTTTTTCAGCCACTATTGATAGTATGGGGAGCTTGGCAGCACTAAATTGTAGGATTTGGGTATGGGCAGGAGGATAAGGGGATGGGGTAGATTAGATACGATGTATTTTAATTAATTTTATTATTATTATTATTATATATAAAGAAATTATGAAATTTAATTAAAATAATATTTAAAATGAACAAAAGAGATGTGTCGATTCTCACGCAACTTTCTTGCGTCTCAAAATGTACGTTGCACCTTGTGCATGGGCAAATTTTGTATTTTCCACTCGTGTGAGAGCTCATGCAATATGAGTGTCTTTAGAGTAAATTTGATGTTTCAAATGTAATGACAGTTTGTTTCATGGACGGATGTTGTTCGGGCAGCCTCGAGCAACATCGTGCCTGTAGTCAGTTTTTTTTCTCATGTTTGCTCGAAACGAACACGGGTCCTCTCTTAGTGATTTCATGATCGAATGTCGTTTGGATAGCATCACACTTGCCAACTGCTACTTTCGTCCTTACTCGATCAATTTGTGCATGAGCGGTGCTTCTTTGATAAATTTGATGCTATGAGTGCACCAATGTGATATGTTTTGCAATTGGATGAGGTTTAAGTGATTTTGAATATGATCAAGGCATTTTGAAGTACGCACGACCTCGTGTTTGTTAGTCATCTTGCACAGTGCACTCACTTACACTGACTGTGGCGCTGACACGGAGGTCGACATAACTTTGTAACATTATGTAATTTTGTAATTGAGTCTTATTATCAAGCCTTAATTAGTCTATTAATGTGCTTGTTCACGAGTTTTAAATAATATTGTTCATGATTATAAGCGAATCAACACCAAGTTGTTCAAGCTTGTTCTTTTATCAATCGAGTATTTATAAAAGCGTTTAAATTTATTTGATTAGTTAGTTAAATGATCATAAACAAGCTCTAACCAAGCTAAGTCAAAAGTAGTTTGTTGAGTTTATTTATTCATTTGTAGCCCTAAACCTTAGGTAGATCTTTATAGTACAATCAGGTCATCATGCATGACTTTATAAAAGGGCACAGCTACTAGTTACAAATTTAGTATTTGTAAAGTATCCATGCTTTTTTTTGAGAGAATCTAAAACTAGACATGCTGATAATTCCAGTTTTCTGATGCATCTTAATGCTTTTATCAGGTGTGACCGAATACTTTGGCATGGTGATGGAATTGTTCAGTTGTCATACATTCGAGGTGAATCCAGATTTTCTGACCATCGGCCAGTATGTGCAATTTTTAAGGTCGAGGTTGAAGTTCTTAATGATGGAACAAGGACGAGTTTTTCAACTCCCAACATGAGAATCGGAGCGGAGGAGCTCTTGCCTGCAAACAGTAACTACACGACTGTCAAGGAAAGGTAAGATCGCTGCTTATATCCTTTGCCATTTCTGTGATTAAAGGAATGCTTAAGTCTTCCATGTTTTTGGCTTTGTAATGATAATTATAAATTGGGGGATTTACATACATACTCCAAAATTCTATATATTTATATATCTAACATTTAAATATTTATATTTACTTATTTATATCGTAGTGTTATCTAACTCACATTAAAGCATATGTATTAAATATTGTGTTTTATTTTGGTTAAGTAAATATTAGTGGTCTTTTTATATAATTTAGAGATTTTAGTGTTGTACAACAGCTACAACACCAATAAGTTTTTATCCCATTATGTGAGGTCTGTTACATGAATCATTCTTTTCGATTGAGTCATGTTAAGAGTTAAATTCTCATTTAAATATAATTAAAAAAAAAGTCATTTCTAATCAAGTCTTTAGGTCTATCTTTATCTTTCTTAACATATGTTAAATGTAATACATCTACTCTCATAATCAGGACATCAGAAGGCTGATGTTTTATGTCTCCAAATCATCTAAGATGACTCTCTAATCTTATCTGCCACTGGAGCTACTCTAACATTTTTACGTACATACTTGGTTTACATTCTGTCTCTAAGAGTGAAGCAACTCATCCACCTAAGGAGCCTCATCTCTGCAGCATTTAACTTAATTTTATACTTCTCTTTTAATGGCTAACATTCTGCGCCATAAAGCATTGCAGGTCTGACCATCATCTTAAAGAATTTTCCCTTAAGTTTGGGGGATACTTTTATGTCACACAACAGGCACAATATATTCCTCTACTTCAACCATGGCACAATGTATTCCTCTACTTCAACTATCCAACTTGAATTCTATTAATAATATCCCCATCTATTTCACCATCATTTTAAACAATAGATTCAAATATCTAAAACATATACTCTTATTAATGACTTGATCGTCTAAAGTCATAATCCCCTAACTAGATCTATTAGTATTAAAATTACACTCCATGTATTCAATTTTAGATTTACTCAAATGAAAACTTTTAGACTCTAAGGTTGACCTCCAAAATTCAAAATTTCTTTCAACTCCCACTCCCTCTTTAGTCTTATCAACAAGAAGAATATCATCAACAAAAAGCATGCACCAGGATGCATCCTCTTGCAAATGCCGGAAAGAACATTTATGACTCAAGCAAAAAGATATGGGCTTAAAGATGATCCTTGATGTAATCCAATTGAAATACGAAAACATTTGGTCAAAAAAATTTGTCTTTGAATACAAATAAGAGTTTGTGCATACATATCCTTAATGACTTGAATATAAGCATTATTAACTCCCTTCTTTTCTAGAACTCTCCATAGCACATCTCTTAGAACTTTGTTATATGATTTCTCTAAATCAATAAATATCATATATAAATCTTCCTTGTTCTATCTATACTTTTCTATCGAACCTCTCAATAAATATATAGCTTCTATAGTGGACCTACCCGGCATAAATCCAAATTGATTTTGAGAAACATTAGTATTGTGAATGCTCAATTACTCTCTGCCATAATTTTAATGTAGAACACATTAATTAAATTCCTTTATAATTTGTACACTCTTATGCATCATCTTTATTCTTAAAAATAAGAATCAACACACTCCTCTAATCATTTGTCATCTTTTTAGTCTTTAAAATAATATTGAAAATTTTTGTTAGCCAAAAAATTCCTTCATCTCCTGAGCATTATATATATATATATATATATATATATATATATATATATATATATATATATAGTGTGTGTGTGTTAGATATGTAAATACCTAAGATTTTTATGATATGCATGTAAATTCCACTTATAAATTTAAGCTATTATACTATCATTTGGGGTCGGTTCAATATCTTTTACCAGGTCTAATGCTCATAGTGTGTATTTTCTTTGCAAGTGTTATACTTTGTAGAAGTGCTGGAATATCATTGATCAAAAAATTACATGATCAAAATAAGAAAGTTGATTGAGCCTAGATGTTCTAATTAGGATCCAAATGTGAGGAGAATTATTTAAGGAATACATAATGTAAGAACCCAAACAATTTTAATTACTGGCTGGGCTTTTATGCTCATTGTAGTTTTATATGATTCCAGATAAAGATAAGGAGTTTGCAACTTGAGGCTAGGTAGTGATGTTAGTATAGTTTTATTTCAGTTTCTTTAGTTTATGTGTTCTTTTATAACCAGTGGTAGTTATTATATAAATTATTTTGGACTCTGAATGTAAAATATATATATTGACTGTAGAAATGTGAATGATGTTTTCGTTGTTTATTGGGATTTCCTTAATGCAATTTATCAACTTTGAATGTCAAATTGATTTAGTTTTCAATTGAAAGAAAAAAAAAAGAAACTGGAATGAGATGAAAATATAATAAAAAAAAAAGAAAAGAAATTCTTCCATTTTAGATCCTGGGGCATGACAAAATAATATCAAAGCAATGGTTAGTGAAAGAATTTGATTATGATCAAAGCTGCATTATTTATTGTATTATTGATGTGTTTATAGGTTTATTTTGTTTCGAATGGTTTATTTTGTATGTACTTATTTTGTTTGAGTAATCTGTTTTGAATTTAAGATTCATTTATTGATCAATCAAATGGAACCAACTAAAAAAAAAGAAAGAAATCCAAACCTACCACTAAAGTGTTTTCAAAGACTTCAGAGAATATGGAAAGGTTTGTCGATATGATTGCTTAGATGGTGGGCGATATATTGATGAAATAGTAGGGGGCAAATCTATAAGAAAATGGGGGAAAGTAGTAAGAAAAGATTAGAAAGACTGTTAAAGCACCTACCACACTGCAATATATTTGGTGCGAGAGGAGACATGTGAGACCATGCTATGTAGTAACATGACAATGTTTAAGGTGCAGTGATTATGGGCACTGAATGGCAAAATAGTCATTGCTTAGACATGGACAAGGATATGTTCAGAGCGGAAGTAAACAAGTAGGGTCAGTGAAGGAGGTCCCTAAAGTGTCTGAAGATGTACTTGTATGATTTATTGTATTCTTATACATTGAGTTTTCTGATGATTTCTTAAATGATTTATATCTGACATAGATTTTTTATTTCAAATCAAGTTTGATACGAAATATTATAGTTTCGATTTTGTGTAAAGAATGCTCTCTTTAACTAACTGATATTAGAAATGTCAAGGATGACATTTTTCAAAGGTGTTGAGATTGTAACAACCCGAAAATAAAAAGTATTTTAAAATGAAATATTTGAATTTCCATTTGAATTGGAGTACTGTGATGTTGAGATTATGAGCGCTACGGTGTTAGGATGGAAAGTACAGCGGCGCCAAAAAAATGTCGTCACAACGATGAAGGTTCTATTTCTATAACAATTTTAGATTCAACATGCAGCGCTACAGTACTAGATTGGAGTGCAACCACACTAGGCCACTAACCGTATTTTTATTATTTTTTATTATAAATATCTCTGCCACTCTCAACCCTCCGCTCATTTCTTGTGGCTTGATCGGGAAGGAAAAGGATAAGAGGAAGAGAAGGGCGAGGAAGAGGAGAGAGGAAGCTTTCTCAGGCTTATATGTCCGTCGCTTGTATTATAAAAATTGTTCTAATCGTTTTAAGTATCTTCTTATTTCTATTTTTAATGATTTTGATTTCTATGAATTTTATCTCTCTTAAATTTGTCAAAAATGCATTATTATCTAATTTTGTCAGCTTTCATCGCGTAACTTTTGATATGTTATATATTTGATCATTTTGAATAATATGATATAATTTTATTGCATTTTTATCGGTTAGAAACATGTCTATGAATGTTTATTTGAAATGAGTATGGAAAAGGTATACTTTTTTTTGTTTATTGGGATTTCTTTAATACAATTAATTAGCTTTGGATGTCAAATTGATCTGACTGTTAATTGAAAGAAAAAAAAAGAATCTAGAATGAGAAGAAAAGATAATAAAGTAAAAAAAGAAAGGAAATTTTTTCACTTTAGATTCGGGGGCGTGACACAAAATGTCAAAGTTATAATTCATGCCATTTTGAACTAGAGAGCTTGATATAATTGATTTTTTCAATGAGTTGAAGTTTGTGAGTTTGTAAATTCGATGTTTGTTATGGTAGATCTTTCAGGGATCAAATTGTCATGCATTATCATCATTCATTCTTCTTCAGCCCAAATAAGAGAGAAAAATCTCATTTAGAGATTTGTTGGTTTTCCCTGCTTAAGATATAAACTTAAACTTAGGTGAAATCGTCATTGAGTCTTTCAAGAACTCAAACACCCGTTCTCTTTTTGCAAACTGCTTGAAAATTATTACATCATGATAACTTATCATCCTTTGATTATTCATTTTTCCAAATTAGATCAATGAATTATTATATTATCGACCATATTGAATGATTTAGGCTTGGTTTGGGATGACTTTCTTACTGCTTCTTAAAGTAATATTTTAATAAAAAATAAAAAAAATTTACTAAAAAACTGCTTTAAGAAGCAATAAAAAACCATCTCAAATGAAGCCTTAACTTTATGATAATTGATACACGACCTATTTCATGCGTGATCTCTGTTTATAGTATTTGGCCAGCATCAAGTTTATTTCTGGAGTGACAGGCAACTCTGAATTGCTTAGCCATGAAAAAACATCTGCGCTGCATAATGAGGGTTTAGTTTTAAGCTTATTTCCATACATTTTTTGTCATCTGGATGAATTTAATGATCAAATAAACACCGACAGATTTTCAGATATTCTGGTTCAAAACCAGCTTCACTCTGAAGATTCTAAGATCTGAGAGCAGTATTGATGCTTGTAGGAGCTGAAGATATTAAAAAGGAGAAAAAAATAGTGCATTTGAGAGGAATCAGCAGATCCAGCAGCCCTTGGCTTCTCGATGTGTAGATTTTTTTTTTTTTTTTATGTTGAAGGAAAAATCATAAAATATGTGTTCCTGCCACCCATTTTCTTTTGTTGTTATTTGGCTCAGTTCCAAGGGGCCGCCAACAAATGGCCTGTACCATGAAGTGTTGATTAAATTCTATTTAAAATGATTTAACTCGAAAGAGCAAATGTTCATTTATCATTTTAAAATAATTAATATTAATAATATTTTTTATGTGATTTAAAGATAAAATATTATGTAAATAAATATTTAAAGTTTAAAAATTAGATATCTCTTAAATTTTTTAATTTGAGATGACTAATTCATAAGTGATAGCAATTCGTTTAAATGGTTTATTTGAAAGGATATATATTTAAATATTGAATTATTTATGAATGATTTATTTGTTTATCATATTATTTTTTTTTTGTATTTATATATCTAATAGTTAACATTTAATTTTTATTCATATAATAAAAAAATATTATTAAATTATATATATATTGATGTGATTAAGATATATTATAGATGTATGTAGATATCTAATTATCCATCCACAAAAAATTTGAGTTGAATAATTATACCTGCATTTGGTGCCATTTTTAAAGAGGATTAATTAATTAACAAATTATCAGAACCTTTTTTTTTTTCTCATTTTAATTCTGATAACTTCACTTCATTAAAACTGAATATAGATATCAATAAAAAAACTAAATAGAGAAAGCTAAAAGGAACTTTTGAACTGGAGTTGAATCCCTATTTCATTTTCTTCATACGCCCGGTATAATAGGATTATATGTATTTATAGGCCGACCCTTCTCCAAGCTCTCCATCACATTGAGAGTCTGCACGTTGGAACCTCTCAAAAAAATGCTATGTTTCTTATGATTAACGCTGCTGTGTACTTTATCTGGCAAGAGCGTAATAGTAGAAAGTTTAACACGAAGACAGCTTGTGCCATTACCATGTCCAAGAAGATACAAAGAGTTGTTTTTCTTAAAATTAAAAGTTGGAAGCATGGAGAGCTCATTATAGACAAGATGAATCTGAAATATACTTAATTAGCTTTTGTGTTGGCTGCTTGGCTGGTTCTGCTTTTGGATTGGCTGCTTCTTTTGGGACTGTTTTCCTTATTTTTTTTGATGAGGCTACAAATTTCTGGTATCATTGATCGTTGGCATCATTATACTGTTTGGATGACGGATGTGCTGGTGGAATGGTTCAACTTATTCGGAGATGCCTCTTGCTGCCTTTCGAGTTGCCCCTGCTGCCTTATTTGTTGCCTCGGTTATACTCGGCAGACTATTTTTGGGCTCTGGACAATGATGACGTCTGCCACTCTCCTTTAGGATGGTCTTCGGGCAACCAAAGGAGATCTTATTTATCTTGAAAAATCTTATTTCTGAGTCCAGGCCTTGACTGATAATTCAGTCATTTTTGCCATTTTGTTTTACTCTTTCTTCATCCCACTATTTTGGGGTTTTGATTGTCTCTCCTATATTTCACTTCTGTTCTATTTTTTGTACACCATTTTTACTTAATATAGTTTGGGCAAAGCCCTCAATTTTCCCAAAAAAAAAAAAAAACAAAGCTGATCAAGATCCAAACATTGGTACTGATGCATATTAATGAGTGGTTGAGATGAATGTTGCGGTTTCCTGCGCCTGGCAGTTTTGACGACTGCTGTAGTTGCCAGAGCCAGTGAGCAGAGTGGGCAAGTTTGGAGTGTGATATGCCATCACGAACGGGTTGTTTGTAACATAACTCTTATCAGCCTTCCTCAAATTAAGGATCCAAAATTAATTTATCTCTTAGTAAATGAAACCGTTTGTTGGGAGGGCCTTTGTAAATATGTCGGCAATTTGATCTTCAGTAGTAATGTGATGGGCAATGATAGTGTTGGATTTGATACATTCATGAATATAGTAATGATCTATTTCAATGTGCTTGATTCTGACATGAAACGGAGGGTTATTTGCTAGTGATATCGCATAATTGTTATCACAGAATATTTGTGTGGATTGATGAAGAAGAATGTTAAATTCTATGAGTAAACGTCAAAGCTAAATAATTTCAATTTATGCGGAGGTGAGAGCTCTATATTCTGATTCTGTGGAGGATCTGGCAACCGTTGTTTGCTTTATGGTACACCAATTATACGAGCAGAATCGAAAAGGATATAAAACCTTGTAGTGGATTTCTGATCTAGTTTATCATTGGCCCAGTCAGCATCCACATAGGCCCGAAGCTCCTGTGTATCCGGTGTGATAGGTAATCCTAGCTGAATAGTTCCTTTGAGGTATCGAAGGTTGCATTTGATCATCTGGACGTGTTGATTTAAAGGGTTGTGCATATGATGACATCCTTGATTAACCGCAAATGAGAAATCTGAGCAAGTGATTGCGATGTATTGAAGGGATCATGCAAGACTATGATAGAGGTGTGGATCAGAAAATGGTAAACTTGCGGTTGGTGACAAGTTTGATTTGTTGGCAACCGAATTTGGTAATGGTTTGCGTGTAGTCATTCGTGCTTGGTCTAAAATGGCATCGACATAATTGAATTGATGTAATAATAGTCCAGAATCAGATTTCTGAACTTGCAGTCCCAGGAAAGGGTGGATTTTGCCCATATTTTTAAGTTGGAAATGTTGTTGGAGGTCTTGCAATAGCCGAGTTATGGTGTTGGAGAGATTACCCATGAGCAGAATATCATCCATGAAAATGAGCAAGTAAACAGGCATGGAAGATGTAGAGTAAATCAATAAGGAGGGATCAGCAGTGCTGAATGTAAATCCCCACTGAATAAAGTAAGCTGTGAAGGTTAAAAACCATTATCTGGGAGCCTACTTTAAATCATAAATAGCCTTGTTAAGTTTGCAGACATATGTGAGATGATTTGGATCTTTAAAGCCCGGAGATTGCTCCATGTAGATAGTTTCAGTGAGCTTTCCATGAAGGAAAGCATTAGATACATCTAATTGTTTAATTTGTCATTTATTTTGAAGTGCAATTGTGATAAATGCATTAATTGTTTGAAATTTAGCAACAAGGCTAAAAGTTTCTGTGAAGTCTAAGCCATACTCTTGTTTGTATCCTTGCGCTTCAAGGCGTGCTTTATATATTGCCACCATACCATCATCATGAAGTTTGGTTCTAAATAGTCGTTTATTGCTTAGAACATTTTGATTAGAATGAGGTGGAACAAGATTCCAAGTCCCTTGGGTTATAAGGCTTGAAATTCTTGTGGCATTGCTTAAAATAATATTTTATTAACATATTGTACTAGTTTTTTAATGTTAAGCAGCAATAACTATCAATTTTTTTAGCGCCCCACTATTGGGTGTCCAAGCGCATTGGCGCTGCAATAACACATAGGCGCCGCAACAACACATAGGCTCCAAATAATAATATTGCAGTGCTTTAAGTTCTAGAATTTGAGTTTTTGAACTAGTGTCGCAACGCTAGGCCATTAACATCACTTTAAATATATTTTAAAACCACTATTCCATTACATTTGTTTGATTGCTGTCGCTGAGTAAGAGAGAGAAAAGATATAGATTTAGAGAGGAGAGAAGGGATTCTGAGCTGCTTCGGGTCGTTTTGAGCCGTTGACCTAGTTGAGAAAGTTGTTCGGATTGAGATAGATCACATTTTCTCAGTTTTCAAAAAATATGAAGTTTTTTTTTCGAATTTTTTTATTAAAGTTATATTTTCATTATTGAAAAAATGCGAATAACTTTGCACTGGTAAAACTTTTACTTCTTAACTTTTTATATGTTATAGTGATTGAGATTATGAATATTTTGAGTATTTTTTTTAAATTTTATACCACATATTTTGAAAATTGTATGATTTTTATTGAATATAAAATAATCTGGACTCTAAAAAATAGTGTTTGTTGCGGACTCAAATATACGCGGCGATAGAGTTTAATATTTCCGTCTCAGCGTTGTACGTATATCCAGCACACAAACAGAAGAGTGAAAGAAACACCAGGATTTTTACGTGGAAAGCCCTGAAAAAGGGAAAAACCACGGGGCCACGCCCAGTTGAAAAAGTTCCACTAGTGTTGTTTGAAATACACGAGGATGACTCGTCCTTTAACTTCAGGACGATCAGATTACAATGAGTATCAATTACAAGGCCAAGCAGAGTTCCGACGTCACTCGGGCGTCAGACAGAATTCCGGCGTCACTTGGAAAGAAGTCCGGCGTCACTCGGACGTCGGGTAGAATTCTAGCGTCGGGCAGAATTCCGACGTTGCTCCCGTGTCGGGCAGGGCTCCGGCGTCCCTCGGGCGCCTGGTGGTGCTTCGGTGGTGTTCCGGCGGTGTTCCGGCGGTGGTCGAGGAGGAGTTATTCCCTCCTAGGCTTCTCTTCTCTTCCTTCTCTTCTTCTCTTCTTGGCTTGGGGTCCCCTCTTAAGAGAAATGAGGGGCTATTTATAGTTTTTCTGGAGTGGCATAGCCCGTAAATATGTGAGGGATCAGGGGTAAATAAGGAGTGATCCGGATGAACGGTCGATATTGAATCCCTTGATCGTGAACCGTTTATCAAGCATTTGAAGGTCTTAATGATATCAGAATTCTGCGATCTTGGACTCGTTGGATTCGTCTCGTCGAGCCGCTCGATTCGAGTATAAGCTCGTCAAAATCGGAGACCGTTTGGTAACTCAAATTGCTGTTTGATGCTTCCAACAGCACTTTGGGTACTTGATTTGGACTCACTTGGGCTCGGATTGAGTCGAATTTGGTGTCGTTGGATTCGTATTTCCGAGACACTCAGTTCGACTATAAGTTTGCTGAAATCGGAGTTTAAATGGTCTCCGAAATAATTTTTGAAGTTTCCAACTTGAGTTTTTCCTCGAGATTCGTGCCCGATCAAGATAATTTTTTTATGACGTATCAGTTGCCCCCCTATTTTTGGACGTCAAAGCTCCAGGAGTCCAAAAATATATGTGTCGGCTTTTCACTTTGGCAAAATCACAAAAATTTGAGTTCCAAAAAGTAAATGTTTGCTCGAACTTGATCATAGAGGCCCCGTTGAGCTCCGAAAGTGTCAAAATTGAGTCCGGAACGTCGAAAAACGTGTCTGGGGACCCCAAAAACGTCGAATTTGGACCGTCCGGGCCCGAAATCGGAGCCCGGGAACGCGTAGGCGGCCGAACCGGCCGGCCGGCCGGCCGCCGCCGCCCGCCGCCGCCCGCGGCGGCACTTGCGCCAACCGGCGCGTCCGCGCGCGGAACCGCGCGGTTATAACCGCGCGGGGCGCGGTTAATTAAAAAATATTATTATTATTTTTTTTAAAGTAGTGGGGCCCAAAAAATTCCGAAAAAATCCCAAAAAATTCCGGAAAATTTGAAAAAATTCAGGAAATTTAATAAAATTTTGGAATCCTCCCCCCCTCAAAAATAATATAAATAGACCCTCAGGGCCTAGGAGAAACTCGCCCCTTCTTCCTTTCTCCCTCTGGCTTTTGACATTTTGAGGCTTTCCGCCGTTTTTGAGTAGGTGATTTTCCCTACTTGACTCGGCGCCCCTCCCTTTGCGCAGAAGTTAGAGTATTCCTCTCTTCTCCCCTCTAGTTTCTGGCATTTTGAGGCCTTCCGCCGTTTTTGAGTAGGTGATTTTCCCTACTTGACTCGGCGCCCCTCCCTTTGCACAGAAGTTAGCGGTTTTCCCTCTTTTTTCTCTCATTCTGGCTTTCTGACAGTTGAGGCATTCCGTTGTTATTCAGTAGGTGATTTTCCCTACTTGAGACAACGCCCCTCCTCTTGTACAGGAGTTAGAAATTTCTTTTCTTTTTCATTCCTTCATGTGGAGGTGAGATGTTAGTCGGAGGGAGTCTGAAGATGGTCGGAAGTCAGGCATCGGGAAGAAGTACGGCGTCGGGTAGAACTCCGACGAAAATCCGTCGGCGGGAAGAAGTCCTATGACGGGTAGAAATTCGGTGTCCGGTAGAAGCCCAACAAACATCCGGCGATGGGCAGAAGTCCGACGTCGGGAAGAATTACAGCGTCGGGTTGAAGTCCGACGAGGGTCCGACGACGGGCATAAGTCCAACGTCGGGTAGAAGTTCGACGAAAGTCACGCGACTGACAGAAGTCTTTCAACGGGAGGAAGTTCGGTGTCAGACAGAAGTCTGACGAAAGTCCCGTGATTGGCAGAAGTCCTGCGTCGAGTGGAAGTACGGTGTCGGGCAGAAGTCCGACGAAAATATTGGGCAAAATTCCAACGCAAGTCCGGCGACGGGCAGAGACCCAGCAACGGGAAGAAGCTCGTCGTCGGGTAAAAGTCCGATGAAAGTCCCTCGACGGGCATAAGTACAACGTCGGGTAGATATCCGAGGCAAGTCACGCAACTGGCAGAAATACAACGTTGGGTAGAAATTCGATGAGGGTCTAGCGACGGGCAGATGATGGCCGGCGTCCAGTAACATTGTGTTAAGGCAATATTCATCCATACTGAAGTGTGCCAACATTAGGTATTACTGAATCAAGAGGCCGAAGTAGTGTGACATGCCAATATTCTGGCAATACACTAACACTGTCAACTGAGTGGAGGTCTGATGATGATCCAGTTATGTCCTTTCTTTAAAGGAGCAGTTGTAGGAGATGCTTGCGTGCAGTAAGGGAGAAGTCACTTAAATCCACCAAGGATATTTGACTGTGTTAAAGTTACTTGTTACTGGATGATACTAGCTTGTATGAGTGTCACCAGTGTACCTTTTGATTTCAACTTCTGGTGAGAAGAAATGTATATTTGAATCTGAATTTATGTAACTCCAATGATATTGTATATGAAATGAGGATTTGTCCCCTAGAGGGACCTGAATTGTTATTGCATCTGTAAGACATGTTTTGTGCTTTTGATGTATTATTAGTTTGAACGAATGTGAGAGACACCCTTTTAGGATGTTTGACATATCTGAGACTGTAAGTCAAAGCCCTTGCTTGATGACGTTAAGGGAAGATGTTAGATTAAATCTCCCCAAGAATGATCTTCCAATGATTGGGATACAAGACATCATCCAATGACATTTGACCTATATGAGGTTGTATGTCAGAGCCCTGCTCAATGACGTTAACCTGTATAGGAGTGGTCGAGGGAATCCACCAAGGATGTGAGACCTATTCGAGGTTGTATGCCAGAGCCCTGCTCGATGACGTTAACCTTTATGGAAGAGGTCGAGAGAATCCACCAAGGATGTGAGACCTATCCGAGGTTGTATGTCGGAGCCTTTGCTCGACGACGTTAACCTGTATGGAAGAGGTCGAGAGAATCCACCAAGGATGTGAGACCTATCCGAGGTTGTATGTCGGAGCCTTTTGCTCGACGACGTTAACCTGTATGGAAGAGGTCGAGAGAATCCACCAAGGATGTGAGACCTATCCGAGGTTGTATGTCGGAGCCTTTGCTCGACGACGTTAACCTGTGTGGAAGAGGTCAGATCGAATCCCCCTGGGATTGATCATCCAGTGATTGAGACACAATAAAGATTGTGTATTTCTCGAATCAAGGATAAAGAGACTATATTTGTCAGTAGTTTTTCATTGTCATTTATATTCTTTTTTAAAGAAAGAGACAATATCAAAACTGGACGAACAACACATTATATTACTGTAAGACAATACAATAATTCCCTTGTACAACAAAAGATATACATATAGGGACAACCACATCATTTGACTTGATAGAAATACTAAGGACATTAGAGTGACATCCTACTGATCATAGAAGAGATACATGGTGACACATGATAAGTAGTATTACTAACACAAAGGTTCAAGTTGCAGCATTACTCAATCTCACCAACCATTTGAATATTATTCAATGGTTGTCTTTGTTGTTGTTGATTTTGCCCCCCAGTGGGGCGAGCTTCTTCTCGGGTAGGTGGGTTCCCAATAAACTGTCGAAGATAGCCCTGGCGGATAAGTTTTTCAATCTCATCCTTAAGTTGCCAACATGCTTCAGTAGTGTGGCCACGACTACGATGAAAGTGACAGTACTGATCTTGATTTCCTGTATTTGGCTTCAAAGGATGCGGCCATTTCACTTTGTCCTGATCTTGAATCGCCATTAACACATTTGCTCGAGATGTGTTGAGCGGAGTGTACTCTTTCTCCTGCCGAGGTTCTCGTTGTGGTAATGGGGGCCTAGAAGGTAGATTGCTATTCCCTTGCTTTTTCCATTGTGATGAGGGAATTTCCACCTCAGGTGCTCCCTTGCGCTTCCCAGTGGTTTGCTCGAACTGTTTTCTATGAGCATTTTTTGCCTCATCTGCAGATATCTGCGCCTCCACACGATGGATCAGATCGGCATATGAATGAACAGTGTCGCGCATAAGTGCCGAATAGAAAGGACCAGGACGAAGGCCTCCAAGGAAGACCCCTCGGAGCAATTCTGGGTTTAGTCCTGGAATCTGTCGTGCCTCGGTGGAAAATCGCTGAAAGTACTCTTTTAACGATTCTCCCTCATTTTGACGAATCCCGGAGAGGTGGGAAGAATCTTTAGCAATTCTTCGATTGGCTACAAACTGTTCAACGAAGGCTTTGGCCAATTTGACGAATGAAGGGATCGTTCCAGATGGAAGAGAATAGAACCATGTTTGCGCCTGTCCTTTGAGTGTAGTAGGAAAAACCTGACATAGGAGGGCATCCGAAGCTCACTGGATATGCATGATGGTTCTGTAATGATCGATGTGCTCGTACGGGTCGGATGTCCCGTCGTAGGAATCGATGCTTGGTAGTTTAAATCCTGCCGGAATAGCGTGTTGAAGAATAGCTTCTGTCAAGGGTGACGACTCCTGCAAGTCCCACTGACGAAGGGGTTGCCTTATGCCTCCTGTAGGGAACTCTTCTCGGACCAATCGTCGCAGTTCGTGGTGAAGGGCATTGCGAGGGAGCTCAGCAATGTGTGGTCGGGCTAACTCTTCGGGGAGGTCCAAAGGAATACGAGGTTGCCGACCTGTGTGCGAAGGATGGGTAGAACTTGCTGTATCAGCCAGTTCATTATCTTGATGCGACTACGAACGCCTCCTGAGTGGAGGAAGAGGAATCTCGTCTTGAAGATGTTCGATTTGAACAGCTTCGACACGTGGTGGATCTCGAGGGAGAAGAACCTCCTCCTGAGGTGCTAGGGTCGGTTGTCGAGTCTCTCGCAAGAGTTGTAGGATCTCGTTTTGAGATTCTTCCATCTTTTGAATTCTCTCTTCTAGGGAGGGTCCCGAGGTCCCTTCTCCAGGTGCGTTTTGCCCCCCGGGGTATAAAGAGGCAGATATCGGGCGTCTATGATTCATAGACTGATTCCTGGATTGATGAGAGTGAGAGCGGGAGGCTCCTATGAGACGACTGCTACGCCTGTTGACCATCGTAGCAATACTTGAAGTTGTGGGATAAGTTTCCCACAAACGGCGCTAAACTGTTGCGGACTCAAATATACGCGGCGATAGAGTTTAATATTTCCGTCTCAGCGTTGTACGTATATCCAGCACACAAACAGAAGAGTGAAAGAAACACCAGGATTTTTACGTGGAAAGCCCTGAAAAAGGGAAAAACCACGGGGCCACGCCCAGTTGAAAAAGTTCCACTAGTGTTGTTTGAAATACACGAGGATGACTCGTCCTTTAACTTCAGGACGATCAGATTACAATGAGTATCAATTACAAGGCCAAGCAGAGTTCCGACGTCACTCGGGCGTCAGACAGAATTCCGGCGTCACTTGGAAAGAAGTCCGGCGTCACTCGGACGTCGGGTAGAATTCTAGCGTCGGGCAGAATTCCGACGTTGCTCCCGTGTCGGGCAGGGCTCCGGCGTCCCTCGGGCGCCTGGTGGTGCTTCGGTGGTGTTCCGGCGGTGTTCCGGCGGTGGTCGAGGAGGAGTTATTCCCTCCTAGGCTTCTCTTCTCTTCCTTCTCTTCTTCTCTTCTTGGCTTGGGGTCCCCTCTTAAGAGAAATGAGGGGTTATTTATAGTTTTTCTGGAGTGGCATAGCCCGTAAATATGTGAGGGATCAGGGGTAAATAAGGAGTGATCCGGATGAACGGTCGATATTGAATCCCTTGATCGTGAACCGTTTATCAAGCATTTGAAGGTCTTAATGATATCAGAATTCTGCGATCTTGGACTCGTTGGATTCGTCTCGTCGAGCCGCTCGATTCGAGTATAAGCTCGTCAAAATCGGAGACCGTTTGGTAACTCAAATTGCTGTTTGATGCTTCCAACAGCACTTTGGGTACTTGATTTGGACTCACTTGGGCTCGGATTGAGTCGAATTTGGTGTCGTTGGATTCGTATTTCCGAGACGCTCAGTTCGACTATAAGTTTGCTGAAATCGGAGTTTAAATGGTCTCCGAAATAATTTTTGAAGTTTCCAACTTGAGTTTTTCCTCGAGATTCGTGCCCGATCAAGATAATTTTTTGATGACGTATCAGTGTTGTAGTACAAATAATAACTTAAAATGACGTTTTACATAATCTTGATAATTTGATTATGTTTTAAAACTATAAAATTTTGCTCAGTAGGAATTTTTATTGCCTGCCTTTATAAAAAACTTTGTAATTTTAATTTGAGCTAAATTATATTTTAATTGCTATAATGTGATGAAATATATGCTTATATGATTGAATTATGACTGCTGGGATATATAAGGGGTCAGAATACTTTGATATTATGTCTATGATCGAGAATATAATGTCTATAAGGTATATTTTTTGACTCAAAAATCATATTCTGGTGGCTAAAAAGTTATGTTCTGATGCCTACATGTATATTATGATGTTATAAGCACAAAGGGAGTCATAAGATGTTAGAATACTTTGAGATTCTATCTGGGACTATAAAATCTAATATGAACTGCTCTGTAATATGAATTTCAGTTTATTTATCTGCTCAGCATTATTATTTAAATAATTGAATAACTCTTATGCTTTTATTATTTTGTTCAGTACAATGATTTCTTATAGTGCATTTAACTGTTTTTAAATATTCTGAAAAAATATTTAATAAAAGAATTTGAAAATTTAAATCTGTTTGTGTGGCCTTATGAACTGTTGCAACTCACTGTGATTTTGCTTCTGATTTTTAAGTTCTGGGAAAGGGAAAAAGCCTATTGATTAGGAGTTCAGGATCTGATCGAAGTTGATAAGTATTTCTTTTATTAATTTTTGTACAATAATGGCTAGTTTATTATTCCGTTATGTTGCTTATATTTGTTGTCATGTACTGTAGTGTAGATACATTTTAATGAAATGAACGAAATTTTGTGGATGAGTTTATTTATAATACTCTAGATATTTTTAGTAGTTTTGTAGTTTGTAGTTTATTTAAAAATTTAAATTGGAAGAAGAAACTGTAACATTTCTAAAATTAATTCTTGGAATTTGCTTGTCACAGTTAAACACGATAGGACATGTCCTATTCGGTTGGGTTGTGACGGTTTGGATGTAAGATTTGAGCTAAGTCTTGCCTACCAAATCCGTGAGTTTGACGAATTATAGGATTTATGGATTGTGGAGAAAGGTGCATCAAGTACTTGTTCTTCCATCCACTTAAGCTCAATGGGCAACCGGCTGAAGACGAGCTCGAGCGCCACAACCCTACTAACAGGGGCGAAACCAACCTTAATTTTCAGGGGGGAGGGCAAATTTATAAGTAAAAGTATAGAAATTTTTTTTTTCATAAATATCTTTACAACCAAAATTTGTTCCGGAGGCACTGCCCCTCGACCCCTATTTTTTCATATCCTTGATTGTTGTACACTTCACAGATATGTCCGGGGTCCAAGGGGACAGCACCCTCGGAACAAATTTTAGTTGTAAGGATATTTTTGGATTTTTTTACTATTTTTCTTTGTATTTGGTTCATCGTTCCCTAACAATAACATCTCTACATAATGTGTTTAATTATATTGGGGCAATTGCCTAAAAATTATAATATTTTAAAACTTTTAGGGGGGGCAATTACCTAAAAACTCTTGTAATAAACACAAAAAAATAGCTGGAAGGGAACAAATTATCTAAAGAATCATATAATAAATTTTTAGGTAATTGCCCCACCCCGAGCGAGGGAATATAAAATCTAACGAGAAGAATTGCTAGCCAGAACCTCTACTTCACACGAAGCTGGAGCAACAAAGAAATAATGTTAAACAAGCCTAAGGCTTTAGGCAGAGCATATACAAGAGTAATTTTAAAAAATAATTATCAGCTTTAATTACATGTATTAATTAATATAAATATTAATTAAAACTAATAATTATTATGATTTGATACTTACATAAAAGTTATCGTATTAATTAATTAATAAAAAAATTATTTGAATTTATTATTATTTCTATAATTTATTTTTTTTAATAGATGCTTTCATTATTGTAATACTTTACTAATTAATAATTAATTGAGATATTGATGTATAATAAATACGATTTAATTAATCTAAGTAGGGTTAATTCAAAATTTTTAATTTGAGATTTTTTTATTTTATTAGTTTAATAATATATTAATTAATAAATAACCGAAATATTAATATATAATAAATATGGTTAAGTATGATTTGATTAATTTTATTGTAATGAGTAGTATGTATTAATTTCATTATCAATATTTTTTTTTTTGAGCTAACAAACTTTAAATCTTGAAATAAGTATCCAAAAAGATCATTAAGATTTACTCGGATTTAACCACTATCATGCCAAACAATTTTCAAGATTTTACACCGTTGTGCTTTAGTAAATCCAAATTTACAAGATTTATTAAATTTTATTTGAGTTAAACCCTACTTGTATCCAAATAGCCCCTAAGGGGTATTTCATCAAGCACCTATGAGGCATGTGGATTATATCGGACGCTTGATGTGACTACGAAGACAATAAAATTGAGGGTGCCTATGAATATAGTATTCATCATGTGCATAAGTGTCTTAACGATAATGGCCAATACAAATTAGGGGCCCTAGAGCTTGGCCCCCATGGACTCATCACAAAAAAAAAATCTCATTAAAATTGTAAACTGTAAAAAGTTTTTGTGCACATTGAAAATGTTGGCGGCCCAATAAGAATTATGGTTTCATTTGGGACAATTTTTTTACTGGTTCTTGAAGCAGTTTTTTAGTACAAAATTTTAATTTTTATACTAAAAAGCTACTTCAAAAAGCAATAAAAAAAGCCGTCCCAAACGAGGCCTATATCTTCGTCATCTAAGAAATCTTAAAATCAAGCATATTATTAGCCAAAATTTTAAAATATACATAACTCTTTTATCAATCTTTTTATGCTTGTTATAAGTTGTGAGCATTATATAATTTCTTAGTGGGTACTTCCTAAGATTGATTGGATTTGATGAATCAAAACGTTGAATGAAATCAAACAATAAAATTGTAATTCAAAAATAAATTGACAAGTTGAAATAAGTCCTAACCGAATCTTTTGATTCATTTGATTTTAGTTCTTTTTTTAATTATATTAAATTGGCTTCATTTTATTCGATTTAAATAGATTTTATTTTATTGATATTTCAGTTTAATATGGCAAAATACTTTATTTGTTTATTTTAAAAATTTAAAATATTAAATATATTTTTTAATTTATTATATAATTTAACTTCTTAGAATAAAAAACATAAAATTTTTTAAAACCATGGATGCCACTGGTAAACCTGGATGAAAAAAAAATTAATCGAAAATTTACGTTGACTCCGCCACTCCTAAGGGCATCTCCAACCAAAAAACTCATTTTCCACTCCATAATACCGTAAAATCATATAATTTTGTATACATGCTATACAATTATTCTATATCAGTATCAAATCGGTATCTTAATCAACTGCTCAGTATGTCACACTAAACAAGTAAGAAGTCATGGCTTAATCGGTACTTTTTCAATATCATATCAGTTTTAGTAAATTGTTGGCTCAATAAACAGAGTCGTCACTCTTTGCTCGTCAACATGGTAATCATTTCCTTATAATTCTCAATCAGTGTATCACATGAATCAATCGAGGATAACACCAAACTACATATTTAAAAGAAAGTTCGTCGGCCCACCATCCTCTACAGGTCAATCAATCTCTAGCTAACGTCAGTGAATAACCAGACTTTACTTATTTTTTCCCACACACATATTATTATCATAATATTATAATAGTAGTATAGCAACTAGTTATTGCTCAATCATATATCCACACTCCTTTTCAAATGCATTACAATAAATAAATTATAATTATGCTTAATTTAGAAAGTGCCAAAATGACCTACCAGTAGACAACATAAATCCTACTGAGCAGAAATATAAAATTTTTAAAATTAAAAATAGGATAATGATTACTTACAGCAAGACGAGTAAATATTTTAAAGAAACGACGGATGAAAATCGCTCTACGGCCTCCAAATCTTAGCTTGTCCTTTCTCTTATATTTTGTTTTTCCACTTTTTCTATTTGGCCAAAGGAAGGAGATAAAAGGATTTATATTAGTTAATGGAATTAGATTTTATAATAAAATAATGTTATAATAATATAAAAATAATTTAATTTAATTAATTTTTAGTATAAAATTTATATAGATATTTTTTGGGGCTTCTAATATTATAAAAAAAAGTTCATGAAATAACTCATTTTATTTAAAATTTTTTGGTGAAATCGATTTTTAAAACGGACACCTGACGGTCCCAAAATCTTCAATTGTATTGACATGTGTCAATTTCTTAAGAATTTTTACCAGCGCCCAAAAATTACAAAAAATTTAGTATAATTAAAACACAATAATATCTATCTTATAGCGAATATGATTTTCAAATATTACATATAATGACTCTTAAAAAAATTTATTTGTTTAACTTAAAGTATGAGCTACTACATTATGCTTCTCTCTCTCTCTCTCTCTCTCTCTCTCTCTCTCTCTCTCTCTCTCTCCCCGATTGAGGCTTTCCTCCCTTCTCCCATGGATGATCAATCTCTAGATATCGACAGCTTTAATTTATCAAAGGAAATCTCCTCGAATTTTGGTTTGTCCCAGGCTTGCTAGTGTGAAAGGATTTTTCTTGGAAAGAATTTTATTTTGTTCTCATGCTCTTCGAATTTCTATTTTTAAGAATGATTTTTTTACTTGTTTTCCAATAGTGTTGTTTTCCTGTTTAAAAAGGGCTCAATAAAAAACTTCATTATTTTGTTAGTTCAGAAATCCTTTTTAGATAACTTTTTTAGGTGCTGCTGTCTTTTTTATTAATTTTGGTTATTTTATTAAGAATATAAATCACTTGTATAAGTGTACAGCATAACAGTCTATGAAGTACTATTTTTATAAAATTCATTTAAAAGCTTCTTAATCAGTGGTAAAGTGAGTTTAGCAGACACAGTTAGCAAAAATTTTTTTTGAGAAGAAGACTTTGAAAGCAACTTTACAAATATCAATTTATTTCAAAGAAAGCCTCTAATGATAAGGCTCACTATTCGAAAGTTATAATGGTTTAATAAATGCTATGGGAGATATGGTTTTTCCTTCATTTTTTTGTTAGTGTTGAAAATCCATTTATTAAGTGTTGATCAAATGTAAGTTTATATGACATTATATAAATTTGGATATGAAATTTTTATCTTTGTTAATGCAGGTTTATAGTGACAAAGCAGGAACTGATTTTTGCGAAGAATAAAAATTATATATATTGGTTGCATTTAAATTTAGAGGACTTTGGGTTGAAACCAATGAATAATCTAAAAAGAGGTATAATGGCGGCAACATAGGACTGTTAAACTTGAGAAAGAACAAACCAATATTTTTATGCTTAGAGTAGATAATGTTAGAATATGTTCATGACTTAAAAGGGCATCGATATAATATATATTATTATATATACGGAACATCACATAAGAAATATAGAGTTATCACTTCTGACGTTAACGTGAGTAAGTTGATTAAACTATCTAATAAAAATTTACATGCTGAGATAATTATTACACTACAATAAGTAGATGAAGATGAATCAAATTCAAATCTTATGGAGGCTGTGAGTAGTGAATGGATGATATAATGCTTAATTATATATAATGAAGGTGTTTTAAGTGGTCAAAGTGTAGGTGTTAAAGATATAGCAGTTGACATATTTTTTAATGATGCAACAAGTTTCAAGCATACGATCACATGCCATTAATAATAACTTTGGATTAGGATTAAAGTAAGTGATAAAAATGTGTTATTACTATATGTTCTTATCAAGGTTATCAATAGAGAATTTGAGCAACCCTATATGAAGATAGTCAGTCTTTTCAAGTAAGAAGAGTAGATGGAGTGCACACATACCTTGATGTTAACCATGCTAGGAATAGACTAGCCACATCTATATGGGTTGCTAACGAGATTCAGGCCTATCAAGACATTCCACCAAAATAAATCAATAGCTATCTAGAAAAATATTATGGTTTATCATTATCTTATATGAAGCTATGGACGTCGAGAGAGCAAGCTCGTGATACCATATTCGACTCAGTTGATGATAATTACAAATGAATACCAATATTAAGAGCAGGACTACTTGATAAAAATCTAGGTGCACACATCACATATGCATATAATAGTATTGGTGTAATAACCTAAATTTCTGAAATATTTTTTTTATTTTTAAATGAAAATTTTGAATTTCAGCGTTGTGTCTTGCCGAAGAAGGAAGAGAGGGAAGAGAAGGAAAGAGGAGAGAAAAAAAAGAGAAAAACTGACTTTAGCTACCAGCTTTCCTTTAAATATATGATTTGGTGTTATCCTTGATTGATTTAAGTGATACTGATTGAGAGTTACAAGAAGATGATTATTGTACTGACGAGCAAAGAGTGATAACTCTGTTTACTGAGACAACAGTTTACTTATACTGATACGATACTGAAAAAAATATCGTTTAAGCCATGATTTCTTACTTGGTTAGTGTGACTACTGAAATGCAATGTTATTAAGGCATTATTCCTATTATTGTGGATGTATTATTATTATTATGGGTTTATTAATATTGATATGGATACTGATGCTGTTACTAGTAACACCATTTACGAATTTATTATACTATATCGATATTATCATTAATATTGATACCAATGCTATTACTGATATGCTATTATTATTACCGTTATTGTTATTAATTCATTGTATTATTTATTAATTGATTAATACTGATTATATGGTGTATTAAGCAAGTGATTACGATGTTGTACTTATACTGATATAAAATGGGATTAATGTTATTAATTTACTTCATTAATATTATTGCTCTTGATTTATTGCATTAATATGATTTATAATATTCTTTATTGATACTTTGATTTAACTGATATATACAATTCCTTTATTGATTGTCACTAATTGATAGTATTAATACTATGACTGTTTTATCGATTCAATACATGTACTGGTTTACTGGTTTCCACATTATACTGCTTTACTAGTTCTTGCACCATACTGTTTACTATTTATAGATTTTACTGCTGCTGCATGTATATTTTACTATTTTTGTATTGATTCATGATTATATTAATATTATCATTATAAATTGACTAATGACATGCATATTGCTTTTTTATCGTGCTTTGAATTAAGTTATAAGATTTTAGTGATTCACTAGGCTTTTAAGCCCATTATATGTAATTTAAATGATTTCAGGTTAGGAAAGAGATTCAAGAGTGTGAGACTGATCAGGATTCCTCATGTTCTATTTCTTTTTGTTTTAGTTATTCTTTTATACTCAGGAATGAAATGATATGTTATGATTATATGATTCTTGAGTATTATATATGATTTAGTTTTGGGTCAATGAATATAGATGTGTATTGATATTTTGAATTATATAATTTGCTTCCACTGATATTTGATTTTATTACTAATAAATAAAATTAGGTAGCTCTCATTATTGTATATTAAAAGATAAAAGAATAATTCTTCAAAATTAAAATTTGGAGCATCACAATTAACTAATCATTTTTAAGATTTTATGTCCATTTTAAGGTATGTATTGGTGGATTTCTTTCCAATTGTTGACCTCTTATTAGTGTAGATGCTTGCCACCTTAAATCCAAGCACTTGGGGTGTTCTTTTATCAGCCAATTTACTTGACGGTAATAATGATTTATTCACATTAACATATATCGTAGTTTGAAATTGAAGCAAATATTGTTATGATTTTTGGATAACTTGGGTGATATTATTGGTGCAAACATACAACCTCTTGCTTTCATATTAGATATGAAAAAATATTTGGGAGAGGCTATTAGAGAAGTTTATCTCTATGATGTGTATAAAGTGTGTATTCGTCATTTATAAAAGAATCTAAAAGGTATCTTCATTGCAAAGAGGGCCAAAAACTCCAAGGGTTGGTTTGGTTAGCCGTTGATGCCTACACAAGCATTGATTATGATGTGAAACTTGCTGAATTAATTTATTTGAGTCCTATTGTTCACTTGAACTTACTTTCGTTACCTTACAAGTGCTCCCGATGTCATTTCATGACAGGGATAAAGTATGTCGTCAACACTAATAATTTTGCAGAATTATTTTATTCATGGATTGTTGATGTCAGAAATAAACCTATGGTAGACGTAATTGATATGATTTGGGGTAAGCTTATAGAGCAAAGGGCTATGTAAAAAAATGACTAGCATAACATGGCAACATGAATTAATGTTACATGTGAAAGAGTACATAAGGGATATCACAACAAGAAAAGAGCTAGTTGTATGCCAATCAAGTGTATTTAAAGCCAAGGTGGAAGGCCTCCATTTGGAGAAACTATTTAGTACGGAGACCGACGACGAGAACGATCCGAATTTGCTGCGCTTTTACTGACCTTTCTCTGCACTTTTGTAAATACTTAGCAAAAGGGTAGCAAATATGAAATTATGAATGCACTTTTGTCGAGTATTTGCTGCACTTTTATAAAAGGGCAGCAAAAGCACAACTAAAGTGCAGCAAATATCTTACTAATTGAATATTTGTTGTACTTTTGCTGTCCTGTTGTAAAAGCGCAGTAAATACTCAGCAAAAGTGCATCCATAATTGCATATTTGCTGCCTTTTACTGAGTATTTATAAAAGCGCAGCAAAAAGCAGTAAAAATGCAGCAAATCCAGACGGTTCTCGCCGTCCGGTCTCCGCACAGAATAATCTCTCCACCATTTGAGGCATGTCATAGAAGTTGAAAGACAAGACTGCACATGTAGGATGTGATAGGTAAATATACTTCCTTTCATTCATGATGTGACTTTTATTAGCATTAAGGAGCACCCATTGAGGCATACATACATTGATGACTACTATCATGTTGTCAAGTATCATATACTTTCATGAACAAATTTTCCATTATTTATATATTAAATATATTAATCTGAAGATGCAATTGGTTTAGGTATAGACTTGCTTAAGATGGAGCAATTATCACACTACCTAGGAAGGAATAATGACGAGTAGCAGACAATGGTGTGCAAATAGGAGTGTCCAATATATCCAGACCAAGGGGTAGAATAAGAAAAAAAAAAGGACTACAAAATTTCGTGGAAAAGGATAAGAACATTCATAAATGCAGTCGGTGTGGTCATTAGGGGCATCATCAGAGTACTTGCAAGAATCCATTACGAAGGATGAGTAATGAAGAGGAAAAA
The DNA here is from genome assembly GCA_019925795.1 of Dendrobium chrysotoxum. Taxonomy (NCBI): domain Eukaryota; kingdom Viridiplantae; phylum Streptophyta; class Magnoliopsida; order Asparagales; family Orchidaceae; genus Dendrobium; species Dendrobium chrysotoxum. The sequence goes on from CM034308.1 coordinate 18,544,736, forward strand.
CTCGCCCCATTAGTATAACCACAACGAGCAAAGTTACCAATTAGATGAAGGGCAAATGACATTGAAGATCATGAATACGAACATTCATATTTTGATGGTTTCTAACTTCATTTAACATCTTAAGTTTTTTTTTTGTAAGAGAAGAACCAATTTTTTGTATGTGTTTTCTACATTATAGACATAGACAAACCATCTTTTATATATCTTAAGCTCTATAATATATTCAACTACGTCTTTTTTTATATATGTAGGGAATTTCGATTAATAATGAGCCATTTTTGGTATATATTACAAATGAATTTCAATTATAATATATACAGTTCACGCAATATGTGATATTGTAGTATTCTTTAATTAAGAGATCAATGTAGACTTATACAATATTCATCTAATAAAGTAAAATTATTTTAGTTGGTCACGATTCATTATTTATTTTTTTGCATATCATTGATATTCATATACAAAAGAAAAATTCAAAGCAAGCAAGCCTTCATTAAACAAATAAAATAGAGGTTCATAATTTAAGATACAAAATAAAAGTTCAAATAAGCAAATAAACTACAACACACATCAATGTCTATAACACTACATTAACATTTAAAACTCATTTGACACAACACATTACTACACAAAATAAACCTGATGATGGTGTCAATAACAACAACCGAAACAAAGACTTTCATCATTAAGACGACCAAGTCAAGCTTCTTGGAAATCCTTGCATTTATAACTTTTAATTCATAATATGTGGCATAAGATGGGTCTTCTAGTTCATCTATCCATTTAAAGTAATTGTAATCGTCATATGTTCGATAAAAAATGCACATATAAAATTGTCTTCCTCTATTAGGCCCTCGGTAGCCAATATACAATACACATTTCACATGACAATAATAGTAAACTTGAGAATGTTGGTACCTGGATTTTGTAATAGATGAATTTGTTGAACTCATTTGAAACAGCTCAAAATCTGCCAAAGCAGTAAGAAAATTAACATAATTCTACTTTGCATAACAATAACGCTGTCTTAATGCATTATGCAAATCTTCAAATAAGATAAAGTTTGTCCGTCCATTACACAAATCTAAATACATTGTCATACAATTAACTCTAAATTTAGACTTTTTAAAATCATTTAACTGCTAGTGTACTAAAGCTAAAACAAACAGATTTTTAAATTAATTGCAAAATCAGGAAGCATGTGAATCCAAATTTGGATGTATAGGTTGCAAGCCCTAGCCGTTAATAAAAGCAAACTATCGACTACCATCAGGTTCCCAAGCTTGAGGTATATACAAAAATTCACATTACCTCTTAAGTATTGCTTGGGTCTTCACGGTTCTGATAGTTGAATTTGAGTGGATCTCTGTTGTCAACTGAGCCCTTTAACAAATGCCCTAGACATTGAAGAAATGAGAAGCTAGGAAACTCGAAGAATAGAGACAAACTCACATCACCTCTAACAGCCGAAATCTTTGATTAAATGGCAATGCCGAAATTCTTGGTTGAAGAACGCTGGAGTGCTCGAAGGATTTGCCAAGCCAAGGTTGTTGCTTGCTGAGAGGGAGATGTTTGCGGATAACCTCGTGATGGTTCAAATGAGATGGAGTGATATATTTGATATTAAAATAGTATAAATGATAGGAATGAAATATTAAAATTTTATGTGTTAGATTTATAAATAAGATGATACAGGAGGGTACCCAACAAAAACAAAATTGTTTTCTTCAGCGTTCCTCCCACTCGCCTCGTTCCCCCTACCCCCTAAGGTGCCGCCGCCGCCACAGCAGCGCAAATGTTCGGAAATTTGGATCAATATTTGTTTAATTTTTCATGATTTAAGATGCTCTGGCGATTCCGTTCGCTTGGGCCGCGCTTACGGTTGTGGCTTCGGGATCATGGCAGCCTCCAAGGGCTTGCGATTCTTCTCTTGTATGTACAGGTTTGCTCGCACGGCCCACTTGCAAAACCAATGGCGCATCACAATTCCATCAAATTAGTAGCATTTGCGCCTTTTGTTTAAATTTGTTTTGTGTATTTGGATTTTTAAGGTCATTGTTTCAGAATTTGTTTTAACTTGGGTTCAATGTGACAGTAATCGTTTGATCGGCTTCTTGTTGGGTTATTTAGATTGGTTGCTCGATGGTTGGATCATTGGGAGCATTGTTCAATGGTATCCTGTTGGTGAACATGGTGGCGGCACTCTTTGCCATTGTGGCTATGGAGGGTAGCAGCCAAATTCTAGTGAGGACCTACGGCGTGCTCCTCAGCTGCATGATTTTTCTTGATGCTGCTTGGTTTGTGTTCTTCTCGGGCACAATATGGTATGCAGAGCCATTGATTCGTGCGAAAATTGTGTTTTTTGTTTGAATTTCGAAATCTTTGTTGGTATCATGCCTTATAATAACCTATCACTTGGATAAGAGGCCACCAAGAGTTAGGCAGTTGGATGGTAGTATGCTGAAGCAAAGTGCCTAAATAAACTCTCTATGAATGCATGTTACGTGGTTCGATAAAAATTGGCCTACATACATGACAATGGGAGACTCAAATGATCTACTATCAAATATTCCTGGAAGAGTGTCAAGTATGTATAAAGTTCTTTATATCCGAAAACTACTTAGAGGAGTGGAGAAGATCTCATCCAAACATGGAGGAGCCTTTCTCAAGAGAAGGCCAAATGAAGATAAGAGGAATTCATCTCTCGCAAATCTTCAAGGACGGAAGCAAAGGATATCCTTCGGTGATTTCGAGCCCTCTCTCTCTCTTTGTGCTTATCATTCTCACTCTCAAGATCTAAGAAGTGCTATATGAAGGAATAGGACATGCAAAAACCCTCTGTTATAGAATAGGAAGAAGATGCCCAAGAGAAGAGCTAGTGGGTGGTAGGTGGTGGCGATCAACTGATGGCAACGAGCAGAGGTAGCAAGTGGGTGGTGGCGCGGTGGCGAAGGGTAGGCAGGCGACAACGATGGGCGGGTATCAGATGTTATTGGTAGTAGGGGGCGGCGAGAACGGAGTCAGCTTGAGGTGTATTTGGAATTTGGTAAAAAATGGGCAAGTTCTAATAAATAAAAAATAAACTACAAGGTGAGTTTAAAATACACCAAAATTTTATTCTATACTCCTTTTTCATCAAGCCAATCATCAAAATTCTTAAAATCCTTGCATTTGGAGTACTTGACACTCACTTTTCTTTAAATCAAACATCCTTAATCATTTTGTCATCCTTGAATTGCTCCATACCATATAGCGAAAGTGGAAGTATTGACTGCATTGTATCCACCATCGTTTGTTTTGTTGAGGAGCATTAAGTTCGTCATAAGCAATATGGTTATTGATGGCATCTTGTTTAGTGTCCTCAAAAATATTCCATCAAAGCAGTAGACTGACTAAAAACAAAATACTGACCAATAGAGAAGAACCTGCTGCCAATCATCCTCAACTAATCCGTGCTCTTTTGTTGTCACTAAGGAAGATTAACATTTGACAGGAACTAACATTCGGTACTTCCTGAAAACATAAAACTATCATAAAAAATACAATTCTTGCATATACCCCGTGAATGAAGGCAAACAAGGACATCCTTCTTCTCCCTGAGAAACTACACTTTGTTTGAGAAAGAAACTCCAGTCCAATCCCGGTGAGCAGCAGGCCATTGCAACTGGTTTATCTTTGTCCCAGCGTGGTAAGCAAGCATATGATCAAACCCTTCAGTTGGTACAGTAGTAAAAAACTTCCATATCAAAGCCTGCCCATCTTCTTTTGCAGAGAAGAGATGGTGGGTTGCTGCCATGCGAAGCAATAGCATTTATGCTAGTCGGGTGTCTTTGCAGCTCGCCACAGTTATAGCCAGCAAGTGAATGTCAAGGATGCCACCTGGTTACTGTCCATAAGATTGACGGTCATGCATATGATGTCCATCTTGTTCTGTGAGAGTTGGAGGATAGGAATAACAGGAATGATGATTGAATACGTAAATAGGATGCCGTCTCACCTATTTGCACCTGTGTGCATCATTGAAAGCCTGAGACGGTCCCTTTTTTCTGAGAGCAGTCATCGTTTTCCTGAGAGAAATAGGCTGTCGTCCCACCTATATGCACCTACCCCTCCACATCATTGAGACCCTGAAAACGGTCTCCTTTTTGCTGGCCCCATTAATACGTAATGTAACCATTGGAAGAAGAATAGCAGACAAACAAGAAACTGAGAAAGTTTCCAATAGAACGGTAATCCTGTAATTTGCTATATGAAAAAGCCTGTCTCCTCTTCTTTACCTACTAATATATGTTTTTTCTATTTCTATCATATTTTGTTAATGCCATTATTGATTTAACAACCAAAAAGATAGTAATAGTACTATAATAACAGAAATGATACTAGTGTAGTGAAAGGTGAAGTAGAGGTAAGATGTCCTGGGTCTTAACATGTTCTATTCATCAACTTGCTCTGCATCAATACGTGTCTTCACCAGCAGCTAAAGAGCTCGACTCCGACAAGCTAAGTGAAATGGGAGCATCATCTGGAGGATGACATGGCTAGATATCGGATACATTAAATGTAGGAGACGTGTGGCAGTCTGATGGTAAGGCAACAGTGTAGGCGTTGTTGTTGATCTTTGCAATGATAGGCACAGAGTCGATCTTACTGTTTGTCAGCTTCGAATATGTTCCAAGAGGAAAACGTTCGCGACACAGTCTGACCATGACGAGATCGCTAATGTTAAATAATTTCTGTCTGCGGTGGATGTCTGCTGCGGCCATGTATTGCTGATTGGAATTGGTAAGTTGTTGACACAGCTCTGTAAGCATTTGTGTGTACTGATTAGTGAAGGTGGCAGCAGCCGCTGACTTGCATTTTGGTAAAATAACAACGTCCAATGCAAAGTTAAGTAATTTAGTGTATACAATACTGAAAAGGGACTTACCAGTGGAACGGTTTGTCATTGAGTTATAAGCAAATTCGGCTTTACTCATCATGTCTTCCCATTGCCTGGGTGCTCTTGTACCAGACAACTAAGCTTGTTGCCTAAGGTGCAGTTGACAACCTCAGTCTGGCCATCCGATTGAGGGTGATAAGCGGAGCTTAAACATAAATCAGTGCCCAAATATTTCCAAAGTTCGCGCCAAAAGTGACTTATAAATTTGACATCTCGATCGGAAGTTACACTCCGAGGCAAACCATGCAAATGAACTATGTCTTGAAAGAAAATATGGGCAATGTGAAGGGCATTAGATGTTTTCTTATAAGAGATGAAGTGCGCCATCTTGGAGAACCTGTCGATGACCACCATGATTGAGTCATTGCCGCGCTTGGTTCGTGGTAAACTCAAAATAAAATCTAAACTGAGATCTTCCCAAATTGAGTCCGATACTTATAATGGTATGTAAATACCAATGTTTTGAGCTCCGCCTTTGTAGTTTTGACAAATGTAGCAACGATTGACAAGCCTGAAGACATCACGGTGAAGGCGGGCCAAAAGAAGCACAATTTCAATTGCTGCAACGTTTTGTTGCGACCTGCATGTGCGGCTAAACCTCTGTAATGTGCCTCACGGATTAGGTACTGTAGCCAGGACGACATGGGAACGCAGAGTAAATTATGTCGGAATAAGAAGCCATGGCGTAGGGAGTAGTTATTAATAGTTTCAGCAGCGAGGCATTGTTTCCAAATGTCACTAAAGTCAGGATTAGTGATATACAGCTCTTTAAGGCAGTCCAACCTTGTAATTTCTATTTCTAGCTGTGTAAGAACAATTTTTCTGCTAAGAGCATCAGCTACATGATTTTCTATACCAGTTCTGTGCTTTAGGATAAATGAAAATTTTTGTAGAAATGTTATCCATCGGGCATGCATCCTGTTAATAGTCTTTTGACTGTTTATGTATTGAAGAGCTTTGTTATCACTGTAGAGAATAAAATCCTGATGTAATAGATGGTACTCTCATTATTTAAGTGCACGAATTATTGCATAAAATTCTTGCTCATAAACCGTCAATTTCTGTCTTGCTGGATATAGTTTTTCATTGAAAAAAGCAATTGGTTTACCTTCTTAGGATAACACCGCACCAATACAAATAAAAGAGGCGTTAGTATCTACATTGAATACCTTATTGAAGCTAGGATCACCAATACCGGAGCCGAGCTCAAGGCTTTCTTGATTGCTTCAAAACTCCTTTGTTGTTCAATGCCTCATTAAAATGTTTTTGATTTTAAACACTCTGTTATAGAAGCCATAATAAGACTGAAACATTTAATGAATTTGTAGTAGAAGTTAGTTAGGCCATAAAAACTCCGAATATCAAAGAAGGAATGGCGGCTTGACCAATCTACAATTGCAGCCACCTTCTGTGGGTCCATCTGTGTCCTTTGTGGGTGTTGACCTCTATAGCAAGATAACAAAAAAAACAAAAAAAAAAGGAAATATAAAGAAAAGAGCTGAAATCATACCTGAGCCCATATCCTGTGCAAATCCAGCTCAGACCCCGCCTTTTGCTATAGTGCCACAGTCTGCAACGGCGCCGAAAACGTCCATTCGTGCGTGCATTCGCTTCGATTGCCTGCCCTGTTCGTGTCGTTAAAATGAGAGCGAAGTCCTGCTTCGTTCGCCACTCCCACTCGAAACCCGTCGTTGCTTATGATTTCTCCAAGCCAAAGAGCCGAAAGCCATTTCCTTTCTCACGCAAAACTTTCGCCTGCTTTCTTTCGATTCCCTCTCTATCGAACAAAGTCCTCTCCGAACCTTCTTCCTCTTGCTTCTTCTCGACCCAACCCCAGCTCTTCCGACCTCCTCTCTCGGTTTGCAAGCCCCGACCGTATCATCCCTCCGACCTTCCAAGCTCTGATAAAGCCTTCTCTGATCCCAACTGCCGCCGGCATCTTCACTGTGCCGAAGGCTACAATGGACACGAAGAATATGAGATAGAAATGAGAGTGGGGAAATTTTCATATTCTTGTTGAAATGAGCTTGAATTGAACAAGACTACAATGGACACGAACTCGAACCAGACTCAGATTTGAGCCTGACTTGGACAACAGTGAACCCATTTTGGACACAAATGAGTATTGACCATAAACATAACTTGAGCTTGAACGTAATTAAAAAAAATGAATGAGTAATAAGAGGCTTGATTTGATGTTGAAGAATCATCATAAGTGCTAATTAAGAAAATGTGGTTCATCCCAATTTCATAAAAGCAAGCAAAGGTTTATAAGCAAATTCATCATAAATGAGGACATAAAATTTATGTGAGCAATAACGATCAACCTGTAACAATCATTGCAGTTGGAATGAAGAGCTTGATGAATTCGATATCAAGTTCATTGCAAAGAACTTGCAAGTGTGATTTGATTGCAAGTAACAAGAAGAGCATAAAGAATGGGATCTTATGCCAAAGTCATGGTATGGGGGAGGGGCCATTGGATCATAATAGGTCATTTACAACATTGGACACTATGCATCCTCAAGCAATAATGTAGGCTCTCAATGAACATGGTAACTCACCTACTAGCATATACAATGAATCTAACATATTTGTAGGCAACATTAGAAGAGCTATAATGAACAGAAGCACTTATGATGCACAAGAATTCAATCATCATTTGATTGCGAGCAATCATCAACAAGAATCAAGGACATGTGATCTACTTGCAAGCATTGATCAACGAAAACCAAAGAGAATGCAACAATACAAGTGTAGATGATTACACAGATTTCCCAACAAATAATAGCATGAAACTCATAACTCTCATGTCAAACAATCTATGAGCAAGGAAAAGTAACTTATAGTATAATCGCTCAAAATCAAAGGCTTGCAACAACATTAGCCACCATCTTACAAACGTATGCAAGAAGACTGTGATGGAGGCAATGTCATATGCATGAGTAAATATAGAAGACATGCAACAAATATAGTGACCTCTCCACTACATCAATTGGCAAACACCACAAAGAAGAAATTTTTGGCAAGTGCACTAATTCATTAAAGAAATATTAAGTTGAAATTGAAAGTGACCCTCCTACAGTCAATGCAAGTTGATGTGTAAGCAAGCATATCGATCTCTTGCAAAGCAACTATGGGAGACTTGTGAGTGTTTATGAACAACAGTGAAATGCATACAAGTGAATACAGTAGCTTGCCAACATACAAATGAACTCAAGAGTCATATAATGAATGCTATGACGTCCCTACAAGTGACATCTATATCAATTATACGCAATCAATGCAGTATGCTCACAAGTGAAGCAAAAGAATTGTGGAGGATATAACCTTCTTTCTACCAATGCTAAAATACATAATAGCCTATCTACGAGCAATCATGGTTGATGTGGTCTATTGGAAAACAACAACGACTGAAATGCTGTGAATGCAAGAGGTCACAAGCAAAACATAAAAGAAATTATAACAAATGAAAGTGTCTACAAACTGTGCAACAATGGGGCAGTGAGTATGGTAAGGTCCTACAGTCAACACTAGTTAGCATACAGATGAATACACCGGTCTTCTACGACGTAGGATCGATGTGCAACAAATGTGGCAATGCTCTGTGGATGACATCAAAGCACAAGTAAATACACTCAAACAATAAAATTGAAGTTGATGATAGTCTTTATAGTAGTCATGCAAGGAGATGCGACAACCTCTACTACGTCCATCTAAGAGCATGAATGAAGGGATATAGATGGTAGAAGACACTACAACTTGTCCACGAGTGGCTATAGAAGATCCATCACGCACACTACATGCAATTCACAAGTAAAATGCAGAAAGACTACAACAAATGCAAGCTCCTACAGGTTGTTGTAGGAGACCCGTTCTATGCACTATGTATCATCTGCAAACAGAAATGAAAGACATTCAGCTAATGCAAGCACCTACGGGCTGCCGTAGGAGACTAGCTATACATGCCATCCACTAGTAAATACAGAAGACTTCCAGCAAGTGCCAACATCTACAGCAATAGTAAGAGATTCGTTAGTGCATAATAATCTACTTGCATAAGGAAACAAGTAGTGCACGACAATCTACTTGTACAAAGCAGCGGATGAAACTTAACCTGAAACACAACACCACGCCACTGGATCTGCAACTTTCATACAAGCGGACAAAAGGCGTATACAAGCTCCCAAATCAAATGTTGCATTCAAGTGACAGCTGCCCACAAAGCTGATCAAAATTAAATATTCCAGAGATGCCCCCGCACGTGCACTACAATTTGTATACACATAAACACAAGAAATGCACGTGCAATCACACACCCGCATGGGCTTCGACAAACGTGTTATGGGTATACATGTGACGTCTAGGGATACTGCACGGGTCAATAAATGAGCCCCAGTTCGAGCCCGATCCTTCTATATAGATAAATAGGAGTCGACAAGGCTCGAATTATCAAACAGGTATACGGTCAAGGTGTCATCCGGATATCTATTTTATACGTCCATATTAGGCCTTCAAGGTCTATAACAAAAGAAATTTATTGACAAAAACATACACCCAACAAAGAACCTGATCCTCTGTTGGCAAGTTGACATAGTCGACAAGGTCCAACAGACAAAATGCAATAACCCCATCCACCTCGATGATAGCTGTGTTGAACGTAGACCTCAACCAGAGGGGTCAATTTCAAGTATCCAAAGTTTCACTTGAATACACATGAAAACTCAAAATTCCAAAAATCATCCAAGTCTAGAATATTTAAAATTGAAATTAACAATCAAAATACTTAAAGCAAAACACATTCATCCTCCGTAACAGTTTGCCGAGATGGACAAATATGAAAAGTACTTCAGCTCACGAAGAGCTAATGTTTGGCCGAGAATATCACTAGGATTCATTCTCAAGCTATCTCTTGCCAGCAAAGACATGGCACGTGTCCTCTAACTGGTTGTTTTGAAGCCAAATGACACCACAGGTAAACGGTTATGACCGGGGTCCTCTTAACCGGGTGGTTTGCCGCCAAATGGCTCCACTAAATTACGGTTATGGCTAGAGCCCGTATGCTTCCCAATAACATCAAATCCTTGAGATATGAATCAATAGGATATAATCGATAGGACACAAATCCCTATGTCAGCTAAGGTGGATTCAAATTTGTCCCCTTAGGTAAATATCCATCCCAGGTCTACAAGGTACCTGTAGGCTCCAAAAATTCAGCCCCGGCCTCCGCCCGACTTTTTGCTTTTCTTTTCGGGGGGAGTTTTAATGTATTAAGTTCCGGGGTAAATTTTGGAAGGCAGATGAGATAGTAGATAAGACACTACCCAGAGATTTCGCCCTCATTTTGCGAGGACTTTATGATCTGAGTTCTGGTTTCCTATTGGCGCAAGCCCCTATAGTTAATTACCCCTCCCGGTAATGAGAGAGAGCTTTCGATTAAGGCTAGTCGTCGATCAGATACGTAAGAAATACGCGTTATCTGGCATATAGTAGCATCATGGGTATAGTTTTGGAAATTTGGAGATTTGATATTTAAAATCAGAAATTCCACCATCTTGCACTTAAAGCGGATGGTGGGGGAATGGATGATAGACCTGATCAAGATCCTATGGTTCCGTCGTCCTGGGCCATCGTGGTCCCTGGTCTACTTAGTCAGAGGAGGTAGTCGACCCAACCTGACAGAAGGATCCTTGTCGGCAGCCATGGGTTGCTTCGTCCAAGGGTACCTTGTAGACCTAGGGTGGGTGTTTGTCTAAGGGGACAAATTTGAATCCACCTTAGCTAACAGAGGGCTTTGTGCCCTATCGATCATATCCTATTGATTCATATCTCAAGGATTTAATGCCATTGCGGAGCATACGGGCTCTGGCCATAACCATAATATAATGGTGCCATTTGGTGGCGACCACCTGGTTCAGAAGGCCCCGAGTCATAACCGTTTATCCTGCAGTGCCATTTGGCGGCGAAACAGCCAGTTAGAAGACTCGTACCACGTCCTTACTGGTAGGAGATTGTTTGAGAATGGATCCTAGTAATATTTTCGACCAGGCATTAGCTCTTTGTGAGCTGAAGTATTTTTTAATTTGTCCACCTCGACAAACTGTTGCGGAGGATGGATGGATTTTACTTTAAGTGATTAGAATGGCTGAGTTTCAATTTTAAATATTTTCGGAGTTTGGGATTTTTAGATTTTGGAAATTTCTGTAGAGTTTTTTGGAGTTTTGAGATCTTTGGAATTTGGATGGCATTTTCTTATTTTTGTGAACCCCTCCGGTTGAGATTTTATGTCAACACTGCCATCATCGGGGTAGAAAGGGGTCATTTGTATTTGTGGGTTGAACCTTGTCGACTCTATCAGGCTGTCGATAGAGCATCGGGTTTCGTAGGCTTTGTACCTTTATAAGTGAAGTCTCTTGATTATAGGCCTTGAAGGCCTAATATGAACGTATAAAACAAATATCTCGGTCGACCTCGCGACCGTATATTTATTTAATAGTTCGAACCGTGTCAACTCCTATCTACCTGAATAGAAGGATCGGGCTCGAACTTGAATTCACTTATTGACCCGCGCAGCATCCCTAGACGTCACGTGTGTACCAATAACACGCTCGTCGGGGCCCATGCGGGTTATGATTTTATCTACCCCTTTTGTGTTCCTACGTGTATACAAATTAAGGTGCACATGTGCGGGGGTACTTTTAGAATATTTGTAAACGCCTTCTGTCCGCTTGCATGGATGTTACGGATCCGGTGGCGTATTGTAGCAGCTCCTAGACTGAGTTATTCGCTGCTTTGTACAGGTAGACTGTCGTGCACTACTTGCTTGATTTACGCAGGTAGATTGTAGTACACCAACGAATCTCCTGCTTTGAATCGTAGGAACTTGCATTCGCTGCATTCTTTATGCATTTCACTATGATTTTGGTCCCCATAATACATCCATTACTACTGCAGGTAGATGTATTCATTCATAGGCTGAAATCAACTTGAGGACACTGCATTTACTGAAGTTGTTTTGTATCTGCCCATGGATAATATGTGGTGCATACATCTGTATTCGTAGGAAACTTGTATGTATTGCAGATCTTCTGCTCTTGATTACATGCAGATCAGTACGCTCATTTGTAACTTGATGTTAGTTGACGGTTAAGCTACATTCACTGATGATCTCTCCATGTGTTTTGGTTTGCAAGTCATTACATGTTGACTATCGCCACTTGTAATCGGAAGACACTTGATGCCTGTTGTAAGGAGATTGTTGCTTGTTGGGTGAACTCTACCCATTATTGATCTCTTCAGACATTTTGATCCTCTTTGCTTGTAGGGCCCAATGCATTTGATTGCATCTTGATCTTGTGTTTGTAGCAGATAGGCATGATCACTTGTGCGTTGCTCAGTGTTGACTCTAGAATACTACAATGATCGCTCCCTTTATGCTCGTGGTGGTTAAGAATGCATGCTTGCCATGGTAATATCACAGATAGTACGGATAATCATTATAGGCTCCGATGTTCACCATGCCTATCATGGAGAGATTGTTAGATCTCCAAATCTTGTTCATAAGTGTTTGTTTGAGTGTACTGAAGGCTTGTTCATCATACTTTTCATTCTAATCTTTGCTTGCAAGTGGATTATCTCTGGGGTCCCTTGTCTACTAAGGATTCTTACACTTTCACTTGCATATTAATCATCGAATTGCCAATTGATTCATGACAGAGTGTGTGACATTTGTAGTTCTTTGGCTCATCATAAGTCTTCACACCTTTTTGTGTATTTAGTTTGTGCATTTCATCATCCTAGTTTTAGCTCATTGAAGCCCAATAGTTTGCAAGAACAACCTCTTTACATTCACTTGAGTTCATTGTGTTCAATCAAGTCCATGTCATTTCAAATCCGAGTCCAGTTTGAGTCTTCATTGTTGTATCCAAGTCAATTTCAAGTCCTTGCTCAGTTTGAGTTTAGTGGCTTGTTCAAAGGATTGAAGTTCTGTCCACCTGATATCCAAATCAGGTTCGAGTTCTATTGTTTTGAATCAAGTCTTGTTGTCCAAAGCGAGTTTGAATTAATGTTTGATTTTACTTCATTTGAGTCCAAATCTTTGTTATGATTGTTCGAAGCAAGTTTGAGTTCAAGTTCACAAGTTTGTCATTCGAATCCAAGTCCTCTGTAGCTTTGCAAGTTCAAATCAAGTTTGACTTGAGTTTACATGTTCGAGTTCAATCCCCAAATCTTGTCCAAATATGAGTTCAATTCAACATCATTTAATTGACTTTGATTTAGGTTAGATTTTATGTTCATTTGAGTTCAATCAAGTTCAAAGCACAAGTCCTGGTCCTCTTCCTTTGAGCTCAAATAGGTCCAAGTACAGTCATATGATCACCCGAAATTTCGGCAGCATTCCGGCATCTCCCCCGTTTAGGGGAAATTATGGAAAACTGGGCCTTTCCCACCACGCTAAGAAAAGCGTGTATGGTAGGTGCCCTCTTTCGAGGACACCGCGGCCGTGTAAAGTCTTCAATCCCCCACCACGCTACGAAAAGCGTGTATGGGTCTTCGACAGCACCTGTTTGAAAAACACAGTTATTTCCCCACGAGCGGGTACTTATGAATATCCCCTTCTCGCCATAGGCGCCGCACCGGCTTTCCATCCCACCACGCTACGAAAAGCGTGTATAGGCGGTTTGCCGGTGCGCCGCGAATGCCGAAAAAGAGATTTTATGTGATCACCCACCTCGTCGTAGGCGCCGCACCGGGTTTCCTTCCCACCACGCTACGAAAAGCGTGTATAGGCGATTTGCCGGTAAGTCGTGAACGACGGAATGAGCTCTCGAAGTGATTACCCGATTCGTCGAGAGCACCGCGACGAACTTCCTCCCACCACGCTACGAAAAGCGTGTATATGTGGTTGTTTTGTCGCGCTGCAGACTTCGAAATCGAGCTCTCAAAGTTTTAGGGTTTATAGGGGTTATACCTTTGCGAGCGTCGGGGTAGAGGTGTTGGCTCGTGGACCGAGGCAAGCGAGAAGGGAGAGCTTGCATTTCTCTTTGCATTTGCACTTGCATTTTTCTTTTTATTAATTAATTATAATCAATAATTAATTATAATTATATTTGATTAATTACATTTACTTATAATTAATTAAAACTAATTATAATTATTAATTATAATTAATATAATTAACTATAATTAACTTTCATTAATTATAACTAATTAATATTAATTAACTTAAAATAATTATAATTAATAATAATAGTTAATTGTAATTAAAAAAGTATTAATCATAATTAATTAAAATTAACTTTAATTAAACTTAATTATAATTAATTATAATTATTTAATTAAAATTAACAGTAATTAATCATAATAATTATAATTAATTAAAAATAATTATAATTAAAATTAATTAAAATTAACTCTAATTAAACCTAACTAAAATACTAACCCCTCTCTGGATCGGGTTTACAGGATTTGGCCGAAGAAGCGCGTGTAGGGAGAAAGTTACCTTCCCAGCGTGCGAGCTCCCAACGTTGCTTCCGATTAAATGTCGTAACTTCCGCTCCGTTAGGGAGGGAAAGTCGCTTAAGGTGCGAAGTAGAATGGCCACAAGAGGGCGGAAGGGCTTCGGCTAGGGCCTTGGCAGAGGTTAGTTTCTCTCCCTCTCTCTCTCTCTCTCGCTCGACGGAACAGGGAAGTAGCGACGAGAGCTAGGGCGGAAGCGTCGCGAGAGCTGCGGGAAGGGAGGAAGGAGTGATGGGTCGGAGAGTTGGAGAGGGACTTCGGTTGTGGAAGGAGATCGGGAGCTTGCTGTGGAGTCGAGTGGGGAAGTGAATGGGAAGCCTCGCTCTCATTTTAAAGACCCCAAGGGTAGCGATCGAGGCGGGCTTCGTACGCGAGGTACGACTGCAACGGCGCCGATTCAGCGGGATATCGGCGGGATTCGCGGGTTCGGCGGGTTGAGGTATGTACGCGAGATTTTTTTTTTGCTTTAGCTGTAGAGTAGGGGTCAACAGTACCCTTGGACGAAATAACTCATGGCTGCCGACAAGGATCTTTCTATCAGGTTGGGTCGACTACCTCCTCTGACTAAGTAGGCCAGGGACCACGGTGGCCCAAGACGACGGAATCATGGGATCTTGATCGGGTCCATTATCCATTCCCCACCATCCGCTTTAAGTGCAAGATGGTTAAATTTCTAATTTTAAATATCAACCCTTCAAATACCCAAGCCCATGTTGGTACTATATGTCAGATAACACGTACTTTCTACGTATTTGATTGACGACTATCCTTAATTGAAAGTTCTCTCTTGTTATCAGGAGGGGTAATTAACTATAGGGGCTTGCGCCTATAGGGAACCAGAACTCAGATCTAAAGTCCTCGCAAAATGAGGGAGAAATCTCTGGGTGTGTCTTATCTACAAACCTAATCTATCTTTTCAAAATTTATCCCAGAACTTAATCCGTTAAAACTCCCCCGAAAAGCAACGGGAGGTCGGGGCGCGAGTTTTCGCAGCCCATAGTGGGAAATTATAAAACCAAAGAAATGAACTTTGACAGTTGCAAATTCACATTTAGGAAGGTTAATGAATAGGCGCTGCTGTCTTAAAACTTCAAAGATGGCGGCCAAGTGATTGACATGATGTTCCAAAGTATTGATATATACTAATATGTCATTAAAGTAAACAATGCAAAATTTGCCCAAACAAAGGTTTTAATACCTCATTAATCATTCTCATGAAGATGGAGGTTGCATTACATGACCCGAACGACATCACTTTCCACTCATACAGTCCTTGCAGAGTTTTAAATGCGGTCTTCCACTCATTCTTGGGACGAATTTTGATCTGATGATACCCACTACGGAGATCCAATTTGGAAAAGATGGAAGATCCAACAAGATTGTTGATCAGCTCATCAATTCATGGCATCAAAAATCTATATTTTATAGTTATTTTGTTAATGGCTCGACTATCCACACACATGCGTCAGGTACCATCTTTTTTTGGAACTAGTAATGCAAAAACTGCACATGGGCTTAAGCTGGTTTGTATAAGCTATTTTTCTAATAGATCATCAATTATTTTCTGTAAAATGTCCTGTTCCTGTGGGCTCAACCGATAGTGAGGCAAATTGGGCACAGTTGCACCTAGAATAAAATTTATTTGATGCTGTATGTTACGCATAGGGGGCAACTCAACAAGAAGCTCGTCAAGACTAATGTCCCTAAAACTGTCTATAAGTTGTCTTATCTCACCATTAATTCCCCTTTGATTACAGTATGTGCTCGGTTTAGCGACAAACAAAGCAAATAAAGAGGTTGATTCATGCAAACATTGAAGCAAGGCCGGTCTGAAAACTATATGCATAGCTACTAAATTTGTATGCCCAGAAGTCTGTGATTTATGCTCATTTGAACTAGGTAGCAGCCGTAGATGTTGCCCTTTCTACTTAAAGGAATAGACATTGGCTCTACAATCATAGCTGGAACCAACGTCAAAACCATGGTCTACCCAATATGAGGTGGCAAATATCCATGTCCAAGACATCACATAAGACGTCACAAACGTATTGTTTGTCTATTGAAAAGGTTACTCAACACATTTCTGTAACCACAATCTCCATACCTATCTTTACCCAGCTTATTTTATAGGGATGATGATTTTTTATAGTTTTGAGCTGAAGGCTTTGGACAACCGACCTAGAGATTATGTTTTTAGTACACCCACTGTCAATGAGGAGATCACAAACTTTCTTATTGATGGTGTACCGTGTTCTGAAAATAGCATTACACTGTGAATTAATCATTTGCCGAGGAGCTAGCAAAGGTTTTTCCATAACACACACCAAAGGTTCTCCCTCGTGACCTACCAGGTCCTCTGTTTCTCCAATCTCTTCTAATTCCGGGTTGATTGTTTCACTTCCTTCTTTTAGCTTCCATTATATGTGCTTGCTGTCTTTAAAGGCATTCGTTGGATTTATGACCGATGACCGGGTTAGAAACAACAGAAGCATTGAAGTGTAGAGGGCTTAGCATATGAGTTTTCTTTAGCTATCATTTTAGTCCTTGGTTGGAATTTGTTATCGGGATTAGCTTGAGTTCTTGAATGAACAAGTTGACTGGATGGATTCGCAACATTTGGTGTCTTGATAACATGTGAGCTATTTTTGTTGGCTACAGCGGGTAGTACTTGGAAATGTCGCCGATTGTAGGTGTTTCTGAATTGGTGTTACTGTTGCATTTCAGCCTTCAATGCAAAATTTATAGCCTCGGATAGTGACCATATTGAGTTCAATTCTAATTTATCTTGTATGCTATCCTTTAGACCACCGATATAACAGGCTACCATTTGATTCGAGGGCTCATTGAGATTGTTTCTCGCACTCAATCTATGAAATTCTTCAGTGTACTCACTTACGGATCGAGTTCCTTGTATACAATGCTGATGCCTCATATATAATATCTGCTCAAAATCTATAGGCAGAAAATGTACTCTCAATAGTTATTTCATCTGAATCCAACTGTGCACTCGGCCCTTACCTTCTCGCTGTCTCATTTGTAGGAGTTGTGCCCATCAAGTAGTAGCTTCTCCTTTAAGTCTACAAGCGACATATTTCACTTGTTTGTCAGGCTCAATTTTCATATATTCGAAGAAATTTTCGACACCCCTTTCCCACTCTAAATAATCCTTTATATGCAGATATCCATAAAAAAAATGGAACATCTAATTTAACTCTAAATTCTCCCGAACATTGTTGGTAATGGCCAGGACGGCGATGCCTAAAATGTTCCTGGTGAATTTCATTACTTCATTCTCTTCATCTGAATGGGCCAGATCCCTCCTGCGGAACTATCGGGTATTGTCTTCAGAGTCTGATACTTCATGGTTTTGCAAATGCCTCTTTGCAATGTTCAGTCAAGACCAGTTCTTCCACGAGTAACCAATATGGTTGCCGGTGCAGTCGCTCGGTGATGTGGTTGAGGCGGATTCCTCATCTGTGCTAGATGTAAATCGTGGCGTATTTCGACGGAGAAACGTCAGAAATCTACAGACAACTCCTCGAGCTGCCGAGTGAGTTTTGCTTGGTTTTCCCGTGAGGTTTCAAGGCTCCGATCATCGTTGGCAGCCGGTTCCTTGCCACGATCCACCATGCTTCTAGGAGTAGGCTCTAGTACCAACCTAATGCAACCACTGGAAGAAGAATAGCAGACAAACAAGAAACAGAGACAGTTTCCAATAGAACAATAATCCTCTAATTTGATATATGAAAAAGACCGCCTCCTCTTCTTTACCTACTAATATATATATTTTCTATTTCTATCATATTTTGTTAATGGTACTACTGGTATAACAACCAAAAAGGTAGTAATAATACTAAAATAATAGAAATGGTACTAGTGTAGTGAAAGGTGAAGTGGAGGTAAGATGTCCTGCGTCTTAACGTGCTCTATTCATCAACTTGCTTTGCATCAACACGTGTCTTCATCACCTTTTTCCCTTTGCTACCACGAAGCTCTCTTTGCTTTCTTCGGAATCCTGAAGGTTTGCTATTTATTTATTTATTTTTTCTTGAAGGTGCAGGAATATTTTTTAAAATTTTGATAATGCATGAAGGGCAACCATACGAGGGGCCAAATTAGCATAACAAAATTCCCAACTCCTCCTAACAACCTACTGCTTTTAGTATATTCAGAGAGGGTTTTACAATTGAATTACACTAGATGGTATGGTGGATATTTATGCTTGAGGCAAATATTCAGTTTGTGGTGGTTGAAATATAGAAACTACATGGCAGTGAGATGGAAAAAGAAAGAGAAAACGATCAAAATGATTCCTTAACTATTTATGAAAGATCAAAGTAGTCCCAACTAAATTAAATCACCATTTTGATCCCTCAACTTCTTAAAGAGAAACCAAAATAGTCACACCATGAGACTATTTTAATTCATTTTAAAAAACTTGAGGATCAAAATTATCCTTTAATATGGTTGAGGACCATTTTGATCCTTCATAAAATGTCAAGAGATCATTGTGATTATTTTCTCAAAAAAGAAAGGTTAATATTTGAATATCAAGGATCCCTATACATGGCTGATCATTTTTAGAAATGTCATTATATATTTCTGATGTGATCCAATGAGTGAACACCATTTATTTGGTGCATGATATTTTTTAATTGCATCCGGAAATCAAGTTAATATGCATAATCCAAATAATAGCAACCACTAGTTGGTAATTCATATTAAATACTAACCTGCAAATGGTGTTCACATTAAATGGTGACGGGCATATGCTGAGCTATTTATGTCGTGTATCCTTCTATAAATTATCAGTTACACTATTCTTTTCATTGTTATCTGTTCATTAGCATTATACTTCGGGTCTTCATGCACATTGATTCTTTTTCTACCTAATTTCTACAATTTCTTGTGTAGGAACTTTACTTATAATGAGAACTATGATCCATTCTATGTGTTCTCTCTCAGACTAGCATTTTCAATGCAAATTATGGGCTTTTCAGTCAGGATTTTATCCTCATTGTTGTGGATTCAGATGTACAGATTGGGCCCATCAAATGGGGACAGTGTATCCTATCACGAAGCATTTTATCGGAGGAGTTTCTTAAATCCGCCAACTGAAGATATGGCTAGACAATGTTCAGACAATATTTTCGGCAGTTATGTTCGTATTGCATCTCCTTATACACCACTTTTCGATGATGCTCAAGATAAAGGATATGCTTCTGGGGTACTCATCTGCCACATATTTAGTAATTAAAGCTTTTTTTTTTTGGTATATGTAAATGAATATGTTCACCTATTTTCTGCTAACTTCTACAATTATAACATGCTCAATCATATCTACTGAATTATGCACTTTCCACGTCCCAATATTTTTGTCCTAAAATTCCTTTTTGCACGAAAAAAGTCATAACTTTCTGCGCTACTCTATGGCACTGGTAAAGCTGAAACCTGCTCAAATAAAAAATTGCATGATAGTCTTTTAGACCTTCAGAAAAAGAACAAATCCTCGATTTACTTATGCATTGCACTCTTTATCTTTCGCTCTATTTTTTTCATTTCAACTATTGCCTCCTTTTAAATTGTGGTGATATTCTCAGTTATTTTAGTGAATTCAATGATTATGAATAAATTGCTCTAGGTTTTAATGAACTGTCCCACCTATCATAACAATAGTTTAACCTGTTCTCTAATTTAACCAGATTTAAATTTTCCTACTAAAACTACGGTCATATCCATCATATTTAAAGTTCATAACTTTTTTTTATCGACTTTGTAAGCGCCAATCTTTATATTTCTCTATCTTAGAATATGATGGAGAACTACAAGTTTGTATTCGTTGGAAGTATGGAGCAAATAAATGATGCGAGTTAGTTGGGTTTCATTATTGTGGTTATATTTCTTTTGTTTATTTTCAATTATAATTTTTTTTGGAATATGCCTATGAGAACATGTGTTTTCTCTATTGGTATGATTTTCCTTGCCTCGATCCACCTCATATTTGGCTAGGTTCAAGCTGTTGCTATTGATTTTATAATCTGAAAGATCATTATGTGTTAGACTTAAACAATTTTCTAGCTATTCAATTGGGCCCCTTAGTATGGATAAGTATTAATTGCAATTGATTTATCTTTTTGAAGTTGTGCGTCTATTGTAGCAGGGTTTGGTCATGTAGTTTTTTGTAGTTGGGACATTGTTTCTTTCTTAAGGATTTGGACTTGGTTGTTACCGAAAGCTATGGACTGTTCTTGTAACATATTCTTCTATAGCCATAAGCGGTGGACCTTATAGGCGGCTTTTGTAGCGTATGTTTTCTCAATAGTTTTTATTTTGTGTGCTTACCTTGCAGTTGGTGTTTGCTGATGATCGTGCCTATGTTGGGTTCTGGAGTGACATTTATGCATGGATGTATGATTCTTATTGACTATAATTATTGGAGTTAGTGCTAGGGTTTAAGGAATCGACCTTAGAATTGGATGGTTATAATAATTATTTATTAAGGCGTGTAAAAAGACAGCTATTTGCTTACGGGTTTCCCAGTTCTAGTCAATTTTGCGTGTTTGATTGGATGTTAATTCCTTCGCATATTGTACAAGTGTTACTGTCAATTTTTAGGGGTAGATATCTTTTTGACCAAATGTGAGGCCTGATATTTTATATATTTGGCAATTTCTTACTTATTCTCTTTTCTTTTGCTTAATTTGATGTTAGATTTTGCAAGCATATTTGATTTTGGTTAAATCTATTAAAATTGGAGAAAAAGGATTCATGTAGCCGACCCCACGTAGTGGGGCAAAGGCTTGATGTTGTTGTTGTTGTAGTATTAAAATTGAATTTCTTTTTGGCTATATGAATCTTAACCGATTTGAGGTTTTTTGGAGCTTTTGAATTTTTTACTGAATTTCATTTGAATCAATCATAAAATTATTATTTGACCTGAATTTTTGTTAACTTTTCAATTTACATTAAAAGGAAAAAAATTATTGTTTGAATTGGTGGTTTGTAGAATTGTGCCTAAAACTGATTTTTGTGGTTTCATACATTGGAATATTTAGTTGCATTAGATACTCTAAACCCTAAAATGTTCTACATCATGATGTTCATCATATGAGAACACAAATCAAATTTCATTTAAGTTGATTATGGTCAGATTTTTTGTGAATTCAATAATAATAATGTAGAAGCTGCTTCGGATTTTAACGAGCTACCCCACTTATTCTTTGCAGTAGTCTACCTCAAATTTAACCAATATAATTTTGCTTATTAAAACTACGACTATATTGAAACTTCTTAACTTCAATTTTTTCTGTGACTTTTAATAAATTTTTTAATTGCTAATATTTACATTCTCTCTTTTCATGTAAGAAGGTTGATAAAATGAGAATTTAATTTATTTCGGATATGTTTGTAATAATTTTTTTTTAAACTATGTTTCTTTGGTGTGTTTTTCAGCTTTTTTTACTTTAATAAATTTAGTTATTTTTAAAATACTAAAAGATAAATTTCAAGTGTTTTGAGCGTTCTTAAAAATAACTATCATTACTAGTTGTCGCCACCGGTTGCCACTACTAATATTCACAACTATTGGCATCAGCTACTACTATTGTGACCGCTGCCACCGCCAACGATCACCCCACGTCATTACCTCGTTAGCCATCATTGCCGTGCTGTCGATAATTGTAGTTAATATTGTTGCCATTATCGCATAAATAAATAAAAATAATTTTTTTAAGATATCAAACATCTTTTATTTCTTATTAAAATATAAATAAAATAAATTAAAAAATAAAAAATAAAAGACAACAGTGATCCCAAATGGCTCCTTCGTTAATAGATGATTAGATTTGTTTAGCTATGTTCTAGTTAAGCATAGAGAGGACCATATTTCCAACTTATATTTGTAGATATTTCTTCTTTACAGGCGTGTGTGTATATTGCAAATCTAACAAAAATGACTGAATGCGCCAGGGAACATATTTTTTTTTTAGTTTTGAAAAACATTCTAGTTAGGTATACAACATTGAAAAGAATTATTTAGATGATGATATAATTTCTAAAGTTAAAGCTATATTGTTAAAATTGAGAAGTGAATTCCTGAAGACATTAAAGTAAATTTTATAAAACTACAATTAGATTAGCTATTGATATGTATTTGAGTGTTAACAGTAAAAATTCACTAATAATTAAGTTGAGCATGATGAACATGAGAATATTGGACATGGAAAACCTATAAAGGATGGAAGATGTAATGATTATATTAGATAATGATTATAGTTGAATCTACTAGAGATAATGTATTGAAAATATATTTTGGTGGTTTGAACTTGTACAAGGGAAAAAAATGCACTCACTAGATGATTAGATAAGATTAGTGTCAACATATTAGGAAAGAAAAATGGGTAGACTTAAGTTAACATGAATAGAAATTGTTCAAAAAAATTGACGAAGTATAGTTTTAATATCAGAGTGCAACATTTAGTAGGAACAAATGGAATGAGCAAGTGAAAAATGATGACTCATAGAGTAGACACCAAATAGTTGGGATATGACTAATGATGGTGGTGATATAATATTGAAAATAATAAAATATTGATATTTTCTTTTTTGAGTTTCAATTATATTTATGGGTTGTGTTGGAGAGATTTAAACCATACAACATTTCAAATGCATGGATTTTAAGTTTTTGAGCGTTTGGTTTACTGTAAAATAAATTAAAGCTATTTTTTTAGGGGCTTTGAATACATGAACCAATTCATTTTTGATATATTTGAAGTTCACCCAATTCTGAATAATTCTAAATGCATCATATCATGTAATAAGACCTTGCTGCTCACACGGTCATGCAATCTCACCACTCATGGCACTCACATAGCCTCTCCTCTTATGTGGTCTCACCATCCCCATGTTCACGCCACCTTACTAGCGACCTCACTGACTCCTTGTGCATAGACCTTTGCCTCCAGCTTCCACTACGATCCCGCTATAACCTCACATTTGCCTTCACAGCCACATGTGACCCCGCTTAGACCTCGCTGTTAGTGGTGAGCCCTCAATTTGCGCTCTAACTTAATGAAAAAGAAAAAAAAAATCAAATTATTTTTATTTACTTCGCAGCAATCAAAATACCAAAAAATAATATCTTAAAATTACTTTATAACAAACCAAACACTACGAAGTATTTCAAATACCTTGAGTTTACATTCTATTTTGAATGCATCTGAATTTTAAATACTTAAACTAAACAACCCCTTAGTACTTTCTTATAGAAAGTTATATCTATTACTTTTGATATATCTGAGAACATCTCTTTTCTCTATGTATGCTAAAAGATTGAATATGGGCTATTAAAGTGTGATGGCCAATATTCCTGAACATATATACAGAAATAATTCACGTGGATGAGTGTGTAAGTATTGATCTTTGAAACTTGATGAAGTTAATATCTTCTATAAGATTAGCTAAAGATAAGCTCTTTGTTTTGCAGGGTGAGAAACAGAGCAACTTTTGTAATGGTGTTTTGTTATCAGCCTCAGAAGCCTCACAGCATGCATCGTTCAACAGTAAACATTTTCATGTTAAGGATACTAGCAAGGTGGCAACTTTCAGTTCTCCAGTACTTACGATTTTTTTGACAAATTGTACCTGAAAATTCTTTCATGAGTTTTTGACATAACTTGAAAAGGATGCATTGTGAATCATATTTTAACATTTAGTTCTCCACTTGGAAGTGCAGTGCGATGCATGTTGGAATTATTTAATTTCTTTGCAGCAACAACAACAACAACATCAAGCCTTTGTCCCACTATGTGGGGTCGGCTACATGAATCATTTTTCTCCATTGTGTCCTTTTAAAAATCAAATTGTCGTTTAAATCTAATAAAGAAAGATCATTTCTAATATTTTCTAACCAAGTCTTTTTAGGTCTAACTCTATCTTTCTTAACATAAGTCAAATCTAATACCTCTACTTTCCTAACCGGGTCATCGGAAGGCCGCCGTTTTATGTGACCAAACCATCTAAGGCGACTCTCTCTAATCTTATCTTCCACTGGAGCTACTCCAACCTTTTCACGTATATGCTCATTTCGTATCCTATCTCTAAGGGTAAAGCCACTCATCCACCTGAGCATCCTGATGCTCATCTCTGCAACACTTAACTTAGTATTATGCTTCTCTTTTAATGGCCAACATTTGGCACCATAAAGCATTGCAGGTGATGAGGACATCCGCAGGAGATTTCGACACACTTACCATCATAGGAATCGTAGATCGACGGCTACGATTCATAGTCTCTATTTATGATGTGTTATTATATTTATGTCATTTATATTTTCAGTTTTCCATTTCTACCCCTATGAGAGATTTACTACTTGTTGTAGCCCGAGGGCATATGTGTCTTTTACGTTTTTGCTTTCGGAGGCCTATATATTAAGGCCTAGTCTTTGTATTATTTTCTAATGATGATTATGAACGATATTTCCACTTTCTTGATTGATCTCTTTGTGAGTTCTTGAGAGGATTACCCTAGGTGAGGGTGAGAGTAGTACCCGTCAACCTTTGGAGGATTCCTAGGTTCGCAGCCCACCAAATTCTTCCTTTCCCTTTCACCCTCCACCACCCCCAACCCCATTACCCGCCGGACGACCTTGTTCCGTCCCCTATTTCCCTGAACTAAACCCTCCTCCAACGCCGCCACCCCCTTGACCGCCCTAGCCGCCGGCCGCCATCCACCCAACCGCCGGCCCCCAACCCCACCACCACCCCTCCACCCGTCCCTCTCCACAAGTCTAACCGCCGGCCCCTCCCCCATTGCTCCCAAGTTTGAAATTCAAATTCCCAAGGGGTATTAATTACCTTCCTAAAATAATCTCTAGTCAATTAGGAAAGTTTCCAACTTGGATTTCAATTAAATATTGGAATTCAAATACTTTCCTAATGCTTAGACTTAAATTAGGAAACCTCCCTATTTAAATAAAATTTAGATTTGATTTTAAATCAATAATTAACCTTGGGGCCCACTTACTTAAAATCCAAACCCCTTGTTAACCTATACTCTATAGCCAAAACAAAGCAACGAAATGAAATAAAAAAAAATCCTACATACCCGCAAATCCCGTTGGAGGCTTGCCGCTTGCTACAGTGGCTCGTACCTGATTCGGCGCCGCTTCAGTCACTTCTCCGCAAGATCTGCCCAAAACGACGTTGTGCCTCATCGTTAAATAGGAGACGAAGAGTGCTCCTGTTCGCAAGACCCACGCGCAAAAATCTCGCGATCTCGATCCACTTCCTTCCCGCGAGCCTCTTCCGCCTACAGGTCGCCTCCGACCTCCCAAGCAAACCCCCACCCCCCTGGACTTTGCCTTCTTCAGCAACTCAAAGCCCCAACTTCCTTCCTTTGCTCGCAACTTGGCCAAAGCTCTTGTGCCGATCCAGAGCCGGCCCCATCCCCACCTTAGGCCGATTTCATCACAGATAGAGAGAGGGAGAGAGAGAGAGAGAACAAGAGTTTTCTCTCTTACCTAGCCGCAAGAGGCACCTGTATCCTGACCTTCCTCCTTCCTCTAGCCAAAGCCTCCTTTCCCTGTGCCGACATCAAGCCCCTACCGATTCCAATCTCCAACCCGACATCCTTCCTCCTCTCAGCCCTAGCCGAATCCCTCTAGTGAGTTTTAAATGTGAGAGAGAGAGAGAGAGAGAGAGAGAGAGAGAGAGAGAGAGAGATAGTTGTCTCCTTACCTAGCCTTTCTTCCACTTCAACCGAACCTCCACCCTACTTCTTCCTCTGCCAGTCGCAAGAAGGCTCCTTAGCCAACTCTAGCCGCAAGCAATAGGGTAAGCTTAAGTTGGTGTTAATATAAATAATATTAGTATTAATATTAGTAATCTCACTATTATTAGTATTGTTATTAGTTAGATTATATATATATATATAATGATTATTAGTGTTAAAAAAAAGAGGGGGGTCTATGACAAAAAAAAAAGAAATAAAAAAAAGAGAGAGAAAAATGCAAATGCGACCCTTCTCTCGCCTTGATCCACGAGCCAACACCATCACCTCGCCGGTCGTCAGGTATAAATTTTTGAACTTAAAACTCCGAGAGCCTACTTTGTCGTTGGCGGCGGACCGGAAAACCGCCTATACACGCTTTCTTAAGCATGGTGGGATGGGACCCCGGTGCGGTGCCTACGACAAGGCGGGTAATCACCAAAATCCCATCCTCGGCGTTCGTGTCGGGCCGGCAAATCGCCTATACACGCTTTCTTAAGCGTGGTGGGAAGGGAACCCGGTGCGACACCTACGACGAGGCGGGTAGGCCCTATATACGCTTTTCTTAGCGTGGTGGGGACGATCTTAAGTACCCGTACGCGGCTCTGTACCTGCGGGGAAACAAATGCTTTTTTTTTTTCAGGTACGTTGAAGACCCATACACGCTTTCTTAAGCGTGGTGGGGGATTGAAGACTTCACACGGCCGCGGTGTCCTCGAAAGAGGACATCTACCATACACGCTTTCTTAAGCGTGGTGGGAAAGGCCCAGTTTTCCGTAGTTTCCCCTAAACGGGGGAGACGCCGGGAGGCTACCGAAATTTCGGGTGATTATATGACTGTACTTGGACTTGTTTGAACCCAAAAGAAGAGGACATGGACTTTATTTGGACATTAAATGAACTGAAATGAAACTTGAACTCAAACTAAATTCAGAACTTGAACTTGATTTGAATATCAAGTGGACAGAACTTGGGCTCAATTTTGATATTAAAGCGAATATGACTTGAACTGGTTGGATTCAAACTCAAATCAAACTTGGACAAATGATGACGATCTGAATATGACTTGAACACAAATTGAACTCAAGATAAATGGGATCAAATGTTATTGAGCAAGGATCAAACTTGAGAACTCTTAAACAGCATGTAATCATTTCTTGAGCTCAAATGACTTTGAGCTTGACTTGAAAATAATGATGGGGACTTGAGCTCAAATAAGTGAAGAAGACTTTGACTTGAACTTGAGTTTGAACTCAGGAAGATCATATGAATTCAAATTGAACTCGAACTTGGATTTGATTTGACTCAAGCATAGCGGATGTCAACAGAACTTGAATAAAATGTCAAAAGGGGACTCGAATCAAACTCGAACTGAGCTCAGGCTTGAACTCTACTTGAAAGTGACAAGAAATTCAAACAATTAACAATATTTGAATCTAAATGAAATAAGTTCATACTTGAACTTGATTGAATATTAAGAGAATATGACCTAAACCATTTGGACTCAAACTCAAGTGAATAAGGGACTTATGGTGAAGCCTCAATGACTTGATGTGTTCACTTTCAGACAACGATGCAAGCTCTCAATAATCATGACCACTTACTAAGAGGCCATGTGGAAGAATTGTAGTGAATACAAACACAACTAGTGTGAGGAGATTCATGGTCGCATAACACTTCAATCATAAGCAAACATCAATCATCGAAACATGTAAATGGTGAAGGTGAACATGATGTAAATGCAACAAACTCCTACAACAGTTCCCATATTATTAAGTACACTGTACTTATAAGTGACAGCGTCCAACTGTAAAATGCACGAGCATCTCCTACCTGTATCAATGAAAGCTTTAAAGCAAAATATAATCAACTTGCAAGTTGAAATGATGAATTTTACAAACGTTTGTAGAAGACTCGCTGTGTACACGACATGTCGTTTATGAGAAGGATGCAAGGAGTCTGCTATAAGTGTTAAGATACTCATACAGCATATAATAGGGTAGTGGCAAATAAATGCATCTGCCTCCTACAAGTGAAGGGAATTTGATACCAAGGTTGTGAAAACCGGACCGGACAAAGAACCGGAAGAAGGAGAGGTTCACGGTTCGACCGGTTTGACCGGTCGAACCGGGGTCGAACCGGATGATGTAATAAATAATAATTTTATTTAAATTTAATAAAATTACACTGATAATAATCTTATCATTTCAAATATGAAAAAAAACTAAACAAAATAAATCTTATAATTATAAGAATTTACATTCATAATAACATGCTAATTTTTGTTTTATATGATTAAATATACTTTACATATGATTAAATATGGTAATTTTTATGTTATTAATTTATATTAAATATTTCATATAAATTTAATTCTAATATAAATTTATAAATTTAATATAAATTATTATTAACTTATATTATATGATTAAATATATTTTACTTCTATATCAAATTGATTTTAAAACTTTATATCTAAAAATTAGTTATGTAAAAATAATTTATCATTAATAAATAGACAAAATTATTTTTTATAATATATAAATAAATAATTTATTATTATTAACTAATAAATAAGATTATTCAAATTATAAATAATTAATTAAAAAATCTGTTTAAAAAATAAATTGCATAGATATTATATATGTTATGAGCTTATAGCCTTATACATCTCTCAACTCTTCTCTTTAGTCCCACATCACCTAGATATTCTTTATTGCTATTGTTTATATAGCTTTTTGAGTTTCCTTGCATTAAGAAGTCCCATGGAGTGGTGGGCCATGTGAAGATGCTTCATGAGGGTTTGATTAAAATACATATAATATTTATTATAATTTATTTATTTATTTATATAATCTTTAATAATAAACATCAATTATTTAATTTTAATTATTATTATTATTTAAAAAGCATGTCAATTGAACCGGCCGGTTTAACCGAACCCGGGCCGGTTCGGCAGTTCGACGGTTGAACCGGCGGTTCTTACCGGTTCTATGCAGAGGCGGTTTTCAAGCTGAACCGGACCGGACTTGTGGCCGGTTCGCGGTCGAACCGGCCGGTCCGGTCCGATTTTTAAAACATTGTTTGATACACAATAAGTGCAAGTGCCTATGGTCCATCGCAGAAGGCATATGTGTCTTCCATATGTACCAATGAAATCCTTAAATCATGCAACAACATCTTCATCATCAACGATAATCCAGCATACAATGAATGATGTCGATTTCTACAATGACAGATGTAGTGGACTCTTACAGCAGTTTCTGCAAGATTAGATGCATCGTGCCTGCAAGCAATATAATGAACGTGATGATTCGCTATCCATCATACACGATGAATGTAGTAGGTCTACAAGCAAAGCAAGAGGAATGTGAAGGCAACCACTGAATTGTTATGAATACAAAAGATCATAAGCAAACACATCAAACAACAAAAGATTTGTAATGTATATGGTGAATTCTTCATTGGCGATGAAAGATAAGAAATCAATAAGAAAACCACAAACCAACAATGGAGATCAGAAATAATGTGTGGCATGATCTCATACAAGCCGTAAGCTACCCTCAAGGAAATGTGGTGAACAACTACAAGTAACAAGCGAGAGGATACATTCATGAATGATATGTATGTGAAAGATCTGCAATACATACAACCTCTCTACGAATATAGATATATGTTCAATATGCCACCTATGGGTAGATACATAAAGACTCCAGTAAATGCAGTATCCTGAAGTCAATCCCAATATATCAATGAAAACATCTGCCTACCTACAAGCAGCAGTAGGGGAGATCGTATAACACCACGCCACCGGATCTGCAACACCTATGCGAGCAGACAGAAGACGTTCAAATCCCTAAATGAAATCCTAGCACTACGCCACCGGATCTGCAACAACTATGCGAGCAGACAGAAGGCGTACAAATCCCTAAATGAAATCCCAAGCACTACGCCACCGGATCTGCAACACCTATGCGAGCAGACAGAAGGCGTACAAATCCCTAAATGAAATCCCAGCACTACGCCACCGGATTTGCAACACCTATGCGAGCAGACAGAAGGCGTACAAATCCCTAAATGAAATCCCAGCACTACGCCACCGGATCTGCAACACCTATGTGAGCAGATAGAAGGCGTACAAATCCCTAAATGAAATCCCAGCACTACGCCACCGGATCTGTAACCTTCGTACAAGCAGACAGAAGGCGTCTACAAGCTACAACGCAACGCCATCGGATCTGCAACCTTCGTACAAGCAGACAGAAGGCGTCCACAAGCTATAACGCCACGCCACCGGATCTGCAACACTCGTACAAGCAGACAGAAGGCGTCTGCGAGCTTCTAAAACAGAATGCTGCATTCTAATGACAGTCCCCCGCACATGCATCATAATATGTATACACATAGGTACACATAAGGGGATATACTAAATGCCCGCATGGGCCTCGGTGAGCGTGTTATTGGTACACACGTGACGTCTAGGGATGCTGCGCGGGTCAATAAGTGAATTCAAGTTCGAGCCCGATCCTTCTATTCAGGTAAATAGGAGTTGACACGGCTCGAACTATTAAATAAATATACGGTCGCGAGATCGACCGAGATATTTGTTTTATACGTTCATATTAGGCCTTCAAGGCCTATAATCAATAGAATTCACTAACAAGGGCATAAAGCCTACGAAACCCGATCCTCTGTTGATAGCTCGACAGAGTCGACAAGGTTCAATCCATAATTGAAAATGACCCCTTTTCAACCCCGATGATGTCCGCGTTGACAACAAATCTCAACCGGAGGGGTTCATATAAATAATTCAAAATGCCATCCAAACATCCAAAAATCCAAAAATCTTTTCAACTCCAAATATTTAAAAATTGAAATTCGACCATCAAACACGCAAAGCAAAATCCATCCACCCTCCGCAACAGTTTGCCGAGGTGGACAAAGTGAAAATAACTGCACCTCACAAAGAGCTAATGCCTGGTCGAAAATATCACTAGGATCCATTCTCAAACAATCTCCTGCCAGTAAGGACGTGGTACGAGTCCTCTAATCGGCAGTTTCGCCGCCAAATGGTACTGCAGGATAAACGGTTATGACTCGGGGCCCTCTGAACCAGGTGGTCGCCGCCAAATGACACCATTATATTATGGTTATGGCCAGAGCCCGTATGCTCCCCAATGGCATCAAATCCTTGAGATATGAATCAATAGGATATGATCGATAGGGCACAAAGCCCTCTGTTAGCTAAGGTGGATTCAAATTTGTCCCCTTAGACAAATATTCCCCCCAGGTCTACAAAGTACCCTTGGACGAAGCAACCCATGGCTGCCGACAAGGATCCTTCTGTCAGGTTGGGTCGACTACCTCCTCTGACTAAGTAGACCAGGGACCATGATGGCCCAGGACGATGGAACCATGGGATCTTGATCGGGTCTATCATCCATCCCCCCCACCATCCGCTTTAAGCGCAAGATGGTGGAAATTTCTATTTTAAATATCAAATCTTCAAATCCCCAAATCTTCCAATCTTCTAAATTCTCAAATTTCTCAAACTTTCAAACCTTCAACCCATTGCTGCTACTATATGCCAGACATACGTATCTTCTACGTATCTGATTGACGACTAGCCTTAATCGAAAGTTCTCTCTCATTATCGGGAGGGGTAATTAATTATAGGGGCTTGCGCCTATAGGAAACCAGAACTCAGATCATAAAGTTCTCGCAAAATGAGGGTGAAATCTCTGGGTAGTGTCTTATCTACAAACCCATCTGCCTTCCAAAATTTACCCCGGAACTTAATCCGTTAAAACTCCCTCCCCGAAGAAAGTAACAGCGGGCGGAGGCCGGGGCCGAATTTTCGGAGCCCACAGATTTCTGGCGACTCCACTGGGGATTGGTTTCTCTTTCCATCTTTGGCTAGTCATCTCAGTACTATCGTAGCAGTCAAATCAACGCAGATTTAAAATTTTGAATATTCTAAAAATGATCGCTCAAACAAATTTATTAGGATAACATATTTAGCAGTATTTTAAATTTGTATTGTTTGCATTTGCTCGCTAATGTTATCTATTTTTGTTTTCTATTCTGTGAAAGTCTCTGCATTTTTGAAAGTGTGGGGTGATATATCAGATTCTGATCACTAACCCTTACCTCTCATTTATGCAGATGGATCTATAGAATACGCCGATGACTGTCCAACTGGGACAAGGAGCCAGGATCCAACTAGCAAATGCCATTATTGAAACTGGAAATACTGGAGCTACTATCCAGTTTGGCAGTATCGACTTTCCAGCTATTACCGCAAGAGCTGCTGGTGTCCCTCCAAGCGGCATTGAATCTGAAGGGCATGCTAGGAGGCTCCACTCCACTGAAACTGCTACCCGTCGTGTGCATTTGTCAGCGCCACGACCTGCTGTCAAAGACCCTCAAAGGAGGATCTCTGTGTTTGAACGAATTTCTCAATCTGAGGTCCCAGCCACCAGAAGGATAGTGACTGAGGGGAAAATCTTAGTGGTACCTACCAGGACCACTACGCTGCCAATGGGGTCATCTGTACTTGGGAGGAACAATACTGAAGCTTCCTCATCTGGAGGAAGGCCCACCAGGAGGCAGAGAAAGAAGATGAATGTTGAACTCCGAGCTCAACAGCTACTAGTGCCTGTGCATCCCTCGAACCTGCCTGCTCCAGAGCATATATCCAACGTTCCTACCCGGAACAAGTTTACTGACCTGAGATGGGTAAAGAGAAACAGCTCAACTGGAGAGCTGAAGAAGTCTTTCTGGGATCAACGGCCTGAAGTCCCACCTCAAAAGAAGAAAGAGCCTGAAACTCTTTCAGCTCAGGTGTATCGAGTCCTGAAGACCGTGAAGGAGAGAGGACTGAAAAAGAGAAGATATCAGCAACCGCTGATGGTCGAAGCCAGGAGAATTCCACCAAGAGAACGTTTGTCTCTTGCTGTTGAGAAAAGAGAAAGAAGATCTGCCCCACGCGGTGAGCATCGGGGTGTGACACCTGAACCGCGCGTTCAGGGATCCACCGTCGAAAGGTCCCGGTGGAAGGGAAAGTAAATCTGGAGGCCAAGGCCTCGCAGAGAAGAAGATAATAGAAGAAAAAGAACTGATTCGGGCGTGACATCC
The DNA here is from genome assembly GCA_019925795.1 of Dendrobium chrysotoxum. NCBI lineage: Eukaryota > Viridiplantae > Streptophyta > Magnoliopsida > Asparagales > Orchidaceae > Dendrobium > Dendrobium chrysotoxum. The sequence goes on from CM034308.1 coordinate 18,578,097, forward strand.
GGTACAGCTTCCCGGAGATCCGCCCCCGTCAATAAACAACATCAAAAGTGGGTCCAAAAGAAAACCCACAATGATGCCAATCCCGACGGTAGACACCTTGGAGAATCCTCCAGGGGATCCCGTCATTCTCTGACCCCTCCCAAGAATGAATCCAACTTCGATCGCAGCCCGCAGATCGAAGAGATCTTCCTACCAAACCAAGAACCGGAGATCCAGTAGCGCCGCCGCTCGGAGATCCGAGTGCTAGAAGAGGAAGGAGGAGATATGGAGGAAGAATATATGGAAGATATTGAAGAAGAAAATATAGAAGAATATATTGAACAAAATTTAGAAGATGTAAATAACACCTTAGATATGGAAGTAGTCTACATGGTGAGACACATCAATGTTGATGATGAAGCTTACTACGATGGTAAGGACGACGATCGTTGGCAACCACTGCCTAGGCAAGTATACCGGCGCCGCCGCGAAGAGGGGTTCGCCACTGACAGAGGTGGCCATTCCCAAGAAGAGCTAGAAGAGGCTGAGGAGAATCCCTTTACTGACGAGAACGTCACGCTCGCAGAAATGCAGAGACAAATGAAACGTCAAATGAGGGCCAAGGATAGGAAAATCTCTCAGTTGCATGAGAAAATGACAGAGATGATGACCCAAATGACTGCAATGATGCTGATCATGCAGAGAAATGCTGCAGTTGGTTCTATGCCCAATCCTCCCCCTGATCCTCCAAACTTCCAAGTACCGCAAGTCTCAGGAGTACGGGACACTCCTGAGGGTGGCCACGAGGCTCAGAATACCACTCGCCAACCCACTCCACAGAATATTGCAAGTACCTCCGAGCCTGTGACTGCTGCGCAGCTTGAAGGGATTATCACCGAGAGGATCAGAGCTATTATAGCTATTGATCAAGCAGAAAAATTGGTAGGTATGGGTCGTCCGTACCCTGCTGAATATGATCAGGCGCCATACCCAAAGGGATATTCTGTGCCAAAGTTCAACATTTTTGATGGCAATAAGAATCCTAGACAGCACCTGGCACAGTTCAAAGCCACCTGTGGGAACACTGGAGGAAATGATGCTCTACTCTTCCGACAATTTGTCAGCAGTTTGACAGCAGCTGCTTTCAAATGGTACGCTGAATTACCAAATGACTCTGTAAAGATATTTGCAGAGTTAGAAAATTTGTTCGTGAAGAGGTTTGCCAGTGCGACCGAGAAAATAACGATCGCTGACATTGCTCTGAATAAGAGAAAAAGGGAAGAATCAGTGACCAAATATATCACTCGCTGGCATAACTTGAGCATGAAATGTGAGCAACAGCTTGAAGAAGAACATGCCGTACAGTTGTTAATGGGAAACATTGATGATAAAATACAACCATTCCTGTGCATAGCTACTATCATCACATTTCAGGATTTGCTGGATAGAGTGGCAAAGTTCGAGAAACTGAATTTGTCAAAATCAGAGAATTATTCTGATAAGCCTAAGAAGACTAAAGCCTCAGGTGCTAGAAGAGATGAGGCTGACTCCATATTTTTCTCTAGAGCTGATAAGGAGAAACAGGTGATTTATAATGTAGACAAAGGCAAGCAGCCAATGCAATATCAGGAAAAGCCTAAGCAAGTCTACAACCCTAACCCCCAGCCAAAGCTGATACTCGGGGGTAATGACAAACCACGAAGTTATCAGGGCGGTGGAGAACGCCCAAGACAAACAATGGGAACTGGTGATCGAATGTTCCCCTCCCTCAAAGATAAAATGAATAAAGAATATTCATTTAAAAGGGAAAGTGTTGCCAAGCTGTTTCGACAAGCGTTGAAAGCGGGTTTAGAACTGCCTGAATGCAAAAGGCCCGAGGAGTCGAAGCACAGTGGAGACCCAAACTACTGCCCGTATCATCGGGTAATGAGTCATCCAATTGAAGATTGCTATGTCTTCAAAGATTGGCTTGAAAGAAAATATCGAAGAGGAGAGCTCACATTGTCCGACAATGTACTGACTCACCCCAGAAAAGTGTCAACTCGGGTAGTTACGACTTCTTCCGTACCCCCGATTGAAGAAAGGAGAAAAGGGAAGAAGCCGATTCCAGAAGAACAGTGGGAGACCGTGGTCTCTAAGAAAACTGTGAAAATGCTGAAACAGCTCGAAGGAGTTCCAGGTGTAAAATGGAAATCTCCTACGGAGCCAGTATTAAATCTGAAGGCATTGCCTGTGGCACAAGCGTCTGCTTCTAAATAATTTCCTAACCAAGCGGGCCCTTCAAAGTCCGGAAAGAAAAAGTCCTCCAAGAAGAAGACAAAACTGAAGAAGCCCAAAGAGAAGAAAACAGCAACCCAAAGGGTTATAGATAGTCTGGATGAATACTACCAGACCGCAAGGCGTCCTATTAAGCTTGCTGACTTTATGTCAGAGCTCAAGATTGACGAAGCAGAGGAAGCTGATGAGGACCCTCTCCCCACAGAAGTTTGTCGGGTCATTTCAGTGACGCCAATAGCTCCGACAAAAGAAAAATATGTCAGAGAGATGATCGTTGAAACCTGTCTGGCAACATCGTCAATGGACTATAGCTCAGAGGAGGATCTGCATTTTCCAAAGACAGATGAATCAGATCCCGATATAGCGTCGCAGATAGGACATGTAAATCTGGGAGGTGACTCTGGATCAACGGATGAATCTCTAGACATAATAATGGCTGACTCTGAAGAAGAAATTCCATTAAATGAGTCTGAGCCAGAAGAGATCGCTCAAGTGCAGTTGAGAAGTGGCAAGATACTGCCATCTCCGCCAAAGAAGCAGACCTCCAATAAAGATAAGGGGAAAGAGATAGTTATCAATGAAGACATTATCTCCGAGGATCCCAAGAAGAAACATACTCTAGTTAAGGGAATAGATTATAATATCTTATCCCATCTGAGGAAGATCCCTGCCCAGCTCAGTATATACGATGCCCTGGTAATGTTTAAAGATCTTCGGGAGACTTTGATTCAGGCTCTCAAGGACCCCGAAAGATACGAGGCGTATTTTGCTGAGCGCAACCTGACTGAGGTTCTCCAAGCTCGAAATGAACCGTTCATCACTTTCACCGAGGATGACATGATGCTCGGGACTGCAGACCACAACCGACCTCTGTATGTTACTGCAGAGAGTGATGATTTGGTAATCAGTCGAATTCTGATCGACCCTGGATCCTCCATCAACCTTATGAGCTTAAAACCACTAAGGTCGTTGTGCCTCAACGTGGAGCACCTTGGGCCAGATAAGCTTATGGTGCATGGTTTTAACGAGAAAGGGCAGAAAACTCTTGGATCGTTTATGCTCCCTCTTGTATTTGGAGAATTTCACACAGAAGCCAAGTTTCATGTAATTGATACGGACACTTCATTCAAGGCGCTACTAGGTCGCCCCTGGTTGCATGAATATGGCGTTGTCCCGTCAACATTACACCAGTGCATGAAGTATCTCAAGGATGGAGAAGAATTCAGGATTTCTGGTGATATCCAACCCTTTACAGTCCATGAAGCAACAGTCTATGAAGATGCGCAGTACTTCATGCCAAAGAAGCAAAAGTTATCAAGCTCTCTCGAAGCTAAAGCGTCAAATTCAAATGCTACAAACCGGCTTGAACAAGAAGTTAAAAAGAAGCAGGTGGGGAGAAAGAAGGCGATGCCGACTCTTCCCAAAGAAGCTGTCATTTCCAAAGAAAGAAAATGTGTACCTCACCTTGGGAGCGACACAGATGAAGATGAGGTCACCTCTACAAAATCCCAGAGGGTATGTCATTCGATGGACGAATGGAGTAGGGAGGTTGTATATTCAAATGATGATTATGACTACAACTTTATCTATATGAATACGGTGCAAGATGTATTCTCTAGAAGAATAGATAGCCTGTCAATCTCAGACAGCGTGCTTGTAGTCACTCGCATTCCCCTACAGTATTTCAAGAAATAATCCCACGAGATGTGCATAAGGTTGAGGAGCTTGTGACCCGTTATCTACCTCCGATCAAAAAGAGGATTGAGTCAGGGAATATATTTTATTCCGTAGGAAAGCTCGAAGAAGTGAATCATGATTGGGGCCATGTCTTCATCGATTCTGAAGAATTATTTCCTACGAGGCTACCTAGGTTTAATACCAAAGGTATTCAGAGAATGTTGCGAAAGCGGATCAATATTCCCACCTCCAAACGGCAACTTCGTATGTGCCTAAGTCTCTGGTATGGAAGGAATCCACGTCCAATGCGGCGGAAGGAGATGAATGCATATAAAGGTATTGGATTCGTTAGGCGAAAATGCATCCAGAATGAGACTTGCCGAGCCATTACTTGCAGGGAAGTTGAATCCAATGACGTTCCTGATGAAGAAGTCTATGAAGCTGATGATTACGATGATCAGCCTGTAGAGGCCAAGCCTGCACCAGAAGAGCTGGAAGATGGTGGACAGGCAACCACTATGGACGAACTAAAAGAAGTCAACTTGGGAACCGAGGACCCTCGCCCAACCTTCATTAGTTCCCTTCTGCCAGAAGACCAAGTAGAAGAAATTAAAGAACTCCTCTGTGAATTCAGGGACTGCTTTGCCTGGACATATGCTGAAATGCCCGGCTTATCCCCTGATGTAGCAGTTCATAGGTTGGCAATCAAACCAGATGTGACACCAATCAAACAAGCTCCAAGGAGAATGAGATTGGAGATTGAAGAACAGGTGATCGCAGAGACGAAGAAGCTCATAGAAGCGGGCTTCATCCGAGAAGAAAAATACGCCGACTGGATTGCCAATATTGTCCCTGTCAAGAAGAAGAACGGTCAGATTCGTATCTGTATTGATTTCAGGGATCTCAACAAGGCGTGTCCGAAAGATGACTTTCCACTCCCGGTGTCAGAATTGCTAGTGGATAACACGTCAAACTACGACATGTTCTCATTTATGGATGGATCGTCAGGATACAACCAGATCAAGATGGCTCCTGAGAATGAAAAGCATACGTCATTCAGAACGCCCATCGGCATTTTCTGCTACACGGTCATGCCCTTTAGCTTGAAGAACGCTGGTGCCACCTACCAACGGGCGATGACCCATATTTTTGATGAGTTGATACATCAGAAAGTTGAATGTTATGTAGACGACCTTGTTGTCAAGAGCATAGACCGAAAAGAGCATCTAAATGACCTAAGGATTGTATTCGAGAGGATCAGAAAATTCGATCTAAAAATGAATCCTCTCAAATGTGCTTTCGGGGTCTTCTCCGGCAAATTCTTGGGGTATGTCGTTCGTCATCGAGGCATAGAAGTTGACAAATACAGTGAAAGTAAATAAACAAATACTCTATATATTAGAATAGAAAAATAACAGATTTCTCTCAGTCCCTTATGCCTCCCATGAAAAATAAGCCTTTATGATTCCATGTGTCTGCATATCATAAAATATACTCTTATGACTCCCCATGCTTTAGCACATATCAGATATTCAGAAATTTCAGATCTTTATGACTCTTTGTGCATTTAACATCAAAACTTCCACCACACATGAGATCTCTTCAGAATCACACATTTTAAGCAGATAAGTATATATATCATTGCATTACAGTAAATGAATTATAAATAAATTAATTGTAGAATTTCACAGAATGCCTTATCGGTAGGCAACATAATTAACTGCTGAGCAAAATTTCACAGTTTCAAAATATCACTAGATTGACAAGGATTGTTCAAAACACTGTTTTGAAGCTTTAATTATACTACAATATTATTTTTTTGGATTAAAATTATTTTCTAATTTTAATAAAATAGCGCACTTTTTAAACAATCCTGTGTAAATTTTCCAAAAAAATACCTAAATGTCTAGAATAACTAGTTGTGGGACATACCGAAAGTTACGTGGTGAAAGTTTTGCGGCTACAAAGTTATCATTGTTTTTGTAATATGAAAATTTAAATTAAACCAGGAAAATTTCAAATTTTGTGTATTTTTAAAAATTAAGATCGGTAGAATGCAACCTACCTCAATCAGGGCAATTTCCTGAATTTGGGCGACAACAGAAAACGGACCAAAGGTGCAAAATATGACTTCCTCTCACTAGGATTCTCCCTCTCTCTCTAGCCGGCTGAAGGGGGGTTAATATTTTTGATAAAAGTGAAATGAAATGGATTTGGATATTTTTTATAAAAATTTGACCTAGCATCGCAGAGCTATCTATTGGAGTGCACAACGCTGCAACGTTAGTTCATTTTCTAAAATTTTGTTAGAGAGCTTAATACTGCAGCACTGCCAACCCAGTGCCACGACGTTCCCAGGGGAAAAATTCCAGATTTTATATACCTGCACACAGACCTAGGGACTTGTTTCAAAATAGATTTAAACATGCTCATACATACAAACACATGCAAAAGACATGAATGCAAAAGTTTCACTTCATTGCTTTTATCATATCGGGTCAGAACAGGTAAAATTGTGCATGGATTCAATACGTGTTTTAGTTTGACATTAAATTGGCCCTTCCTAGGCCACATTTTGAATCTAGTTGCCTAGCGAAGCAAAAGGGCTGGGCGTAGAATTCAACTATTCCTGACACTTTGACGAATCTTAATAGGTGCATAAAATGAGTTGGAACAACTATTATCCAGTGCATGGGTCATGACGTCTGTGATCATACATGTTATTAATTTGAAAATACTTTTTAGGCATTTATCAAAGATGATTTGGTCAACTTCCCTTCCAATCATGCATTTTTCCAAGAATTGTCAATGCTTCCATCATTGTATAAACAATATAAGCTTTTTAAAATAATGTTTCTCCGTGGCAATCTATTCCACTTAAGAGTAACGATTCACTCTTAAATAATTCATATTTGGGGAAGTGTATCAAACAACTCCTATGTGTAAATTTACTTGGGGAGTGTATCATTACTCTTTCACTTAAATATTAAAATTAAGGGAGTTAAATAAAAAAGGATTTACATACATACATGCTCAAATCTTTACTATTTATTTATCTCGCACCTAATCCTCACTCTTTGCTTACAAGCCACTCAAAATTTTAAACATCATTAAAAATTCACTTCTGTTACCCCCTGTTAATCATTTCATTTATCTACTCGACATTCATCAAGTAAAACGTCCATGATGATTTCTACATTGCCTCTATCATTGACCCATCAGCGCCGCTCACAACCTCTCATATGAAGCGGAGTCCACATAGCTTCAGCCTCCTGTTCAACTTGTCCATCTTTGTCCCCACATTAGGTACTCTGCCTAATGAGGTGAAAATAACTGTCCCTTTTCCTTTTTGGTCGACCACTGCACATTCTCGCCCTCATCTCTCATATCTGATATGAGCAACCCGACTAGCATACTTCTTTCTTGATGAGGAAGGAAAGATAGTTATTACAATCACAAACCAATTGAGCAATGGATGTATTATACATCAAGTTATTTCTGTTCGAGAGATTGTTCACCAATTTGTGTAACATCATTGTGATCTCTGTTTGCTAGGCTCGGTGAAGAAGGGGGATGGCTTAGGTGGTGGGTGAAGGAGTCAATGGAAGAGGAAGGTGGAGGCAATGGTGGTGGTGGAGAGGAAGAGGATGATAAGAATACAAAAATGATTCAAGGCAAGTGCCAAAGGTTGGTGGAGTCATAGATGAGGAGGCGATGGTGTGGACTGGTTAATGGAGGCTTTTAGCATGGGTATGAGATGGATTTTAATGGCTTGTGAGTAAATAGTCAGGATTATTTGTTAGATGCATAAATATAGAAGATTTAAGTGCCACACACAAAGGAAACAAAAAACAATTAGTAGCATCTAATCTGATTCTAGAATGAGAAGCAGATTTTAGAAACATCATGAATTTTATGTTGAAGATCCACGCTCCTAGCTGTTTCTGATGTAATTGTCCATTATATCATTCTTTTTTATTCTTCCTGCATTATTTGCTGCCTTCTCTGGCCACATGATGCTACTTAATAATATTTTTTTTCTTGATCACACCGCAGGACCAAACATTATGATTACCCCTGGGTAATTGATGGTCACTTATCTAAACATGGAATGTTTGTTGGCCTTTCCCTCACATTGGATCGTCAGTATGGATCATTTGGAGCACAGAAATTAGTTTCTTGCTTAATGTCTTTTGAGGTAATGATCTACACGGAAACGAAAGATGCATTGTGTTGCCCCTTCTCTCCATGAAATGTAAACGGTGATTTGTACTACGTTATAGATTATAGTGTTTCTTATGGGTGATGACTGCTAAGCACTAACCTTTTTCCTCCATTCTAAAGCCAAACCTCTTCAAAGAACACTGGTTCTATCTAGATCTTTAAGCAGAAGCATCCAGCTTAACAGTGATTCTGACCTGTCGACACAGCATGTAAAATGTTCTGATCTCAGATTGTCATCTATCCAAACAAAGTCTTGCTTGTCCATTTTTAAGAACCTGTGTTTAATACAGTTTAATGTAGTTAAGCATGCCATTTAGTTGACACTGAACAAAATTTTCAGCACAAATGATTTTTGTTATTTGTTAGTTTCAGGAAATAAAAGTTTTTTTTGCTCCAAAAGTTGAAGCATTTACGTCTACTTTTTTTAACTGGAATGCAAGCAGGATTATATCTGACCACTTTACTGGAATGCAAGCAGATAATGCTTATGTTTAGTCTAAGATCTATATATAGAAAATCCCGTAGAAGCTTTCCGCCATCTCGAACATATCATGCTTCATATGCCGAAGTTATTCAAACTATTGTTTATATGATGATTTTTAACATTCTTGATAGGTGTTTCGCTGTTTCACATATTAATCATTCACTCTGCACTTTGTTTGCATAAGATGAGAAATCTCATCGTAATAATACTTCATATTTACTTAGTTGCATATGATAATGTCCTTAATAGAAGGAAAAACTAGAGCAAACCTCCGTTATCTTCAGCCCCATCTATTTGCTTCTCATAACCACTTCAAACGAAACATAACAGAAAATTAATGGGTTTTTATTTATCAGTGCAACCATGTTCGTTATGAATCAATACTTAGCATCACCAACCTTACATCTCGCAACATCTGAATCAACTTAGTGGTGGGCATCACTGTCAATATACACTATCTTTATTAGCTTTCAACTTAAAAGATTCAACTTGGGCTCCGTTTGGGACAGTTTTTTACTGTTTCTTAGAGCAGCTTTTTACTATAAAAATTTTAATTTTTGTACTAAAAAAGTGTTCTATGAAGCAGTAAGAAAACCATCCCAAATAAAGCATAAGCTTTAACATTATATTCTAAGTCTTGCCCAGTTATTTAAAAAAAATTGTTATATACAACCACATAACTTTATATTTTGTAGCATAAAATTGAACTTCTAAACAAGTCAAGAATATTACAAAGCCTAGGCTATTAAGTCTTCATCTTCAACGAGTGATGGTGGTTGCCCGCCAACTACGGTCTTTCCGACCTCCGTCGCCTTCGGACTACAATCTCTTCGACCGCCATCGCCGTTGATTACGGTCCCTTTGACAGCTGACCAGGGTCCCTCTTACCACTATCCTCTACCGACTACGGTCCTTATGACTTACGACTTCCGCCATCCGCTGACTACAATCCGTCGGACCCCCATCACCCGCCAACAGCGGTCCATCCGACCAACATCACCCGCCGACTACGGTTCATCCGACCTATGTCGCCTGTCGACTATGGTTTCTTCGACCACCGTCGCTTACCAACTACGGTCTTTTCGACCATTGTCACCTGCTGACTATGATCCTTTCGACCACTATCACTCGCCAACTATAATCCCTTCGATTGTTTTGGATGGCCATCTTGTTGATCTTAGCCTCTATCGATGGGATATTATTATTAATTCTGATTAGCATTTCTGTTTATATATTCGTAATGATCATCATTATGATTTTCTCTTTATTTTACCATGAATAGTTAAGAAGGTATTGTGGTGGACTGGGAGTAGAAGTGGGAGGCCCTTAGAAAGCAAAATGCGACCGCAAACAAACTGTAGCTTTGAAAGGTTAAATGATTTTTTTTTTATTTTTTACGCGTTCCACCTCGGAATCTTATATATTTACAATTTTAATTAACAACCTTCTCGAATGAACCCTCACTTAGTCGAATGCACTTGAGTTTGGCTGCTTTTAATTTCGAATGTTTTTATTAAATTTGTGCGATGAAAAAAGTTTTTGATATAAGAGGAATTTAATCTTAAATCCCAATATTGGTTTTTTTCTTAACTAGCTATTGGGGTGTAAACGAGTCAAGTCAAGTTAAATATCTGTCTAATTGAGCTTAGATTGTTTAGTTCTTATTAGGCTCAAGTTCGAATTGAGCTCATTGATTAAGCTCGAGCTCGGCTCGTAGAAAAATTTATAGGCTTGAGCTTGACTCGATTACTCGAGCTTGTTTGGAAAGTTTGAATTTAACTTGATTATTGAGCTTGAATTCATAATTTTGAATTAAAAATTACAACATTTTTTTTAGAATTTTTACTTTTAATATATATAATTAATTTATAAAGGTTAAAAATATATTATATAATACTAATTTAAATTAATTTTTAAATATATTTTAATTTAGTCAAGCAGTTCAATGAGCTTATGAGCCGAGCCAGGATGAACTCGAGCTCGTTTAATATACGAGCTTGAGTATAGGCTCGAGCTCAAAAATTCATGGCTCGATAAGTGCGATTCTTGAGCTCGTTAAAGAGTTGAGCTCGAGCCAGCTCACAATATTAAGCATCGTAGCTTATATCAAATTTGACTTACTTTTAATATCAATAAACTTCAAGTGATATTAAACAAAAAATATAGAATATCTTGAAAAAAAATATTTTAATGAGAGAAATAAAAAATATTATTTATAATTATTCTAGTTATTATATTTTTAATAAAATATTTCTATTATATGATATAGAAAGTATGATATTGATCATTATTTTATTCAAGCATATGCATTTTTTCAATGGTATTCATATGAAAATAAGTTAAAAAAGAAAAACCATGAGTGCGCGAAGTGCAATAACCAAATACTGAGGGGGCAAAATGACAATCTGAAGACTGCAAATTTAAAAGAAACTTCAATGTAAAATGACGTCCGCGAGTGATGAGGAAGTTAGGAGGAAGCTCCGTGTTTCCTCGCGAACTTTTTGGTCTTTTATCCGCCACCAAACACTCCGGTCTCAGCCCATTGGAGCTAACCTTCGCCGAATTCCTCCCTCAGGTAATCTATTATCCTCCCCGATGCTTTTGATTTATCTTTTTTCTTCTCTAGTTTTTTAATAAATTTCTAAATTTTCGATTTGATTGGGTGACCCGTATCGACGCATCTTCAATTCAATCCGTTCTTATCCAAATAGGTTTTGCTTTGATTTTTTGGTTTTCTTTTCTCGAAGCTTGGATGGATTTATATGGTGAACTTCGATCTTGAGGGATTTTTTCACGGTTTCCTCGCCGGATGAGAGTCGTATGTTTCTCCTTTCCTTCCATTTGGATATTACTTTTTCGGCCGGTTTCTTGGTGGCTAATGGAGGGGATATACTTTTCTTTGTTTTATGGGTTAGAAATTTGAATGCTTTCTTTTGTTGCTTTTTCTTAAGTCTTTCGGCGATTATCTAAGTTTTTTTCTAGTTTGTGAAGAATAAGCTCTCGATTTTATATATCATGGTCTTTTGCTATACGGCTGATCCGAGTTTTTCTTGGGACTTCACCTTTTATGATTAATTCTGTGCTGTTTTTTGCACGTCTTAGCTGTTGAAGCTGTTGAGCAAGAGGTGAAGAGGAGGATCCTAAGATGGATGATGCTATTTTTGATAGATATTGGTGTCATATGTGTTCGCAAATAGTGAACCCAGTTATGGTGGTGGAGCTCAAATGCCCCCTCTGTGATAGTGGGTTTGTGGAAGAAATGGGTGGAAGGGAAGTACCCGGAACTGAAGCCATCGGATCTTCGAGAGCCCTTTCTCCTTGGGCTTCTATCTTGCTAGGGATGATGGCTAATCCTTCTCACCTTCAGCATGGCCAGAGGAACCCGATCATTGATGGTTATGATGATTCTGATCTGGAGCGCGAGCTAGAATCCGACATGTCGAGGAGGCTTACGGAGTTGGATGAGGATAGCATGAGGATTAGGAGGGAGGAAGAGGAGGATGAGTCGGATATCGAGCGTGAATTGCAGTGGATTGTGCGGAGGAGGAGGCGTAGCACAGCCATACGTCAACTGCTTCAGAGCCTTCGTGAAGATTTTAGGTCAGAGTCTGATGACATTGAGAGGCATAATGAAATAGAATCGGACTGGGAAAGTGAGAATGTGGTCCTGATTAATTCTTTTAATCAGACAATCATTCTTCAAGGATCCTTCGATTCTGATCAGTACCAGAGCCAGGGCTCTGATAACACTGCTTTGGGTGCCTCCGTTGGAGATTACTTCATTGGATCACGACTGGATTTGCTTTTGCAGCATTTGGCAGAGGATGATCTAAACAGATACGGTACACCACCTGCCAAGAAAGAGGCTGTGGATGGGATGCCTATTGTGAAAATTGTGGAGAAGATAAACTGTCCAGTCTGTTTAGAGGAATTTGAAATTGGAACTGAAGCTAGAGAAACGCCATGTAAACATAAGTTCCATAATGAATGCATTTTACCATGGCTTGAGCTCCATAGTTCATGCCCTGTGTGCAGATTTCAGTTGCCTGCAGATGAAACAAAGACTTCCAGTGGGTCAGCTGATGGCAGTAGGACAGAGGGATTTGTCAGGGGTGGTGGTGTTAGAGGTAGGAGGAATAGATCCAGGACTTTTGCCTCATGGCCGTTCGGCGGCTTGTTCTCATTTTCAGGTTCGCTGAGCGATGTAAATTCTTCTCCATCCTCAACAACTTCATCATCTACGTCTCATCACAACAATCCTGCAGATGAAAATTAAAATGCGCTTCCTTTAATTCCATTTCTTGCTTACTTTAGCTGTAGTCCACTTAATATCTGGGCTTATGAATGTAAAGTGATTCAATATTTCTATAATTGCTGCCTGGCTTGTATTTGGAGGGATATGTTTGGCTGAGATGAATTGAGTTTTCTCATGCCCTTGCAGTTTCCTTTAATAATGGTTTGCTGGTGTTGAGAAATTAAGTTGTTGGAGTGGCGACCATTACATGGTTTGTGAATCTAGCTTTCCTCCCTGTTACTTTCAACAGCCGCTTGCGGGGCTTTTGTGTGTTTTTGTATATATTGCTTCAGACAGGAATTTCTTGTTAGCATAAGTTATTGTGTATTATACTGCATTGCTTCCAGTGAAGGTTTTTTTTTTTTTTTTTTAAATTCTTGGCATACTATCTGAATGAAAACATGAATTCCATCTTGGGATCCACTGCCTTTTGATTTTTCACTGTAAAAACGCTTGAGCAGTTTTGCTTGCCAAAGACTTTGCAGAGATTTCTGAAACACGCCCATGTTAAACAGGTTTTAATGTGGGAAAATAGACAGGTAACCAAGGAAACACCAGTTCTGTGGTTTACCCTTTTTTTTTAAGATTATTTGAAGTGATTGGTTAGGAGCTTACGATCTTTTTCTAAATGAGATGGAATTTTCCTATATGAACAAGATGGCTTTGCTATGAATATTGAAGTTATTCAATTTCCTTTAGGTTCTCTATTAAAATTAGTGCCGAGCATTAATTTTTCCCTTACTCTAAACTCTCTAAAAGCTTTTTTTTTGGGGGGGTAACCATCTGCTGTCACCCCCGAGAGGGCGCTTGGTGGCGTGACTAATCCTCGGCCCCTCGGCCAACCTAGAGGAGGCACTCACCCCATAAATCTCTTGGCCCGCATTTGATTGGGCCCCACTTAAGAGGCACTGCCGCTCGAGAGGAATTGAATATGGGTTGAGGGTTTTCAATTGCACTCGCCCACCAACTAAGCTAAGCCACGGTGAGTCTCTAAACGCTTTCAAAGCTGCATTTTTCTAACCTAAATTCTCCTAAACTCCTCCAGCTTTGGACGGTTTCCTCCACTTCCTTCTCTGACCAGACACAGAAAGCTCAAGCCTCAAAGGTAGACTTCCTCTTCACACGCCACAACTGTTATATATATTTCAACTTATAGTTATTATTCTCAACAAATTTCATTTCGTAAATTCCTATCAAGCAATGTGATGCCATTTGCTAACCTTGACTTTCTCCCCTAGTTTTGAATAAGAATTTATGAACATTGTATATAGAACTCGTTCTTCCAAGCTATTTTGTGTCTTTGCTTGTGAAATTCAAAAGCTGGAAAGATGCATCATCAATGAAATATTTTTAAAAATAAATTAGTCTAGTTATTTCATGAAGTAACACAGGAAAATTACCTTCATTTTCCTGAATAGAGAGTGCATAATTTATTATTCATGAAATAGTTAAATTATCATAAATTAAATATAAAAGCTGATCTATTTGATCTATGAAAAAAAAAAATACCAATATGATGGTTTGCTTCATTTTACTTGGTTTCCAAAGAGATGAAGCAGTTGTGAATGAGGAGAATAAGGGCGGGCTCATTTGATTGCTTGTTAAATATATTTTAAAAATGATGATTTTATATTTATTTATTTATTTTTGCAAAAGTAAACTTATGATTTTGTAGAAAATTTTAAAGGGGCTGGTGTGGTTGATGCCTAAATCCGGACTTCATTTGGAATTTGGAATAATTTTTTGTCACAATTTTTTTTATTATTTTTAATAATTTTTTTTAATTAAAAAACTAACGTTGAAAATCATAAGAAAATTGTCCTAAATAAAATCTCAATCATTCAATATAACAAACTTATTATATTTTCTTACAAAAGATGAATAGGTCCTCCAGTTTACTTGAGATATTATGAATTGTAGGAGTTTGTAGCATAGAACATGCATAACATGCATTGTTTTAACGAAAAATAAATAAATAAATAAATTTTTTTCATAACATAAACGAGTACTTCCTCAAGAACTAGGGTTGATGCTTTCCCTCGATTTCTATAAGGCTTGTTTGGAACGGCTTTCTTATTGCTTTTTAAAGTGGTTTTTTGTACAAAATTTAAATTTTGTATTAGAAAACAGCTTTAAGAAGCAGTAAAAAAGCTGTCTTAAACAAAATCTAAGTTTCTCGACGTCAACTTTTTGAGTTATATATATATATGTATTTATTTATTTATTTATTTATTTTAAACACAAAATCTTAATCTATTCCAATTCAAATCCCTACCCTTATCTCGCTACTCTATCCTGCTGCTCAAATCCTGCTCTAGCCGCCTATCACATCCTGCTCATTTTAAAAAAATATAACAATAATATAATATTACCACTAGTATTATCCTCCTCTACCATATTGAGTCCCACAACATTCTCTCTACGATTCCTTCACTCGTTTTCCCATCTCCTTCACCTCACTAACTCGACGCCTTCCTGCTCTCAACCTGCTTCCAGCCGGCCTCACCTCTACTACTACACTAACACGTGCTCCCTCTCAACCGAACTCCACACAAAGCAACAGCAACCCTTTGCATTTCCAGCCAAATACAAGCCCACCTTGCTGCAGCTGTTGTCCAGAACTCCAGCTCCTGTCTCTTCCCTGTTTGCAACTCCAGAGCTCCTACCGATCAATCCACAACAACCGCAAGATTCGTTCCTCCTCCTCCCATTCACGTGCCCTGGTCTCATTCACGTGAAGACCTGCAACAGCCCTCCTCTCCTCCGACACTCAGCTGAAATCATTCCAGCAACCCCATAACAGCCCAACATCCAAAGCAACAGCCCAAGCCCACTCTCCAGCAGCCCACTCAGCAAACTAAAGCAACCCCCATCTAAAACAACCATCTCTCCTTAAAGCCACATTCAACACTTCTCAAATCACTCCACCAAGCAGCCCACAAACTCAACCCAACTTTTACGCTCCTTACTCTCCACACACAGCCCACAACCCATCTTCCTTACCTCAAAAAAAAAAGCAGCTTCTAAAAAGCCCACATCCCTCTATAGCCTGCTGTCTACTTACACCCCAAGCTGCCCACTTTTCTCACTTGCATCCAAACAGCCCCCATCTTCCACCATCTCAACCAATACACTTCTACAGTCCTCCATCAAACTCCTCTCAAATAATCCACTCAAGCGTGCAGCAGCCATAGCCCTCCATACCACTTCCCCTTTACATACCTATCCTAACTCCAACTTGTTTACATACAACAAACTCTCCATCCTAGCAAACCATCTCCTCCCTCAACACAGTTAGCCCATTCCTGTGGGCTCCAAAAATTCGGCCCCGGCCTCCGCCCGCATTTTTGCTTTCTTCGGGGGGAGTTTTAACGGATTAAGTTCCAGGGTAAATTTTGGAAGGCAGATGAGTATTGTAGATTAAGACACTACCCAGAGATTTCGCCCTCATTTTGTGAGGACTTTATGATCTGAGTTCTGGTTTCCTATAGGCGCAAGCCCCTATAGTTAATTACCCCTCCCTGTAACGAGAGAGAACTTTCGATTAAGGCTAGTCGTCAATCAGATACGTATAGATACGTGCATCCGACATATAGTAGCAGCATGAGTTTGGGGTTTAAAAAAAAATTGGAAGGGTTTGATATTTAAAATAGAGATTTCACCATCTCAGACTTAAAGCGGATGGTGGGGGAATGGATGATGGACCCGATCAAGATCCCATGGTTCCGTCATCCCGGGCCATCGTGGTCCCTGGTCTACTTAGTCAGAGGAGGTAGTCGACCCAACCTGACAGAAAGATCCTTGTCGGCAGCCATGGGTTGCTTCGTCCAAGGGTACCTTATAGACCTGGGGGGAGTGTTTGTCTAAAGGGACAAATTTGAATCCACCTTAGCTAACAGAGGGCTTTGTGCTCTATCGATTATATCCTATTGATTCATATCTCAAGGATTTGATGCCATTGGGAAACATACGGGCTCTGGCCATAACCATAATATAATGGTGCCATTTGGCGGCGACCACCTGGTTCAAAGGGCCCCGAGTCATAACCGTTTATCCTGCAGTGCCATTTGGCGGCGAAACTGTCAGTTAGAGGACTCATACCACGTCCTTGCTGGCAGGAGACTGTTTGAGAATGGATCCTAGTGATATTACTGATCAGGCATTAGCTCTTTATGAACTGAAGTAAATTTTAACTTGTCCACCCCGGCAAACTGTTGCGGAGGGTGGATGGATTTTGCTTTAAGTGGCTGATGGATTATTTTCGATTTCAAATATTTTTGGAATTTAGGATTTTTGGATTTTGTGGGAATTTTTGGGAAGTATTATGAAAATACATGAAATCCACCCCTCTGGTTGAGATCTGCATTCAACACGACCATCATCGGGGGTGTGGGGTTATTTTATTTGTGGTTCAAACCTTGTCAACTCTGTCAGGTTGTCGACAGAGGATCGGATTTCGTGGGCTTTATGCCTTCGTAAGTGAATTCTCTTGATTATAGGCCTTGAAGGCCTAATATGAACGTATAAAACAAATATTTTGGTCAATCTCGCGACCGTATATTTGTTTAATAGTTCGAGCCATGTCGACTCCTATCTACCTGAATAGAAGGATCGGGCTCGAACTTGAATTCACTTATTAACCCGCGCAGCATCCCTAGACGTCACATGTGTTTCTACAACATGCTCGCCGGGGCCCATGCGGGTGTTTGGGGGTCATTTTATGATTATTTGACGTTGCTCAGTTGTGCAGGAAAACCCTCGTTTGAATGCAGCATTTAATTTGGAAGTTCATAGACGCCTTCTGTCTGCTCGTACAAGTGTTACAGACCCTGTGGCGTGGCGGCTCGTAGATCGAGGTGTGAGGAGGGATTCTTACGACGGTTAGTAGGAATTTGGATTTGTTGTAATCTCGTATATTTGCTTGCATAGAATATGCGTGCTCGTGTCCACAGAGGATTTGCTGCACTTACTACCTATCCACTGGTGTTATCCATAAATGATTTTTTTTTATCATCGTAGCTCACATGGAATGGCTATATTTGTCTACGAATGAACCGACCTCAACTGTAGGGATATCACAACCTTGGCCGCATACCACCTGAGTGTATTTGTCTTGCATTGGATATTCGTTAGCTGTAGAGATGCTACGGCCTCCTTGCTAAAACAATTTGTATGTGCTTTGCATATGAGAGATTTCCTATATTGACTCGTAGGAGCTCACATCTGTCGTCTATCTCTCCCAACATATTGACTGTGAGCACATTATTACATGCTAATCATCATGGCTTACTTAGATTTGATATATTTGTTTGTACCTCTTCTAATTCCTGTAGCAATTGCCGCTCGTAGGTAGACTACTGTAGACGATGTGTTATGCGTGTTGCGGGCCTTCTGCCATTATTTTGGTAAGCAAATCACAAAGGATATAGGTTTATGTTATTGCTTGTGAGCTCGCCATCACATTTCTTATTCTGATCTTTGCTCATCCACTAGGGATTATTGCATGTTCACTTGCATATTGACTATTGAATTGTCAACTGGTTCAGGACAAAGTGTGTGGCATTTATAATTCTGTGTATGGCGTAAGCTTTATGTTCCTTAATGGATATTCGTTTGAATGCTTTGGATCATCTGCCATTTGTTGCAAGTATTTACACTCAATACGTTCTGATGTCTTGGCTCATAGATGATATGTTATATACATTGTAGTCTTCTGTCTCAACATGTATATTAAGTCATTGTGTTCATTATATACCAGCCCCACCTCACTTGTTAGGGTTCGATACATTGGTTTGCATGTTGACTTGTGTTGGCCATGAGAGGGCCACACTTCAACTTTAACTTGATACCTCATTTGTTGCATGTCTCCTTTTGAACATGTCATTACCTCTACCATAATCTTCTTGCATATGTTCGTGGGATGGTGATTGATGCTACTGCAAGTCTCTGATTTTCACTTACAAGAAGAACGATTGTACTACAAGTTCCTTCCTCTTGCTCATAGCTTGATTGATTGAACATGACAATTTACTCTAGTTTCATCGTTTATGAACAGATCATCACATACATTGAGAGTTTGCTCGTCACTTATCTCAAATTCATTTATTGATTTCCAATTGAATGATCTAAGTTTATTATTTAGCATGTATATCTTCATTATGATTGTACACTTATCAAGTTAAAGTTTAGTTTCTTATAGCTCTGTTGAGTTCAAATCCTCTTGCATCAAGTCTCCTATGGTCCTTGAAAGTTCAGTTTCTTGTTTGAACTCAAGTAACAAGCTCAAGTTCTGTGTCCTCTGTGGTCCAAACCAAGTTCAGTTTGAGTTCAAATTTTACTCGTTTGATGTTCAAGTCCAGTCTTCAAATGTCCAAGCTCTTGTCCCAAAATTTTGTTGTCCACGTTTTGTTACAATTTGAGTTCATGCATGTTCAGTTTCATTTAGATTTGAGCTCATTTAAATTTGACTTAGGCACAATTTTATGTTCAGTTCGTTGCCCAAATCAAGTCCTTTTGTTTGTCTAATTTATTCAAGTCTTTGCGCGCTTCAGATGAAATTTCGGCAGCCTCCCGGCGTCTCCCCCGTTTAGGGGAAAAACCAAGAGGCTACCTTCCCCTCGAAGCGACGTGCGTGCTTCAGGTAGATGTCCGTAGACACCACGGCAGCAAATTTTCTTCAATCCCCGCCCGCTACATGAGCGTTTAGGGGTCTTGAGCACCTGTTGCAAAGAAACACAGAAATTTCCCCACATGTGGGTACTTATTTTTTGTCCCCCTCGCGCTACATGAGCGGTCTGGGGATTACCCGCCTCGTCGCTGGCGCCGCACCGGTTTCCCACCCTACTACGCTACGTAAGCGCGTAGGGGGTTTGCCGGTTCGTCGCAAGCGTCGAGGGCGGGGTTTAAGGCGATTGCCCGCCTTGTCGTAGGCGTCGCACTAGCTTCCCTCCCTACCACGCTACGTGAACACGTAGGGGGTTTGCCAGATCACCGTTAATGACGAGAACGGGAATCTAAGTTTAGGAAGTATACCTTTGCAAGTGTGGACCGGTGGTGGCGGCTCGTGGATCGAGGCAAGGGAGAGGAGCATTTGCTTATAATCAATTATAAACTAAGTACAATTAATTATATTTAATTCATAACTAATTACAAATCAAATATTTCTAATTTATAATTAATTATAAATTAATTGTGATTAATTACATGTTGTTCATAATTAATTACAATTAATCTAAAATTAATTACCAATTAAATATACTTAATTCATGATTAATTATAAACTAATAATAATTAATTATATTTAAATATATAATTAATTACATTTGATTTAAAATTAATTACAAATTAATGTAATTAACTAATTATAATTTATTTTAATTAATCATAATTAGTCACCGTTAAGTGTTAACAATAACTAAATATAATTAAATATAATCTATTATATTAAGTTAATAAAATAAAGATTAAGATATAATGCGAGCAGGATTAGGATAGGATTAAATCTCACAGCAGTTAAATCCCTCTGTTTCCTCTCTGTTGGTCGTGGTTAAGGGTTAATTAAACCCTTCAGCTTAGCAGGCTCACGGGATTCGGCCGAAGAAGCACATGAAAGGGCGAAAGTTACCTTCACAATGGCGAGCTCCCGTCGTTTCTTCCGATTAGGCAAGAGGGGATGTCGGCTAGGGCAAAGTCGACTACGAAAAGGGGGGAGGAGGTCCGGCTGAAGCTTGCGTGTGAGGTAGGAGAACTCTCTCTCTTTCTCTCTCTCTCTCTCTCTCTCTCTCTCTCTCTCTCTCTCTGTCTCGGCGGAACAGAGAGCAACGGACAGGGGTTCGGCCTAAAGGTCGGAGTCGGACAGGCTTGCGTATAGGAAGAAGGAGAAGGGTCGGTTGGAGCTCGGCAGTGGAAGAGGTAGGGCACGGGTGGCTTGGAGGCTTGAAGACAGAGGAAATGGGAGAAGTAGAGAGTGGAAGTCGTGAGAGCTTGTGAAGGGGAGAAGAGTCGGAGAAGTCGAAGGCTTCATTTGGTTGGGTTTTAAAGGCATCGAAGAGGGTAGATTGCACGTCGTCCGCTCTGAAACAGCACCGAATGCAGGGTATGGGTACTGTTCAAGCAGCGGGTATGGGCTTTGACAGAGGTAATTTCTTAAGCCCCTTTTTTGTTTCTTTTGGATTTGCTCGTAAAGGTCAATAATTCCATCTCCAAATTTTAGCCAAATAGCCCAAGCCCATCTCATCTACAGCCCACTGTACATCCATTTACACATTTCAGCCACAAACCTACAACCCATTCCACTTTCAAAATTCAGCCCAAGCAGTTACTTACAACAAAGGCATTCCAAAATCAGCCCACTTAACCCAAATCAGCCCCCAACGCCTCTCTATTACTATTATTATTACTGATATTATTGTCTTTCATGAAGAGAGAGAGAGAGAGAGAGAGAGAGAGAAGATCAAAAAAAGAGAAGAAGAGGAAAAGATAAAAAAAGAGAAAAGATAAATTAAAAAAAAAAGACGAGAGATATTTTTTGTGCACATTTCCATTGTTGCCCTCGCCTCAACACTAGCGCCGCCATTTCGCCCGCTAAGGTATAACGTCTCCAAACAAAAAAAATCTTCAAATACCGCTTTTGGTGCTCGCGGCGCACCGAAAAATTACATATGCACGTTTTTCTTAGCACCCATGCATGCCTTTCTTGGCATGGTGGGATTAAAGACTATGGCCGTGGTGTCATCCGACATCGATCATGCACGTCTTTCTTGACGTGGTGGGCCGGCAAGACTTCTCAATTTTTTCCGAAATGCGGGAGATGCTCGGAGGCTGTCTAAATTTTGATTGATAGGGGACCTAACTTGGAACAATTAATAGGGGACTGAACTTGCAAATCAAACCACAAGGAACAAAACTTGAGTAAAACTGTAGGGAATGGGACCTTAAACTAATGCACAATCACACTAATATATAAATGCTAATTAATGGTTCTGATCATCCAAATGAAAATCAATGAATAAACAGGAAACTCGCAATGGACAAATTTCCAAGCATAATCAAGTTGCAAGCAAGCATACCGATCTCTTACGAGCACTTAAAGTCAACGTGCAGTAAATGTAATAACACACAAGCTCGCATGCAAACAACAACACTTCCTACAAGCATACTCAAAGAAGATTGCAATGAATGCGGCGATATGTTCAATGTAATGGCATGCTCATGAGTAAAACACCAGAGACTTGCGATAAATTCAATAATATCCCTACGACATTAACTCCCAAACAAGTGTATCATTACCATGTGAACATTAAAGGTTAATATGGGATGAACATAGTGGCTCGCTAGCTAACATGCATGAAGAGATTGATGGTGAATGCAGTTTGACTTGTAGTTAACATTAACTTACAAATGAACACACAGATTTTCCTGCAAGCGATAATAGGAGATATGCTGCAAACATGATGAGCTCTATATATATATAGAACTGCACACAATATACTACAAACAAGATCAAGGAACCTGCAATGAATGCAAGCACCTACAAGCAACAGTAGGATACTTGCCATGCACAGTAGTCCATCTACGGGCGACGACGAAGAATATGTAGTAGATGCTAGAGCATTCCTACAGTCAACAATAAATAAACATCTAGCAAATACATTAGTCCCCTGTAAGCAAAGGCGGATAACATGCAACAAAGGCAGACTCCTACGAGCTACTGTAGGAAGCTCATCATGCAGGAAGCATCAAGCGCATCAATCCACTATGAGCAAGGGTAAAAAACCTTCATTAAATGCAAACACCTATGAGCCACTGCAAAAGATCAGTCATGTACACAACATGTTATGTACAAGTAAATGTAGAAGATTTGTAGTAAATGCAAATGCCTATAAGAAGCACTAGAAGATCTACATTCCCTACAACTTGCCTGCATGCGACGGCAGAAAGCCTGTAATGCACACATTGGTCTACTTACGAGCTGAGCAGATGATTTTTGAATGTCTGTTGATGACTTACAAGCAAACTTAACAAAGCTTGTAGTGCACAATAACTCACTCGCAAGAGGCAACAAGCAACCTGTGGAGTAATGTTATGATTCACCCATAAGCAAAAGCAGATAATCAATAGTAAAATCTGTGGGCCACATGAATTGAAGTGGTAAATTTGTGGCGCTAGGCTATCACACCAAATATCATCTTACTTGCAAGCGACAGGTAAGAGGCCCTCCTGACGCACCGCACACCTCATTTGCCAGCAGAAATATACTCCTACAAGCTAAATATTTAAGAAGATGATAGCTCACAGAACTCAAAATGAGTTAACAGTACTGCCGATGCACAATAAATGAAGCTCAACGTGCTGTTAAATTATCCAACTGAATCCTCAAAACTCGTGGAAGCAGACAGAATACGTCTACAGGCTTCTAAATAGAACCCTGCACATACTCAAATGATAATTATTTGCATAATAGATTAGTGTCAAACACTTTAAAATGCCCTCCCATATGCATTGCAATATACATAATGTTTCATTCAAACATGACATCCAGCATTGTAAGATGCATCATGTTGTAGTAATGCATCACATTAACATGCAATGCACTACACACATATGTATTACAATATATAGAACACACTGTGTGAGCATATTATTTAACATGCAAAATGTGCTACATAGCAGCGCACTACACTGACGTATAAATACACTACACATACTCAAATGATAATCATTCGCACATCAGAATAGTGTCAAACACTTTAAAATGCCCTCCCACATACATGCAATAGGCATAATGTTTCATTTAAGCATGACATCCAGCATTGTAATATGCATCATATTGTAGTAGTGCATCACATTAACATGTAAATGCATTACACACACATATATTACAATATATAGTACACACTGTGCGAGTATATTATTAAACATGTAAAATATGCAGCGCAGCAGCGCGTTACACTAACGTACAAATATAACATATGCTATGATCATGCATTGAGCCACTATAACGCATATCAACATATCATGCAAGATGCATATACACCATTCAAGCATGTCAAAACGTCTAAATGTATAAGTAAATCAATGCACAGATGCTTCACATAACATGCAGATGCGTCGTATATATCCACTCTATATGTATGATAATCATATAAATGCATCATGAAAAATGTATTCAAAAGTAAATATCCACGTAGACCCTAGCAAGCGTAATGTGCACACATGTGACATTTGAGGATGCTACGCAGGTTAAGAAATGAATTTAAGTTTGAGCCTGATCCTTCTATGTGAATGGATAGAAGTCGACATGACTCAAACAGTCAAACAAATATACGGTTGCGATGTTGACCGGGATATTTATTTTATGCGTTCATATTAGACTTTCAAGGCATATTACAAGAAATATTCACTAATAAAGGCATAAAGCTAATGACGAATCTGATCCTCTATCGAGAAGTATATAGAGTCGACAAAGTTCGATCAACAAAATGAAAGTGCCCATAAATGCCTCGATGATGGCCGTGTTGACATGAAATCTCAATCGGAGAGAAATCCAAATATTTAAAAATGTCTCTCAAATTCCTACAAAAAATTCAAAATTAAAAAAACACCAAAATCTAAAATATTTAAAATTGAAATAAAAACACCTAAACACTTAAAACAAAATACCTATCCACCATTCACAACAGTTTGCCGAGGTGGACAAACTTGAAAATCATTTCAATTCACAAAGAGCAAATATCTAGTCGAAAATATCACTAGGATTCATTCTCAAATTATCTCTTATCAATAAGGACGTGACACGTGTCCAATAACCAGTGATTTTGACATTAAATGATACCATAGGTAAACGAATATAATTGGGACCCTCTAATCGGATGGTTTTGCCACCAAATTGCACCATTAAATTACGGTTATGATCAGAGCCCGTATATTCCCCAACGGTGCTAAATATTTGAGCAGTGAATCAATAGGATATGATCGATAGGGAAAAAAGTCCTCTGTTAACTAAGGTGGATTCAAATTTATCCCATAAGATAAATATTCACCCCAAGTCTATAAGGTACCCTTGGACGAAGCAACCTATGGCTTCCGACATAATTTGATATCAATATTGACGTTGCACTATTTATGGTAGAGAAAAAATGCGATCATGCATTTGTATTTAGGGTTTGGGTGGGAGGCTTGCAGCAACTACAAAGGCCTATTTGCAGTTCAGTTGAAGATGACCTTAGTGTTGCACATTTCATGCACGTTGTAGGATATATCCTAGAGCAATGGTAAACAGTATTGAAAGATAAGTCATAAATCATAAAATATTTATTACAATAGAAATCTTAAGCAATTCTATAGATTCTTTTTAAAAATGATATTACTTTTGTAAGGTAAGTAAAAGCCTAAAGTTCAAAGTGTAATCATGATGTAGGACTTAAATGCTTAGGCAATGTTAAAAAAGAAGTTGCACGCTTTTATTTGAGAACAATATTAAATATTAAACTTGTAGTGATTTTAAATAATGATACAAAACGAGAGATGGGCGAAACTAGCTTAGACAAAGTCACACAACTAGAAGTTAAGATCACAAAATATTCAATTGTTCAAGCATAGCATACATAAAAGATTTTCAACGAGAAATCCCTAAATTAACAAGGAGATTAGTCACTACGTGGATTCCCTCACTCACTCCCTAAATTACTAAGTTTAGTGGAGGGAGTTAACATAATCTTTATGAATCAATTAAGGTCACAATTGAGAGCAATTATGAAGATATAAGATTTGGAGGAAGAGTTCACCTTCGTCAAGTTATTAGGCTTGATTTGAAGTGCTAGAAGGAAGATTCAGAGTCTTGGCAGCTGATTTCGAGGAAGTTCTACATGAGGATAGCGGTATGGAGCCTTTCGGACAGCAAACAAGAATCTTCCGGACGGTGGGACAGTAATAGAAACTTGCTGGAACTTCTGGACATCAGTTAGGAATCTTCAAGATAGAAGCCAGGAACCTTCCTGTAGCGGAACAGCAAATGGGCAGCTTATGGAACGCAGGGCAATAGCTTTCCGAAGTCAAGAACCTCTATTAATAGTGTAAGGGGGAGGGAAAGTAATTCAGATTTTGTTTGGAAGGGCTAGGAGACTTTTGGTTCAGATTTTAGTGGAGAAATGGGAGGAAATTTTGAGTTTCAAATTCCTAAATTAATTATGAAAAGGAGGAAAAGGGATGACTTAATTAATTCCTTAATTGGAGTTCCAATTTTGTGAAGGAATTAATTAAAATAGGAGAGAGATAGGGCCGGCCAAGATAGAGGAGAGAGAGGTGTCCACATTCATTGAATGTGGAGGGACAATTAATGCTAATTAATCTCAGATGTTAAGCAATACAAGATTGAAGGGGGGTTCCTAGAATATATTAATTAATTTAAGAAAGGATTTAAATTTCAAATTCATTTGAATTTGAATTCAAAAACTTTTCAAATTAATATCAAACTAATTTAGAAAAGAGAAAAATTAAGTAGGGAAGGGGACTAGGGGCCGACGGCTAGGGTTGGTGGTGGAATTAGGGTTATGGGGGGTTAGGCCGGTGGTGGTGGGGCTTATGACCCGCGGGTGGAGGAGGGAGGGTTGGCAGGTGGGGAAGGAGGAGGAGTTGGGTACCTTTAGGTTTTGGCCAACGGTTAGGGGGCTTGGCTGGCAGTCATGGGAAGAAAAAAGAGGGGTGGCTGGTAGTAGGGAGGAAGAAGAAGAGATAGACCACGAGC
This sequence comes from Dendrobium chrysotoxum, assembly GCA_019925795.1. Lineage (NCBI taxonomy): Eukaryota > Viridiplantae > Streptophyta > Magnoliopsida > Asparagales > Orchidaceae > Dendrobium > Dendrobium chrysotoxum. The sequence goes on from CM034308.1 coordinate 18,604,776, forward strand.
CCGAACGTTTCCTGCAACTAGTGTGTGATCTGTTGCCCTCACCTAGGGACTTCTCTTACTAGAGCTCTCAAACCTTATCAAAGATATAAGTGAAGAATTTCTATTTTCAATAATCATCATCCCCTCAAAGAAGGAGGAGGAGGCTTTAAATAGCCAATACAATGAAGAAAAAATAAAAGACCAACTTGCCCCTAGGGCATACACATGACTAGGCTCTCAAGTGAGGCTATAAAAAAGAAAGATACAATAAAACTCATAAACATAATAAACTAATACATCAATAATAAATCTAATATAATGATAATCAAAAGTAAAGTGGTGCAATCGTGGCCATAGATCGACGGCCCGGATGTCCTCATCAAATCATATCTACAAAGCTCATTTCATTGCCTGACAACTTGGATGAATTGTAGGTAGAAATAGAAAAAAAATAAGAAGCTAAATAAAGGGGTTGCTATGTCTCCTATCAAAATACTTGTAAGTAGAGTATATTTGCTGTAGAAACTTCTCCAATTATCAGTTCACAGTAAGAAGCTTAATCACCGATGCATCTCCAAGCCGAAATAATACAACAATTGAATCTCCAGACACGCAGAGACCTGTCGCCTTAGCATGTGCAATGGCAAGTTCAACAGCTTCATCAGTGGCCTCAGAAGTTGAAGCCTTAGCTGTTGCTGTGCTCAGCATTGGTATCAATCCTCTGTAAATAAGACTGTGCATTGCAGGAGCCTCATCGCCGCAGGACCAATCGAAGATATTGGTCTTCAATTCAGGAACCACAACTGAAAGGATGGGCATTGCAGGCCGGTATTTGGCGACCAACTTTGCAGCGCTTCCTCCTCGGGTGAGAACTAGAATAAGAGATGCTTTTGCAGAGTTGGCAGTTCGCACTGCCGATGAAGCAAGACTCTCTATTGGGCTCATAGGAATTGGAGCTCCTGCCATGATCAATTTGAAAACAGCTCCATAGTCCAAGTAAGATTCAGCTTCCAGGCAAATTTTCGCCATTGTTCGAACAGCTAGATCTGGGTAAGCTCCGGCTGCTGTCTCTCCACTAAGCATCACGCAGTCAGTGCCATCGATGACAGCATTCGCTACATCTGTAGCTTCAGCTCGGGTGGGCCGTGGGGACTTGATCATAGATTCCAGCATTTGTGTTGCAGTAACAACTGGCTTTCCTTGCATGTTACACTTGAATATCATCACTTTCTGTGCATAGAAAATCTTCTCTATCGGAATTTCCATACCCAGGTCACCTCGTGCCACCATGAAAGCATCTGTGTTATTTAGAATGTCATCGAAATTTGCTACACCTTCTTGATTCTCAACCTGAAAGTAATGCAAAATATTAGAACAAGAACCATCAAATTTTAAGAAGCCGTTATTCTATAACAGACCTTTGACATCAGGATGATTTTGTTTGCATGGTCTCCTAGAAGCTCCCTGACCTCAACAAGGTCAGAACCTTTGCGAACAAAGGACAATGCAATTATGTCAATCTTGTTTGGAACGCCCCACTGTAAGATATCCTCCTGGTCTTTCCCTGTTAGCGTTGGAAGATCAACAACGACTCCAGGAAGATTGACATTCTTACGCTCTCCAAGGATGGCCGAGTTCTCACAGCGACAACAAACCAATCCCTCCTCTTCATTACAGGATAACACAGTGAAGGTGATAGTACCATCAGCACACAAAATGACACCGCCTGGCTTCAGGTCCAGAGCTAACTTTTTGTAGCTCACAGATATCATGTTTTCATCGCCTTTAATGCTATAGTCAGTACTAATGGTAATCTCCTGACCCCTCTGAAGACGAATAGGTTTTCCATCTTTCAAAAAGCCAGTTCGAATCTCTGGTCCCTGCAATATTAGGAAACTTCAGCCTATATTTGGATGAAAAGAAGAAAAGCAAATTAAAGAAATTTAGGCATTCATCAAGAATATGCTACCATTGCATTGTTATTCTCCAACGATAGTCAGAAAAACATTAGAACAAGAAGCTTTGGCATCCATTATCGTGGTATTGGTATTAGTTATGATTTGCAATAATAGAAATGCTTAATTCTATTAGTGGCTTAATTCTATTAGTAGCAGTAGTGTATTGAGCATAAAGTAGTTAGAATATATTCTTTTGCGGCAAAGGATTCCAAAAGCGCACAATCATTGTATAGATGGTTTTTGAACTTCTGAACGATCTGAACGTCTTGACATGAACCAGATCAAGGATTCAGTGGAACCAGAAGGATGAGTGTTGTTACTGTATATCAATGCGAAATTATTAGAAGAGCATAGCTCATCTTCTTTTATAAAGTAAAAGCAGTATTTTTAATCAATATTAATCTGAGTTGTTCTCGTTTGAAACGTGTTATGTGTTTATGCGTGCAAGTAGGTTCGGCTTATAAAGATCTTTAAAAATTGTTGTTAACTGTTGTTCCCTTTATTTCATTTGGAGAGAAAGGAACGCAAGAAGATTTGGTGGTCTATCTATGTGCTCCGCCTCTTTATGCGTTAAGATTAAAAATGTTATTCAATGCAAAGTCAAAAACTGGAAAGTCAGGACTAATGTCTTATATATCTATTAAGGGGCAGGTTACATGTATTTTGTTAACTATTTTAACAGCTCTTTTTACCCTCTGAAATTTTTTATGGTGTCTATTATTTTTTTAACGACTATTTTTGCTGGTGCGCCTACTTTTGCCTGCTACAAACGAGACGTGATTCTGCAGTATTTTGGCTCAGGCTCCACCTCAAGGACAATGATGAATGTTTACTTCCAAGCCTTCACCCTGCGATGGTCGTTCTGGCAACCTTCGGTTGGATGGCCGTTCTAGAAACCAGTGGGATTGCCCTCCTCTCCCTGCTTCGGTCCTTATGGAAACCTTCTGTTGGATGGCCGTTTTTGGCTCCCAGGGAGATACTTGAGTTAATGATCAATTTATGATTAATTGGATGTAATTTTTGTGCATTCTGAGTCCTTCATTGGAGCCAATCTTCTTTTACTTTATCTTTTTGATGCTATTGAGCATTGTCTTTTTTGACGCAGCTCTTTAATTCCTTATCATTTGAGTTGTGATGGGGTTTTACACTTTTGTAATTAGCTACATCAATACTATATATATTATGTGTGGAATCTGATTGTGTTGATCAATTTGGTTATTCTGTTGTCTCGGACCTCAAAGTTTGTCGTGTACACTGGGGTGTGGGGGTTTACCCCCTGCTTGGGTTCGGGTGCTTTGCACCAGGAAATTTTTTTTTTCTTCAGTACAACGCCCCGACGTTGCGTACCCGAGCACCCTAGCGTTGAACGACAGAGAACAAAGCACAACAGGGGCCTAAATATGGTGTTGCAGTGGGTCAAGATAGAGACTGAGTACCGCAACACTGAGTATTTGAGCGTTGCAACATTGTCAAACAGAAACTGAGCGTTGCAGCACCCCAAATTGGCGTTTTTTTTTTCTTCAGTACAACGCCCCGACGTTGCGTACCTGAGCGCCCTAGCGTTGAACGACAGAGAGCAGAGCACGACAGGGGCTTAGATATGGTGTCGCAGTGGGTCAAGATAGAGACTGAGCACTGCAACACTGAGTATTTGAGCGTTGCAATATTGTCAAACAGAGACTGAGCGCCGCAGCACCCCAAATTGGTGCCGCAACGCTTCGAGAAGGACTGGACGGTTTTCTTTCTCGTTTTCTGAAGGGTTGAGTCCCTTGGAGTTATTTTACTTGGCTTTTTCTTATATTTTTAGTTAGGATAAGTGTGAAAACGGTGCATGTGAGAAGCGAAGCAACGACAGAGTGAGAGAGAAGAGAGATGTGTACTTATTTCTCCCAATTTTCATAGTGGATTTCTTTGTGTGGTGTGGCTCAATGGTTTTTTCCCTATTTTGGGTTTTTCCACGTTAAATCCTCATGTCTTTTACTTTCCGCTGCTTTTACTTGCTTGTTTCGTCATTGTGGTGTTTCACTCCTCATCTCTCTTCCCCAACAATATCCCATATAAGATTAAGCAGATATGGGTGCCAGTTGATTCACTTTGGCACACAATTGAAATTTTCTTGAGATCTAAGTGACCTTATGCCAATTTTTTAGATAATAAATATTTCTCAAAAATTGAAACATATATGTAAAGAAATCAGATCTAGCAGCTTGACGACAACACTGAGAGAGGAATGGATAGAAAGTAAAAGTGAATCGTCGAAGATAAAACACGAAACCAAAACTAGCCAAATTAAATCAATCACCAAAAGAGAACAACGCGGGATCGGACAATATCTTAGAGTTTCAGGGAAATGGAGGAAGGGGAAGGAAGTGTACCTTGGTGTCGAGCATGACGGCACAGAGGATGCCAGTGTTTTCCATGGCGGTGCGGAGGTTTTGGAGGGTTTCCTGATGGTAGGCATGGGATCCGTGGGAAAAATTGAATCGGGCGACGTTCATACCCGCACGGAGGAGCTTTTCAAGCATCTCTACGGATCGCGATGCCGGACCCAGGGTGCACACTATCTTCGTCTTCGGCCGCTGCCTCGCCGTCACCGATTCCATCTCTACCTTTGCAATCGCAGCCATCGTTCCCTCCCTTATTCTTCTTCTTCTTATTCTTCCTCTTTCTCCCCCTTCTCAATTGATCGATCTCGATTCTAGAGCGAATTTAGAACATAAAATAAAAACGGAAACAGGTCATGGTAGCGAAGGGAAACCGCGAGGTTTAAATAGACGAATGAACGGAAAAAGCTCCTATCTAATAGGCCAGCGTCGGTCGCCCGCGGGAATCGCTGAACGGATCGTTCGTTGGAATATGCTCGTTATTGTTTCATTTCTCTCTGTTTTTTATTTTTATTATTTTTTTAACAATTAAAAGCCTAAACTCAATCATATCGAACGTTAAAAATATTGGTCGAGAGAAAGAAGCACATACCAAAAATTTTTAAAAAATAATAAAAAAAATACTATTTTGTAAAAAATATTTTACAAAATGTCACAAATAACAATTGAAAATAAATTTTTCGTTAAAAAATAATTTTTCATTTCGAGACGAAAAAGGCAAAATTAAGTGGCCTTAATGTTTTTGAAATTTTATGCTCATTTCATATTTTAAGGTAAGAAAGGGTTATGCAGCCGACCCATTGGCTCTTGCTACCAAAGCCATGAGCCAATTATGATGGGGGTTATATATGACTAAATAATTTTGAGAATTTACATACAAAGAAAAAATATTTAATATGTTTATATATCTAAAATTTAAATTCTGACATTTAATTATATAACAATTTAGTATCTCAATAATATCAAAAAATTTATTTCACATCAAAAAGTAAATATTAATTATATTTTTAATATAATTTAAAATTTTATGTTAAATATATAAATAAATAAGAATTATACAACATATAAATATAAATTCCCATATATATTTATAACATCTAAATCATTATATTTATTTATACATAGTGTAAACATCAAAATATATGTATAAAAAATGTAATTTATTTTAAATAAATTAATAGGGGTTATATTCTCAATATTTTTTAGATATAGAGAATATAAAATTTTAAATATTAGATATACAAATATATAAAAATTGAAGGGTATACACGTAAATCTTTATTATACTATCATTTCAAATTAAAAAACAAAAGTTTACAAAGATGACGAAATGAAGACGGGAAGGAAAAAAAAAAAGCCAGCAATGGTTTCAAGACCTTGGACTTGAAGGACTTATTCTGAATAAGTAGGTGCAAAACGCTACTGTGAAAACGTGCAGCCGCAATAAGAGATCCTTAGGAAATGTCAAACAAGAATAAATTTGGCGAGTTTGAACAAAAATTTCTGCCTTCTGGAGAGCGACTATACAAGTCAAAAAGAAAGATGGAAGAAGATTCTACATGCATGGACTGCGCCTTCGATAGGCTTATTTCCATAAAAATTCTTCAAGTGTATTACATTTAGGTTTTGTGGGACAATACGTATTCTAATAGACAACAAAGAGCAAACAACATCAGCGAGGATAAAAGAGTATTTGTAATTTGGATGGGAATTGGAATAAGGAAGGATGATTTACAAACTAGACAATAAAAAATGCCCCAAATCTTTCTTCCATCACTGACCCAAAATAAACTTAGACTTTAGCGGCCGCTTTTTTATTTCTTTTTAAAACAGTTTTTAGTATAAAAAATAAAATATTTGAACTAAAAAGTTATTTTAAAAAACAGTAACGTTCCAAATGAAGCATTTGTTTGAGATAATTTTATTATTATTTTTTAAAAATTACTTTCTAATAAAAATATTCTAGTTTAAAAAATTTTTGTATTAAAAAATTTTTTAAGAAAAAATAAAAAATCTATCCCATGGGATAAAACCTGAGTTAACATAACTTTGAGAATCCATATCTAATAGAATACCTGATCAAAACTAGGCGAGGCAAGAACAATTTTCAGAAGCAAGAGCGAAGGACGACATATAAGCTTGAGAACCCAACAAGACCAGAGGATTCTCACGAAAAAAATTATGTCATTATGTTCTTACATAATTTATATTAGGATAAACTCAAAAATTATTAAATCTATTTTAAAATTAGTATAATTTATATCCCACTAATTTTAAAATAAATCCAATAATTTATATAAAAATATATCAGAACTTTTTTTTTTTCGGATTCATCTTATAATCCCAACTAGAGGCAACATGGCAGATCACAGGATGTAAGAGATGGAGGAATGGCATGAAAAATTTTATTAATGGCTAATGCATAATCAAACATTTCTGCCACCTCCTCAATCCAAAATTTTTGTTTGGGAGGGCCTTTTTACTGTTTTATAAATCTATTATAGAGAGTAATTTTTAAAGATGTAGAAAATATGTTCATAGTACACAAATTTTTTGAAAACAGAAAAAAAATGATCAATAAATAGAAATTATAATTACGATCTATAAAACAAAATAATAAGAATACCGTCTCAAACGAAGCCTCAAAAATTCTTCATCTGGCAGCTTTTTATCTGACCTGAAAATTGATGCAAAACATTCAATTTTCGGGTTGCTTGGGGGTAGGATTATGACGACTCCTTTTGTTCCTCTCTTGCCAACTAATAAACCGATACAAACCATTAGAAAATAAAAATTTTGGATCATCCAGTTGGGTATATTATAGCACTTGCATATATAACAGACAAGCTTCAACCAGAAAGAAATTTCCATCGTAAAGGAGATTCACCACTTGCCACATGCAGTAAAACAGTCTTTCAAGGAGCCGATCTCACATAGTGAAATAAAGGTTTGTTGTTGCTGTTATAAACAGTCTTCCAAGGAGCAATGTATAAACCACACAAAATTGGCATCAGAAAATTTTCAGCATACTTTATAACTTTAGAAAAATGTGTCACTACCCCAATTAATGGGAAAGCAAGTGGTCTAAAAATATTTTTACATATTAAAAAGGCTCTTATGATTATTACAGTGTTTATTTCGCTTTAGAGTATGAAAATATCATCTTTCACGAAGGGCAGATGGTAGCATAAAAATACGAAAGATGTGCACTAATGCAGGATTAAGTGCGAAGCATCTAACTCATGAAACAAAGAAATAATAAGCCTACCAAATGACAAGTTGCAAAGTTGAAGTCTAACTTTAGAGTGACCAAAGAATACATATTTTTATGCATTTTGACCTCAAGGACCTTCTAGATGCTTCTAAATGGACCAAAATAGCTTCCAAAAGGATCCAAGAAATTTCCAAAATATCCAAAGACTATTCCAAGAGATGATTAGCAATGTCAAACATCCAAATCCCTAAGAATATGGTCGTTCAATGCTTATTGATTCAAAATCAAATGAAGGCACAAAAAGGAAGAGAGAAGGTTAAAGCCCAAAATATGGAACCACTCTCTTTCTCTCTTTAAAAGATGGATTTCCATTCAAATCTCCTATTTTCATGAATTATATGCTACCTCCAAGATTAGTTCCTAAATTCTAACTAGGTTTGATTTTATCATGTACATGTTTCTTTTATTAGGCTTTACTAGCTTATTAAAGGATTGATCTAATTAATTTCATTTCAATGCAAGTAATGGAAATTTCTTTTCAAATACCGACTTTACCCCTCTCCCTCCCTCTTTTCAACTAAGAAAACACTCTCCCTCTCCTCTTTCTCTCTCCACTCAACCTCTGCATACCTACTCGAAAACCAAAGGGAGGAAGATAAAGGGTGCAATGAAGGGAATCAAGGGTAATGCAAGCAAGAAGTAAGAGAAATTGCAAGGATGATTCAAGGGCAAGTAGCCATTAAAGTTCTTTGAAGAATAATATAATCTTTGCCACTCTTTATTTAATAAATAAATCTTGAGTTAGGTTCAAAATATTATAATGAGAACATCAGCAAGAGGTTCCGGCGTGTTTATCAGAGGAGGCATCGGGGATCGACGGCCACGATCAGGAGCCTTTATTTTTGATGCATTTTATGTATTGTTTATTTTATATTTCAGTTTTCCGATTTTATCCCTATGGGTAGTTAGTTTGCTATTGTAGCCCTTTGGGCATTTTAGTCATTTTCTTTTGTCATGTTGAGGCCTATATATACAAGGCCCCTTCCATTGTATTTGGATGATTTTGAGAATTAAAAATTTTTGATCTTTTCTTTTCTTCATTGTGGTGAGCTTTGAGAGAAGAAAGAGTATCCTAGGTGAGGGTAATCGCAATACCCATCAGCCTTTGGAAGAGTCCGATGCTCGCGGCTCATTTTTCTCCCTATTCCCCCTGCACCTCCGACCACCTCCCCATTCCCCAACAACCACCGGCCTAATCTAACCCCCCCGCGCAAATCCCATAACCACCACCCCTTGGGCCCCATTGCCACCGGTCGCCCCTCCAAATCCCCATGAATTTTGAAATTCAAAATTCAAATTCCCCTTAATTACTTTCCTAAAATAACTTCTATCAATTTGGAAAGTGTCATTATTTGAAATCAATTCTATGTTAGAATTTCAAATACTTCCCTCTTGGGTGATCCTTAATTAGGAAAACTTCCTAATTACGTTAAATCTGAAATTAAATTTCAGATTTAATTCCAATCTCCAATTAATGACTATGGCCCACAAACATTGAACCTAGACACTCCCCATCCCCTCCTCATATGGCTGGCCCCTCCGCTTGCCCTTTCTATCTCCAATTAATCCCTAATCCCCATTAAATTCCTCCCATAATTCCCTCCTAAGCCGCCGGCCCCTATAGCCCAATTTGGGAAAATTTTGGAATTCAAATTAATCCCTTTCCCTCTCTCGGGAAAATCTGAAACTAAATTCAGATTTTTCTTCTAACTCCTTCCTTCCACCTCCCTAGCCCTAAACCCAAGAAGTTTCCACATAAACCCTAGCCGTCCCCCTCCTTTTCCCTCTCTACCCGAAGCCCCACCCATTGGCTCCTCTCCCTTCCCCCTTCACAAGCGCTGACCTCTCCAAGGATCCCAACAAAGGAGTTTTCCAAATTCATGGATGGCCGATCCTGAAGTCGAACATTCGCCTATGATTCCCTTGGACAAATTGATATCCTTCATTCACCATTCTTCGATCCCCACTAGGAGTTTGAAGATTCCGTTGAAGACTATATCGACCGCATACTACTTCATCTAGCCGAGACTATCAACGAACAACGATCATCCGGACAGTGGCAACTCATCGGACGTCCACCTGCACCTCCTTCTTCGGCTACCTTCCCGTGGATCAAGACCATCAGCATCTTAACTCTCTTAGTGGCATCATTTGGTTTGCTGAAAGTCTCTCTCCGCTAAAGCCGTTCCTCCAGTGTGAGTGAGGAAGGAAACCCGAGGTGAAAAGCTCTAAATATTAACCTATGGATTTTTATTACGGCACATTTAGTTTTATTGTCATTTCGTGACTTTATTTTAATTTGTTCTATGTTCCTAACATTGTGACTGCATGCCAAAGCAAAACGACAATTAATAATTCTTAAAATTACTTCTTGTGGTTCGTTAATCTTAAGTAGAAAGCTTTGCAATAATTTTATTGTTTCCTTGTAATTCCTGGTTGTTTCACATCATCTTGGTATCAGAGCCAGGTTTGCATGAGTTATATGAGCTAGAAGTTATCCTAGGAGTCTATCTAACCATCCCTAAGCTTGTTTGCATGCATATCATCGCATAGATGTTTTAATTTCCTGTTTTTGTTTGCTGTCCAGTAAATTTCTGCACCCTTTAGTGAGTTTTAGGTGAGTCTAACTTAGTGTCTAAGTGTTGTCCCCTACCTAGTTACCTCCCTAAGTGGTCCCTAGTGTCTACATATGGATTCGGAGCAAATTTAGCGAACTTTAGACCTAATTGTAGGTCAATTAGGAACGGTTACCCAACAAATTAGAGAAACCCAGGGCAAACTAGCCGACTTCAGGAGACAAGTCGAAGAAAGACTAGATCACATTGAGCGATTAAGAAACCACACAATATACACACCTTCAAGACCTCCTTCTCCTTATGTCGAAGAGGCACGAACTAACTATGGACCTCCCCCGCGAGACCCCTACTGTCAAAATCATAGGCCCAATAAGGAACCCGTAGGAAATGATCCACATTTGGGAGACAACGACGCCCAATTACTGAAAAACATCAGTATAGATGCCCCTTCCTTTGATGGCACCTTAGACCCCCAAGTCTTCCTAGATTGGCTCAAGAGTATGGATAGTTACTTTAGATGGTATAACATTTCGGAGGCAATAAAATTCAGATTTGCCAAAATGAAGTTGACTGGTAGGGCTAACCAGTACTGGAATAACCTTGAACATATACGAGAAACTCGAGGAGAATACCCCATCATGGATTGGAGGATAATGAAACAAGAACTCAAGCAAAAGTATCTTCCCCCTTCCTACTACCCCAGTCTTTTAGATCGTTGGAATAGATTAACCTAGGGTAGCAAACCTGTGAATGATTATATATCTGCTTTTGATGACTTCATGATCCGCTATAGTGGCAAGGAAACCACCAACCCAGCCCAACTTCTGTAAATGTTTAGAGCTGGACTTAGGGAAGACCTTCGTAATGAACTTTTTGCTAGGGAATTACTATCTTAGAGGCTGCTTGTAGTCTTATGCTCGATCTAGAAGAATCTAGGAACCATGCCCACCCTAGGAGCCAAGACCCCTGCCCAAATCCTTTTAAACCCTCCTCCAGCCAATCCCAAACTAAACCACCTGTCCCATGGTAGGTCAACTCACTGCTGGACAATTCCAACCCCGCACTGACTATAAGAGTAAAACCCCTAAACGCAAGACACCCAAAACCCCTGCAGGAACCAAGTGCTTTAGGTGTCATGTGTATGGACACATTACCTCTCAATGCTCCAGCCCATATAAGGTAACCATAATCGAGGACATTATCGATGAGGAGGATGAACCGGACACCGAACTAGTTCATCACATCAATGACGAAGAGGACTTTTTTTGTGAGGAAGACATTGTCGTGATCCACTGCCTCCAGAAGATGGATCACTTAGACCTGCAAGTTGTTAGGTGTACTTTGTCACAACCTAAGCTACGCAATGACTGGCGTAGGACTTCCATCTTCCATACTTTCACCAAAATCAATGACAAAAACTGTAAGGTTATCATTGGTAGTGGGAGCTACATTAACGCTGTTTCGTCTACTATGATTTCTAAACTTGACCTGAAGACGAGTCCGCGCCCAAACCCCTACAAGGTCGCTTGGATCAACACGACTGCCTTGGAAGTGAAAGAAAGGAGTCTTATCCCTATTGAGTTTGTAGGATACAAGGAAAAGATATGGTGCGATGTCTTAACCATGGATGTGGGTCAAATCATCCTTGGCCGCCCCTAACTTTTCGATAATGATGTTCACATCTATGGGAGATCAAATATCTGCGTATTTGAGCACGATGGAAAGAAGATTAAGCGTTTACCCTCCCAACCTAAGTCTACCAAGGAGGAAGTAAAACCCATTCCCCTTAAACCCAGCACAGGCCTAAACCTGTTGACGCCAAAAACCTGGACACTGAACTAGGGTTAGAATCACCCTTATACGCTTTAGTAGCTCAGGAAGTGAGTGCTGACCAGGAAGAACCTATCCCCGAAGAGGTTAAACCCCTCCTCAAGAACTATGCGGATGTTTTCCCTGAGGATCTTCCAAATCAATTTCCCCCTTTAAGGGACATCCAGCATGCCATAGACTTAGTACCTGGGGCATCGCTGCCCAACCTCCCCCACTATCATATGAATCCAGAAGAGCATGCCAAATTGAAAGAACAAGCTGATGACTTGCTCAAAAGGGGATTCATTAAAGAGAGTCTGAGCCCATGTGTTGTCCCTGCACTCTTAACTCTCAAGAAAGATGGCTCTTGGAGAATATGTGTTGATAGTCGCACTATCAACAAGATTACTGTGAAAGATTACTTCCCAATTCCACAATTAGATGATATGCTAGACATAATGATGGGAGCAACCCTTTTCTCTAAGATTGACCTTAAGAGTGGCTATCATCAAATTAAAATCCGACCGGGAGACGAATGAAAAATTGCTTTTGAAACTACGGATGGGTTATACAAATGGACGGTTATGCCTTTTGGTTTGAGTAACGCACCAAGTACGTTTATGAGAGTTATGACACAGGTCCTCAGACCCTTCCTAGGAAAATTCGTAGTAGTCTATTTTGATGATATTATGATCTATAGTAATTCGATGGACCAACATTTAAATCATTTAAAACAAGTCTGTGAGGTTTTGAGGAAAGAACAATTGTACGCTAATACTAAAAAATGTATGTTCCTCACAGATAGTGTTACTTTTCTTGGGTTTATTGTATCTTCTCAAGGAATCTCTACTGATCCTGAAAAGGTACGAGCGATTAATGAGTGGCCTGAACCTAAAAATATTAGAGATGTTCGGAGTTTTCATGGGCATGCTACATTCTATCGGAGGTTTATTCGGAACTTTAGCACCATAGTAGCCCCTATAACGGACTGTCTCAAAAAGAGAGAATTTCTATGGACCCCAGCTATCTCTAGAGCTTTTGATGAAGTCAAGAAGAAAATGGTAGAAGCCCATGTCATGCGCCTACCTGATTTTTCTAAAGTCTTTGAAGTCACCTGTGACGCCTCAGGCATTGGCATTGGTGGCGTCCTGTCCCAAGAATGTCACCCTGTAGCTTTAGTGAAAAACTGAATGACATCAGGCAGCAATATTCTACTTACGATAAGGAATTTTACGCTATCATTCAGTCCCTTAGATATTAGAGATATTACCTGCTCCCACAAGAATTTGTCATTTTCTCTGACCACGAAGCCTTGCGTTACATAAATTCCCAAAAGAAACTCAATGCACGACATGGTCGTTGGGTTGAATTCCTTCAAAAGTATACATATACGATCAGACACAAGGACGGATCTGAAAATAAGGCAGCAGATGCCTTAAGTCATCGGATAATGGCAATAAAAGAAATGAGGGCAGAAGTGATTGGATTTGAACGAATTAAAGAAGATTATAAGGATTTCCCTGACTTTAAAGAGACATACTTGCTACTGATGATGGGAGAAGAACGAATAATTGACGATTTCCTTTTGGAAGACGAATATTTATTTAAATCCCCAATACTTCTCTTCGTAAATACCTCGTTTGGGAAATACATGCTGGGGGATTAGCTGGACATTTTGGCCAAACTAAAACCATTGCTATGATTGAACATCGATTTTATTGGCCTAGTCTTAAGCGTGATGTTAGTAGGTTTGTAAAACGGTGTCACACTTGTCAACTGGCCAAACAAATGAAACAAAACACAGGCCTTTATACACCTTTATCTGTACCCAACTGCCCTTGGCAGGACGTGAGTATAGATTTAATCCTTGGACTACCCAAGACCTTTAGGAAGCATGATTCTGTCTGTGTGGTAGTCGATCGGTTTTTTAAAATGGCTCATTTTCTCCCATGTTCTAAAACTTTTGACACCTCTAGGATCACCAAACTATACTTCAATGAAATTGTTAGGCTCCATGGATTACCTAAAACCATTGTGTCATATCGAGACGATAAGTTCACTAGTTATTTCTAGAAAACGTTATGGCATAAAATGGGGACCAAACTTTAATTTTCTACCACCTTTCATCTCCAAACGGATGGCCAAACAGAAGTTGTGAATAGTAGCTTAGGCAACCTCCTAAGGACCTTAGTCGGTGAACACATTCGAGATTGGGATTCCAAGCTTCCAGTAGCTGAGTTCGCTTATAACAATTCTGTCAATCGAACCACCGGTCTAAGTCCCGCTGAAATTGTGTACGGGCACCAACCTAGACAACCTATAGATTTAATTCATATGTGTCCTAAGGTTAGAACATCTAAGTCTGCATATGCATTTGCATCTCATCTCCAGGAATTGCATAAGAAAATTAATAAAAGAATTGAACAAAGCAACGCCAACTATAAACTTAACGTTGATCGCAAGAAAAGATTTAAAGAATTTGAAATTGGAGATTTTGTAATGGTACGGATTCGTCCGGAGCGGTTCCCTCAAGGATCCGTTAAAAAGTTGCATGCCAGGAGTGCTGGACCTTTTAAAATAATTTCGAAAATAAACAGCAATTCTTATGTGCTAGACCTTCCTGAAGGTTTTAATATAAATCCTATGATTAATATTGAAGATCTAGTAGCCTTTGAGGGACCAAAGTTTAACCCTACTAATCCACTACATGATGAGCCTTGTGTGAACCTACCCAGTGAGAACCCTAGCCTACCTCCACTCCCCAATCTACCTCATTTACCTAATGCGGAGAAGATCGAAGCAATACTTGACGATGAAATCATCTCCACTAAGAAAGGAGGGCGCCAAAGGTACCTAGTTCATTGGGAAGGAAACCGGTGACAGAGAACACGTGGATCGAGCGGGACAAGCTACAAAGATTGGATCTAGATCTGTTAGAGCTATACGAGAGTTCTCGAGATGCTCACTTGACATGGTCGAGTTTTCTCCCACCCGGAAAGAATGATGAGGACATCAGCAAGAAGTTCCGGCGTGTTTATCAGAGGAGGCATCGGGGATCGACAGCCACAATCAGGAGCTTTTATTTTTGATGCATTTTATGTATTGTTTATTTTATATTTCAGTTTTTCGATTTTACCCCTATGGGTAGTTAGTTTGCTATTGTAACCCTTTGGGCATTCTAGTCCTTTTCTTTTGTCATGTTGAGGCCTATATATATAAAGCCCCTTCCATTGTATTGGGATGATTCTGAGAATTAAAAATTTTTTATCTTTTCTCTTCTTCATTGTGGTGAGCTTTGAGAGAAGAAAGAGTACCCTAGGTGAGGGTAATCGTAATACCCGTCAGCCTTTGGAAGAGTCCGAGTCTCGCAGCTCATTTTTCTCCTGCTGAAATTGTGTACGGGCACCAGCCTAGACAGCCTATAGATTTAATTCCTATGTGTCCTAAGGTTAGAACATCTGAGTCTGCATATGCATTTGCATCCCATCTCCAGGAATTGCATAAGGAAATTAATAAAAGAATTGAACAAAGCAACACCAACTATAAGCTTAACGCTAATCCCAAGAAAAGATTTAAAGAATTTGAAATTGGAGATTTTGTAATGGTACGAATTCGTCCAGAGCGGTTCCCTCAAGGATCCGTTAAAAGTTGCATGCTAGGAGTGCTGGACCTTTTAAAATAATTTCGGAAATAAACAGCAATTCTTATGTGCTAGACCTTCCTGAAGGTTTTAATATAAATCCTATGTTTAATATTGAAAATTTAGTAGCCTTTGAGGGACCAGAACCCTACTAATCCACTACATGATGAGCCTTGTGTGAACCTACCCAGTGAGAACCCTAGCCTACCTCCACTCCCCAATCTGCCTCATTTACCTAATGCGGAGAATATCGAAGCAATACTTGACGATGAAATCATCTCCACTAAGAAAGGAGGGCGCCAAAGGTACCTAGTTCATTCGGAAGGAAACCGGTGACAGAGAACACGTGGATCGAGCGGAACGAGCTATAGAGATTGGATCTAGATCTGTTAGAGCTATACGAGAGTTCTCGAGATGCTCACTTGACATGGTCGAGTTTTCTCCCACCCGGGGAGAATGATGAGGACATCAGCACGAGGTTCCGGCGCGTTTATCAGATGAGGCATCGGGGATCGACAGCCACGATCGGGAGCCTTTATTTTTTATGCATTTTATGTATTGTTTATTTTATATTTAAGTTTTTCGATTTTACCCCTATGGGTAGTTAGTTTGCTATTGTAGCCCTTTGGGCATTCTAGTCCTTTTCTTTTGTCATGTTGAGGCCTATATATATAAGGCCCCTTCCATTGTATTGGGATGATTTTGAGAATTAAAATTTTTTTATCTTTTCTCTTCTTCATTGTGGTGAGCTTTGAGAGAAGAAAGAGTACCCTAGGTGAGAGTAATCGTAATACCCGTCAGCCTTTGGAAGAGTCCGAGGCTCGCGGCTCATTTTTCTCCCTATTCCCCCCGCACCTCCGGCCACCTCCCAATTCCCCAACAACCGCCAGCCTAATCTCCCCCCCCCCCCCCCCACCCCCACCCCCACCCCAAAAAAAAGCCCATAACCGCCACCCCTTCCCACCGGCCGCCTCTTCCAAATCCCCATGAATTTTGAAATTCAAAATTCAAATTCTCCTTAATTACTTTCCTAAAATAACTCCTATCAATTTGGAAAGTGTAATTATTTGAAATCAATTCTATGTTCGAATTTCAAATACTTCCCTCTTGGATGATCCTTAATTAGGAAAACTTCCTAATTACGTTAAATCTGAAATTAAATTTCAGATTTAATTCTAATATCCAATTAATGTCTATGGCCCACATACATTGAACCTAGACACTCCCCTTCCCCTCCTCATATGGCCGGCCCCTCCCATTGCCCTTTCTCTCTCCAATTAATCCCTAATCCCCATTAATTCCTCCCATAATTCTCTCCTAAGCTGCCGGCTCCTATAGCCCAATTTGGGAAAATTTTGGAATTCAAATTAATCCCTTTCCCTCTCTTGGGAAAATCTGAAACTGAATTCAGATTTTTCTTCTAACTCCTTCCTTCCACCTCCGTAGCCCTAAACCCAAGAAGTTTCCACATAAACCCTAGCCGTGCCCCTCCTTTTCCCTCTCTACCCGAAGCCCCACCCGTTGGCTCCTCTCCCTTCCCCCTTCACAAGCCGCCGACCCCTCCAAGGATCCCAACAAAGGAGTTTTCCAAATTCATGGATGGCCGATCCTGAAGTCGACCACGAATTCGCCTATGATTTCCTCAGACAAATTGATATCCTTCATTCACCATTCTTCAATCCCCACTTGAAGTTTGAAGATTCTGTCGAAGACTATGTTGACCGCATACTACTTCATCTAGCCGAGACTATCGACAAACAACAATCATCCAGACAATGGCAACTCATCGGATGTCCACCTGCACCTCCTTCTCCGGCTACTTTCCCGTGGATCAAGACCATCAGCGTCTTAACTCTCTTAGTGGCATCGTTTGGTTTGCTGAAAGTCTCTCTCCGCTAAAGCCGTTCCTCGAGTGTAAGTGAGGAAGGAAACTCGAGGTGAAAAGCTCTAAATATTAACCTGTGGATTTTTATTACGGCACATTTAGTTTTATTGTCATTTCCTGGTTTTATTTTAATTTGTTCTGTATTCCTAACATTATGACTGCATGCCAAAGCAAAACGACAATTGATAATTCTTAAAATTGCTTCTTGTGGTTCGTTAATCTTAAATAGCAAGCATTACAATAATTTTATTGTTTCCTTGTAATTTCTGGTTGTTTCACATCATATTAATTTTACTTTTATTTCACATTGGTCAACCTCTGAACTTAAGATTGTGTAGAAATTGTAATATCTATTAAGAGCTAACTTAGACAGTGGTATTTTCTTGATAGACCAATCTTTGTAAACAACATTGATTGCATCCAATCTTATGAAGGATCATTAACTCCACAATCGCAGATTTGCCCAAGTACAACCCCATTGGTGATCCTATTCTTTAAGAAGATTGGGCACCAAATTATCCCAATCTAAATCACTAAAACTAAGCAATATTCTATCATATATATTTTTAGTAACTTTAGGATATCTTTAACACACATTTTCTTCATTCAGGTTTAGTAAACCATTTTCTGTTGTACTTGATCATATGCCTTAGCAAGACCAATAAAGATCAATAAAGACCACAAAAAAATTCTCTCTGCTCTCTATTTTTTCCATTAAGTGTCTCGACACAAAAAATTAGTTCTATATTAGACCTTCATGGCATGAAAACATGTTTTGAAATTGACATAACTTTTCTTACTCTATGTTTCATTACTCTCTCATAACTTCATTTTATTTTATGACCCATTAGTTTAGCTCCTTTATAATTATTATAATGTTACGCATCTCCTTAGTTCTTAGATATTTATATCAAAAATACTTCTTATTCAATCATTTGTCATTTTCTAGTCTTTAGAACTTTGTTTATAAAATTTCTTTTTTAAATCCCTGTAATACCTACCATAACTCTCTAAATCTAAGTAAATGTGCCTATGAGTACAGACACATGCAAATATTTTAAAATGTGGATGAGTACATGCATATTCAACATTTATGGCGATGTATGAAGATATGAACATATGAATAAAGCTAAAGCACCCGCAAAATTTGATATTACATAGACTGACCTTGCACGCTTCCATAAAGGCTTCCATGTTTGAGCCTGGCACCGATTTCTGAAGGAGATTACTGGTACTTAAATGGCATGTTTGCCCAGGCACCAATTTCCGAAGGAGATTACTGGTGCTCAAGTTGTATCTAACTATTTTGATACCCATACCAAGAATAATTGTATCCATATTCACAGTTAGGGTAGCATATATCACAATATCTTAGCAATTAAAAATGTTATTTAAAAAAGAAAAACTCGTCAAGCAATTTTCTCCTTCTCATTCATATTATACATAATTTTCTCGAGTAAGCCAACTGCTTCTATGATAAGGGTATTATATGTTGAGTCGCTTAAGAGAACTATTACTGGAATCAGATCAATTGTGGGAGCAATTAACCTAGACTGTAGACTTTCATAAACAGCAACAAACATGAGACTGATGTTGAAACGAAAAGTAAAAACCATTAAAATTGAAACTATTAGACTATCAATGATATGGTGCTTATTAAAGGAAATTAGAATGCGCGCATGAAGAACTGATTTTTTTTTGTCTATTTTGCATGGATGAAAATCTCAAACAAAAATAAAATAAAATAATAGCATGATTTAATTAGAAGCGAAACAAAAAAAAAAAACTAGGAAAACTTACATGAAGCTACCTAAGCCTCGTTTGGTTGAACATTTTTTTTGCTTGTTCTATTTTAAAGCCATAATTTTTTTTCTTTTTCACCGTTTGGTTTCTCCACAGACGTTCTCAATAATACAGTTTTTTTCATATTTCTGCTGTTCAAAAAAAGCTTTTTATATATGCTTCTCCGTTCCAAAAACTCCTTTCTCCGAAACAAACTTTCTAAGAACTGCCTTTATAAAAGTACCAAATAACCAAACGAAGCTCTAGTTTAGAACTGCGGAAATATATTTTGGTCTTATTTGCATATTTTAACAATTCGGTTGCTGGGAAAACCAAAGCCTTAGGAGTTCTCTCACTTTCATATTGATAAGAAAAGCAATCCTTATCGTAGTTAAAGATTGTTTTTTTCTTCTTAAAAAAAATCAATGCGAAGATGTTTTATAGATTTTTATGTCAACCCTGGCATCTAGCTGCCTCTTATATCCAGCCCAAGAGTATTAATCTAAAATAGCAATTTATCACTATCACATTTTGAATAATAAAATTTGAATTAGATGGATCACAATTCAAAGAGCATAAATCACTTAAATATAAACAACAAAATAATTTTAAAACATAAATGTCTTATAAAGATCGTAAAATAAAGATACACACGCATCTAAATTCTATCAAAAGATTTATTCATATATGCTTTGCCAGGCATCATAAGGCTACAGCAACTTCTCTGACCATAAGGCTTTAGGTCCTTCTTGGTTAAAAAAGATTAGTATGAGATTTAATCATTGAAATTTGAGATATTTTGACATAATCATCTTAACTAATTTTCTGGAGTAGTTTTGCAAATAGGGATAGTTGCAAACCCTATAACTCTAGACTTATCATGATTGACGTCTAGATTTTTTGGGAGAGAGATGGGAGGCTTTCTTAGAGCAGGAGAGAGCACGCGAAGATAAAGAGCGGGAACAGATTTGCATAAATGTTGAGGTAGAGACTATTTTTTTAATATTCGTGTTGTTCCATGATTTCTCCCTCTCCTAATGCCATGATTTGTCCTTCCCTTAATGTCCGGTTCTTACATTCATATAACACGTTCAAGAAAAAATGGTGATCTTTGAGTATGATCATACATGCGTTGCATATAAGCTTTTCTGCTTTTGCATGTGCATGATAGTTTGATATGGATATGAGAACCTTACGAGAGTCAGAACAGTCGCAGATTATACCTATTGTAAATGGAAAAAGTTGGATGCTTTGTTCATGTAGGGGGTGTTTAGGTCATGAGAAGATATGCTTTTATCACTGAACAAGAAGAGCATAGGGAATCAACTCCAGTAATGTGCTGTGAGTTCATGAACTCAAGATGACACCAAATTTCCTATAATACATTGTTGGCATGTAGAGTTATCATGTCGTGATTTTTGAGTTATGGAAATCTTTGATATTACAAGATGCTAATGTGGATGTATTAGGCTGGTTTCTATTGAACCGGCCCAGCCGGCCCACAGCATTGGGCCGGTTCTTACTTATAGGAGGCGGACCAAGCCAGTCCGCCCCCTAGGAATTGCCGCCCAAGCTCCAAGTGGACCCCACTAGGAAATTCAATAAGGAAGGAGGGAGCAGCTAGGGTTGGAGGGAAAGTTTGAATGAAGTATTTGAATTTATGTATTAAATAGGAGGAGATGTTTAGGGTTAGGGTTATGCTTTGTTTTGTGGCTGTTTGGAGTTCTTGTTCTTGGTGTCTTGGGCAGTAGATTCGTCTAGGGATTGGGAGAGAACGATCATCCTCTCGAATTGAGGATCAATTGTATCTTGCTTTATTTCTTCCGTTGGTTTGATTTCTTCAATAAAAATTACTGTTTTGCTGATTTTTCCATCGAATTTGTGGAACGTTTTGCTGTTCTAGTCTCTCTTGTTAGGGATTACTTGAAATCTTCAAGTACTCCTAACAAATTGGTATCAGAGCTAATTTTGGGACCGTTTGTGGGCTGTTTTCTGGAAAATCAGATGTGTTTTTCGACCGAATGAAAGGATTTTTTGTTGTTTTTGATCAATATCCAGATTTTTTGAACCTACAAAATTTTCAGGTATTAATGGCGGCCAAGAAGGTAGATGCGTAGGAAGAACTCCCTGAAGTGGATATGAGCCAAATAAAAGCAACGGTGGAAGATAGAATTTTATCCGTAGAAGACAAGGTTTCATCCGTGGAAGACAAGGTTTCCGATCTTCATGAGATGGTGAAGAAGATATTGAAAAATCAAATTCAAACGGTGGCATTGGAGGCAAAAGGACAGGCGGGGAGAACGACAAATTCTGAATTCCGTAGGAGGGACAATGAGGCGAAAATCATGGAGGAGCGAGGTGGAAGGTATGGAGAGAGGCGTGGGTATGGGGGGGTATGAATCAAGGGGTGCTGGTTAGGAAAGAAAAGAGGGCGATTACGGTAGGATGGGTGTTGATTTTGAAGGGAGGAGAGGAGAAAGTGAAGAAAGGTTTGGGTACGAGCGAGGAAGCGAAGATCGGGAAACTTGGGGAGAACCAAGCACTTGGGAAAGAGAAAATTATAGAGGAATACAAGAAAACGGGAGAGATTCCAAGGTGAGGAAGATGAAGATGAAGATGCCCATCTTTGAAGGGGATGACGCACATGTGTGGATCTATAAGGTGGAGAGGTATTTTACTGTCAATGGGTTGACGGAGGAGGAAAAATTGATAGCAGCAGGGTTATGTTTGGAGGGGGGTATCAGTGGAGGGATCATAGGAGACCCATACGAAGTTGGAGGGAATTCAAAAAATGCTTATTGGAACGTTTCCGAACTAGCAAGGGAGAGGACTTCTATGAACAGCTCTTTGCACTAGTATAGAACGGATCAGTGGAAGACTACTGCTAGAGATTTGAGCACTTGGCCAGTCGGGTGGAGCGACTATCAGAGATTGTGTTGGAGGGTAACTTCATGAAGGGACTCAAATTCGAGATTAGAGCTGTGGTGAGGGTCATGAGGCCCTGTGATTTGGGAGAGGCAATGGAGTTGGCACAGTTGGTGGAAGATCAGAAGTATCTAGAGAGGGGAGCCAGGAGCAGCAGTTTAGGTGGCCCTTACAGGATGACTACCACTCTTCTAGCTCTTAAGGGTCCTGCAGCAGGCGGTTTTCGTGAGGCCACCAGGGAGAAGCCAGTAGGAGGAGGGAGTGGGGGAAATTTCAAAAGACTGATGGAGAGGGAGATGCAGGAGAAGAGGGAGAAGGATTATGCTTCAGGTGTTATGAGAAGTATACTCCAGGGCATAGGTGTAGGGACCGAACTCTTCAGGTTTTCACCGTCTATGATGACAAGGAAATTGAGGAGGGAGGTGAGGGTGAGGTAGAGGGAGAGATGGAAGACAAACTGCACCTGGATGTGGTGGAGGTATCCCTGAACTCAGTGGTAGGATTCAACCCGAATCATACCATGAAAGTGAAAAGGGAAATAACAGATATGGAGGTGGTGGTGTTGATTTAAAGTGTGGCTACCCACAATTTCATCTCCAACCAAGTTGTGAACTAATTGGGGGTGAAATTAGTGGATACAGGACGTTATGAAGTGATGATGGGAATAAGGAAGGTAGAGATGGGCCAGGGGATCTGTAGAGGAATAGAGTTGACTATACAGGGGGTTCAGGTGAGGGAGGATTTCCTTCCATTGGAGCTAGGGAGCACTGATATCATTCAGGGGATAAAGTGGCTACAGACCTTAGGAGACACCAAGGTCAACTGGGGGGCATTGACGATGGAGCTGGTGGTGGAGGGGAGAAGAGTAGTGATCAGGGGGGATGCAGGGCTCTCCAAAGCCATGGTTTCACTTAAAACTATGGTGAGGAGCATACAGGAGATGGGGGAAGATTATCTAGTGAAGCTACATAGACTTGAGGGGATCAAACTGAAGGAGGGAGGGGAGGCTCCTCTTTCAGTATAGTCATTGATTCAGCAATTCAGTGAGATTTTTCAGCCACCTCAAGGATTGCCACCATCAAGAGAGCAGGAGCATGCTATCACATTGAAGGAAGGTGTGTCACCCATCAGCGTCAGGCCCTACCACTATCCTCAATTTCAGAAGGATGAGATTGAAAAGTTGATTAGAGAGATGCTGGAAGCAGGGATTATCAGGCCCAGTGTTAGCCCTTTTTCTAGCCCGGTGTTACTAGTTAGAAAGAAAGATGGGAGTTGGAGGTTTTATGTAGACTATAGGGCGCGGTGAATAAGAAAACAATGATAGATAAGTTTCCTATCCCAGTGATAGATGAGCTGCTAGATGAGTTCAGTGGGGCAGTTATCTGCAGCAAGATAGATCTGAAGTCAGGATACCACCAGATCAAGATGAAAAGAGAGGATGTGTCAAAGACCGCTTTCAGAACTTATGAAGGGCATTATGAGTTCCTAGTGATGCCTTTTGGCCTCACTAACGCCCCAGCCACTTTTTAGTCCCTCATGAACAGGGTCTTCAGGCCCTACCTCAAGCGGTTTGTGTTGGTATTTTTTTATGATATCCTAATTTACAGCAGGATAGAGGAGGATCACTTGGAGCACTTGAGGAGAGTGTTAGGGGTGTTACAGGAGCACCAACTGAGGGCCAATCTTAAGAAATGTTGCTTTGACCAGGCCAGTGTGGAGTACTTGGGGCATATCGTCTCTAAGGAGAGGGTGGCAATAGATCAGGCTAAAATTGAGACTATTTTAAGATGGCCAGTGCCCAAAAATCTTAAGGAGTTGAGGGGATTCCTATGAAGAGAGGCGGCAATAGTAGCTTTTGAGAGCTTGAAGAAGGCCATTACCATTGTATCGGTTTTGGCCTACCAGACTTCACTCAGGTCTTCATAGTAGAGACAGATGCCTCAGGATATGGACTAAGAGTAGCACTCATGCAGAGCTGTCGACCCATTGCCTATTTCAGCCAAGTATTGACAACTAGGGATAGGTTGAAATCAGTCTATGAGAGGGATTTGATGGCCATTGTGTTAGCCATCTAGAAGTGGCGACTCTACTTATTAGGCAGGCATTTCATCGTCCTGATAGATCAGCGGAGTTTGAAGTACTTGTTAGAGCAGAGGATGGTGACTGATGAGCATCAGAGATAGTTGTCCAAATTGTTAGGATATGATTTTGAAATGCAGTATAAGCCAGGAATGGAGAACAAGGCAGCAGATACATTGTCCAGATGCAGGGGGGAGTTACAAGCGATAGCAGTGTCGGTCCCATTAATGCTATATTGGGAGGACATTAAGGAGGAAAGTGCTCGAGATGAGGAGTTGGGGAGGATTAGGGTGGATCTATTGAAGGAGGGGGATAGCCATCCAAGGTATTCTCTATAAAGGGAGAGGCTGTTGTATCAGGGGAGGTTTTTGATGCCTAGGACATCAGTGCACATTCCACACCTACTCCAAGAATTCCATAGGAGCGCGGTTGAGAGTCATTCAGGGGTGCAAAAGACGTACATGAGACTTGCCTCAGAGTTGTATTGGAAGGGGATACACAAGGATGTGGAGGAGATGGTAGCCACAAGTACATGGCCATGTCTCCAGAAGGATTACTATAGCCTTTAACTTTACCAGGGCGGGTGTGAGAGGAGGTATCCATGGACTTCATAGATGGACTACCCAGATCAGAGGGCTTCACAGTGATCTTGGTGGTAGTTGATAGATTGAGCAAGTATGTTTATTTCATTCCCCTACGACATCCCTACACTGCCATGACAATGAAATCAGCTTTTATCAAGGAGGTGGTCTGCTTGCATAAGATACCAGAGTCTATAGTATTAGATCAGAATAAGGTGTTCCTCAGCCATTTTTGGAGGGAGTTATTCAGACTACAGGGGACAATATGGAAGAGGAGCACCACCTACCACCCCCGGATAGATGGTCAGATAGAAGTGGTCAACAGAAGCTTGGAAACATACCTACGATGCTTTGTGTTGGAGACACCCAAGCTGTGGGCCAAGTGGTTAGCATGGGCAGAGTATTGATACAAAACTTCATATCATTCTGCTTCTTAGATGACCCCATTCAAGGTATTGTACGGAAGGGATCCTCCTCACTTGATGCACTTTGGGCATAAAAGCACCATAGTTTCTTCATTAGAGGAGTATTTCAAAGAAAGAGACTGAGTGTTGGAAGAATTAAAAAGGCATTTATTGAGGGCCCAGTACATTATGAAGAAACATGTCGATGGGCATAGGAAGGACATCCAATTTGAGGTGGGGGAAAGAGTGTTCTTAAAACTCCGGCCTTGTAGGCAGAGAACCGTCGCCAACAGAAGGAATGAAAAGCTTGCACCAAGGTATTTTGGGCCTTTTGAGGTACTGGAGAGGATTAGAGAGGTGGCATACAGGCTGAAATTGCTTTCAACGGTGCAACCATACACCCTGTTTTCCATGTCTCACAACTGAGGAGAGCAATTGGGGAGCATGCAGCGAATTCTGAGCCACCTATGATTTTAACAGAGAACTTAGAGGTGATACTGGAACCCCTTGAGTTACAACGGGTGCGCCAGGGGGAAGGAGGGGTAAAGGAGGTATTGATCAGGTAGAAGGACCTTTCATATTATGATGTGACATGGGAGCCTTATGAGAGGGTGAAGTATCAGTTTCCTTCTTTTCACCTTAAGGACAAGGTGATTCTTTAGGACGGTGGTATAGTTAGGCCAGTTTCTACTGAACCGGCCCAGCTAGCCCAAAGCATTGGGCCTGTTCTTACTTACAGGAGGCGGACCAAGCCAGTCCGCCCCCTAGGGATTGCTGCCCAACCTCCTAGTAGACCCCACTAGGAAATTCAATAAGGAATGAGGGGGCGGCTAGGGTTGGAGGGAAAGTTTGAATGAAGTATTTGAATTTATGTATTAAATAGGAAGAGATGTTTGGGGTTAGGGTTATGCTTTGTTTTGTGGCTGATTTTGGAGTTCTTGTTCTTGGTGTCTTGAGCCCTAGATTCGTCTGGGGATTGGGAGAGAACAATCCTTCTCTCGAATTGAGAATCAATTGTATCTTGCTTTATTTCTTCCGTTAGTTTGATTTCTTCAATAAAAATTACTGTTTTGTTGATTTTTCCATCGAATTTGTGGAGTGTTTTGCTGTCCTAATCTCTCTTGTTAGGGATTACTTGAAATCTTCAAGTACTTTCCTAACAGGATGTTAACTTCACCACTAATACATGATTCCTTTTTGGTGTTAACAATCATAAGATGTGATGGTGTTGATCTCTAATAGTTGTTTTAGGGGTTCCAACGTGGTGGGTGGAAGTACCAACCCAGAGGGGGAGAACATATGCAACTTCAGTTTTGTATGAACCCAATTTACCATCCTAGGTGAAGAATACTAGAGATTTTCAGCATGCAATAGATTGATTTATTGATCCCATAACTTGATAATTGATTATGTTAATATGAAAGGAACCATATGATTATGAAATCAGAAGATAAGATACAAGAGGCATATCTATGAGCTTTTAAATGACTCAAATTGTTGGGGGCAGAATAATTCCCACTATACTCTCCTTTTTTATTATAAATATTGTTTTAGATGATAATCACATAGTTATTGATATGGACTTTGATCAGAGGATTATATCACGGTGTGCAATAAAAACTAAAGAGGTAAATTTATTAGCTTAGTATTTCAAGTCTAAGCCTTTGTATTTTGTTTACTTATGTCTCAATATGATGAGATATAGGTTAGAATATGATATAATATATTATACTTAAGTTTATAATTTCTTTATACTGGTCCACTAATTTTAAAACTCTTATACCTCTACACCTGTAATTAACATTGCCTTCAACTTAGTAAAATAAATCAAGTACACCTAACTCCGGTCTCTTTCCCTCTCATTCACTCTCACTGAACATATAACCATGTACCTGACAACTCTTACACAATTGACAGTAGGAACCCATAAGTAAAGGTTGTCAAAGTGGGATAATGAGTATAGCCGCTTAAAGATGTGAATCATCTAAAAGATAACCTAAACCTTAGTGACCTTCAAGTGGCATTATCAATAAAAACTTTATGAGTTTGATCATAGAATTTGAAAAACATTTATTTAAGAAACACGTGAGCTATCACATCATGAAATTTAACAACAAATAACTAAATATGGCATGCTTTACAAATCCAACAAATTGTCGGCAACTAACCTTAAGAACTTGAATACAAGGTTTTCAAAAATGGTGGAATCTTGTAAGTTCATAGACAATCATGGACTTAGGTATAATGGTAATTAATCACCTATAAGAAATTTAGACATACGTAAATTAATGAAAACAAAACACTATAAACAAGAAATCAAAGTATAGCTGTTATTTAAATATTTCCAGAATAAGGTCTAAATAGAATGCAATGCTGAACTTCGAGGATGGTGCGGGCTCGATCACCTGCAAGAGCAATTTCCCACGATTAGGTTGGTACCTGCCATGAGAGTAGGAAAGACTACATCCCTGGTAAGGTTAACGCACCTCACAAGCTAGTAAAGCAGTCAACTTGCATCAAAACTCAGATAGAAAACAATATGACATCCATCAGTTTGCTCATGAAAGGTTATTTGATTACTGGCAAAGTGGCCTCAATCTTTCAGTGCATCTATAAAGAGTTTGCAAATAATTCAATACCAACTACTTTTGAAAAGAATAACCATTAGAGAATAGTTATTTTAAAATTCAAAGACTTTCCAATCCTTTAAGAACATTGTATGCTAGATGACACTTCCAAAGTTAGGGAGTAAAAAAACAGTAACTCTTGAAAAGCTTGAAAGATCCACAGAACCTATGTTTTTGTATTCAAACTATATATTTACGATCACCACAGGGTAACGCACCTCACAAGCTAGAAAAGCAGTCACCAATGCTTTCAGTATTACAACGTAAACTAGCAGCTTTGTTCTTGGGTATCTTTAGCACAGAGCTGATAGTTTGCGTAGTAATTGTGATAGACATCTACAATTGGAGTAATAATTATTCATAGATGCTCGTCATCAAGGAGGTAGAGGCGGGTGAGGCTTGGGTGCCTAGGAATCAATTGTCTTGTGACAGACTGTGAACGGATGAATGAAGCTAGGAGGGATTTATAAATGAGCAGGTTGGGAGGAAAGTCTGTCAGAGAAGAATTGGAAAGATTCATAAATCAGGACGGAATAGTAGAGATGATGCAAACATCAACATTTATAGTCATCGGAAAGTTGGGATAAGAGCATGAGGCAAATAAATCTGAGTATTGACTTTGCTTTAGTTGATTTTTTTTTACTTCAGTAATGTTTTCTGCTTAGTGGAATTTCAGTTTTAATTTTCCTTCTGGTCATACCTATGATGTTTCTTATGAGAATATATACAACTCTCTAACTTTTTGAACTCCTCCTGGTCTGACTCGATTCCCTGCTTTGATTGTGAATGATTCAATTCGATTGTTTGGATTTCCCTGATTGCGACCTTATGACTTGTGGAGGCTATTGAATTTTTCTCGCCTTATCCATGCCTTCATTACGGTGGGTCTTCAGCAATCTTCTATACGGTAAGATGTATATGATCATCCCTTAACTACAGGCCTTCTATGACTTGTGACTTTGTGAACACTTCAGGGATGGGTCTTCTAAGATCACATGACTTGCGGCTTGTTTTTTTTTCTACAAGAAGGTTGTGGTTCTTAACCTTTCGGCAGGAACCATATGATCATCCCTTAACTACAGGCCTTCTATGACTTGTGACTTGGTGAACACTTCAGGGATGGGTCTTCTAAGATCACATGACTTACGGCTTGTTTTTTTTTCTACAAGAAGGTTGTGGTTCTTAACCTTTCGGCAGGAACAATATATTCTAGTTTTTTTATTATAAATTACAAGGAATTGTTGTGAACAGCACATCCTAGCCTCCTACCGTGTAAGGCGGTGAAAAGATGAAGAAAGGTGGTCGTTTGGCTTCATGAAAGACACAAGGACTCATGGTTCATCTTAATAAAGAGCTGCTTACAGGAAATGCATATGCCAGTGTAGCATTAGACTTAAGCATTGGAACGAAGGACTGTGTCGAAATATTACTTAGAAATAAGACACATAATAACCAGGCCAATTAACAAAATAATAAAAATTAAGGTTTAACTAGAGCCCTCAATATCCATTTTCAAAGACAGGATGTAGACAACTAAAGTAACAACTTTTTACTCTAAAAAAAAATTAAATTCCCTTAATATAGCTGTTACCTGAACATAATTTAATATAGGATAGAGAGGTGCATTTTTCTAACGATAAATTTACAAGGGAAGTACATTAGAGCAACTCATAACGCAGCAGAGAATTGGTTAGCATATAACATATACGTTTACGCAATCATATACCTTTGCCATGCCCAGAGACATTTGTTAAAAACCATATATCATAAAAACAAATTGTAATTGAATAGGACCTAACCAAGATGGATTATATTCCTCAATGACACATTTACGTTATACTTATATAAATCTCCTATAGCTTGGTACTTTTTGTGAAAAATGGGGGCACTGGTTAATAATGTGTAAATAGGGATAATAATGTACTTGTTTTATAAACAATGACAACTAATCTTAATGTATATGATGGAGTTGAAACCCCTGGCATACATGTCAGAGTTTC
This sequence comes from Dendrobium chrysotoxum, assembly GCA_019925795.1. Taxonomy (NCBI): domain Eukaryota; kingdom Viridiplantae; phylum Streptophyta; class Magnoliopsida; order Asparagales; family Orchidaceae; genus Dendrobium; species Dendrobium chrysotoxum. Next base: position 18,634,679 of record CM034308.1, read on the forward strand.
TTGAAACCACAATATTACTAGTAGAGTCTATTGTGAAAAATTGATATCATCGTTGTTGCAATCCGAGAGCCCAACCTTATATTTTAATGATTATAAAAACTATTGGATGTTTAGTTACTTATTCCTGCATTGTACATTGAAATCTTTGTTTTGTGTGCTACTATCAATTTCCGGTACAACATATAGCAAGAAAAAACAAAGAATCAAGGCTCAAGATAGTGTGCGACAGTGTATAAGTCAGTTCATGCTTGAAAGAGTCTGCATTTTTCAATTTTCTTGAGTCATTTTCAGCATTAGATGTATGTTGGCTTAGCGACTGTGCACACACACAAGGGGGATTAAAATTAAATGTCTTAATTTTTCTATTGATTGTACTATACAATTCATATCATGCTGTACAAGCTATATCGTATTGTACGATCTGTTCAAATAGAAATTAATTAAAATATTTAATTAAATGAGATTAATTAAAATTAGAATATAACTAAACATATTGAGTTTTGAGCTCGAGCTCGAGCAGATTTAGGAGAACGTCGGGTAGTTGAGCTCGAGTTCGATTCAAAAGCTGCTCGACTCGTCGAGTGGCTCGAGTGTGGAAGGCAGACACAAAAGGAGGAATTGCCCGTGGACACGAATGGAGGAATTGCACGGAAGGCGGACTCGAGCACGGGCATGAAGCTGAAGGTGAACTTTAGCGCAGACGTAGAAGGAGGAATCACATGCAAAAGGCAAAATCGAGTGCGAACGAGGAAGGAGGAATCACATACGTGAAAGGGCCGATCGTGAGCTGGCTCACGAGCCCGCATCAGTTTTCACGAGCCAAGCTCGAGCATGCCATTTGAGCTCGAGTTGAGCTCAAGCTCGCGACTTGGCCGACTAGCTGAGCTCGAGTTAGGCATGACTCGACCTCGACTCGACTCGACTCATTTACACCCCTAGTCAAGTGACACTTTTTTTTCTATATGAGAGCTTGGAGATAGTCCACATTCACAAGGGAGAGAGAGGAGATAAGGTTGAGAGAGGGAGAAGAGTAGGGGTGTCAAAACCGGGTTACAAGTCGGGTTCGAGTCGAACCAGGAATCAACCCGATGCTATTTGACCTGACCCAAACCCGACCCATTTTTGCAAATGAGTCAGAAAATACAACCTGGACCCGACCCACCAAAAACTCGGGCTAACTCGACCAAACACGGATGACCTAAGGCTAGGCAGGAATCGCACATTTGCACGTCGCGCAGGCCGCAGGCTGAGGCAGAGGCAGAGGCGAAACGCATGGATTGGACTCGCGGGTGGAGGCTGGCAGGACGCACAGCCGCGAGTTTGGACTTATAGCGGGCGGGACGTCACGAGGGCACGAGGTGCGATGGTGCGACTGGGCTTTCGCGGGACTGGTTGGGGCTTGTCGCTTGTGGCTAGAACACGGGGACTAGGGGTGTCAATATTGGACCCGACCCGAAAACCCGACTCGAACCTGACCTGAAAATTTCGGGTTTGGGTTGACCCGAACCCGAAACGGGTCAGGTTCGGGTTTAACAATTTGACCGGTTTCAAAAATCGGTTCGGGTTGACCCGTTGACCCGAATTTGACCCGAAATTGACCCGTTTTTTACCCGAAAATCCGTTTTTGACCCGGCAACCCAAGATTGACCCGTTTTTGGACCCGAAAACTAGCATTTTTTTGTTGGCACCGAGTCATTTGGGTCGGGTCGGGTTGACCCGGAGCCGAAGCGGGTCGGATTCGGGTCTGGAAAACCGACCCGTTTGCAAAAACGGGTCGGGTTCAGGTTGACTCGAATAGTGCCGGGTCAGTTTCGGGTTCGACCCGAACCTGACCCGTGACCCGAAATTGACACCCCTAACGGGGACGTGCGGTTAGGGCTTGCGAGACCAAACTCGCAGTGCCCCTGTGCAGAACGAGTGGGCTTGCGGGACAGGACTCGCAGAGACGTGCAATTAGGGCTTGCGGGACGGGTCAACTTTGGGTTAGCGGGTATACACGGGCCTGACCCTATTTTTTAAACGGGTCGAATCCTGGAACCCTAGCCCTACCCATTTGCCAAATGGGTTGACCACTTGACCCTAACTCGGAATTTTCGGGTTGGGTTTTCGGGTCGTGTCAAATATTGACACCCCTAGAGAAGAGCCTCGAGGGAGTCAATGGAGTGTGAGGAGATTCACACGGTTGCTTCGACTGGCATGTACCTTGGATCCTCCGGTTGTATTTTGGTGGAGCTTTGGGAAGAAAAGTCCTTGGGGCCAAAGACTTTCTAGCCGAGGAGGCTAGGGTTTCGGCATCTCCGTCGAGTCAGGAAGCCAAAGGTGGGATCGACATCTCCGTCAGAGCGAGAAGCTGAAAGGAGGGATGACATCTCTGCCAGGCCGAGGAGGCGAGAGGGATCGGCATCTCCGCCGGACTAAGGAAGTGAAAGGAGGGATGGAATCTCCACCAAACTGAGGAGGCGAGAGGAGAGAGATTCTTCTTGGTCTGAAGAGTCTATAAAGGTCAATCTCCGCCTAACTGTGTGCTAAAGGAGAGACAGGTCTAACGCAATGCCCAATAAGGAGGACCTTTGGGGAGTGGACGTAGGTCGATTTGATCGAACCACTATAAATTTGTTTTGCATATTCTTACTTTTCCACACTTTTACTTTTCTTGCAAATTTATTTTACTACACTCTGATTTTATTTTAATTATGTTTGTGAAAGAGTTTTTTGGTGATTGATCTTTGGTTGAACTTTGGTTTGAAAATAAGAAAAGAAAAACAAAATATATATATTTGTTTTCTAAAATTTTTATAAAAGAAAAAATCTATTTGCTTTTAGTTTTTATCTTTAATAGTTTAATCTTTTAAATGCTTCCGCGTATCAAGTTTTGTTTTAAGCAAAAGATTTTCAAAATTCAAAAAAAGATTTTAAAAGAATCAATTCACCCCCCTTTTGATGTGTCATAAGCACTTTCAATCGCTAGAGTTTATTGTGAAACTACAGTATTACCATAAAGTAATACTTAGGCTAGTTGTCCTTAGTTATAAAATAGAATGTTCTTTTTTCTAAAATTTTAAAACTATTGTCTTATTTCAAAAAATACCAAACCATAGACAGTTTTATAATAAGTTTCCACCATTTTATTAAGCAAGGCCTATAGGATTTTCAATGAAATCCTCATTCTATCTACAACTACTGTAGCGTAAATAAAAATGATAGAGTTCAATAATTATTCACAAACATAAAAGTAACACCAAATGACTAAATAGCCCTGAAGCAATTAACCCTAGATAGCGGACCCCACCCCAAGGGGGGCGGAATCAATAGCTTGCAATCGTATCAGATTTTCAATGAAATCCTCATTCTATCTACAACTAGTGTAGTGTAAATAAAAATTATAGAGTTTAATAATTATTCACATCAATTTTAACTTCAAACAACAAAATCAAATTCAAAATCAAAATTGTGCAGGAAAACTAGTGCTTACCAAGTAAGAAAAAAAACAAGAATCTCACTGCATACAACTTCTTAATGACTGGAAGAATGCCTTTTCCCAGCGTAGAAATGGTTTAATTTTAAGAAATTCATGATACTTAAGAAATTCATGATAGTTAAATTATGTTTAACTAGAAACAACATCATCATCATCATCATAAACGATTTTGAAACTGTGATAGCTTATTAACACAATTAGATTTACAGTAGATCATCGTACTTTTTCAATTCTCAGTATCATATTTAAATACTTCAAGCTATTTTAAATATCAAACATTCAAATATGTGGAGAGTAGTGCTAGATGCGTGAGGACACAGGATTTTAACCTTCTAAGAAGATAGTGATGGAAATCTGTATTGTTTATTCTTGTTGGAAGCTTTACATCAAGCATTGATTTTTCCATAATTTGTTTTTCTTTTTTCATTAGTTGGTTTATTTTGATTTGATATTTATGTATTTAAGAACATAGTAGTGATAATGGTCAAAAACAACTTGTGCACAAATTTTATAGTGATATTCTTGTTTGGTTTGATTTAAATTTGAGATTGAGATTGGATTCCAATCATTTCTTTCTATTGATGTTAGACCTTTTTTTTTTTTTGCTTTAGTTTGTTGACCTCTACTCAACAGCCAAAGTAAAACAAAAAGAAATGAAATAAAAAAATGATTAAATCATTACGTATCTGCTACCCATCCCACGAATCCTGCGCAGATCCGCCGTTGCTACAGTGTCAGTTCTGCAATTCGGCGCTGAACGACAGTTGCCCATCCCTCGCATGCGTAAAGCCGCCTCGTTTGCCTCTTCGTTTGCGTAGATAAAAGGAGCAACAAAGGGAGCTCACTCCTTCACTCCTCCTCCCAGGACACTTCCCCTCTCGCAGAGCTTCCCCACTCAATCGCAAACTTCCCACAGCCGAAGCCTTTCTCCACCCCTTCCGATCCAATTCCTGTGTTGAAGCCCACACGTAGCCGTAAGACTCCCGTTGCTGCTACCGACCCGGAGCCGACTTCCCCCTTCCAGCTCCGATCCCCTCTGTCTGTGCCGACTTCTCACGCAAGCACAGAGAGAGAGAGAGAGAAAGAGATAGGAAGAAAGACATACCTAGCCGACGCCCCCTCTACCCTCCGCCTCTCTCGACGACTTTCCCTTCCCTGTAGGATCGGAAGTTACAGCACTTTGATCGGAAGCCAAGAGGGAGCTCGCTCGCTGTAAGGAGTGCACGAGTCGCTTCTCCGGCTCCTGGTTCTTCGACTCCGCTCTCTCGACGGCTTTCCCTTCCCTTTTGATCGGACCCAACGACGGGAACTCGCTAGCTGTTGAAGGTAACTTTCTCCATACACGCGCTTCTTCGGCCAAATCCTGTAAATCCGATCCAGAGAGGGATTAGTGTCTTAGTTAGGTTTAATTAGAGTTAATTTTAATTAATTTTAATTATAATTTTTTTAATTAATTATAATTATTATGATTAATTACTATTAATTTTAATTAATTATAATTAAGTTTAATTAAAGTTATTTTTAATTAATTATGATTAATACTTTTTTAATTACAATTAACTATTATTATTAATTATAATTATTTTAAGTTAATTAATATTTAGTTATAATTAATGAAAGTTAATTATAGTTAATTATATTAATTAATCATTATAATTATAATTAATAATTATAATTAGTTTTAATTAATTATAAGTAAGTGTAATTAATCAAATATAATTATAATTAATTATTGATTATAATTAATTAATAATAATAATAATAAAAAAGTGCAAGTGCCCTTGCCTCGGTCCACGAGCCCGTACCGCCGTCCACTTGCAAAGGTATGATTTCTAAACCTAGATTCCCTTCTCGTCATTGGCGACGAGCTAGCAAACCCCCCACGCGCTCACGTAGCGTAGTGGGGAGGGAAGCTAGCGCGACGCCTACGACGAGGCGGGCAATCGCCTTAAACCCCGCCCTCGACGCTTGTGACGAACCGGCAAACCCCCTACGCGCTCACGTAGCGTAGTAGGGCGGGAAACCGGTCCGGCGCTCGCGACGAGGTGGGTAACCCCCGTACCGCTCATGTAGCGTGAAGGGGGACAAAATTAAGTACCCACATGTGGGGAAATTCTGTGTTTTCTTTGCAACAGGTGCCCGAGACCCCTAAACGCTCATGTAGCGGGCGGGGATTGAAGAAAATTTGCTGCCGTGGTGTCTACGGACATCTACCTGAAGCGCGCACGTCGCATGGAGGGGAAGGCAGCCTCTTGGTTTTTCCCCTAAATGGGGGAGACGCCGGGAGGCTGCCGAAATTTTCAGTGATGCGGGGAACTTTAATTTGGGCTTGGCATCAAACAAACAAAACATGATTGGACCAAAAAAAAAATGACTTAATTGAATTCAAACTTAAAAAGATCTCTTGGACTCGAAGCAATGACAACAAATCACAAAGACTTGAATTAACTTTGGGCAATTTGAACTCAAGAAAAGGACTTATGCTCCGAACTCAAATGAACAAGTTGAGGACCACAGGTTGAGTTCAATATGACTACAGGGGACCAGACTTGAAAGCTTTTGAACAAGCATGGACATGATTTGAATTCAAAAGAACAAAAGAACTTGCAATAATTTAAATTTAGACTTGCACTGTGGACCAATGACAATGACTTGAACTTCATTCGAACTTGTGAAGACTTGAACAAAACATTGGACATTTGGGACTCAAGTCAAAGCTTGAACCATAGGAGGACTTGGACTCATTCAAGCTCAAATGAACTGAAGTGAAACTTGAACTCAAACTAAATCTAGAACTTGAACTTGATTTGAATATCAAGTGGACAAAGCTTGGACTCAAATTTGACATTGAGTTGAACTCGAACAGACTACAAAGGATATGGGTTTGACATCAGACACTCAACAAAAGATTGAGCTCAAACTTGAACGTAAACTTGGATTCGCAACAAATGACAGCGAATTGGACTCAGATTTAAACTTGATATAGACATTGTAAAGAACTTGAATCAAAACCCAACCAAGAAGGACTCCAATTCAACATTTAACTTGAATGGAGGTAAAAGAACTTGGATCCAACTCGACTACAAAAACTTGAATTCAAGTGGACAAGAACTATGAATGAACCTGAACTCAAATTGGATCATATAGAACTTGATGTAAAATTGAACTTGAATGATTAAACTCAAGTAAGAATTTGAGTTGGACCATATGATACTTGAATGAATATAGAAGACTCATATTGAGTTCGAACTCAAGAAGACCACAAAGAGCCTGACTTGAACGGAACTTGCAATTTGATTACAGAAAACAGAACATATGATTGCAAGGAAACTGGACTCAAATGAATATTAAGTGATGACATTAAAATCAAGCGGAGTTAGGTATAAGAGGTGAGCTTCATCTAAGATAAGAACTGCAGTCGAACAACGGATGATTAAAATAACGAATTCATGAAAGGACTTGTGAACCCAAGCTTGAATCATATGCAAGGAAATTTGAGTTGAACTTGGGCTTGATTGGAGCACTAATCAAGCATGATGGTTAAATAGATACACAATGTATGCATTCTATCCATAAGTAAAGATCAATTGAAAAAAAATACGGCACTACTATAATCAACAATGAAGAACCTCAACAAGATACCAAGGGAATGTCATGTCAAATGAAATACAGACACTAGCAAGTGAATTCACTACACAAGGTGCAAGTTATCTTCAAGGGCAATGGAAGACTCAAGATACGTGACATGAGCCATACACAAGCAGTGAACAATCAACAACACACCTAACAAATCATTTGAATGCAGACAATAAGAGGGATGTAATGAATATGATTACTTGCTAGCAATCATACACGACCAATGTAGTATGCTCACAAGTGAAGCAAGAGAATTATGAGAGAAGTAACCTCCTCGCCACCGAGGTTGATTAATACACAAGGAAACATACTAGTCTCCCACAAGTATAAGATTGGTGTGCGATAAATATAATAGGATTCTGTAATCAACACCAACACTTGTACACAGTGCTAGAAGATTGGTGTTCAAAGCAACTTGTTCGCAGAAGACTGAAGATGCATACAGTGGCTCTACCTACTAATAATGGCGGGTGAATCGAGCTAGACATAATGCAATGGTCATTAGCTCTTGGATATATGGTATTGAAAGACATGCAAGCAAATGTGGCGATTCACCAATCAACGTGTACAAGGAAGATGATGATAAATGCCACTATGCAGTCAATGTCAACATACAATCAAGAGTATCAAATCTTCTAAGCAGTGACTAATAAAAATTATGGGGAATACAATAACCCTTGCAAGTAACAATGACTGACATGTCATAGGATGAATCTTCTATGAATATGGATACGTATGCAAGGTGTCACCTGCAAGCAAAGCAAAAGATCTGCAATACATACAATCTCTCTACGAGTACAGATCTATGCACCACATATCATCTATGGGTAGATGCAGAAAGACTTCAGTAAATGCAGTATCCTGAAGTCAATTCCAATCTATGAATGAAAACATCTACCTGCCTACCAGCGACAATTGTGGAGATTGTACGACGCCACGCCACCGGATCCACAACATTCATGCAAGTGGACAGAAGGCGTTTATAAATATTTCAATGTCTCCCGCACGTGCACCTTAACTTGTATACACATAGGAACACAAAAGAGACACGTGTAATCATACAACCCGCATGGGCCCCGGCGAGCGCGTTATTGGTACATACGTGACGTCTAGGGATACTGTGCGGGTTAATAAGTGAATTCAAGTTCGAGCCCGATCCTTCTATTCGGGTAGATAGGAGTTGACACAGTTCGAACTATTAAATAAATATATGGTCGCGAGGTCGACTGAGATATTTATTTTATACATTCATATTAGGCCTTCAAGGTTTATAATCAAGTGAATTCACTTACAAAAGGCTCAAAGCCTACGAAACCCGATCCTCTATCGACCAGTAGATAGAGTCGACAGGGTCCAATCAATAAAATATAAATGACCCCATACACCCCGATGATGGCCACGTTGAATGCAGATCTCAACCGGAGGGGTTAACTTCAAACATTTCAAAATGCCCTCAAACCTCAAATATTTTTATGTGACCTCAAGGTCACCCCGATGATGGCCGTGTTGAATGCAAACCTCAACCGGAGGGGTCCACACAGATCACTTTCAAATGCCTTCCAATCCCAAAATCCCAAATTTCCTACAAAATCCAAATCTCCAAAAACAATCCCAAAATTTCAAAAATATTAAAATTGAAACTCAATCATTCTAACCACTTAAAGCATAATCCATCCACCCTCCGCAGCAGTTTGCCGAGGTGGATAAATTGAAGAATACTTCAGCTCACAAAGAGCTAATGCCTGGTCGAAAATATCACTAGGATCCATTCTCAAACAATCTCCTGCCAGCAAGGACGTGGTACGAGTCCTCTAACCAGCAGTTTCGCCATCAAATGGCACTGCAGGATAAACGGTTATGACTCGGGGCCCTCTGAACCAGGTGGTTGCCGCCAAATGGCACCATTATATTATGGTTATGGCCAGAGCCCGTATGCTCCCCAATGGCATCAAATCCTTGAGATATGAATCAATAGGATATGATCGATAGGGCACAAAGCCCTCTGTTAGCTAAGGTGGATTCAAATTTGTCCCCTTAGACAAATACCCACCCCAGGTCTACAAGGTACCCTTGGACGAAGCAACCCATGGCTGCCGATAAGGATCCTTCTGTCAGGTTGGGTCGACTACCTCCTCTGACTAAGTAGACCAGGGACCACGATGGCCCGGGATGACGGAACCATGGGATCTTGATCGGGTCTATCATCCATTCCCCCACCATCCGCTTTAAGTGCAAGATGGTGAAATTTCTATTTTAAATATCAAATTCTCCAACACTTTCAAACTTTCAACCCATTGCTGCTACTATATGTCAGACTCACGTATTTCTACGTATCTGATTGACGACTAGCCTTAATCGAAAGTTCTCTCTCGTTATCGGGAGGGGTAATTAACTATAGGGGCTTGCGCCTATAGGAAACCAGAACTCAGATCATAAAGTCCTCGCAAAATGAGGGCGAAATCTCTGGGTAGTGTCTTATCTACTATCTCATCTGCCTTCCAAAATTTACCCCGGAACTTAGTTCGTTAAAACTCCCCCCGAAGAAAGCACAAAGTCGGGCGGAGGCCGGGGCCGAATTTTCGGAGCCCACATAGTTATTTTATTTCTTCTCAATTTTTCTACATAATTTGTTATTGACTAGTTTAGTGTTTTTGATTTTGGTTAAAAAAATTGGTATCTCGAAAATTTGATTTATTGAAATTAATTCATTGACTTTCCAATTTTATTTATTTTCAAATTATTGCTGAAATTCTCAGATTTACAATCATTTCACTATTAATTGGGCTTAAAGACTACTATTTTTTGTTTTCATTTAAAGAAAGTGGGTTGTTAGATTGATTTGCGAATCCTCAAGTTTTCTTTTCATGAAAGCATATTACACATCATATTAATTGCATTAGGAAAACCTAAACTTGAGTCTCCCTGCATTAAATAGCAATTTAGAATGCAATCCAACTTGCATGTGTTAGGCAAAAATTGGTCAATTAAAAAGAAGAATAATCAAATTAAAATGATATCAAATGTAATGGGCAACATATAGGGGTGATTAATAGGTTCTTCATACCTCCTAATGATAAATATTATATCATTGTGGAAAGCAATCCGCCAAACTATTTATGTACATCAAGAATCATACCCTTTTGGTCTTTGTTGTGTTAATAGCATTCATACCCTTTTAGTCTTTGTTGTGTTAATAGGCTTAGTAGCAAAACCTGAAAATTAAATTTCTTGAGAGGTTGCTATTTAGTTAAACTTTGGTTTCAGACAAGTTATAGTGGAAGTGATGCTATTGGGTAGCTGATGAGGACATCCATACTTGGAAAGTTTATCGTAGACGTGGCCGTCGATCTACGGTCACGATCGAGTCTTTATATTTCTAAGTTTATTATGTTGTTTTATTTCTTTTATTTCTGTTGACTGTTTTACCCTTACTTAAGGGAGTTGTTTTATTATGTTGTTTGTAAGCCCTAAGGGCAACGTAGTCTTTTCTTTCTTGAGTCTTTATGTGAGGCTTATATATAGCCCCTTTATTCTCTTTGGTTGATGATGAATACTTATTATGAAAATTTTTTGCATATGTGAGTTTGAGAACTTGGAGAGATCCTTTGGAGAAGGAAGTGCATCACCCACCAACTTCGATGTGTCGGGTTCGTGGTTTTAAGTTTTAGTTCTTCTCTCCCCTTCCCCTTCTCCTTCCCCTCTTCCCCAACCCACGGCCCATCTCCCCTCTCCCCCTCCCTCCCCCAAACCGAGCCCCTTCCCACCATCCCCTACCCCCACGGTTCTCCCCTACCTCTACAAACCGCCGGCCTCCACCCGCCCCCCAGCCATTCCTCTCTCTTTAATTGAGTTTCCTAAAATAAGAGGGAATATATTTGGAAGGCATTAAAGATTTGAATTCAATTTAAATTCAAATTAGAATACTTTCCTAAATTACCAAAACTATTTTAGGAAAGTTTCCTATTTGATCTCTTTTTGAAATTTTAATTAATAAGGAGAGAATTAAATCTTTCCTTTTCTCTAATCCTAAATTAAGAAACCCAATTCACCTCCTCAAATCTCTCCCAATCCCCTCTACAAGCCGCCGGCCCCTATCCCTATGCCGCCCCCTCTCTCTCTCCAATTCCCCTCTTTCTCTCACCAATCCTCCCCCTCACATTAAACCCTACCTTTTGAAAATCAAATCTAGTTTCCTTATCCACTTCCCTCCAATTTTAAAATCTGAAAATAACTTCAGATTTTATCAAAACAACCCTAACCCTAAGTCCCCCAATCCCACTCCTTGGCCGGCCACCTCCCCACCCTCTTTCCTCCTTGGATTCTCGAAGCCAACTACCTTTTCTTGGGAGAAAACACCAAGGGCAGCAAAGCTTCGTCCTACGTTACTTGTTATCCTTCCAACAACATGAATGGAAGTGCCCGCATGGGATTACGGATTGGTACTTGACGAAGACGATAACATTGACATCCTCCGGTCCCCGTTCTTCGACGTCGGTTTTGACTTCGACAACACCGTCGAAGAATACTTCGATCGGATCCACATTACTTTGGTGGATACGATTGACGATCAGAGGAAGAAGGGATGGTGGACCATCCTCGGCTGACTCACGACGGTTCCCCCTCCGGATACTTCCCCACTCAGGATACGTTTCGCTCACATCCTACGGTTCCTCGCCCATACCATCGGCCATCAAGTGACTACTTTCCGACGACGATTCTTTCCCGGTTAAGGTGACTTTCTTTTCTCGTCAAGTCACATCGTCTTGCTACTAACCTTGTAGGTGGTGATGAAGTTGCAAAAGATCTACGCCGCTTAATTTGCTAAACAAAAGCTTAGTAAACGTAGGGTTACTTTGAGAGCTCCTAATATGTTTACTTATCTCAATGTTAATTAAGGGATTGTGAATGAACATCCACTATGTTGGCTTTGATTTGAATTTCTAATCTATTTGTTTGTTCAAGCATTTTACTGTGGTTTAGCCTAAACGCAAGCACCCCTTCTTTGTTTTATTTCATCGTTTTAACTGCTAGTAGTTTAATCAAGTACTTGCTCTTAAATGAATGCGTGCAAATCCTAAATTTTATTCAAAAGCATTTTAGTCCTGCATCATCTGGTATCAGAGCATGGTTAACCTAGGATTGCATGCTAGAAAATCACCCTGGGTTGCTACCTTGCAAGCCTATTTAATTTTGCATGCATCGCATCTTTAAATCTATTTAAAATTTTATTTTTTGTTTGCTGTCCTTTAATTTCCTGCACGCATTTAGTGAACTTTAAGGTCTTTTCTTTAGTGTCTAAGTGTTGGTCTTAACCCTACAACCTTGCTACTTATTTAGGAACCTTAACACCCTAGTATAGAGTGCTGTCCCTAAGTTTCCTGCAGCAGTTAGTAACATTTTAGGGTGTATTTCCTACACTTACACTTGCTGTCCACTCTTAGTTGTCACCCCTAAATCCTCCCTAGTACTTAGCAATGGATCCCGAACAACTTGGAAGGACTCTAGACCTACTGGTGGGTCAAATGAATGCTATTAGCCAACAATTAAAGGAAAACCAAGCCGACCTTGCGGAATTTCGTAGAACCACCACTGACCGTCTTGATACCATAGAGCATGGTAGGAACCACCCGATTCCGTATACCCCTTCTAGGCCACCCTCTATGTACGGGGATGATCCTTTTATGGATGAGGGGCACACTCGAGCTCCTCATCGAGTTCCCCACCATAGACAAGAGCACCACCACGACCCTGATCTTCCCCTGATGATGAATATCAAGGTCGATGCACCTACTTTCGATGGTACCCTCGATCCCCAGCTCTTTCTGGACTGGATCAAAGGTATGGATAGTTTCTTTAGGTGGTATGACATCTCCGAGGCTAGGAAGGTCAGTTTTGCCAGTATGAAACTCATTGGTAGGGCTAGCCAGTTCTGGTCTAACTTAGAAAGCCTTAGGGAGTCTCGTAATGAGTACCCCATTACTGATTGGCTGTCGATGAAGCGTGAGCTTAAGCAGAAGTACCTTCCTCCCTCGTATTTCCCTAGGCTCCTAGATAGGTGGCATAGACTGACTCAGGGTAGCAGACCCATCAAGGATTACATCGCCTCCTTCGATGATTTTCTGATTCGTTGTAAAGGGGAGACCTCCACTACCCCTGCACAGATTCTATCCATGTTTCGTACCGGGTTGCGAGAGGACCTTCACAACGAGCTGTTCGCCCGGAATGTCACGACCCTCGAGAATGTGTATAGTTTAGTACTTGACCTAGAGGAGAGTCGATCTCAGCACTCTAGCCGTCACCACGACCCTAGACCCTCCTACAGACCGACTGGTAGTTCCACCCCACACTCCTCTACTACTCGACCTACTCCGGGTAGTAGTACCCGACCTCCCACGGGTTCCCCTGCACCCCGACCTGATTTTAGAAATAAACCTCCCACTCCGGATACCCCTCGGTCCAGTCCCGGGACCAAGTGCTTTCGATGCCAGGGGTATGGGCATATCGCTTCTCAGTGCTCCAGTCCATACAAAGTGTCCATTATTGAGGAGATTACTGAGGAGGATCCTGAGCCCGAGGTTGATCAAATTCACCAAGTAGAAGAAGAGGGTGATTTCTTCGAGGAGGACGAGGACACCGCCGTCCTCCATTGCCTTCAGAAGTTGGACACATCTCCCATCTGCGTGGTGAGATGTGCGCTGTCACACCCTGTTACCTCCGATGACTGGCGTAGGACTTCTATCTTTCACACCTACACCAAAATCAAAGATAAAAACTGTAAAGTCATCGTAGATAGTGGCAGTTGCATCAATGCTGTATCCTCCAGCATGGTGTCCAAACTAGGCCTTTCTGCCGTTCCTCATCCTAGTCCATATAAGGTAGCTTGGGTCAACTCCACTGCCTTGGAAGTGAGAGAACGAAGTCTCGTACCTATCTCCTTTGCCACTTACAAGGAGAATGTATGGTGCGATGTTCTGATTATGGATGTTGCACAAATTCTGTTAGGACGACCTTGGATTTTTGATAATGATGTCCACATCTATGGGCGTTCGAACACCTGCGTGTTTGAACATGCGGGTAAAAAGATTAAGCTTTTACCATCGCAGCCCCGGGTCAAGGAAGAACCTAAACCCCACCCCCTTAAGTCCAAGAAAGAACTAAACTTGGTCACCGTCAAGGTTCTGGACTCCGAGGTCACTCGTGGTGCGCCTCTATACGCTTTAGTGGGTCGTGAGATTCCCACCGAATCTGATGACCCCATTCCTCAGGAAGTCCAGCCTATCTTAGGGCAGTTTGCTGATGTCTTCCCGGATGATCTCCCTGATCAGTTACCCCCTCTCCGAGACATTCAGCATGCTATAGACTTAGTACATGGAGCCTCCCTTCCAAACCTGCCTCACTATCGCATGAACCCCACGGAACATGCTGAACTTAAAAAGCAAGTAGACGAGCAACTGCAGCGAGGTTTCATTAAGGAAAGTCTTAGTCCCTGCGCGGTGCCCGCCCTTCTCACTCCTAAGAAGGACGGATCTTGGAGAATGTGTGTTGATAGCCGTGCTATCAACAAGATCACCGTCAAATATCGATTTCCTATTCCTAGATTAGACGATATGCTGGATATGATGACGGGTGTCATCCTCTTTTCCAAGACCGATCTTAAGAGTGGATACCACCAGATCCGGATTCGACCCGGTGATGAGTGGAAGACCGCATTCAAGACCAAGGACGGTCTTTATGAGTGGATGGTCATGCCTTTCAGGTTGAGTAACGCCCCGAGCACCTTCATGAGGATTATGACCCAAGTGTTGCATCCTTTTATGGGTAAGTTTGTCGTTGTCTACTTTGACGACATCCTTATTTATAGTCATTCTGTAGAGCAACATCTTGACCACCTTAAGCAAGTCTGCTCCGTTTTAAGGAAGGAACAGTTATACGCTAATCCCAAGAAGTGTACTTTCCTCGTAGATCGAGTCATCTTTCTAGGGTTTATCGTATCGGCTCGCGGGGTTTCTGCTGACCCTGAGAAAGTAAAAGCCATAGTTGAGTGGCCCCTTCCTCAAAACATCCGGGAAGTCCGCAGCTTCCACGGATTGGCCACCTTCTATAGGAGATTCATACGAAATTTCAATACAATCGTATCTCCTATCACTGATTGCCTTAAAAAGGGTGATTTCCACTGGACCCCGGCCGCCACTAGAGCTTTCGAGGACATTAAGAAAAGAATGGTGGAGGCCCCAGTAATGAGACTCCCTGACTTCTCCAAAGTCTTCGAAATGACCTACGACGCTTCGGGAGTCGGAATTGGAGTCCTCTCCCAGGAGGGTCATCCTGTAGCGTATTTCAGTGAGAAACTGAATGATATTCGGCAGCGATATTCCACTTACGATAAGGAATTCTATGCCGTGATCCAGTCTCTCCGTTATTGGCGACACTACTTGCTCCCGCAAGAGTTCGTCATCTTCTCGGATCACGAAGCTTTACGATATATCAACTCCCAGAAGAAGTTGAATGCACGCCACGGTCGTTGGGTAGAATTCCTTCAAGAGTACACTTATACCCTTAGGCATAAGGCGGGAGTTGAGAATAAAGCTGCCGATGCCCTCAGTCGTCGCATGATGACTACCACTGAGTTGAGGGCCGAAGTCGTAGGTTTTGACCAAATAAGGAAAGATTATCTGGACTGCCCCGACTTCAAGGAAACATACTCTCTCCTGTCCACGGGCAGCACGCGCCTTGTGGACGATTTCCTTCTGGAGGATGGTTATCTTTTTAAAGCTCAAAAGCTTTGCATCCCGAGCACCTCCTTAAGGGATTTTCTGGTCTAGGAACTCCACGCCGGAGGCCTCGCTGGGCACTTCGGACGGGACAAAATGATAGAATCCGTGGAGTACCGTTTATTTTGGCCCAGCCTGAAGAGAGATGTTGGTAGATTGGTTAGCCGGTGTCATACGTGTCAGCTAGCCAAACAACGGAAGCAGAACACAGGCCTGTACACTCCGTTGCCAGTCCCTAGTTGTCCTTGGCAGGATGTTAGCATGGATTTCATTTTAGGCCTGCCTAAGACTCTTCGCAAAAATGATGCCATCTGTGTCATAGTTGATAGGTTTTCCAAGATGGCTCATTTTATACCCTGCTCCAAATCTTCCGATGCATCCCATATTGCCAAACTTTACTTCAATGAAGTTGTCCGTCTGCACGGCCTACCTAAAACCATTGTGTCTGATAGGGACGTTAAGTTCACTAGCTACTTTTGAAAAACTCTTTGGATGAAATTAGATACGAAGTTACAATTTTATACCGCCTTTCATCCACAAACCGATGGTCAGACCGAGGTAGTTAAGAGGAGCGTAGGTAATCTGTTAAGGTCTCTGGTTGGCGAACATGTCAAGGATTGGGATTCCATTTTACCCACTGCTGAGTTTGCTTATAACAATTCTATTAACCGAGCCACTGGCCTAAGTCCTTCCGAGATTGTATACGGGTACAAACCTAGGCAACCTTTAGATCTCATTCATATGTGTCCTAGGTATAGGATTTCTGAGTCTGCATCATCATTTGCATCACATTTGCATGAACTTCATAAGGAAATTGCACGACAAATTGAAAAGAGCAATACTGATTATAAATTACGTGCTGATTTGAGACGAAAATTTAAAACTTTTGAGGATGGTGATTCCGTGATGGTGCGGATTCATCCGGAACGGTTCCCTCAGGGAACGGTTAAGAAACTACATGCCAAAAGTGCTGGTCCATTCAAAATACTTAAGAAAATCAATGATAATGCTTACGTAGTAGATCTTCCTGCGGAGTTCAACATTAATCCCTCTTTTAACATAAAAGATCTAGTGGCATATGAAGGCCCGGATTTTAATCCGCCAAACCCACTTATACAACAGCCTTGTGTGACCCCACCTTGTGAGATCCCTAACCTACCTCCACTCCCAGATATTCCTACATCACCTATAGCAGATAAAGTGGACATGATCTTGAGCGATGAAATCATCTCTACAAAGGAGGGTGGACGACGAAGGTACTTGATTAGGTGGAAAGGTAAACCCGAGTCGGAAGATACATGGTTGGATCGCGATGAGTTACAGCAGCTGGATCCGGATGCACTAGAGTTCTATGACAGCACCAAAGATATTTGCTCGACGGAGTCGAGCTTTCTTCCACCCCGGGAGAATGATGAGGACATCCATACTTGGAAAGTTTATCGTAGACGTGGTCGTCAATCTACGGCCACGATCGAGTCTTTATATTTCTAAGTTTATTATGTTGTTTTATTTCTTTTATTTCTGTTGAGTGTTTTACCCTTACTTAAGGGAGTTGTTTTATTATGTTGTTTGTAAGCCCTAAGGGCAACGTAGTCTTTTCTTTCTTGAGTATTTGTATGAGGCTTATATATAGCCCCTTTATTCTCTTTGGTTGATGATGAATACTTATTATGAAAAATTTCTGCATATGTGAGTTTGAGAACTTGGAGAGATCCTTTGGAGAAGGAAGTGCATCACCCACCAACTTCGATGTGTCGGGTTCGTGGTTTTAAGTTTTAGTTCTTCTCTCCCCTTCCCCTTCTCCTTCCCCTCTTCCCCAACCCACGGCCCATCTCCCCTCTCCCCCTCCCTCCCCCAAACCGAGCCCCTTCCCACCATCCCCTACCCCCACGGTTCTCCCCCACCTCTACAAACCGCCGGCCTCCACCCGCCCCCCAGCCATTCCTCTCTCTTTAATTGAGTTTCCTAAAATAAGAGGGAATATATTTGGAAGGCATTAAAGATTTGAATTCAATTTAAATTCAAATTAGAATACTTTCCTAAATTACCAAAACTATTTTAGGAAAGTTTCCTATTTGATCTCTTTTTGAAATTTTAATTAATAAGGAGAGAATTAAATCTTTCCTTTTCTCTAATCCTAAATTAAGAAACCAATTCACCTCCTCAAATCTCTCCCAATCCCCTCTACAAGCCGCCGGCCCCTATCCCTATGCCGCCCCCTCTCTCTCTCCAATTCCCCTCTTTCTCTCACCAATCCTCCCCCTCACATTAAACCCTACCTTTTGAAAATCAAATCTAGTTTCTTTATCCACTTCCCTCCAATTTTAAAATTTGAAAATAACTTCAGATTTTATCAAAACAACCCTAACCCTAAGTCCCCCAATCCCACTCCTTGGCCGGTCACCTCCCCACCCTCTTTCCTCCTTGGATTCTCGAAGCCAACTACCTTTTCTTGGGAGAAAACACCAAGGGCAGCAAAGCTTCGTCCTACGTTACTTGTTATCCTTCCAACAACATGAATGGAAGTGCCCGCATGGGATTACGGATTGGTACTTAACGAAGACGATAACATTGACATCCTCCGGTCCCCGTTCTTCGACGTCGGTTTTGACTTCGACAACACCGTCGAAGAATACTTCGATCGGATCCACATTACTTTGGTGGATACGATTGACGATCAGAGGAAGAAGGGATGGTGGACCATCCTCGGCTGACTCACGACGGTTCCCCCTCCGGATACTTCCCCACTCAGGATACGTTTCGCTCACATCCTACGGTTCCTCGCCCATACCATCGACCATCAAGTGACTACTTTCCGACGACGATTCTTTCCCGTTTAAGGTGACTTTCTTTCCTCGTCAAGTCACATCGTCTTGCTACTAACCTTGTAGGTGGTGATGAAGTTGCAAAAGATCTACGCCGCTTAATTTGCTAAACAAAAGCTTAGTAAACATAGGGTTACTTTGAGAGCTCCTAATATGTTTACTTATCTCAATGTTAATTAAGGGATTGTGAATGAACATCCACTATGTTGGCTTTGATTTGAATTTCTAATCTATTTGTTTGTTCAAGCATTTTACTGTGGTTTAGCCTAAACGCAAGCACCCCTTCTTTGTTTTATTTCATCGTTCTAACTGCTAGTAGTTTAATCAAGTACTTGCTCTTAAATGAATGCGTGCAAATCCTAAATTTTATTCAAAAGCATTTTAGTCCTGCATCAGTAGCTCTTGGATAATCCTAAAATCATGCATGCTAAATGAAGTAGCTTATGAGCTTTAGTGCTCCGAAAATATGATTCCATTTCTTCTCACAATTCTCCAATTAGTCCTCAGTGAATCACAATAATTAAATAAACATGTAACCTCCCTTCTGCCATCTAGGCAGACTTTTGTTTCGGTTTAGAATCTCACAAAGTTATGCATTAATAACTGGCAAAGTTAAAGAATAGGTATCCAAATCGTAAACTTTCAACAGTTAAGAAAAGATACATTAGCAATGATAGAAGGATTTTGGAATCTGTGCATTAGGCAACCTCTATCACGGAATATCACAGGCCAAACAATATGCTCATCTTGGAGCAAACATGAAATATTAGCCCACAAACTCGAGTCAAATAATTGAGGAAGAGAAAAAATGTCTAAATCTGCAAGCTTTTTTCGTGTTCCACTTGAAATTTCAAGGAGAGAAAAATAGAGGGAGAGTAGAAGGGGGGAGAGACACAAAGAGAGGAAGACGAAGAAGAAAAAAGAAACATCGATCCAGTCCTTATTATCCTACAAGTTTTGAAAAATGTTGAGGCTGTTTAGCTAGCAGATTTAGAAAAATCATTGGAACATTTCCAAGATGAACTATGAGAAATATCGCTCTTTTTCAGATGAACTCTATATCCTAGAGTTAGCAAAGCCAGGGAGGAGCAAAAAACAGTTGAAACTGACCATTAAAGAGGAAGATGTGATAAATTTAATGGCAATAGCAAAAAGCATTTGCCAATAGTCTGTTCTTATTCATGTGCAATAAAGGGGCCCCAATCTTCCACGTTACATATGTTTCTTTAAGCCTACAGATCACTACTTATTCAGTACTGATGAAACCTACCATCTTCATTATTTGGGGTCTGCATCTTATTGCTATAAATAAACTAAAATGTCAACAGAAATTATATGTATGAGTGACTATTTCTTAATACGCCTGACTTTTTTTTGTCCCCAAACCTCCATTCTTCCTATTGGGCATCCACAGGGAGAACGAAAGATGAGAACGGTGCGGCCATTGAGGGGTGCCATCTTCTTCAATTCAGCTTCCAGCTCCTTGTGATCCTGCCCCAGCTCCAACTGTCTAGAACCAAAAGCATCCATAGGAATTGCCGGCATAAACCTCACACACTCTTCAGATTCAAGCTGGATATCAAACTCCACCGCCTTCCGAAGTCCCCTACATTTAGGATTCCCACATTTCCTAAATTGGTGACTGAAGACCCCCCAAAGCGCCACGCCCGTAATCAGCATCAAAACAAACCCGATAACATAGCTTACAAACCTAGGGCAGACAACCTCGCCCATAAGATCAACCGCCACCGGGAACAGCTCGTAAGCTTCTTTGTAGATGAACTTGAAATAGGGCAAAGTTAAAACGCCGACCGACCCGAGAACAAGAAGTAGCATGAGGACGTCCATGGCAGCGAATGGGGAGTGCTCGCAGAAAGGCCGAGAGAATAAGTTCACCGTGTTGCTCCGCCCATGAGATTGGTTGGATCGGTTCTCCGGCGAAGCCTGCAGGTTCACTGCCTGCCGGTGCTGCTCGAAAGCCCGACAGAACTCGATCAGGCTCCGGCAATCCACCATTGCGAGACCGAGCCAACACAACAATGCCAGAATTGTCTATTGCGAACGTCGGACAATATTTGGATTCCGTCTGATCTAAGAAACCCAAACAGATGGTTGAAAATCGAGGAACTAAATTGGATGGAATCTGGATGCGTGGGCTCTGAGCAAAGAGTTGTCACCTGGAGATTCCACTCCCTTGGAATCGCGAATTCACGATGTAATCCAATCCGACGAGGGAAATCGGTGGGTACTCGAGCCGGCGTAAATTCTCCAATAAGAAATAGCGATCCGGATACTGTCCAGCAAGAGATCGGACCTATCGATCAACCGATTGATCGCATATCTTAGCAGTTGCGAAGGGATCTGAGCTAGTTGCAAGAAGAAGAAGAATTGGATCCCGAGAGGGACGGCAAACAAATAATGAATCTCTTGCCTATCGGTGATCTATAAAGCATGCCCGAAGAGTGAAGACGTACAATGGACCGTTCATGGCGTTGAAATCGGTGTAAAAATAAATAATGGAATTTTAATTGACTAATGCATTTTTATAGGATCATCAGTCAATTTAGGACAAATTTTTAAAAGAAAATTATTTAATAATTAATTAGGCAAAATAAAATCAAAATAAAAAAAAAGTTATGAGTGATGCCTACGGGTGCAAATGAGTCGAGTCGAGTTCGAGCCAGGAGGTGTTCGAGTCGAGCTCAACTGCCAAATATCGAGCTCGAGCTCTTTGTTGAGCGGCTCGTCAAGCTCCGTCCCGAGCAGACTAGCAGTCGTGACCTCCGTCATCCCGAGCAACGCCGTTGACCTCTGTTGCCCCGAGCTCCATCGGCGCCCTCCCGGCCTCTGTCGTCGACCTCTGTATTTGAGCTCGACTCAAGTCACGACCTCCATAGTAGCGTCATCTAGCTGCATTGTCGTCGACCTCCGTCGTCCCGAGCAGCGTCATCGACCTCTGTCGTTGCCCTCCCTAGCACCATCGTCGACGATAGCAATCGCAACCTTTGTCGTCGACCTCCGTCTCGCCCTCCCTAGCACCGTCGTTGACCTCCGTCCTCTCTCATCCCGAGTTCCGGCGTCTCCCTCCTGGCCTCCGTCGTCAACCTCTGAGCACCGATGTCGCCCTCCCGAGCAGCCTCTGCGAGCCTCCGATTGATTTTCATTTTCCCGCAATTCTTTTTCGTTTTCTCGCCCGGCCTCCGCAACATATTCATTTTCCCGCCCAGCCTCCGCGAGCTGCTCGACAAGCTGACGAGTCTAGCTCGAGCTCGATAAGTCGCCGAGCTCGAATTCGTGTCCGAGCTCGACTCACGAGCTTGATGGGCTCGACTTATCGAGCCTTTTACCGAGTCAAGCTTGAATCATCTCGCGAGCCGGCTTAACTCGGTTGCACCCCTAGTGATGCTGGTGATTAGCATAGATGACAACTAGCCTTGGAGTCGGTCAGCGCCAGTTGTCAACTTATTTATAATATCATTTATTAAAAAAAACTTCAAAAGAGAAAAAAGATAAATAGTTAAATTAAAATTTATTTGACAATTTTTTATTTACAAATATATAATTTTATTAAAATTTATATATATTTATAAAAAATGAAAAAAAAACAAGAACCAGCCCGTAGTCAAGCTAACTATAAACTTAAATATATAGTATTTATAAAAAAGGAAAAAAAAACTTTCTACATTTTTTTTAGTTTAACTATTTGTTTTTTTTTCAATTTAACTATCTGTTTTTAAATTTTTTATTTAAAAAGAAAAACAAATTGACATTATTTTAACAGTTTCTACTATTTTTTAATTTTAAATTTTGTTTTTTAACTATTTGTTTTTAATAAATGATATTATAAATAAGAAGATTATACACGTAAATATGTAGTATATTTAAAGAAAAAAAATTAAAATAAATAGTTAAATTAAAAAACTGTTGAAACTTTATATAATTTAATTATAATATTTTTTTTTTTTTGAAAAATGAAAAAAAAAGTAGTTAGCACAACTAACGACTTGATTTTTTTTTTCTTTTTTCTTTTTTTTGGTAAGTAATTTTTTTTTTGTTTTTTTAATAAATGATACTATAAAAAAATAAAAAAACTGTCAAAAAAATTTAATTTAACTATTTGTTTTTCTCTTTTAAAATTTTTAATTTTTTTAAATATATATATAAATTTTTATATTATAAATGATATTTTCCATTTTTTTGTTTTTTAATAAATGATACTATAAAAAATTTTAAAAATCTGAAATAAATATGCATATATTTAAAGTATATAAATTTGCGCTTATCTAATTTATTAATTTTACTAAAATATAATTTACTAATTTAATTTATTAGTTTAATTTTTAAATTTTACTGAAATATAATATACTAATTTAATTTGTTAATTTTACTAAAAAATAATTTACTAATTTAATTTATTACTTTTACTAAAATATAATTTACTAATTTAATAAATTAATCTAATTTGCTAATTTTAGTAAAATATAATTTACTAATTTAATTTTTTTTTTTTAATGGAGCGATCGTTTGGAAAGAAAACGACTAGCACTTGTCGTTTGGAAAGAAAACGACTTCTCTCAACCTGCACCGACCAAAACTTGTGACCGATGCCAGCCCGACCAGCACACCTGACATGCCATCGTGGACGGATGATAGCTCGACCAGCGAGTCATTAACAAAGTTAACGACTAGCCTCTGTTACCTGAATAAATTTTTATCGTTTTCTTTTTGCCTATTAAATTATTTATTGTATTCCTTTTAAAAACTTATCTGCCAATTTAATCATAAATTTATAAATGAACTTTATTCATTAGAAAATTTGAGCCAAAACATTCTATCGGTAGAATAAGATTTGGTTTGGGACAGCTTTTTTACTATTTTTTTAAAGTAATTTTGTGATATAAAAATTTTTAAATTAGAAAGCTGCTTTAAAAAAATAATAAGAAAGTTGTCCTAAATGAAGCCTAAGATTTCGTTTGAGACAGCTTTAGACAACTGCTTTTTTTTCTTTAAAGATATTTTTTTACTAAAAAATAGCTTTATAAAGGAGTAAAAAAACCGCCCCGAATGATGCCTAAGATAATCACATTATAGCAGTGATAGTTCAAGAAAAGCACACTTCTTAGTTTTTTTTTTCTATTTGCATGATATCTTGGTCGTAATTTTTTTTGTTTTAGTTTTATTTTAATAATTTTTTTCGCGATATTTACTTTGGGGTTTATTTAGATATGATTTGAGACTTTAAATGGTCGTAACCTCTGTAGTTAATTATCTCTTTCTAGCCCTTTATATTAATGAGATTGTTTAAGCGTATTTCTTTGGTCTTGTGTTTTATATTTTTATGTTCTATGTTATGAGGGTTGGTTTGGGGGTCAAAGATAGATAACATTAATATCTCATTGTTCTATCATCAAAGGCATGCCAATGAATTTAGTCTATCAAAATTAAAGAGTTTGACAATGATGTATTCTCCTCTCAATTATCTAGAGCAAATTGAGGTCAAAATATGTCAAAAATATGCTTTTGGGATTAATGTTAACTTATTTACTAATAGAAGGTTGATTATATCATATTCACTAGGTAGTTTAGAGATTTGCTCGTCTCGCTGTAAGGAATCATTATCTTATTTTTTATTTTAATAATTTGGTGTTTTTAGGATTTTTCGATCAAATTTGTATTTTTATTACTAAAAAATGAGGATCCTTATGTATTGGTAAAACTTTCACCGCATACCTTTTTATATGTTATATAGATTTAGATTATGAATGTTTGGAGTATTTATTTGAGATTTTCTACGAGGTGATTTTAAAAAAATAGCAATTTTTATCACTTCAAAAATTTATTTTGACTTCTAAAAATAGTTTTTAGTTCAATTAAAGCTTCAGAATATTGTTATCTACGATCCTTGGTAATTTGGTTAATTTCTAAAAATATGAATTTCTGCTCAATAGGATTTTTTGTTGCCAACCGGTATAACATTTGGGCACTTTCTGAATTAAGTCCAATTGTACTTTATTCACTACAATACATTAGAAATGAATGTAATATATGATTGAGTAATAGCTTGTCACTATTACTGTTTAGTACTATGATAATAATATATGTGCATAAAAGATAAGTAAAGACTGCGTAACCCATTGGTTAGAGATTGATTGACCTGTACAGGATGGTGGGCTGACAGACTTTTCTTTAAATACTATAGTTTGGTATTATCCTCTACTGATATAACGATTGAGAGTTATAAGGAGTTATTACTGTATTGATGGGGAAAAAGTGATGACTTTGTTTACTGAGCCAACGGTTACTGACTACCGATTACTTATTTTTGAAAAATATCATGATAGTCAGAACTTCTTACTTATTTAGTGTGACTACTGAAATGCATGTTGTATATTCATCATTAATATACAACTTTATTGATATTGTATTGATTTACTATCATATACAAATTTATTGCTATTGCATTATTTTACTGCTACAGCCACTAAATTTACTGGTACCGATATATATACCAAAATTATTATTGAATTATACTAGTACTACTATTGATTCATTGTTATTGTACTATTATTTTTCATTGAACTATAATAAGCATGTGACATGTTGAGCATGTAATATACTAATTTGATACAGATATAGAATACATGGATAATATGTATACACTCCTATAAGATTAATGCTACTGCTATAGGGTCGAGGACGCCTATTGCTCGGGTCCTTATCGAATTGGATATTTCAAAATCTTACCATGACTCTGTCTAAATTGGTCCTGATAATCTAGGTTATATTCAACAAGTTATTATAGAGGATTTTCCTCCTTTCTGTGATTATTGCAAATTTCTTATACATTGTAAAAATAACTATAGTATTCTTCACCGCCATTCTCATAGGGCTCCTCCGATTATTTCTAAACTTTTTGCTGCTCCTCAGCGGCTTTTTGCTGATGTGAATGCTCAGGAAACAATTGAGATTCATAATCCTATGACTATTGACCCTCTTATGATCCCTGCTCTCGTTGCTAAGCCTATTGTTGATACTGTGGACAATTGGATTGTTTCTCGAGTTGATCCTTTACTGACCCCTTCCATTGATCATTTGGTGTGGGTTGTTGTTGGGTCAAATGAGGTTTGCCTCAATGTTCATGCCGAATAGGTTGATGGAGAATTTCATCATAATCTGGCTTCTCCTATTGACCTTTTGGCTTGTCATTTTGATGGGTTGGAACCCCCTCTTGTTACTAGTGTGGGTGTTGATTTGGGCAGGGATAGGCATCCCATTGTTATTGTTGTGTATGATACTTACATTGAAGTGTGTAATGAAACTGTTCATGCTTCTTGTCAGGTTGTGTATGGACTCCACATGGAAGTGTGTGACGTTAACAAGGTTATGTTGAATGAGTCATCTAGTGATTTGGTTACTACTTCTCATGAATCACCCTTGCCTTCATTGGGACCGGCTTTGTCACCTATTTTTTAGATCATAAAGGGAAATGTGCCTTTTATTGATGTTTCAATTTCAATTATGTCTAATGCTGAATTGAAAGCTCAATTGGATTTGACACTGAATAACACTAGTGTGGATCCATCGGATTGGCTGGATGAGTTCTTCTCCTCAGTTTGTGAGGGTGTTAGGGAAGATTTCGATGAGCATGTGAATGATTTTCAAGAGATGTATAGTTTGAAGGTGTGGTGTATTATTGATCAAGCCTTCTCCCGTGGTGATGGCAAACACCGTAGGAGAAAATCTAAAAAGTAGTTCTCTATGATAAGCCTCCTCTTCGTTTCTCTCTCTCTCTTCTGGCTGCTATGCATTTCGGTTCTGAACATTCTTTTGGTGATCTGGACAATGATGTGGCTTCTTTCTGCACACCCCTTGGATGGCTTTGGCTTGCTAGCAACCTTGGTGGTTCATTCTCTCGTTCTGATCGATGGCCTTTGTTTGGGATGTGGGATGATGCTTGTTTCATTTGTGGTTATCCTTTGTTTAGTTTGTGGCTTGTTGCCTCCAATGGATGGTCCTTGTCTGGCTTCTAGGTGGTTGTAGGAAGCCTAATGCCATTTTCTGAGTCCGACTGGCTTCTTCGCCCTCTTCTCTGGTTCTTCATTTTTCTTGCGACCTTCATAATGTCTTATTTTAGCTCCTTTTCTTTTTGAGGTTGCTTTCCTTAATTTGCTGATAATATCTTTGTATTTTTTGCTTTGTCATATTTTGGGCCTTGGCTGCATTATCTTTTTAATTGAATGAAATTTGGGCAAGTCCCCATTTATTAAAAAAAAAATTATTTACATGTTCCAGAAAAAAAAAGTATCATTCTCTAAGAAAATATCTCAAGTCATAAACACGAAGGGGTCTTAACAAATTTGAAATAGACTTGTTACTTATTATCATCGACATCATATCTCTCGTAAATTCATGAGTGATGAGCTAATCTTGAGTGTCTACTATTGACACGTCAAAGATTACTATAAAAGACACATGTTATAAACTCCAAGTAATGCTTGATCAATAAGCTCTTTCTCCTCAAATTAATCTTCCCAATGCACATAAAATAGACTCAAGATTCACCCATTTATTTGGTCATTAAAGAGTTCCTCAATGGCTCAGGCTTCATTGGAGATAGCATTCTAACTGCTTCTTAAAGCATCTTTCTAGTGCAAAAATTAAAATTTTTGTACTAAAAAGCTACTTTAAGAAGCAGTAAGAAAGCCGTCCCAAATGAAGCCACAATAAACTAAATAAGAGTCAACATACATCAACCATCCTAAGTGTTGATCTTCTCTAGGTGTGAGGATGAAATATTTCCATCTTAGTGACATCACAAGACTTGGATAGCTTGTATGATAACTCAGCTAAAATTTTCATAAAGCATGAATGCTTATGTGAGTTCTATGTAATGCATTATAGGTCTATGACAAGGAAATAAAAATTAAAGTTAAGTATAAATTTATATATAATTATTTACGTCATATATTATAATCTAAGATAATTTTTATTGTATGGTTGTAAATATAGTTGTTTTGTAAGGGTTGTAAGAACATGTTGATTCATTCTCAAAGCTAGGGTGCATTCATTTATCCAATAGTGAAAGATGACACAAAGAAATAAATCATGACTAGCCAGTTTGGGAGTAGCTAGCAAATATTATTCATTTTGACTTTTATTTTTATAGGGAGGTAAATGGAGGCATTTATAATTTAATTCTAACATAGGAGGATGCCTAAGGAAAGTTATAAGAAATTTTCAGCCTCAAGAATGCCGCACCATCCCATTTCTTTCAAAATAAGGGCCAACCCCCTCATTTCCTCATGTAACCACCAACCACATCTTATTTCAAGAAACCATCACTCCAAACTTAGGAATTTGAAATTTTACTTGGAACCTATAGGAAAGATGTATTACAAGATAGGTGTTGTGTTGAGGAATTTTTTGTCATTTAACAAATTGAAAAGTGGTATACACATTTTTCTTCTTTTGTGAGAGTTTTTTTGTTGCAAATTTAAATTTTGTATATTTTTTATTATACAATCTTTCCACTATCCAATCTCTTAATTCTTGAAATAAGCCAGCAATTTCCATAAAAAAATTAAAAGAAATGATATTATATCCAAAATCGGCCAAACAATGTCGTATATGAGATTTTTTTCTCTCATTTCTCAACCCCAATCCTCCTGAAATATTTCATTAATTCTAGAACTAATTTACAATCCTATTTCAATTATTTTCAGCTATCCTCCATAAGTAAATTTTAAGGAAATAGAGATATTCTTAAAATTGGCCAAATTAGACCACATAAGACCTACTCTTGATTTTGCTTTTATTTCTCATGTAATCCTCTTAAAAAATCTTCATAAACTCCAAAACTAATAAAAAACAACAACAAAAATCATTTTCAAGTGTTTCCAATGTCTAGAAATTACTATTTTATTGAGTTATAATTTCATAAACCTACCATAGTGCTCTCAGATAAAGAGGGATTTTCCCTACTTGTTCAATCCTCCCCTCATTAGCACCACTTCTTCACCCCATGTTCGCTCCAGAAAAATCAATTTAAATATAGGTTGCGAACCGCGCTCTCATGAACTTAGGATTCCCTTTAATTTTCTTGGAGGTAGATTGAGTTTAATATTTAACCAGATTTCTCCTGAGAGTAGGGTCAAGGTTTATTTAGATCTGGGTTCTACTTCCTATGAGCGCAAGCCCTCATAGTTAATTACCCCTCCTAACGCATTAGAAGAGCACTCTCGATTAAGGATGAAATATACTTAGCTTCGTGTAAAGAGTGTTAGAATGTGCAACAAAGTTTTGGAGTTTTAAATTTAGTTATGGGGAGATCACTACAAGAAAAACGCTCATTTCTGGCGGAATTTTCGGCGGAAAAAAATTCGTCAGAATTTCCGGCAGCGTTTCCGGCGGATTTCCGACGGAACATTTCTGGCGTATTTTCCGACGGATTTCCGGCGGAGATTTTGCATGAATTTCCAGCGATTTTTTCGATGGAATTTTCGACGGAATTTTCGGCGGATTTCCTATGGAATTTTGAATTATCTGGAAAATATTTATTAGAAATATTTAAAATTATTCATTTTGTTTAACTAAAATAATTAAAAAAATTAATAATTATTTATATGTTAAATTAACATATTCAATAATTTATTATTAAATTAAATATATTAATTATTTTGATCTTCTAAAAAAATCCATATTAATTTTAAAATAATAAGATGCATTCGTATTATTTTAATATTCCTTAAGATATAATATAAATAAAAAAAATTATAGCAGTTAACTAGTTTGGGCTAAGTGGCATTATGGTAGGCGCCTCTTTGCTGAACAGGGCAGGGTTCGATCCCTGCCATAGGCACAGGGGGTGGGCGGGCATCTCAGCCGGGCCTGCAGGCGGGACATGCAAGTCGCCAGGCGTCGCAGCGGGCCTGCGGGCGGGACATGCAGGACGCGTACGGGTCGCCAGGCGTCGCAGCGGGCCTGCGGGCGGGACACAGGCGGGTCGCAGCCGGGCCTGCGGGCGGGACGAGCGGTTCGCGGGATTAAGATGGTGGGCGGGACGTGTTGTTCGCGGGATGCAGCCCCAGCTGGGCGAGCCCGGACGTTTTTTTTTTTTTTAATTTTTCTGTTATTTTTTTCGGTGGATATATAATAAGCTGGAAATATTTCTGACGGATTTTCCGTCGGAAATACTGCCGGAAATTCACCGGAAATATTTCCGACGGGCTATATTACGTTGGTAGCAGTTTTCCGATGCGCCATTTACCGTTAAAATTTTTTTTGCCGGAAATACATTTTTTCGACGGATTTTGGCCAATTTCTAACGAAAAAAGACCGCCGGAAAATGACATTTTTCATGTAGTGGATGAAGGTACACCCAATCAAGATCCCATGATTTCGTCGTCCCGGATATACCATCGGTTCAATCTACCAACACTAATAACTATGGATTATAGTGTCTAGGGAATCTGATTAGCAGTCATGGGTTACCTTCTCTCAGGAATTCCGAGTAGACTGAAGTGGAGATGTGTGTAGATTTTAATTTAATTTAATTTGTGTTGGGGCTTATGGCTTCCTTAGAAGTTGCCCGTTAATTTGTTTAATTTAGGGCTCATGGCTCCAATTAGGAGTTGCCCGTTAATTTGTTTAGTTTGGGGCTTACGGCTCCAATTAGGAGTTGTCCGTGTGATTAGATTTGTGTATGAGTGGGTCTTATGGCTTTTATTAGAAGTAGCCCGGGTGGTGGGTCTTACAACCTAGTTCTTATAAACAAGGCTGCCCAAGGGTTTGAGTTTTTGGATTTAGGGTCGTTCATTTAGAAGTTCCCTAACACAAGGGGTCTTACTGCTTCACTTAGAAGTAGCCTAAATAGCGGGTCTTACAACTTAGTCCTATAGGCTAAGATGCCCAAGGAGGGGTCTAGGGTTAAGTTGCTGCCTAGATATTACCCCTAAAGATTGGACTTACAGCTTTCATTGAAAGCAGCCAATTAGATTTTTAGGTGTATATCGTTTCACTTAATACATATATTTAGCGAAATGATTATCTGTAGGAATTCCCGCCTCTATTAGAAGTACCTATAGGGCTTAGTTTAGTGGGTATGTAGCTTTACACACTTCCCCACCTGGACACCAATTTTAGTGTCTTGTTTTGTGTTCGTAGTTTATTTCTACTACAGTAGTTTATTGCATCGACTTTCAGCACTTTATTTTACCTGCAGTAGTTAATTTATTACTTTCAGCATTAATTTAATTTTTATAATGCGCTGACTTTTATCTGCTTGTTTGCAGGTGCTCGAAGCCAGCAATTAGAGAGCTCTCAGGTAAATGCAGTTTAGACTACGGCTGAGGGTTTGAGTAAGCTTGAGATTGTTTGGAAAGCACTTTGTTCTTGCTTAGAGAGTTGTTGGAGAGCTATTTGATTTGTTTGGAGAGCTGCACCATTTATTGGAGAGCTATTTGTAGAGAGCTGCCACTTGTTGGAGAGCAGTAACTTGTACTTAGATTGGATTATTAGAAATATTGATTTGATGCTCTTTTGATTATTTTGATTTAATTGCTTTAATTAATCAATTGATTTAATTAAGTAATTAAATGAATTTTAATTAAAGTTAAATGTTTAATTTTTTTTAGTTTTAAATTTCATATGTTTAAATGTATTTTAAAAATAAAATGATTATTTAAATTAAATTTATTGGCCCAATTAATTTAAAATGAAGGTTTATAATTTAGTTAAATGTCTCTCTTAACTAAATATTAATTAATTAATTAAACTTGATTTTTAGATTTTATTAATTAAATTTTAATTTAAATTGAAGTTTTGGTTATTTAATTAAATTGAGCTTAGAACCAATTAATTATATGAATTTTTAATTAGCTGTTAAATCATTTGAGTTTCTCTTGCAATCTTGCTTTAATTTGGTTGGAAAATTAAATCCAATTGGTTCGGTTAAATTATTTAAAGTTTCGGTTAAATTTTAAATTAAAATTCTGATATTTTTTAAATGGTTATTTAATTAAATCTCTTTTTAGATTAATTATTAAAAAACTCAATTTAAATTTAAAATTCAAGTTGGTTGATTTAACTTAAAATTTTAGATGAACAATCAAGAAGATTATGTATTTTCATTTTTAATGTTAATTATGTGATTTAAATGTTAGGTTTGATTTTAAATTAAATTGTTTAATTATAAAATTCATCATTTAATTTTTCAGTTAATGAATATTGCAATTATTTTCAAATTGAATCAATCTTTAGCATGTTCCAATCTTCCAAAAATTCAACTAAATCAAATAATTTTCCATCCATTAAACAATGAGCCACACCGCTCGATCCCTTAACGAATAATGTGATCTGAGAATTATTGGGCCTGACAAGCATCAATCACATAAGTTACATATATTATTTTAATATAAGTTAAATACTTATTCTTACAATTTATTAATTCTTAATCAATGACATTAATCATCAATTGTAACCTATAAAGTACTTTACATCTTTTTTTTTTTTTTTGCAGGTTATGGGACATGAACACAAGCACTGGGAGAACTTTCCGTCTATGATTTTTTCAGTAATATTTGCACTCATTGATACCATTATTCTGCTTAAAATGATAGAACAACCGCTTAATCCCATTGGCCACACGAAATAATAAATTATGAGTCTCTTATATATATATATATATATATATATATATTAATGTGTCACTAAAAATTATCCTGATCAGGCGCGAATCCTGAGGCAAAATCAAATTGGAAGCTTCAGAAATTAAATTGGAGATTATATGAAGTCCGATTTCAGCAAACTTATAGTCGAACTGAACGTCTCAAAAATATGAACCCAACGACACCAAATTCAACTCAATCTGAGCCCAAATGAGTCCAAATCAAAAATCCAAAGCGCATTTGGAAGGTTCAAATCATAATTTGAATTACCAAATAGCTTGCAAACGTGACATGCTTATAACCAAATCGAGCGGCTCGATAAGACGAATCCAACGAGCCCAAGATCACTGAATTCCGATATCATTAAGGCATTCAAATGGCCATCAAACGGTTCACAATCAAGGGGATCAATATTGGCCGTCCATTCAAATCACTCTCATTTTGACATTGATGCTCCACATATTTACAAGCCATGCCACTCTCAAAAATCTATAAATAGCCCCACTCTTCAATTAAGGGGAGGAAAAAAAGGAGAAGAAGGAAAGGAAGGGAGGAATTTGGGAGCTCTTGCCACCGATCATCGCCTGAGTTCTTGCCGACCACCGTCGGAGTTCCTTCTGACCACCGTCGGAGTTCTTGCCAACCACCGATGGAGTTCCTTCTAACAACCGCCGGAGTTCTTTCTGACCCCCACCGGAGTTCTTGCCGACCACCGCCGGAGTTATTGCCGACCACCGTCGGAGTTCCTTCTGACCACCGCCGGAGTTCTTGCCGACCACTGCTGGAGTTCCTTCTGACCACCGCCGGAGTTCTTCCCGACTGACTATCGTCGCCCAACTACGGTCCTCTCGACCTTTGTGGCCCGCCGACTACGGTCCTTCTGACCATCGTCATCCAACTATAGTCCTCCCGACATCCGTCGCCTGCTGACTACGATTCTTCCAACCACCATCTCCAACTACAATCTTTCTGACCTCTGTTGTCCACCAACTATGGTTTTGCCGCCCCAAACAAACATATCAACGCTGATTCTTCCAACTCTCAGCATATAATGCACTCTGTATGATGTATATTTGCTACATCAAGCCAAGACCTTTCTTCTAGGGAAGGGCATCATTTGTAATCAATTATAAACGTTAGTGGATTCATTCAAATTGGGCTAGGCCCCGTGGTTTTTCTCCTTTTCAGGGGTTTCCACATAAAAATTATGGTGTCTCTTGTGATTGATACACCCATCTTTTCTACTTATTTGTGTGCTGGATCTTCGTACAAAGCTAGGGCGCTAAATTTTATATCTCTCTACCGCCGTGAATATTCCAAGACGCAACATATATATATAATATATCAAAATGATCCAAATGTTCTCTTATATTCTTAAAGAGAAAGAAGACCCCTTTATTTATTTATTTTTGGAACGGGTATATATCCACTGCCATCTCTTTAGGAGGTTCATGACAGCATAACTAATCTCTTCACGAAACCTAGCGGAGCTAATCCACAGGTGTCAGGTCCATGCTTTGCTGCCCCCTCAAAAAAGACCCATTTATTAATTGCTATCCATCAAACCGAGAAAAAATTAGTTGGAAAACCTGGAAGGATTGCGTAACTGATATGATTTATCATAACTTTACGCAGAAGAATTTCTATTATTGTATAATTTCATTAATTTCTTTCAGCGAAGAATTGTCAAATAGTTAGGCTAAAGAACAGCCATTTCCCACTTGGAAGCAGAATTCTTGACTATGGTTAATAGAGCCGTTAAGCAAGTAAATGCCTAAATGGTGTGGGCCTTGTTTTTGGATCTAATTATTTTTACTTCAAGATAAGATCAAATTAACTCAGGTCAGAACAGGTGACGGTTAATGGTTTTTATGCAAATTTGTTGATTTTTTCATGCCTTTATTTGGTTATTATTTATTTTATTTTTAATTTTTTCGGCCAACACAATTTTTATTTAATTACGACTCGGGTTTTGTTTGGGAGAATTTTTTTTATTGTTTCTCAAAGTAGTTTTTCAATAAAAAAATTTTAATTTTTATATTAAAAATTTACTTTAATAAGCAATAAGAAAGTCATCCCAAACTTAAGCTTTGTTTGAGAAGCCTTAACTTTTGTTTGAGATAGCTTTCTTACTATTTTATTTTTCAAATTGTAATTATAATTTTGGTATGGCCACTAATTTTTCACTGTTTTCAATTATTTTTATGATAAGAAGCTATTTTTTATGTTAACTTAAAAAAAATTATCTTCTTCATAATAACTTTAAAATCAACTTTATAAAAAGTTAGAATCATCCCAAATGGATCCTTAGTCCAACTTTGTAGGCATTTTGAAAAAAATTATTTGAAAATTTTAAAAATTTTGAATATATTTTGAGAATTGATGAATGAAATATAATTTTTTTGTTTATTATATTTTTTTAAAATAAATTTAATTATTTTAAAATTCAACATGATTATTTGCTCTCATAAATAATAATAATAATAATAATAATGAATCACGTTTATTAAATTTATTTTATAATTACATTCCATAATTAAAAAGTTGTGCAATTGCTGGGTTTAATCATGATAAGCTTCTAACGCAAGTGTAAAAATAACAAACAAGAGTTTCTAATAATCATTATTAATTTATTATAGTAAATGAGCAAAATTAATAAAAATTGAAGAAAACCATCGAATAATTGAAAGTGGTAGAAAGGAAAAAAGTTGGTTCCGTTGCCGGGACTCGAACCCGGGTCTCTCGGGTGAGAGCCGAGTATCCTAACCAACTAGACTACAACGGAATTGTGTTACCTGCATTTATGACAGTATATAAATTTAATAAAATGTATAAGAACATGTTTGAATTCCAGACCTTCAAATTTTGAATTTCAAAAAATATATCATCCAACTGAACATTTCAAGAAAACAAAACAAACAAACAACTCCAAAAACATTCTTATCTAAGTTCAGATGAGACCAAGTAAAACACTTACGTATAATTAAAAGCTTTCTAGTATTATTTGAGAGGCCAATGGATCTTCAATTCTTATATGGTTCTAATGAAAATGATTTATGATGAGAGAAATACAATGACTTTAAGATCACTCTATTCAGAATTCGAATGCCATTAAAGATAGTTAACGCTAAAATAATGCTTTATAATTAATGGAATCAATATGGTTTATTCAATGAAATATTTATGGATTTTAAAAAAATTTAGCAAAATGACACTAAAAAAAATTATTGTTATGATAATTGTCTTGGGTTTTTCGAAGTGCTCTATCAGATGGCCCATATTGATTCCTTCGATCAAAGAGCATTCAGTTAGCTTGTAAGAGTCTTAATGATGTTAGAATTAAGTGATCTTGAGCTCTTTGGATTTGTCTCGTCGAGCTGTTTGATTCGATTATAAGCATGCTATTTTTTAATATAATTTGGTCATTCAATTAATGCTCATACTTTAAGCCTTTTATTTGAGCCCATTTGGGCTCGGATTAGACCGGTTTTGATGTTATTGCTTCATCTTGTCTAGATGTTCAATTTGACTGTAAGTTTGCTCAGATTAGAGTTGGATGATCCCAAATTTAATTTCGGAAGTTTTCAACTTAAATATGGCTCAAGATTCGTGCTCGAACAAGGCAACTTTTTGTGACGTATCATTTATGTAATTTCAATTCTTGGTGAGTTCAATATAAGAGTTTAACTTTTCTTTGGATGGCTTCTAATCTTAGAGGAGTTGAACTCTCACCTTGTTGATTTTAATTTTTGGTTGAGTTGAATTCTCCTTTAAATGAATTCAATTCTTAGACAATTTGAACCCTCCTTTAAATGACTTCAATTCTTGGATGAAATTTGTCTTGAACACTTTAGAGCTTATAGGATGAATTCGGGCTCTTTGATGACTTTAAACGTAAGACAAGTTCACGAAGTTTGAGATGAGTTCAAGTATGTTGATGACTTTAAGGCTTCGTTTGAGACGGTTTTCTTATTATTTCTTAAAGTAGTTTTTTAGTATAAAAATTAAATTTTTTGCACTAAAAAACTGTTTGAAGAAGCAGTAAGAAAGCCGTCCCAAACGAAGCCTAAGTTTAAGACTACTTTAGTCTCACATTTTTACCCGATCAACATAATCTTATTGATCATGAGTGTACAATACTATTAAACCTACTTTTATTTTCTTATACGAAAATTTTATTTTAATTATCTTTAGAAAAAGTATGTTTTTTATAATATATTTGATATCTGAATTTTCCATTTATGAAAAATTAATACATATAAACTCAATTATTGGACACCAAAAAAAGACTTATGTTGTCTATGAATTTGAACATAAGTATATAACCAACATAAATAAAGTGTCGTTAGTGTCGTTGTGTCAGACATTAATTAATATTAATTTCATCCAAACGTCTTGATGAAGGCTTTATTTGAGACGATTTTTTTATTGTTTTTTAAAATAATTTTTTAATATAAAAATATTTAATTAAAAAATTATATTAAAAAATAATAAAAAATGTCCCAAATAAAACCTAAATATATTGGACCTAGTTGATTCAATTAATATTAAAGTAATAGCACTGACCGTTTTTTCATTTTATTTATTGGTATAAATGTATGATTAGACGCAATATTTTTTTTAATAACTATTTAAAAAAACAAAAAAAAGACTAAAAATTTTAAGGAAGTGTTGCATCCTGGAGTATTCACGACGGTAGAAAAATATAAAGCTTAATGTCTTAGCATTATACGAAGATCTGACACGTAATTAGATAAGAGAGAGAGGGTGTAGTACTCATAAGAGACATCAGAGTTTTTACGTGGAAACCACTGAAATGGGGAAAAACTACGGGGCCTGGCCCAGTTTGAATGAATCCACTAGTGTTTGCAGTTGATCACAAATGAGGCCCTCCATTTGGGAGAAGGACTTGGCTTGATATAGCCAATATACATCATATACAGTGCATTACATGGTAGGAATTAATATTTACATGTTTGTTGGGTCGGCTGACCATAGTTGGCAGGCGATGGAGGTCGGAAGGATTGTAGTTGTCGGGAGACATGAGTCAGAAAGACTGTTGTCTGGTGATGGAGGTCAGAAGGATCGTAGTTGACAAACGTTGCAGGTCAGGAAGATCGTAGTCAGCTGGAGACGGGCGTCAGAAAGATCGTAGATGTAAGGCGGTGGTCTGGCAGAAGTTCGAGCCTTAGGTGGTGGTTAAGCAGATGTCCGGGCCTCAGGTGGTGGTCCGGCAGATGTCCGAGCCTTAGGTGTTGGTCCGGCAAAAGTCCGGGCCTTAGGTGATGGTCCGGCGGAACTCAGAGCGTCAAGCGGTGGTCCGACGGAGCTCAGGAAGCCAAGTGGTGGTCCGGCGGGACTTAGGGCGTCAAGCGGTGGTTCGGTGGAACTTCGGCGGTGGTCGAGGAGGAGCTAGACGGCTGGAGCTTTCTTCCTTCTTCTTTCTTGGCTTCGACCCCCCTTTTCAAGAGGAAATGTGGTTCTATTTATAGAATTCCCGAGTGGCATGGCTTGTAAATAAGTGGAAGATCAAGGGTAAATTGGGAGTGGTTCGTATGGACGGCTGATCTTGATTCCTGCAATCATACACCATTCAATAGACTTTTGACTATCTTAATGATATCAGAATTTGATGATCTTAGGCTCGTTGGATTCGTCTGGTCGAGCCGCTCGATTCGACTATAAGCATGTTATAATTGGAGACTGTTTGGTAACTCAAATTGTGATTTGATCCTTCCAAAAATTCTTCGAGTCTTTGATTTGGGCCCATTTGGGCTCGGATTGGGTCGATTTTGGTGTCGTCGGGTTCGTATTTCCGAGACGCTCAGTTCGACTATAAGTTTGTAGAATTTGGAGTTCAGATGGTCACCAAATTAATTTTTGAAGTTTCCAACTTGATTTTGCTTCGAGATTCGTGCCTAACCAAGACAATTTTTTTGATGATATATCAAGAAGCAAACAATGATGCCAAGAATATGGTACGACTGATCCCTTAGCATTGAAAAGCACATTCAATTCATTTGTAACTATAAAAAGCCAAAAAGAGTAATGCTATACTACATGTACAATTATTTGATTTTTTTTATATATTAATCAATTAAATTTCTTATAATGCTATTTAATTTTATTTGAAAACTAATTAATTCACCTAATAAAATGATTATACTTCCAAATAATCTGCACAAACTCATATCATAAAGTACTGAATTAATTGAATATCCTCGGCCGCCCGCCAACTCGGATTGGACCAATTTTGAAATTGTTTCAGATTCTCTTCTAATATACCTTTTAAACAAATAACAGACTATATAGCTAATCAAATATTCATAAATACTGAAAATAAACTCATCCAAAAAAATCTCATTCATTTCATTAAAATATACATACAAGATCTACACTACAGTACATAACTACAAAATAGAGAGCAGAGCAAATTATAACTAAAGCTAGCCATGACTGTACAAAATTAAAACAGAAATATATATATATATATATATATATATATATATATATATATATATATATATATATATATATATATATATATATATATTCAAATTAGATTATAAACTGCTAATCAACAAGCTCCTTCCTTTTCAGATTCTGAAAACATAATGCAAAATCAAAGTGAACTGTAACAACTTAGTAGACCACAAACACTGATCTAAATTCTCAAATTATTTTTAATAAATATTTTCAAAATATTTAAATATAATTAAATGCGGTATAATAAATCACTATGCTAAACAAAGTAATACGAGCATAGTAGTTATCTAAATATTCCAATAATAATACTAAGCAATTAATTAAATTGAAATTCATATCACAACATAATTCATATCATATTTCTCCAGTCACAGATAAAATCTCATAGGATTCTGATCCTTTATGACTTCCAACAAAATTTCCCCCTCTTCCAGACAGAATCTCAAAAGAATCTGTCTCCTTGTGACTCCCAACATATAGATTTTCGAATTCAGATTCCTAGTCACAAATAGAATTTCAAAGAATTATAATCTCTTTCTCTCTCAGCAGATATATATTTTTTCAATATCACACAATTCAATCACATAAACATTTATTTCATCACATTGTAGCAATTTAAGCATAATTAAACATATTTTATTATTGCACAATTTTCTAAAATGGCAGGCAAAAGAAAATTCTACTAAGTAAAAATACATAGTTTTAAAATATAACCAAATTATCTGAGATTGTGTAAAATGATGTTTTAAGACTTCAATCATACCACAACACTATTTTTAAAAATCTAAATTATTTTTTATTCAATAAAAATAGCATAAATTTCAAAACCCCGGTATAAATTTTTTCAAAAAATATTCATAACGTTTAGAATTTCAATTTCTATAACATATATAAAATTACACAATTAAAGCTTTTCCAGCATAAAGTTATTCATGCTTTTTGGTAATATAAAAATAAATTTAATCAGAAATTTTTAAATTTTTTTTTTTAAACTTAGATAGGCATAATGTGATATACCTCGATTTAGACAACTTTCGTAACTGGGCTGACGGCTAAAAATGACCCAAAGGTGCTCAAAAATACTTCATGTCTCTCAAAATCCCTCTCCTCTCTCTACGTCGGCTCCCCAAATCGAACCAATGAAATAGTGAGTGAAAAATGATATTTTTAAGTGCAAAATTTGGCCTAATGCCTTGGCGCTACTGTTTGAGAGTCACAACACTAGTTCAAATTTCAAAATCCTAAGACTACAACAGAGCAATGTCATTATTCAGCACCTAGATGCCACTATTATAGTGTCAAGGCACCATAACACCCAACACTTAGGCACTCTAGTGGAAAAATTCTAAATTTCACTAACATGCATTTCAAACCTCTGGGACTCATTCCAAAACACATGAAGACCTTTTTCATACACCAAAATACTTCCAAACACATACAAATTGGTTCAAAACACAAAATTTCAAATATTTATCTTTTTCAATTCAGGTCAGAATAAGTAGAGCTAAATATTGAATTTGGAGGTGCCACACTACAATCTCTCCAACCACCGTCACCCGACGACTACGATCCGTCTAACCATAGTCGCCCGCTGACTACGATCCCTCTAACTACAATCGCTTGCTGACTGCAGTCCCTCCGACCACAATCACCCGCTAACTACGATCCCTCGACTGTCACATGTCAACGGTCCCTCTGACCTTCATTGCCCTACCACAATCTCTCTGACCTCCGTCGCTCGTCGACCTCCGTCACTCGCCGACCTCCGTTGCTCGCCAACTACAGTCCTCAAATCATTGTCGTCTAACTATAATCCCTCTAACCTACATATCCCGACTATGGTCCTTCTAACCTCTATCGCCCACCGACTACGATCCTTCGACCACCATCGCTTAACAACAGTTTCTTCAACATCAGTCGTCCGACTACAGCCCTTCTGACCTGCATCACTCGACTACAATCCCTTCAATCTCTATCGCCAGACTATGATCCCTTGGGTCACCATCGCCCAACTACGATCCTACCGACCAAAAGAAGACCAACGTTCTTTTGAGAATAGCTCTCATGTCATTGAATTCTTCCAACTTCACTTATGTAATGTGTTATATATAATGTATATTTATTATATTGAGCCCCGTGATTTTTTCCTTTTTTTAGAGTTTTTCACAAAAAAAAATTCTAATATCTCTTATAATTGATGCTCTCTCTCTCTCTCTCTCTCTCATCTATGTGTGTGCTGGATCTTCATTCAAAACTAAAACGTTAAGCACTCCATCTCTCTATCGCCGTGAATGTTCGGGCAAGCAACAATAAAAAGTGTGGTCCAAATATTAGTTTATATAATTTTTTTTTTTAACAAGCAAAGCATCATCCAAGCAAAAAAAAAAAAATCCCAAATTCAGTAGCCAATTAATGCCATTTGTTTGAAAACCAAATTTGGCTAATCTCAAGTACATCAAAAGAAGGTTCAAAATGGAGAAAGCGAAAAAGGGCAAGTAAAACTATTAGTTCATGAACTAACGTATTAACAGTTACCTGTTGATTTGAACAGCATCCGTTTTCCAAAGGCATTTATCATATGAATATTTCAATTATGTTTTGCCGTTTTTTTTTTTTTTTTGCTTAAAATTCAATGAATATTATCATCCTAATTTCATTTTATCAATGCTTATAATTCATTAAAATTAATCATCTCATATTTTTATATCAATGTGTCATTAACTGTTAATTGTTACTTACGAATTAAAATAACAAGATTAAGCTCTAATACAAAAGACAAGACCGGTGGGTGAGTTCTGAATTTAATGTATATTGAACTTATATATTTATACGCTATGTACATACTATAAAATAAAATTACTATTAAAATATGTTCATTGTATATAAATGGAGTAAGAACAATGACATAAGGAAATAAAGAGCATTGATATACTTCTTAAATAAATTTTAGAATATGGAAGTTGTTATAAGATTATGATATTTAATTTTGTCTAATGCATCGGCGCTCAACCTTCTAAAAATAAATTTCTTTCGTTTTTTTTCTCTCCTGTCGGTGCCAAAAGAGACAGGAAGGGAAGCAGGTAGCTCCGTTATTTTAAGAGGAAAGATCTCACAGCCCACACGAGGGTTCCATTTTTGAAATAGGCCATGCAAACCTCAGTTCTCAGTTACTCACTTTAGTCAGTTTCGAAGTAGGCGGAGAGAGAGAGAGAGAGATTTTATTCTACTGGAAGCTGTTCCTTTGCCTTCTTTCCCCTTCTGCTGCTACGCTTCCCCTGTTTGGTTTCTTGCTCTCAGGTTTGGTTTCCATCTCTTCTTCTGTGTCACTGACATGGTTGGCTTCTACTGTTTTTTTTTTCTTTTATGGGTACAAAATAATCCCGAAGTATTGAAATTCCTTTCTTTGTTCCAAGCTTTTGATCTTTGCAAGAAACGAACATAAAGGATCAATTATTAAAACTAATTTCATTTTTGCTTCTTCTGAGAGTCTTCCAAACAAAGCAATGAGTCTCAACAAAGTTCTGAAGCTTCAATGCTGTTATCTTTTATTCACCTTCCGCCTTCAGTTCTGACATCTAGGTGTTCTCCTTCGGAGAAGATCTTCAGGGGAAGTGGAAAAAATAAGAATTTGAAGCTCATTTAGGAGAGCTTGATGGAAAGTAGAGATAAGGAAAGAAAGCAGTCCAAGCTCTGTACTCGCGGTCATTGGAGGCCAGCAGAAGACGCCAAGCTTACAGAGCTTGTGACAAAATTCGGCCCTCAGAACTGGAACTTCATTGCAGAGAATCTTGAAAGAAGATCAGGTAAAGAAGAAAATTTTTCCATGCTTCCATGTGATTTGATGCTCTGCTTTCTTATCTTTTAGTTTTTGGTATGTTTCTGATTAGGTAAGAGCTGCAGGCTGAGATGGTTCAACCAATTGGATCCGAGGATAAACAGGAAAGCCTTTACGGAGGCAGAAGAGGAGAAGCTCCTCGCAGCTCACCATGACTATGGAAATAAGTGGGCTTTGATTGCAAAGTGCTTCCCAGGGAGAACGGACAATGCTGTGAAAAACCATTGGCATGTGATCATGGCGAGGAAGCAGAGGGAGCAGTACAGTTCTTATCGAAAGAGGACTCTCTCATCCTCCAGTTCTAGCAGTGGAGGGTCAGTTTCCATCGCCACAAACCTCCCAAAAAAGAACATTAAGGGCTTCTTTTTTACTTCGCACAAGGAAAAGGCCATAAATTTCTCCCCAGGTCTCTTTTCTCAGCTCTATTGTAATGCTGTCATTTTTTGCTTGATGCTCTTCTTCTCGACTATGATCCTATTTTTTTTATCTTAGGCTATACAAGAAAAGGATATTATCAGAAGCTTGGTAATCCATTTTGTGCCCTGAGTAGTGATCAGTGCACATTTTCCGATTCAAATTCTGTGGCCTCCGCGCCAGAATTAGCTGAGAGACACGGAAGAAGCAACGGCAGCATTTTCAGGGAAGAGCATGGGAACAAAAAGATTAATTTACCCTTCTTTGATTTCCTAGGCGTGGAAGCAGCTCACAGGAAGCCTTTCATGGCAGATAGTAATAAAGAAAACTAGAGAGAGAGAGAGAGAGTATGAAGTTCAAACAAAGGTGAATATTTGAACTCGGAACATTGGAGATGATGGAAAGTGTTTTCATTTTTTGGCGGATCAAAGGCTGCAAAATGCTGCTGTTGCTACTAAAATTTGAAATCTCTGAAATTTATTAATCAATTTTATTGATGAATCTAATGCATTGAAGAGCTAGCTTTCTTTTGCAGCGCTATAGAATAATTAAAATAGGATGCTTTCCTACGCAGCTCGGAAGAAACCAGAAAAGAACCGCCAACTTTACGTTCCATCTTAGAATCCCACTTCTTTTTAGCCTAATTATAAGAAATTAGTTCTTTTTATTAACAGACTTAACAGTTTAACAAAGCATAACAGTGATCAATGGACAAGTAGTCCTAATCAATATTCTTCTTCTTTCTATTGCTTCTTTGGACATGGCAAAAAGGTTTTTTGATCGAGTGATCTCACTTCTCCATACTTAATAATTAGTTGTTTTTCATTTAATTGGAATTATGAAGATCACATTTCTAAAGAATGTTTTAAGAATGAGATAAGAAGAGAATGCTGTAAAATTGACATGAAGAAGAGGAGGTAGAGGAGTCAGCATCCAATTTCGATCAAAATGTTTGTGCAATATGATTTTGATTTTTTTTTTTTTTTTAATGTTGAGGTAGTAACTTTGAACTATTTGGGATGATTGCAGTTTTTAATAATAGTGGTTGTAAAAGTAATGTGGAGAAAGTAATTTTTTAAGTTGTTGTAGAAAACAACATTTTAGTATAAAAAATTATTGAAAATAATGCAAAATTTGTGGCCAAATAAAATTTGTGGTTGCGATCTGAAAAGCAAAGCATTAAGAAAGCTGTCTCAAACGAAGCCTTAGATGATAGAAGAAGGCTTCGTTTGGGATGGCTTTTTTATTGCTTCTTAAAACAGCTTTTTAATTAAATTTTTATACTAAAAAACTGTTTTAAGAAGCAGTAAGAAAGCCGTCCCAAAAGAAGTCGAAGTTAGCTTATGCAT
The DNA here is from genome assembly GCA_019925795.1 of Dendrobium chrysotoxum. Taxonomy (NCBI): domain Eukaryota; kingdom Viridiplantae; phylum Streptophyta; class Magnoliopsida; order Asparagales; family Orchidaceae; genus Dendrobium; species Dendrobium chrysotoxum. The sequence continues at coordinate 18,679,137 of CM034308.1, forward strand.
TTGATAGTTTAGATGATTTGATTTATGAATTAACTATAATAATTTATGGCATGTTTGAGAGGAGTATAATATTTTATAAAATTGGTTGAACACTTGCTGTGAGTAAAGCAACTCAACTATTTTGGTAGGAAAAAGCATCTTTGGACCACATAAATTTTTTAAAAGCTATGAAAAAGCAGCAAGAAAGTAATAAATAATTATATGAAGATATCCTATGATTGTTAAAATTTATCAAAATTTATTTTAAAATTAAACTAACATAAATTCCTTATATACAATATTAATCTAAAATTTTTTCTCTATCATTAGATCTCGAATTAAAAAAATAATAATAATTTTAAATTAAATTTCAAATAAATTTCAGAGAATTTAAAATTTTGAATTGGTAAAATTTTTAGAGAATCATTTATAATTAGACAAATTATCATTAAGATTAACTATATATTGCATACCACTACAAAAAAGTATGATGAGCTACCCTGACACAGCTATGTGATTCAACTACAAACCAAGTAGAGCTAACCCTGCTCTCCTTAAAAGAAAACTTCTTTATTTTTTCATCCTAATAGTCAACACATACAACTCCATTACCTATCATTATTTTAGGAAGACCAATTAGGTCCAGATTCTTGCATGCTTTAGATCCCATGCATTAAGCCTGACACAATTCACATGTGCAATCTAGCTTGCTAGCATTAGTCTTATCATGCTTAAGAGTTCTATCAATATAAGAACTCCTTTTTTTTTAAAGCATTTTTTATTTTTCAATTTCTATACAATCATTAAAATAGTTAGATCTCATCGAAACACAAAAAAATTTTGTGCACCCTTATTTTATGTGTATGTAGGCTTCTTAGCTTCATGAAATGAGCAAATATGTGAAAAGATTGGAGTACCTTCAGTGGCAGATAAGATTAGAGAGAGTCGCCTTAGATGGTTTGGTCACATAAAACAGTGGCTTTCCGATGACCTGGTTAGGAGAGTAAATGTATTATATTTAACCTATATTAAAAAAGATAGAGGTAGACCTAAAAAGACTTGGTTAGAACATATTAAAAATGACATTTCTTTATTAGATCTAAATTAGAATTTGACTCTTAATCGGACACAATGAAGAAAAAGGATTCATGTAGCAGACCCCATGTAGCTGGATATAGGCTTGTTATTGGCTTCTTAGCTTCATACTTTTTGCTTGTTATTAATATCTTAACTAGTTCGAGATTTGTAAGTTAGTGACTGAAAATCTTCTAAATATGCAAAATCCAAGCATCAAGGTAAGCAATGGTATGTAGCTTTTTGGACCCAAATGTGATGACGAATCTGTTTGAGACTGATTGGGATCCTTCCAATAGACTTCCATATTGCTTGATTCATTCTGATCTTGAAATGTCAAATCGTCATTTTCATAAATAGTAAGAGAGATAGCGACTCTGCATTATTGGTAGAAGCATCATTCTAATTAGCAGTAGTGTGTCGGAAGGCATGGACACATGCACAGGAATGGTATCAAGTTTAATTTTGATATGCTTAACAGTTTTAGTGAGACCACTACAGACATTATCATCGACTTGTTGTTGATGTTTCACCAGCTTATAATTAGTGCATTCTAAAATCACGTTGAAGATAATAAAGCTCTACCTAATTATGTTGATGCCCAAACTCTAAAAGGATTAGATTCGCCCCCAATAAATATACATATATGAAATGGATTTGTGATAAATCATCTTAATCCAACACAAATAAATTAGTCGGTAATATCCAAAATTAAATTCGGGATAATCCGAACACCAATTTCAACAAATTTATAGTCAAATTGAACGTCTCAGTAAGACGAACCCAAAAACATCAAAATCGGTCCAATCTGAGCCAAAATGGGCACAAATCAAGGGACCGAAATATTTTTGGAGGTTCAAAGTATTAATTGGATGACTAAGTGATCTCTTAATATGACATTCTTATAGTAAAATCGAGCGGCTTAACGAGATGAATCCAACAAGCCCAAAATTGCTTAATTCTGACATCATTAAGGCACTTAAATGCTTGACAAATGCTATATGATTGAGGGAGTAAGTATGGGTCATCTGATAGACCGCTCTAAATTCGCCCCAGATCTTCTATATATTTATGGGGCATGCCACTCTAAAAATCTAAAAATATATAAATCGACACCCACCCCCCCTGCCACATGAAAGGGGATTGGATCTTTGGGACTTTAACTTTTGGGGACTTAGACCCTAGGCTAGAGACTCAAGAAAGCTCCAAGGCTAGAAGCATCCCAAAACTCTACCCCAGCACCACCACCAATAAACCCTCGCCATCAGGCCACCGCTACTGAATCTCTACCCGACCATTGCCATCAAATCTCCATCTAGCAGCCATCTCCTGGCCTTTGTTCGACCTCCATCACCCGCCGACTATGGTCCCTCTAACCTCCGTCACTCGCTGTTGAATTAAAAAAAAAAGGGGAAAAAAAAAAAGAAAGAAGAAGAGAAAAAAAAAAGTTATTAAATTTTACAGCTGAATCTAAAATTCAGAAATTTTTAATGGAGCTTAGTCTTTTACTGATTCCTTGATGATGAACTTGCTTAAAGACAGTGCAAAGATTAACTTGTTGTTGCACATTATTTTAAAAAAAAAAAAAAAAGGAAAATATACAACTGGATGCTAAAAATGAATGCAGAGATTTAATATTGCAATATTAAGTTCATAAGCAAAGGTCTACACTACTCAATACTCCTTTAAGTTATCCATACTTGGTAATAAAGACTGATATTTCTAATGATCTTACTTTTTAAAAGAAGAATCTCCAACTCATTACCAATTCATGGAGTTAATTTAGCTTTAATCATTATTACAGACCTTTAAAAAAAAAAAAAAAAAAAATGATGATGAATATCCAACATCAGCAGCAGACGACAACTACAATAAACCAATAAATATGGAAATAGGAATTAAATGAGTAAAATTGATATTTCATGAAACAATGCATCCATTGGATATAATATAGTTATCCCAGAGCCGGTCCCATTTGGCCAAAGGACACAACTTTTCATTTTTGATAACAACTGTTCCACCATTTACTCAATAAAAAAATGACCAAAGGAGAAAGAAACGGACACTTTCAAATTTCTCGGACAAATCTTACTATTGGTCTGTTTTCTGTTTCGCACAAGCCAACGTCAAAGCCAAGCATCCACTTCAGAAATCTAATCGGAAATCAACCAAATATTCACACTTGGGGCTGCCGAACACCTCCCGTACTCGAACGCCGCTTGATTCCCACGACTGGCTTCCGCCTCTGCTTTGTGCAAACCGATCTCCCCCTAAATTTCTGTTTCCGTCTACAGGTGAATCCAGTCGCACAATACTTTCAGTCCCTTCTTCACGCGCCTCTCACTCGAAAAAAAAAAAATCTTATCGGCCTTCACTGATGTAAACTAACTGGCCGCACTCATACACTAGCGCCCCTGTATTTCGTGTCCGTCTATAACATCGAGCCTCTCTTAAATAAATCCTGCCTCCGCCGCGTGAAACTGTCCGTCAAAAAAAAAAATCTACTTTTGGTCTTCATCGCACTCAAATAATCCTTGTTTTTTTTAATGAAAACTGCTTCATGTGACTCCTCTGTTTCAACAATTTGGATTGCTTTCACTAAGCTTTATTTAATTCTGCCGCTTTCTTTTTATGTGGATCAGATCATCCAATTCAGATAAATATCTAAAACCCATCAATACTACTTTGTCTTATTCTAAATTAATATATGAAATATAAGTGGTATGCCTAAAATAGGATAGCTGATTTAAATGCATTATATATGTCTCCTTTGCATGCATAAAAAGAATTTTATACAGGTCTTAAACAATGGCAAAAAAGAAAAAAAATTAAGTTTCTTTCAACTAAAAGTCTCAATGAAGCATTAAAGTTTTAATATGAAGTTTGTGCTTCATTTAAATTTTTTCATGCAAATGCTATTCAACTTTGATTACAATTTCTAATTCTGCTTCTATGACTCTTAATTAAATGGGCAAGTAAGAAATGAAAGAAGATCTCGTGCCATAGATTTTAAATCTGGCCGGGATGGTTTTAAAAAAAAATCAAGACCTCGCACCGTCGACTTTAAGTCCGGTCGGGATGGTTTCAAATTCAAGACCTCGTGTCGTCGACCTTAGGTCCGACCGAGATGGTTTTAAATTGAAGACCTCGTGTCGTCGACCTTAGGCCCGACCGAGATAGTTTTAAATTGAAGGCCTCGCGCCGTCGACCTTAGGTCCGGCCGGGAAGAAAATAACGGCAAGTGCTGTCCCAACCTCCCCGCGAGGGGAGGGGACGCCGGAAGGCTGCCGAAATTTTCTTGAAAATTTTTGGACTAAAAAATTTTAAAAAAAAAAAATACGGATAAAATTTTTTTGAATTATATGCTCTAGCACTGGGCAATGTCAGTTTTATAATATAATTTATAAAAATCCGTATTTTTAATTTATAAATAGGATCAGTTTTATAAATTAAATCAGATATATATATATATATTTTAAATCAAATTTATAATTAGCATCACCTTAACTCTGAGCAAATAAGACCAGTTTTATAATATCAGATTTTTATTTTATATATAAATCAGATTTTATAAATTATATTTCTTAAAATCAAGTTTTATATGGATGAGCAATGTCAATCTAATCTCTAATAAAAAAAGAATTTTTAGGGAGATGAGTTCATTCATGGACTCATATACATTGAGATTTATACTAGAGTTGCCTTCTCTATTTCATTCCATGTTTAGTTTTAGGAGCACAAAAAGTGGCACAACACCTCTCTCAGATTGCATCAAACCTTGGATATTCAAATCCATTCATAAGATCGAAAGAGCAAGAAAAAAAATATTATTAAAAGAAGCTTCGGTATCTTATGGTGAGAAACAAATACAATCATGCATTCTCTGTGGTGTTGGCTATCACAATGTTAGGCTTTATTTGAAGGGTCTTTTTCTGAAGGTGGATCTTCAAGTTCTTTGCGCTACAAATACTCTTGCGTATGGAGTTAACTTACTGGCACACACAGTAGTGATTAAATGAACTCAATGTTTTAATAAGAAAAAGGGTCTCTACTTGGAATACGATCGATCTATGGTATCGTAGACATGTTGCAGGAAATTAGTGTTTGCACCATTCAACCTATGTACAAACTAATCAACAAACAACAACTCAACAACATAAACAACCCTTCAAACAAAACAATCCAACTCAAACATAACTCTCAAAACAAACTCAAGCTCAACTAACAAACAACTCAAACTCAAATTCAACTCAACTCAACTCAAAACAACAAGCTCTCAAACTTTCTAACAATAATTCTCAAATTCAAACAATAAACAACATTGAAACTCAAGTAAAACTCTCCAAACAAAACATCTCTCAAACTCTCCAAGAGTCTCTCCTGTACGAGCTCCTGCAACAAATAAACGAAATTCATTTAGCACCATAATTAAATCAATAATAATTAAATACCAAAGCAAGAAAAGAGAGTAGGTTACTACACTAATGTAGGTAAAGTAATCTACTAAAATAGAAAAGAAAACTACTTTAGCAAAAGCAATGGGCATCCTTGTTTATAAGAACTTGGTTGTAAGTCCCACTACTCGGCAGCTTTCATAGGAAAGACGTAAGCCCGACCTTAGGGAGAAGTCTTAGGTAAAATCAACCTAAACCCTAACCCCAAATTAAAACATCCGGCAACTTCTAATAGAAGTCGTAAGTCCAATCTCTGAAGGAGACGTTTAGGTGATAACACAAACCTAGACCCCTCAAGTGGGCATCCTAGTCTATAGGATTAGGTTGTAAGACCTGCTATCGGACAACTTCTAAGTGAAGTCGTAAGACCCACTTTTTAGGAAAATTACTAAATAAATTGTAATGGATCCTAAACTCCAAATAATCCAATTCAAAACACTGGGCATCTTAGTCTAAATGATTAAGTTATAAGACCCATTTTTCCAGGCAATTTCCTAAGAGAAATCATAAGACCTACCAAAATAACTAAACCCCTGGGCAGCCTTGCTGTAGAGTTAGGTTGTAAGCCCCACCTTTGGGCAACTCATAAATAGAGCAGTAAGCCCCATTTCAAATCAAATATCCGGGCTACTTTCTATGAAAGTTGTAAGTCCCGACCAAAATTTAATTTCTGTGTAACTTCTAAACGAAGTTATAAATTCTCAAATTCAACCAACTTCTGGGTGTTCTAATAGATGTAAACCCCAAAACCTAAATAAAATTAAAACACAAACCTAACCACCTCAATCTACTCGGGATCCCTGAGAGGAGGCAACCCATGGCTGCTAATCAGATTCCCTGGACATTACGGTCAATGATTGTAATGTTGGTAGACTGAGACCTACGGTATACCCGGGACGACGGAACCATGGGATCTTGATTGGGTTTACCTCCATTTTCCCAATAATTGAGACTAATCACCTAAAATTTATTCATCCTTAATCGAGAGTTCTCTCTTACGTGTTAAGAGAGGTAATTAACTATGAGTGCTTGCGCTCATGGGAAGTAAAGACCCCAGATCTAATTAAACCCTGACTACCCTCAGGGGAAATCTGGTTAATTCTAATCTGACTTAAGGGAAATGGAATCCTACAGCTGCGAAGCGGGATTCACGCATTCGTGCCATTTTTCTTGAGCCAACAGATTTCTGGCGACTCCGCTGGGGACTACTTCTCTCTCCATCTTTGGATGAAAAGAAAATAGTTAGTCTCAAAATACTAAACATCTAAAACGAATATGGATGTTATTTTATCACAAATTCGTGTTTTCTTTTCCAGCAGAATTCAGGTTGACTCTAATCCCTGCAAGTTCTGTTGACAGGTTGATAATATGACGCCTGTAAAGTCGTTTATGACTGTGAACCTGGGCGAGGGAGCTAGAGTGCAGTTCCCTCAAGCCGTTCTGAACACTGGCTACGCTGGAGCGACCATTCAATTCGGAACCATTTCTGAAGTCATGCAGTTCCAACAGTTTCTTCCTGAGAACACTGTCAATATACCTACTGTTGGAGGTGCTGAAGCTGTCACCGAGAAGGCTCCTAAAAGGGCCTCTGTATTTTCAAGGCTCTCTACGGCATCTGCTGCTGCCCCGGCTGTTCAAAGGAAAATTTCTGATCCTAAGCTACAATCTGTTGCAGTTAATACAGTTAGTCAGAACATAATCCAAGATGCAGTGCATGAAGAGTTCAGTACTGAAGTTCCTATTGCAAGCACGAATGTTTCTAGGAAAGCCAGAAGGAAGGCCAACGCTCGCTTACGAGCTAATGGCTGGATGCCCAATACACTTCAAGAACCACCGTCGCAGTTGGAGGTGAATGTGCCCACTAATAATAGTTTTGAATCACTAAAGTGGGTCAAGAGAAATAATGATAAGGGCCAATTAAAGAAGTCTTTCTGGGAGACCTCACGTCAGCAGCCAGAATCGCCAAAGAAGGAAGAATCTGCTTCTTCCAAGATATACAAAATACTGAAGGCTGTTAAAGATAGAAATCTGCAGCGAAGACTGAGGAAATCCGTCACTGAAGTTATGTCCTCAAATACTATTCATCCTCAGTATAACAAATTTTCAACAAGACCTTATAGAGAGGAGTTTAAACGTCCTCCCTATTACCGAGGCACGAAAAATTTCTATCCTAATATAGGCCGATACCCATATTATGGAAGAAAACAGTTGGGAGAGCCTTCTGATCATCTACATGCAAGAGGCTATAACAGAAGATATGATAAACGAAGGCCCCGACAATGGTATCATGAATCTGGTTATTCAAAAGCACATTCTGATGTTAGTGGTCATCAGTATGTGACTACGAGAAGACAACAAGTTTGGGTTCCAAAAAGGCCCAAATATCCTGAAGCTCAGAAAGATGATCATGATAAAGAAACCTATAAAGGGCGACTTAAATCTCATGTCCAGAAGTTATCCCCTAATAAGGAAACTTCTGTTGATATGACTACGCCAAAAGAGGAAGAGAATTATGTCTATAATGAATCCCCCGACTCTCCAGTCATTCATTGGAAGCGGCGGTCCCAACTTGGAGATGACCATGAGTTGGATGAGAATGATAATTATTATGATGACGATGAAGAAGTAGAAGGGTGTATTGGTCCCATGGATATTGAAGTTGTCCGAATGGTTGATCATATACCTGATCGAACAAATCAGCGACATACTCGTAGAAGTGCAGCTTTGAATTTGCAAAATGAAGAACAACTACGAGATGACCAAGAGCAAGCAGCGTCTGTGAATAGAATTCCACAACCAGAAGAAGTTGAAGAGAAAGAAGCTGAAGAAGTTGTAAGAAGATTGCAGTTGGAAATGCAATCTATGCAACAAAAGAAAGATCAAGAAATCCATCATTTGAATACCCGTCTTGATGAGATGAGTAATATGATGAAACAGTTATTTGGACAACTTGGCATGATGGCTACAATTAGTCAACCACCCGCAACAAATTTTCAAGGGAATGTTCAAACTACCCTTGATGTACCGGATACTTCTGACAGAAGACTGGAAGAGTTACAGGAGCCAACTATGGTAGCTTCTAAAGAAGATGAAATGGTCAGAAAATCCCAAATTGAAAATCTCATCAGCCAAAAGGTTAAAGCAGCTATTGCTTCTGAAGCTGCCGACGCCTTAGTAGGAAAAGGTCGTCCATATCCGGCTGAATATGACCAAGAGAAGTATCCAAAGGGATATGTAGTGCCAAAATTCAATTTATTTGATGGTACTGCAAATCCTCGTCAGCATCTAGCACAATTCAAAGCAACCTGTGGTAATACAGGAGGCAATGATGCTCTGTTACTACGTCAATTTGTCAGTAGTTTAACAGGTACAGCTTTTGAATGGTATGCTGAGTTACCCAACGACTCAGTAAGAACGTTCGCCGAATTAGAGACGATGTTCATTAAAAGATTCGCCAGTGCAACAAAGAAGGTGACTATTGCTGACCTTGCTCTTGAAAAAAGGAAAAGAGAGGAATCAGTTACCAAATACATAACCAGGTGGAGAAATCTCAGCATGAAATGTGAGCAGCAACTCACTGAAAAGCATGCTGTTGAGCTATTGATGGGGAATATAGATGATCATATGGCTCCATATCTGGCTATGGCTACAATCAATACTTTTCAAGAATTACTGGATCGTGTTGCTAAATTCGAAAGGTTACCTAGGCCTAGAAGTGCCAGCTTCAACTATAACAATAATCCACCAGGGAAGGGAAAACAAGTCAAGACCTTTGATCCGAAAAGAAGTGAGGTAAATGCTACATTCCCATCTTCTTCGGATAAGAAAGAAAAAGAAAATTCAATGAATCCACTGAAGATGCCGCAACAAACTAGAGAAAGGCAAAGGCCTCCTACTTTGCAGGAGAAAATTAACAAGCCGTATTCTTTCAAAAAAGAATGTACGGGAAAGATTTTTAGGCATGCACTAAAGATCGGCCTTCAATTGCCGGAATCCCGCCGACCAGAACAGTCTGATATGACTGATGATCCGAACTACTGTCCGTATCATAGGATCGTAAGTCACCCAATCGAAGATTGCTTCATCTTCAAAGATTGGGTTGAAAGGAATTATCAGAGCGGTGAACTTACACTTTCTAATAGTGTTCTTATCAATCCCAAGAGAGAGAAAACCAATGTTATCTCTTCTATACCCTGTCAGAACAAAGAGGACCAGAAAGGAAAAGCGCCCGAGGAAGATGAAGATGGTTGGGAGACCTTTATCTCAAAGAAAACTAAACAAATGATGAATGTCCTACTGGCCATTGAAGGCATTCGTCGGAAAAGTGCGCTAGAATTGGAAGTTGATCCAAGACTCTTTTCTTCAAAGAATTCAGTGGCAGGGGGGGTCAGTTCAAGCAAGAAGAAATCTTCGAAGTACTTCAAAGACCAAAAAGGAAAGCGTAAGTCTGGATCAAAATCTCAAAAAGAAAAGAAGAAGAAATTGGCAAAGAAGAATACTGTGATTCAAAAATATATTGATTCCATCGATGAATATCAGCAACCTTCAAGGCATCCTATCATGTTGGAGGAATACATGGCTGATTTATTTCTCGACTCGGAATCAGAAAAGGAAGAGAGTATTCCAATCGAGACTTGCCGAGTCATAAATAAACGAGGTGGAAGGGCTGCAAGAGGACGCAATGCACCTCTTGCTATCTATAAAGCTGATGTGAAAATGCCTTCTAAGGAAGTACATCATACACCATCACCTTTTACTGATTCAGATGAAGAATTACATTTCCCCGATGAAGAAAGTGATCACAAGGGTAAGAAGGTTCTTAAAGGAAAATGCCCAAAACTCGGGAGCAGCTCAGAGTCCGAGGAAGTTGAAGACATGGAAATTTCAAAGAACTCTCAAGCTGAAGCTAGTTCATCTTCAGAGGTGACACAAATTCAGCTGAGAAGTGGAAAGCAGGTTCCTCCACCTCAAAAGAAAATAAAGGATAAAGAGAAGAATATTCAACTCAACGAGGCCGCTATTCCACAAGAGCCTCTGAAACCCAAAGTTGCTAGTGCAAATGTGGATTATAATATATTATCCCATCTCCGTAAATTACCTGCATTGCTGAGTGTCTATGATGCCCTTCTTATGTCTAAAAACCTTCGGGAAACACTTATTAAAGCTTTGCAAAGTCCTGAACAGTACGAGGCCTTCTTTGCCGAGCAAAACTTGAAAGAAGCTTTGCATACACAAAGCACCGCTACAATCACTTTCTGTGATAGTGATCTGCTCCTGGGAGCTGCGGATCATAATCGGCCACTATATGTTACTGCGGAGAGTAACAATATTGAAATAAATAGAATTCTGATCGACCCAGGTTCATCTGTTAATCTAATGAGCCTCAAAACGCTCAAAGGATTGGCCCTTGACGTCCAGTATTTGAACAGAAGCACAGTGTTTCTACAAGGATTCAATGAGCAAGGGCAAAGAACATTGGGGTCCTTGGTTTTACCTCTAAACTTTGGAGAACTTAATACAGAGGCAACATTTCACATCATTGATTCCAATACATCATACAGGGCACTTCTCGGAAGACCATGGCTCCACGAGTATGGTATAGTGCCCTCAACACTTCATCAATGTATGAAATACATTCGAGATAATGAAGAATATCGCATTGATGGTGATGAACAACCGTTCCTGGTGCACGAAGTCAAAATTTATGATGATGCCAAGTACTTTATGCCAAAAGACAGTGAACTTCTGAGGATTCAGGCCGCTACACTAGATAAAATAAAGTCAAAAGATAAATGCAAGAATAAATCAAAGCAAATTTGCTCAGTGCCTCACCTCGGTAGTGATACAGAAGAGGAAGAGGATATCTCCACAACTTTTAAGCCCCTAATCATAGGGAAAAGAAGGAATGAACTATCAACTGTTCCTTTTGATTACGAAGCTAATCACGCAAATAAGGTACGGTGTTCAAACAAACCGAGCATTGAAGGAGAAGAAGAGTTTCTTTATCAGCCCAAGGGTGCTACAGAATCTCAAGGAGAAGGGGACTCAGGACCCAGTTCCATATCTAAGAAATTCCAAAAAGTTTCAATTTCGATGATAAGAGTCTCCGAAGAGCAGATATCTGCAGACATTATCAAAATAGTACGTGTACCTGTGGCACATTCCAAAACATTGACTTCTTCCTCTAACACAGACATAAAAATATTAAAAACCTTCTATGTTCCCCCCAAAAGAGGTCTCAATGAACGTGGATCTATCTTTTATAAATCAAGAGTAATACCGCATCACATTACTCCTGAAATTGAATGCGAAGATGATTGGAGAAATGGAGATTTAAGGATAATCATTCCTCAATATCCTCCACCAATTATGAGAAAGCTGATAGAAAGAAGAATCTTCTTTGTGCAAACGAGCAAGCAAGCCCGTTACTTCAGAAAGCTCTGGCACAACGAGCAAGCACAAAAACCCATTGGCAATGGTTTGTCTACAACATGGGGTCTTGGATATGCTCGAAATTCATATCTTACACGAGCAGCATCTTATCATTATCTTGAATGCCCCCGATGTTCGCGTATTACATATGCAACGTCCTATAATATTACAGAGAGGGAGGAGAGACCACCAGAGTCTGAAAATCAAACTGAAGATCTAATTATAGATCTGAAAGAAGCTCCAAAAGAGTTTGAAGAAGGTGGTCAAGCTACTGTAGATGAGCTCAAAGAAATAAATTTGGGTACAGAAGAAGATCCCAAACCTACATTCCTTAGTGCCAATCTCTCGCAGGATAAAGCAGAGGAGCTGAGAATGTTACTTCTCGAATACAAAGACTGTTTTGCATGGAATTATACTGAAATGCCTGGATTATCACCAGAAGTAGCAGTGCATAAACTCTCCATCGATACTAGAATACCTCCTATCAAGCAAGCACCAAGGCGAATGCGACTTGAAATTGAAGAACAAGTCATTGCTGAAACTAAGAAGCTTATTGAAGCTGGTTTTATTCGAGAAGAGAAGTATGCTGATTGGATTGCCAATATCGTTCCAGTAAAGAAAAAGAACGGTCAAATCCGTGTTTGTATAGACTACCGGGATTTGAATAAAGCATGCCCAAAGGATGATTTTCCACTGCCAAATGCAGAGCTTATGGTCGATAATACATCGAACCATGACATGTTCTCATTCATGGATGGATCATCAGGTTATAATCAAATCAAAATGGATCTAGAGGATGAAAAACATACCTCATTTCGAACTCCCATCGGCATATATTGCTATAAGGTGATGCCATTCGGCTTGAAAAATGCTGGAGCTACCTATCAAAGAGCAATGACTCGAATTTTCGATGATCTAATTCATAAACATGTTGAATGTTATGTTGATGACTTGGTTGTAAAAAGTAAAGTTCAACATGAGCATATAAATGATCTTAGGATTGTATTCGAAAGAATTCGAAAATTTAATTTGAAAATGAATCCATTAAAGTGTGCTTTCGGTGTTACGTCCGGAAAATTTCTTGGATTTATTGTGCGTCATAGAGGAATTGAAATTGATCCCTCTAAAATTAAAGCAATAGTGGAAATGCCACCTCCAAAAATGTTAAAACAACTTCGTTCAATCCAAGGTAAATTGGCGTACATTCGAAGGTTTATATCTAACCTTTCAGGTAGATGTCAACCGTTCGCACGCCTAATGAAGAAAAATACACCTTTCATATGGGATGATGCATGTCAGGAGGCATTTAATAGCATAAAACAATATTTGCTACATCCTCCAATCCTTGCTGCCCCAATCCCAGGGAAACCCCTGATCTTATATACAACTGCTCTTGAAGAATCACTCGGAGCATTGCTAGCACAAACAAATGAAGATGACAAAGAAAATGCCCTCTATTATATCAGTCGACGATTAATAGGGGCAGAATCTAAATATTCACTAATCGAAAAGCAATGCCTAGCATTGATCTTTGCCACTCAAAAACTCCGGCATTATATGTTATCCCATAAAATCACTTTAATATCTAAAGTGGATCCATTAAAATTTTTAATGACTAGACCCACTCTCACTGGTCGTCTAGCCAAATGGGCTGTCTTGCTAATGCAATTTGATATAACGTATATGCCACAGAAAGCGGTGAAAGGACAGGCTCTAGCTGACTTTCTAGCAGCCCATCCTTTACCTGCAGATTCTCCACTTAACGATGAATTGCCAGATGAGCAAACACTTGATGTGGAGGAAAGAGAAAATATACAAGAATGGGAGCTCTATTTTGATGGAGCTTCATCAATAAAACCTGCAAAGCCACCTAAATTTCCAATAATTCAGGTGGGCATCGGCCTTATATTTGTTACACCCCAAAAAGGGATACTCCGATATTCCTATAGCTTAACAGAGCCTCGCACTAATAATGAGGCTGAATATGAAGCCTTAATAGCAGGCCTTGAGTTGGCAATTAACATGAACATTCAAAAACTCCATATATATGGAGATTCTCAACTCATCATCAAATAAATAATAGGCGCTTTCAAAATCAATAAGCCTGAATTAATCTCGTATCATGAGTATGCTCTGAAACTTCTACAACAAATTCCTGAAGTAACTCTCACTAGAATTATGCGCAGTGAAAATGGCAAAGCTGATGCACTTGCAAAGCTAGCCAAAGAATTAGCAAATACTCAGGAGGATCCAATCCTCATAACTGTTCAAAATAGGAATGCATTAACTCCAGCTATCATACAAGATGATGAAGGAAAAGAAATGCAAAAGAGCTTGGTTGTATCTGATGAAAATGATTGGAGAGATCCATTCATAAGATACTTCAAGGAAGGGAGATTGCCCGAAAGTAAATCTATGGCTTCGCAAATATCACGAAGAGCATTAAGATATGCTTTCGTGAATGACACGTTATATCGTAGATCATTTGATCAAATGTGGCTACGATGTTTAGGTCCTGATGAATCCCAAAAAGTCATAAGTGAAGTTCATGAGGGATTGTGTGGTGCACACCAATCTGGACCAAAAATGAAAATCAAAATCAAACGTATGGGATACTATTGGCCAAATATGGTTCAAGATTGTATCGACCATGCTAAGAAATGCCATCAATGTCAAGTGCATGGAGATATCATGCATCGACCTCCCAATCCGCTACACCCTACAGTAGCGTCATGGCCATTTGAAAGCTGGGGTACCGATATAATAGGCCCTATAGAACCACCATCTTCTTTAGGACATCGGTTTATCCTTGCTGCCACTGACTACTTCTCAAAATGGGCTGAAGCAATTCCCTTAAGAGAAGTTAAAGCAGATAATGTGATGAAATTCTTTCAAGATAACATTGTTTATCGATTTGGAGTACCACGGCGAGTTATATCTGACAATGGTACATCCTTTAAAAGTGCTAAAATCTATAAATTTATCGAACGACATAAAATAGATTGGCGCTATTCTTCGATATATAATCCACGAGCCAATGGCTTAGCTGAAGCTTTTAACAAAACCTTAGTAAAATTACTTAAGAAAATTCTCTCTAAAAATAAGAGAGAATGGCACGATAAATTGACAGAAGCTCTATGGGCATATCGCACCACTTATAAAACAGCAACGCATGCCACCCCATATTCACTAGTTTTCGGAACTGAGGCAATATTACCTCTCGAGGTCGAGTTGCCGTCTCTTCGTATTGCTGTTCAATACGAATTAACTAAAGAAGAAAATGATCTTCTACGACTTGAAGAACTCGAAGCTCTTGATGAAGTTCGACTTCAAGCTCAACAAAGTTTAGAATCCTACAAAGCAAGAATGACTAGGGCTCATGATCGAATGGTTCGTCCTAGAAGTTTCAAAGAGGGTGAACTTGTTCTAGTTCGCCGAAGACCTATAATTTCTCACCGTCGCCTTGGTGATAAATTTGACCCAATTTGGGAAGGACCCTTCATCATCGAAATAGTTTATGAAGGAGGAGCCTATCAACTCATAGACCTAAAAGGTCAAAGGCCCATGCCACCAATTAATGGCCAATACCTGAAGAAATATCATACATAAAAATGTTATGTATGAATCTGCCTACCAATCAAAAGTTATCTAAGTCCCCTCCTGAAGACAGGAGGCAATTTTATATTCTCCTGCAATGCAAGAGATAAATTCAATCTCCTCCTAAAAGACAGGAGGTAATTTTTACATTCTCATGCAATGTAGGAGATAAATTCAATACCCTCCAGAAAGATAGGAGGCAATTTTTATATTCTCCTGCAATGCAGGAGATAAATTCAATACCCTCCTGAAAGACAGGAGGCAATTTTTATATTCTCCTGCAATGTAGGAGATGAATTCGATTCCCGCTTGAAAGTCAGGAGGTAAAAATATCCCTTTGCCAAATGAAATAAGGGAATTACAAAATTGCACTGCTCACAAACCTAAGGGTCGAGCTAAAATCTACAGGTTCGACAAGCCTAAAGGCCGAACCTCTAAAAATCCCTCAAGCTCATAAACCTAAGGGTCGAGCTCTATTTTTTATCAGCCTACTTGAAAGGTTGAGAAATAAAATCCACAAAGTTCAGCAAGCCTAAGGGCCGAACTTTGAAACCTTCTTCTACGCTCATAAACTTAAGGGTCGAGCTAAATCCATAAAATTCAACAAGCCTAAGGGCCAAACTTTGAAATCTACTTTGCTCATAAACTTAAGGGTCGAGCTAGTCACATCAACCTAAATGGTTAAAACAAAGTATTGGTTCAAGGACTGAACCTATAAAATCTTCTATGCTCATAAACCTAAAGGTCGAGCTATTTTCATCAACCTATATAAGGGTTGAAAATCAAAATACAGGTTCAATAAGTCTAAAGGACCGAACCTTTAAAAACTATACCCACCTAGGGGTCGAACTATTTTTATCAACCTACTTAACTGGTTGAAGGTAAAAATAAGTTCAATAAGTCTAAAGACCGAACACTCTATATACTCACAAACCTAAGGGTTAAGTCACATTTGATGAATATAAAGACTAAAAGTCTAAAATATGTCAATAAAATAAAACAAAAGAGAAGAAAATGCATAAAATACATGTGTAAACATACATAAAATATACATGTACGTACCAGAAAGAAGCCAGAGAAGCTATCAAAGTCTGAACTGAATGCTGCATATCTGCTGTCTAACTCTGAGCAAATGATCATGTAGCATCATCCGCCTAGTCTGAGCAGTCTCCAACTGATGATGCAACAAGTCAAATTCTTCGGTTGATGATGACAAAGCTTGCTCTAATCTCTCAACCTCAGCTACCACCCAAACAAAGTCCTCCTCAGTATAAGCGGCTGCTGCTCGAAGCTCTAGTCGTCTCTCCAGAAGAAGTCTCCCCCTCTGCCTCAAAGCCCTGAGCTCTGCTGATATCTCTAAGAGCTCAAGTTGCTCCTCTGAAATATCCCGCTGGCAACGCCTCAAAGCTTGAAGGCCAAAGTTAAGATCCATGCGGGCCCTCTTCATCCTGTCCCAAGCAACTCTCACTCCATCCTCTAAATCATCAGGAACTCCAACTGTTAACTCCTGGAAGACAAAGTGCAACCGGTACAACCCAAAAGCAATAACACGACAAAGGTACTCCCATGTCTCTAAAGCAGTATCCCGAAGTCCAAAAGTTGCAGCACAGTCTAGAAGTAGAGAAGCCTCAACACAGAAACTAGTCAAATTCGGTAATGGCAAGTCATTAAGGTCCACTCCTAGTAGTAGGTGCCGTAATGAAGTAACAATGTGACGAGCACTACTCGGCGGCTGATGACCAAAATATCTACGAGCTCGAGAAGGTACTCTGGACATAAAACATGCTAGCTCTGAACCTGAGCATAAGGCATAATTAGAGTTATAAGAAAAAAGGGACAATAAAAATAATATAAAACTTCAAAGAACAATAATAAATACCTGAAGGGTGGATCTGATCTGGCAAATCTGCCAAGTAATGGTCACCTAAGTGGGCAGTAACACTTGGTGAGGAGCTTTCTGGTACATCATCTACAATCACCCAAGATGAATCTGAGAAAGGAGAAGGTGAAACAGCTAACTCTGTAACAGTGGCATCAGTAGCATCCTCAAACAACATCTGTGTAGAATCACTGTCTGCAAGTGGAGAGGAGGATGACTGTTCACCTATGCATATATCCAAAGAAAAATGAAAAGTAGAAATATTGATTAATGAAATGAATAGGTAAATAAATATATATATTTACCTTCACCATCATCAGGCGCATATTCGATAGCCAGACGATTCTCCACACCCAAAATACCTAGTATAAATCCAGGTTCTGCATTTAAATATATACACATTAACAAAAGAAATGGAAGGAAGAAATACAGAAAATCAAAGACACCCATAATAATACCTGGTACTGGGTTCAAAGTGGTACTGCAGTCCGGTAAGAAAACAGGAAAAGGGAAGCCTGGAGGAGTAGGCAAAGTATCCGACTCCAAAATAGGAGAACTAGGCAGGTCAACAGGGATATGTCTAGATACTGCAATAAGAGGGAAAATGCATTATGAAAATTTAAATGCAAGAAAATTTTGAAATAAATAAATACTAAGAAAGAAGGATGATTTAACCTGAAATGTCGTGGGAAGCCTGACGCTTAGGGTGACCTCTGTTGGTAGGAGGAGAGGTTGGTCTATCGCTAAACACTATAATATTTATATGTCAGTATGCATAAAAAAAAAAATAAAATCATAAATAAAAAAAATAATATACATCACATACCTGGACCATCATGTCTGAAAGTAGGCTCAGGGCTCCTTTTCCTCCTTCTATTATCGACTCTAGAGGTCTCCCTATGCACAGCAGTATGGCCCTGAGGTACTGAAGGGTACCCCGACGGTCTCTGTCTTCTAATCTGTCTGCTATATGTTCGGATTCCCAGCTCAAGGAAAGAAAAAAATGTGTGCCGAATCCAAGACAACCGTAGGTGTGAAATGCCCGTCGGAGCATCCATATGAGGGATATAGAATCGAGAACCTGTCCCAAGGCGAAGAAGAAATGCCCAGGTCATGGAAGCTGCCTCCAAACGTACAGACAACGAAAGAGAACCTAGTTGACGTGTGTCAACTATCCCAGGAACAACCGGTAATCCCTTTAAAGGTGTGGCCTGAATCAGTCCAAACTGTCTCGCTGCCCTGTTGGGATTATATCCCTCCAGTATCACTGAACCGTGTCGTCTGTAGCAAACCCAACCAGGTCTCATACTAATCAAATATGAAGCAATCGGTACATAGCCTGACCTGGAAAGTAAAGTGGGAATGTTCCTCTCAGACTGAGAATCCACTAGTGGTACTCCAAAGCACTGTGGAGGTAAAGGACCAGGAGGAGATCTGTAGATCAGCCTATAACGATCGGTCATCTGTAATGGTGCAAACATAAATAATCGGATCTGAGCTCTATCTGTGGAAGAAGTCGCTCTGCCTAATTGGAGTAAAGACGGAAAGCGACGCTCTGTAAAGTAATTCGGTAGCTCTGGACAACTAAAAGCACCTGCAACGTGTATATGTATCCACCCGTGAAGATAGTGCCAAGGAATCTCCACGCTGCACTGACTATGACCATATGTAGCACAAATCTGTCCCAAACTATGATAAATCTGTGCAAGAACTGCAGGGGCTAGTGAGACTCTCCTCCCACTCGCTATCAAACTAGCCATTAGAAGTGTGCTGGGTCGAAAAACTCTGCTCTGGCTAGGGAAAATGAAGTAACAAAGCCATGTAGCAATGAAGGATACCAAAAGCATATCATTTGAAAATTTTCTGGCTGAAATATGCTGCAATCCATCTGCTGATCTTGGCTCAAAATGATCCTCAGAATACTGCTCTGCATCATGTGATCTCCTGTCAAAAGGATCCTGAATCCGTCCAAACTCTGCAACAAGTGCTGATGAGTGTAACAAACTTGCAATCCAAACATCTAAAGAGATAGTCCCTCTGCGACTACGACCTCTCCTCCTCTGCTGATAGAGGTCATAGTAGTGTCTCAAACTCTGATGAAGTCCAACTGAGTAAACAAACTCACCTCTCCTCTGCTGCCCTACTGGTCGACGGCTGAATAAATCATAGTCAATAGGGATACACTCCTCATATGGAACTCCTAAAATTGGCAAGCCAGAAATGACATATAAATCCCAGAGTGTAATCGTCATCTCATTGGGTCCAACCCAACAAGTATTTGTGGTACAGTCCCAATGCTCGATAATGCTCTGAAGCCAGGAAGAAGAAAGACGGCTATAATCAAACAAAGAAATATAAATGGCTTCATATACCCCAGCTTGCTTTAGTACATTCTGATGCATCTGAAGTGTGTAACGGGCCCACCTGACATAACCAGTCAAAGCCTGAACAGAGCTACCAAACCTGGGATCATAACGTTGCTCCTCAATCTCATGATGTAGCAACTGATAACTGAGTAATCTAACAACACCTGTATGCTCTGCAAAGTCAGCCGCTGGCTGCAAAATGTCCTGATCCCCATAACTCAGTCCCTCAATGATACGATCCAAAGAAGTACCGTCACTGCGTCGCAATCTAAGTGTAATGATCCAATCTGCAGGATCATGTCCAACTGGCAAGTCTGAATCAAAGTGAGACATACGAGGTGATCGAGTAAATAAACCATCGTATATATCTCTGTCAGTCAACATTTCTCTATGCCAATACAGTCGATCTGAAACTGAAGCTGACTGTAAATGATCAAAGTTATCAATCTCCCTCCAAATATCTTCCTCTGAAGGCTCAGTTCTGGGCATTAATGAAGATCTCCTCCAATCAAACATTGTTCTCTGAAAAGATAAAGGAAGAATGATAAAAATCATATGATTATTTTGCAACGAATTACTTGTGTGAAAGTCACCCAAGAATTTCGTTGGGAGGCAATTTGTTGAATTAAAAAAAAAAGGGGAAAAAAAAAAAGAAAGAAGAAGAGAAAAAAAAAAGTTATTAAATTTTACAGCTGAATCTAAAATTCAGAAATTTTTAATGGAGCTTAGTCTTTTACTGATTCCTTGATGATGAACTTGCTTAAAGACAGTGCAAAGATTAACTTGTTGTTGCACATTATTTTAAAAAAAAAAAAAAAGGAAAATATACAACTGGATGCTAAAAATGAATGCAGAGATTTAATATTGCAATATTAAGTTCATAAGCAAAGGTCTACACTACTCAATACTCCTTTAAGTTATCCATACTTGGTAATAAAGACTGATATTTCTAATGATCTTACTTTTTAAAAGAAGAATCTCCAACTCATTACCAATTCATGGAGTTAATTTAGCTTTAATCATTATTACAGACCTTTAAAAAAAAAAAAAAAAAAATGATGATGAATATCCAACATCAGCAGCAGACGACAACTACAATAAACCAATAAATATGGAAATAGGAATTAAATGAGTAAAATTGATATTTCATGAAACAATGCATCCATTGGATATAATATAGTTATCCCAGAGCCGGTCCCATTTGGCCAAAGGACACAACTTTTCATTTTTGATAACAACTGTTCCACCATTTACTCAATAAAAAAATGACCAAAGGAGAAAGAAACGGACACTTTCAAATTTCTCGGACAAATCTTACTATTGGTCTGTTTTCTGTTTCGCACAAGCCAACGTCAAAGCCAAGCATCCACTTCAGAAATCTAATCGGAAATCAACCAAATATTCACACTTGGGGCTGCCGAACACCTCCCGTACTCGAACGCCGCTTGATTCCCACGACTGGCTTCCGCCTCTGCTTTGTGCAAACCGATCTCCCCCTAAATTTCTGTTTCCGTCTACAGGTGAATCCAGTCGCACAATACTTTCAGTCCCTTCTTCACGCGCCTCTCACTCGAAAAAAAAAAAATCTTATCGGCCTTCACTGATGTAAACTAACTGGCCGCACTCATACACTAGCGCCCCTGTATTTCGTGTCCGTCTATAACATCGAGCCTCTCTTAAATAAATCCTGCCTCCGCCGCGTGAAACTGTCCGTCAAAAAAAAAAATCTACTTTTGGTCTTCATCGCACTCAAATAATCCTTGTTTTTTTTAATGAAAACTGCTTCATGTGACTCCTCTGTTTCAACAATTTGGATTGCTTTCACTAAGCTTTATTTAATTCTGCCGCTTTCTTTTTATGTGGATCAGATCATCCAATTCAGATAAATATCTAAAACCCATCAATACTACTTTGTCTTATTCTAAATTAATATATGAAATATAAGTGGTATGCCTAAAATAGGATAGCTGATTTAAATGCATTATATATGTCTCCTTTGCATGCATAAAAAGAATTTTATACAGGTCTTAAACAATGGCAAAAAAGAAAAAAAATTAAGTTTCTTTCAACTAAAAGTCTCAATGAAGCATTAAAGTTTTAATATGAAGTTTGTGCTTCATTTAAATTTTTTCATGCAAATGCTATTCAACTTTGATTACAATTTCTAATTCTGCTTCTATGACTCTTAATTAAATGGGCAAGTAAGAAATGAAAGAAGATCTCGTGCCATAGATTTTAAATCTGGCCGGGATGGTTTTAAAAAAAAATCAAGACCTCGCACCGTCGACTTTAAGTCCGGTCGGGATGGTTTCAAATTCAAGACCTCGTGTCGTCGACCTTAGGTCCGACCGAGATGGTTTTAAATTGAAGACCTCGTGTCGTCGACCTTAGGCCCGACCGAGATAGTTTTAAATTGAAGGCCTCGCGCCGTCGACCTTAGGTCCGGCCGGGAAGAAAATAACGGCAAGTGCTGTCCCAACCTCCCCGCGAGGGGAGGGGACGCCGGAAGGCTGCCGAAATTTTCTTGAAAATTTTTGGACTAAAAAATTTTAAAAAAAAAAAATACGGATAAAAATTTTTTGAATTATATGCTCTAGCACTGGGCAATGTCAGTTTTATAATATAATTTATAAAAATCCGTATTTTTAATTTATAAATAGGATCAGTTTTATAAATTAAATCAGATATATATATATATATTTTAAATCAAATTTATAATTAGCATCACCTTAACTCTGAGCAAATAAGACCAGTTTTATAATATCAGATTTTTATTTTATATATAAATCAGATTTTATAAATTATATTTCTTAAAATCAAGTTTTATATGGATGAGCAATGTCAATCTAATCTCTAATAAAAAAAGAATTTTTAGGGAGATGAGTTCATTCATGGACTCATATACATTGAGATTTATACTAGAGTTGCCTTCTCTATTTCATTCCATGTTTAGTTTTAGGAGCACAAAAAGTGGCACAACACCTCTCTCAGATTGCATCAAACCTTGGATATTCAAATCCATTCATAAGATCGAAAGAGCAAGAAAAAAAATATTATTAAAAGAAGCTTCGGTATCTTATGGTGAGAAACAAATACAATCATGCATTCTCTGTGGTGTTGGCTATCACAATGTTAGGCTTTATTTGAAGGGTCTTTTTCTGAAGGTGGATCTTCAAGTTCTTTGCGCTACAAATACTCTTGCGTATGGAGTTAACTTACTGGCACACACAGTAGTGATTAAATGAACTCAATGTTTTAATAAGGAAAAGGGTCTCTACTTGGAATACGATCGATCTATGGTATCGTAGACATGTTGCAGGAAATTAGTGTTTGCACCATTCAACCTATGTACAAACTAATCAACAAACAACAACTCAACAACATAAACAACCCTTCAAACAAAACAATCCAACTCAAACATAACTCTCAAAACAAACTCAAGCTCAACTAACAAACAACTCAAACTCAAATTCAACTCAACTCAACTCAAAACAACAAGCTCTCAAACTTTCTAACAATAATTCTCAAATTCAAACAATAAACAACATTGAAACTCAAGTAAAACTCTCCAAACAAAACATCTCTCAAACTCTCCAAGAGTCTCTCCTGTACGAGCTCCTGCAACAAATAAACGAAATTCATTTAGCACCATAATTAAATCAATAATAATTAAATACCAAAGCAAGAAAAGAGAGTAGGTTACTACACTAATGTAGGTAAAGTAATCTACTAAAATAGAAAAGAAAACTACTTTAGCAAAAGCAATGGGCATCCTTGTTTATAAGAACTTGGTTGTAAGTCCCACTACTCGGCAGCTTTCATAGGAAAGACGTAAGCCCGACCTTAGGGAGAAGTCTTAGGTAAAATCAACCTAAACCCTAACCCCAAATTAAAACATCCGGCAACTTCTAATAGAAGTCGTAAGTCCAATCTCTGAAGGAGACGTTTAGGTGATAACACAAACCTAGACCCCTCAAGTGGGCATCCTAGTCTATAGGATTAGGTTGTAAGACCTGCTATCGGACAACTTCTAAGTGAAGTCGTAAGACCCACTTTTTAGGAAAATTACTAAATAAATTGTAATGGATCCTAAACTCCAAATAATCCAATTCAAAACACTGGGCATCTTAGTCTAAATGATTAAGTTATAAGACCCATTTTTCCAGGCAATTTCCTAAGAGAAATCATAAGACCTACCAAAATAACTAAACCCCTGGGCAGCCTTGCTGTAGAGTTAGGTTGTAAGCCCCACCTTTGGGCAACTCATAAATAGAGCAGTAAGCCCCATTTCAAATCAAATATCCGGGCTACTTTCTATGAAAGTTGTAAGTCCCGACCAAAATTTAATTTCTGTGTAACTTCTAAACGAAGTTATAAATTCTCAAATTCAACCAACTTCTGGGTGTTCTAATAGATGTAAACCCCAAAACCTAAATAAAATTAAAACACAAACCTAACCACCTCAATCTACTCGGGATCCCTGAGAGGAGGCAACCCATGGCTGCTAATCAGATTCCCTGGACATTACGGTCAATGATTGTAATGTTGGTAGACTGAGACCTACGGTATACCCGGGACGACGGAACCATGGGATCTTGATTGGGTTTACCTCCATTTTCCCAATAATTGAGACTAATCACCTAAAATTTATTCATCCTTAATCGAGAGTTCTCTCTTACGTGTTAAGAGAGGTAATTAACTATGAGTGCTTGCGCTCATGGGAAGTAAAGACCCCAGATCTAATTAAACCCTGACTACCCTCAGGGGAAATCTGGTTAATTCTAATCTGACTTAAGGGAAATGGAATCCTACAGCTGCGAAGCGGGATTCACGCATTCGTGCCATTTTTCTTGAGCCAACACTCGCCAATTATGATCCCTTAGACCTTCGTCGCTTGCCAACTATGGTCCCTCTAACTGTCATCGCCCATCGACTACGGTTCCTCCAACTACCGTCGCCTGTCGACTACGGTCCTTCGGGCCATCATCATCTGCCGACTACGATCCCTCCAACCATCGTAGCTCGCTAACTACGGTCCCAACAAACACCGACGCTCACCATCGATGGTCCCTCCGACTACCGTCTCCCACTGACTATGGTCCCTCCAACCATAATCGCCCACCAACTACTATCCCTCCAACCATAGTCCCCTGCCAACTACGATCCCTTCGACCGTCGTGGCCCGCCGACTACGATCCCTCTAACCACCATCGCCAGCCAACTGCATTCCTTCTGACCATCGTCGCTCTGACCATTGTCGCCCCCCGACGATAGTCCTTTCCACCACTCTCGCCGGTCGACTACGGTCCCTCCGACCACCGTCGCCCGCCGATGATGGTCCCTTTGACAAACATCTCCCACCAACTATCATCCCTCCAACCATCATCGCCAGCTTACTATGATCCCTCCGATCACCATCTCCCATCGACGACTGTCCCTTCGATCATTGTCGCCCGCCGACTACTATCCTTTTGACCACTATTATCCGCTGACTATGGTCCCTCTAACCATCATTGTCCGTTGACTACGATCCATTCGACCACCATCACATGTGAACTATATTCCTCTAACTACCGTCATTCGCCGACTATGGTCCCTCCGACCACGTCGCTCGTCGACTACAATCCCTCCAACCACCATTGCCCAACAACTATGATCCATCCGACCAGCGTCGCCTATGAACTATAGTCCCTCTAACTACCATCATTCAATGACTATGGTCCTCTTGTAAAAATTGATTAGGTTGTTAAACCTAAGTTAATTGTCTCAAGGCTAACCAAGAGGGGGTGAATTGGTTATTTAAAAAGTTTTTAGAATTTTTGAAAATCGTTTCTAAAAAATTAAATCTTTGATCCTTAAAATATACAATTGTTTGAATATGATTATCACAAAAGATTTTTTAACCACAAAAAAATAAAGCGCGTAAAATAAAAATGCGGAAAATAAAAGAGAACAGAATAACACCAAATTTTATAATGATTCGGTCCAACTAGACCTATGTTCACTCCCTCAAGACTCCTTCTCTAGGTATTGCACTATACTCAAGTGACTTTCCTTTAGTCCCCACAGCAAGGTGGAGAAGCCTTTATAATTTTCCTCTCTTCCACCAAACCCCGGTGCGGCAGAGAACCGTCGTCCTTTTTCACCCTCCTGGTGAAGGCAGAGAACCCAGCATACTTTCTCACCCTCTTGGTGATGGCAGAGTACCAAATGTCCTTTCTCACCCTCCTGGTGATGGCAGAGAACCAGACTTTCCTTCAAAGATCTTCTCTCAAGAGTCTTCAAAGAGATAGGGCAAAAACTTGAAGTACAAACAATGAGATCCTCGCCTTTAGGCAACCTTTTGAATTCCTCATAATTTTTTCTTCAAAGATCTCACCACACTCACTCCCAAACACTCTCCCAAATCACTCTTTCCTTAACTCTCAAGAAGAAATTCATAGAAGATTTGTTTGATAGCTTATATACAAAGGACAAGAAAATCCGTCCAAAAACTAAAAATTTTAAGTTTCACCAAGTCAGATTGTACCGTACGATCGCACATCGTCCCGTATAAACAGTTTAAAATATGAACGATTTATCCAGTCCGATATTGTACGATCTTGTAAGACTCAGTTTTTGTAGTCTGGAAAATGATGTACGAAAATATTTTGTACTGTACGAATAGTTCAAAAAATGAATGGTCCGTCCCGTACGATCTTGTACGAACCATGTAAGCCCCTATTTCATACTCTGGAAAATGATGTACGAAAATATTTCGTACTGTACAAACAGTTTAAAAATTGAACAGTTCATCCCGTACAAACTTGTACGAACCATGCAAGCCCTTGTTTCGTACTCTGAAAAATGCTGTATGAAACCAGTTCGTACTATACGTATCATACTTAAAAAAATTTTACTCGTAAACCAGGCAGGTTCATTTTAGAGGAGAAATTGCATTAATCATCCCGTACAATTCGACATCGTACATTACGATTAGATTTTTTTAAAAAAATTAAAATTTGTCTCACTCCCCCAGTGTGTGTGTGCACGGTTACCCAATTTACATTCACTCTCTCAGACTCATGTAAAAAAAATAGACTCCAACTTACAACAACCCCTAATTTTATCTGTCTTGAAGTCTTTAGCAGTTTGGAGTATAATTTTTCTGAAAAATATGTTAGTACACACAAAAATAAACTTTTTCGGCATATGTTAGGAGAAACAATAATCAAATAATAAGATTTTGTTATCATCAAAAACTCACATGATTATAAAGATAAAGTCTTGAAAAACTAATTTGCAATAATCTCAAACACCTTTGACCACCATTGCTCGTAGACTATGATCTCTCTGACCCACTTCACCCCCTGACTATGGTCCCTCCGACCACCGCATCCCTCCAACCACCATTGCCAGCCAACTACGGTTCCTCTAACCATCATCGCCCACAGACTACGGTCTTTTCAACCTCCATCTCCCACCGACTACAGTCCCTCTGACCTCCTTCACCCACCGACTACGATCCCTTCGACCATCATCATCCAACTACGATCTCTCTAATCACCATTGCATGACTATAATCTACTAACCAATTGAGCAGGTCAATATTCTTTTGAGAACAACTCTCATATCACTAGATTTTTTCAACTCCCACCATATAATGTGCTCTATAGATGTATATTTACTATATTAAGCCAATCTCTTCCCCCTTCAAGGAAGGGTATTATTTATAATTGACTATAAATATTAGTATAATCATTTTAATTAGGATAGACTCGTAGTTTTTTCCCCTTTGCAGGACATTTCACATAAAAATATTGGTGTCTTGTATCACTCTCGCACCCCTATCTTTTCATCTGTATGTGTGACAAATCTTCGTTCAAATCCAAGATGTTAAGCTCTTTATCTCTCTACTGCCACGAATATATTAGGATGCAACAATTTGTCATAGTCTATAGGAAATGATTCTTGGTTGGAGGCAACCTTTGATGCAACCTCGAAAGTTCGTTCACGTCAACCTTTTAAGCACTATTGAAGTGAGCTAGTCCCTCTATCATGATCTAAACAAACATTATTTTTTCACCTCTCAACTATCAACCATTGTTGCATCAATTTTATGGGAAGCAGATTTAGACTGGTGGACAACCTTGGTTGCAATCTCAAATATGGTTGTGGTCAAGAAAATCCCTCCAATATTTTACTTGTCAAAAAATAATTTTATTGACAACCATTTATTATAAAACTTCTCACAAATATAATAAGGTTTTAAGTGAATCCTAAACTTTATATAGTCTCCAGCTAGACTTTTACTTTTTGGGCAAGGTCATAGTCTCGACCTCAAAAAGATAATAATGGTCTAAGGTAGACCAATCTTTATCTTCGATTCAAGATACATGTGGCATTCACCTCCTCATAATCAATGTATAATCGGTCCCAGGGGATTCAATTCAACCTCTTCTATAAATATTAATTTCATCGAACAATGCTCTGACAAATAAACTCAAATATGTCAAATATCTTTGGTGGATTCTCTCGACCTCTTTCATACAAGTTAACGTCATCAAGCAACACTTTGGAAAAAAATCTCAGATAGGCCAAACATCCTTAATAAACTTATCTTGACCTCTTTCATATATGTTAACATCATTGAGTAATGTTATGACAAAAAATCTCAAATAGATCAAACAATTTTGGTAGATAACCTTAGCCTATTTCACATAAGTTTATGTCATCAAGTAATGCTCTGACAAATAATATCGGATAAATTAAACATCATTGGTGGATTTCCTTGACCCCTTTCATACAGTTAACGTCATTGAGCAATGCTCTAACAAATAATATCGGATAGGTCAAACATTATTGGTGGATTCCCTTTAACTCTTTATGCAATTAATTTTATTGAGCAACTGACAAATAATCTTGGACATGTCAAACATCTTTGGTGGATTCCCTCGACCCCTTCCATTCATGTTAACATCATCGAGCAACACTATGACAAATAACCTCGCATAAGTCAAACATACTTGATAGATTCCCTCGACACCTTCACATAGGTTAACGTTATCAAATAATATTTTGGCATGCAATCACAGATATGTCAAATATCGTTAATAGATTTATCTCAACCTCTTCTATATAGGTTAACGTCATTAAGCAATGCTTTAATAAAAAATCTCGGATAGGACAAACATCCTTAGTGGATTTCATTAACCTCTTTCATACAGGTTAACGTCATCGTGCAATACTCTAACAAATAACTTTGGACAGGTCAAACATTCTTAGTGGATTTTCACCAGATGGCCATTGTTTATCCTTCGCCTCTCAACCACCATCATCGTCTCTTCAGCTCCAAATGGCTATCATCGGCCCCTCGCTCGATTATCATCAGTGGCACATCCTCCAACTTCCATCATCAACACTCACCCACGGTTGTTTACACAAGTGAACCATATTTTAATCATCGCCATTAGTATTCAACTCTTATCAAATACTTTTTCACCCACTATAAGAGAACTGGAGCCTACGTTAAAGGGACAGATCTTGATTATCGCCATTGATATGCAACTCTTGTTGGACACTTTTTCTCCCATTAGGGGAGAATTGGAGCCTGCATAAGAAGGCTAGGACTTGATCACCGCCACCAGTATCCAACTCTTGTTGGACAGTTTTTCCCCATCGGGGGAGAACTGGAGCTTGCATAAGAGGATCGGGTTTTGATCGTCTCCACTGGTACTCAACTCTTGTTGAATAGCTTCCCCCACCATAGGAGAACTGGAGCCTATATAAGATGGCCGGGTTTTGATCGTCACCACCGGTATTAAACTCTTACAAGATAGTTTTCCCCCATTAGGGGAGAATTGGAGCCTACATAACAAGGCTGGGTCTTGATCGCCTCCACCGATATTCAATTCTTACCGGATAGTATTCCCCCACCTATGGATAATTAGATCCTACATAATCGGGTCAAGCCTTGATCGCCGCCAGCGATATTCAACTCTTATATGAAAGTTTTTCTCCCGCTGGGAGAGAACTAGAGCTTGTG
Organism: Dendrobium chrysotoxum; assembly: GCA_019925795.1. Taxonomy (NCBI): domain Eukaryota; kingdom Viridiplantae; phylum Streptophyta; class Magnoliopsida; order Asparagales; family Orchidaceae; genus Dendrobium; species Dendrobium chrysotoxum. Next base: position 18,708,942 of record CM034308.1, read on the forward strand.
TAAGAGGGTCGGGTCTTGATCACATCCACCAATATTCAACTCTTTCTAGACAGTTTTTTCCCTGTTAGGGGAGAACTAGAACCTGCATAAGAGGACTAGAACTTGATCGCCTCCACCAGCATTCAACCCTTTCCAGACAGATTTTCCTCCATCAGAGGGATGATGGACCCTACATAAAAGGGTCAAACCTTGATCACCAGAGGAAGCGTCCAAAATTTTGTCAGTCTACTTTTCTCTCAATTCAAAAAAAAAAATTTGAAATGGCTAAGGAGAGGTGTGCTCTCTCCCTAACCTCCAAGGGAGGGTGTTTATAGATCCCGAGGGTGGGTCACGCTTGGAAAAATTGATCCTAATTTTTTTGGATTTTTCTATATTTTTTTGAAAATTTTAAAGCCAAAAATTATTATTTCCTTTTAAAAACTAATTATAAAAAATATATTATATTAAAATGTAAATTATATTTATATAAAAAAATGTATTCAAACATTTCCTTAACTAAATTTTTTCCAATTTTAAATAATTTTTATAAATGAAATATATTAATTATTTTTTTAATTTTAAAAAATATTTGAACCTTCGGATGCTGTGCGCACACATCATGCAAGGCCGGGCCTCCGGCAATAGGTAGTGCCTACAAGTCGGCCGACTATTTCGGCTGCCAATTCGCATCCGAGCACGATCTTCGGTTAGACAGTCTGAGTCAGACATTTTTTGGGTCCCTAAAATCATTTTTCGATATTCTGGACTCAATTTTGACACTTTCAGAGGCTAACAAAGCCTCTACTATCACTTTTAGTTAAATTTAAAATTTTGGATTGAAATTCTTCAATGTTTCTTGCTCCAATCGATGCTCTTACTTCAATTAATGCTAACACTAGGATTAAGAATATTTTACTTAGTTTACGGCCTGATGAGAGGTCCACGTTAACATCCAGGGAACGATCGTGCCTCATAATTATTCAAAAATTATAATTTATATTCCAACCTTTTGAAAGCCTAAAACTCATATTTTCGGACTCTGCAAGCTACAATAACTAAAAATAAAGGGGCAACTGATACGTCACCAAAAATCACCATGATCTAGCATGAATCTCGAGGCATATATTATTTAACATCCAAAATTAAATTTGGGAATATTTAAACCCCAATTTTAGCAAACTTATAATCAAATTGAATGTTTTAGTAAGACGAACCCAACAACACAAAAATTGTTCCAATTCAAGCCAAAATGGGCCCAAATCTAGATATTGAAACATATTTGGAAGGTTCAAGCATTAATTGGATGACCAAAAGTTATCTAAATATGGCATGCTTATAGGAAAATCAAGCGGCTCTATGAGACAAATCCAATGAGCTCAAGACCGCTTAATTCTAACATCATTAATGTACTTAAATATTTGACAAACACTCCATAATCAAGGGAGACATTGAATACTCCAAATTTATCCCAGATCTTCTATATATTGACAAGGCTACTCTCAAAATCTATAAATAAACCCCCTCTTGCCACATGAAAGGAGCTTTGGACCTTTGGGACTTAGAGTTGGAGACTTAGACCCTAGGCTAGAGACTCAAGAGAGCTCCATGGCTAGAAGTATCACAGAATTCCACCCTGGCACCATCACAAATGAACCCTCGCCATCAAACAGTAGCTACTGGACCTCTGCACAATCATTTCCATCAGATCTCTGTCAAGCAGCCATCGTCAGGCCTTCGTTCGAACTCCGTTGTCAGTCGACTACGGTCCCTCAAACCTCTGTTGCCCACCGACTACGATCCCTCCAACCTCCATCGCTTGCCGACTACGGTCCCTTCGATAACTATCACCTACTGACTACACTCCTTCATACCACCATCTTCCTTCGACTATGGTCCCTCCAACCACCGTCGCTCACTAACTACGATCCCTCCGACCACCATTGCCTGCAGACTAATGTCCCTCCGACCATTGTCGCTCGTCGACTACAGTCCCTCTAACCTCCATCACCCACCAATTAGAGTCCCTTCGACTTTGGCCGACTAAGATCACTCCTACCTCTATCGCCCATCGACTACTGTCCCTCCAACCTCCGTCGCCCGCCGACTACGGTCCCTCCAACCACCGCCGCCTGCCGACTACGGTCCCTCCAACCACCGCCGCCCGCCGACTACGGTCCCTCCAACCACCGTCACCCGCCGACTACAGTTCCTCCAACCACCAGCTATAGTTCCTCCTAGCACCATCTCTAGCTAACTACGATCCCTCTGACCATCATCGTTCATTAACTACAGTCCCTACAACTAGCGTCATCCATCGACTATGGTCCCTTCGACCACCATCGCCCGTCGATTATGGTCCCTCTGACCACCGTCGCCCTCTAACTACAGCCCCTTAGACCAGCATTACCCTTTAACTATGGTCCCTCAGACCACCGTCACCCTCCCATTACGATCCCTCTGACCAACATCGCCAGCCGACTACAAAACCTCCGACCACCATCTCCCGCAGACTATGATCCCTCCAACCTCCGCCGCTCGCCGACTTCGGTCACGTCGACCACTATTTCCTGTCAACTATGACCTCCATCTTTTGCCAACTATAATCTTTTCAACCACTGTCGCTCGACTATGATCTTACCAATCAAACGGCTAGACCAATATTCTTTTGAGAACAACTCTCATATCATTAGATTCTTTCAACTCCCACCATGTAATGTGCTATATATGATGTATATTTGCTATATTGAGCAAATATCTTCCCTCTAAGGAAGGGCAGTATTTGTAATTGACTACAAACACTAATAAAATCATTTTAACTAGGATATGCCCCGTGGTTTTTCCCCTTTTCAAGATTTTTCATGTAAAAATCTTAGTGTCTCATATGACTCTCGCACCCCTCTCTTTATTTGTAGGTTTGCTGGATATTCATTCATAGTCAACACGTGAAGCTCTTTATCTCTCTACCACCACGAATATTCCATGGTGTAACAAGTAGAATTATGTTGAAATAAGACATTCTTGCGCGAGAGTGAATTAATTTAAGTTTCAAATTAATTATGTTTGATTCAATTTTACTTATAGGTTACAACAGACTTTTATTAACAAGAGTTGATTAAACTGGAGAGAAATAGAGAAGAGAGAGAGAGAGAGAGAGAGAACTTAGCATGAGAATATTTGGACTTTCACTAGATTGCTATAAAGTATAACATTGATGCAAATGATTATATACATAACTCACTTATTGACCCACTATTTGTAGGTTGGGATCGAGGCTCAATATTACATGAGAAATTATATTTGAGCAATATATATAGGTAAAATTACATAGTAATACTTAACAAATTTAACTATATAATGAATGACTTTGACTAGTTTGTAGCTATGAAAAATATATAAAGAACTCCTGATGGATTATTAAGTAAATGACATGTTCAAATGAGGTCACTACCAACTTTACTTGAAAAAAGATAGGTTCTAAGGAAGTATCTAGCAACTTCATCTTGGGCTCTTGGCAGAATTTGGTTTCATTTGGGACAGCTTTTTTTTTCTATAATAATTTTTTAATTGTTATAATGTGATTATATATGTGCATATATGAGTAAATGGTATATGTTGGGAGCCATAAGGGGCCAGAATCCCTTGAGATTCTATCTGTGTCAGGGAATTGCTGGGAGTTATAAGGGGAAGAATCCTTTGAGATTCTGTCCGAGATAGGGATATCTGACATATTCTGGTACTATAAGCACAAATAAAAAGGGGAGTCATAAGGGGCCAGAATCCTTTGAGATTTTATCTGGGTTCGAGAAATGTGATCTGAACTACTATGTGTTATAAATTTTAATTTATTTATTTATTTTGTATTGTTATTTAAATCATAGAATAACTATTATGCATTTGTTACATTTCAAAGTTTTGTGATTCTCAGTGTAGTGATTTATTTAAATTGTATTTAATTACTTTTAAATATTCATCAAAATATTTGAAATAAAAGAATATTTAAAAATTTAGATTAGTTTGTGTGGCTTACTGAGCTGTTGTAGCTCACTGTGATTTTACTTTTGATTTTTAGGATCTGGGAAGGGAAAAGAGGTTGTGGACTAGCAGTTCAAGATCAGATCTGAGGTCATAGGTATTTTGCTATTTTAATTTTTATACAGTCATCAGTCATGACTAGTTAAATTTTTAGTTCTGTAGCTCTTGCCTTTAGTCATGTACTGTAGTGTAGATATTTATTTTGATGAATGAAAGAAATTTTATGAATGAGTTTTTCAGTATTTGAATATTTTAGTAACTCTGTAGTTCATCATTTATTTTAATGAATATTGACAGAAAATCTAAAAAAAATAATTCTAAAATTAGATCTTAGGGTTTGCTTGTCACAGCACAATACGATATGACCTATCCTGATCGAGTTGGGTTGTGACACTACGGTCCCTACAATTAGCATCATCCATCGACTATGGCCCCTCCGACCACCATCGCTCCTCGATTATGGTCCCTCTGACCACCGTCGTCCTCTGACTATAGTCCCTTAGACCATCATTACCCTCTGACTATAGTCCCTCAGACCGCCATCGCTCTCCAATTATGATCCCTCTGACCACCATCGCCAGTCGACTACAGAACCTCCGACCACCATCTCCCGCAGACTACGATCCCTCCGACCACCATCGCCAACCAACTATAGAACCTCCGACCACCGTCTCCCGCAGACTACGATCCCTCCAACCTCCGCCGCTCGCCGACTTCGATCACGTCGACCTCTGTTTCCTACCGACTATGACCTTCGTCTCCTGCCAACTATAATCTTTCCAACCACTGTCGCTTGACTACGGTCCTACCGATCAAACGGCCAGGCCAACATTCTTTTGAGAACAACTCTCATATCATTAGATTCTTCCAACTCCCACCATATAATGTGCTATATATAATGTATATTTGCTACATTGAGCAAATGTCTTCCCTCTAAGGAAGGGCGGTATTTGTAATCGACTACAAACACTAGTAAAATCATTTTAACTAGGATATGCCCCGTGGTTTTTCCCCTTTTCAAGATTTTTCAAGGAAAAAATCTTGGTGTCTCATATGACTCTCGCACCCCTCTCTTTATTTGTAGGTGTGCTGGATATTCATTCATAGTCAACACGTGAAGTTCTTTATCTCTCTACTTTCACGAATGTTCCATGACACAACAAGTAGAATTATGTTGAAACAAGACATTCTTGAGCCAGAGTGAATTGATTTAAGTTTCAAATTGATTATGTTTGATTCAATTTTACTTATAGGTTACAACAGACTTTTATTAACAAGAGTTGATTAAACTGGAGAGAAATAGAGACGAGAGAGAGAGAGAGAGAGAACTTAGCATGAGAATATTTGGACTTTCACTAGATTGCTATAAAGTATAACATTGATGCAAATGATTCTATGCAAAACTCACTTGTTGACCCATTATTTGTAGGTTGTGATCGAGGCTCAATATTACATGAGAAATTATATTTGAGCAACATATATAGGTAAAATTACATAGTAATGCTTAACAAATTTAGCTATATAATGAATGACTTTGACTAGTTTGTAGCTATGAAAAATATATAAAGAACTCCTGATGGATTATTAAGTAAATGACATGTTCAAATGAGGTCACTGCCAACTTTACTTGAAAAAAGATAGGTTCTAAAGAAGTACCTAGCAACTTCATCTTGGGCTCTTGGCAGAATTTGGCCTCATTTGGGACGGCTTTCTTACTGCTTCTCAAAATGATTTTTTAGTATAAAAATTAAAATTTGGGACAGCTTTTTAAAAGCCTTAGGCTTCGTTTGGGACAGCTTTTTTACTACTTTATAAAATAATTTTTTATATAAAAATTATTTTAAAACATTATAAAAAAGCTATTCCAAACAAAACTTTTTTCTCAAAAAAACTTAGAAATCATAGATTCCAAGGGGAGTAACATTGAAGTTTGAATACTTCATCATTTTTTTTACTGACACAAATAAATTGAGCTGCAGGACTCCTTTTAAGGCTGTTGTTTTGATGAAGCTTGCATACAGGTAAACTATGCTCAGCATTTATTTGGTTCATTTATTTATCATCCTAAACAGCAGCAATAACATTACATCTGTCTGATAAATCATTCATGAGTCTACTATTAGAACTTTATTTCCTGGACCGAATGAATCTTAATGCATTGATAGGCTAACATTCTGGTAGGATCCTATGCTGTTAAAAAGCCAACAAAAAAACAAATCTAAATTTTTTAAAATCGCTTTTGTCTTTAAAAAAATGATAATCAATAAAAAATAATTTAAATTTTAATGATAATTTTTATATAATTTTTAAAATTTTGTATTTAAAAAGCTTTTTAAAAATATAATTAAGGCTTCGTTTGCAGCAGCTTTCTTAGTATGTTTTTCAAATCACAACTATTAATTTCTGTTTGGCCATTATTTTTTCGCTGTTTAAAAAATTTGTACTAAAAAATTACTTTCTACAGTAACTTTATGAAATTATAAAAAAGCTGTCCCAAACAAAATCTAAAACCATAATTGAGGAAAGAGTTTTATAAAATCATAAGCAAAAAGTATAAAGTGAAGTTCAAATGTCAATGGAACAAATAATTTGTAACTTTTAAAACTCAACAAACCACTGGGCCCAAAAATGATGAGAAATCTGCTTGAAAAAGATCTGGATCCATCCATTAGACTTCAAAACAGTTTTATTAAATGCCAAGTCATCAATTTCTATAAATAGTAAGAAGAATTAAGCCACAATGAATCAAAAGTGTAGTTAGGTGTGCTTAGTACTTTTAAAGTTCTAAAAAATGTTAAAACTTTAGTCATTAAGTAAAATTAAATAATTTTATTATCATTAGGAGACAGATTTAATCATACTAATCAGTGATTATGGTGAATGGTCATAGGCTCACATAAACACATATGCTAGTACATCATGATTAGGTGTTGCTGTTAAAATAATAATTAAGGGGTGCAACCGAGTCAGGCCAACTCGCGAGCGGACTCGGGCTCCACTTGTTAACGAGCTCACGAGCAGAAGGCGGAACGGCGGGGGCGGGGGCGGGAGGCTGAATAGCGAGGAGCGGAAGGCAGAACGGCAAGAGCGGAATGCGGAACAGCGGAAGCTCGCGTGCGAACTGCGAAAGGCAGAACTGTGTGCGAGACGCTGAACTCTGTGCGAACCGCCCAAGCACGTGCAAGTTGCGGAACTGCATGCAGGACTCGGAACTGTGTGCAAACAACGGAAGCCGCGTGCAAACCGAACACATTAGCCGCTTGACAACAAGTTTTTTTATGGCGAGTCGAGCTCGACTCGAGTTCGAACTCATGATTTGGCTCGTGTCGAGCTCAAGTTAGGCCTGACTCGAGCTCAACTCAACTCGTTTGTACCCCTAAAATAATTATTACAAGCACTGTCATGTCAATGAACCTTACCAATTAATTACGCTTACATAGTCGCTCAACTATCCAACATGAAAGTGAGAGAGGATGGAAGAAAAGAGGATAAAGGATAGAATTGGGATCTTAGAGCTTGCAATGATTTTTATACATAATTTGGATTTTTTTTTTAAAAAACACTCATTTTACCTTATCATAATTTAATTCACATATTAATAATCAATCAATCAACATCATCAAAATTAATATATATCCGTTTATAAAAATAAATGTTACAAGTATAAGATCAAATTTCTTGAATTCAAATTATCTAAAATCAAATATAATCTTTACCAAACATTCAAATTCAAAATTCATATTATTCAAAGAACAAAATAAAATAAAACAAATAAAACCAATACATGAGAATATTATACCCTTATTACATGTAGTTATAAAATGGCTTGAAAATTGTTATGTTGAAATTTGATTTGACTCCTTATAATTGGCATAAAAGAAATTAAACATTTTTTTTTTAAATTTGGACAAAATATATTTACTTATTATTTATTTGTGTTTTTATTTTTATTAAAAAATGTCAAGTTTCTTTAAACACCTGAAATATATAACTTTTAAGCGTTTTTATTATTTTTAAAATATGACCACTAGGCAAAATAAATAAATATATGCGATATTCAATAAAATAAAAACTTAAATAACATATATTAATAATATCAAATATGATTTTATTTCATATCCAAGCATAAATAAAATAAAAAATAATATCAAATGGCCTTTGAAATTTGATGAGTTGATCTAACTGAATAATCAAGCAATCACTTTGCAGTGTATTAACTTAATGTGGCTCACAAAGAACTTTTTTAAAGAGCTTGCTGGAGATGGCCAAGATGGAGGAAATAACATCAATACATCTAATGGTAGAGACTACATAGCTATATATATGGAATAGTAAGATTAAGAGGTCCAAAGAACACAAAAAACAGAGGCTTAAGCTTTGTTTGGGACAGTTTTCTAACTGCTTTATTTTTCAGACCACAATCACATTTTTTATTTGGCCACTATTTTTTCATTGCCTTCAATAATTTTTTGTGCTATGAAGTTGCTTTCTATTATAGCTTTTAAAAAACCGTTTTCTACACAGCAGCTTTATAACCACCTTTATAAAAAAATTGCAGCCGTCCTAAACGGACCTTTAGTGTTGAGCAATTTTTGCAATGTGGACCAACAATGGGCTAGACAATAATTGTGATAGTGGCATCAAAGTCGCAATTGTCTATAAACGAAATTAAATTATTATTATTATTATCATTATCGTTATTATTATTACTACTACTTAGATTTATGTTAGGTAGTATAGTGCATACTATTCTAATTAATGATACAACTATTGAATATCATGGTGATGATGTTGTCTCATTATAAACCACCATTAGTATTAATATGTGAAAAACAAATAACCAAAAACAAGACCGGACAAATTAAATGGCCAAAAAGCTTAGATAGAGACCCAAACCTATAATAATTTTACATTGGTCCCTTTTCCACATAACTTGAGTACCAAATCACATGTTAAGAAAGGAGAGGAGTAAAGAACAAAAAGATTTACAACAAGCACTGAACACCTTTGTACTTCTTGTCTTGCTCCTTTTTTCTAAAATTATCAGTATACCCAATCTCCAAAAAAAGAAAAGGAAAAAAAAAAAACTTCATTCAAGCATGTGCTCAAAAAGCTTGAGCTTTACAATAAAAGAAGTTTTTCCTTTGCTCTAAAATTTTATTTGGGATGATTTTTTTATTATTTTTTAAAATAAATTTTTAATACAAAAAATTTTTTACTAAAAAATTGATTTAAAAACAGTAAGAAAGTCATCTCAAACAAAGTCTAAGAGAGATTATTGTGTAGCTAAATATTCATAATGTTACATATATGTATTTCAATATGTATTATTATGTATTAATATATATTGCTACACATTTCATAATTTTACATAATAAGATATTGATAAATATAGTTCATAAGTGTACAAATAATTCCTTTTGTATTTGAATAATACGATAATCCTTCATTAGCAACTCAATTTTTATCTATTTTGATAAAATTTTCTTATGAAAATAATTCGAATTCTATTCTTGATATGTCACCAACAATCGCATTGGTCTAGCACGAATCTTGAGGCATATTTAAGTTATCATCTTCCAAAGTTAAATTTAGGACCATCTGAACTTCAATTTCAGCAAACTTACAGCCAAATTGTACGTCTCACTAAGATGAATCCGACGACTCCAAAATCGATCCAATCTGAGCCCAAATAGGCTCAAATCAAGGGATTAAAGCAAATTGGGATGCATTAGAGCATTAATTGGATGACCAAATGATATCCAAATATAGTATGCTTATAATTAAATCAAACGACTCGACGAGATGAATCCAACGAGCCCAAGATCACTTAATTTTGACGTCATTAAGACAATTAAATGTTGAATGAATGTTATATGATTGATAGAAACAATACGAGACGTTCGATGGAGCACTCCAAAATTATCCTAGATCTTCTTCATATTTATTGAGCATCTCACTCTCAATATCTATAAATAGACCTCACTCTATACAAAAGGGGGACATATGTGGGGCTTGGACTTTTGGAAGCTTAAACTATGGGCTAGAGACTCAAGAGAGCTCTGAGGCTCGAAGCATCCTAGAGTTCCACCCCGACGCCACCACCTGTGAACCCTCACTACCAAGCCACCGCTGCTGAACCTCTACCTGACCATCGTCGTTGAACCTCTATCCTACAGCCATCGTCAGGCCTTCATTTAACCATCGTCGCTCGCCGATTACAGTCCCTCCCATAACCGTCACCCACTGACTATGGTCCTTCCGACCACTATCGCCCATCGACTACGGTCCCTCTGACCACCATCGTCTACCGACTACGATCCCTCTGATCACCTTCACCTACCGATTATGATCCCTCCCAACATCGTTAGTTGTCGACTATGGTCCCTCCTACCACCATCGCCGGCCAACTATGGTCCCTCCAACCATTGTCGCCCGTCGACTACGATCCCTCGGCTACCGTTGCCCCTCGACTATAATCCCTTCGACCACCATCACCAATCGACTACGGTCCCTCCGACCAATATTGCTCGCCAACTACGGTCCCTCATACCACTGTCGCCTGCCAACTACGATCCCTCCGACCACCATTGCACGTCAACTACTGTCTCTCCCACCTCCATCACCTACTGATTACGATCTCTCCGATCACCATCGCTCGTCGACTATGGTCCCTCTAACCACTATCACCCGACAACGGTCCCCTCTATCTCGGTCACCTAACTATGGCCCCTCTTATCTTCGTCACCCGACTAGGGTCCTACCAACCAAATGAATAGGCCAACATTCTTTTGAGAATAACTCTCATATAATTGGATTCTTCCAACTCCTACCATGCAATGTGCTATATATGATGTATTTGTGTTACATTGAGCCAACACATTCTCCCGAGGAAGGGCGTCATTTGTAATCGGCTATAAACACTAGTAAAATTATTTTAACCGGGCCAGCCCCGATGGTTTTTCCTATTTTTTAGGATTTTTCATGTAAACTTTTTATTGTCTCTTATGACTCTTGCATCTCTCTCTCTCTCTCTCTCTCTCTCTCTCTCTCTCTCTCTCTCTCTCTCTCTCTCATCTGTCTGCGTGCTAGATTTTTCTACAAAGTTAAAATGCTAAACTCTATATCTCTCTACTGTTAAGAATATTCCAGAACACAATAATTCTTATGAATATACTTTTTGCTACGTTGGAATATTGCGGGTTTTATTTTTATTTTTCAGCTTATTGATTTAATATAATTTTATGTTATTATTATTATCAACTTCATCATCATTGTTGTTGTTGTTGTTGTTATTATTATTATTATTATTATTATTATTATTATTAATAATTTATAGGACATTCGAAGCTTCAATTTGTGGGAGATCCATGCGGCCTCGTTATCATATTTTGGTCTCAAATCCTTTGTAGTCCTAAATGGACTTTAATTTGAACGTAACCTTAAGTGGCCTTCTTTTGGGCCAAACTTACTATTTTGGGCCTTCACCGATTAAATCTTCATTTCACCTCTCAAGGTCATCATTATTATGCTTTTCTTACCACTGAGTAAAATAAATTTAATCAAAATTAGATTTTTAATTATAAATAGTTCTTTTAATAGTAATTAAGTCCTATTTATGTAATTTTAGAGCACTATGATGATTGACGAGTTAAGAAAATACAGTTGAACTAAAAATGGAACTAAACAATTCTTTCAACTCATCTCTAACTTAAAACATCTTTTCATTAACATGAAACTGTAAGATCCAGAGGCTGGCGAGACTTATGGAGAGGAGAAGAAAAAGCATAGAGGAATAGAGAAAGAAAATGTATCTTATTCATCTCATTACAGGTGAACGTATAGGCTATTTATAGATAGCTTGCTAAGAGGAGAAACAAGAAAGTACAGCAATATATAACAGAAATGACACGTCAGCTGCTGATGCTCTAATATGCCCCCTCAAGTTAAGGATCCAACGGTTGGATGGTTAATTTGCTGCGGAGAGTATGAAACCGTTTGATGGGGAGAGGCTTCGTAAGAATGTCCGCAATTTGGTCAAGTTAGCTGATGTGCGAGACGGAGAGAGCACCGGATTTGATGTGTTCGCTGATAAAGTGATAGTCAATTTCGATATGTTTTGTCCTTGCATGAAAGACGGGATTGTTGGCGAGGGCGATGGCGGATGTGTTGTCGCAATGTATGATGGTAGGATGTTCTTGTGGTAGTTGAAGTTCATGCACAAGTCGCCGAAGCCATAAAACATCGGAAGTTGCGGTGGAGAGGGATCTATATTCTGCTTCGGCGGAAGATTTGGCAACTGTGATCTGCTTTTTGACTGACCAGGAAATTAAATTTGGTCCGAGAAATGAGCAGAAACCTGTGATGGATTTGCGGTCTTTGGAGTCGGCGGCCCAGTCGGCGTCAACGTATGTCCTGAGTTGAAGATTGCCTGTAGTTAGAGGGAGACCGAAGTGAGAAGTACCTTTGATATATCTGAGTAGGCGTTTGAGAGCTTGATAATCCTGATCGGTGGGGGCATGCATATGTTGGCAGATGACATTTGTTGCGAAGGCGATGTCCGGTCTTGTAATGGAGAGATACTGAAGAGAACCTGCCAGCTTGCGGTAAAGCTGTGGATCGGAGTAAAGTGGATCTGCGGAGGATCTGGAGGAGGATTTGGGAGTCATGGGAGTGGGAGCTTGATTGCAGTCCGCAAGACCTGCTGTAGAGAGGATTTGATTTGCATAGTGCTATTGATGAAGAAAGAGATCTGTTGCTGTTTTGACAATCTGGATGCTGAGAAATAGCGATATGTCATGCATTTGTTTCAATTTGAAATGAGAATGTAGTTGTTTGAGTAGCTCCTGTATTGTATGATTATCATTTCCTGTTAAAAGAATATCATCAACGTATATTAGTATAAACAAATGAATATGATTGGGATGATAGAGTAGAAGAGAGGGGTCCGAGCGGCTGAACACAAAGCCAAAGGTCTTAAGGAACGTGGTGAACTTTTGAAACCACTGTCTCGGCGCTTGCTTTAAACCGTAGAGTGACTTGTGAAGCTTGCAAACATAGTCGGGATGTTGTTGATCGAGAAACCCTGGTGGTTGTCTCATGTAGACGTCTTCTTGTAGATCCCCATGCAGGAAGGCGTTCGAGACATCCAATTGAGTGATGGGCCAACGGCGATTGAGGGCTAGCGTGAGTAGGATTCTGATAGTGGGCATCTTTGCAACTGGACTGAATGTTTCTTTGTAATTAATGCTGAATTGTTGTGCGAATCCTTGCGCGATGAGTCTAGCCTTATAACGACTTATGGTGCCGTTGGGAAGCATTTTAGTTTTGAAAGTCCACTTACTGCCGAGAACGGGGGCGTTCGGTGGGGTTGGAACGAGGGACCACGTACCCTGTTGTTGAAGAGTAAGAAACTCAGCTGACATAGCAGAACGCCAGTGAGGATATTGAGAGGCTTGCTTATATGTGGTTGGAGTCGATAGAGTGATGGACAAATCGAGAATTTGTTTGGGGCGAGTGATACCAGACCTTAATCTGGTTTGCATCGGGTGTTGAATGTGTTGCGAAGGTGGAGATGGTTGATTGGTAATAGGTTCTGATGTGGGCAGTAATTGAGTAGGAGTAGAATGTGATGTCCGAGAAGGGATTTCGGTTTGAGGGACGGACTGAGCGGGTGAGCTTTGGGAAAGGGTTGACGTGGGTATGAGGAGGAGTGGAGAAACAGAAGATGGCTTGTTTGGCGTGACAATGTGTGAGGCAGCTGATTTAGAAGGAAAAATCTGTTCGTAGAAAATGACGTGTCTTGATATGTGAAGTTTGTTGGTGAGAGTATTAAGACAGCGATATCCTTTGTGAGAGGATGAATAACCAAGAAAGATACAGGGTTGATACCTTGGAGAGAGTTTATTAGGCGCATATGGTTGAAGCCACGGAAAACAAAGACAGCCGAAAGTGCGAAGATGAGAATAAGTTGGAGAGCATCCATGAAGTTTTTGGTAGGGAGTTTGATTGGTGATTGATTTAGATGGTAGACGGTTGATCAGATAGTTGGCCATGGAGATAGCTTCTGCCCAGAAAGAAATAGGTAGATTGGATGCATGGAGCAGGGTGCGGGTAATATCCAGAAGATGACGATGCTTATGTTCAGCGACCCCGTTTTGCTCAGGAGTATGAGGGCAGCTGAGTTGATGGGTGATGCCATGAGTAAGCAGGAAGTTCTTGAATAAGGTGCTTGTAAATTCTCCACCACCATCTGAGCGGAAAAATTGAGGATATGTGTTGAAATTATTTTTTATTAAGGAGCAGAATTGTTGAAATTTTGTGAAAGTTTCCTGCTTAGAATGCATTAAGTACAACCAAGAGAATTTGGTGAAATCGTCAACGAATATGACATAATTTTTATAACCATTAAAGGATGGATGGGGTGTTGGTCCCCAAACGTCAGAGTGCACAAGATAGAATGGTTTATGCGAGATGGAAGTACTTTTATTAAATGGCAACTTGTGGCTTTTGGCCACGTTACAGGATGTACACATATACGAAGACGAAACTTTATGTAAAGCAGAAATTTGGGGAGTTAAAGAAGAGAGAGTTTTGTGATTTGGGTGGCCAAGACGGGCATGCCAAATGACGGAGGAGTTGGTAGCCGCTTGAAGAGCAGTGGTAGACGGAGGCTGCGGATTCGAGACTTGGTAAAGACCGTTATGGAGATGACCACATAGAAGAGGTCGACTGTCCTGCATATCCTTAATCACAAACCCATTAGCATCAAAGGAAACAGATACATTGTTGTCTGAAGTAAGTTTAGAAATGGAAATTAAATTGTGTGTTAAGGAAGGAACGTGCAGAAGTTTGCGAAGATAAAGCTTACGAGCAGATTCAGGAAGGGGAAGAAGGCCTTGTCCAGAGGTTTGTATCGGCAGCGAGTTGCCATTTGCTATGGATACAGAGTGATTTCCTTGATAGGAAGCGGGATGCTGCAGTCTTGAAAGATCGTTGGTGAGATGCACCGACGCCCCGGAATCAAGAACCCAATCATTGTATGAAGGGTTCGGCTGATGAGTGAGTAGAGCCCGTGACGAGGAGGCGGACGGCGCATATTTTGGATTGCAGCGATGCCAACAATCGATTGCCGTGTGACCACGTTTGCCACAAATTTGGCACTGTGGACGAGCAGACGTTGAAGAGGCAGAGGGAAATTTGTCGGGCGAAGAGTTCTAGGACGCGTACTGATTCTGGGAGGAAGTGTTTCTGCCTTTGGAGGATCGGTAGGTACCCCGCCTGCTTGAGTTGCTGTTCTTGTTTGAATAAAGAACTGTTGTGGTGGATAAAGAATTTGTCTCTTTGGATTATTCATGTTGAACATTAATTTCCTCGCTACAAAGAAGAGAGTAGAGAGTGTCGAGATCAATGGGGTGTAAGGAGGTGCGAATGGAAGTTTTGAATGGATTATAAGTGGAGGGAAGTCCATTTAGAATGTGTAATATGATGTCTTCAGTATCAATTTTGGATCCAGCTGCGGCGATATTGTCGACGAGCGTCTTGATGGATGCAAGATATTGTTGCATAAAATGATCCTGCATTTGGACATGATGCAGTTCGTTCTTGAGTTGAATAACTCGAGAACGATTTGTGGGTTGAAGACGACGTTCAAGAATGGTCCAAACTTCATGCGCCGTGGAAGAAGTGAGCACATATGGTAGAACCGGCTGTGAAATTGTGGCGAACAAGGCAGAAGTCAAGTTGCGATCTATGAATCGCCACAGATTGTAATCAGGTTGAGAAGTATCGGTGGGAGCAGCGGTATCTCCGGTGAGATAACCAAGAAACCCATTGGCGGTGAAGTTATGAAGAAGTTGTTGCCGCCATAGAGCGTAGTTATCAGTAGATAGTTGAATTGGGATAAGATGCTTGAGATTAGATATGAAGAATTTTAAAGCGGTAGGCATGGTAAAGTCTGTAGTTGAGTCGGAGATCCTGGAAGTGGGTGGGAGGGATGAGACAGAATCGTGATCTGCCATCAGCAAGGAGACCGTCAATAGTGATGAGGAAGATCAGTGAGCGGAGGGATCAAGATGCTCTGATACCATGTAAGATCCAGAGGCTGGCGAGACTTATGGAGAGGAGAAGAAATAGCCGAGAGGAATAGAGAAAGAAAATGTATCTTATTCATCTCATTACAGGTGAACGTATAGGCTATTTATAGATAACTTGCTAAGAGGAGAAATAAGAAAGTACATCAATATATAACAGAAATGACACGTCAGCTGCTGATGCTCTAATAGAAACTTGCTAAATCCCGCTTAAAGCGTAAACTTATCATCATCTTAACTTATTTTGGCTTCCTTCAACTTTGATATGCCACCAAAACTCATCATGATCATGCATGAATCTCAAGGCATATTCAAGTAAAAAACTTTACACAGCTCATCTTGGTCTGTTGGTTGGGAGCTTAGGCTACCAACTAAGAGGTCTTGGGTTCGAATCTTTTGTATGCGATGTGTGCGTGAGTATGCCTTAATTGGCCTAAATGTCCAAAAAAAAGTAGGAAGCTTTCAAAATGAAATTCGGGACCATCTGAGCTCCAATTCAGCAAACTTATAGTCAAACTGAATGTCTCGAAGAGACGAACCCAACGACACCAAAATAGGTCCAATCCGAGCCCAAATGGGTCTAAATTAAGAGTCTGAAGCATATTCGGAAGGTTCAAAGCATTAATTTGATGACAAAATGATATCCAAATGTGGCATGCTTATAGTCGAATCGAGCGGCTCGACGAGACGAATCCAATGAGCCCAAGATCATTAAGGCACTTAAACATTTAAAAAATACTCTATGATATGGTGGAATTAATACGGGCCATCCGATGTAGCACTCCAAACCTACCACAGATCTTTTCTATATTTACGAGGTGTGCCACTCATAAAAACCACTCTTTACATGAAGGGGGGCCTTCTGGCTGAAGATTTGAGAGAGTTCTGAGGCTTCAAGAGCTCTAGCATCACCACCGGCGAACCTCCGTCGACCATCACTGGACCACCGCCTGGCCTCCAACTACCTAGCACCATTGAATTTCCACTCTACCGCCGACCATCATCGTACTTCCACTTAGCCGCCGAGCGTCGCCGGACTTCCACCTGTTGATTGTCGGACCACTTCCGTCCATCAACCACCATCGGACTACCACCCGGCCGCCAATAGTCGTCGAACTTTCGCCGACCATCATATGACAACAGCTTGGCAACCGACCGTTGCTGGACTACCACCCACCCGTTGACCGCCGCTAAACCTCCGCCCAACCATCGTCGAACCACCGCATGGCCACCGGTCGCCATCAGACTACCTCATGTCCGTCTACTGCCACCGGACATCCACGTGGCTGCTAACTATCGCCGGACTTTCGCTCGACCATCGTCAGATTGCTGCCCGGCCACCGACCTCCACCACCTGCCGACTATAATCCCTTAGACCACCGTAGCTTATCGACTACAGTCTTTCTGACCACCGTCGCCGCGACTACGATCCCTCCAACCTCCCATCGCTCGCCAACTATAGTACCTCTGACGTCCGTCGCACACCAACTACGATCCCTCTGACTACCGCCACCCTCCGACCACCATCGCCTACAGTCTATGGTCCCTCTAACCTCCGTCTCCCATCAACTATGGTTCCTCCAACATCTGTCGTCTGCCAACTATACTCCCTTTGATCACTGTCGCCCATCAACTACGGTCCCTCTAATTACTATCATCAGCCAACTACGATCCCTACAACCTCCGTCGCTCACTGATTACGGTCCCTTTGACCTCCATTGCCAGTCGACTATGGTTCTCTAACATTTGTTGCCCTCCGAATACGATCCCTCCGACCATCATCACCCGTCGACTACAGTCCCTCTGACCTTCATCGCCTGCCAACTAAGGTCCCTTCGACCTCCATCGCCAGCTGACTATTGTGATGCCCCAGAATCTAATTTAGAAAAATTATTCTTTTAATAAATAATAACCATAGCTATCTAATATCATTTATCAGTAATAAACAATAGATTCTATAATTCAAAATATCAATATATACAATATATACATCTATATTCAATCCCAAAAATAATATATAATACTTATGATATATACAATCATCACATATCTATCATATCCTGAGTATAAAAAAATAGCTAAAATAAAAAGAACCTGAACATAAAAGAATCCTGACCAGCCTCACACTCCTGATCATCTGCCGTGACCTAAAATCATTTAACCACATATAATAAGCTTAAAAAAGCTCAACAAGTCACTAAAACTTACAACTGAATTCAAAGCATGACAAATGAGCAATATGCATGTCAACAATCAATTCATAGAATTTACATTCATATAATCATTGAATCAGTACAGAAATGATAAAATTCACATGCAACAGTAGTAGAATTTATAAATAGCAAAATACTATGATACGAAAGCCAGTAAAATAATAAACTAGTATGAGTATCAAATATATAAAGAATTCATCGTATCCGTAATACCAATCAATATAGAAATCATATAAATCATCAAATCAAAATATTATTAAAGATTATTAAAATTATATCAATATAGTAAAATCATATAGGAATATATCCATACTATCCAGGTATTCTATATCACATGCTTAGTATCAGTATAGTGAATTCATAGTATCAAATAGTATTAGTATCTAAATCGGTAATAATAATAATCCAGTGGTAGGAGCAATAGAATAATAGAATAAAAGTAAATACGTGCAGTAATAATAAATTCGTACAATAATAAGAATAATGTCTCAAGAACATGTATTTTACTAGTCACACTAAACAAGTAAGAAATCCTAACTATCACAATATTTTTCAGTATTGTATGAGTATCAGTAAATTATTGGCTCAGTAAACAGAGTCGTCACTCTTTGCTCGTCGGCATAATAATCATCTCCTTTTAACTCATAATCAATGTATCAAGTGAATCAGTAGAGGATGACACCAAACCATAGTATTTAAAAGAAAGCTCGTCGACCCACCATCCTGTACAGGTCAATAAGTCTCCAACCAATGGGTCAACCAGTCTTTACTTGTCTTTTGCACACATATTGTTATCACAGTACTATAATAGTAATCTCAATCACATATCCACATTCATTTTCAATGCATTGTAGTAAATAAAACATATTTAGCTTAATTCAGAAAATATCAAAATATCATTACGGTAGACAACAAAAATACTACTGAGTAAAAATTTATTTTTTCAAAATTTAATCAAATATTACATAAAATAATATTCTAAAGCTTTAGTTGAATTAAATCACTATTTTTAGACGTCAAAATAATTATTTGAGTAGGAAAAAAAATTGTATTTTCAAAATTACAAGGTAAAAAATCTCAAATAAATATTCAAAACATATATAATCTCAATCTCTATAATATATAAAAAAGTTGCGTAGTGAAAGTTTTATTAATATAAAATTATCATCATTTTTCGGTAACAGAAATACAAATTTATTTGAAAAAATATTAAAAACATAAAATTCTTGAAATCAGAAATAAGGCAAATGTTCCTTACAGTGAGACGGGCAATTTTCTTAATAGGCTCGACGGACAAAAATCGCACCGCAGCCTCCAAATATAGGTTTTCTTCTTTCTCTCTCTTCTATTTCTCAATAGTTTTCTCTAAAACCTCTCTGTTAGCCGATTTAGGGAAATTTAGAAGAAAAACAAAGTAATGGAATAAGATATTTTAAGATATTTTAATATAATATTATATAATTATTTAATATAACTATTTAATTTAATTAATTTTTTAATATAAAATTTATATAAATCATTTTGGGCTTCAAAAATTATAAAAAAATATTCAAAAAATAAATTATTTTATTCAAAAAATATTGGTGAAATTGGTTTGTAAAACAGACACATAACGGTCCCAAAATCCCCACTTGTACCGATAGGTGCCAATTTTTCTTAAAAATTTTCACTGGTGCCCAAAAATTATAAAAAATTTTGTGTAAGTAAAATACTATAATAACAATGCTATGGCGAAGACGATTTGCGATTTGAAGTTATATTGACTCCAAAAAAAATTTATTTGACATAGTCAAAATATAAGTTATTACAACGATCCCTCTGACATCTGTCATCCGCCGACTACGATCCCTCTGACCACCGTCGCCTGCCGACTACGATCTGTTCGACCACTGTTGTCAGATGACTACGGTCCTGCAGACCTCCGTCGTCCACCGACTACAGTCCCTCCAATCTCTGTCGCCCACCAACTATTGCCCCCTCCAACCTTTGTCGTCCGCCGACTGTGGCCCTCCGACCTCCATCGTAAGCCGACTACGATCCCTCCAACCTCCATCACCCACCGACTATGGTCTCTCCGACCACCATTGCCCGTCGACTATGGTCCCTTTGATCGCCGTCTCCCACCTATTACGGTCCCTCCGAGCTCCATCACCTGCTGACTATGGTTCCTCCGACCACCGTCGCCCACCGATTATGGTCCCTCTGACCTCTGTCACCCGCTTACTACAATTTCTCTAATCTCTATTGCCCAAATACAATATTTCCAACCAAATGAACAGGCCAACATTCTCTTGAGAATGACTCCCTTATCATTGGATTCTTCCAACCCCAACTATGTAATGTGCTCTATATAATACATTGAGCCAATGTCTTTCCCCTGCAGAGGGGCACCATTTGTAATCGACTAGAAACACTAGTGGAACTATTTTAATTGGGCCACGCCCTGTGATTTTTCCCCTTTTTAGGATTTTCTACGTAAAAATCTTGGTATCACTTATGACTCTCGCACCCCTCTCTTTTTATCTGGATGTATGATGGATATTCGGTCAAAGCTAATACATTAAGCTCTTTATCTGCAACAAACTTAAACTCCAACAAATTAAGGTTTCATTTGAGACAACTTTCTTATTGATTTCTAAAGCAACTTTTTAGTACAAAAATTTCTAGAATTAAAATTTTTTACAGTAGAAAATTATTTTATATAGCAATTAGACAGCTGTCTCAAATGAAGCCTAAGAGAGTTGAAATAGTTTGCATACCTTCATTCATTAGAAAAAAATTAAAGAAGGAAGATATTTAGCTAGGAATTTAATTTATAGGAAATTTATCATCAAATGTTGTTAAATCCGTTACAGACCAAAATATTACTTATCAACTTTAAAACATGTAAAACTCTTCCACTACTGAACAAAGATAAAGTGGCACATCTTCTCAATTGAATGATCATCCGGACGTAAGTGAGAATTGAGAGCTGCTTTGATAAATTTGCTTCAAAAAAATCATCTGAACTTAAATGAACGAGGGACAATCACCTTCCAGTTTTCACTCAAATAGGTTCACCATTAAATGATTGCTTAAAATTTCTAAGGAAATGCAAAATATTTTGGCCCCATTGTTAGGAATATTGCGATAAACATCGAATTCAAGTTCTCCAACAATTTTAGATAAAAGGTGGATTCTAGTTCGCGGACGACTATAAATACTGAGAGAGAAAATTGAGGAGAATTACCTCGTTGTTTATTCTGATCTTTTTTTTTTCGACCAACGAGCCACAACTCGATCCGCATGATCTAATTTTTTTATGATAGTACTTTTTATAGAATAGAAGAGCTATTAATTCTCTACTATAAACTTGTAATATGAGAACTAATAATCTTAAATTTTCATTATTCTATGTGATTGGAGATTTGGCCATGGTGTCAGTGTAGAGTTCGAGCATTGTAGCTGGGAAGGCGTCATAGCTAAGTGGAGGGTTGGGGATCAATGTGCTCCGGCGATGGGATCAACATTACTTGGGAGGATATGCGCAGACGGACCCGATCAAACGAAGATGCAATGCCAAATTGGGCTGCACGAGGTAATGGTGATGAAAGTCGCGACAATGGTTGTCGAGGTAAATCTTGGCGTTGGCGGCGAAGCCCTTCGATGGAATCGACCCGACGTTCACATGAATAGTCAGGCAGACTAGTTATGATGGAGACGACAACCGACTTTGCTGGAGATTGGGAAGGTGCGCATAATATGGTCAATGATCCGTGAATCAGGAGAGCATTGAGATAGTTAGGTTAGGCGCAATTGGTTCGACGCTTGGAGCCCATTAATGAACACTGAGAGGCAATTAAAATGGATCTTGTCTGTACATAATATGTGCATAATATGCGTATAATAAACATACTGTATATAGATGATGTGGTCCTTTTCGATTGGAGTCTGGACGCCGTCTAGGACTAGACGGAGCAATGACCGTCAAAGGCGTGACTCTTGGACAGCATTGGATGTGGTTGTGGCTGAGGCGAAGGAGAAGGAATAGCATGTAGTATCCACACTTGCTATGACTCTAATAACTAGTTGAAACAAACTTAAATCATTGAAATAACTACTTGATAATTTTGACGCTCTTAAGCTGGAAATGGATAAAGTCATTGAAATAAAAGTTGTGAATGTTTTTGTTTGCTTCTCAAAACATGTAAGAACTTAAAATTTACATAATAAATAAGAAAATTGTGTTTAAAATACTGAGAGGGCTGTTAGTTTCATTTTTAGAAATTTGGATTAATTTTGAAATATGATTATGCAAGTTTAATCATAATTAAAAAGCTAACATTAAATAAGAATAAATAATCTTATATTTATAAATTAATATTATTATTATTGTCTAATTATATGATTAATGCATGGCTAAAGAAGTAAAAGCTTAACATGTGGCACATGGAGCTATGAGTGCTAGTTTAGTGGTAAAAGATGAAACAAGAGGAAATAAATTGAGATAAATACTTTTGTATACTTGCATATATATATTTATAGGTATTTACCACATAATCGGGAGTTATAAGGAGAGAACTCACATTTGATGGGCCTCATAGAGGAACTCACCGAAGGAACAT
Source organism: Dendrobium chrysotoxum (assembly GCA_019925795.1). NCBI lineage: Eukaryota > Viridiplantae > Streptophyta > Magnoliopsida > Asparagales > Orchidaceae > Dendrobium > Dendrobium chrysotoxum. The sequence continues at coordinate 18,731,862 of CM034308.1, forward strand.
TAGGCCCCACTCACCTGGGCCTGCAAAGGAAGGTCACCCCTCTTGGGGGTAATGAAGGATCTCATATATTAACCAAGCAACTCATCACTCGCCTTATGGATAGAAATAGAAGTCAACCACTCTCCTATTGCATTTGCATATGTTTTGATTTGAAGGGAAGAGAAATGAGTATGAAGAGTAAATAGTGCTTTAATTAGAGTTAGGTTATGATCATTTTAATGTTGTTGATGTAAAAGTTCTATTATGAAACTATGATGTAAAATATAATTTTGCTAGGAAATTGGATGTTTGTGATTAGATATCTAAAGTGGTTGAAGGTACATAATTATTCATATACCAATGAAAACTATCTTGGTCAAGCATGATTCTTGATGCAGATTTGAATCATGAACTTCCAAAATTAAATTATGGACCATCTAAACTTTAATTTCAGCAAGCTTATAGCTAAACTGAGTGTCTTGACAATACTAACTCAATGATACCAAAAGTGATGCAATCCGACCTTGAATGGGCCGAAATCAAGGGCCTAAAGCGTAATTTGAAACTTCAGGACATTAATTGGATGACCAAATGATCTCCAAAATTTGCAAACTACTAGTAAAATCAAGTTTCTCGACGAGACAAATCTAACGAGCTCAATATCCACTACAGGAAAATCACTCATTACCAACGGTAATTTCCCGCGGTTTGTAAATTTTCCAAAGTTTTTTCGGCAGTTTTTAAACCGCCAGAATAAACCGCCTAGGAAATGCAAACCGACGGCATATTTCCGGCGGCGATATTTTCTGACTGTTTTCGTTTGACTCCTACATCATTAATGCACTTAAATGCTAAACAAATATTTTATGATTAAGTGAATCAATATTGGTCGTCTGATGGATCATTTAAGATTTTATATATATTTATGGGCATGCTACTCTCAAAAAGCTATAAATATATCTACGCTCTCGACATGAAAAGGGACTTGGAACTTAGATTTTGGCTTGAGATTCAAGGGAGTTTTAAGTCTGTGACGTTGTCACAACCTAATAATTATAAAATGTATTTTTAAATGAAAAATAAAAAATTTTGAAATTTATGAACTGGAGCGCTGCGGCGCTAGGTATTTTGGCTCTCCAGCGCCCTAGTCTTGAAAAAATTTGAAAATGATCCGACGTAGTGGTGCCGGGATTTCTAACATGACGATGCCATGAACCAACATGCAGTGATGTAGCACTGTGATGTTTGAGCACCGCTACGCTAGGCCATAAACGGTATATATATATATATATATATATATATATATATATATATATATATATATATATATATATATATTGATTGCTTATAACTGATCATGCATTTATTATTCATGTTCATGTATATGCAATTTCATGATTTTATAAATTATAGACGGTTATACCATACATAGGTCAACACTACTTATATATAAGATACCGATATAACTTCTTCATGATTCACCTCCCTGACATACTAATAATATTGAATGATTATAGTACTGATGTTTTATCCCCTACAATTCTGATTGGGTGATTACTAATGTATTTCCATTCTCGCACATGTAGTTGATTTATAAATTTCAGTGTAATAATTCATGCTTTTCATTACTAGTCATATTGATTTATACTATTGATAATTTATCATTGATGAAATTGAAAGTTATTGATTATATAGATTGAGATGAACATGTATATTAATTTTGAGTCTTGCATTAAAAGTTTTAGTAAGTTTTGGATTTCTACTGAGCTTCGTAAGCTCATTATATGGTTTTATTAGTTTTAGGTCAGAGAAGATGTCATCATGTCAGGACTCTGTAGAGTGAGGTTGATTGAGATATTCAAATTTCTCCTTTTATTAGCTTTGTATGTTGTTTATTCTTTTTGTAGTAAGGAGCTTAAGATATATTATTGATTGTAATGATCTCTTGACTATTGTAATTATAATTTTGATGAATGAATATAGTTTTATATTTTGGTGTATCCATTAGATATATTGATTTATATTTATGATTCATAGAAACTCTGGTTGAGAGATTAAAAGATAAAATAGATAATTATTCTAATTTTGATGTTGTGGTGTGATAGAGGATCCCAAAACACCATGACAAAACCATTGATCGATCATTGTCATTGTACCACCATCCAACTATCACTGGTGAACTAATGATTGATCGATGCTATCACTTCAACGGTCGACCATTATTGTTGGGCCGCCGCCCAATGCCACAGTCTAACCATCACTCAACACCGCAATCGAGCCACTTCTGATCGTACCCGTCAGAACATTGCCCGATGCCTTCATCGAGCCACCATCCAACTGACAGTGTCAGAATATCACCAGATCACCATCATCACATCACACTCATTTTGACCTCCATAGCCAAACTATGACCCTCCTACCCATGCCACCTGGCTACAGTCTTTCCAACCATCATTGGCTGACTATGGTCCCTCAACAATGGTCCTAACCTCCCGACTAGGATTCTTTGACCTTGGTCACCTGACCATGATCTTTCCGACCATTATCACATGATTAAGCTCCTTCAACCACTATTGATCGAGTACAATCCTTACAAGCACTGTTGCTCGATTATGATCCTCCGGCTTCTATCGCCCGGCTATGATCATTCCATCCACCGTTGCCTGACTATGGACTTGCAACCACCATCGCATAACTATAATCCTTCTGACCATCATTGCTTAACCATAGTCCTTTTAACCATTGTAACCTGACTAAGATCCTCCGACCACCGTCGCCCGACTACGACCTTCCGACCACCGTCGCCCGACTACGATCTTCTGACCATCGTTGCCCAACTATTATCTTCTGACCACCGTCGTCCGACTACAATTTTTTGACCACCATCGCCCAACTATGGTCGATAGACCATCATCATATTGCTACTTCAACACTTCATCTCCTACAATCGTCAATAATGTCAATACATGTCATCACTTATAAGATTAATTCATGTCTTTAACATCAACTCTAACTACCAACATCAACACTAAAATTTATACTGCATTTTTTGGTTCTTTGATCTTCCTTTCTCAAATAAGTATGACCAATCAAACAAACAAATGATCTATCAAAGATAGCTCCCTTGCCACAGAGCTTTTCTAACTTAAATTGTGTAATATGTTATTTACATTGTATGGTATAAATACCTTATCTGAAGGATGGGCATTGCTAGTAATCGATGACAAATACTAGTAGAATCATTTTAATTCGATGAGTCCTGTAGTTTTTCATATAAAAACACTAAAGTTTCTTATCATTTTTGCACTCCTCTCTTAACTATATGGGCTAAATCTTCATGAAAAATTAGGACGTTAAACTCTTTGTCTACCATCACCAATGTTCCGCGCAACAACCATAAAATGTAACTGAAGTCTTAATATTTTATTCATTGTACTAGGATGTACGATGGATATTAGTGGCTTTCTATATATTATAGATGTTTGTGATAAGATTGACTAATTTTTTCTCAATATATATCTTGGAATGATCAGTGGAGCTTATCATGAACGAATATGAAATTTTCACATAATGAAAATTAGGATCAAAATCTTCCTCATCTATTGCGCCTCACCTTGATGCGATTAGTTTTTGTATGTGTTATATTAATTTGGGGCGTGACACAATGAGCTCTGACGATGGGATTAACATGAAATGGGAGGAGGACCAGATCGAATGGAGATGAAATTCCAGATCTGGGAAGGAGTTCACAACGATGGCTATTGTGGTAGATCTTGGCAGCGGTGGCCTAGAGGCTTTGAGATCTGAGTCTGACTTCTGAGGATGGAATCTATGTGAGGTGGCCATGGATGGTTGGGCAAACTAGATATGATGGAGACGAAAATCAACCTTGATGGGGCATAGCGAAGTAGCCGTGGGCGATGATCTGTGAATCATTAGGGCATTGACGTAGTTGGGTTTGACGATTAGAGTCCATCAAAGAAATCTGAGAGGAATGGTGGCTGGAAGAGGAGGTGAGAACGAGGTCTTGCGCAATCTTGATCAATGGTAGAGGACTGAAGCGAACATTTGAGGCGATAAGGTAGGAGACGGTAATTTGCAGAATGAGAAGCAGAGAAGGAGATTGAACGTGACTGGATCAAGAACAAATTGAAGCCACGGATCTGGTGTCGGCGAGGCAATCTTAGATGACAAAGGATGTTTCATGAACGGACAAGAGATGGTTGTCGCAGCAAGGACGAAGTGACAGCCGTCGAAGATGTGATTCTTGTATCGATATGGCAGCATGGATCGACGAACTGCGAACAGTGACAAAACGATAATTGGGTCGGGCAGATCTATGCGTTTTTTATCTGAAGAAATGCGAGCTGCAGGATACGGGCTGGAGGACGTTGACGTAAAGCAGAGCAAGATGAAGAGAACCATTGTTACAACCTCACTGATGGGAACACGATAAATGACGGATTCGACTTTATTGGCAACTCTAAATAAATTGTGAATTCTAGCTCGTTAATAACTCTAAAATCGGATGGGTGAGAAAGAAAAGGAAAAAGGAATACATATTTGGCCAGATTTATCCTATTCTTTCTTCCACGTTAAATTTCTTTTTAATAAGAGCCACTAATTCACTGTTATTAACGAATAATTACTCTTATTAATCTAATACAAAAATTAATCATCTCGTTTTCTTAATATCCTATCATTCTCACATTCTAAAGTTTCGTTTGGGGCGGTTTTCTTCTTGTTTCTCAAAGCAAATTTTTAGTACAAAAATTAAAATTTTTATACTAAAAAATTATTTTAAGAAGCAGTAAAAAAATCGTCTCAAACGAAGCTTAAATAAGAAAACTATTGTTATAAACCCACTGCTGGTATCATCATAAATAATGGATTTGAGTTGGTCGACTACGCTAGAAATCAAGTGCGTGAGTCATGGAAGAGGGAATGTATATTTGGAGTGACTTAGGCTTTGTATTGGACAGTTTTCTTACTGTTTTCTAAAACAACTTTTTAATGCAAATTTTCTAGCTCAAGAAAATTTTATACTAAAAACTGCTTTAGCAAAATAATAATAAAGTTGTCCAAAACAAAATCTTAGGATATGTTTGGGACTGCTTTTTCGCTTTTTTATTTTTTAGATAGCAACTATAATTTCACTTAGCCTCCTTAATTTTTGCATCTTATGTATTTTAAATTCACCATGAAATGCTTTTTATAAGAAAAATTAATATGGAATAAAGATTCATAAGCAAGTCGTTAAATTGCTAAATGCTATTATATTATAATATTATCTAGATAATAAAACTATTTATCAAATAATATATTTGTGTTTAATATATTTATTTTTATAATGCATATTTTGAATGACAAGTGATAGTTATTATTTTTTATTATTTTTATTATTTTATTAATGCTCTCAACATTGTAAAAAAATTAAAAATGGATCTAAAAATTATTGCAATTGATCTCCATGAGTTTCTATATTCTTAAAAAAAGCAAAAAAAGATGCCACAAAAAAAAAAACTTACAAATACACCTCATTCCTTACTCCTTAGGTTAGGGATTTGGTCTTCAATGACAAAATGAGATTGTTGCCCATCAAAATTGAGATATCATAAATGGAAAATCATGTATGTGTCACATGATGCTGCTTTTCAACATTCGAATTATAGTCCAAATGGAGACGATTTTCTTTGAAATTCTATGGAAAGAAAAACACATTTAATCTATTTTAATTCAACAATTAAAAAACAACAGCTTACTACGCACATCTGCTTTTGCATGTTGTTGGGGAAGTAAACCAAGCACCGAACTCAAATAAGAAAGAGAAAATGCAACGTGGAAAGAAAGAAAGCAAGAATTTAACATGGACAAATCCGAAACTTGGAAAAAAAACCATAGAGCCACATCACTATAATAAATTCACTATGCAAATTTGGGAGAAATTGTACATACCTCCTCTCTCTCTCTCTCTCTCTCTTTACTTATCTCTCTTCACTTTTGCCCCGTTCTCTATGCAAAATGGGCAAGTCAATCAAATCTTGGAGAAAATTGAAATAATCCTTAATAATCTTTAGTAAACGCTAGACCTTCTTATCACCCATACTTTAATCAATATAATCAATTCAGTGATAGGAAGACACATTTAGAAGATTTAGTGATTAAAATGAGAAACCAATTCCAGAGACATGCTACTTCAATTAAGAATTTGAAAAATTAATTGGGACAACTTGCAATTTTCTTCAGCATTAGACCCCATGGCACTTTACCTAGTACTACTGACGTTAACCCAAAGGAAAGAGAAAAAGATCAAAGTTAGGAGCAATTGAGGGTTAGTAATAATGCATCACAATCAAAATAAAAATCTAGACAAATCTGAGGGGATTTACATGCATATCACTCAAAATTTTATTATTTACATATCTAACATCTAAGCTTTAGTACTTACACACATAACACTTAAACCTTCAAATGATAATAAAATTATCACCAAACCCATTAAAATTTTGCAAGCCATGCAAATCCCATCATGGCTTCTTCGTTTTTGCACGAGTTGGTCTTGTCGCCACCTTCATAGGTTGTTGATCCCATCGCCACCTTCACAAGCTACTAGTCCCTTACTTAGCTTTACATGTCCTCTGTCTCATCGATGCGAGATCCATTGTAACTTCCAACGAGATCTTCATCTTGATGTTCTCTAGTGAGATCCTCATCACAACCTCCTCGCCTCAAACTATCATTTGGGGTTTCATCGTTAATAGAGTTAGGAGGGTCATCTATTATATGAATACTAAATTTCTTGTGTTAAATATGTATATGATGAAGCTTTAAGTAATATGTATATAAATCCCCCTTTTCTCATATTTTCATTGGTTTGACATGTAAGACCTTTAGGATCAGAGCACTGTTCAAATTGGTCTGATCTGACTAGAAGCCAGGTAATCTGTTGAATTTTTGCATTTGAACTATTTTGCATGTGTGAGAATGATCAGTCTGCATGAAAAATACTTGCATGTGTTCTGGAGTGAGTTCTAGGGGTTTGAAAGCATATCTAAAATTTTCCCATAGAGCGTCTCAGTGTTGTGTTTTCTTGTGCACCGGTGCTGGAACAGTAGCTCCTAGGCGTTGGGCCTAATTCTGCACTTAAAAATATCTGGATCAAATGTTCTATCATTCGGCACTAGGGAGAGAAGAGAAGAGAAGAGATTTTTAGAGAGAGATTCCATTTTGAATTGCTTCAAGTTATTTTTCAGTTGCCAGCCCAGTTTGAAAAGTTTCTTAGGTTGAGGTAAGTTGTGTTTTGTCTATCTCAATTTTCAACAATTCAAAGTTTTTTACATTTTTTTTTATCGAAATTATAATTTGGTTTTATAAAATTGTGGTCAAATTCTGATAAATTTCATCCACTTAACTTTTGGTTTATTGTTGATATGATTATTCTGGTCTTTTTGAGTATTTATTTAAGATTTTTCGCCTTGTGATTTTTATCAATTTAGAAATTTTATTTGACATCTAGAAATAATATTTTAGTTCAGTTAAAGCTTCAGAATGCTCTTATACACAATCTCAGGTGATTTGATTATTTTCTGAAAATATGAATTTATGCTCAGTAAATTTTTTGTTGCCTATCATTAAGGCATGTTGGCAAGTTCTGAATTTAGTTCAATTATATTTTATTAACTGCAATGCATTAAAATATATGTATATTGATTAAAATGTGAAATTTTGTTGGTGGAGAAAAGATATTATGTTGATAGAGAATGGATTTTGTTATCTAATATGTGTTAGAAACTTTGAAGCCTAAGGGCTATTATGATATTCCCTAAGAAGGGATTTTGTTTGTGTCGAGAAGTGATTCTGTTCGTGGCGAGAAGGAATTCTATTATTTATTATGTGTTGAAAATTTTAGAGCCTAAGGGCTATATTTATTAAGAAGGGATTCTATTGATAGCGAGAAGGGTTTCTCTTAATTGTTATATATGAGAAATTGGGCCTTGAGAGTTATTCTGGTAATTACTATGAAATATTTATTTATATTTCAATCAGTCTCAATATAGTTCAGTAGCTATTTAAATGCTTATTAAAATTCAGTATTGTTGCTAACTCAAATATACGCGGCGATAGATTTTAATTTTCCGTCTCAGCGTTGTACGTATATCCAGCACATAAACAGAATCGAAATAGTAACACCAAGATTTTTACGTGAAAAACCCTGGAAAGGGAAAAAACCACGGGGCCACGCCCAGTTGAAGGAGTTCCACTAGTGTTGTTTGAAGTACACGAGACTGATTCGTCCTTTAAATTCAGGACGATCAGATTACAATGAGTATCAGTTACAAGGACAAGCAGAGTTTTGACGTCACTTGAATGTCCGGCAGAATTCCGGCGTCACTTGGAAAGAAGTCCGGCGTCACTCGGGCGTCGGGTAGAATTCCGGCGTCGGGCAGAATTCCGACGTTGCTCCTGTGTCGGGCAGAGCTCTGGCGTCCCTCGGGCGCCTGGTGGTGCTTCGGTGGAGTTCCGGCGGTGTTCCGGCGGAGTTCCGGCGGTGGTCGAGGAAGAGCTGTTCCCTCCTAGGCTTCTCTTCTCTTCTTCTTCTCTTCTTCTCTTCTTGGCTTGGGTCCCCTCTTAAGAGAAATGAGGGGCTATTTATAGTTTTTCTGGAGTGGCATAGCCCGTAAATATGTGAGGGATCAGGAGCAAATAGGGAGTGATCCGGATGAACGGCCGATATTGAATCCCTTGATCGTGAATCGTTTATCAAGCATTTGAAGGTCTTAATGATATCAGAATTCTACGATCTTAGGCTCGTTGGATTCGTCTCGTCGAGCCGCTCGATTCGACTATAAGCTCGCCAAAATCGGAGACCGTTTGGTAACTCAAATAGCTGTTTGATGCTTCCAACAGCGCTTCAGGTACTTGATTTGGACTCACTTGGGCTCGGATTGAGTCGAATTTGGTGTTGTTGGATTCGTATTTCCGAGACGCTCAGTTCAACTATAAGTTTACTGAAATCAGAGTTTAAATGGTCTCCGAAATAATTTTTGAAGTTTCCAACTTGAGTTTTTCCTCGAGATTCGTGCCCGATCAAGATTATTTTTCGATGACGTATCAGTTGCCCCCCTATTTTTGGACGACAAAGCTCCAAGAGTCCAAAAATATATGTGTCGGCTTTTCACTTTGGCAAAATCGCAAAAATTTGTGTTCCAAGAATTACACGTTTGCTCGAACTTGATCATAGAGGCCCCGTTGAGCTCCGAAAGTGTCAAAATTGAGTCCGAAACGTCGAAAAACGTGTCCGAGGACCCCAAAAACGTCGAATTTGGACCGTCCGGGTCCAAAATCGGAGCCCGGGAACGGGTAGGCGGCCGAACCGGCCGAACCGGCAGGCCGCCGCCGCCGGCGCAGAACCACTCCGGAGCGCCTGCGGCCCGCGCTGGGCCTGCCCGCGGCCCGCGCTGGGCCCGCCTGTGGCCCGCGCCTGGGCCCGCGCGGTTTGGCTGGCCGCGCCCTTTCGCCGTGCCGCTTGGCCGGCGGTTAGGGAAACCGCCGGCCGGTTTTTTTTTTAAAAAAAATTTTTTTAAATGTGGTGGGGCCCGAAAAATTCCGAAAAAATTCCGAAAAATTTGAAAAATTTCAGGGAATTTAATAGAATTTTGGAATCCTCCCCCCCTTAAAGAAAACTATAAATAGACCCCTCAGGGCCTAAGTGAAACTCGCCCCTTCTTCCCTTCTTCCTCTGGCTTTCTAGCTTTTGGCATTCTGAGGCTTTCCACCATTTTTAAGTAGGTGACTTTCCCTACTTGACTTGGCGCCCCTCTTTTTGCGCAGAAGTTAGCGGCTTTCTCCCTTCCTCCCTCCGTTCTTCCTCCCTTTTTCTTCCTACTTCGGAGGCTTTCCGCAGTCTTTCGTATGTGATTTTTCCTACTTAGATATGCGCCCCTCTTTAGCGAAGGAAGCAAAAATGGGTGATCTCGCCTCCTCTAAAGTTCCTTCATAAGACCGTCCTGCGCAACGGTCTGAAGTTCCAAAGAGGGCCCAGAAGGCGCCGAAGGCTGACGATGTGATTTCCACCGTCACTGAGGACTCCTTCATCTCATTTAGGAAAAAGTTTCATTTTCCTAATGATTTGGTGATGAAGGTGCCGGTCAGAACTGATCGTGCCTGCTTTCCTCCCCCTGGATACGTGACAGTGTATGAATTTAGTCTGCGAGTGGGACTACGATTTCCTCCTTCCTCCGAACTGATCGACATTCTGACGCTTTGTGGGGTATGCTTGTCTCAATTTTCCTACAGAGCAATGTCGATCGTGATGGGCCTGATCGTGCTTTTCAGAGACCGCGGAGTGGTACTTTCCTCAGAGTGCCTTTCTCGGATGGGGCGTCTCTTTAGGGATGCGCAGGGACGCATTTCATTCAGGTCCAAGTGGTTGGATATCCGCACTCGAGACCCCTCGAAAGGTTGGATCAGCAACTTCTTTTATGTGCAGAATGATTGGGGTCTTCAGGAGAAGTGGGGGAAGTTGAAAGAGCTACCTGTCCCCCTTCACATCGGAGCAGAAGATTTGCTGAGGATACTCAAACTCTCTGATTTGGATGCTCTACACTACGAGGTGCGTTACTTGAGTAGATATGTAGATGAGGAGTACTTGTTTAAGGTTGGATTACCTACTCAAGCAGGGAGATCACATGCTCAAATGTTGAAGAAGTCTGCTAGAGTTCCAGAAGTGGTCCCCCAAAAGAACCACTCCAAGCGACCAGGGAGCGAGGAAGGTTTGCAGGCATCGAGGAAGAAGAGGACAGATGAAGTTTTGACAGTTGTTAGCAAAGGTCCCCGAGCTTCTCCATCCAAGTCATATATTCCAGAGGATGTGTTAAACCATCAGTGCATCGGCCGCCGACGGGCTGAGGAGTTGGTGAGTTCTCCTTCACTTCTTCTCCTTTTTTACATTTCTTAAGGAATATATTTCTGATATTTTTCTTGTCTCAGTATTCTGATTTCAAGCTTGAGATGACCAAGACTCTGAACGATTGGAACAAAGAGTTTGTGAAGGTTAAATACCTTCAGGGGGAGTACAAGAAGAAATATGACAGTAAAGTGAAGGAGATGAAGGTGGTGGAGGATCAGCTCGAGGGGTGCAGAACTTAGTTGGTGAACAAGATTACTTCAGTCTCTTCTCAGAATGAACGGATGGATCGTATGTATATAGAGTTGGTGGAGGCATAAGCGACGATCAAGCAGCAGGAAAAGGCTCCGCAAGTCCTTGAGGCTGAGAATGAGAGGCTTCAGAGTGTACTGTCCGAGAAGGAGGCCCAGCAGTTGCCGTCAGCAGTTATTGAAGAGTTCAAGAAATCTTATGCTTTCAAGATCATTATTGAGGACCACATTCAGGAGGCTCGCAGTCATATTTATGACGTGGAGGTGAAGGCCTTGGAGGCAGAGTGCGCAGAGGATGGCTTCATCAGGGGCTTCATGAAGGGTGTTCGGACAGTACATCGCAAGACCGGAGCAGAGATCGAGGGACTGACTCCCAGCCAGGCTTCTAGTGATGCTTCTTCGGACTCTGGTGGTGAAGAGCTGGAGAGTGAGTTGCAGCGAGCTTTTGCCTTGGAAGAGGACGAGGATGATGTTGAGATTCTATAGGGTGTCTTTGATGTAGTTTTGTATCTCTTTATTTTCTTTCTAGTGCTTGTATATATGCTCGATGTTGATGTTTCTATCTGGTGTACTTGATGTTCAGTGATATATAAAGATGTTGTTGATGTTCTTTTCTCACATGCAAATGAAATTTATTTAGTTTTACTTCAGTTTGGATTTTAGTGAGCTCTCTTTTGACTTGAACAAATGTGAGGCATTCCTTTTCTTTAAAGATTTTGACCTATCCGGGGTTATTAGTGAAAGCATTTGCTCGATACCCTTAACATGTCCGGAAAAAGGTCAGATCAACTCCCTTTGGGATTGATCATCAAATAATTTTGATATTCAAGATATCCTCCTAGGATACTTGACCTATCCGAGGTTGTTAGTCAAAGCATTTGCTTGATGACATTAACCTGTGCGGAAGAGGTCAGATCAAATCTCCCTGGGATTGATCATTCAGTGATTGAGATACAATATAGATTGTGTACTTCTCGAATCAGAGAAAAAGAGTCTGGAGAGAAGAAACATTAGCACGACAAAGTGAATATCATATTGCTTCGTAATATGAGATAGCAGTTCCCTAGAATAACTTAGGGATATAAGAAAAAAGTTCTTCTATAATCAACACATAAGGGATGTACGAAAAACTTTATAATATGACTACAGGAGAAGATAAAATATAAGACAAACATAACACATAGACAGATAGCAGTATCAACTCCTACTGATAATATTTGCGAAGATTGCCCACGTTCCAAGTTCGGGGAAGTATTTTTCCACCAGCATCCTTCAGTTTGAAGGTTCCAGGCTTGACCATAGCCGCTACCAAATAAGGACCTTCCCAGAGGGGGGAGAGCTTATTTCGCTGAGGGCCTTTTCCAGCGGCTTCAATGCTTCATAGTACTAAGTCCCCAATAGTGATAGGGCGAGGTTTCACCCTTCGATTGTAGTGACGGGCAACACTTTGGGGGTATGCATCGGTTCTGAGTGAGGCTTCATCTCTTAATTCTGGGAGGAGATCCAAATTTGCTATAAGCTTCTCCTCGTTACTTTTGAAGTCGAAAGTCTGAACTCTGTGGCTAGGAACTCCGATATCAACCGGTATGACTGCTTCTGTACCAAAGCAAAGGTTATACGGGGTTTCTCCTGTAGGAGTTCTAGTGGTGGTCCGATAAGCCCAGAGGACATTGGGGAGTTCTTCGGCCCATTGCCCCCCAGCCTTCCCTAGACGTGTCTTCAGCCCTTTCAGGATTGTTCGGTTTGTAACCTCTGTTTGCCCATTAGTTTGAGGATGGGCAACAACTGTGTGAATGAGCTGAATGTGAAAATCCCTACAAAAAGATGTAAAGATCTTCCCGGTGAATTGTGTCCCGTTATCAGTGATGATTTTTGCGGGAATGCCAAAACGACATATTAGGTTCTTCCATAAAAATTGCTTGGCATTTGCTTCAGTAATCTTCGTCAAAGGTTCTGCCTCCACCCATTTGGTGAAGTAATCTACAGCCAAAATAATGAATTTTCGCTGTCCAGTCGCTATGGGAAAAGGTCCCATTATATCAATCCCCCATTGGGCAAAAGGTCAGGGGCTTTGAAGGGATGCAAGCTCCAGAGCGGGTGTATGAGTGAGGTTAGAATGCAGTTGACAGTTTTCACACTTTCGTGTGAATTCAAGTGCATCCTGTTTCATTGTGGGCCAATAGAATCCCTGTCTCATGATCTTGTAAGCTAACGCTCTTCCTCCCAGATGTTCTCCACATACTCCTGAATGAACTTCCCGAAGCGCGTAATCAGCTTCTGATGGTGGGAGACACTTGAGGTACGGCCCAATGAAGGAGCACTTATACAACTCGTTGCTGATAATGGTGAAATTTGCAGCTCGTCTCCGAAGTCGTATTGCAGCTATAGGATCTTCGGGTAGCACCCCATCTTTCAGAAAAGATAAGATGGGTTCGATCCAAGACATCTCTCTTGGCTCGTCAATTGACTGTATGACCCATGGACCCTGAATGCTTGGAAAGTGGATTTCCTCGATACATCTTCTCTTATAGATGTCCCCCGTTGTTGATGTAGCAAGTTTAGAAAGAGCGTCTGCTCTTGCATTTTGTTCTCGGAGGATATGTATGATTTGATGCTCCCCTATACGGGCTAAGAGTAGCCTTACAATACTACAATATTGAGCCAATTGTGGGTTGTGAATATCAAAATCCCCCTCCACCTGAGAGGCGACTAGTTGGGAATCAGTGTGGGCTATTAGGTTCTAGACTTCACAGTCAATTGCTAGTCTTAACCCAGCAACAAGGGCCTCGTATTCTGCTATGTTGTTGGTTGCCGGGAACTTGAGTCGAAGCCCGTACACAAGGGTAACCTTCTGTGGAGAGATTAATAAAATTCCAGCCCCAGCCCCAGAACTCCCTGAAGCTCCATCGACGTACAACATCCAGCATGGAGAAGAAGGTGAAGCACTCGGTTGTACATCAGATACTGGAACGGTGCATTCAACTATGAAATCTGCTAGTGCTTGAGATTTAATATCAGGTCTAGGCAAGTAGTGGATATCAAATTCTCCGAGTTCTACAGACCACTTAACAAGCCTGCCTGATGCTTCTGGCTTTTGCAGAATGCTTTTTAGCGGCAGATTCGTGTAAACTCCAATTGAATGGGCTTGAAAGTAAGGGCGTAGTTTTCTGGCGGAATAAACTAATGCCAATGCTGTCTTATCTGCCAAAGGGTAACGTCCCTCTACTTCAGATAAAATCTTACTAACATAGTAGATAGGACGTTGTATAGCATTTTCTTCTCGGACCAGAATCGAACTAATGGCTTGGATAGATACAGCCATATACAAATACAATCTCTCTCCTGGTATTGGTTTAGAAAGTAGTGGCGGGGATGCCAAATACTTTCGTAATTGTTCAAAGGCTTCTTGACATTCATCTGTCAATTGAAACCCGGAGCTACGAGCACCTCTAAGTATCTTGAAGAAGGGCAGATATTTGTCTCCTGAACGTGCCAGGAAACGAGATAGTGCCGCAATTCTCCCATTCAGCCTTTGGACCTCCTTGATGTTCTTTGGCGGCACCATGTCCCTTAGTGCCTTGATCTTCTCCGGATTGGCTTCGATTCCTCTATGGGTTACCATAAACCCTAAAAACTTTCCAGAATCGACTCCAAAAGCACATTTAGCGGGGTTGAGTCGCATATTGTAATGCCTTAACAAGTGGAAACATTGTTTCAGGTCAGAGATATGTTGGGTTTTTTCCAGACTTTTTACCAACATATCGTCTACGTACACCTCCATAGTACGTCCAATAAGGCTTTTGAAAACTTTATTCATGAGACGCTGATAAGTTGCTCCAGCATTTTTGAGCCCAAAGGGCATCACCCGGTAGCAGTACAATCCTTTGTCTGTTTGAAAAGCTGTTGCTTCTTCATCAGCAGGATTCATTTTTATTTGGTTGTAGCCGGAGTAGGCATCCATAAAGCTCAACATCTGATGACCAGAGGTGGTATCAACTAATTGATCGATGTGAGGGAGCGGGAAACTATCCTTTGGGCAAGCTTTATTGAGATCAGTGTAATCTATACACATTCTCCAAGCTCCACTTCCCTTCCGTACCATGACAACATTTGCTAACCAAGTAGGATAGTGCACCTCTCGTATGAATTCAGCTTCTAAAAGCTTATCTACTTCTTGTTCAATTGCTTGCTGGCGATCTGGTGCAAAGTTTCTCTTCTTCTGGATAATCGGTTTGCACGTTGGATTGACTTTGAGGGAGTGAACGATCACTTTGGGGTCAATTCCAGGCATATCCGCTGGACTCCATGCAAAAATATCCTGATTTTCTCGTAGAAAAACTGTAAAGTTTTTCTTCTCATCATCTGAGAGCAGTGATCCAATTCGCACTGTCTTTGAAGGATGCTCTTCAGAGATAGATACAGTAGTAAGGTCTTCCATAGGGGAAGCTCTCTGAGTAATATCTTCGCTCCGTAGATCAAAGTCCTCGATGCTCAGGGTAATCGTCGGACGAGACTTGATCTGCCTAAGATAGCAGGTCTGTGCTATTTGTTGATCTCCGTATACTACACCAACTCCTGATGGGGTATGGAACTTCAGCTTGAGGTGAGGAATGGATGCGATGATCCCAAAAATTGACTGGAGCGGTCTCCCGAAGATGGCGTTATAAGCTGACTCTGACTTCACCATAATAAATTGAATGGAGTGTGTACTCTGTCGAGAAAATTCTCCAAGGACTACCGGGAGACTGATTATTCCTTCTGCTTGTACAGGTCGATTATCAAATTCATATAAAGGACCTGCAGCAGGTTGAAGTTTTTCTCTTGAGAGACCCATGTTGAGGAAAGTAGAGAAGAATAGGACATCTACGGAGCTTCCGTTGTCCACAAGAATTCTTTTGACATTGTAACACGGGTCACCAATGCCTGCGTTTATGACAAGCGGATCTCGATGGGGGGTTTTTACTCCTTCCAAGTCGGAATCATTGAACGTGATGGAATGATCGATACGAGCCTTTTTTAGAGTTGGGTTTTCTTCCACAGTTAGAAAGACTTGGTCGGATAGTAAGGGGCCTCCTGCGATTGTTTCAATTTCGCCAACCGTTATCCGGTTATTCACTGGCTGTCTTTGTGGTTGATTCTGCCCCCCAATGGGACGAGTTTCTTCTCGGATAGGTGGATTCCCAATAAACTGTCGAAGATAGCCCTGACGGATGAGCCTTTCAATCTCCTCCTTAAGTTGCCTACAGGATTCAGTAGCGTGGCCACGACTACGATGAAAGTGGCAGTACTGATCTTGGTTTCCTGTATTCGGCTTCAAAGGATGCGGCCATTTCACTTTGTCCTGATCTTGAATCGCCATCAACACATTTGCTCGAGATGTATTGAGCGGAGTGTACTCCTCCTCTCGTCGGGGTTCTCGTCGTGGCAGTGGGGGTTTAGAAGGTAGATTGCTCTTCCCTTGCTTTTTCCGTTGTGATAATGAATTGTCCATTTCGGGTGCTCCCTTGCGCTTTCCAGTGGGTTGCTCGAACTGTTTTCTGTGAGCGTTTATTGCCTCATCTGCTGATATCTGTGCTTCCACACGATGGATCAGATCGGTATATGAGTGAACAGTATCGCGCATGAGTGCCGAATAGAAGGGGCCAGGACGAAGTCCTCCAAGAAAGACCCCTCTGAGCAATTCTGGGTCTACTCTTGGGATTTGTCGAGCCTCGATAGAAAACCGCTGAAAGTACTCTTTCAATGATTCTCCCTCATTCTGACGAATCCCAAAAAGGTGAGAAGAATCCTTAGCAATTCTTCGGTTGGCTACGAACTGTTCGACAAATATTTTGGCCAATTTGACAAATGTGGGGATCGTTCCGACTGGGAGTGAATAGAACCATGTTCGAGCTTATCCTTTAAGAGTAGCAGGGAAAACCTGGCAAAGGAGTGCATCTGAAGCTCGTTGAATATGCATGATGGTCCTGTAATGGTCGATGTGCTCGTACGGGTCGGATGTCCCATCGTAGGATTCAATGCTTGGCAGCTTAAAGCCAGCCGGAATAGGGTGTTGAAGAATGGCTTCTGCCAGGGGTGACGACTCCTGGAAGTCCCACTGACGAAGAGGTTGCCTTATGCCTCCTGTAGGGAATTCCTCCCGGACTAATCGTCGCAGTTCGTGGCGTAGGGCATTGCGAGGGAGCTTAGCAATGTGAGGTTGGGCTAGCTCCTCAGGGAGGTCTTGAGGAAGGCGAGATTGCTGACTTGCGTGTGGAGGATGGGTAGAACTTGCTGTATCAGCCAGCTCGTTCTCTTGACGTGACTGCGAACGCCTCCTGGGTGGAGGAAGAGGATTCTCAGCCTGAAGATGTTCAATCTGAACAGCTTCGACACGGGGTGGATCTCGAGGGAGAAGAATCTCCTCCTGAGGTGCTAGGGTCGGCTGTCGAGTCTCTCGCAAGAGTTGTAGGATCTCGTTTTGAGATTCTTCCATCTTTTGAATTCTCTCTTCTAGGGAGGGTCCCGAGGTCCTCTCTCCAGGTGCGTTTTGCCCCCCGGGGTTTAAAGAGGCAGATATCGGATGTCTATGATTCATAGACTGATTTCTGGATTGAAGAGAATGAGAGCGGGAGGCTCCTATGAGGCGACTGCTACGCCTGTTTACCATCGTAGCAATACTTGAAGTTGTGGGATAAGTTTCCCACAAACGGCGCCAAACTGTTGCTAACTCAAATATACGCGGTGATATATTTTAATTTTCCGTCTCAGCGTTGTACGTATATCCAGCACACAAACAGAATCGAAATAGTAACACCAAGATTTTTACGTGGAAAACCCTGGAAAGGGAAAAAACCACGGGGCCACGCCCTGTTGAAGGAGTTCCACTAGTGTTGTTTAAAGTACACGAGACTGATTCGTCCTTTAAATTCAGGACGATCAGATTACAATGAGTATCAGTTACAAGGACAAGCAGAGTTTTGACGTCACTTGAATGTCCGGCAGAATTCCGGCGTCACTCGGGCGTCGGGTAGAATTCCGGCGTCGGGCAGAATTCCGACGTTGCTCCTGTGTCGGGCAGAGCTCTGGCGTCCCTCGGGCGCCTGGTGGTGCTTCGGTGGAGTTCCGGCGGTGTTCCGGCGGAGTTCCGGCGGTGGTCGAGGAAGAGCTGTTCCCTCTTAGGCTTCTCTTCTCTTCTTCTTCTCTTCTTCTCTTCTTGGCTTAGGTCCCCTCTTAAGAGAAATGAGGGGCTATTTATAGTTTTTCTGGAGTGGCATAGCCCGTAAATATGTGAGGGATCAGGAGCAAATAGGGAGTGATCCGGATGAACGGCCGATATTGAATCCCTTGATCGTGAACCGTTTATCAAGCATTTGAAGGTCTTAATGATATCAGAATTCTACGATCTTGGGCTCGTTGGATTCTTCTCGTCGAGCCGCTCGATTCGACTATAAGCTCGCCAAAATCGGAGATCGTTCGGTAACTCAAATAGCTGTTTGATGCTTCCAACAGCGCTTCGGGTACTTGATTTGGACTCACTTGGGCTCGGATTGAGTCGAATTTGGTGTTGTTGGATTCGTATTTCCGAGACGCTCAGTTCGACTATAAGTTTGCTGAAATCGGAGTTTAAATGGTCTCCGAAATAATTTTTGAAGTTTCCAACTTGAGTTTTTCCTCGAGATTCGTGCCCGATCAAGATTATTTTTCGATGACGTATCAAGTATTAATATTTATTTCAGTTTCAGTTTTTGGTATAGTAATTCAATTGATTATTTCCGCGTTTTTAGTTCTTTTGGTTTAAGCTGTTAATTTCTATTTTAATTTGTCGTAGCCTACTAAGCTGTGTTAGTTCACTATTATTTTTGCTTTTATTTTTAAGTCAAAGAAAAGGTAATGAGCGAGCTGAGTAGTTTTGATATCAGCCTTTGATCTATGATGTTGGTATGCTTTTTGGTTGGTTTTTCTTTTGCAAGTTTGGCTTTTATTATTGTTATACTTTTTAGTTATCAGGCACTATTGTAGATAGACATCAGATTGTACATATATTTTTGTACAAAATCATTTTTTTAGATTTAATAATCTTTCACTTAATATTATATTCAATAGTGGCTCCATGTTGTATGTATAAATTGGAAGTTTAATTTTTCAGCACTTTTCCAGCTAGATCTTAGGGTTCATTTCTGCTTCTTGCAACGATCGGGCACAGTATGACTTGGGAGGTTGGGTGGGGTCATATCGAGTCTGGTCGTAACACAACATCTCATTATACATCGAATTCAAAATCCTTTAAGAGCAAATATTTAAATACATATTTTAAGTAATATATAAATAATTTAAATATTAATTATATTATCATGTTTAACCCTTGGTTCAACTTGCATTAAACTTTTTTAATGTCTAATTCGAATTTAAGAACATTCAATTTTTGTCCTCATTGTTGAAGCTAATGAGACTCTATTTACTCCCATTTGAAACTCCCATCACATGCTTCTTGACCCAAATCATAGAGCCACCCTAAAGCCCAAACCCTAGTCACTACTAACTATTATGACCTCCTTTCTTAGATCATTTCGAGTCTGCTCACTACCACCATCATCCGTATTCTCACATGCAATATAAATTTTCATAACTTTAATAACCTTATTCATATATAATAACAACCTGCCTTTACCCAACTACGTAATATCCGCTACATAAATATTTTTTCTCAATTGTGTCCTATTAAGAGTCAATTTCTCATTTAAATATAATAAAAAAATATCATTTTTATAATCATAATCACATTAACAAAATTAAACTTACTGATAATCATACTACAATTTTAATAACCAATTTTACAATGACAATAATTTGCAGCAGGCCTATTTAACTTAAAAAAATTTGCAATCAACCTTAGGATCTTATATAAATCTCTCCTTGGACATGCAATGAGAGACAAAAGCCAAAGAGATGGTCTTGTAGGGCTGCATAGATCAATGATATCTCAGAAAGACAAGCCAATTGGGATCGAAGTGCATGGCATGGTGCTTTCCGAGATCCAGCAGCAGGGGACCTACACACCTGTGTGTGTTGTCTGCTCTCAATAATCTGTTATTGTGAAAGAACAAATATCTCCATTATACAGTAGAAATATTTCAATTGTGAGGTCTGAGATATAGGAGATAAATAGCTAAAGAGAGCAAAAACAAAACATTTGCAAGAAGTTGGCTGGTAAATTTTGCCATGACGAAAGTCTTCATTGATTATTGATTATTGATTATTAATGTTTGGAGGTGGACTGTTTCTTATTTAAATTCAAGTAAAACTCTTTTGTTCATTATCTCACAAATAACTCTTCAAACTTGTAAAATATATATGTGAGAATTTTGGGAGAAATTCTGATTTTTTTTTTTAATGTTTATAATGAATTTGCTGCCTCTTATGAATGCAGGCAAGTTGTTGAACTATTACTAAACCATTGTTCCTATTGCATGTTCTCCAAAATGTCAAAGGGTGAATTGTTACTCAAATTTTTATTAGAGACTTAGGCTTCGTTTGGGACGGCTTTATTAATTTTTTACTAAAAACTGTTTTAAGAAGCAGTAAGAAAGCCGTCCCAAGCAAAGCCTAAGGCTTTATTTGGGATAGCTTTCTTAATGCTTTCAAAAGTAACTTTCTAGTCCAAAAAATTTTAGTTCAAAAAATTTTGTACTAAAAAGCTGCTTTAGAAAACATTAAGAAAATCATCACAAACGAAGCTTAGCTTTTAGCCACTTTTTTTTTTTTTGCTATTTTAAAAAAAAATTATACTAAAAGATTACTTTTGAAAGCAATAAAAAAGCCGTCATTAAGCTTCATTTGAGACAATTTTCTCGCTGCTTTATGAAGTTACTTTTTAGTATAAATTTTTTTAATCAAAAAAATTTTGTAATAAAAAACTACTTTATAAAATAGTAAAAAAACTGTTCAGAATGAAGCCTTAGAATATTGAAATGATAAGCAAACATTGCCTAATAAACATGTGGATTATGAAATTTAATCATGCATACAATTCAGTTATCACCGTATGGCTTGTTTTGTTGTCCGCTTCTTTTGCATTGATTTTACCGAACAACTTCGCAATTTTCTTGAAATTTTGGCAGAAACTTCTTCTTTATCTGTGTTTCATCATTTTTCCTTGCTATCATTTTATCCTACTTCTTGAGTGTGTTTTAATGATTACGATTTTTCTTGTACTATTCAATCAGAGATCGCATCAAACGATAGATTCTTCTTCAAAAAAATTTCAGAATCACGGACTAAATACCAGAGAAAATTTAGTTTGAAGAACTTGCGGATAGTAGAATTTAATCATATATGTAATTCAATTAACCCAAAGAAAGCTTGGTTTGTCTATTGTTTTCTGCTTTTGTCAAATGAATTTGCAATACTCTTAGGAGTTCAGATAAAATTTGTCGCTTGATGAGTTTTTTTCCATGAATAAAAGTTTCTCTTACAGTTGAATAAGAAATCAACTTAAACATGTGCTATAATGCAGAACATTAATCTGAATACCCGAAGATCATACAAACTTTTCCATATTTGTTTCTGAGACTCTGTTAATACACACTTAGCTAGCCAAAGTTAACAAACACCTATTGAGTCCTCCTAATCTGCCAATCAGCTTTACCCACAAATGAATGAACATGAACTGATTCCAGTCCCAAGCACGTATCCAAATCTTCTCTGCTCGTCCCCTTCCTGCTCTTCAGATTCAAACTTATCCGCTCCTTCTCCAGCTCCAACCTCCCCATCCTCCTTAAATTCTCCTTCTTACTCAAAAAACCTCCACTATTGAACCTCCCACCTTCTCTCCCCACAGGCACAGGAACTGCATCCAATCCCATCAGCTTTGCCACCACTCCTGGCTTGCACCAAACCACTCTCTCCCCTGCCAAAGTAGGCGGCATTCGAATTCTGCCGCCACCGCCGCAAAATGACTTCCTTCCGTCCACAAAATTTCTGAAGGAAGATCGGTACATAGCGTCTCTACCATCTAGTGAGAATCTGGGATATTGATTAAGAGCATTTCTTGCAGATTTCATGATGTCTATGCTATCGACACATGACATTCTCCTGGGGACATCTTGGAGGTCGTCTAGCTTGGATCTCCTTGCCTCCTCTTCCTCGATTTCGAGTTGCACTATCATCTCTTCTAAAGTTCGTGACTTTCTGGTCTCTTCACTGCCTTTGTTGCTGCTTTGGCAAAGAGTGGAGGTTGATGCGTTGTTGTTGCAGAAGCTTTGGATGCCTTTCTTCATCTTGGCTGAGAGAGAGTTCTTGAGGATGAAGAAGGACAGATCCTTCATTGGTATGTGGTGGAAGTGATGGATGGACAAGTGAGGTTTGGGGTGGTATAAGAGAGGGATGGTGATTTTATTTCAGAACGTGAAGGAAGTGAATGAAGAGGTGGATAATTAGTATAGTTCACATGAGGGAAAAGGATTTGTGGGGAGAGAAAGTGAGAGAGAGAGAGAGAGCTATATCTACTTTGAGTATAACTAGTGTAAAAGCATGGCAGGTGGTGGTTGAAGGGATGTCTTGAGGCTTCATGTGATTGTGTGGTGTCTTTATTTATTTGACACATGAATGCTTAGGTCGAGCTAAAAAATAAAAAAAAGTCGAGCTAAAAAAAGAATCCAAGTACATCCGCGTGAAATGAGATCGAATATAACGAGCGATTCACTTCAGAAAATCGCTCATTATCCGTAAATTTTTTGGTGGATTTCCGGCGGACTCATTTTCGATAAATTTTATTATTTTAAAATATTTTCGATTAATTTTCAAGCAGACTTTCCTATGAATTTTTTTCTGACGAATTTTAATGATTTCAGAAAATATCATTTATTCATAATTTAATTAATTAATAATTTTATAGATTATTTTAATTAATTAATTAGGATAAATTGAAGTTTAATTTTAATAAATAATAAATTATTAATTATTAATTAATATTTTAAACTTATTTTATTTATTAATTAAAATAATAAATTTTAAATAATTATTATGAAATAAATTTTAATTAATTGTTAAAATATATTAATTAATAATAAAGTTTAATTAAATTAGTATTAACTTCAAAATAATAAGATAAATTAGTATTAATTGTAATATTCTATAAGTAATAATATAAATAAAAAAAACTCTTACATTATGAAAATTTTGCAGAAATGGCGTAATGTTCGGATGGGCATGCAGCGAGCATAAAGGGTGGTGTTCGAACCCCGCTATGTGCAGCGAGTCACGCGGTTCAGCTTCGGGTCACGCGGGCGAGTCTGCAACGGGTCACGCGTCTGCGAGGGTGAGGCTAGGCGGGTTAGTCGGGTCGCGCGGGTTTGGGGGAGCGCGGGCGCGAGGCTAGGCGAGTCGGATGCGGGGCGGGTGTGCTGGCGGGTTAGAAAGTAGCGCAGGCGATACGGGCAGCTGCTACTCTTTTTTTTTTTTAATTAATTTCGGCAATTTTTTCCCCGAACAGCCGCCGAAAAATTTTTCGGCGTATTTTTTTCGACGGAAATTTTTTTCCGGTGCGTGTTTTACAGTCAAAAAATTTTTCGTCAACAATTTTCAAAAATCTGTAGAAAAATAAACAATTTTCTGCCAGAAAATCCGTCGGTAATATGTGATTTTCCTGTAGTGATTATTGTTGTAAAAATATATGTAAGAGCTGTAAGTCAATTGCAATTAGAAGACTTATCAAATAAATAGACCAGACATGTGAAGCATTGTTTTTAAAGTTAAATTTCTGCTCCTCCCAGGTGCAAAGGTACACATCAGTCTAACTCCCAAAATTCAATGGACTCTTCGTGGTGATCTGCACTAATCACAGCGGGAAGCAGGAACAACGATGTAGATATTTGCTCTGAATATATGTATGATGGAGTGAATGATGAAGAGAAAAATTAGTGTTCTCCTTTCATCATAATCAAAAAGGTCTTATATAAACTAGAAAAAGAAGGTCATTTTAATTACAAACTTTATGATAATTAATTCAAACATTTTGAAATCATATCATAAAATAGCAATAAATATTTCCATTACAAGAATAATTATATCTTTTACAATAATAATAATTATTTCAGTTACAATAGGTAATAATTATTTCCGTTATAAATTTTTTCTTTTGAAAATATAAAATATAACAATTATTAGTTGAGGAATAAAATTATACTCAAACAAATTTATATTTAAAATGTATATTTTTAATTATTGGTTGTATTTTTCCTTTTAATGTAAAATGTGGCAACATCAGGCAGGTTACATGCGAGAGTAGGGGTGTCAGTTCGGGTCAATGAGTCGGGTTCGGGTTGAACCCAAATTGACCCAGCCGTAAACCGGTCAACCCGAACCCGACCCGTTTATGCAAACGGGTCAGATTTTTCAACTCAAACCCAACCCGTGCAGATTACCGGGTCGACCCGACATGATCCGTGACCCGTTCCTGAAATGCAAAACTGAAGGCTGTCGCTGCAGTGCCGCGTGGCTGGCGCGAACACGCAGTGGGTTCGGACGTTCGGCAATCGGCACTCCGGCTTGAACGCAGGTGCGATTGTGCGAGGCCTAAGGCCAACGTAAGGTGTTAGTGTGCAACTTGGGCGAGGTCCGCGAGGCGAGGCCAGGGGCCAGCGTGCGGGATTAGCGGACAAGGGAGGGCGGGACGGTGGGTGCGATGCCGTTGCGAGTTGTGACCAGACCAGCGAACGCGTCTTCTTGCGGCGTTGCTAGTTGCGACCTGCACGTGCGGCGAGACGGCTGGCGGCCTGGCATGACGCGGACACTGGAAGAGACAGCCGTGACTGCGACTAGACGTGGAGTTTTGGACGCGGCACGGGTCAAGTAACCGGTTCAATTCGGGTCGACCCACGGGTTTCCAGGTCACACGAACCCGACCCGTTTTTCAAACGGGTCGAAAATCCAAACTCCGACCCGACCCGTTTCACAAACGGGTTGACCCGAACCTGGATTTTTCCGGGTCGGGTTTCAAGTTGTGTCAATTTTTGACACCCCTATGCGAGAGTTGCTTATAGAGGGCGTTGTTGCCCATCCTAAAAATAATTTTCTCCTAACAACATGGGCTATTTGGGTAATTTCTATAAGTAATAATATAAATAAAAAAAACTCATGCATTATGAAAATTTTGATGGTGTAATGTTCGGACGGGCATGCAGCAAGCGTAAAGGGTGGGGTTCGAACCCCGCTATGTGCAGCGGGTCACGCGGGCGAGTCTACAGTGGGTCACGCATCTGCAAGGGTGAGGCTAGGCGGGTTAGCCGGGTCGCGCTGGTTTGCGGGAGCGCAGGCGCTAGGCTAGGCGAGTCGGATGCGGGGCAGGTGTGCGAGTGGGTTAGAAAGTAATGCGGGTGGGCCGGGCTGTGCGGGCAGCTGCTGCTCATTTTTTTTAAAATTAATCCCAACAAATTTTTTTTTTTAAATTTGCCACCCCTCCCCCGGTTTTGCCCTAGCCACCATTAGATTCTGGATTATGGGTGTAACTGATATCTTGATTACTTATGTTCTCCCACTGATTCCTAGTCATTACATTCTGAATTATGGATGTAAGGAGTCAGCTCGTGCTCCACTCATTAACGAGCTCATAAGTCAGACTTATCGAGCCACGAGTTCGAGCTCGTGCTTATACTTAGCTCGAGCTCAATCTTGCTCAACTTGTAAACTCGTTGAGCTGCTCGATTAATTTAAAAAATATATATTTAAAATTAATTTAAATTAATATTATATAATATATTTTAATCTTTTAAAATTAATTCAATATTAAAAATAAAATTCTAAAAAAAATAAAAAATTTAATTCAAAACTAAAAATTTGAGTCCATAATCGAGTCACGTTTGAGCTTGAGTCGATAAATTTTTTAACAAGCCGAGCTTGAGCACAAGCTCAGTTAAAACTAAGTAAACTTAGCTTGATTAGGTAGATTTTTGACTCGACTTGACTCATTTTCATCTCTATTTTTTATTATTGGACCCACCCGCCCTTTTCATTAAAAAACAAGGATAGTTTCAATCACCTTTAGTTGCTATTTGATTCCAAGCCATCTAATCAACCCTTTTTGGTTCTGGATAAGGACCATCCCAACCATCCCATTGCAAATATTTTTTTTGGGAAAAATTAAGGGCATAGCCCAACATCATTAATTCATATAATGAAAATTACAACCCAAAAGAATAAAAGCAAAATAAAGCTTCAAAAATGTGTTGGGAGAAATCAGTGAAAGAAAGGTAACAAATCAATCTAACACCAAAAGGAAACTAAAAAGACAAAAGACCAAAAGGGCCTCTGGAATACAAATTCATGACTCAGAATGCCCCAAAAAATTAAACCCCAGGATTACATGCTTGTACGAATTAGTATAGCCCCCAGGTTGCCAAATGGGCAATCCAAGACTCCTGCTAGTTGCCACGATGACCATCCACGGGTCCCCCTGGAGCACCCATAGCATTCATCATCGTCATCCAAATTTGGCATCCGCGGATCATCAAAACCTTAAAACTGGCAGACCTCCGGTGCAAGAAGAGGCAAAACCTGAGCACCCAGTTTTTTAATAAGATTTTGTGATGGGATTCAGTCGATTGCAATGTACTTGTAATGGATTTACGAGAAACTTGATTGAGCAATAAGACTTTTTTACAAAAACAAATATTTATTTGTGGCGAACAAGTTGATTTGCTACAACTCTGCAATGGAGTTCGTCATAAATTAGCTATCAAATTAGTGAAGTTGCTGTTGTTCTGTTAAAGCTTTGTCATAAATATATATCAACATTGCAGTAGAGTGCACCATTACAAAACATTAGTCGAATAGAAAAAACTCCCACCGTTGCTTAGCTTGGTTGGTGGGCGAGTACGATTGGGAACCCCACAACCCATATTTAATTCCCCTCGAGCAGCAGCCCCTCTTAAGTGGGGCCCATTCAAGTGCGGGCCAGGAGGTTTCTGGGGTGGGTGCCTCCTCTAAGTCAGCCAAAGATTAGTCACACAACCAAGCGACCTTTCAAGGGTGGTAGCGGGTGGATACCCCGTTCAAAAAAAAAAAGCTGTTGCAAGTAAGGCTTCTTTTGAGATTACTTTTTTACTGTTTCTTACTTTTTAATATAAAAATTAGTCAAAAATTAATCTCAAAAGAACAACTAAAATTTCATCACAACATGATTACAAAGGTGTGTTATTTTTTTTTCATTCATCACAAAAGGAATTAACGACTAAGGTTTTGTGACAACAAATTTTACTCACAAGACCTATCGCAAATTAACACTGAGAAAAAAAAACTTTGTATGAGTTACAACGAAAGCTATTTGTTGCAAAATAACTGTCTTGTTATAGTGCTTATAATCACTTGCCAACTTTATGCCATTTAATCCACCCATTTTTTTTGTCTAGGTGAATGATTGTTTGAATCACTATCAATGGTAAATAAACTTTGAGTCATTTACTCCTCCCTATTTTTAGGAGGTCTATCGTAATTGCCTTTATTCATCATTACGAAGTGGATTTTGATTGTTGGACCCCGTAAGCCTGATGAGATTATTAGGGGTTGATTATCACAAACATTATTACTTGTGAAACTCGAGCCAATGCATTTGTGTGTGCATGCTCTTGTTGTTTATGCTAACATTTCAAATAAAATAGAAAATAAAGGCCATATGATATTAGACACACATACTGAATGATAATCACAAAGCATTATTAACTTAGGTTTCGTTTGGGACAGCTTTTTTATTATTTTTTAAAACAACTTTTTTGTACAAAAAATTTTATTTCATTTTTTTTTACTAAAAAGATGCTTTAAAAAGTAGTAAGAAAGTTATCCCAAACGAAGCATTAGATGAACAAAATATAACAATCGTAGAAAAGAAGATTGCCAAAGTATTAAAACTTGTGCTTTTATTTTTTTAATTTTTATTTTTAGTCTTCTTGTAATTGTGCTAGATATCTGATTTGCTAAAAAATGAAGCTCACACACACACGAGAGTATAATGGATTAAAAATAAGGAAATTAGAAGTGAATTAAAACACTTGCTTTAGTGCAAGATTATATTGTGCGATTTGAATCATATTATATGATATAAGTTGTAGCGTCTCAGAATTAAATTTGGAAGAATTGTTTATTTATCGTTTTAAGAATATATGAGAGCTTTTATAAAACATCAATATAAACAATAACCAGCGAAAGCAACTAAAAACATATACATTAAGATACTTTGCTATTCATTCAACAAAATATCATTTACACTAGCAAGAAGATCACTACAATCACTAATTTATCACAAGCTCCTGACTACAAAAGAATAAAAGAAAATGCAGAAT
Source organism: Dendrobium chrysotoxum (assembly GCA_019925795.1). NCBI lineage: Eukaryota > Viridiplantae > Streptophyta > Magnoliopsida > Asparagales > Orchidaceae > Dendrobium > Dendrobium chrysotoxum. The sequence continues at coordinate 18,760,310 of CM034308.1, forward strand.
AAAATCTAAAGAAAAACTAAGGATATCTGCTAACCTCACTCCAACTGGTCCTGACTCATTTCTTGACTTAAAATCATTAAAAATTCACATAATGAGCTCAAAAGCCCAGTAGTAATCCAAAACTCACTAAATCTTTCAATGCAATGACTAAAAAATCAATATGATATGCTCAGTCTAATATAATCAATAATTTATATAAAATTCAATAAATCAATAAAACAATTGTGCAAAAAACATTCATAAATTACTACTAAAAAAATAAATTTTTGACAACATTTATTAGTAACAAATTAAATAGTGCTGCAATAGAATAAATACCGCAGCGGTCTTAAACCGCTCCTTTCGCTTCTCTGCGGAAATAAGCCGCCAATCAGAGTATACGTGCGAATTGTAAAAAAGCCGCGAAAAACTTCAAAATAAGTGAAATAAGCCCTAAGCTCTATTCTTCGGACCTCCCTCGGCTTTTGATTTGTTCCGCGCGCAACCCGTCTCCTCCCCAGCCGCCTCCTCCCAACGGACGCTGTCGCCAACATGGACGCCGAAGCAGACGTTGACGCCGACGCTAAAGCTGCTACTTCCATTCTAACATAAGCTTCACCGGCGTTCCGTCGACCTCGCGATCTTCTCCGCGCGCGACTCTCCTCCTCTCCAACTAACGTCGACGACACCGACGCTGGCTGAACTCGATGTTGACGCAGATATTGACGCCGACGCCGTTGCTTCCATTCGCCCCCGTTCTATCGTTCGCACCTTACTTTTTCTCCTTGAATCATACCTGAAACCAAAAAAACGTTGGGTAAGATTTCGATTAGGTTTTTTCATTTTGTGTGTTGATCTTCTTGCTTTGTTTTATTGTTCCTCTAATAACCTATATTTTTATATCTTTTTCTGTTTTTTTTAGTCCAATCTCAATGATATTATATCTTCTTGCTGCTTTCTTTTTGCTTGGTGATTTGAATTAGGTCTTACCTAATTCCTAACGATAAGGGGAGGGGGAAATTATTGCATGATTAGTTTAGGTTTAAAACTTGAATGAGAGGATATTAGGAAGATTTATTAGGCAACTATTGTTATTGTTGTGCCATTTTTGTTTATGAGAGAATATTAAGTTTATTTTGTGTGCTGATCTTATTGTACTAGGCAAAAGATTTGGGCAAAAAAAAAAAAAAAATCCCACTCCACGTGCAAGCTTAGATCTACAGACAAAAACAAACGGTGAACCTAAAACCAACCTATTTGGAGCTTAGTTCTAAAGTAGGCTTGTAGAGACATGTGTGGTGCCATTTCTGTCACATAAAGAAGAAAAAAAAATCCTTTGGATGAACATATATATTGCCTTTTATTAAAGATATTATGTTGGATTTTAATTGTTGAGTGATATGTAACACTTGCAGTTACTATTTAAGTATACAATAATTTGGTCTTTATAGGTTTTTGTTATTTGGTCAAGCAAAAATCACATGCACTTAATGAGTATTATAAATTCAAGATATCTATTAGTAATATTGAGTTGTTAAAATTTAACTTGCTATGATGGCTTATATTTATTGTAATCATTATGATGCATTCTATTAATCCTCCATGATTGCAATAGAACTTGAATAGATTGAACAAATCAAAATAAAGATTATTAGTTTATCAATTGTAATTCATGAATCATGCAATTATTTTCATTCCATCTTTTGTTGCATTTGAATAAAGTTTACATGGCCCATCTTTTAAAGGCATGTTTATTTCTTTTTTAATTTTTAATATTTAAAGCTTACACTATTAAAAATATGAACTAAAAAAGTTTCTTAATTATTGTCAATGGTTAAACACTGCAGTTGAATTTTAAAATGAATAAGAGTTGGAAAACCAAGTCAAGATGGAGTCGTGAATATAACAAAGGAGTTGAAGATTTTTTAGATTTTGCTAGTCGTAGTAAGAATCTATCAGGAAAGATATTATGCCCATGTAAATCATGCATCAACAGATACTTTTATTCAGTACAAGATGTGAAGGAGCACATTATGACCAATGGATTCTTTACGGGATATATTGTTTGGAATCGACATGGGAAGAATCATCAAGTTGTTGTTAGAGGTACAGAAAATGAAGGTATTGTTAGTATGTCTAATTTTGAATCACAAACTACTCAAATTGGGCAACCATAAGAATTACTATTTTGAAATATTAAAGGATTTTGTTTATTAAGAGAAGTGCAGACTATTTAGTTCAAAGTTGTTGAATATATACAATTATAATTTTGTTTTAAGTTCTTGGTTGAAAGCTATGGATTTTGTCGCACATTTGTCAAGCAAAAATGTGTTGATTCATGAAGACTGGCTGCGAATTCCTGGGCAATAATAAGAATTACTGTTTTCCCTACTATAACAATAACGTTTCTTTTGCTTATTATTGTGAAACAACTGGCATTTTCGCATGCCTGGCCAAGTCCATCAGGTAAAGCTCCCAATTCATAATCTGAAGCTACCAGAGTATGTGAAAGCCATTCTAAAAGCCCTAAGGTTATCATTGTCGGTCAAGAGCGACGTTTTTGTCAGCAGTGTAGCAGGTATAGTTCCTTGCATCTGTTGCTGAAAGCAGATTATTATAGTGCATTTCCATTATTTTGTAGATGTAATTTTGCTTGACATTGAAGCCAATGAAGAAGCAGTGATGTGATTATTATGTATGGGCTTTCTTTGTGTGCCTCATTTAGATTTAAACTACTGTCTTCTTGATACTGGTAGCTGATGAACCTAGCGTGATAGAGCAGAGCAGTCTTGCTGTTCTTGAAGGGAGAATGAAGGCAAGTACAGCAAGAGTAATTGTATTTCTTACTTGTCCTAATAAGGAGCGGTACATGAGTATATATAGACAAATCAGAAATAATACATAGGTACAAACTAATACAAGAAGGAATATTCCAGGTTAGTCACGTGAGAGAGGTAAACAACCATTTAATTTATTTGTGCTCTAATACTCCCCCGCAAGCTAATGGAGCCAGAGTGACAGTTAGATTGGAGCGAAGCTTGTGGAAGTGTGTTGTAGACAGTGGCTTTGTAAGTATATCGGCAATTTGATCGACTGTGCTGATGGGAAGCAACCTGATGTTGTTCTGAATGATGTGATCACGGATAAAGCGTTGATCTATTTCAATATGCTTTGTCCTGGCATGGAAAACCGGATTGTTGGCAAGGGCGATAGCTGATGTGTTGTCGCAGTATAAGTCAGTAGGTGTGCTGAGGTTGATGTCAAAATCAGCAAGAATTCTTCGTAGCCAAATAATGTCTGCAGTTGCGGCGGCGAGAGCTCGGTATTCAGATTCAGTCGATGACCTTGCCACCGTTTGTTGCTTCTTGACGGTCCAAGCAATAAGAGTTTTACCTAAAAAAGAGCAATAACCAGAAGTAGATTTTCGGGTGGCGGGATCACCTGCCCAATCAGCATCAGAGAAGGAGCGAAGATGAAGATCATGTTTAGTGATAGGTATGCCGAAGTGTTGAGTGCCTTGAATGTAACGAAGAAGCCGTTTGAGAAGAAAGATGTGAGAGGAAAGAGGATTGTGCATATTTTGGGAAAGAATGTTGACCGAGTACGAGATATCAGGACGAGTGATAGTTAAGTATTGAAGTGATCCGATAAATTTGCGATAGGCAGCAGGTTCGGATAAGGTGGGATCATTAGAAAACTCGGATGGGAGTTTGGTGCACGTGGGGTTTGCTAGAGGTTTGCACTGCGTGAGATTAGCGAGTTGGAGAATGGAATTAGCATAAGTCGGTTGGGAGAGAAAGTAAGTATTGCCATGATGAGTTATGTTTATGCCAAGGAATGAATGTGCCTCCCCAAGGTGTTTCATAGCAAATTTATGGCTAAGCTGTTGTAGAAGATGAGAGATAGCAGATGGGTCGTTGCCAGTTATAAGCATATCATCAACATAGATAAGAAGAAATATCTTAGTAGACGCTTGTTTGAATGTGAATAGAGACGGATCAGATTTGCTATGGGAGAACCCAAGAGAGAGCAAGGTGGAAGTGAAGGTGGTGTACCATTGGCGAGGGGCTTGTTTAAGTCCATAGATGGCTTTCCGTAGGAGACAAACATGTTCAGGATGAGACGAGTCTTCGAACCCTTTGGGTTGATGCATGTAAACTGTTTCGTTAAGATCTCCATGCAAGAAGGCATTTTCCACATCTAGTTGCTGGACTGGCCAGCCATGATGAAGGGCAACGGTGAGAAGAATGCGAATAGTGGGAAGTTTAGCTACTGGACTGAAGGTTTCACCATAGTCAATACCATATTCCTGATGATTACCCTGAGCAACTAAGCGAGCCTTAAAACGAGCTATGGAGCCGTCTGAGTGAAGTTTTGTCCGGTAGGTCCATTTACATCCTAGAACAGATGCCTTAGGAGGAGGAGAAACAAGGGTCCATGTACCTTGTTTTTGGAGAGCAAAGAACTCATGAGCCATAGCTTGGCGCCATTCTAAATGTTTGGCGGCTTCAGTGTAATTGGCAGGAGTAATAGGAGTGGGATTTGAAGATTGTTGGTGAAGCAAATTTAGACGCTGACGAGGTTTGAGAGAGCCAGTGTAGGACCGAGTAATCATGTGATGAGTAGGCGGAGGTTGGGTGACGATTGGAGTGGGATTAGTTTCCGGTGACAATTCAGGAACCGTAGGATGATGAATTTCCTGTGTAGAAGGATTGGGAACATTAGGAATAGGGATAGTATGGCTAAGAGGTAAGGGCTGGTTGGTAACTCTTGTGACAGATTTCTGGATAAGAGAGGTAGGTGTTAACAAGAAGGGATGAAGACATTGAGTGCTGGAAGACGCATTGGAGCAATGCTGTTGAAAAGGAAAAGATGATTAGTTAAAAGAGACATTCCGGGAGAAATAAATGCGATTGGTTAGTTTGTCTAGGCACTTGTAACCTTTGTAAGTGTCCGAATAGCCAAGAAATATGCAGGACTTTGCTTTGGGCTGAAGTTTATGATGATGAGTAGGAGGAGATAACGGAAAACACTCACATCCAAAGATGCGAAGGTGAGAGTAGATAGGACGTTGATTGTATAGGAGTTGGTAAGGAGATAAGTAGTTAGAGGATTTAGAGGGCATTCTATTTATTAGATAGACAGCCGTAAGAGTGGCTTCAGGCCAGTGAGTGTAAGGAACCGAGGCAGTTTGCATGAGAGTACGAGTCGTATCAAGTATATGACGATGTTTGCGTTCTGCAGATCCATTTTGTTCTGGGGTGTAAGGGCAGGACACCTGATGATGAATACCATTTTGCTTAAGAAAATTAGCAAGAGTGTTATTTAGATATTCAGAGCCACCATCAGTGCGCAAACATTTGATTTGAGATGAGAATTGTTTTTCAACGAAAATTTTGAAGTTAATAAAAATTTGAGGAACTTCAGATTTGTTAATCATTGGGAATAACCAGGTATAGCGAGAAAAATCGTCTATAAACACAACATAGTACTTGTGACCTTGCATAGAGAGAACAGGAGATGGACCCCAGACATCAGAGTGAATGAGCATAAGCGGTTTATTTTGTCTGTTTCTAGAGTGTTCAAAAACAAGTTTGTGTGCTTTAGACAAATTACAAGAAGAACAAATTGTAGACGGAATTGAAATGTGAAGACTAGGATGTTGCTTCGCAATAGTTTTGAGAACAGTCAGGTGAGGATGACCAAGCCGGTTGTGCCAGGTGGTAGAGCAAGAAGCAGTTGCGGTGAGAGCAGAGATTGAGGAGCTGGCTGACCGAGCGGTAATAGGGTAGAGACCTTCACGGCAGGGGCCATGGAGCAGAGTTTGATGCGTTTTGAGATCCTTGAAAGTAAAGCCAGATGGATCAAAAACAATATAAATGTGGTTATCCTTTGTTAGCTTTGAAATAGACAAAAGATTATATTTAAGATTTGGAAGATGTAAAAGGTTTTTGAGATGTAGCTTACGAGGCGGTGTTGGCAAGATGCCATCACCGGAATTTGCAATGTGAACAGAGCGACCATCCCCAACGGTAACAGTGTCCTGGCCTTGATAAGAATTTGCAATGGATAAACGATCAAGATCATTGGTCATGTGAGACGATGCCCCCGAATCCAAATACCATTCGTTGCTGTGTTGATCAGATGTAGCAGCTAGTGCTCTATTTGAGTTGGAACGAGGCTGCGGAACGTATTGCAAGTTGGTCCTATGCCAGCAATCAGAAGCCGAGTGACCTTTCTTTGTGCAAATCTGACATGTAACCGGAGCAGATGCTGAAGATCTGGAAGAATTTGACGCAGTCTGAGAACCACGACCACGATTCTTGCGACTCCGTCCACGAGAAGAAAATAACGCAAGATTTGGATTGGAGCCATTTGTGGTACGCAATGCATCCATCGCAAGATTGATTTCTTCACTAAGAAGAAGGGCGTACAAGTTGTCTAAGTTGATGGGGGTAAGCATCGTGCGTATGGAGGTTTTGAATGATTGGTAGGGTGCCGGTAAACCATTCAAGATGTACAGGATTATATCTTCTGTGTCGACTTCCGATCCGGCAGCAGCGATTTGGTCGACAATAGTTTTGATTTCGGTTAGGTACTGGGTCATGGTGGAGTTGCGCATGGAGATGTTGTGAAGCTCATTTTTGAGCTGAATGACCCGCGACCGGTTAGTCGATTGAAACCGAATTTCAAGAGCGTTCCAGATGGCTTTGGTAGTGTCAAGATGAAGGATGTATGGGAGAACAGATGGGGAAATGGTGGAGCAAAGGGCTGCGGCCAAATTTTGATCGGTAAGAAGCTAGTGATGATAGGCAGTGTTGGGAAGCACGGAACCATCTTCCTGCTGCAGGGAGCTAGGTGGAGGGAAAGAGGTATTTTCAAGAAAGTGTTCAAAACCATTGGCTCGAAATAGCTTAACGATTTGGGATTTCCAAATGGAGTGATTATCAGGGGATAGATGTGTGGGTACCAGGTTCTTGAGATTTGATACCAGAAATTTGAGCGAAGCCGGAATGCAGAGCTCTTCGACTGCGGTGCGGGCAGATGGTGCGTCGACTTGCGATGCTGAAGATGGGGCCATGGTGCCGAGAGGAAGAGAAGAAGAGGAGGAGGATCAGATCGCTCTGATACCATGATGAACCTAGCGTGATAGAGCAGAGCAGTCTTGCTGTTCTTGAAGGGAGAATGAAGGCAAGTACAGCAAGAGTAATTGTATTTCTTACTTGTCCTAATAAGGAGCGGTACATGAGTATATATAGACAAATCAGAAATAATACATAGGTACAAACTAATACAAGAAGGAATATTCCAGGTTAGTCACGCGAGAGAGGTAAACAGCCATTTAATTTATTTGTGCTCTAATACTCCCCCGCAAGCTAATGGAGCCAGAGTGACAGTTAGATTGGAGCGAAGCTTGTGGAAGCGTGTTGTAGACAGTGGCTTTGTAAGTATATCGGCAATTTGATCGACTGTGCTGATGGGAAGCAACCTGATGTTGTTCTGAATGATGTGATCACGGATAAAGCGTTGATCTATTTCAATATGCTTTGTCCTGGCATGGAAAACCGGATTGTTGGCAAGGGCGATAGCTGATGTGTTGTCGCAGTATAAGTCAGTAGGTGTGCTGAGGTTGATGTCAAAATCAGCAAGAATTCTTCGTAGCCAAATAATGTCTGCAGTTGCGGCGGCGAGAGCTCGGTATTCAGATTCAGTCGATGACCTTGCCACCGTTTGTTGCTTCTTGACGGTCCAAGCAATAAGAGTTTTACCTAAAAAAGAGCAATAACCAGAAGTAGATTTTCGGGTGGCGGGATCACCTGCCCAATCAGCATCAGAGAAGGAGCGAAGATGAAGATCATGTTTAGTGATAGGTATGCCGAAGTGTTGAGTGCCTTGAATGTAACGAAGAAGCTGTTTGAGAAGAAAGATGTGAGAGGAAAGAGGATTGTGCATATTTTGGGAAAGAATGTTGACCGAGTACGAGATATCAGGACGAGTGATAGTTAAGTATTGAAGTGATCCGATAAATTTGCGATAGGCAGCAGGTTCGGATAAGGTGGGATCATTAGAAAACTCGGATGGGAGTTTGGTGCACGTGGGGTTTGCTAGAGGTTTGCACTGCGTGAGATTAGCGAGTTGGAGAATGGAATTAGCATAAGTCGGTTGGGAGAGAAAGTAAGTATTGCCATGATGAGTTATGTTTATGCCAAGGAATGAATGTGCCTCCCCAAGGTGTTTCATAGCAAATTTATGGCTAAGCTGTTGTAGAAGATGAGAGATAGCAGATGGGTCGTTGCCAGTTATAAGCATATCATCAACATAGATAAGAAGAAATATCTTAGTAGACGCTTGTTTGAATGTGAATAGAGACGGATCAGATTTGCTATGGGAGAACCCAAGAGAGAGCAAGGTGGAAGTGAAGGTGGTGTACCATTGGCGAGGGGCTTGTTTAAGTCCATAGATGGCTTTCCGTAGGAGACAAACATGTTCAGGATGAGACGAGTCTTCGAACCCTTTGGGTTGATGCATGTAAACTGTTTCGTTAAGATCTCCATGCAAGAAGGCATTTTCCACATCTAGTTGCTGGACTGGCCAGCCATGATGAAGGGCAACGGTGAGAAGAATGCGAATAGTGGGAAGTTTAGCTACTGGACTGAAGGTTTCACCATAGTCAATACCATATTCCTGATGATTACCCTGAGCAACTAAGCGAGCCTTAAAACGAGCTATGGAGCCGTCTGAGTGAAGTTTTGTCCGGTAGGTCCATTTACATCCTAGAACAGATGCCTTAGGAGGAGGAGAAACAAGGGTCCATGTACCTTGTTTTTGGAGAGCAAAGAACTCATGAGCCATAGCTTGGCGCCATTCTAAATGTTTGGCGGCTTCAGTGTAATTGGCAGGAGTAATAGGAGTGGGATTTGAAGATTGTTGGTGAAGCAAATTTAGACGCTGACGAGGTTTGAGAGAGCCAGTGTAGGACCGAGTAATCATGTGATGAGTAGGCGGAGGTTGGGTGACGATTGGAGTGGGATTAGTTTCCGGTGACAATTCAGGAACCGTAGGATGATGAATTTCCTGTGTAGAAGGATTGGGAACATTAGGAATAGGGATAGTATGGCTAAGAGGTAAGGGCTGGTTGGTAACTCTTGTGACAGATTTCTGGATAAGAGAGGTAGGTGTTAACAAGAAGGGATGAAGACATTGAGTGCTGGAAGACGCATTGGAGCAATGCTGTTGAAAAGGAAAAGATGATTAGTTAAAAGAGACATTCCGGGAGAAATAAATGCGATTGGTTAGTTTGTCTAGGCACTTGTAACCTTTGTAAGTGTCCGAATAGCCAAGAAATATGCAGGACTTTGCTTTGGGCTGAAGTTTATGATGATGAGTAGGAGGAGATAACGGAAAACACTCACATCCAAAGATGCGAAGGTGAGAGTAGATAGGACGTTGATTGTATAGGAGTTGGTAAGGAGATAAGTAGTTAGAGGATTTAGAGGGCATTCTATTTATTAGATAGACAGCCGTAAGAGTGGCTTCAGGCCAGTGAGTGTAAGGAACCGAGGCAGTTTGCATGAGAGTACGAGTCGTATCAAGTATATGACGATGTTTGCGTTCTGCAGATCCATTTTGTTCTGGGGTGTAAGGGCAGGACACCTGATGATGAATACCATTTTGCTTAAGAAAATTAGCAAGAGTGTTATTTAGATATTCAGAGCCACCATCAGTGCGCAAACATTTGATTTGAGATGAGAATTGTTTTTCAACGAAAATTTTGAAGTTAATAAAAATTTGAGGAACTTCAGATTTGTTAATCATTGGGAATAACCAGGTATAGCGAGAAAAATCGTCTATAAACACAACATAGTACTTGTGACCTTGCATAGAGAGAACAGGAGATGGACCCCAGACATCAGAGTGAATGAGCATAAGCGGTTTATTTTGTCTGTTTCTAGAGTGTTCAAAAACAAGTTTGTGTGCTTTAGACAAATTATAAGAAGAACAAATTGTAGACGGAATTGAAATGTGAAGACTAGGATGTTGCTTCGCAATAGTTTTGAGAACAGTCAGGTGAGGATGACCAAGCCGGTTGTGCCAGGTGGTAGAGCAAGAAGCAGTTGCGGTGAGAGCAGAGATTGAGGAGCTGGCTGACCGAGCGGTAATAGGGTAGAGACCTTCACGGCAGGGGCCATGGAGCAGAGTTTGATGCGTTTTGAGATCCTTGAAAGTAAAGCCAGATGGATCAAAAACAATATAAATGTGGTTATCCTTTGTTAGCTTTGAAATAGACAAAAGATTATATTTAAGATTTGGAAGATGTAAAAGGTTTTTGAGATGTAGCTTACGAGGCGGTGTTGGCAAGATGCCATCACCGGAATTTGCAATGTGAACAGAGCGACCATCCCCAACGGTAACAGTGTCCTGGCCTTGATAAGAATTTGCAATGGATAAACGATCAAGATCATTGGTCATGTGAGACGATGCCCCCGAATCCAAATACCATTCGTTGCTGTGTTGATCAGATGTAGCAGCTAGTGCTCTATTTGAGTTGGAACGAGGCTGCGGAACGTATTGCAAGTTGGTCCTATGCCAGCAATCAGAAGCCGAGTGACCTTTCTTTGTGCAAATCTGACATGTAACCGGAGCAGATGCTGAAGATCTGGAAGAATTTGACGCAGTCTGAGAACCACGACCACGATTCTTGCGACTCCGTCCACGAGAAGAAAATAACGCAAGATTTGGATTGGAGCCATTTGTGGTACGCAATGCATCCATCGCAAGATTGATTTCTTCACTAAGAAGAAGGGCGTACAAGTTGTCTAAGCTGATGGGGGTAAGCATCGTGCGTATGGAGGTTTTGAACGATTGGTAGGGTGCCGGTAAACCATTCAAGATGTACAGGATTATATCTTCTGTGTCGACTTCCGATCCGGCAGCAGCGATTTGGTCGACAATAGTTTTGATTTCGGTTAGGTACTGGGTCATGGTGGAGTTGCGCATGGAGATGTTGTGAAGCTCATTTTTGAGCTGAATGACCCGCGACCGGTTAGTCGATTGAAACCGAATTTCAAGAGCGTTCCAGATGGCTTTGGTAGTGTCAAGATGAAGGATGTATGGGAGAACAGATGGGGAAATGGTGGAGCAAAGGGCTGCGGCCAAATTTTGATCGGTAAGAAGCCAGTGATGATAGGCAGTGTTGGGAAGCACGGAACCATCTTCCTGCTGCAGGGAGCTAGGTGGAGGGAAAGAGGTATTTTCAAGAAAGTGTTCAAAACCATTGGCTCGAAATAGCTTAACGATTTGGGATTTCCAAATGGAGTGATTATCAGGGGATAGATGTGTGGGTACCAGGTTCTTGAGATTTGATACCAGAAATTTGAGCGAAGCCGGAATGCAGAGCTCTTCGACTGCGGTGCGGGCAGATGGTGCGTCGACTTGCGATGCTGAAGATGGGGCCATGGTGCCGAGAGGAAGAGAAGAAGAGGAGGAGGATCATATCCGCTCTGATACCATGATGAACCTAGCGTGATAGAGCAGAGCAGTCTTGCTGTTCTTGAAGGGAGAATGAAGGCAAGTACAGCAAGAGTAATTGTATTTCTTACTTGTCCTAATAAGGAGCGGTACATGAGTATATATAGACAAATCAGAAATAATACATAGGTACAAACTAATACAAGAAGGAATATTCCAGGTTAGTCACGCGAGAGAGGTAAACAGCCATTTAATTTATTTGTGCTCTAATAGTAGCCTAAAAAAATTTATAGTTTGTGATGAAGAGAACGCCCCTTACATGAAATATGAAAAAGATGCGCTATGTATAAATCATGAAAAATGTTCTCATATGCATCCAGTCTTATTTTCCTTTTGCTAGATTTCAAGTATTTTAAACCTAGTTTTCTTGAACATAATGAATGGTTCTCAGCTTTGAGGTACACAATTGATCTCTATCCATGTCAGCTTGTTTTTCTTTTCCAATTACTATAAATTTATTGTAAATGTAGTAATAATTTAGAAATCAGATGACCTTGTGGTTGGCATTTTTCCTATCAATAAAAACAGTTGCAAGAAAATTTAATGTGCATTTGAAGCAGTATTTTTTTTCATCAAAAGCATATTTTCTTACATCTACCTTGTTCTAGTAAGCATGTGATAGAGTCCTGGAATGCTACTTTGTCGCAAGAATGGCAAAATGCCCGATGTTAATTTTCTTGGACATGGTATGTGCTATCCTGGAATTGTTGGACGTATTAAGACATTCAGTGCATAAAAGTAAGGACCATCATGACTCTTTATCTGACCTTTACGATCATAAACGTAGCTGTGTGATTTATTAGCACATATTTTGTGAAATTTCTGGTGCCAAATATATAAGTTCTTTTTCATGGTGAGTTTAGTGGAAGGCACATTGCATGGAATGATGTATATAATTTGCAAATTTTTATCCATCCCCAATTGGAAATAAGTTTTTATTATCTCGGTCCTTAAAATTATGTTCGGATGTGAAATATATGCCGAGGGTCTGAGACTCTGAGCATGTTGCATCTTCCTTGAAACTGTTTGCTGGAATACAGATACTCTTAAACTTTGTCTCATTTTACTTGCAACCTTTAAATGGCTCATGCTTACCGTGTGCAGGAATGACTTTCTCAAAGTTGGGGATGACATTGAGCTTGCCAGAGGAAGGGACATGGGAGAATACTACAACCTTGTGGATAAACTTAGACAAATGTACCATCAACGGGGAGAGGTGCGCTATCTATACTCCAAATTTTTTTTTTTAAACTAAAATATTGCTGCACAAATGCATTTCTGCCATACATCATCAACTTGAAGAGGTACAGTTTCTGTACTTGAATAATTATTTTAACTAAAATATTGTTGTTCAAATATAATAATGTTATATATGTCATTGTTACATATTCTAAGGCAATTGTTTCATTTCATCATTTTCTTTATACTTCTAAGATACATCTATTACTGTTATTCTATGATTTGCTTTTATTTTTTTTTTCCTGAGTATTCTTTCAATCTTTACTGAGATATTTTATTTCATTCTAAAGAAAAGGAAGGTTTCATGTTTTGGTGGTTTAATTTTTAAAGTTCTTTAAGCAAAAAATTTTCTTAATCTGCTAAACAATTATTGTACAATGATTTCTCTGTTTTTTTATTGTTTGCTTCCTTTATTTGATGTTCTTCCTTCTGTTTGTGCTGCAGAGACATAGAGAAATGAAGAAGATTTTCATCTTGTTGTATGATGAGTTGAAGGTATTGGGATTGATTGACAAAAAATCATCCTGGAAAGAAAATCTCCAACAATAACTACGAAATCTACATGTTTTGTAGACATTAAAACAGAGAATTAAGGATTTTGCTGCGGCACATTCAGGAGAATGACAAGTAATCGAGTTCTTTTCAATGCTTGATGATTATAATATATTAATAAGATTTGGTATAAGTTGTAGTTGCCTCTATTGTATTTCGTTATCGTTACAATTATATTAAAACCTGATGATGATATACTAATTAATTTGTTTTTGATGATATACTAGCAAAATTAATTTCACGTTTTCACAAAATTTTAATATTTTTAATTTTTATTTATGTAGACTTTGTGCATATGCAAATAATCATTAGTGTTTATAATTATTAATAATAATATATTTAATATTTTTTTCATCTTAAAAATGATAATATAATTAAAATATTTATAATATAAATTTCTATTTTAAAATTTTTAATCACTTGCATTTAATGGACGGACATTTTTACTAGTATGTTGAAGTATCCATTTGACATTGCTTTTGTATTATTTAATCAGAAAATTTGATTTTTGGCATTTTATTTTTTTCTAATTAGTCTTATCTTTAGCAGTGATTTTCACACCTAGTAAAACATGCTGCAAAAGTTCCCCTAACGCAGCGGTTTTAACACCTAATTAAAAGCGCTGCTAATGCTCCTCTACAACAGCGGTTTTAAAACTGCTGCTAAAGTCTTTCCAACGAACGCAGATGCGACGTATGTGCAGCGGATCTTAAACCGCTGCGAATAAATGCACAGGTGTTTAAACCGCTGCTGTAGGTTAGAAAAAGCGCTGCAAAAGCCTCTTTTATTAGTAGTGAATCACTAAAGAATCTATCTTATCTATTTATATGCATCATCTACTTATATATTATCAATGCATTCAATAATGCCAAAGATATTAATCTATCTGTCAATGTCATCTGTGCTATTAATATATGTATGCATCAATATATAATTTAACAAGACAGGACAGTGCAATGTCGATATTGATGTCCCATTGTTCAAAATGCGAAAATGGCGTTCGATTTGTTGTTCGGTTGGATTGTCACGGCTACTGCATATAGGAGAATATCTTTCGGTTGGAGATAGACTAAGTAGAAGTTACGGGACTAAGAAGGCTAGAAATAGGAACTAGTTACTTTTCCGCACTTTATTTTCACCCAAACTGGCCATCGTTTGCGTTATTACTGTTTTCAATTTTTAAGTTTAGTTTAGTTTGCATAATTGTAAATGCTGTTAAATTTACTGTATTTTATTTAATAGGAGTTTGATTAACTGAATAAGTTCAGATGGCTGATACAAAGTAAAGTTCACTTTGCGTCTGAATTGAAAAGACGTTCTTTTATTTGAATAATGAGCTCTTCTTTTGTTAGACTACATTGATTTATCTGAAGCATGAATTTGAATTTTAGCTATTTGTCTCACATTGATTAGCTGGTCGCAATATATCAAGCGCAAATGTTATATTGTGGTCTTGATTTTGAAATTTGTTAAGAATTTGCACACTCTAGAAGATTAAGGTTTTATTTGAGACAGTTTTAAATCACTATATTTTTAGAAATTTTTATACTAAAAAATAGCTTTACAAAAAAGTCATCTGAGATGACCCTCCAGCATTTTCTGTCAATAGAAACCTGTTCATTGTTAGTAATTATGGATTTGTTTGGGTTGACCGAATGTATTTATAGTTGTTGAATTATTATGATAAAAAATTATTGTGAATATTATAGATATATTTTTTAAAATTTGAATAATTTTTAATGTAATTATCAAACTTTAAAAGATTTGAATGTCAAAAATTTATTTCACTTTAAAAATTTTTTAAAAATAATGAGAAAATTGGAGTTAATAGAATTGTGACTAAGGTTTGAAAAATAGTATAGGTTTTTTCTCTTTAAAAAAAGAGTTGGATAATAATTATTTTCTAGTTACAAAGCTTCAGCATTATCTTTCGTTGTTTTACGTGCACTTTTCGTCTTGTGTCCTATTTGTTTTTGCTTTCCTTGATTATGAATTTGCATTTGCTTATGAGCATGTTGCTTTACGGAATTATAAAATTTTAATTCTTAATTATTTGTTATTTTCATTTTTGGCCTTTTTGTACTAATGGTTGGCCATATTGATCTGTGTTTCGAGTTGCCTCTAGTTCATGATTCGCTTGGGCAGCATTTTGTACATCATTTGAAGGTATCTTTTGATCTTTTGATTCAGTTGATACGCTAAGAATAATTATTTTCAATCATGAATAGATACATAAGCTCTCATTGAGGTTTTGTTTGCGATGACTTTCTTACTGCTTCTTAAAGCAGTTTTTAGTTAAAAAATTAGAAATTTTTAGCTAAAAAATTTCTTTAAAAAGCAATAAAAAAGCCGTCCCAAACGAAGCTGAGTCCCACTCTCGCGCCTTTGAGATGGGATGGAGTATTTACTTCAATAAAACAAATATCTTTTGCTTTCATAAAGTGATATAAAGAAGAGAAAAGAAGAAAATCTTTTAAGATATTTGTTCCTGTTTACATAGCAGACAAACAATGAATAAAAAAAATTAAAATGATGCAAACGCCTATTTTTTAATATTATTTTCAACGATCTTTGATGATTCTTATAGCAAGGATTCGGAAGGAAGTTTTTTTTAATCCTTTTCTCGTGCTGCTTCTTTGGTTTGCTACCCTCTATTCCTTTTTGTTCTTTTCATAACTTTGTCATTGTAAGATATCTCTCTATGCATAACTTTTATTGTGATTGGTAGAACTTTCTCATCATTCCTTCACATAGAATCTGCAACGAATGATAATGTCATAGTTTTAATTAATGATGCCAGGTTACCTTTGGCCTCAAATTATGTGTTAGTTTACGAGAGTCATATCTTGGGGGAGTGGAACCACACAGCAAAAACAAATAAGAAATATAAAATACAGTGGAAAAGAAATAACAGTAGGATTTAACGTGAAAAAATTCGAAGTTGGGATAAAGCCATGAAGCCACACCATACCAAAAAATCCACTTTGAAAATTGAGAAAAATTGTATAAATCTATTTCTCTCACTCTCTCATTGTCTCTGTTCATTCTTGAACCGTTCTTGAACCGTCTCCTAGATAACTGATAAATAGACAAATGTAAAACCACCCCAAGAGACAACTCTTCGAGTAAACATGAAAAAAATAAGAGAAAATTGCCTAGCCTGAATCACAGAGCCGTGGTGCTCCACTCTTTGTCTCCAGCCAGACTGGCAGCGCTGCAACGCCGGGATTTGGAGCATCGTGGTACTCCATTTTATGTCTCCAAGTCAACACAAGTGTATAACGCCACAATGTTGTATGATTTGTACGGGGAAATATTTTTTTCATGGGACAAGTCTCCCGAACCCAAGTAGGGAGAGATCCCCTTGCAAGCTTCGACGAGTTCGACTAATAAAATTAAGGTCTAAGTCAACCATACAATTTGATTGATTGACCCAATTAAATTCCACGCAGAATTAGAACCATACTGATCTAACAAATACTTTCCTCATATGATCTTTTAAGAAAGAGAGAGAAAAATCATATTGAAACTTTTTCTGTTGTTGCAGGTCTTATTTTCCTTATAAATTACCTTGGCAAGTAGATTACCAGATTCCTGATTCAGATTGGGGCTCTTTTGGCATGTTCTAAAAATTCATAATTTGCTTTCCCTCATTTTTTATATGAAAATAAAATAATCAAAAAGAAGTCTAAAAATATTCGTTTAGTTAAGAAACAATATTGATTTCAACATATATACATTAACTTAATCATCTAATAAATTTATAGTTTTTCAAAGCAACCAAATCAGGCCCAAGAAAGTTCACGAATGATACAGTTGAAGGTTCGTAAAATTAAACTTTGTTTTGTGCTACTGGATTATTATTATTATTATTATTATTATTTTCATTCTACCTTTCCTGGATTGGTTTTTTGTGCTTAATTTGTTCATAAATATTGACATTTCCTCATATTTGGCTAAAGATTATTTAAAGATCCTTTTTTCTCTTTGTTGTTTTGTTATCTCATGCTTACGAGAGATTATTACATGCAGAGTCCGGACCTAAAAAATCATTCGGTTTTGTGATTGTGAACAGTAAAAGCACAATGGTGAACAGTAACTGCACTTTTATGTTTCATAGTCACACAACTGAACGGTTCTTTGGATCCAGACTCCGGACGTAATAATCTCTCTATGCTTGCAACTATTGTGATGCATATAAGATTTTGGACTATCTCATTTCAATGATAAAAATAGATGTAAAATTTTAATATATTGCAAGTGGCTCATATTTATTACATCAATATTTCGAGTTAATAAATGTCTATTACATCAATTGAAATCATGAATAGTCTAATAAATATATTAAAATTGATGATTTTATTAGAATTATTAGCCACAGTTTTCAAGAGTTTTCTATTAGAAAGTTGCTATAAAAAATAGTAAGAAAATCATCCCAAATGAAGCCTTAGTTTCAACTTAATTTTCTTACTTGCAGAACCAAAATGCAATTTTATAAATCTCAATGATGAAATTTTAGGAGAATTCCAATGATTGTTTAAGATTTAAAGTAAAAAATTTGTTTAAAATCTATAAATTTTAGGTGAGCTCTAATGCTTCGTTCAAAATTATACTAAAAATTTTAAATTTTAGATGAAATTCTCCAAATCCGCCCCAATTGAATATGTAAAATAATTTCAAATTGATTTCACCCAAATCTATTCAAAAGTATTCATATTTAATCGAAATTCTTTAAATTGAAAGCCATAATTATATGTAGTATCAATTTGATTAAGATGAATCCAAAAATAATTGAATTTATTTTAAAATAAAGCAGAATAAATTTAATTAATTATTTATATATTTAATGATTTTAAGATTTATTTTCAATTTTTTTCCTATAAATTGGGATCACCTATTAGAATCATTAGATTTCCCAAAGATAAGGTCCAATAATCTAGACGGGCTTTCAGAAGCCCAATATTAACAGTTTAGTCGGCGCGAACGTTAGCCCCGGCCGCATTGTTAACTACTTTTACCAGCGGAAGCCAACAGAGGAAGGCGGTGAAAAACATAAGAAATCGCCATCTCGCGGTGGAAAAATATTGCTCCCGATTTGTTCGGTAGAGAGAGAAAGACGGGCAGAGGAACGGGTGGCAGTGGGCGAGGTCGTTAAAAAGGGGCCGAAACGAGTACGAACAATGGCCTCCGGTCAAACATCATGGCGCCATTCATCAAGCCGCCTTCCTCCTTTAGACCTAAGCCCAACCCTAACTCGCACTCCATCCCCTTCGTTCTCCGCCGCTTGTCTGCCTCCTTCGCCAATTAACCCCCCCGACTTCTTACTGTGGGGTTTCCATTGAGGTGGGGTTAGGGTTTTCCTTTACTTATTCGGTTACCGGTTTGCTGGCTGTGAATAAAGGGAAAGATGGATGGGGCGGCGGGAGGTGGAGACATGGAGCTGATGTGCAAGACGCTGCAGTTCGAGCACAAGCTTTTCTATTTTGATCTGAAGGAGAATCCCCGGGGTCGGTACCTCAAGATCTCAGAGAAGACCTCGGCTACAAGATCAACGATCATTGTCCCTGTCAACGGTATTGTATGGTTCCTGGATCTCTTCAACTACTACGTCAACACGGATGAGCGTGACATATTCAGCAAGGAGCTAAAGCTTGACACCAAGGTTTAAATCTTCCCCTGTGCTCTAGGATTCTTATTTATTTTACCTTTGGTTTTTCTGTTGCTGGGATATCTGATGTCTGTTCTCTGGTTTTGATAATTAGGTGTTTTACTTTGATGTTGGTGAAAATAAGAGGGGCCGCTTTTTGAAGGTGCTGATTTTTTCTTATTCTTTTTTGTTTTGCTGTGTCCGTTTTCTTAATTTTTTTGTCTCGTCTTGCCGTTAGATTTTGATATGCCCTGTCTAATAGTTTGATATTCTTTTGGGACCTGTTAAGATACGCCTGCTTTGTCATTGCTTTTAAATGAATTGCTATATGCTAGAATGTTTTCTATTTTTGCTCTGGTGACTACGACACTTAGCTGGTTAGGGAATGTATACGATAGTTGTGTGTAACATTTATTTTGGTCATTTCATCAGAAATAAAGGTGCCATGCACTTCTCAGCTATTAATCGTGGTAATTTTTGTGTTGGGATTGTATAGTTTCCAAGCTATCTTTTGTGAAAGGGAAAATTGCACTTGGGTTATTGCAGTATATTAATATACGTCATTTGGTTCACAATTCTCTTTGTCTGTTTATGGTTTTCAAAATTTCCAAAAAAAAATTATGCAATTACGTTTTTTGTTTGTTACTTGGGATTTTGATGTTAAACATGATGTTCAGGTTTTAGAAATAAACATGATTAATTCCTGAATCGTGGTAGAGCATCCTAAGGAGTTTATTGATAAGGAGTTTGTGTAAATCCTCATGCACCTAATTTAATGGATTTGCCAAATCCAACCTAGGTACAAACTTACTAAATTCAAGCTAATGCAAGTCTCGTTCAGCTCATTGAAATCTAATTGTTCAATAAAAAATTCAAGCTACTAAGTCATAATAAGATCTACATCCTTATAATTCATTAATTGCTAGTTACTTTGATTAAATACCATATTAAATTAGTGATTGATAAGCTTGATTACTTCAATTAATCTCTTCTTAACAAATTAAGTACCATATACGTGAAAAGGTTGGAGTAGCTCCAGTGGAAGATAAGTTTAGAGAGTCCCCTTAGATGGTTTGGTCACATAAAACAACGGCCTTCCGATGACCTGGTTAGGAAAGTAGAGGTATTAGATTTGACTTATGTTAAGAAAGGTAGAGGTAGACCTAAAAAGACTTGGTTAGAAAATATTAGAAATGTTCTTTCTTTATTAGATTTAAACGAGAATTTGATTTTTAACAGGACACAATGGAGAAAAAGGATTCATGTAGCCGACCCCACGTAGTGGGACAAATGCTTGATGTTGTTGTTGACAAATTAAGTACCAATTGACTTAATTAAACATAATTGTCCTTAGTTAGCTTAAGTTATTAACCTCATATAAATTCCAAATTATTCTATTAAATGATTAACTTTTTTACTTATTAGTTTAAATCAAGTCTAATTAACACTTAATTTATCTTATCAAACACAATTTGGCCTCATTAGGATCCTTGTTAATTTAAGTTAGCATCTTAATCTTTTATTAATTGATAATTAAATTTAGTCGCTTGAATATTTCTCTAATTAACTGATAAAGTCCAATGGATCAATAATTATCCTATTTAAACCAAAATGCCCGACAATAATTCCCTTAGCCTTTCTCTAAACTTCGTGTGTATACATGACAAAAGAATCTTCAAATAGTAGAATGTAGTTAGGTTTTAAAAACTTGTCATGAATCTTACTATGATTCGAGAAATTCACATACTCTTTCTTTTGAATAGTATAGATGAATTACTAATTGCCGTATGAAAAGATGCTCTCATGTCCTGAACACCTATAACAATTGTTGTAAGTTACAACCATTTGTTATCCTTTATGAAAATTTGGTTTTCAATGTGGTAAAAGTTGAATTCCAAAGACTATAGTTGCTTCTCTTTAAAATATCTGAGCAAACGAAGGCCATGGAAGATTAAATAGAGGTCTTGAAAAGAATGAACTTTGGAAGTTCTTCAAAAAACTTATGATGCCATTCTAGTTGGGTTGAACTGGGTATTTGCTTTTAAATACTTGTTTGATACCTCCATTGAAAGATTCAAGGCATGACTAGTTGCAGAAAATGATTCACCCAAATCTATGAAATCGGCTATTTGGAGACATTTGCATCTATTGCAAAACTAAATACAATTAGAATATTTCTCTCTATAACTGCAAACTTGATTGGCCTCTTTATCAGTTTGATGCTAAAAATTCTTTTTTGAATGGAGGCTTAAATGAAGAAGTCTATATGGAACTTCCTATCAAGATTTATGACTAAGTATACATGGCAAGTATGCCAAAAAAAAAAAAAAAAAACTATTTAGGGCCTCAAACAATGTTAAGAGAGCATGGTTTGAACGGTTCACAAGTATTGTGTGTCAACAATGATTCATATAGACTCATTTACACCACACTTTATTGCATGAACATGAATATGATAATTCGACAATATTAATTATATATGTTGGCAATATCATTCTAATCAGTTACCATGATTGAGCCGTGTGTTCAATAAAGGAAAAGACTATCAAGGAATTTGAAATCAAAGATCTTGGTTCTCTCAATTGCTTTTTTGGAATGCAATTTTCTAGAAATAGATATGGTAGTATCATATCCCAAGGGAAATATGTTTTTGATCTCTTAAAAGAAATGATCTGCTGGGATGCAAACTAGTTAATGCTCTAGCGTTCCAATTATAAAGTTGAGTGATTAAAACACTTGACACTCATATTGTTAAAGTAGAATATTAATGTCTAGTCTTGTAACTCATCTATTTGTCTCATAGGAGGCTAGACATTGCTTTTGCTGCTAATCTGATAAGTCAATTTATGCATTAATTTTATGAAAACCATCTTAATGCTGCCATATGAATCCTTAGATGCTTAAAGGGATTCCAAAAATGGGACTGTTCTTTAGAAAGAGGAAGTCTGGGAAGTTGAAGCTTTTATTGGTGTCAATTGGGTTGGTTTTATGGTTGATAAAAGATCTATCTCTGAATATTGCTTGTATGCATGGGATAACTTAGTCGTGAAGAAAGAACAAATGAAATGTAGTGGCTTGAAGTAGTGCGAAAGCTGAACTCTGATCTCTGACAAATTGGATTAATGAATTGATTTGGCCAAAGTTATTTTTAGAAGATCTTTGGGTTTCCATTAACACTCCTAATAAGGTATATTGCGATAATAAAGGCCATCATTGGTAAAGCTTATGATCGAATACATCATGATCGTGTCAAATATATGGAGGTGGATAGACATTTTATAAAAGGGCGAAAATTTCAAAATGTGACTCTGTCCTTATGTATCTTCTTATGAACAAACTACAAACGTCTTGATCAAGGGATTGGATATACTTGTATTTGAAAAAATAATTGACAAGCTGGGACTGCATGATGCATATAATACAGCTTGAGGAGAGAGGGGGAGGGGAGGTTTTTTTTTTGGGAGAGGAGGGGTGTGGTGTTGGTGTGTGTATGGTTGGGGAACTATTTAGTTCCTTAAATTAAGCTTTTTTAATCATATTTCTTGCCATAAGCTTATTGTAATCAGATTAAATTTGTACCCTATGCCATTCTTGGGGACTTGAGAGAAATGAAATAACACTTTCCTCCTCGTTTTCCTTCACTTCAAACCTATCTTCTAGCATGTATGTATGTTTCTTTTTTTTTGTTGACTTCTAGAGTTATATGCATTGCGTTTTTCAGCTTTTCAAGGAAAAAATAATGTAAATAATTAGTTGATATGTTTACCATCTTTAATTAAGTTGGGAAAAAAACCAACAAGGAAACTCGGATTTGATTGACCCAGTCAGTAAGCAGCCGTGTAATTTTTTCCTAAGTTTTTCTTCTTCAATTTAGAATAGCATCATTGTAGGTAAGATTTTTTTACCATAATGACGAAAATATGAGATATCCTTTCCCACCAAAATTAAGTGCGGATTTTCATTCTAGAGAACTGTTCATGCATTGACGTGGCTTGAAATCTAATGTTATGGGCATCCTTTTCTTTTTTTTGGAGCTTTTCATGCCAGTTGGTTGGTGTTGCAGAACAATTTAGGGCTAGGGTTTTTTTAATTTAGGGCTAGGGTTTTTTTTATGCAACTAGAATTTTTGATGTAGGCAAAGGGGGGGGGTCAAAATAAAATGTAAATTTTGTGATCTTTGGGCTGCTGGATGCTCTCGGTTTGGCTTGGGCTTTTTGGGTTTAAGCTTACTTAAGTTGTCCTACTTGGGGTTGTAGCTCATTATTGATGGAGACTCATTAATACATAAAGGTATGTACTTAATTCCTAAAGGTTTAGGGGAGTGGAACTTGTGTCTTCTTGGTTTTGGTGGTTTTGCTCTTCCCTGTTGATGTTGTTTTTCAATTTTCAAAGCCATACGATAAGCTTCATCTAACTTGATAACATGATGCAAATTAAGTTGGTTTTGAATTATCCATTTTAACCCATTAAGATATCGTGTAACCGTTTTCTCTTTTGATTCGTCTAAGTCATTTCTAGATTGCAATTTATAAAATTTTTCAGTGTATTCTTCCACATTTTGGTTACCTTGACGCAGATTATTAAATTCTTGGAAGAGTGTTCTTGCATGATCAGAAGGCAGAAATTTTCCTTTCATTTTTTCTTTCATCCTTTCCCAATTTTGAATTTTTTCTTTCCCTCGTCTCACTCTATTGTTTTGTAAATTTTTCCACATGTTAATGCGTGTCCAGTAAGTTTTAGACTTGCAAATTTGACTTTTCGATTATCCGGAATTTCTTTCCATTCAAAGAATTGGTCCATTTTCTCTACCCATTCTATGAATTGATCGGGTTGTAATTTTCCTTTAAAATTATGAACATCAATTTTAATGCCGAAGTCCCAATTTCTTTGTTGCCTATTTTGATGTCTAGGACCCTCATCTTCACTTTCGGATGATTGAACATTAGGATTTGCATTAGCATTGTTCACATTCAAATTTGCCATAACATTAGCCATGTTAGTGATTTGTTCTTGTAAGTTTGCCAATTGAGTTATCATTTGTTGTTGCCAATCTCCCCCTTGCCTACATCAATTCTGGGGGTCAAAATAAAATGTAAATTTTGTGATCTTTGGGCTGCTGGATGCTCTCGGTTTGGCTTGGGCTGTTTGGGTTTAAGCTTACTTAAGTTGTCCTACTTGGGGTTGTAGCTCATTATTGATGGAGATTCATTAATACATAAAGGTATGTATTTAATTCCTAAAGGTTTAGGGGAGTGGAACTTGTGTCTTCTCGGTTTTGGTGGTTTTGCTCTTCCCATGTGCTGCTGGTTGGTTTCCCCTTGTTGCCTCCTCGGGTCCCTCATATGGCTGGTTTTCCCAAGCGGTTTTCCCTGGTTTCTTTGTGGCTCTTTGGGTCTTGGCTGGGTGGTTTTCCCGTGGCTTCTTGGGGGAGGTTTTCCATGGCTTTGCATTAAGTTTTCTTGGTTTCCTGTACCAGAATTAAGGGCTGCTGTTTGGTGACATTTATTCTGGAATTTTGGTGGTTGTTTGGGGCTGATTTCCTGTACAGTTTTTGGGAAATTAAAGGCTGTTTTGGGGCTGCTGTTTCTGAATTTATGGAGCCTTTTTGGTGGCTGTTTGGTGGAATTTTTGGGCTGATTAATGGCAGATTTATGGCTGTTGGGCTGCTTCTTTTCTCCTATATATAGAAGTGATTTGTGTATGTAAAAGTATGTTATGATGTG
The DNA here is from genome assembly GCA_019925795.1 of Dendrobium chrysotoxum. Taxonomy (NCBI): domain Eukaryota; kingdom Viridiplantae; phylum Streptophyta; class Magnoliopsida; order Asparagales; family Orchidaceae; genus Dendrobium; species Dendrobium chrysotoxum. The sequence goes on from CM034308.1 coordinate 18,784,979, forward strand.
AGAAAATATTTGGAAACCTGAGAGTTCTTCTTTGGAAAAGCTTGAGAGCTTGTTCCATCTTCTTTCTCCTCTAGGAAAGCTTGCGAGCTTCTCCTCTTTCTTCTCGGCTTCTAACCCCTTCTTCTCTACGCAAGTTCCACTCCACCTGTATCCTTCTGGTTCCGATTGGTGAAAGTTGTGACTGTTTTAGTGGTGAAGTGTGGTTGTTTTGAGGTGATATTTGTGGGCTGTTTTGGAGACATTTGCTGGAGGAGTTTGGTAGAACGTTGGCCCTTTGCTGTGGTGGACCCCTGGTTTGCAAGCTAAGCTTTTTTTTTTTAAATTTCCTACACCCGATTCATGTGAGGAGTCCGCTTGACGGATGTTCTGAGGATATCGTTTTTTTTTATTTTAAGTTTGTTCTTTGCTAACTTTCTTTTGTCTAAGGTTTGTTGAACGTCGGTTTTTTCTAAGTTGAAGTGGAAGTTTTATTCTCTAGCCTATTTTGTTCTCCAATTGTGGTTTTAAGTCGAAAGTGAGTTTTGTTCTTTTCTTTTTCGTAATATTTTTCCTCTCTTGGTTTTTGTTTCAAGTTGCCTACATCAGTTTTGCAAGGGATATAAATCACACTATAAAATTTAGGATTTGTTGATCCATATGAATGAAGAAGCATTTGGATGACTATAACAAAGACATTATGGATCTTAAAAATATTGAAGTTGAAATCAACGATGAGGATCTTGTTATAATCCTCTTTAGTTTTTAGCCAAAAAAGTATAAGCATTTTGTAGATATTATGTTATATGAGAAAATCACTCTTTCTATGGTAGAAGTGAGATTAATTCTCAATTCAAAAGAATTGCAAAAGGGTGGAGAATCAAAGGAAGACAATGTTGATGATTGCCTTAAGGTTTCTAGAAGACTGAAGAAACTTGATTTCAATAATAAGCACCAATCAAATCTAAATTCAAGTGCAAGAAAAAAAATGCTTCATTTGTTACAAGGATGATCACTTAAAGAAGATGTATCCGGAAAGAAGGATGAAAGATAGCTGAAAGAGGAAATGAATCCTAATAAATTATGGTTGCTAACGAGGGATATAAAAGTGCGAAGGTGTTAACCCTCACACAATTTGGGTCTGACAAAGACTAGATCATTGCTTATGTGTGCTTTTTTTACTTGTGCCCAAATAAATCTTAATTTGAATAGTTAAAAGATTTGGATGGCGGCTTTGCTATGCTTGGAAACAATAAGACTTGCAAGACCATATGGATTAAGAAGATTAGAATAAAGATGTTTAATGGCATTGAAACACAACTTGAAGAATTGAGGTATCTCTCAGGGTTCAAAAGAAATTTAATTTTACTAGGAGTCCTGGATAAAGTTGGATATGGATTCACGTGTGAAATTGAAGCTCGAGTATGTACAAAGGTTTATTTGCTTTAATGAAAGTAAGTCTTGATAATGGATTGTATTCACTTTTTTTTTTTTTGAATATATGATTGTGTTCACTATTTGGGAGAACAATCATTGGAGGTTTGATGATTTTATTTATTTCAACAAATACAGGAGGCTTGGCCATACAAGTCTAAGAGGGCCTAAAGAACTTGTGAAACAATGATTGTTATGTGGTGATAAGATTGGCAATCTTGATTTTTTGAACATTATAGGGAAGAAGGTAAAGATGCTCATGTTTTTATCTGCAATGTTCAAGAAAGATGGAGTTCTTGGCTCCATTCAGTTAAATCTTTGGGGGCCTTTTTTGTAGAATTGTATAGTGGGGCAATGCATTTTTTCTCTCTAATTGATGATCATTCTAAAAAGCCATGGGCGCATTTTTGAAGCACAATAATGAGGGGTTGCAAAAATTCAAAGAATGAAGGAAACTTGTTTAGATTCAAACTTGCACAATGGCGAATGTACTGAGGACAGACAATAGGCTCTAATTTTGTGTTGATGAATTCATAAGCTTTTGCAAAGATCAAGGTGTAGCATGGCATTGTACATTAAGAATGGCTCCATGGTAGTTTGGGTTTACAGAAAGATTTATCAAAGCCATTCATGAGAAGATGAGATGCATGTTGAGTAATGTAAGGTTGCCCAAAAGTTTTTGGTCTAAAGCTGTTTGTATTGATCAATAGATACCCATCTTAAGCAATTGATTTCATGGCATCTCAAGAAACTTAGTGTGGAAAACTAACTAATTTTTTAGTACTAAAGATATTTGAATGGAAAGTCTATGCTCACGTCAAGTAAGATAAATTGAACATGTTTAGTGAAGTGTATCTTTATTGGCTATCTTGAAGTTGTCAAAGGATACGAGCTAATGATGGTTTGAGGAAGAATTTATAGAATGCATGATGTCATCTTTAATGAGCAAAAAATGATTGATTTTTATTTGAGTAGCAAGGTTCAAAAGGGAGACAATGGAAGTTGAGATGGAGCAACCAAGCTAAGAAAATCATGATATTAATGATCAAGAATCGACTAAGGTAAATCTTGAAGAATTTAGAGAACAAATCATAGAAGAAATGCAAAGAAGAGTATATGAATTCACAATGGATAAATCTTTGCATGTTATCAAAGTACCACAAATTTATCTATCTGTGATCCCATTGCATGTCTTTATAGTTGATTTGATGTATGGAGATGAACTAAAATCCTATAAAGAAGCCATGGAGAGTGCTGGGAAAATTTAATAGCAACAAGGAATGCTAGAAGTAATACTATCATTAAAGCAAAATAATGCTTGGGAATTGGTGGATAAACCAAAGCACCAAAAGGTAATAAATTATAAGTGGTTGTTTTGGAAGAAGGAAGAGTCAAAAATAGTCAAACTCAAAGCATGATTAGCTGCAAGTGGTCGTGACAAGCTATGAATTATAATGAAATATTCTTTCCAGTTTGAACGCAAACATCAATCTGGATCTTGCTTGCCATAAGTACTCAATTAAACAGGGAGCTTGAGAAGACAATATTTCTTCATTGATAGTTGCTAGAAATAATATACATTAAGCAATCCGATGGCTTCATTGAAGTGGGAGTAGAAAATCAGATGTGTTCTTAAAATGTTCTTGTATGAGCTTAAGCAATCATTAAGAACGTGATACATTAAATTTGATGAATGCATGTTAAAAGAAGTGATTTTATGAAGTGATTGTGATTCTTGCATTATGACAAGAATCATGGTTTTAAAATTTTTTTTAATCTCCTTTTGTGTGTATTGATGATATGCTTGTTACTATTGAAAGCATGATGGAAATATCAAAAGTTAAAAGAATGCTTCAAGGCATGTTTGAAATGAAAGATGTGGGTTTTGCAAAGAAATATTTTTGGATGGAGAACTTCTACTTGGAAATGGCACTTAAAAGATTTGAATTGTAGGGTTCAAAAGCTCTAACACTTTTGACTCAACATATGAAGCTATGCAAATATTGGTCACCATCAAATGATGATGAGAGGATGTACATGTTGTATGTGCCTTACCAAAATGCAATTGGAAGCATTATGCATGCTATAGTTTCTAGTAATGTGATTTGGCGTATAATCTGAGAGTAGTTAGCCTGTATACGGTTGATCATATTGAGAACCATTGGGAGGCAGTGAAACACATTTTTAGGTATATAAAAGGAACATGTGAATTGGGCTTGAGATTCACATGTACAAATCCACAAGAAGAGGTAGTTAAAGGGTATGTAGATTTTGTAGCAAATATGAATACTAGGAAGTTATTAATTATTTTTGTGTTTAAAATGTTTAGAAACACAATTAGTTGGCGATCATGTTTGGATTTTGTTTTGGCTTAGTCAACTATATAATTAAAATACATTAATGTTTCATAAGTAGTAAATGAACCCCAATAGATCAAAGGCCTGATGTGTGAGTTGCTTAATCAAGATATTTTATTGATAGCGCCTATTTTGATAGTTAATTCACTATTTGTTTGTCCACAAATCATATAATGAAAGGTTAAAGCATGTATATGGAAAATTTCATTTCATCAGGGGTGCCGTGATCAAAGATTTGATGAAGATCTTAAAAGATTTTAATAGCTCATAATCTTGCGAACAGGCAAACAAAGTCATTGCTTACAAACAAATTTCATTATTATCTTATACTTAATGTAGTTCCTTAGTAAGTATATTCTGATATACAACTAAAGTGGAGATAGTGAAGTTTTAAATCTTGTTATTGGTTTCGTAAGTCTTGATAACTAATTCAAAAGTTTTTAGTTAGTGTATAGTTATATATAATCTAAAATTTTGTTCTCTTTTGCTGCCTTTATGTAGCCTTGGGTATGGATTCTATAACTACCTAAGGATGTCTTATAGTTGTTTACAAGTTCTAAAATGATTGCAATGAGATTTTCTCTCTTTTCTCTCACTCTCTCTCTTCATCTCTTTCTCTCTCTTTTCTTTTCTCCATTGTTCATTCTCTATTTTGTAATAGAGAGGAATTCCACTAGCCTTAGCTGCTTCATCTGTTCCATTTGTGGTTAATTATGATTTTCCGCTCCTATGCCATGATGCTACTACTATGTATTTCATATGATGTTGTTCCACAATCTGGAAGGGACTAGCATGATATGTTGTTGTCTTAAAAGTGAATTATGGGAAGACCTGATATTTAAAACTTGAGTTCCAACAAGAAGGTTGAGCCACAAAGAAGGATGTTGGAAGTGAAGTGCAAGATTCGAGGATTTAGAGGTGAAATGCAAGACTCATGTAAATCATGGGAACAATAAGACTAATTTGATCGAAAAAAACTCTTAAATTTAGCAAGGGTTTCAATTAAGAATTGTTGAAAAATGTTCTTCACCCATCCCTAGGTTAATGAGATCCAAAGAAATAAATTAGAAATTCAAACAACCCAAATTCAGCATCAATTGTAATTTAATCACTACAATTAGAGTCTCAATTGTGAATTGTATCAGAATTAAACATAATAATTAATACGAGCAAGCCAATAACAATTTATGTAGGAATATTTGGATGTGTAGAGAAAAGTTAGCAAAGTAAAAAAAAATTAAGCGTCGTGCTAGTATATAAAGATGTCTTGACCCAGAATCAGGTAGTCACACTTGTGCCTTACTCAAATGAATCGCTCATTGTATGAAAATATTTTTATTCAATCTAAAGATATCGAATTTCATGATATAGATCATCTATGATCTCTAGGTTAATTGATATAGTTGGCACAATATCAACCCAATTTGATTCCAAATTGCCATCAAGTTCTTACTTAAACATTATCCAAAAATCAGAAATTTAAAAGAATTGCTTAAGGCTCTGTTTGAAACAGCTTAATTACAACTCTTGAGGTTTAAAACGCTAAAGCTAATTCATTTATTACGTTTGGCTTCAATGCTTAACTTAAAACAGTTTGCTAAAAACTCCATTTAAATGAGATTTCTGAAAGCTTTCCTAGGTGGTGCTTTTCTAGTGCTTTCACGTTCTTGGTAAGAGCAAAAGTCCCAATACCGACCCCCACGTCCACATGACCTCTAGTGACGTCTCCAGCTTTTGCCATTTTTGGCTTCACATCCCCAAGAGAGAGATCGCAGTTTTTGTCTTCCATCCCTCTCATCACCATCGAATTTCAACTTCTTCCATCTTAGAATTCCATATCAACTGTCGGCTGCATGGTGCCCTACGTATGTTCATCTTCTCCTCCTTTCCTGCAATCCATGAGTTATTCCTCCTTCCTACTCATTAACAGGATTATACCAACCGGTAATGTTTTAATTTTATGTAGCATTTTTGTATATTCAGCTGCAGATTAGGTAATATTTAGGATTTTACGAATTTCTCATGCGCCTGCTTATGTCCAAACTTCGCTTTATGCCATTGTTGATCCAACTGAATTCCAATTAAGGTATTTGTTGAAATTGCCTTCTGGATTTAGGTTTCGTTGTGAGATTTCCTTGTCCATGATTCACAAATTTTCATTTAAGTGGTTATTTAGGGTATCATGTGAGTTTACCTACTACTTCCCAACTCATTTGCAGTATTCCATGTTTTTCCAATTTTCAGTAAATTTTCAAACTCATTAGGCAGCTGAAAGCAATACGATTCTGCACTCTAACAACCTCTATGATTTATTTAAATTATAAAATTAGAGGTTTGTTATAATATTATAATTTACAGTTTTTAAGAATTTCATATATATGTACTTTTTTTTAAATTGATAAAAATAAACTACATATATTTAATTTTGATATATGGGCAATTTAGTCTTTTATAGGAAAAATGCTAAAATTGATAACCTAATTAAATATTTAATATTTTCTTTTAAATGAGTAAGCGCATAGAGAGGAATTTATTCAAATAATATTATGCACTTAATTCAATTATTCAAACAGGGTTCTTTGAAACTCTATTTTCTTCATAATTATTTTGAACAAATTTTTACCGCACCAACCGCCCAACCAAACGAGGTGAAACGTATTTTTCTTATGTACAAAATCAAATGCTTCACAAAATCGCTTGCCAGGTCAAGGCATGGAGGACTACAATAGAAATCCCATCTTAACAGAAGCACCACAAGTAACAATAAAATTATCAAAAAAAAAAAAAAAAAAAGGGCGTCTACGCATGGAGTACTGCAATAGAAATCCCATGTTAACAGAAGCACCACAAGTAACAATAATAGCATAAAAAAATAGCTGAGAACCCTAACAACACTAACAAAACTCGTAGCGTGCGTAACAGTACGCGGATAAGTTGCTACTGGTTTGAACCCACTAGCAGCAGTTTTGGTAGTCTAGTATGGTTAAGTATCCTGGACTTAATTTTTGGATCTTTTTTATGATATGAACTTATATTAATTTCTATGAACAGTATTTTTAAAGTTCGGATTAGAACCATCGAAAAATAAGCAGGTAGGCTAACCCAAACCAGAGAAAGCGGAAAGTGCTTATTGGGAGTTCACGTAGTTTTGTTGGAGAGAGATCTAAAATAAGTGAATGAGTCAAGGAAAATGTGCGTTGTTTTTCAAGTTTTTTATTTTTCTTTTTGAAACTATAAATAAATCGTATGTTACACAATTCTGCAGTAATATTAAGTTCTATTTAAATATTTCAATTTTTTTACTTTCTTGAATGGTACAATGCTATTATGAAGATGGTGTGGACTTTTATACTCATTATGAAAATTTGATAGAAATGCTTGTTCTGTAGGTTTCAGAAGCATCAGTTAATCGCAATCGTAGTACGATTATTGTACCTGCAGGAAGCTCTGGTGAGGAGGGATGGGCAGCATTCAGGAATATTTTACTGGAGATCAATGAAGAAGCATCTCGAATCTTCATACCTAATCAGGTTTTGCTAAGTTATATGAAATAACCCAATTTACTTTTTTTGCTTTCAAGTTTTTCTGTCATTTTTTTATAATTTCTCAAAACCAATGCAGCAAAATATGGAGCCTTCGGAGCATCTACCAGGACTTTCAGATGATGTGGGAGCTGGATTTATATCAGGTTCAGGTCACAGTAATCACCCAGTTCCAGAATCTGACTTAAGTCTTGATAGACTAGTTGATCAGTTGCCTCTACAAGATGACGTTGCAAGCATGGGACTCTCCAAAGTCATTCGAGCAGACCAAAAGAGGTTCTTCTTTGATTTGGGAAGCAACAACAGGGGTCATTTCTTGAGGATATCAGAGGTACCAGACTGGTTTTAATATCTATATTTACCTATAATAATTATTGTACGGCTGTGTGTGTATGTATATATATATATATATATATTCTTCAACGTCTTGGGAATTACACATTCTGCTAACTTATACTGAAAAAAAAAAAACTTTTAGAATGGCATAACATATTAAGAGGTTGTTTGTTTGATTGAAAAAGATATGTAGCGTAAAAGGAATGCAGTGTAAAAGAAATTCAATGTAAATGGAGTACTTTAGAGTTGTTTAGATGAGTGTAAAATGAATGCATGAGATATTTTTTTTTTGTTTAGTTTAAAGTAAAATGAGTATAATATAAAGTCTAAAAATGGTGGTGGTCGGTGGCAATCGGTGACAGTGGGTGGCGGCGGCTGGCAGGGGCGGAGCCAGGAATTTTTTCATGTGGGGGCACAAATTATTGAAGTAAAAAATAATCCTCAACCTTTTTCATCCGGGCTTGGGACTGGCATTAGAAGTTTTAAATTTTTTTTTAAATCGTTAGATTCATTATAAAAAGATAAAATATATGAAAAGCAAAAAACTTACATATTATCTATAATTTCTCCTGACGAGTTTATTTTTTAGAATCGTTGTACAATCAATTCATTGTCAATACTATTAAGTATATCCTTTTCAATATAAGTAAACGATCATTCTTCCAGGAGTCTCCCATACGATTGCGTAAATGATTCCTTATAATGTTCAATGCAAAAAAAAGCTCATTTGATTGTTGTTGTAGCAATTGGTAATATCAGAGCAAGCATTATAAGTAAGAACACCAAAAGATAAATATTATTATTCTTAGTCTCAACTATTTTCTGAATAAGTTCTTCAAGTCCTTTTAAATTCATAAATGATTATTCGATCTTATGTTGACAATAAAATTTTTAATTTGATTGTCTAGTATGATGATATCCATTTCTGAAAAATTTGATGGATAAAAATTTTGTTAGGTGTAGCAATTATTTTTTATCAAAAGTTAAAAATGACTGGCATGGATTCAAACATGCCACACACATAAGTAATTGTGTATTAATTTCATCAAACCTGTTATTGAGCTCTTGAAGTTGCATATCTATAACAGTGTAAAATAATTCGATTTTATAATGATGTCTACTTGTTATACTTTCAGTACACTGCCTTGATCTTCCTCACATCACGAATGTATCAGTCATGTTTGAAATATTTATGCTATTTTTCTCACAAAATAATCCATGTTCTTTAAATAAAGTGTCTCAATCATTATTTCTCATATTTTGGAGACTTTATTTAGAAACTTTAATTAAAGTCATGACATTTATAATGTCTTGATTCTTTCTTTACAGTACTTGTGATAACTCATTTGTAACTCCTAATATAGTCTTCATCATATGCAAATTGAAAACAAATTTAAAACTTTGCACAGATTCAAGTAGGGAATATGCTTCACCTTTTTGCTCACTACTAGATCCCTCATGTATCACTATCTCAAGAACCTCTATTATAGACCCAAACAGAAGATTAAACTGATGAGTGAATTATAGTGGGAACTCCAACGAGTGTCTCCTGATCTTTGAAGAGCAATTTTTTGATTTAAACCTCGACCTTTCGTAACTCCTCAACTTTCTAGTTGCTCAACAATTTTCTCATAATATTTTTCTCTTATTAAATCTCTTCTTTTGCATGAGCTATCAATAATATTGAACAAGCTAGTCACTGTATTAAAGAAGGAAGCATCTTGGACATGATTTTTTCTGACTGTAACTAATGCTAGTTAGAGTTGGTGTGCAAAACAATGCACAATAAGCTGAACAGTTTTCTTTCATGATTCATGTTTTTAGTCAATTAAACTTACCCCATATATTGCTTGCTCTGTCGTAACCTTATCCCCATAGCTGTGCCACACTCAACCCATACTTCGCAAGAAGTGCTTCAATAGCCATCTTTAGTGTTGGAGCTGTTGTGTCTCCACGAATAATCCCAATAAAATGCTCAATAACACATCCTCGTGTATCAACTTAACGTAATGCAACAACAACTTATTCTTTAACTGATATATCTTGATATTCATCAAGTAAAATTACGAATATATTATTTTTTAATTCATTCATTATAACATTTGAAACCTCAATTATAACAGCTTCTGTGATTTCTTTCTGAATTTTTGGAGCTATTAATTTATTATTTCAAGGAGCATTATCCAAAACAACTTTATTTATGTCTTCATTGCGGCTAGCAAGAAAGCATAGAATTTCAAAAAAATTTTCTTGATTCTCAGAATCCTCTGATTCATCATGCCCACAGAATGCTAATCCCTGATGCAGAAGGAAACATACACAATCTACACTTGCATTTAATCATGTACGATAATTTTTGCAATTTTGATCAGGTCTTTCGAAAGAAAATCTGATCTCTTTTTTGATTCATTAAATCTTCACATTTCCGTCTATCAATGTTATGTGCACTGTTGATATTACTAATATGAATATGAAATCTATCTTTTTTTTCCAATTTCTAAAATCCTTTGTGTCAAAATTGTCACCATTAACCTGTTCTCCAATCTGAGGTCTATACAGATAACCAAACAAATAATAAGCTGCATCCTTGGTTATACTATATTCTAACCAAGCTTTGTGATCATCAAACCATGCAAGATTAAATCTACGAAATTTATCTCCAAGCTGTGTGTGCGGGAATTCATGATTACGCGGTTGACATGGTCCATTCAATAAGTAAATATCTCTGAACACTATCTCTCTCATTAGGATGATAATCGAAAATCTTTTCTCAATTCGAGATCGGCGGGGATATCTGCAAAATTTGTTTCTACAAGGCTTTGTTTGATTTCTGTATTGTTTTCCCCACATAATTTTTTTGGTCATCTCCTTCAACTTTTTTTTTAAAATATATTTCCATATAAATTTGAATGAAAATAAGGTTAACAAATCAAGTGATGTCAATGCATCATAAGTTAAAGTATTTTAATTTTGTAAAACAAAGAAGCGAGATACATCATGTCATAACTTCAAAAGTTAATATCAGATGATTAAAATAAAGACGTGTCTCAAAAGTATTGAAAGCTCAGAGAGCTTCATCAATATTAAAAAATAATAATCAAATTACGATTAGATAAATGTGATATATATAGATTTGAGTATTCAATCAAAAAGTTATTCATAACTTAGATGAATACAAAAATTCACTAATCCTAAAGTTGAATGGAGAATTTCAAGATGAAATTAAGTTGACCGCAACATGAGTGATTGGAGAGTACATTTCATAAAACCAATCAAAAATAATCGGGATATGCAAATGAAGATGATAAGACTAAAATTGACATAACTAGCAAAAATAAAAATATAGAAAGCATGTACCGAGCCGAGCGAGATTAGAAGCAAGAAGGGCGTGCGGTTTAGCGTTCTGACTTCTGGGCTTTCGGCCTTTGACTTCAGTCTGTGCGCGGTAACAAGCCTTCCGTGAAGAGTTCAAGTATTAGCGAAATAAGAAAAGCTTTGTATTTCAAAATCAAAGCATCAGAATCTCAGATACCTGCCGAGCTGAGCGAGGGAGTTCGAAAGAGATTAGAAGCAAGGGAGTTCGGCGTTTCGACTTCTGTGCTTCCCGTGCACTGTGAGAAGCCTTCCGCGAAGAGCCGAAGACCGAAGGTCGTTCGCCTCGTCCGTTCGTGCATGAAAAGCAGAGCGGCAGGATTGGTATTTGGGTTGAAAAAAAACCTAATATGATTTAAATTGTAATTAATGACTCATAAATATACTTAATTAGATATTAATAATAAAGTTAGTGGGGACCCATGCCCCTAGGGCCCCATACTGCATCCGCCTCTGTTAAGGAGCAAGCCATTTGTGTGCCAAAGTAAGATGCCCATCTAAAATAAATTCGTACTAAATAAAATGGATATGTTCGTAATACAAATATTTATGTTGTTTTGAGGTTGTCATCACATTCCATTCCATTCTAATGACAACCTCCTCCTCTTAATCAATATATTCCTTAACCAAGTTTATTTTCGATAACAAATTGGTTCCATGAGTTTGCTAGAAGGGTGTGAGATCATGTTGGTCTTATAAACGGACGGACTTAACGGCAATACTCTTTGAATATTTTAATTTTTCTGGCTTGTAGAGATGTTAAAAAGAGATTCTACAAACATATCTGGAAACACTGCTAAGATTGATTTTTAATGCAGGTGGCTGGACCAGATCGCTCATCTATCATCTTGCCGTTGTCTGGTCTGAAGATGTTCCACGAAATGATTGGCCACTTTGTGGACATAACAAAGGACAGGCTAGAAGGGATTTCGAGTGCAAATGTGAGGACTTTGGAGCCTTCTCAGAGATGAAGTTTATTGTTGGTCGGTTGGTTTCAGAGAGTTAACGGTATTCTTTAGCTTCTAGTCTTTTCTCGTGGTATTGGCGTTTGCATTTTTTATTATGGGGTTGCTTAATGTTTCTGTTGTTTCACGCTATTTTTATTCTTGTTTTCTCGTAAAAGTTGATTGATTGATGGTAAATAATATGTGGTTTTCTTTCTGTGCGTTGTTTGGCGAGCTATACGGTCTGTGTCCGTGTTGAGGAATAAACGAGGAGATGGATATGCCTATGGATTATGTCATTTATGCGTGCTTTGAGTGGAGTGGTGGTGCCTGCAATGCAATTGAAAGATTCTTAATTTATTTCCTTTTATGTTGTCATCTATTCTTCAGTCTTGTATTTTTTAAATTTTGTGATGTTTATTTAGGGCAGGAAGACTCTAGATTTTTTTATTATCCATTTTCTTGATGGCGTGGATCTGAAGCACAATATTTGGACTTCAGAAATTTATTTATTTTTTTGGGACTTCGAACCAATTAAATCAAACTTATACACGCATCACATACACAAGCTTTGAACTATTTGAACCAAATAACTTAGACCTCTTGATCGGTAGTCAAAGCTCTCAACCAACAGATCAAAATGAGCTGTGTACTTCAGAAATTTAGGCTACTAGATCTAATATTAAAAATTAAGCGTCTATTCAAGAACTACGGTTCACCTATCCATTTTAGAGTGTTTTTTTTTGCCAACATAGCTATTCTCTTAATCAAATTATACAGTGATCAGTTGGCCCTCTTCTTTTAAGAATGTTACATATTAGTTGTTGTGCTTACGTTTTCTTGAAGCCCAGTTGCAGATTGGCTAGTCTCATATATCATATTCATCCGCCCAGCCATGTCACCAAAAAAACTCCATTATTGTTCCACGAAGTATTCAGTAAATGATTAATGATGTAGATTGGAATTCGTTTTAGAAATTTGAGCGTCAAAATACAAAAGCACATAAGCACTTTTTTATGCTTAATATCAAATTAACGATCTCTTCAACTCTCGAGTCGAAGGTCTAACTACTTGTATATGTTAAGGGTCTTTAATGTGCCATTGTGCTTTCTACACAATAATGAAGCAGCGCAGGTGAGTAAGTAGGAGGCCATGTTTTAATTGAGGGTGAAATTTTTTGTGTATGGATTTTTTTAATCTAGAGAAACGTTTGCAATAGGGAGAAGCATAATGCAGTTTTTTTTTTATTTTTAAATTTGGAATGGTGAGATCTGTAGCTTGGTAAATGAAATATATAGATAAAAGTATTGATGGCATTAGAAAATTCATTTGATTAAATATGAGCTTTGATTGGATATTTAGAACCTAGAACACTTAGGATATTTGGGAATTGATTTTGAGATATTTGAAATCTGGTTTAATACATTTATATTTGAAATGAAGATGTTGATGAGATGAATTTAATGATACTAAGTTGTTTTAATTTAATTTAAATATTCATAAATATAGTCTAAATTTTATGTTGATAATGTGAAGGATTAAATGAATTTTGATTTTTATATCCTTGTTGTAAAAATTAACACATTGATGATCCTAATATCTCTTAATTTTAATATCATTTAGATATTTGTTTGTTTAAAAACATTAACTGATCAGTGTTATCAATATATATTGATATAGTTTTTTAAATTGTTATCAAAATGAATGTGATAATCTTATAATTTTTTTTAAAATAGGCTCAACTTTTACACATCGAAGAAGATTTAAGAGAATTTTTAGATGTAAGACAGTTCTTAAGGTTTACTTATTAGCATACAATATTTGTTGTTGATGCACGTCATTTCTTACACGCAATGTTTGAAGTATGTTCCTTTTGACATTCACTTTCTATTGTTGTTGATGCTCGTCACAAAGTGCACATTGTTGTAGATGTCTATTCTTTATTATCTCTAACTCTTGTTGATTGCTATCAATGTCCTCTATCATTGATTGTTAATCTCCTATTAAAGTTGATGGTCGTCATTCTTCATCTTTTACTTAACATTAACATTGATCACCTTATCCTGAAATCTTTTTTTATTTGGTGGCAGAGAAGGGTAGATCAGTATAAATTATAAAATACCTAGTGAAATTATGTTAGTTTTGCCAAACTCCATGAATTTTCTCTTTTTAGGATACTTTATGTAACTGTTGCATTATTATGAGTTGTGGTCTACTCATTCATATGTGCGCGCTAAATTTTCATGTGATTCCCTCATGATACACTCACATATTGGCAAAGATACTCAGAATGAAATCAATTAACTCCCACATGAGGTTCGACAATTAATGAAATTGTAACATGTTTAGCCTGCCTCCTGTAGGATATACTACACTTCAGAACTTGTCTGCTCGGGGACATCCTTGTAGTTCCCTCTTGCCATCTTGGAATCTCCTCCATTGGAACCTAGCATCAACCTCCTCGGCATTATTAGTTTCACCCATCCATCTAGTGTAGACTTGTTGACCTGTAATCCTCTAACGAGAATAGTGGATTCAGCCCATCTTCGCTTTGCTAATACGTTCGTGATGTCCTTCAGGATGAGTTACGATGTCTAGTCTGGGAGGCATCTCCCTTAAGGGACATGAATCAACTTTCTTTATGCCATAATTCTCCGGAGTCTTCACTTTGATTGAATTCTTATGATAGTGCATCTAACCCCTTAATAGCACTTTAATCATTATGAGACTATTATTCACATTCTACGGGCCTTTGATGTACCTCTTATAAACTCTTTCCTGCTTCCCTCAAGGCAAAACTTGAACTTGGTTCTACTTTCTTTCAAGCATAATTATCCACATCTTTATCAAAGTCTCCAGACTTTTTATAGAGTTGTTTATTTTATATTGATTGATTGTTTAAGGACTCTTCTAAACTCTTGAGAACTCACCAAAATTATGGAGAATTTCTTAAGAATATCTTTCAGGATTCTTCTATAAGACTCTAAATATGAGGGCTGAATCCTAAACTATTACAAGTGGGTTTCCTTGGAGATCTTTACCCTGGGGCTTATAATACTAGGATACAATTCACTCCTAAGCTACCCTTGTCCTCTGTGAAGAGGCATAATTTTTTGCTTATAAGTTGGTTATTTTTCATTGAAAGGTGTTCAAATGACCTCCAGGTAAGTGCAAGAATACTTGAGAAGGTTTTAGCCAGTCATCCCAATGAAGAAAACACAAGCAAATAGAGGGGTCATTATCTCCCTTAAGTCATGGACATACAATCGATGTGTGCAAGCAATTTTAGTAGGAAATTGAAGAATTGATTTTTTTTAGGCCTATGATTGTTTATTCATCCTAAGACTAACATGCTCGTCTAATTTTGTTTGAGGAAGAATTGTAAAAGCAGGAACGAAGAAATTGCCAAATAGTTTGTGAAATTGAGATAATCATATATTGAAGAAATATCACATTACTCTATTGAATTTTGATGAATCCGACTTGGAAAGGTTTCAGACTTCGCATAAGTACTTGCTCATTATCAATATTGGGATCAGCTATTCATGCTACAATATTAAGAGAATATCAATTGACAACCTGATCTTTGTTGACATCATGTTCTAATCCATATTCCTTGGTTGATAACAAGATATTTTTTTATGGACTACAGTGACCTTAATAAAGCTTATTTGAATATCAATTTTCCACTCCTCCATATAAGTTAGCTAATTGATGCCTATTTATACTCCCCTGCTCTCTTCTAGGAGCTAGGGTTTTTCGGGAGCTTGGGCCTCCCGCCCCGCTTCGCCTGAGTCCCTCCCGGCAAATGCTTTTCCTCATCGTCCTGCTGCTGGTGCTATTCTGATTTCAGGGGAGTTTTTTTACCCTGTTTCTCATTTCATTTTTTGTTTGCTTCTTCGTCCCCTACGGCCTTGGTGGCCGGCATGGCGACGAAGCGTTTCTTGAATCCTAGTTTTTTGGATGGTTCCAAGAAGTCGCGATCTTTTTTGGACACTTTATCTGGTAATGTTTCGAATGTTTGTTTTCCGTCTATCAAAACGACTATATTTCGTGGTTTATCTGCTGGGTGGATCTCTGAGGAGAAGATTCATTCTTTGGCGGCACCATTCTAGTTCGCCTTGGTTGGCTTTTTCCCCTCCCATCGGCCTAGCTTGGATTCCATCCGACGTTTTTTTTTTCAATCTTAAGTTGACTGCTGAATTTTTTGTTTCCTTACTTGATCCCTCTCATGTGTTGATTAAATTATCGAATGACATGGATTATAATAGGGTCTTTTGCCATCGTTCTTACCTAGTTTTCAATTGCTACATGAAACTCACAAAATGGTCTCCTTCCCTTAATATCAGTGTGGAATCCCCGGTTATACCCATTTAGATTTCCTTCCCCAATTTACTGCCCTATCTATTCGCTCCCCGTATCCTTCATGCGTTGGGTTCTTTGTTTGGTCGCCCGTTAAAAGTAGATAATGCCACCTCTGTTGGCTCGCGTCCCTCCCTGGCGTGTGTTCTGGTAGAACTAGACATCACTAAAAATTATCCTGATAAAGTGTGGCTTGGTCCTGATAAATTGGGTTACATCCAGAATGTGCAAATGGAGGTTTTTCCTCCTTTTTGTGATCTTTGTAAAGCTATTGGTCATGTCCGGGATGAGTGTCGATCTCTGCCCCTGGCCCCCATTCTTGTTTCTTCTGCGAAGCATATTATCCCTGTTAGGAATGAAACTGTTAATGTGGTTAATGTTGTTAGTGAAGTTAATGTTGGTTCTGATACCCCTAATCCGTTGGGTCCGTCTATGACTTTGGCGGGTAATGAGATTGAGGTTGATGGGGCGGTTGGTTCTTCCGAGCGTACTTCTTAAGTTGTTTCTCCTGTGGTTCCGTTTGCTTCTGTTGGTGGGTCTCCTGTTGATTTGCTGGATCCGGTTGCTGTGCTGGATCCTCATAACCAAGTTGTTAATGTTTTTGACGAGGCGTTACCAATTGTCGGGCCAGTTTGCCCAGACCCTGCCCCTGATTCTGTTGCTGCGGTTTGCTCTAGTGTTTCTCCTACTGTGGTTGTTTCTCTTACTGTGGCTCCTACCCTCGTGGCAGTGAATGATATTAATTGTTGTGTTAATCTTAGAGATACTCCTATTTATGCTGACGGTAGGGAGTCGTCTGATGATAATTTCATCTCCTTAGTTGATGGTGGTGATGAATCTTTGGATGAATGTGGGGAGGTAGGAGTCGGGGTGCCTCTGGTGGATGTGCCTATTTTTGTCATTTCGAATGCTAATTTGTTAGCCCATCTTGCTACACATCATGTTTGGTTGCAATGTAATTGGTTACATGATGACATGTTGTCGGCTGTAGGTGAGGATTTTATTGAAAGTAATATGGAAACGGGCTCACTCGATAATTATGTTAGGCAACACAAACGGAAATCTAAGAAGAAATGACTTTTCCTTTTTTGGCAGTTTTGTGATTGTGGTGTTTGGTTTTATTCGGTTTTGGTTGCATTGGTTGCTATGCTAAGATGGAATCGGAACAGGACGATGATGAAGTAGTTATTCTGCATGCGTCTTGGATGGCCAGGGTTTGGTTGGCAACCTTAGTGGCTCGTTTTAGTGTGGTTGGCTGCTTGTTGGCTTGGATGTTTTGTTGCTCCTCCTTGGATGGCCCCTCCTTGGCAACTAGGTATCGGTCTGAGTCTGCTTATATCTGATTTTGTCAATCCTTCTCCCAGCTTGCTCTTACACTGTTGCTTTTTGTTTTTCTCTGATTGTATTTCTCCTGATGTGGCCCTACTGTGGTTTGGTGGTATATCCCTTTCCTTTAATGTACTTTTTGTTTTGGTTATATATATAAGGAGGTATATATATATGCTCAATTTTATGGATGCACCTGTCAGGTGCGCTATGGAGGTATATGTTGATGATGTGCTAATAAAAAGTTTATAAATATTGTAATTTTTTGACCTCGTTTAGCATTACAATATGTGCCTTAGGATTTATTTGGGGAGTTTTTCTTGCTACTTCTTAAAACAGTTTTCTAGTACAAAAATTTTAATTTTTATACTAAAAAGTTGCTTTAAGAAGCATTAAAAAAGTCACCACAAATAAGGCCTTAGTTTATCTAAAATTTTTCTTAAGCTTATATTGAGCAAGTTCTTGCAGTTCATGGCCACCCACTAAGAAAGTAAAGGCATTCCAGAGAAGATCAAAGTGCCTTCAAAATTGGACACGATCAATGAATATTAAAAAAGTAGAACATCTGAACGAGCGAATAATAACTTTGTCTAACTTCTTTTCTCTCTAGCTGCATAGATAAATACTTGTCATTTTTAAAGAAATTGGGTGAGTGAGTGACACTGGCTTTTAGTGGATAGATAAACGTCAACTCCTTTAAGCAGCTCAAGAAATTTTTGATTTTATTACCTCTATTATCAAAGCCAATAGTATGAGAGGTATTGTATTTGCATTGTCTCATGCAGTAAGATTTTAGTACTAGTATTGCACAACATTCAATCTACTACATTAACAAGATCTTCTCATACTAAGCGGAATATTAGTTGTTAGTAGATCAAAGAAGCTTTGTCCTTATGTTTTCAAATATAAACTCACACCTCATATTTTAAGCTCACATTGATCTTTACACTCAACTTCCATTAAAGATCACCCTGCAAAATTCATCAGCCTTCAAATAGTTAATTAAGTGGTCAATAGAATTAGAAGAGTGTAATAACCATTGGTCATAAAATCAAGTCACAAATACTTACAAACCTTGTAACGAAGTGCGCTATCCCTATTCCTTTCGAATTAGGTGCTCCCCATTCCAGCCATCTCATTCGACATTGTATTTTGGTGGAAGCTTTACGAAGCTTCAATGTCGAGTCTCGCCCCCAATATACAATCTTGGACCACTAATCCTACTTTTCTCAACATGTTAGATTTCAAATTAACATAAATTTGGCACTATTAATTTATTAGGCCAATCAATCTACTTGTTGCGGGCTAGAATATACGCGGCGGTAGAGTATGAATTCTAGGTCTTAGCGTTGCACGAATATCCAGCTCACACACAGAGAACACAAGATTTTTACGTGGAAAATCCTGAAAAGGGGAAAAACCACGGGGCCTGGCCCAGTTGAAATGATTCTACTAGAACTTGAGCAGATTATAGGGGACTGACTCGCCTTCAAGGGCGATCAGATTACAAATATCACCCGTAGGGTGAAAGTTAGAGGCTTGTGAGGGCCTAATGTCGCTCTGGCAGAACTTCGGGGTCGTCTGGCGGTCTGGCAGAGCTTTGGTCCTTAGGTAGTTGTCGGGCAGAGTTGAGGACGGTAAATAGTGGTCCGGCGGAATTCTGGCGTCAAAGCGGTGGTCCGGCGAAGAGCAGGACCTCAGGTGGTGGTCCGGCGAAGAGCAGGGCCTCAGGTGGTGGTCCGGCGAAGTGCAGGGCCTCAGGTGGTGGTCTGGCGAAGAGCAGGGCCTCAGGTGGTGGTCCGACGAAGAGCAGGGCCTCAGGTGGTGGTCTGGCGAAGTGCAGGGCCTCAGGTGGTGGTCCGGCGAAGAGCAGGGCCTCAGGTGGTGGTCCGACGAAGAGCAGGGCCTTAGGTGGTGGTCCGGCGAAGTGCAGGGCCTCAGGTGGTGGTCCGGCGAAGTGCAGGGCCTTAGGTGGTGGTCCGGCGGAGCAACGGCGTCAAGGCGGTGGTCCAGCGGTTGTCGAGGAGGAGCAAGGGGGCAAGAGCTCTCTCTTTTTCTCCTTAGGAATAGGTCTCCCTTTTCATGAGAAATGGGGTCTCTATTTATAGATTTTCGTGAGTGGCATGGCCCGTAAATAGGTGGAAGATCAGGGGTAATTAGGGAGTGGTTTGAATGGATGGCCGATCTTGAATCCCTTGATCATAGACCGTTCGCTGGACATTTGAAGGTCTTAATGATGTCGGAATTTGGCGATCTTGGGCTCGTTGGATTCGTCTCGTCGAGACGCTCGATTCGACTATAAGCATGTCACATTTGGAGACCGTTTGGTAATCCAAATTATGGTTTGAACTTTCCAACAGCGCTTCAGACTCTTGATTTGGACTCATTTGGGCTCAGATTGGGTTCAATTTTGTGTCGTTGGGTTCGTATTTCCGAGACGCTCAGTTCGACTGTAAGTTTGCTGAAATCATAGTTCGGATGGTCCCAATTTTAATTTTGGAAGTTTCCAACTTGATTTTGCCTCGAGATTCGTGCCCGATCAAGATAATTTTTGGAGGATGTATCACTACTCAAAACAAAAATTATGTGCATGTCATAATTTTTTTTTTCTCAAAATTCATTGAATGCTAACAATTTAATATAAACTAATGTGCATGTATGTACAATTAAAGTCCTAAATTCAACTCAAAATTTGAAATATTATGCTTATGCCCCTGCATATAAATTACCTCCTTAAATATTACTAATTTTTTTAATCAATTTCTAATTGCAATATGTGACCATCTCTCAGGTAAGCTGATTGCCGACATTGTGTACATCAGTAATTACCAATATCATACCCAATTGACCATTTGTAAATGGCCAGGAATCCAAGGCTAAGTCAAGGTCAGATAAAAATTTCCAGTACAGATAATGACATTAGACTACTTCATTAAAAGAAGAAGGAGAAGAAGAAGGAAAATGCCTACAGAGTAAGAGATTTGACAAGTATTGGGTTGGGGGTTGGGCTGATGAGGGTGGAGGATGGAATTTTTAATTGAAGAAGAAATCTTAATATCATGCGTTAATTTGACTATGTTTTTTCTATTTACTAGATTGTTTAATGTTGGGGGATTTATGGGAAAGTTCTTAGAGTTTTAGTTAATGAAGAAAGATAATACTTTTTATACTTTAATGAACAAGTCTCAATTGGATGTTTAAAAAATTATGATGTAGAACTATGAAGATTTCGTTAAATTCATATGATTTTACAAATTATGCGGAGCATAGAAAAAATGTAGTTTGTCTGTATTCAAAGTTTAATTAGGAGATTCACCGAGTTGTGTTACTACAAGTTAAGAGGAGGAAAAATACAATAAAATTGACTTGAATTAGGCTGTTGGTGGTGGTGGGCAGAGGCGATGGGTGGCAGCATGTAATGAAGTTTCAATGTATTTAGAAATCGTCCAAATCAGAGGAATTTCAAATACACCAGAAAATGACCAAAAGTTTACTGTTGCATTTGATTTACTTCAAACCAAACATTAATATTCTTCAAATCCCTGCATTTAAAATACTTTGCACGCTTTTACTTCAAATCAAGTAGCTCGAAACAACCCCTAAATCAGAGGGTCAAATGAAAAATATTGTGATTTGTAAGATTTTTTTGAGATATCTCCCCCTATGGGATCATAAAGAGCTGAATCCTATAAGTAATTAGTTGTGAAAGTCGCTTGTAAGGATCTAAAGAAAGAAGGATTAAAAGTTAATTAAAATTTTAAGCGACATTGTCTAAGAAAGATATGAATCTTTGATGACTGATTTATTAAAAATGATGATTAGTATACATTATTTTCATACATAAAATAAACTATAGAATGTAGTATATAAATTCTTTATTTATATAAGCATTTTCTTCAGCATTGGACTTCATCAGTCTGTTAGGCTGCCCAACTAGTGATATACTCCTCCCATATTTGCACATGTCTAAGATTGTGAGAGAGTTCAAAATGACAACCACTTCTATGAACTATTCTAGATAAGGCATAAAGGTATTTAGAGCTAGGGTTTTGAATTTAAAATAATAATAATAATAATAAAGAATATTTTCATGAAATTTGTATTAGGATGAATTTGAATGCCGATTAGGGGTGTAAGTGAGCTGAGTCGACTCGCGAGTCGACTCGAACTCGACTCGCTAACAAGCTTGTGCTTATCGAGTTTCGAGTTCGAGTTCAAGCTCAAGCCTATAAACGAGCTCGTTTGAGCACAGTCCGACTCAACTCGTTAGCTCGTCGAGCTACTCGATTTTAAAATATATTTTTAAAATCTTTTAATATATCATTTTCTTAATCATTTTTTAAGATAACAAAAATTTGAGCTTCATAAACGAATCAAGTTTGAGCTTTTCAATCAAACCGAACTCGAGCTTTTTAAACGAGCTCGAACTTGATTTTTATACAGCGCGTCGAGTCCAAGCTCATTACATGAGCTCGAGTCGAGCTAGAGCTCAAGTTTGAGCTCAATATGAGCTTAACGAGCTCAACTCGATAATGCCACTACCCGACCCGACTCGACTCGATAATCTCAATGAATTCATATTTAGATTAGTCATTATATATAACATCATGGACTTTTATTATTATTGTTATAGTACTTCCATTGAAATTTGACATGTTTTTTTATTTTTTTAGAACTACCTTTAAATGTGAAGTCAAAAATCCACACCAATTGACATAATTAGACATCTCCAGCTTAGAAGCACCTTAAAAGAAACCTAACTTTACAAAGTTGCAAATATAGCAATGAGATGTACTTTTGTGCAAAATGAACCTCTCCTAAATGGCTAAATCCAAAGATCTTGCATTTAAACTGTAGTTAAACATGCAACGAGTCACAACATTTATAATACAAATATCATCAAAGTTTTATGCATACATAAATAAATAAATAAATATTCATCCGTATCTGCATTCTCCTCAGTTGCTTCATCCTGTTGAAGATGCCTGTTGTCGCTAGAAACTCTCACTATGTTCTTTGTTTATTCAGCATCCTGAAGGCATTTATCAAAGAACCTTTTTCGACCAAATAATAATATATTGCATATTCACTACTTTTGACTTAAAATATTCTTATATAAGCTACATTCATGTAAAATATAAATTTAATAGACATAATTTTTGTTTAATAAATGAAATCCTAAATATAAGATTATTGCGTCCTGAAATATTCACAGCGATAGAGAAATATAAAGTTTAACGTCTTAGCTTTGTTCGAAGATCTAACACACAATCAGATAAAAAAAAGAGGGTGTAGCGTTAATAAGGGACATCAGAGTTTTTACGTGAAAATCTCTAAAAAGGGGGAAAAATCATAGGGCCTGACCCAATTTGAATGAATCCATTAGCGTTTGAAATCGATTACAAATGAGGAGCTTCCTTGGGGGAAAGACGTTTGCTTGATGTAGCAAATATGCGTCATATATAGTGCATTATATGGTGGAAATTAAAAGAATCAATATTAACATGTTTGTTTGGTCGGCAGGACCATATTCGATGAGTGATGGAGGTCAGAAAGATTGTAGTCGGGTGATGATGGTCAGAAAGGACCATAGTCGGCAGGTGACGGAGATCGGAAAGACAATGTATGGAAATGGAGATCAGAAGGACCGTAGTCTAGCGACGGAGGTCGAAAGGACCATAAGCGAGCGATAGTGGTCAGAAAGATCGTTGTCTAGCGACAGAGGTCGGAAGGATTGTAGTCTGGTGACGGAGGTCAGAAGGACCGTAGTCGGCGGGCGACAGTGGTCAGAAAGACCGTTGCCTGGCAACGGAGATCAGAGGGACCATAATCTGGTGATGGAGGTTGGAAGGACCATAATTGGCAAGCGATGATGGTCAGAAAGACCGTTGTTTGGTGACGGAGGTCAGATGGACCATAGTAGGCAGTTGGGTGGAAGTTCCGGTGTCAATTTGTGGTCGGACATAAGTCTGGCGTCTATTAGTGGTTGGGTGTAAGTCCAACAATAATTGGAAGTCAGGTGGAAGTCCAGTGTCAGTCGATGGCCGAGCGGAGGTTCGACAATAGTCCGATAATGGTCGATGGTCCGACGGTGGTCGAGGAGAAATCTGGTGGCAAGAGTGCTCTAATTTCCCTCTCTTCCTTCTCTTCCTTGCTTCCTTCATTTGCCTCTCTCCACAATGAAGAATGAGGGGTCTATTTATAGCTTTTTGGGAGTGGAATGGCCAGTAAATAGAAAAAGATCAAGGGAATGTTACGAGTGGTTCGAATGGACAACCGATATTGATTCCTATGATTATACACAGTTTATTGAGCATTTGAGTGCCTTAATGATGTCAGAATTTGAAGATCTTGGGCTCGTTGGATTCGTCTCGTTGAGCCGCTCGATTTGGCTATAAGCATGTCATGTTTGGAAACTTTTGCTCATCCAATTTATGATTTGAACTTTTCAAATGCGCTTCTGGTCTTTGATTTAGACTCATTTGGGCTTGGATTGGGTCGAATTTGGTGTCATTGGATTCATCTTTTTGGGACGTTCAATTCGACTATAATTTTGCAGAAATCATAGTTCGGATGGTCCCGAATTTAATTTTAGAAGCTTTCAACTTAATTTTGCCTTGAGATTCGTGCCTGATCATAATTAATTTTTGATGATATATCAAAGATATTCAAAAGGCCACTTGGTTTAAGGCCAGTAACATTCAAAATTTTCGGCTCACTCACTCATCTAAATCAGATTCAATCAATCAAAGGCTGACTTTTTGTTATTTACAAAAGGGGCATGATGAGATTTGTAGCTCCCATGATAGTTAATTTTAGCAACTAATTTCCTTAAAAAAAGTTTCTCAAGATTTTTTCTTAGGACATTTATGTCAATTAAGGCAAATTAATACACACATCATATACGTAAGACAAATACAACACATACGTAAGACTCGAACCCAAGATCTCTTGATTGATAATCAAAACTCTCAACAAACAGACCAAAATGAGCTGCATGTTTCTCACAATTCACTGAGTTGAGAGATTTAAATCTTAATAAAGATTTTAGATAAAGTATTTTTTAGAGGGACATTTAGATCAATTGATATAAACTCACACATGTTATATATATAAGACTCATATCTAAAATCTCTTAGTTGATAGTCAAAATCCTCAGCCTATCAATCAAGATGAGCTGTATTAGATAAATTACAAAACATATATATTTAATAAACTATGTTAAAAAAAAAGGTATTAATAAAAAATTAAAGGTCAAGAGATAAGATAACCTTGGGAATCAGATAGGACGTTTCTTGTGGCCCACTGAATCCCTGTTCTTCGCTGAAATAAATAAATAAGCCGCAAATCCTCGCTTACAGAGAAGGAAAAACGCTGTTGCAAGCAAGCTTATGCGCGTAAGTAAAACCTCTCCTTCGCTTCTAATCCATTCAATATTCAGCCGGCCTCATAAATATATGGAAAACTGGGGGATTTATATACATACCATTTTATATCATCATATTTATATATCTAACATCTAAAATTTTAATATTACATACATATTATCCTATATTATTTTAATATCAAATATGCCCTCATATTTCATTCATATCACGCATATATTTCATTTCTACCACTCATATTTGATATGAAAGTAACCTATTCTTGGTATGTATGCAGGGAGAGATTATTCTTTGCGGACACCGGACGGTATTTCCATCCGGTATGCTCTGTATCCTAGCGGTACCGAGGGTACCGACCACGGCTCGGTCCCGAGCTTGATACCTGATGTGGCTCATTTTTATTGGAGTCCGGATGGCATCCGGACCATCCGGACTCCACACAGAATAATTTTTCGTATGCAGGGGCAGAACTATTTGTTTGTGAGGGGAGGGCAATTGCCCCCCCCCCCCCGCCAAGCATTTTACTTTGCCCCCCTTTTGTCCTAACCGCCCGTAATCACCCTCACACAACCGCAATAATTCCAAAAATTTTCCTACAACCAAAATTTGTTCTGGGGGCGCTGCCCCCTGGAACCCCGACATATCTACGAAGTGTATAACAATCAAGGATATGAACAAATCGGGGTAAAGCCAAATTCAATGCAACTCTAAAATATATTGTCGAAATTATATGATTAATCAATTACATCATTTTAATTTTCTTTTGCAAATTAATCAATTATAAAAAATAGTGACCCATTTTCTTATAGTGAAGGGTCGAGCCAAATTCGAGGAAACACCAATAGTTACTTATAAGTTTGCCCCCTTTGAAAATCAAGGCCGGTTCCGCCCCTATATGTATGTAATATTAAAATTTTAGGTATGATATATATAAATAGAATAATATAGAACGATATGTATGTAATATGTACTTTTGGAAATATTGAAATATATAGAGCTCAAAACTGCTACTGAATAGTGTTTTACTATTTATTCAGAGCGGAATATTGGATGATGTCAATGCTTACATATACATTATTGACTTATCAATCGGAACGTGTGAATGTTTTTAGGATCCTTTCAGTAAAGGATCACCTCAAACGTATAAAGTGCGGCTAATATATATCCTTTAAGCCATGTTCAGATGTTATCGGAATATACCTTAACGATGTTCCAAGACTTGCGACAAGCAAGTTGGCGTCCAATTGTTCACAAAGATTTTAAAAAATTAATAATAAAAGATTGAAAAATAACTATGTAATTTTAGGCTTTGTTGGGGGCAATTTTTTGTCATTATTTTTTTACTATTTTAAGAAATTTTTATACTAAAAAATTACTTTAAAAAATAGTAACAAAATTGTCCCAAATGAAACCTTAGAGTATCACTAAAAAAAAAATTTACTAAGAATATTCGACTTCAAATTGGAACGGTGACATGTAAAGTGTGTGGTAGTTTGCATCCAACTACCACAATAATAAAGAAATAAGAAATAGTATGAGAGTTATTACATGTGAAGATATGATAGGTTAAGAATAAATTCTTATCTTAATAATAAGAATTAAAATAATCAGACCTTAATACATGGGTAGGTATTGCAGAAACTGACTATTATATCGATCCTAATAAAATATTATTGATATAAGTTATGGGGATTATGGTTTTCTTCAACTTTAAATGTTGAATGAATGATATTTAGATTAGGGATACAAACGAATCAAGTCGACTCTTGAGCCAGCTCGAGCTTGAGCGGATTTTCGAGCTTGGTTGGATTATTGAGCTCGAGTTCAATCAAGATGAAACTCGGCTCGATTACTTGTCAAGCAGTTCAAGTGCGGAAGGTGAGAGCGCTACCGCGGCAGCGTCGGCGCTACAGCGGCAGTGCTGACGAGCAAGCTTGGGCACGGTGGCTTCGAACCGCGGACACGGAAGCTGGATCGCTTGAGCGCGGTCGCATGGAACCGCGGACGCAAAAGTGGGATCGGAACGAGAACCTCGCGAGTTGCTCACGAGGTCACATCCATCATCATGAGCCGAGCTCGAGCTTGAATTCGATCTCGCGATCTGACCGACGAGCTCGACTCGACTCGTTTGCACCCCTAATTTTGATAGTATTTTTTTTATACAAGTGAAGTTATTCATGATTTGAGAGATAGTTATGAATCTTTGATTCTAGATTCCAATATTATTGGTTTTTATCATATATATAGCTCTTAGTGGAAACATATAAGCTAATGTTTCCATCATAGCAGACATCCACATCTTAATATTGCACAAACAAAATGTCAATTTCCTAAGAAATTTAAATGTTGATGTATCCTTTTCAGTTGTCAACATACAGAATTTTGAAAGCATCCATGTATTGTCATATATAAATATCTATAATCTTACTGATCTTGAGAACAAAATAAATAAACAAATAATTTAACACTTGATTATTAGAAGTATATATCTTACACAAATCCATAATTCAATATGCTATCAAAGTCCAGAGCTTGCAGACTAGAAGAGGGATCTTCAACATAATCTTGCATTTCTAGACTGCTTATCTGATACTTAGAGACAGCTGAACAATCCTCAGCAGAGGCGATTGAGTTTGATGATTGTTCTATCTTGACATGGCCATTGAAGGCGTTTAAGTTTTGATTTGAAATCGATGAACCTCTCATTATATCTTCTATATGGTGCAAGAAGAAAGGTCCTTGAGTATTTGTTTGGGAGAAGTAGATTGATTGAGTACTTTGTTCAATTTGTGGTTCTTTTGGCTCCAGTATTTCTTTGCTCCTTGAGTTGAAGGAAGAATCCATGAGCGATGGCAAGTAAGGAGTTTCAACTAAGAAATCATCCACAAATGAGTTCATACTGGCCGTTGCTAAATCTTGTGCTGGGATCATCTTTGCGTCCTTTGTCTTGTGGTAGACCTTGTAAACGACCCATTCATCCTGCATTTATGGCATTAATGACTGTTAGTTGTCATTAATGGTTTTTTTTTTTTTTTTGGAGGACATTTAGGTCAATTAAGATAAACTCACAGGCACTTCACATACATAAGACTCAAATTCAAGACCTCTTAGTTGATAGCTAAAGCTCCCAACCAACATACCAAGATGAGCTATGTCATTAATGGGTTTTAATTCATGGAATATCGACTCAATTGAGACAATTATTAGAGGTTAAAACACATCATGGTGAGATGTAAGACAATTTTGAATATTTTTGGGGACAATTAAATATTAATTATTCATTGAATATTGATTAAATTAATAAGATTTAATGAAAAAAATATCAATTAGAAAATTCTTTAAAAAAAATACACATCAGAGTATTTTATGAGAAAACAAAGAAGGCGAACAATTGTCTTTTTTAGATTAAAAAAAAATATTGTCTCACCAAATACTCAAACTATTAAATATCTTATGATGATGTGACTTTTATCCTAAGCAAATTTTTGCTTGCTTGTAAATTGTCAACTTGTTTTAAAGAACGTGAGAATTTGCCCAATTCTTTATATTAATAATTTGGTTAGACGTAATTAAAAATTAAAAAAACTTCAATCTTTCAAACTCGTTTAAATAAATAATTTTATTTTCACATATAGAATTCCTAAAAATATGAAATTAAGGAAAAAAAAATTTACCTCTCGGGATTTGTAGAGGTTGAAGTGTTGTTGATGTTTGCCTTCAAGCCTGTACTCATGCATGACCCAGTTGCTCTTCTGCCCTCTTGGAGCTCTCCCAATGTAAAAGACCAGAGTCTTCTTCATACCAACAAGAACACCCTTCCCCTTATAAATTTCCTTATCTTTTCCAGTGGCTTTCCAATATCCAGATTCAGTAGCCCTGTTTGTTCTCATTCCTGTAGGATATTTTCTATCCTTTTGGCAGAAGAAGAACCATTCTTTCTCTCCCATCTTAGCCTTGCCTGTAACATAAATTTATAAAAATATAAATTTCTATGTAAATTACGTGCATGGAACGTGAATTCATTCATAAAGCTAATCACAGATGATAGAGATACAACTAAAAAATAAAAATAGTTATGATGATATAGTTGAAATGATATGAAAGGAGGGGGAAGAAGCCTGTGATTACTTGGAAGATCCCATGGCTCACAATCATTGAAATTCGCTTCGGCTATGGCGATCGGGCTGAAGCTTCGATCGATGATTTTCTCCGACAGGTAGTGAGTTATGATCTCTTCGTCAGTCGGATGGAATCTGAAACCAGGAGGCAAGTAGAGGGACTCATCCATGGCTACAACACTCTCAAGAATATGGTGAATCCTCCTCGGACAACAAGAATGAAAGAAGAAGAAAAGAGCTTGAAATTTATGTGAAAAAACTGGTGGAAGAATTAAGAAAGGGCGAGCTGGAGCCAAGATTAATATAAGGTATTCATAAGAGGCAAATAAGACCCGTGCTGTAGAAGGCACTTATCAAGGAAGAAGCACGTTTTGTTATTTCTGAAGCTACTGAAGTTTATTAATGTATTTATAATGTCCACGAAAATTATGAAAAGGGTGACTTTGGTTTGGCTTCTCCATGTAACTTCTTAGTTCTTATCTTGTACTTGGCTTGAATTAGACTTTTTTTCATGCAGAATTGAAGGCATGGTGTTTACCAAAAATTGCATGCGCATGTCTTTACATACTAGGCAAATAGAAATACAAGTGGATCTTTACTATAACTTTTCAAAGATAGCAACTGCTACTTTGGAAAAAAAAAGCTTAAATGGAATTTTCAATAGAAATAATCTTACCATGTAATGCTGTATAAAATAGTATATGAATCCTTTCTTATAAAATATTTTAATATCTTTAAACTTTAGATTTATATTTTTCATCAACAAATGCAAGAAAATTCAGCCTTCGTTTGGGACAAATTTTTTATTGCTTTCTGAAGCAGCTTTTTAGTAGTACTAAAAAGTCATTTTAGATAACAGTAAGAAAACTGTCTCAAACAAAGCTTAAATTTTGATCTATGAATACATTTTTATTTTTAATGAGAATTATTCAAGAAAATGCATAGATTATGCTATAAAAATTCAAATGTTACAATATATTTTCAATTTTAAAGTATAGATTTTGAAAATTCAAATGCTAACCTCTATCAAACTGTCGTTTTGCCCAACCTTCATCATGAAATCACTTTATCATCAGACCGTCATCAACAAAATGCGGTGCTCATGCTTAATTTATCGTTCGCTCGTTTCCCATTCTTCATCATCGGATCATCATCATTCAGCCACAATCATTTGAATACGTCTCCTCCCCCGGTGACTTCTTGATATTTTTCATTAAAAACTTATACTAACTCTTTATAATTAATACTCAGTTAATAAAATTATTTCAACTAGGTTCAGCTTGGGTTTTTATTTTTCTTTTCAGAACTAAACCTGATAACTTATAAACCTGATCGGTAGACTAACTTTTAAATTTTACTGTGTGACTTGATGATTTGATGACTCATTATTTTAATATATTATATTTTTTTTGGGGGGCTTCCAATGAAAAGTGTACCGTAACTTTCGGTTAAAATTATTTTTTATTCCTTAAACTATATGCCTAATAGCCGCTTTGGAAACGTGGGGACCCTTCTGACTTTCTCACTTGATTAAGAGCGTGCCAGTTGTCTCCGAAAATTTTTCAGTTGAACTTGAGTTGGTTGGAATAACGACTTATTTGCCCATTCGTGGACAGAAACCTAATAAATAAAGTCAGCTTATTATTATTATTATTTTTTGGACATTTAGGCTAATTAAGTCAAACTCATACACACAACGTATACACAAAGACTCGAACCTAAGATCTCTTAGTTGGAAGTTTAAACTCTCAACCAGCAAGTCAAAGTGAGCTGTGTAAGTCAACTTATCTTGATCTGTTGATTGGGAGCTTCAGATATTAATAAAGAGATTTTAAATTTGAAACTTGTGTATATGATATGTGTATTAATTTATCTTAATTGGCCTAAATTTTTTCAAAAAAAAAATTCATAAATAATGCTTTGAAAAATAATAAATAATAATAAATTTTATTTTGTCTACCGCGTGTAATATTGTTCGATTACGGCTTGACAAGAAAATTAAAATTTTGTTCATTTTCTAATTGAAGTATTTTCAAAGTTAAAATTAATTAAAACCAAATCTTCCAACCTAAAAAATCATTTAATTCTGTGTCGAATTAAAATCTGTTTTAAATTGAGTAAAAAATTATTAATTATAATTAATTATATTTAACTTATTAAATATAACCTATGCGATGAATGTATATATATAATAAATTGGGATTATATTTAAGCGAGTGTGTCAACAAATGATTTGACTGATCAATCTGATCGGTACTCGTCTCAAAAAATTCGCATTCGGATTGACCATTTCATAAACGGGTCTGATTTGAGTCTAGAATTCTAACCCGTTTATTAAATGGATTGGATTCAGCATGGCTCATAAACCTGCTTTTGACCCGAATTAAAGTAACTTGCTTAATATCTTTTACTTAAATTCTTTTACTTTTTAATATAGTTTTTTTAATCAATTAATTTACACCTTATAGTTGATAAGTTATAATTTTTTTTAATAAAAAAGATTCATGGGTCAGGTTTCTGTCATTTGGGTTGCCGCTGGTTGGGTTTGGGTTCACATTTTTGACTCATTTATTAAACGGGTCGGGTTCAAATTGATTGGATTCATTTTAGGACAATTTCGGGTCGGATCCAAACCTGACTCGATAACCCATTTTTGACACCCCCAGGCAAAATACAAAGAGGAAAAAAATAGAAATTGATTTCAAGTATAAATCGGAGCTTAAAAATAATTTGAACCAATATTGAGTTTAGTAAAGTTTTAAAAGTATTTAGAATGAATTTTAATGGCCCTCGGATCTATCGTGGAATAAGTCTCCTTTTAAGGAGGATAATTGGCCACTTGAAAACAACTTATCGCAACCTCGCAACTTCTCTATTAGTCGTTATCTCAAAGTCATTTTCTTGTTTAGCTCACTTGATAGACCTTATTACTAAATCATATTATTAGTCTTTAATTCTCAATTGATGGTGGTCTAATTGTTCACATTATACCCTTTAAGACCAAATTGCTAACAAATAGCTATTTTTCAAACATTAGTAGTCAAATCAAGTGAAGTCATAGATAAATGGTGTGATGGTGCCTTGTACATGTCATTAATAAATAGAAAATTATTTGCTTTTTTAAATTTAGAGCCTATTAAAATTATATTAAGATATATTGATATATTTTATATTAGGGGGAATCTATATTCACATCACGCATCATTAATTTAATGTGTAACGTATTATCCCTTAATATAATTAAATTATTATACATTAACAAGTATAAGCATAACAAAGAAAAGTATTATTGATCACCAAAAATCGTCTTGATCCAGCATGAATCTCTAGGCATCATCGGGCCTTTTTCTGACCATCGTCATCCATCGACTACGATATCTTTGACCACCGTCGCCCGCCGACTACAATCCCTCCGACCTCCTTTACCCGCCGACTACGGTCATTCTAGGTCTCCGACCTCCGTCGCCCGCCTACTAAGATCCCTCCGACCTCCATCGCCCGGGAACTACGGTCGCTCCAAGTCTCCAACCACCGTCACTTGTCGACTAATGTCCCTCTGACCATCATCGCATGCAGACTACGATCCTTTCTACCACCGTCGCCTGCTGATTATGATCCCTCTAACCACCGACGCCCGCTGACTACGGTCCCTCCGACCTCCGTAGCCTGCCAACTACGGTCCCTATGACCTCCATCGTCGGCCGACTACGATCCCTTCGACCACTGTCGTCTGCCGACTATGGTCCCTCTAACCACCTTTGCCCACCGACTATGGTCCCTCTGACCACAATCGCCAACCAACTACAGTCCCTCTAACCTCTGTCGCCTACCAACGATAGTCCCTCCAACCTTCGTCTCCCTCCAACCTTCATCTCCCACAGACTATGGTTCCTCTGACTAACTTTGCCCACTAACTATGATCCCTCCAACCACAGTTACCTGCCAAGTATAGTCCTTCCGACCACTATGGCTCACTAAACTACAGTCCCTCAGACCTCCATCTCTCACCAACTAGGGCCCCTTCGACCTTCCTCTCCCGTCGAGTACGGTCCATCCTACCTTTGTCGCCTGCTGACTATGGTCCCTTCGAGCTCTGTTTCCCACCTACTACGGTCTATTAGACCTCCGTCGCACGCCGACTACGGTCCCTCTGGCCTCTGCCAACTGCCAACAACTGTCCTTCCAACCATTGTCGGTGGTCGGCCTGACCACCGTCAGCTGCCGACTACAGTCCCTTCAACCTCCATCGTTTGGCGGCTATGGTCCTTACTACCTCCGTCGCCCGCCAACTATGATCTCTTTTACCTCGATAACCTGACAACTGTCCTCCAACCTCCCTCGCCCACCGACTCCTGTCCATCCGACCTCTATAGCCTAAATACAGCCCCTATAAACTAAATGAACAAGCCAATACTCTCTTGAGAACAGCTCTCATTATATTGGGTTCTTCCAACCCTAATCATATAAAGTACTCTATATGATGCATATTTGCTATATTGAGCTAATGCCTTTCCCTAAGAAAGAGCATCATTTGTAATTAACAACAAATATTAATGGATTCGTTCAAACTAAGCAATGCCCTGTGGTTTGTCCCCTTTTTTTAGGGATTTCTATATAAAAAATCTTGGTGTCTATATCTCTCTACTGCCGCGAATATTCCAGAACACCATAATTATGAAAGATAATATATGGTACATAAAACCAAAGGCAAATATATTTCTTAAAAATTAACCCATCCTAATAATTAAAATAAGTCAAAAGCTGTTACAAGAATAAGATGTGATAAAATAACATGAATGTGTAGGTTTTAAGTAAATGAGAACTGAAACAAAATATATAAAGAAAGAGAGTGCTTTATGTTAAAAAAAGAGCATGATGTAAGCGAAGCGTTATCATATTAAGATTCAAGTAGGGGTGTAATAAATGACATGACCCATAATTTATCAGGGTTCAATATGACTTGTTTAATAAATTGGTCCAATTCATGTCAGATATTCTAACGCTTTTATTAAATCAATTGAATTCGGATTGACCTGCGAATCCACTTTTGACCCGAAAATGACTCATTTAATATCATTTTTTTTCCTTTTTTTTCATTTTTGGGTATTGTTGCATCCGAGAGTATTAGCGGCGGTAAAGAAATATAAAGCTTAACGTCTTAACATTGTACGAAGATCCAGCATGCAATCAGATAAGAGAAAGGGTGTTGCATTTATTCGAGACACCAGAGTTTGTACGTGAAAACCCTTAAAAAGGAGAAAAATCATGGGGCCTGGCCCAGTTTGAATGAATCCACTATTATCTGCAGTCAATTACAAAGAAGGCCCTTCCTTAGGAGAAGGCCTTGGCTTGATGTCACAAATATACATCATATAGAGCGGATTACATGGTAGGAATTACAATAATCAACATAGACATATTTATTTGGTCGGTAGGACCATAATCGATAGACGACGAAGGTCAAAAAGATCAAAGTTGACAGGCGTTGGAGGTCAAAAAGATCGTAGTCTGATGATAGAGGTCGGGAGGACCTTAGTTGGTCAGGAGATGGAGGTTGGAAGGACCATAGTTGATAGATGTTAGAAAGACCGCAGTCTGATGACAAAGGTTGGGAGGACCTTAATTGGTTGGGCGACGGAGGTCGGAGGGACTGTAGTCGACTGGCATTGGAGGTCAGAAAGACCGTAGTATGATGACAGAGGTCGTGAGGACCTTAGTTGGTCGGGTGACAGAGGTCAAAAGGATCATAGTCTACTAGCGTTGGAGGTCAGAAAGACCTTAGTCTGATGATAGAGGTTGGGAGGACCTTAGTTGGTCGGGAGATGGAGGTCGAGAGGATCGTAATCGACTGATGTTGGAGGTCAGAAAGACCATAATCCGGCCATTGAGGTAGGAAGGTCTGTAGGTGACCAGGTCTGTGTCTGGCAGAAGTCCAGGCATTAGGTGGTGTTCTGATAGAAGTCCGGGAGTCAGATGATGGTCCGACAGAAGTCTAGGAGTCAAGTGGTGGTCCTGCAGAAGTCCGGGCCTCAAGTGGTGGTCCGGCAGAAGTCCGAGCCTCAGGTGGTGGTCCGACGGAACTTTGGGGCTCAGGTGGTGGTTTGGCAAAAGTTTGGGCCTCAAATGGTGGAATGGAAGAAGTTCAGGCCTCATGTGTTGGTACGGTAGAAGTCCGGGTCTCAGCTAGTGGTCCGGTAAAAGTCCGGGCCTCAGATGGTGGTCTGGCAGAAGTCAGGGCCTCAGGTGGTGGTCCGACAAAAGTTCTGGCATCGGGTGGTGGTCCGACAGAAGTTCGTGCCTCAGGTGATGGTCCGACAAAAGTCCGAACCTCATATGGTCGTCTGGCAGAAATCTGAGACTTAGGTGGTTGTTTGGCATATGTTCGGGAAGTGGTCAAGGAGGAGCAAGGGGGCAAGAGCGATCTCCGATCTCATTGTTGCTCTCTTGCTTGGGGTCCCCCTTTCAAGAGAAAGGAGGGGTCTATTTATAGATTTCCTATAGTGGCATGGCCCATAAATAGGAGGAAAAGCAAGGGCAATTGGGGAGTGGTTTGAATGGACGGCCGATGTTGAATCCCTTGATCGTGAATCATTTGCTAGATATTTGAATGTCTTAGTGATATAAAAATTTTGTGATCTTAGGCTCATTGGATTCGCATCATCAAGTCGCTCGATTCGACTATAAGCATGTCATGTTTGGAAACCGTTTAGTAATCCAGATTGTGTTTTGAACCTTCAAAAAGTGCTTCGGGCCCTTGATTTGGACCCATTCGAGCTCGGATTGAGTCGAATTTGGTGTCGTTAGATTTGTATTTTCAAGATGTTTAGTTTGAATATAAATTTACTAAAATCGGAGTTCATATGGTTCTAATTTTAATTTTGGAAGTCTCCAACTTAATTTTGCCTCGAGATTCGTGCCCGATCAAGATAATTTTTTGATGTTGTATCAGTTGTCCCCTATTTTTGAACTTCGAAGCCTGTAGAGTTCAAAAATATATGTTGTAACTTTTGAGGAGTTTTTGATGTGATTTGGAATTTGGAAATAATCCAATCTTGAGTGTAGAGGTCCCGAAATACTTTAAAAGTGCTAAGATTAGATTTAGAACGTCAAAAAATTGTTTCTGCGGACCCCAAAAATATTCGATTTGACCTTTTTGGGCCAAAAATTGAACCCATAAATAGGTCGGGATAGACCAGCCGCACCGGTCTTCGCCGGCCACCGCCGCACCCGTGCTCTCCTGCCCGCGCTGCTTAACACTGCTGCCCGTGCTGGTTGCCCGCTCTGCCTGACTCTAGCTAGCATGGCTGACGCGGCCCACTAGCCGCAGAAACCGCCGACTAACCGCCATCAGTTATTTTTTTTTCAGAATTTCCCCTTCTCCAAACTATAAATACACCCCCCCCCCCCAATTTGGTTTAGAAAATTTGCACATTTCTTCCCCCTCCTCCTTTCTTTCAATTGAGGCCTTCCCCTGGCCTTGTACAGGCGGCATCCCCTATCCAGGCCTAGTGCCCCTCTCTACAAGAAGGAGATTCCTCCCCCTTCTTCTTCTCTATCTCACGCTGAGGCATTCCCCTGATCCTGTTAAGGTGGTATCCTCTGTCCAGGTCTAGGGCCCCTCACTGAGTAGGATTTTTCTCCTCCTTTTTTGAGGGATCCCGTGGAAGTCCAACGTTAGTCGGTGGAAATCTGGTAAAGGATGGAAGAAGTCCGGTGACAGGTAAAAATTTGGCATCGTGTAGAAGTTCGACGAGAAGTCTGGCAACAGATAGAAGTCCGAAGATGGGTAGAAATTTAGCTTCCTGTAGAAATTCAATGAGAGTCCGACGACGGGCAGAAATTCAATGACGGGTAGAAATTCAGCATCTGGTAGAAATCGGACGAGAGTCTGGCGATGGGCAGAAGTCCAACGATAGGTAGAAATTCAATGTCGGGTAGAAGTGATGAGAATTCGACGACGGGCAGAAGTCCGACGACGGGTAGAAATTCAACATCGGGTAGAAATCTGACGAGAGTCCGGCAGAAGTCTGGTGTCGAGTAGAAGTACAGTGTCGAGTAGAAGTCCGATGAAAGTCCGTCGACAGGCAGAAGTCCGATGATGAGTAGAAATTCAGCATCGACTATAAATCCGACGAGAGTCCGGAGGAAGGCAAAAGTCTGACATCGGGTAGAAGTATGGCTTCAGGTGGAAGTCCGACGAAAGTCCATCGATGGGCAGAAATTTATCGAAGGGTAGAAATTTAGCATCAGGTAGAAATCTGACTAGAGCCTAGCGATGGACAGAAGTCCGACGACACGTAGAAATTCAGCATCAGGTAGAAATCGGATGAGAGTCTGGCGACAAACAGAAGTCCAACGTCCGGTCTGGTTGAAGTCCGACGAAAGCCCATCGACGGGCAGAAGTTCAACTATGGGTAGAAATTCAGTGTCGGGTAGAAATCCAATGAGAGTCTGGCGACTGGCAGAAGTCCGACGTCCGGTCTGGTTGAAGTCCGATGAAAGCCCGTCGACGGGCAGAATTCCAACGATGGGTAGAAATTCAGCGTCAGGTAGAAATCTGATGAGAGTTCAGTGGCGGGCAGAAGTCTAGCATCGGGTTGAAGTACGTCATCGGATAGAAGTCCGATGAAAGTCCGTCGATGGGTAGAAGTCTAACGACGGGTAGAAATTCAGCGTCGGGTAGAAATCTGATAAGAGTCCGGCAGCTGGCAGAAGTCTTCCATCAGGTGAAGTATGACGTTAGGTAGAAGTCCGACGAAAGTCCATCGATGGGCAGAAGCTTGAGGATGGGTAGAAATTCACCATCAGGTAGAAATACGACAAGAGTCCGGCGACGGGCAGAAGTCTGACGACGGGTAGAAGTACTGCGTCAAGTAAAAGTCTGATAAAAGTCCGTCGACGGGCAGAAATCCGACGACAGGTAGAAATTCAGCGTCGGGTAGAAATCTAACGAGAGTCCAGCAGCGGGCAGAAGTCTGATGTTGGGTAGAAGTATGGTGTCAAGTAGAAGTCTGACGAAAGTCCATCGATGAGCAGAAGTCCGAGGACGGGTAGAAATTCAGTGTCGGATAAAAATCCGACGATAGTCCGGCGACGG
Source organism: Dendrobium chrysotoxum (assembly GCA_019925795.1). Lineage (NCBI taxonomy): Eukaryota > Viridiplantae > Streptophyta > Magnoliopsida > Asparagales > Orchidaceae > Dendrobium > Dendrobium chrysotoxum. The sequence continues at coordinate 18,823,228 of CM034308.1, forward strand.
GTAGAAGACCGACGATGGGTAGAGGTACGGTGTCGAGAAGAAGTCCGATGAAAGTCCATCGACGGGCAGAAGTTCGATGATGGATAAAAATTTAGCGTCGTGTAAAAATCTAACGAGAGTCCTCGGCGAGCAGAAGTCTGATGACTGGTAGAAATTCAATGTCTGGTAGAAATCCGATGAGAGTCCGGTGATGGGCAGAAGTCTGACGGTGGGTAGAAATTTGGCGTCGTTAACCTATATGAAAGAGGTCGAGAGAATCCATTAAGGATGTATGACCTATCCGAGGTTATATGTCAGAGCATTACTCGATGATATTAACCTATATGAAAGAGGTCGAGAGAATCCACCAAGGATGTGTGACCTATCCAAGGTTGTATGTCAGAGCCCTACTCGATGACATTAACCTATATAAAAATGGTCGAATCGATCCCCCTGGAATCGACATCCAGTGATTGAGACACAATAAAGATTACGTATTTCTCGAATCAAGAATTTAAGATTTGATTGACATCCTCCTAGGATGTTTGACCTATCTGAGGTTGTATGTTAAAGCCATGCTCGATGATGTTAACCTATATGGAGGAGGTTGGGAGAATCCACCAAGGATGTATAACCTATCCGAGGTTATATCCCATATCATTTGTTCGATGACTTTAATCTGTGTGGAAGAGGTCGAATCGAATCCCCCTGGGATCAATTTTGCCTTGATTGGGAGGGAGCGATTGCCGTGTGTATCCTGAATCAAGGACGAAGAATGGTCTATCTTTAGACCATTACTGCCATTTTGAGGCCGAGATTAAGACCTTTCCCAAGGAGTAGAAGTCCAGAAAGGGGCTGTATAATGCTTAAATTTTATTTGTAGCGTCCTTACATTTTCTTGAAGTTTCTTGAAATATCATCTTGATATTGAAAGTATTGGAGGAATCTTCTTGGAGTCAGGTTTTCTCCCTAGTCCGCATCTGGAAATTAACACAGCGATAGCTGATGTAAGGAAGTTGACATGAATGATCTTTTGAGGTTGGAGTAAAAATTGCCCACTAGTCGGGAACCATATTCCCATAGATGGCGCCAAACTGTTCCTTCCTAGAGTATTCATGGCGGTAAAGAAATATAAAGCTTAACGTCTTAGCATTATACGAAGATCCATCATGCAATCAGATAAGAGAGAAAGTGTTGCATTCATTCGAGACACCAGAGTTTTTACGCGGAAAACCCTAAAAATGGGAAAAACCATGGGGCCTGGCCTAGTTGGAATGAATCCACTATTATCTGTAGTCGATTACAAAGGAGGGCTTTCCTTAGGAGAAGGCCTTGGCTTGATGTCACAAATATACATCATATAAAGCATACTACATGGTGGGAATTACAATAATCAACATAAACATGTTTGTTCGGTCAGTAGGACCATAGTTGATAGACGACGGAGGTTGAAAAGATCGTTATCGACAGGCGTTAGAAGGATTATAGTTGACAGATGTTGGAGGTCAGAAATACCATATTCTGATGATAGAGGTCAGGAGGACCTTAGTTGGTCGGGAGGACCGTAGTTGATAGGGAGACGGAGGTTAGAAGGATTATAGTTGACAGATGTTGGAGGTCAGAAAGACCATATTCTGATGACAGAGGTCAGGAGGACCTTAGTTGGTCGGGCGACGGAGGTCGGAGGGACCATAGTCGACTAGCGTTGGAGGTTAGAAAGACTGTAGTCTGATGACAGAGGTCGGGAGGACCTCAGTTGGTCAGGTGACAGAGGTCGAAAGGACCATAATCGACTGGCGTTGGAGGTCAGTAAGACTGTAGTCTGATGACAGAGGTCGGGAGGACCTTAGTTGGTTGGGCAACGGAGGTCGGGAGGATCGTAGTCGATTGAAGCTGGAGGTCAGAAAGACCATAATCCAGCCACTGAGGTAGGAAGGTCTGTAGGTGACCATGTGTGAGTCCGACAGAAGTCCGGGCTTTTGGTGGTGGTCCAGTAGAAATTCGGGAGTCAGGTGGTGGTCCGGCAGAAGTCCGGGCCTCAGGTGGTGGTCTGGAAAAAGTCCGGGCCTCAGTTGGTGGTCCCGCAGAAGTTCAGGCCTCAGATGGTGGTCCGGCAGAAGTCCGGGCCTCAAGTGGTGGTCCGACAGAAGTCTGGGCCTCAAGTGGTGGTCCGGCAGAAGACCGGGCATCAGGTGGTGGTCGGGCAGAAGTTCGGGCCTCAGGTGATGGTCCGGAAGAAGTCCGGGTCTCAGGTGGTGGTCCGGTAGAAGTCCGGGTCTCAGGTGGTGGTCCGGTAGAAGTTTGGGCCTCAGATGGTGGTGCGGCAGAAGTCCGAGTCTCAGGTGGTGGTCCGGCAGATGTTTGGGCGGTGGTCGAGGAGGAGCAAGGAGGCAAGAGCAATCTCTAATTTCTCTGTTGCTCTTTGGCTTAGGGTCCCCCTTTCAACAGAAAGGAGGGGTCTATTTATAGATTTCCTAGAGTGGCATGGTCCGTAAATAGGAGGAAAAGCAAGGGTAATTGGGGAGTGGTTTGAATGGATGGCCGATGTTGAATCCCTTGATCATGGACTGTTTGCTGGACATTTGAATATTTTAGTGGTATTAGAATTTTGCAATCTTAGGCTCGTTGGATTCATCTCGTAGAGCCGCTTGATTCGACTATAAGCATGTCATATTTGGAAACCGTTTGGTAATCCAAATTGTATTTTGAACCTTCCAAAAGTGCTTCGGGCCCTTGATTTGGACCCATTCGGGCTCGGATTGAGTCGAATTTAGTGTCGTTGGGTTCGTATTTTCGAGACGTTCAGTTTGACTATAAGTTTACTGAAATCGGAGTTCAGATGGTTCTGATTTTAATTTTGGAAGTTTCCAACTTGATTTTGCCTCGAGATTCGTGCCCGATCAAGATAATTTTTTGATGTTGTATCAGGTATAATCTTCTTATTTTTTATCAAATATATTAAATTTTATAGTTAATAAGTTATTAAAAATTTTTAACCAAAATAAATTAATGGGTTATTCAGGTCATTCGAGCTATTAACAGAACAAATTCAAATTGATCTTTTTGACATGTTTATTAAACATGTCATATTTAGATTGATTGATATGGATCAGATTAATTTTAGGTCAACTTGGAACGGGACCTGCCAACTCATTTCGACACCCTTAAATTCAAGTGTTATGGCCTATCTAGGAACCAAGGCCAGCCGACGGAAAAATCTCTGCCGTCCAAAAATATGATTAGTCAGATTCATCCAAGGGCGCTTAAGTTAGATAAACGAGTCAATGCACGATCACCAATGAACTCAAATAGCTACGTGGTTAATCTCCAAGTTTGTCGGTGGCAAATACGCGGTCTTGATTAAGCCGTGTGTTCCCATCGTTTTCAAGCCTTGCTTACGATCATTTAATTAATTAGAACAATAAGTCAATGAAATAACTATCAGAAGGAAACTTAATAAATATTACACCTATAATTTGAGTGTGAGGAGATTTAATTTATGAGTTGGCATGGCTTAAGTTTGATAAATAATTTTTAAATTGAGCTTAATAAATTAATGAGTTATATTTAAATAAATTTTGACTCATATGATTTATTTGAATTTCGGCTCAGTTAAAAAATATTAGTATAAAATAAATTTAATATTTTTCTCTTTTTTTTTAGGATTTAGACCTCTTATTATTATTTAATGTTACATTCTTGATACATCATTAAAAAAGTATTCTGATTGGGCACCAATCTTGAGGTAAAATTAAGTTGGAAACTTCAGAAATTAAAATTCGGACCATCAAAACTCCGATTTCAAAAACTTATAGTCAAACTGAGCATCTCGGAAATACGAACCCAACGACACCAAATTCGACTCAATCCGAGCCAAATGGGTCCAAATCAAGGGCCCAGAGCGCCGTTAGAAGGTTCAAACCACAATTTGGATTACCAAACGGTTTCCAAACATAACATGCTTATAGTTGAATCCAGCGGCTCGACAAGACGAATCCAACAAGCCCAAGATCACGGAATTCTGACTTCACTAAGACTTCAAATGTCTAGCGAACGGTCCATGATTAAGAGATTCAACATCGGCCGTCCATCAAAACCACTCCCCATTTACCCTTGATCTTCCTCTTATTTACGGGCTATGCCACTCTAGGAAATCTATAAATAAACCCCTCATTTCCCATGAAAAGGGACCCCAAGCCAAAGGAAAAAAGAGAGAGATCGAAAATCGCTCTTGCCTCATTTGCTCCTCATTGACCACCGCTTGGAGTTCCGCCAAACCACTACTTGAAGCCGGAGTTCCGCCGGACCACCACCTGACGCCTAGAGTTCCGCCAGACCACCGCCTGACGCCGGAGTTTTGCCGGACCACCACATGACGCCGAAGTTCCACCGGACCACCACCTGATGCCCGGAGTTTCGCTGGATCACCACCCGACGCCTGGAGTTCCGCGGGACCACCACTTGACGCCAATGTTCTGCCGGATCACCACCTGGCGCCTGGAGTTTTGCCGGACCACCGCCTGACGCCCAAAGTTTTGCCGGACCACCACCCGATGCCCGGAGTCCCGCCAGACCACCACCTGATGCCCGGAGTTCCAACTGACTCTGGAGTTCCGCCAAACCACCGACGGAAGCCGGAGTTCTACCAACTAATGCTCGAACTTCCAAGTGACACCGGACTTCCACCAAGTGACCTCTAAGCTCCACCAGACCACCAAGTAACGCCAGACTTTCATCCCTGTTTGTCACTAGACTACAACCATACGGTTGATATTTGTAATATGATCGCCCTCAAGGACGAGTCAGCCCACTGTACTCAACTCAAATTCTAGCGGAATCATTTTCAATTGGGCTAGGCCCCATTGTTTTTCCCTTTTACAGGGTTTTCCACGTAAAAAAATTTTGTGTTATTTATGTGTGAGCTGGATATTCGTAGAATGCTAAGACATTAGATTTTAACTCTATCGCTGTGTATATTCTAGCCCGCAACAATTCTTTTATCATTTTAGTATAATAATTTTTTGATTCAAAATCTTCTTTGTTTTATGTTTTGAGCCATCGAGTTGAGCTCAAATTTGATCGGTTAGTCAAACTCAAATTCAAGTAATAAATAATTTGATTTCGACGCAAATAGTTTGTGCCATAAGTAAAATAGGCATTACCCTTTTATGTTCTAATATTTCTAGAGTTTTAAATGTAAAAATTGGTGTGAGTAGTTGCAATATATATGTTGGCAATAAATTGTATTTTCAATTAAGGGTCTTTTGAAATAACGGTAGTTTTTTATAAAGATGGTTGTAAAATAATTGTGTAGAAAATAATTTTTTTAAAAAAAACTAATATAAGCAACAACTTCATAATATAGAAATTTCTTGAAAGCAACAAGAAACAACAGCGATATAAAGCTAAAGTTGATGTTTGAAAAGCAAGGCAGCAAGACAGCTGCCCCGAGCAAACTCTAAGATTTTGTTTGTGCTAGATTTTTTATTGTTTTTATAGTAGGAAACTTACTTTTGGGACAACTTTCTTACACTTTCTAAAGTAATTTTAGTACAAAAATTTATAGTTTAAGAAATTTTTGTTCAAAAAAGCTATATTAAAAAGCATTAATAAAGTTATCCCAAATCAAGCTCTAGTCCATAAAAATAATGTATTTTTGGACGATACAATTTTTCTTAACTTTTTCCAATGTTTACTTTTAATAAATAGTTTTTGAAAAAATATTTTTATAATTATGTATGAGAAAAAAGCCTTTAAATATAAAAATAGAAAAGCTCAAACTACCCAAATAAAATCTCATTTATATACTTTTTGACTAACTAAGGCTTCGTTTGTGATAGCTTTTTTATTGCTTTTTAAAGCATATTTTTAATATAATTTTTTTTTGAAAAAATAACTTTTGTATTAAAAAGCTGCTTTCAAAAGCAGTTAGAAAGCTATCCCAAATGAAACCTAAGTCATATTAATACATAAAATATTAATGAGCAAATATTTCTTGGGGGTTAGATTATTAAAAGTATATTTTTTTTATTTTTCTTCATTATTTTTATCAATAAATCTCAAGCAAAGCAAACAAAATCAAATTAACCGAATTTGCTTCGTAAGTTTTGATTTTATATTGCATTCCAAATATAACAAACTGTACAGAGCTCTGAGGAGGAAAGTAATAATTCATATTGTGGAATAAAATTCGAAGGATGACTCTCATGAAAATTATAGACTAAAGAAAATATAAAGATTTCAATTTGTTCAGATGATAAATCTTCTATCACTATATCGCTAAGATTATAATTATAAGAGATGCACTTGAAATGTTTATAAAATTAAGTTGATCATGAAAAATAATATATTCTCTTATTATATATTTCTGTAATATTTCACAGCATCAAAATATTTTATAAAGTTAAATAATAAATCCACGTCAGCATGAAAAAGTATTTTAAAAAATAACAAATAATTCAAGTATATACATTTTCTTGAACTTTAGCCCAAATAAGTGGGCAATAAAGTTCACATGGGCTTTTAAGTTTCCGTTCCAATAGCCCACGGGCCTATCGCTGGGAGAGTTAACATGGGCTTTTAAGTTGGATATACAGTAGGGATGTATATTAGCCTGCTTCGACTTGACTCTATAAATAGCTTGTGAACATAGATCACCTTAGCAGCTCACTAACCGGCTCATTTAACAAATATTAATATAAAATGCATAAATTTATATTACCATTCAGAATTTTAATTACAAAGTTATAAAAAATATTTAAAAATATATTACACTTTTTTATATTATTAAGTGATTATTTATTATTTTTCTTTTTTAATTTATCAATCCTTCTATCATTTTATTATTATTATTGCTTGAATTATAATAATTTTTTTCTCTTTCATAATAAACGAGTTAGCTCGTGAATCACCTCAAACTTATAGAATTAAAGCTCAAGCTCGAACTCAATAAATTAATCAAACTCAAATTATCTTTGCTTGTTCAAATTGCTGAATATCAGATGTGGCACCAAATGCAACATTTCATAATCAACAGATTAGTACTCGGTTTCTCATGTTCTATCTTATGTATTTCAAAAAAATAATATATTTTGTCTGTATATAAGATATTTTATGAAAAAATTAGTTATTTCAACTTAACATAGGATATTTCAGTTAAATATTATTGTTGATGGTTAAAAATAGTTGAGTTATTATACAAAATTAGATCATAAGATTGTTAAACTTAAAGGATTGTTATTATAATCTAAAGGATTGTTATTATACACTCCTTTAGATTATAAGATTGTTAAACCTATTAATAGGTCTCTTTAAGCGAAGAATAATAAGGTTTACACTCGAACATCTCTGTAAGTTGCATCCCTCAATCAAAATCAAATTAAGGATTCAAATCAATCCAAATCCAAATATCATTGATTCTCAGCCTTAGACTACCCAACTTATAGGACAAGATCATAAGGCCCGCCGTCAAATTGATTATAATAGTTGAGTCATAAGTTCAACACTTCAAAATTCCTTAAATTAGAGCAATAAGACTAAATTTGTATACAACTTATAAATAAAGTAATAAGCTAATTATATCAAGTTAATACAAATCATCAAATATCAAATCAAGACCTAGCTGATAAATATTAGGCTTCTTTTTCTTCTATGATTAAAAGTCTTACAAAAGATTCGGCCAAGCACAAAATCACAAGTCACACAAATATATAGGTACTGAAAAATATTATTTAGACTAGCACATGAAATTTAAGCCTCTCAAATACGAAAAATTATTAGGTGCGGACACCGGATGTAGCTCGACGTCCGGACTCCAATCAAATATTGACATGTGGAGTGGACACGAGGATTTATTTTTTATTTTATATATTTAATGTGTCCGCAGAACTTTAAGCCAAGTGGGTCAAGCGCGTCAAAAGCGCAGTAAAAAAACGCAGTCAAAGAGCATTAAAAGCACAGTCAAAGTGCAACAAAAGCGCAGTCCACGTGTCAAATTTTAAGTGGCTGTCCGGACGTAGAGCTACGTCCGGTGCCCGCACCTAATAATTTTTCCTCAAATACACAACCACATATTTGATTTTTATAATATTTGCATCTTCCTATATATTTTCCTTTCCTTTTGAGCGTCATATTGATGAACTTTAAAGAGTTCCTTAAAACTTTCTCCAAAAAGATTTGAGCTTTATAGGAATGACGGTATATATTGTGACAAATATAAAATCCAGATGTATTGTTTCGCAATCTTCCTTGTGATACTATATCATAGATATGAAATATAATGGCCATACTTATACTTTATAAATCCAAACTATAAATCAGTTTAATATATGCTTGTTGTTCTTGTCTCATTCATCATGATATCAGTACTGGGCCAAAGCCAGACTAGCCAATTTGTCAGCTTGCCATTGATGTAGATCTACCTCAGCTTTGCGAATTTGTCCCATTGTAAAACATCCAGCCATCCAAACGGACATGCAATCTAGATTATTTAGGATATATTTATTATATTTTTTTACCCCTAATCTTTGTTTATCATTACAGAGAGGATGCTTAGTTATCCGAATAAATTCCTTCTCATCCACGAATAGAAGGCACTAATTAAGAGGAAGATAGAAGGATAAGGAGAGATTATCCAGATGCAACCTTATCAATTAAGCTTGCTTATTGCTGAAATCATGAGATTGCACAATACTTATGATTCACTGGCTGTTTTAACTTAATTTTTTTTTTTTAATCTTCTTGATTCCAGCACGATCAATATATGAGAATTTTCTGTATCATATATACGTGCCAGCTTTCGCCTTAATGATTATCTGCTATAAGCAAGAGCCAATCATGTTAGGATGAAGTTAAGAGACAATTAATCAGATCCAAGAGTGCTTCGCGTGCTCCTACCTGGCTTAATTTTTTTTTCTTTTAGATGATTTGTTGGTTTTTGGAGTGATGTGACCATCACAATGATGAGACTAGAGTATTTTTATATATCTGCCTACAGGAAGCATCTGAAGTAATATGTGGAAATCTAACAAGCTAATGTGAATACTAAGAAGTTTGTTTGAAAGGCTTTTTAAATTATTGTTAAATATACGTCAAATTCAAATCTATACTTTAACACTCAACTTTCATTAAAAAAAAAAAGGCTAATCATAGTGGTTTTGAAGGCTTGCTGATGCAGCAGAAGAATTTGGAACTAGAAAGTTAGAGCAAGCTGAGAGATAATTTATTTTATGTAGATGCATATGTCAGGATTTAGAAGTCTACCATTCTCTACATTCTAAGTAGAATTACTTACTTCTTTGTATGATTAAAATATAGCATCAGGTTCCAATTATAGTGAAGTACTCAACTTTCCAGGTGACATCATTCAATGAATAGTTGTTGGTTAGTTCAATCTTCATTCACATTCAGAATGAAGAGGAAGTAAATTATATGATGTCAGACAGGATCAGAAGGCTTTTTATGATTCCAGTGGGGAGCTAATAATTGGTCAGAATTTCATATTCTTCAAGTTATGTTTTGGTGAGATCGGATCTGTGGCCGAGTGGTCGACGGAACACGTTCCTCCCATCTCATCTGGGCTCGAATCCTCTAACGGTCACAAATAAAAAAAAGTTATGTTTTGGTAGAGCTATTCGTGATAAATGAGAAGAAAAGAAAAGAATTGTGCCCCACGGCTATTTATTTATTTCATTATTTTCTCCTTAATAATATCGCTGTTAAAACTCTAAGATTTTTCTCTTTGTTAGATGTTAAGAGAAAAGTTAACTCCCACTAGAAGAAAAAAGGGCAAGCAGTCATGAAAATTTTCTTTACAGATATTAGGCAGCTTCCTTTTAATTGAAAATTATATTGGTGTTGAAGTATTTAAGAATGACCCAGCTTCAAATTTTCTTCGAATTTGACTACCTAATAAACTGTAACAAAATCAATATTTCAATTGGAATCAAGTGATTCATGTAGTTATTGGCTCCATGGTTTATTAGTGGATTACATGATATGAAATGAACTCAAGAATTGGAGGAGAGAAGAAAAGAGAAAGAGCCGAGATAAACTCTTTATGAAACCGAGTTGAGAGTCCCAATGATGTACTTAAAGTGGGAGAGAAAGTTCTTATTGCAACATTTAAGAAAGATTTAGAAAATGATCCTCTTCAAAATTCTTAAATTATGAAAAATGAAAAAGGCCCTCATCTGACCTGTGACATCGTATATATGTGTGATATATAATCAAAAAATTATCTTGATTGGTACGAATCTCGAGGGAAAATCAAATTGGAAACTTCAACAATTAAATCAGAGACCATTTGAACTTCGATTTCGTCAAACTTATAGTCGAACAGAACGTCTCGAAAATACGAACTCAACGACACCAAATTCGATCCAATCCGAGCCCAAATGAATCCAAATCAAATACCCGAAGCGCATTTGGAAGGTTCAAATGTTCAATCCATAATTTGGATTACCAAATAGTTTCCAAACATGACATACTTATAGTCGAATCGAGCGGCTCGACAAGAAGAATCCAACGAGTCCAAGATTGCCAAATTCTGATATCATTAAGACATTCAAATGCCCAGAAAATGATTCACGATCAAGGGAATCAACATCGGCCGTCCATTCAAACCACTCCAAATTTACTCTTGATTTTCTTCTTATTTACTGGTCATGCCACTCTCAAAAAACTATAAATAGACTCCTCATCCTTCATTGAGGAGGGACCCAAGCAACAAGAGAGAAGGAAGAGTTCTCTTGCCACCAAACTCCTCCTCGACCACGGCTGGATTTCTACTCGGTCACCGACTGAAGTCGAATTTCTACTCGGCCACCAATTGACGTCGGATTTCTACCCGGTCACTACCTGACACCGAATTTCTGCCCGGCCACCAACTGACACCGGACTTTTGCCTGGCCACCAATTGACGCCGGACTCAAACCTGGCTGCTAATTTACACCGGATTTCTTCTCGGCCACAAACTAATGTTGGGCTTCTTCCCGGCCGCCAATTAACATTGGACTTCCACTTGGCTTCCAATTCTTGCTGGACTTCCAATTAACACTGGCCCTCTACCATGATGCATAGAGTTTTGCATGATTAGGATCGCATGTTGAAGTTGTTATAGGGGAGAAGGTAAAGCTTTGAAAAGAAAGTGCCTAGGTTGCTCCCTATTGATAGATATGTTGGGAGGATGAAGATGACTTCAAATTGCCCATTGGATGCTTATTTAGGGACTATTGGAGTTTAATATGGATCCAGTTTGCTTGAAATTATTTGGGCTTGAAACATAGCTCAAGAATTAGGTTAAGCTCAAACTTTCATGCATTAGTTCAGCTACATCATAATATAATTAAGCATGGTCCACTTTATAGTGAAGTACTCAACTTTCCAGGTGACATCATTCAATGAATAGTTGTTGGTTAGTTCAATCTTCATTCACATTAGAATGAAGAGGAAGTAAATTACAATGATGTCAGACAGGATCACAAGGCTTTTTATGATTCCAATGGGGAGCTAATAATTGGTCAGAATTTCATATTCTTCAAGTTATGTTTTGGTAGAGCACACAGCTCATCTTAACTTGTTGGTTGAGAGCTTAGGCTTCCAACTAAGAGGTCTTGTGTTTGAGTCTTTGTGTATGCGATGTGTATGTGATTTGCCTTAATTGATTTAAATGTCCGAAAAAAAAAATATTTTGGTAGAGCTATTCCTGATAAATGATAAAAGAAAAGAAAAGAACTGTGCCACGGCTATTTATTTATTTCATTATTTTCTCCTTATTAATATCGCTGTTAAAATTTTGTATGATTTTTCTTTTTGTTAGATGTTAAGAGCAAAGTTACTCCCACTTGAAGAAAAAAGGGCAAGCAGTCATGAAAATTTTCTTTACAGATAATAGGCAGCTTCCTTTTAATTGAAAATTATATTGGTGTTGAAGTATTTAGTAATGACCCAGCTTCAAATTTTCTTCAATTTGACTACCTAATAGGCAGCTTCCTTTTAATTGAAAATTATATTGGTGTTGAAGTATTTAGTAATGACCCAGCTTCAAATTTTCTTCAAATTGAAAATCAAATTGGAAACTTCAACAATTAAATCAGAGACCATTTGAACTCCGATTTCATCAAACTTATAGTCGAACTGAACGTCTCGAAAATACGAACTCAACGACACCAAATTCGACCCAATCCGAGCCCAAATGAATCCAAATCAAAGACCCGAAGCGCATTTGGAAGGTTCAAATGTTCAATCCATAATTTGGATTACCAAATAGTTTCCAAACGTGGCATGCTTATAGTCGAATCGAGCGGCTCGACAAGAAGAATCCAACGAGTCCAAGATTGCCAAATTCTGATATCATTAAGACATTCAAATGCCCAGAAAATGATCCACGATCAAGGGAATCAACATCGGCCGTCCATTCAAACCACTCCAAATTTACTCTTGATTTTCTTCTTATTTACTGGTCATGCCACTCTCAAAAAACTATAAATAGACTCCTCATCCTTCATTGAGAGGGGACTTAAGCAACAAGAAGAGAAGGAAGAGTTCTCTTGCCACCAAACTCCTCCTCGACCACCGCTGGATTTCTACCCGGCCACCAACTAAAGCCGAATTTCTACCCGACCACCAATTGACGTCGGATTTCTACTCGGTCACTGACTGACACCGAATTTCTACCCGGCCACCAACTGACACCGGACTTCTGCCTGGCCACCGATTGACATCGGACTTACACCTGGCTGCTAATTTACATCGGACTTCTTCTCAGCCACAAACTGACGTTGGACTTCTTCCTGGCCGCCAACTAACACCGGACTTCCACCCAGCTTCCAATTCTTGCTGGACTTCCACCTAACAACGGTCTTTCCAACCTCTGTCGCCCGCCGCCCGCCGACTGTTGACTGTAACTTCCCCCACAACCTCCATACAGACCTCCAACCACCCACGATCTCAAACCGTCGACCCTACATTCTTCCTCACAGCACACAAAACAATGGAACCTCCCAAGCATTCAGACACGCTCTCATATATAATATTATATAATAATAATAATTTTATTATTATTATTATTATTATTATTATTATATATATATATATATATATATATATATATATATATATATATATATATATATATATATATATATATATTGTTGTCTAATAAAATAAAATAATAATAATAATAAAAGAAAGAGAGATGGAGAGAAATGAGATGATTTTTCAAACAGGTACGGAAACAAATTGAAGATTTTTGAAGGAAGTCTCGGGGTTTAATTCAGTCCCCCGTAGCCCTCGGTCATTGAGCTTATCCGACCGAGGGATTGAATACTTGAAGACCCAATCTCCTCACCGTTGATTTGATCCGGTCGAGTCGAGCCAAAAGAGTAAGTGCCCTCCTTACCACCCGGCGCCAGGGAGGGGACGCCGGAAGGCTGCCAAAATTTTCTCAAAAATTCGGAACTTAGCCAAATTTTTGGGAAGATTGGAAAATGCTCAAATGACCATTTAATTTGAAAATAATTGCAATATTAATTAATTAATAAATTAAATGACAAAAAAGAAAAGGGATCATCAAATCAACATAACGCAATCGACAACAAATCTCCAACAACCAACAAGCGTCACAAGGATCGTTGAAGACTCTTATTGGGATCGATTCACTTTCCCAATCTCCTCGCCGTTGATTCGCTCCGGTCGAGTCGAGCCAAAAGGGCAAATGCCCTCCTTACCTGTCAAAATTTCCTCAAAAATCCAGGACTTAGCCAAATTTTTGAAAGATTAGAGAAACATGCAATTAATGGACTTAACTTGGAATTAATTAATTGAACAAACCTTAAATTAAAATTTAATTTCAATTAAAATTTAATTTCAATTAAAATTTATTTAATCAATTAAGGGAAAAGGAGATTTTCAAACAAGCACCAGCAACCAATCATCGTCAATTGAAGCTTCTGAAGACCGATTCCAGGATCCGACAACTTCCCGAAGCCCCTGGCCATTGACTATCTTTCCGGCAGGGCGGATTAAAAGGGCAAGTGCCCTCCTTACCTCCCGGCGCCGGTCAGAGGATGTTGGGAGGCTGCCAAAATTAAAAATGACAAAAACCCCCTTTAATAAAAAACTATACATAAATATATAGATGGGAGACTAATTCTAAACATTAAAGAGAGATTCAAAATCAAATATGCAAAGACAAGAGTACCAGTCCCCGATGAATACTGAAAATCGAGGCGCAAGTGAATGTAGTAACTTGTCGAATAGCATGCACAAGAGAGTTATGATGTATGTAACGCATCATATACGCATCCAAGGCAATATATTGTGATGAATGCCGACGTTTGCAAGCAATAATAAAAGATCCGCGATATACACGACACTCAGTAATCCTAAACAAACAGTAATGGTGGATACGCTGCAAGTGTGATAGGTCCTCTACAAATGCAGATATAAGGTCAAACATTAGATAGCTTATAAATGAATGTGTTATTCCGCTTGTGAGCGACGACAGCGGATAAGCTACGAATCTGATAATCTCCTTACAATCGATATCAACCAGCTTGCAAATGTATTTGATGGTTCCCATAAATGCTGGGAGATATACAAGTGAATACAACAATTCACCAATCAACATGCATGGAGAAATCAATAGTAAATGCAATCTAATCAACATTTAATAGTGACAAGCAAGTGAGTACACTAAATATGTCTGCAAATAACATCAGTTAACCTACTGAGAATATGTGCCACCTGCAAGTGTACACAGGATCTTTACAGCAGATGTGACAGCCCGCGCGGATCTCCTGCAAACATGAATGAGAGGATTGCAATGAGCCCAACATACTATCTACCATCGAAAGTAGCAAATTCATGATGAATACGAGCTCCTACGAGTCACTGTAGGAAGTTCATCATGCACGTAGTAGCTTGCTTATGGGTAGATGGAGACCAGAAATATACATAATAACCCACCTGCAGATAATACTAAGAAGATGTGTAGGCATAATAGCACACCCATAAGATGCAACAAGTGACTCATGGAACATTTGCAATCAATAGTAGATGATCCATCATGCATACAACAATCTACCTACGGACATTATTAAGAGATTTGCATTTGATGTAACTTGCCCACAGACGATGGCAGAAAGCCCATAATGTATATCGTGATCCTACCTGCAAGCAGATATATTGAATGTATTACAAGTATGGTGGATCCTCTATAAGCATAAGTAAAAAGATTTGCAGTAAGTGTAACACACTGCTTGCAAACAAAAGCAACAAGGTGGTGATAAATGCAAGCATCCACGAGCAAAGATAATTCTCCTACGAACATGAGCTGTTGTAGCAAGGATATCGTAGCGTCTCTACCACCAAAACAACTATCCAAAAAAAGATAAACCCACTCAAGTGGTATGTAGCGAAGGTTATGATATCCCTATGGTCGAGGTCGGTTCACTTGTAGATAAATACAACCATTCCCTGTGAGCTACAATAGCTGATGGAATTACTTGTGGGTAACAACAGTGAATATGTAGTAAGTACGGTAAATCCTCTGTGGACATAAGTACATGTGTTCTCCGCAAGCAAAGATATAAGGCTACAACACATTCAAATACTTACAAGTCGTCCTAGGAAGCCTCTCATATATGCAAAGTGCTATCTAAAACATATATACATAAGGACCACAGCAAACCAAAACTCTTACAAAAGATAGCAGGAGATTCACTGGTGCACTGCAATCCACCTGCAGAAAGCAACAAGTAGTGCACGACAGTCTACCTGTATAAAGCAACAGGAAAATAATTACAGTACGACACCACGCCACCGAATATGCAACATGTGTACAAGCGGACAGAAGGCATTCATAGGCCCTTAAATGAAGTTTCAGGTATTTTCTAAATAAAATCACACTTGCAAATGGATCATATTTAAATATTTTGAAATGCCTCTTATGTATTAAATATGATCCCTTAAACTAAAGTACAAAAATCCTGCATGTGCTCTGACAAATCCAATAAATTTCTAAATGCCAATGTCCGAGAATGCTACGCAAAGTCAAATGCTCACTAATATAAAGTTCTATTTTCAAACTAAACAAACCCTGCATGTGCTCTGACAAACATGTTAAAGCTACAAATGCTAACGTCTGAGAATGTTACGCTGGGTCTAATGTTACAACCCGCATATGCTCCGACTACTGCATAGGATTCTAAAATCCAATGGTCCGAGAATGTTGCACAGGCCAAAATTCAAGTTTCATCCTCCTCCTCAAAAGGAATGGAGTTGACATGACTTGAAGTACAAAATGCCTCCCAAAATTTTATGAAAATACTAGTGACTCTAACGTCACCCCGATGATGGCCGTGTTGACAGAAAATCTCCATCGGAGGGGTCAAATATTAAAATCAACTAAAAGACTAAATTCTTGAAATAAAATATATCAACTAAAAACTTAAAACTAAAACTCATCCACCTCCGCAACCGCTTGTCGGAAGTGATAAATTTGAAATTAATCTCAGCTCACAAAGAGCGAATGTGTGTCGGGTGTATCGCTAAGGTTCATCCTCAAATAGTCTCTTGCCAGCAGGGACGTGGCACGTGGCACGTGCCCTCTGATCGGGTGGTTTTGTCGCGAAATAGCACCATTATATTACGATCACGGCCAAAGCCCATATGTTTCCTAAAGGCTTTAAATCCTTGAGTATTGAATCATAAGGTATATTCGATAGACATAAAGCCCTCTGTTAGTTAAGGTGGATTCTGATATATCCCCTTAGACAAACACCAACCCAGGTCTACAAGGTATTCTTGGACGAAGCAACCCATGGCTGCTGGCAAGGTGCCTTCTGTCAGGTTGGGTCGACTACCTCCTCTGACTAAGTAGACCAAGGATCATGACAGCTCGGGATGACGGAACCATGGGATCTTGATCGGGCTCGCCTTCATTCCCCCACCATCATTTTTAAGTTCGTGGTGATAATTTCTAAATCATAAATTCAAATCTCATATTCAAACCCTAAAATTGTTGCTATTATACGCTATATTTATAATCTATGTGACCTCTTTAATAACTAGCCTTAATCGAAAGTTCTCTCTTGTTATCAGGAGGGGTAATTAACTACAGAGGTTTTTGCATATAGGAAACCAGAACTCAGATCATAAAGTCCTCACAAAATGAGGGTGGAATCTCTGGGTAGTGTCTTATCTAAAAACCCAATCTGCATTCTAAAAATTCACCCAAAACCTAATCTCGTTAAAACTCTCCGTCATTAAACAAGAGAAAGAGACATGGTGCGGAGAGGCCTGAGCGCAATAATGGAATTTTCGGAGCCCACACCGACTACGGTCCTTCCGCCCTCCATCACTTGACAATGGTCTTTCCAACCTTCGTCACTCGCCGACTACGGTCCTTTCGACCTCCATCGCTAGACAACGGTCTTTTTGACCTTCGTAGCCTGCCGACTACGATCCTTTCGACCTATGTCGCCCGCCGACTACGGTCCTTCCAACCTCCATCACCTGACAACGGTCTTTCTGACCTTCGTCGCCCCAAGGAAGGGCCTCATTTGTAATCAATTATAAATACTAGTGGATTCATTCAAACTGGGCTAGACCCTGTGGTTTTTCCCCCCTTTTCAGGAGATTTTTCATGTTAAAATTTTGATGCCTCTTATAAATTTTGCACCTTCTCTTTCATCTGTTTATGTGTTGGATCTTTGTACAATGCTAAAACATTAAACTTTATACTTCTCTACCGCCGCAAATATTCCAGGACACAACAATGTGAATGTTGAAGGTGATGTCATAAAATGGGTTATACTAGAGATTGCATAGGAGGAAGGATATGATTTTCCTTTTGTGGCTTGTTGTGCAAAGAGTGCATCGCTTAAGCCGCGTTGCCTGACAACTTTGTGCCAAATTCTGTTTGTCAAGTTGAATATGGCTTCTCTTTGCAGACAACTTAATTGCCTCGTATTTCTTGTGAGTAAACACAATTGCTTGTGACTTATCTTTGATGATTCCATGGAAATCCTCGATCGCTACTCGAGCGATCAAGCAAACCTACTTAATTAAATCATTCCTTGCTCAAATGACTTGCGTCATGTCTTCTTTAATTACCTACACAGCCACATAATTTCCTTGTTATTATCAGAAATGGATTTTCCTTCTCTGATGGTAGCACAAATGATATTCCATCGCTATCATCATAATTCAAGTCAATAGATTTCCAAAGCTAAAGAACATTTTCCTACTGGCATCACGTCTGATTTGCATACCAACATACTTGACGTGTAGAACTCGAGATGACATGCCATGTGGCGCATGGTGCGAGTGGGTGGGTGGACTTTCTTTAACAGATGAATTATCAAATGAATTGGCAACAGACTCGATCGAAGCCATCGAAAGATAGTAAAAGAAAATTATTTCATTCAATATGTGCTTCGCAGCTTGCTGCTGGTTTCATCGGGAGATTTGTTGAACCGTTCAACTACATAGTTTTTTAAAGTGGAGAATTTCATTTTTGCTTCAATATTATAGGTGTGAGTATGGGATAAGCAACAGGGATTGCACTGTAATGATTGATGGTATATTCCTAATTCTTTGGAATTAATAGACTTTCTACGTAGGATATTTCACATCCTTCTCTTCGTGAGTATTTACCTTTAATGATTCCAATTGGAGTTAGCTTCTAGATTGAATTTTCTAATAGTAATAGATCAGTATTTGGTCGATGAACTGTCTTATGTACTTAACTGTTCTGTTTAGACCACAAAAACATTAGCGAAAACAAACTGCACCTACCAAAACATCAGCAGGTTTAGAACAAACAAGGCAATGAGACCACAGACATGATTTCAGACAATTCTATTCATTACGCAACTCTTTAATACGAGGCAGTATGCTACAATCCTTAAAAGGAGGAAAGAAGCAAAACAAACTTCAACACAAATGATCAACATAAAGTATTTACATGTTCACTCTTCCAAAATTATAATTAGCCACCTTCTATCACGCAAGCGAACCTTACCTCCCAAATTTTCATCAAGGGCTTCTATTTTTGACACCAATTTGACAAGTAATCCTCCACTGATACTCTACGTTTGTTCTTTTGTTTTCCTCATTTTGATGTTTTTATAAGCTTAGGGCTTTCCCAATTGAGAATTCAGCATCAGCTGCTGGTAGAAGAAAGTCTGAGAGATGTCATACTGATTGATAAGTTGATCATAAATTTGTGAATAAGTGTTGATCCTCTTTGAAGGATTCAGATAACCTCCAAACTCATCAACTTCGAAGTTTCCCGCCATTCTTTGTCGTTTCAAACTGTTTTCAGAAACCAAAGCAGAGGCTTCTGATTCTATGCCTTGCGATGTTAAGTAGCTGCTACTTGTGTTGCTGATATTCTCCGTTAAGGGCTGGCTAAAATTAGTGTTTGAAAATGGAGCCTGGCCTAATACTGGGGTGCTCGATGGCGTGTCCAGCAGACGAGACAGTAAAGAGAAATCAGTCTCCTCAATTAGTAGCTCAGACAAAGAGAAAGACTTGTGCATCTTGCTATTGATTATTGATTTCTGCATGCTGGCTTTTTCTCCAGCAGAGTCTTCTTGCTCTTGATCCACCGAAGTGTGATAGTTGGTCTTCTGATAGATTCGGCATAGAACCCAATCATCCAACTGCAATTTCAATTTTAACGAAGTCAGTGAGTAATTAGCAAATTGCTATAACAGAGATATATAGAATTCATCAAAGTTCTACTTTCTCACCTTCATGGAGTCCTCCTTATGCTTTGCTGGCCTTCTTTTACTTTTGTTCAGAGACTCAACTAGTTTGTACTCATGCATAATCCAGTTAGTCTTCACACCCTTGGGCGGCTTTCCCTTGTAGAACACCAAGGCCTTCTTAACTCCGATGCTCTCACTCCCTTTGCTCATTGTTATCGGCTTGTCCGTTCCAGTCGCCTTCCAGTACCCCGACGCCGCCGCCCTGTTGGGCCGGATGCCATTCGGATACTTTCGATCCCTTGGGCTGAAGAAGTACCATTCTCTATCCCCAAACGTAGCTTTTTCTATACCAAAGTGATAGAAAAATCAGATTTTGAAGTGAGCGGTCTACAAGAACTAATTAAACGAGAACTTTTTGAAGAAGTGACCTCACCTGGAAGGTCCCATGGATTGAACTTGTATATATCGACATCAGCAATGATCGACGAAGGACAGGGCGCCGCCGCCAATCGCTTGCGTAGATAATGAAGGATGAGCTCTTCATCGGTGGGGTGGAAGCGGAAGCCCGGCGGCAAAGAGGGTGAGCCGTTTGACATGGCTTTAGGCACTGTAATACAACTGGACTTTGAAAGACAATCAGAGAGGAGGATGTTAGGAGCTTCTATATTCTGGCTCTGGGAGCGGAAGTGGCCTTTTTATAGTTGCTGGGCTTTGTTCATGCTGAGATAAAGAGATTTGGGGTAGAAAATTGTCTTTAGAACGTTCAGATTCATGGTTATCGAATTTGCCCCCTTGTAGCCTTGTAGAGCATGGTTTCATTGGCGTCATTTACTAGGGAAAATTTTATTTTAAAAAAGTCATGGAAAAATTTTATGCATTCAGATACATCTTGGTACCAATTGCAAATTTACTAAAAAATAATATAATACAAGTTCTTTATATATAATACTAAATTTAAAATAAATCCAATAATTTTTAAATCATTTTTGTGAGATTTTTTTTCATCTATAAGATTTGTGACAAATATAAATGCAGGTGTTGATAAATGATCAGACCCACCAATTTCACCTAGAACTAGCCCAAAAACTAAGAGTTTAGATTGAACTGCTAACCCAATTTTGACCCAAAAATTATGTTTAATATTTTTTTCTTGAATTATTTTATTTGTCGGTATTATCTTCTCATTTTTTTATTAATTAATTTAAATTTTATGGTTAACAAGTTAATAAAAATATTTTTTTTAATTAAAATTGATTATGAGGCATATTTGGGTTGCTAGCAAGTCGGGTATGGATTGATCGGATTCAAGTCATGTCAATTTTAGGTTAGACTCATACCCAAACCACTGACCCATTTTGACACTCATAGTAGGAGTGTTAAAATAGATTTTCGCTTCGGGTTCGGGTCCAACCTAAAAATGATCTGCTATCATCTGACCCGACCAGAACTCGACCCGATTAGGGAAACAGATCATAGAATCGAACCCGACCGGGTTCGGATCCTGGTCAAACCGATATGACCCGCCAACTCTTTTTTTTTTTCTAATTCTATTAGCCATGCTAGGGGTATTAAAAATGGGTTGCGGGTCAGGTTCGGGTAGAACCAGACAGTGACGCGCTGCTGTCCGACATGACCCAAACCCGACTTGCCTTCCCAAATGGGTCAGATTTTACAACCTGGACCCAACCAGCCAAAAAAATCAGGTCAACTCGACCCGACACGAATGACCTGGGGTCAGCAAAAAATTGTTGTCAAACGCGCGGGTTGGTCCTGTTTTCGCATCAAAAAGGGTCAATATTGGATTTTCGGGTAAAAAACGGAGCATTCTAGGGTTTCCTGGTCAAAACGGGGTTTCAGGTCAAAATGAGTCAAACGGGTCAATCTTGGGTTTCCAAGTCAACCCGAACCTGACCCGATTTTTTGAAATGGGTTGATTTATTGAACCCGAACCTGACTCATTTCACTTCCGGGTTGACCATAACCCAAAATTTTTGGGTCATATTTTCAGGTCGTGTCAAATATTGACACCATTAACGCACACAGCGGGCTTCTCCGGCCAAATCCCATAAATCTGCTCTTCCCGTTTGGAAATTGGACCATTCGCGCGCTGAGCACTGCAACACCGCTCTCCCATTTCACGCTCTTTGGCCAATTCACATAAATCTCAGTCCACTAGCCCCATATCCCCGCTTTCTGCTTTTGTGCGCTTTGGCCAATTTGTGTTCGCCCGCTTTCCCAATTCCCATTTCGCACCCCGCTAAGCCGCTGACCCAAATTATGAATGAAACGAAATCCCAGGAGAGGATTTTGGATTTCACATGCAGCAAAATCCATGAATCAAATCATGTGCTTCTTCGACAAAACTTTAAATCGGTTCGATTCTGATAAAATTAGGTTAATTTCGGTTGACAGGTTGACTTGGATCTGACCCATTTATTAAATTGGTTGAATTTTTAGACATGAAGCGGGCCCGTTTGTTAAACGGGATAAAGCTCATACGGAATTTTCAATTTGAATTCGAGTCAGATTGGCGGGTTGGGACAATTTTTGACACCCCTAAGACATCGTTTGGGGCGACTTTCTTAATGATTCTTAAAATATATTTTTAGTACAAAAACTTTTATTTTTATTCTAAAAAATTATTTTAAAAAATAGTAAAAAAGCCATTCTAAACAAAACCTAACTTGTGAAAAATGGAGACTGACATGTGCATGGCCAGTCGGGACCACCTTCAACGACTATGGTGGGTTGCATGTGGAGGTTGAGGTTTTTGATCTTGTGAGCTTTCTTAGCCGTTTGATGAAGAAAAAAATACAGACATGATGTGCGGTCCATACAACTTCTTTGGTAATTCCGAGGGATGCTGATGTGTTGTGGGCAGCTGGAGCTCTGAAGAGGTATCCTAAATATGCTACCAAAGTTTCTCCTAAAACCATCTAAGCTTTAAGAAAAAAAATTTCCTCCTAAAATAAAAATAACAGCCAAATTTTATTATTTTCAGAAATTAGTGAAAGACCTAAATTGCCACTTAAAAAATATAGAAAGAAGGATGTCATTTCATCAAAATTAGGGCGACGTGGACTCCTTGTAATTAATATTATTTTAAGTAATGTAATATTTTCTTACACATTTAAAAATATTTGATTAAATTATAAGATACTTTGTTCAAATAAAAGATATTTTAAACATGCATAATATCTTGTAATGTAAAATTAGAGTTTTCATGATATATTTCGACTAAATATAAGATTTTATCATATATAAAATAAATAAATTTGGATCATAGTATTTTGATCAAATTTACTCGCATAGATTTTACATTTATTAAATTTATTTTAAAATAGTGTAATACATGAATAACTTATCAAAATTATATTGCACACTTTCACAAAATAAATTCATTAAATTTAAAACTCATTTTCATAAAGAAGTTAGTTAGAATGTCTTAATCCGTTTCATATAAAATTCAGCCAATTATAACCTTTTTTTAACTATCATATCATATTTTCTTTAGATAGCATTTGGCTTATATGTAAAAATTATTCAAAAAAAAAAAAAAATAAACCCTAAACAAAAAATCTTTGATCAAATTTAATTAGAGAAATATATTGTAGATCAAAATCTGAATTTAAATTTAATCAGAATATAATAATTGATCAGTCGCTATTTTATTATTTTTTAAGTAAAGTTTTCTTTATAAAAAGGAGATTGGATAAACTCATCAACAAAGATATATTGATAAATGAAATTGTTGATGCTACAGAGAATGTATAAAGGTTTTTTTATGATTTTTCAGGCTCACGCCTGGGAATAACCGTCCTATATAATCCACTGCCAGGATGAAACAGAAAACAGGGTGATTGGCCAACCACTGATCAAAAGGTGGTTGTAAACCTGCTTTGATTATCTTTGTTGTAATTAAGGGGTTTCCAATTTGCTAATTAGTGACGGAATGAACACAAATGATTGAAGTGCGTCAGGCTGTCAGCTTTAGCGTCGTTCCAGTCTCTTTCATGACTAATCAAGATCAAAAATTATTTTCTGCTACAACAATTAACAAGCACATTCCTTTATTATTATTATTTTCTTTAAAGATATTTAATTAAGGTAAATTCACACACATATCACATATATATAACTCGAATTCAAGACCTTTTAGTTAATAGTCAAAGCTCTCCAACCAATAAATCAAGTTGAGTTGCATAATTCCAGTAATAATTGTTGTAGGTTTTTCCTTCCGTTTTCATTTTTTTTTTTTTTTTTGAAATGAGGATGATGTTCAGTCAATTTCTTTAAAACGGTGGTCCCCAAATTGAAACAGTAATAGGCTAGCTGAATCACACATATAATAAAGCTCATCTTGATCTGTTGGTTAGGAGTTTTGACTACTAACCAAAAGATAACCTCCAAAAAAATAATAATAATAACACGCATATAAGTTGGCAATCCTCATTGCCTCTAAAAATTATGCTTAGAATATCCAAAAGTCAAGATCGATAAATTAGCTGATCCATCAAACCACGACCAATCAAGAAAGAGGAGCAGATGTGATATGTGAAACATATACATGCAGCTCATCTTGGTCTGTTGGCTGAGAGCTTTAGCTACCAATCAGAAGGTCTTAGATTTGAATCTTATGTATGTGATATGTATATGAATTTATCTTAATTTATCTAAATGTCCTGAAAAAAAAAAGCATATACAAAGCTTCAACTTAAGATATTTTTTTTTTTTGAAAGCCTAATCTCCCACCAATAAGATGAGTTGCATCAATAATTAAATTGCAAGAAACACTGAAGGTGTCAGCTGGCAAATACATGATTTGTGAAATATGGTGGAGATTGTGGCGCTCCGCCGCATGGAATGACCGTTTAAGCTTTAAAGTGGAGGATGTTGAGATTAGAAAAAAGTAGCAATTATACAAAGTTTAATTTTTTTTTTTTAAAAGGCATACAGGACTACAAAAGTTTGTGGCATACCTCCATTCACAAATTTATGTTTTCCGTAAAAGTAAACTTCTTTACTAAATTTGTGAACAAGACCTAATAAAGTTATCCAAGGCTTTATTTAGGATAACTTCTTTATTATTTCATTTTTCATATCATAGTCATTGTTATTGTTAGATCATTTTTTTCTGCTTTTAATAAATTTTGATGCTAGCTGTTTTCCACAATAATTTTCCTCACAGTAGGTTTATAACTAATATTATAAAAAACTGCAGTCATCTCAAATAAACTCTAAGAATGAATATGATAGAGAAGAGGAGGCCAGCTTGATCCGGCTTAAAGAACCTTGAGCCCTAGGTTGGAGGTATAAGTCCCGGAAGTGTAAAAATCTAAGTGTTATGAAACTCTATCAGAGACCGATCAATTATTTTCTTCTATTTTAGGAACTGTTTCGTGGACATCAAACTCAATAGCCTCAAAAACATTTTCTATTAAGAATTATTATTTATATCAGCATGTTTTTCAGAAGAAAATTGGAAAGTTGAAATTGGTATTTTGGAAAAAAAAAACAAAAGAAATAAAAACTCCTTCAATTTAGCATTCTTTTGAGGGAAATGCATAGAAAGGATAAAGAATAAAATTGTTGGGAAAATATATAAAATAATAAAGGATTTAAACTAATTAAAAAAATCAATGGGTTTCGATTTTTATTTAGATAAAGGAATTAAACTGATCAAATAATAAAAATTGGAAATTTATTTGATTAAAATAAAAGGGTTTTTAAAATAGTATAGAGAAATATAGTTTAAAGAATATATTAATTTTTAATTGTAGGCCTCTGAATTAATTTTAAAAATAAAATTGTATAATTTTATTGAAGTGAAATCATAAATTAATATTTAATAATAATATAGATTTAGGTCATGGGTAGCTCAAGTGAAGATTGCATTGATTTGGTATAAATTTAACTGACACATATATCTCAAAATCAGTTTGAAACATTAGCTTTAATGATAATTTTTATTAATTATAAAAATTATGTTAATTACACTATAGAAATCTTTTATAAAATTTTGGAGACTTAAAGATCATCGAACAATCTTATAATATGGGCTGATTGTAGTATTTTGTAAAAATAATTATAAAGTTGTTATAGTGATTTATAAAAGGCAATTTTTCACGACATAAAATTTTAAAAAATAGTTAGAAATAGATAAAAACATAATAGCCAAATTAAATTAAAATTATTATTTTAAAAGCAAAGAAGCAAGAACGTCGTCCGAAATAGATCCAGACTTTATTTAGGACAACTTTCTTACCGTTTTCTAAAGCAGTTTTTTAGTACAAAAATTTATTGAACTAAAAATTTTTATACTAAAAAATTACTTTAAAAGGAATAAAAAAGCTACTCCAAACAAAGCCATAATCTACTAATTTTTGTTAAATATGGCCGAATTTTTTAGACGGTCTGTCTAAATTCAAAGGCAAATAAAAAATTTTGCTCAACATTAAAAGAAAAAAAAACTTTCGCTAAAATAAAGAAAACTGAAAGCTCATTGTCACCTTTAAAGCTGAAAAGAACATAAATAAAAGAATAACAAGAGCTGAGACGGACACCCAAAAACTTCAAAATTCTCACCAGCCAAAAAAATAATAATAATCAGGCAAGCTATTAAAAACGAAAAATAAATTAGAATTATAAAAATTTAACATTTTTCAAAAAAAATTATTCAAAAGTTTAACTCTAATGGTCATTATTTAAATTACTCGGTTCACAATTAATATAGAGAATCTGTCATAATAACTGCTAAATACGAAAAATAATCAGTAAGGGCGAATTATCTCAAAATTAGAGCGATATGAATCGATACAATTATGAAGATGTTCTCCTCATTTGAGAAAAATTACAAAGGACGAACTGCCAATTTACCATTTTACGTTCAACAACGGAGTACCAATTTATATGTTAGATTGCCTTTGATTTCGCATGCCCCATTTATCCCAACAGAAGATGCGCGCGTTGGAACTTATAATGTGTCATTATATTTTGATCAAATTTTCAGCCAAAATATTAAAATATTAAAATTTATTTTCAAATGAGCATAATGCAAATTATTTATGTTTTATATTTATTTTAAAATAAATTCAAAAAATTTAAAGTCTGTTCTTCTACTTTCTTTTTTAGGTCCCCATTAAACTTTCTTCTTCTTTTTTTTTTTTTTTTGATAAAAATATAAAGTAGATTTTAACTGCAGATAATAACTATTAATAATAGAGAATATTTATTAATTCATAATCTACTTCTACCTTTTTTTTCTTTTGCAAATAGTTATTATTTTGCAAACATTATTGTTGCGGACTCAAATATACGCGGCGATAGAATTTAAATTTCCGTCTCAGCGTTGTACGTATATCCAGCACACAAACAGAATCGAAATAGTAACACAAGGATTTTTACGTGGAAAACCCTGGAAAGGGAAAAAACCACGGGGCCGTGCCCAGTTGAAAGAGTTCCACTAGTGTTGTTTGAAATACAAGGTTGATTCGTCCTTTAAATTCAGGACGATCAGATTACAACGAGTATCAGTTACAAGGACAAGTAGAGTTCCGATGTCACTCGAGGCGTCGAGCAGAATTCCGGCGTCACTTGGAGAGAAGTCCGGCGTCACTCGGGCGTCGGGTAGGATTCCGGCGTCACTTGGAGAGAAGTCCGACGTCACTCGGGCGTCGGGTAGGATTCCGGCGTCACTTGGAGAGAAGTCCGGCGTCACTCGGGCGTCGGGTAGGATTCCGGCGTCACTTGGAGAGAAGTCCGACGTCACTCGGGCGTCGGGTAGGATTCCGGCGTCACTTGGAGAGAAGTCCGGCGTCACTCGGGCGTCGGGTAGGATTCCGGCGTCACTCCTGTGTTGGGCAGAGCTTTGACGTCCCTCGGGCCCCTGGTGGAGCTTCGGTGGTGATCCGGCGGTGTTCCGGCGGAGTTCCGGCGGTGTTCCGGCGGTGGTCGAGGAGGAGCTATTCCCTCCTAGGCTTCTCTTCTCTTCTTCTTCTTTTCTTCTCTTCTTGGCTTAGGTCCCCTCTTAAGAGAAATGAGGGGCTATTTATAGTTTTTCTGGAGTGGCATAGCCCGTAAATATGTGAGGGATCAAGGGCAAATAAGGAGTGATCCGGATGAACGGTCGATATTGAATCCCTTGATCGTGAGCCGTTTATCAAGAATTTGAAGGTCTTAATGATATCAGAATTCTGCGATCTTGGGCTCGTTGGATTCGTCTCGACGAGCCGCTCGATTCGAGTATAAGCTCGTCAAAATCGGAGACCGTTTGGTAACTCAAATTGCTGTTTGATGCTTCCAACAGCACTTCGGGTACTTGATTTGGACTCGTTTGGGCTCGGATTGAGTCGAATTTGGTGTTGTTGGATTCGTATTTCCGAGACGCTCAGTTCGACTGTAAGCTTGCTGAAATCGGAGTTTAAATAGTCTCTGAATTAATTTTTGAAGTTCCAACTTGAGTTTTTCCTCGGGATTCGTGCCCGATCAAGATAATTTTTCGATGACGTATCAGTTGCCCCCCTATTTTTGGACGTCAAAGCTCCAGGAGTCCAAAAATATATGTGTCGGCTTTTCACTTCGGCAAAATTGCAAAAATTTGCGTTCCAAAAATTACACGTTTGCTCGAACTTGATTATAGAGGCCCCGTTGAGCTCCGAAAGTGTTAAAATTGAGTCCGGAACGTCGAAAAACGTGTCCGGGGACCCCAAAAACGTCGAATTTGGACCGTCCGGGCCCAAAATTGAAGCCCGGGAACGGGTAGGCGGCCGTACCGGCCGGACCGGCCGGCCGCCGCCGCCGCCGGCGGCGCAGAACCGCGCCGGAGCGCGCTTGGCCCGCGCTGGGCCCGCCCGCGGCCCGCCTGGGGCCCGCCCGTGGCCCGCGCCTGGCCCGCCTTCGGCCCGCGCCTGGGCCCGCGCGGTCTGGCTGGCCGCGCCTGTTGGCCGCGCCCCTTGGTCGGGCAGTTTGGCCGGCGGTTAGGGGAACCGCCGGCCGGTTTTAATATTATATTATTATATATATATTTTTTTTAAATGGGGCCAGAAAAATTCCGAAAAAATCCCAAAAAATTCCGAAAAATTTGAAAAATTTCAGGGAATTTAATAGAATTTTGGAATCCTCCCCCCCTTAAGGAAAACTATAAATAGACCCCCCAAGGCTTAGTAGAAACTCGCCCCTTCTTCCCTTCTTCCTCTGGCTTTCTAGCTTTTGGCATTCTGAGGCTTTCCGCCATTTTTTAAGTAGGTGACTTTCCCTACTTGACTTGGCGCCCCTCTTTTTGTGCAGAAGTTAGTGGCTTTCTCCCTTCCTTCCCCCGTTCTTCCTCCCTTTTTCTTCCTACTTTGGAGGCTTTCCGCAGTCTTTCGTAGGTGATATTCCCTACTTAGAACTGCGCCCCTCTTTAGTAAAGGGAGCAAAAATGGGTGACCCTGCCTCCTCTAAAATTCCTTCAGAAGATCGTCCTGTGCAACGGTCTGAAGTTCCAAAGAGGGTCCAGAAGGCGCCGAAGGCTGACGATGTGATTTCCACCGTTACTGAGGACTCCTTCATCTCATTTAGGAAAAAGTTTCATTTTCCTAATGATTTGGTGATGAAGGTGCCGGCCAGAACTGATCGCGCTTGCTTTCCTCCCCCTGGATATGTGACGGTGTATGAATTTAGCCTGCGAGCGGGACTACGATTTCCTCCTTCCTCCGAACTGATCGACATTCTGACGCTTTGTGGGGTGTGCTTGTCTCAATTTTCCTACAGAGCAATGTCGATTGTGATGGGCCTGATCGTGCTTTTCAGAGACCGCGGAGTGGTACTTTCCTCAGAGTGCCTTTCTCGTATGGGGCGTCTCTTTAGCGATGCGCAGGGACGTGTTTCATTCAGGTCCAAGTGGTTGGATATCCGCACCCGAGACCCCTCGAAAGATTGGATCAGCAACTTCTTTTATGTGCAGAATGATTGGGGTCTTCAGGAGAAGTGGGGGAAGTTGAAAGAGCTACCTGTCCCCCTTCACATCGGAGCAGAAGATTTGCTGAGGATACTCAAACTCCCTGATTTGGATGCTCTACACTACGAGGTGCGTTACTTGAGTAGATATGTAGATGAGGAGTACTTGTTCAAGGTTGGGTTATCTACTCAAGCAGGAAGATCACATGCTCAAATGTTGAAGAAGTCTGCTAGAGTTCCAGAAGTGGTTCCCCAAAAGAACCACTCTAAGCGTCCAGGGAGCGAGGAAGGTTTGCAGGCATTGAGGAAGAAGATGGCAGGTGAAGTTTTGACAGTTGTTAGTAAAGGTCCCCGAACTTCTCCATCCAAGTCATATATTCCAGAGGATGTGTTAAACCATCAGTGCATCGGTCGCCGACGGGCTGAGGAGTTGGTGAGTCCTCCTTCACTTCTTCTCCTTTTTTTATATTTCTTAAAGGATATATTTCTGATGCTTTTCTTGTCTCAGTATTCTGATTTCAAGCTTGAGATGACCAAGACTCTGAACGATTGAAACAAAGAGTTTGTGAAGGTTAAATACCTTCAGGGAGAGTACAAGAAGAAATATGAAAGTAAAGTGAAGGAGATGAAGGTGATGGAGGATCAGCTTGAGGGGTGCAGAAATGAGTTGGCGAACAAGATCACTTCAGTCTCTTCTCAGAATGAACGGATGGATCGTCTGCACATAGAGTTGGTGGAGGCACAAGCGACGATCAAGCAGCAGGAAAAGGCTCAGCAAGTCCTTGAGGCTGAGAATGAGAGGCTTCAGAGTGTATTGTCCGAGAAGGAGGCCCAGCAGTTGCCGTCAGCAGTTATTGAAGAGTTCAAGAAATCTTATGCTTTCAAGATCATTATTGAGGACCACATTCAGGAGGCTCGCAGTCATATTTATGATGTGGAGGTGAAGGCCTTGGAGGCAGAGTGCGCAGAGGATGGCTTCATCAGAGGCTTCATGAAGGGTGTTCGGACAGTACATCGCAAGACTGGAGCAGAGATCGAGGGACTGACTCCCAGCCAGGCTTCTAGTGATGCTTCTTCGGACTCTGGTGGTGAAGAGCTGGAGAGTGAGTTGCAGCGAGCTTTTGCCTTGGAGGAGGACGAGGATGATGTTGAGATTCTATAGGATGTTTTGTACCACTTTGATTCCTTTCTAGTGATTGTATGTATGCTCGATGTTGATGTTTCTATCTGGTGTACTTGATGTTCAGTGATATATAAAGATGTTGTTTCTTTTCTCACATGCAAATGAAATTTACTTAGCTTTACTTCAGTTTGGACTTTAGTGAGCTCTCTTTTGACTTGAACAAATGTGAGGCATTCCTTTTCTTTAAAGATTTTGACCTATCCGGGGTTATTAGTGAAAGCATTTGCTCGATACCCTTCACATGTCTGGAAAAAGGTCAGATCAACTCCCTTTGGGATTGATCATCAAATGATTTTGATATTCAAGATATCCTCCTAGGATACTTGACTTATCCGAGGTTGTTAGTCAAAGTATTTGATTGATGACATTAACCTGTGTGGAAGAGGTCGGATCAAATCCCCCTGGGATTGATCATTCAGTGATTGAGATACAATATAGATTGCGTACTTCTCGAATCACAGAAAAAGAGTTTGGAGAGAAGAAACATTAGCACAACGAAGTGAATATCATATTGCTTTGTAATATGAGATAACAGTTCCCTAGAATAACTTAGGGATACAAGAAAGAAGTTCTTCTATAATCAACACATAAGGGATGTACGAAAAACTTTATAATACGACTATAGGAGAAGATAAAATGTAAGACAAACATAACATATAGACTGATAGCAGTATCAACTCCTACTGGTAATATTTGCGAAGATTGCCCACGTTCCAAGTTCGAGGAAGTATTTTTCCGCCAGCATCCTTTAGTTTGAAGGTTCCAGGCTTGACCATAGCCGCTACTAAATAAGGACCCTCCCAGAGGGGGGAGAGCTTATTTTGCTGAGGGCCTTTTCCGGCGGCTTCAATGCTTCGTAGTACTAAGTCCCCAATAGTGATAGGGCGAGGTTTCACCCTTCGATTGTAGTGACGGGCAACTCTTTGGTGGTATGCGGCGGTTCTGAGTGAGGCTTCATCTCTTACTTCTGGGAGGAGATCCAAATTTGCTCTAAGCTTCTCCTCGTTACTCTTGAAGTCAAAAGTCTGAACTTTGTGGCTAGGAACTCCAATATCAACCGGTATGACTGCTTCTGTACCAAAGCAAAGGTTATATGGGGTTTCCCCTGTAGGAGTTCTAGCGGTGATCCGATAAGCCCAGAGGACATTGGGGAGTTCTTCGGCCCATTGCCCCCCAGCCTTCCCTAGGCGTGTCTTCAGCCCTTTCAGGATTGTTCGGTTTGTGACCTCTGTTTGCCCATTAGCTTGAGGATGGGCAACAGCTGTATGAACGAGCTGAATATGAAAATCCATACAAAAAGATGTGAAGATCTTCCCGGTGAATTGTGTCCCGTTATCAGTGATGATTTTCGCGGGAATGCCAAAACGGCATATTATGTTTTTCCATAAAAATTGCTTGGCATTTGCTTCAGTAATCTTCGCCAAAGGTTCTGCCTCCACCCATTTGGTGAAGTAATCTACAGCCAAAATAATGAATTTTCGCTGTCCAGTCGCTATGGGAAAAGGTCCCATTATATCAATCCCCCATTGGGCAAAAGGCCAGGGGCTTTGGAGGGATGCAAGCTCCAGAGCAGGTGTATGAGTGAGGTTAGAATGCAGTTGACAGTTTTCACACTTTCGTGTGAATTCAAGTGCATCCTGTTTCATTGTAGGCCAATAGAATCCCTGTCTCATGATCTTGTAAGCTAGCGCTCTTCCTCCCAGATGTTCTCCACATACTCCTGAATGAACTTCCCGAAGCGCGTAATCAGCTTCTGATGGTGGGAGACACTTGAGGTATGGCCCAATGAAGGAGCGCTTATACAACTCATTGCTGATAATGGTGAAATTTGCAGCTCGTCTCCGAAGTCGTATTGCAGCTATAGGATCTTCGGGTAGTACCCCATCTTTCAGAAAAGATAAGATGGGTTCGATCCAAGACATCTCTCTTGGCTCGTCAATTGACTGTATGACCCATGGACCCTGAATGCTTGGAAAGTGGATTTTCTCGATATATCTTCTCTTGTAGATATCCCCTGTTGTTGATGTAGCAAGTTTAGAAAGAGCGTCTGCTCTTGCATTTTATTCTCGGAGGATATGTATGATTTGATGTTCCCCTATACGGGCTAAGAGTAGCTTCACAATGCTACAATATTGAGCCAATTATGGGTTGTGAATATCAAAATCCCCCTCCACTTGAGAGGCGACTAGTTGGGAATCAGTGTGGGCTATTAGGTTCTGGACTTCACAGTCAATTGCTAGTCTCAACCCAGCAACAAGGGCCTCATATTCTGCTATGTTGTTGGTTGCCGGGAATTTGAGTCGAAGCCCGTACTCAAGGGTAACCTTCTGCGGAGAGATTAATAAAATTTCAGCCCCAGCCCCAGAACTCCCTGATGCTCCATCTACGTACAACATCCAGCATGGAGAAGAAGGTGAAGCACTCGGTTGTACATCAGATACCGGAATGGTACATTCAACTACGAAATCTGCTAGCGCCTGAGATTTAATATCAGGTCTAGGCAAGTAGTGGATATCAAATTCTCCCAGTTCTACAGACCACTTAACAAGCCTGCCTGATGCTTCTGGTTTTTGCAGAATGCTTTTTAGCGGCAGATTCGTGTAAACTCCAATTGAGTGGGCTTGAAAATAAGGGCGTAGTTTTCTGGCGGAATAAACTAACGCCAATGCTGTCTTATCTGCCAAAGGATAACGTCCCTCTACTTCAGATAAAATCTTACTAACATAGTAGATAGGACGTTGTATAGCATTTTCTTCTCGGACCAGAACCGAACTAATGGCTTGGATAGATACAGCCATATACAAATACAATCTCTCTCCTGGTATTAGTTTAGAAAATAGTGGCGGGGATGCCAAATACTTTCGCAATTGCTCAAAGGCTTCTTGACATTCATCTGTCCATTGAAACCCGGAGCTACGGGCACCTCTAAGTATCTTGAAGAAGGGCAGATATTTGTCTCCTGAACGTGCCAGGAAACGAGATAGTGCCGCAATCCTCCCATTCAGCCTTTGGACCTCCTTGATGTTCTTCGGCGGCACCATGTCCCTCAGTGCCTTGATCTTCTCCGGATTGGCTTCGATTCCTCTATGGGTTACCATAAACCCTAAAAACTTTCCAGAAGCGACTCCAAAAGCACATTTAGCGGGGTTGAGCCGCATATTGTAATGTCTTAACAAGTGGAAACATTATTTCAGGTCAGAGATATGTTGGGTTTTTTCCAGACTTTTTACCAACATATCGTCTACGTACACCTCCATAGTACGTCCAATAAGGCTTTTGAAAACCTTATTCATGAGGCGCTGATAAGTTGCTCCAGCATTTTTGAGCCCGAAGGGCATCACCCGATAGCAGTACAATCCTTTGTCTGTTTGAAAAGCTGTTGCTTCTTCATCAGCAGGATTCATCTTTATTTGATTGTAACCGGAGTATGCATCCATAAAGCTTAACATCTGATGACCGAAAGTCATATCAACTAATTGGTCAATGCGAGGGAGCGGAAAACTATCTTTCGGGCAAGCTTTGTTGAGATCAGTGTAATCTATACACATTCTCCAGGCTCCACTCCCCTTCCGTACCATGACAACATTTGCTAACCAAGTAGGATAATGCACCTCTCGTATGAATCCGGCTTCTAAAAGTTTATCAACTTCTTGTTCAATTGCTTGCTGGCGATCTGGTGCAAAGTTTCTCTTCTTCTAGATAATCGGTTTGCATGTTGGATTGACTTTGAGAGAGTGAACGATCACTTCGGGGTCAATTCCAGGCATATCTGCTGGACTCCATGCAAAAATATCCTGATTTTCTCGTAGAAAAGCTGTAAAGTTTCTCTTCTCATCATCTGAGAGAAGTGATCCAATTCGCACTGTCTTTGAAGGATGCTCTTCAGAGATAGA
The DNA here is from genome assembly GCA_019925795.1 of Dendrobium chrysotoxum. Taxonomy (NCBI): domain Eukaryota; kingdom Viridiplantae; phylum Streptophyta; class Magnoliopsida; order Asparagales; family Orchidaceae; genus Dendrobium; species Dendrobium chrysotoxum. The sequence goes on from CM034308.1 coordinate 18,857,937, forward strand.
TACAGTAGTAAGGTCTTCCACAGGGGAAGCTCTCTGAGGAATATCTTCGCTCCGTAGATCAAAGTCCTCGATGCTCAGGGTAACCGTTGGACGAGACTTGATCTGCCTAAGATAGCAGGTTTGTGCTATTTGCTGATCTCCACATACTATACCAACTCCTGATGGGGTATGGAACTTCAGCTTGAGGTGAGGAATGGATGCGATGATCCCAAAAATTGACTGGAGCGGCCTCCCGAAGATGGCGTTATAAGCTGATTCTGACTTCACCACAATGAATTGAATGGAGTGTGTAGTCTGTCGAGGAAATTCTCCAAGGACTACCGGGAGACTGATTATTCCTTCTGCTTGTACAGGTCGATTATCAAATCCATATAAAGGACCTGCAGCAGGTTGAAGTTTTTCTCTTGAGAGACCCATGTTGAGAAAAGTAGAGTAGAACAGGACATCTACGGAGCTTCCATTGTCCACAAGAATTCTTTTGACATTGTAGCACGGGTCACCAATGCCTGCGTTTATGACAAGTGGATCTTGATGGGGGGTTTTCACTCCTTCCAGGTCGGAATCATCAAATGTGATGGAGTGATCAATACGAGCCTTCTTTGGAGTTGGGTTTTCTTCTACAGTCAAAAAGACTTGGTCGGATAGTAAGGGGCCTCCTGCGATTGTTTCAATTTCGCCCACCGTTATTCGGTTGTTTACTGGCTGCCTTTGTGATTGATTTTGCCCCCCAGTGGCACGAGCTTCTTTTCGGGTAGGTGGATTCCCAATAAATTGTCGAAGATAGCCCTGACGGATGAGTCTTTCAATCTCCTCCTTAAGTTGTCTACAGGATTCAGTAGTGTGGCCACGACTACGATGAAAGTGGCAGTACTGATCTTGGTTTCCTGTATTCGACTTCAAAGGATGTGGCCACTTTACTTTATCTTGATCTTGAATCGCCATCAACACATTTGCTCGAGATGTGTTGAGCGGAGTGTACTCCTTCTCCCGTCGGGGTTCTCGTCGTGGCAGTGGGGGTTTAGGAGGTAGATTGCTCTTCCCTTGCTTTTTTCGTTGTGATGAAGAATTGTCCATTTCGGGTGCTCCCTTACGCTTTCCAGTGGGTTGCTCGAACTGTTTTCTGTGAGCGTTTATTGCCTCATCTGCTGATATCTGTGCTTCCACACGATGGATCAGATCGGCATATGAGTGAACAGTATCGCGCATGAGTGCCGAATAGAAGGGGCCAGGACGAAGTCCTCCAAGAAAGACCCCTCTGAGCAATTCTGGGTCTACTCCTGGGATTTGTCGAGCCTCAATAGAAAACCGCTGGAAGTACTCTTTCAATGATTCTCCCTCATTCTGACGAATCCCAGAAAGGTGAGAAGAATCCTTAGCAATTCTTCGGTTGGCTACGAATTGTTCGACAAATACTTTGGCCAATTTGACAAATGTGGGGATCGTCCCAGCTGGGAGTGAATAGAACCATGTTCGAGCTTGTCCTTTAAGAGTAGCAGGGAAAACCTGGCAAAGGAGTGCATCTGAAGCTCGTTGAATATGCATGATGGTCCTGTAATGGTCGATGTGCTCGTACGGGTCGGATGTCCCATCGTAGGATTCAATGCTTGGCAGCTTAAAGCCAACCGGAATAGGGTGTTGAAGAATGGCTTCTGCCAGGGGTGACGACTCCTGGAAGTCCCACTGACGAAGAGGTTGCCTTATGCCTCCTGTAGGGAATTCCTCCCGGACTAATCGTCGCAGTTCGTGGCGTAGGGCATTGCGAGGGAGCTCGGCAATATGAGGTTGGGCTAGCTCCTCAGGGAGGTCTTGAGGAAGGCGAGATTGCTGACTTGCGTGTGGAGGATGGGTAGAACTTGCTGTATCAGCCAGTTCGTTCTCCTGACGTGACTGCGAACGCCTCCTGGGAGGAAGAGGATTCTCAGCCTGAAGATGTTCAATATGAACAGCTTCGACACGGGGTGGATCTCGAGGGAGAAGAATCTCCTCCTGAGGTGCTAGGGTCGGCTGTCGAGTCTCTCGCAAGAGTTGTAGGATCTCGTTTTGAGATTCTTCCATCTTTCGAATTCTCTCTTCTAGGGAGGGTCCCGAGGTCCCCTCTCCAGGTGCGTTTTGCCCCCCGGGGCCTAAAGATGCAGATATCGGATGTCTATGATTCATAGACTGATTTCTGGATTGATGAGAATGAGAGCGGGAAGCTCCTATGAGGCGACTGCTACGCCTGTTGACCATCGTAGCAATACTTGAAGTTGTGGGATAAGATTCCCACAGACGGCGCCAAACTGTTGCGGACTCAAATATACGCGGCGATAGAATTTAAATTTCCGTCTCAGCGTTGTACGTATATCCAGCACACAAACAGAATCGAAATAGTAACACAAGGATTTTTACGTGGAAAACCCTGGAAAGGGAAAAAACCACGGGGCCGTGCCCAGTTGAAAGAGTTCCACTAGTGTTGTTTGAAATACAAGGTTGATTCGTCCTTTAAATTCAGGACGATCAGATTACAACGAGTATCAGTTACAAGGACAAGTAGAGTTCCGATGTCACTCGAGGCGTCGAGCAGAATTCCGGCGTCACTTGGAGAGAAGTCCGGCGTCACTCGGGCGTCGGGTAGGATTCCGGCGTCACTTGGAGAGAAGTCCGGCGTCACTCGGGCGTCGGGTAGGATTCCGGCGTCACTTGGAGAGAAGTCCGGCGTCACTCGGGTGTCGGGTAGGATTCCGGCGTCACTCCTGTGTTGGGCAGAGCTTTGTCGTCCCTCGGGCCCCTGGTGGAGCTTCGGTGGTGATCCGGCGGTGTTCCGGCGGAGTTCCGGCGGTGTTCCGGCGGTGGTCGAGGAGGAGCTATTCCCTCCTAGGCTTCTCTTCTCTTCTTCTTCTTTTCTTCTCTTCTTGGCTTAGGTCCCCTCTTAAGAGAAATGAGGGGCTATTTATAGTTTTTCTGGAGTGGCATAGCCCGTAAATATGTGAGGGATCAAGGGCAAATAAGGAGTGATCCGGATGAACGGTCGATATTGAATCCCTTGATCGTGAGCCGTTTATCAAGAATTTGAAGGTCTTAATGATATCAGAATTCTGCGATCTTGGGCTCGTTGGATTCGTCTCGACGAGCCGCTCGATTCGAGTATAAGCTCGTCAAAATCGGAGACCGTTTGGTAACTCAAATTGCTGTTTGATGCTTCCAATAGCACTTCGGGTACTTGATTTGGACTCGTTTGGGCTCGGATTGAGTCGAATTTGGTGTTGTTGGATTCGTATTTCCGAGACGCTCAGTTCGACTGTAAGCTTGCTGAAATCGGAGTTTAAATAGTCTCTGAATTAATTTTTGAAGTTCCAACTTGAGTTTTTCCTCGGGATTCGTGCCCGATCAAAATAATTTTCCGATGACGTATCAATTATAATAACCACAATTTCTGTTTGACCAATGCTTTTTAACTATATTTTTAAAAAATTTGTACAAAAAAATTACTTTCTATAACAAATTAAAAAGTTGCTTTATCTATAACAATTTTATAAAACAGTAAGAAAACTGTCCCAAATAAAGCCTTGTTTGGGACAACATTTTTGCTGCTTTCTAAAACATTTTTCATGAAATTTTTGTACTAAAAAATTATCTTAGAAAGCAGCAAAAAAGCTATCCCAAACGAAGCCTAGTCCATTGCTATGGATGGAATTTTTCCTTTTGAGATAATTGATCTCTTTAATATTGCAATTGTATTGTTATTTTTAGCTAATGAGAATTCCATAATGAGCTCTTTATTATAAATTTTTGGGGTATGTGCATTGTAATATTCATATTATTTAGCCAATTAATTCGTTCTATCAACATCAAGATTATCCTCTTATTGCTTGATGCTGTTTATGACTTAAGCTTCATGATAAAAAGTTTTTTCAGTTGTTTTACTTTCCGGCCAAGAAAATAACTTATGATATTTGGAAAACGTGCAAAAAATATTTATATTAAAGCATTGAAAGTCTTTACATTTATAATGAGTTTAGCACACATTTAAATATCATACATAGCACTAATCTCAACAAAAATTAAGAATTTTAAAATTTATTCAAGATATCCTTACGCTATATATATAAAGAAATGAACAAATTTAATCATAATTAAAGAAATTAATGATGATTAGTACACTTAAATTCTTGATCGGAGCCAAGTTAGCCAATAACTTGGCTCCAACAATTAAACAATAGAACATTATGGTACTTCATCTAGCTACAAAGATACTTAGAATAATCTTATCCATATCTCTCTCTCTCTCTCTCTCTCTCTCTCTCTCTCTCTCTCTATATATATATATATATATATATATATATATATATATATAATAATAATAATAATAAGTTTATTTCATATGAACATAATTGAAATTTTGTGTTAAAGTCAAGGTTGTAAAAATAGGACAGGACAATAAACCAGAAGAAGGATAGGTTCACGTTCGACCAGTCAAATTATTTATATCACTTTTCAAAAGAATCGTAAATCTCTCATTCTTTTGATTCATTGTCCTGTCCGGTTTTCACAATCTTGATTTTAACACAAAAGAATCGGGGCTGGTTCATCGGTTGAACCGGTGGTTCGGACCGGTACGGCCTGGTTTGATGCAGAATCGGTTTTCAGATTGGATCGGATCGGTCTAGTGGCTGGTTCATGATTGAACCGGTCGGTCTGGTCCGATTTTTAAAACCTCAGTTAAAATAATATTTTTTTCTATTTTTTTATAATAAATTTAATCATAGATTCATGTATCTTAATTTAAAACTTAATCATCCAACATTATAGAAAAAAGTCATGTTTTTCTCCTTCCCTTAACAGTACTGCATTGGAATTTTCGTGCCTGCAGTTTTAGTATTGACAAGAAAAGCTTACCTCTTCAGCAGCCTATCCTTTTTAACAAAAGTCCCTTTCCACCAAAACAAAGAAGGATAAGATCGAAGTACTTTATATAAATATATATCATAAAATAAGCCGAGCTCTTTAATTTGCATGGGACTATATGATTGCTTATCTTCTCCTACTGTCAGGCAAAGAAGCTTGTTCATCTCCTTCCTCGGTTACATTCAATGAATGGCCAACGAATGTGAAAGCTCTTTGACGAGATATTGTACTATATCTTGCAGTTTTGGGCGCCGAGAAAGGAAAAAAATTGTTGGCAAGAAACTAAGGTTCTCCATTTTTAGATACCTTAGCTATCATACCTATCTTCGTGACTTTGAATTTGGCGTAGGAAGACCGAAGATGAGCTGTGAGATCTCGAAAATGAACGGCAGAGATAATTCCGTGTGATGACTAGCTCTCATCGGTCATCGGTCATTAATAAAGATTTTTTTTTTAGGGGCTTGGCCCGTATATTAAAAAACAACGATTACAAAATGGAGTATGAAAAAGAAGAGAAACCTATACCCAACACTAGGTGTGAAACCATTAGAACAAAAAGAGATCAAAAATGACAAAGGCCGAAACTATGGGGTCAAGAAACAAACCGGACTCAGGAAACCCAGGAATTAACACACATGGGCACGAATACAGAATTACACGAAGTAGGCAAAATACGAAGCCCAAAAACGCCAGCCAACGAATCACCCCTGATTGCCAAGTCCACGAAACATTCCAACAGTTGCAACAGGGGTGTTGTCGTCACAGACTGGAAAAACAACATAATGCATAATGCCCATCCAAGGGAAAGTGTTGGTTCTATTCATCATTGTTAGGAGGAGCCAAGATAGAACCACATGATAAGCATTAAATAAAAGGCTCCCAAATTCTCATAGATTACAGCCTTGTTCTGAAGGAAGCCGGAAAAGAGGAGCGCAGGATGTCAACATTCTTCCAATTGGAAACTTTAACATTCATAGCATATGAAATCCAGCAAAGTAATGCCTGAATCGAGCAGTTTATCTCACCAAAACTTGAATCATTCCTAGTTCTCCATAAAAAAGTAAACTGTGCAGGAGATTACCAAAAAACAAAATTTTTTAGCCCCCACTTGTAAACCAGGGAGTTCATCAAAAAATTCATAAACCTGTAGAAGAGTAGGCCTGAGGAGAAATCCCTCCAGGCCCTGGAGGAGATGAGAAATCACCAAAAAAGAGAATTCGCATTGAAAAAAGATGTGGTTAATGGACTCGGCCTCCTTGTGACAAAGCACACAAAGAGCAACAACAGAAATGCCCCTTTTAAAAAGTACAACCACCATTTTAAGCCCCTCATGAAAAGCCAACCAAGCACAAGACGAATATCTGAGAGAAGAACATTTGTGCCAAAGAAATTTGTGCCATGGAACAATTGGAAGCTGGGTGAAGAAATGCATATAAAAGGTATCAAATTTGGGATGAGCATTTCTGTCCCAAGAAATAGGTGAGGGAGGGTGATCAATAATAGGGATAGAGGTAATGAGATGAGAAGCTAAATGACCGAGACTAGTCGGTAAATGCCAATTTCCCTCAGAAATGAAGTAGTTAACTTCAACAAGAGAGGGAACCGTGAAGGTAATATCAGAAATCAACCTCCCATTGCACAATGGATCCCAAAACATTGAGAATTTGCAACCATCACTTGCCATATGAAACTTTAACTTCTCTTTGATACGCATGGCGGTAGAGCATATAAATTTGCAAAAATTAGATGCCTTCAGAGGGGGGGTTTTCAAGGGGAAACAAACATATGTCTCAGCCAATCAGCCACAAGAGAGTCCTGAGTATACATCCGCCAGATAAAAGAGCAAGCAAACCTATGTTGAAGAGAGGGAATGCTAGGGTTCCCCAATCCATGAAACTTTTTAGGAAGGCAAGTATTTTTCCAAGCAATAAGATGCAATTTCTTTTCAGAAGTGGAGCCATGGAATAAGAATCTAGAGGTAAGCTTATCAATTAACTTGCAGATAGTTTTGGGTATGATTGCCCCTCTAATCCAATAAGCCAGTATATTCGCAATCGTGAAACGAAGAAATTGAATTCTACCTACAAAAGACAAAAATTTAACTTTCCAACCATCAAGTAGAGTAGAAATTCTACTCAATAGTGGAAGGAAGTGAGCAATAGAATGCTTTTTTATAGAAATAGGGAGCCCCAAATAGGTGAAAGTGCTATCGGTAAGAGAGAAACCAAGCAGGGAAGTGATGTCCACAACATGAGGGTGTTACGGGAAAACATGATAGAGCATTTAGCATTGTTAATGTGGAGGCCAGAGGATGAAGCAAAGGTGTTGAGAACATTATTGAGGTGGGCAACATTATGTAAGGAGGCATAGCCAAAAACCAAGATGTCATCCACATAGAGAAGGTGATTGCAAGATAAGTTCCCGTAAGCCATGCCAGAGAACCTACTGGCATCAAGGATACACGAGAAAGCATCCATTACGATAGCAAAGAGAAGGGGGAGAGAGGGCAACCTTGTCTAAGGCCCGAGGAGGAATTGAAAAACCCCTCAAGAACCCCATTTATGTAAATAGAGAAAGAGACATTATCAATGCAAGCATGAACCCAATTCACAAAAATAGCCGGGAAACCTTTATGGCGCAGCCTTTTTATAAGAAAATCACGGGACACAGTGTCAAAAGCTTTCCTTATATCCAGCTTAGCACATAAAAACTTATCTTTGGCATTGCTATTAAACACACTTAAAATTTTTGATGCCAAAATAACGTTATCAGTAGAGACCCTTTTTTGGATGAAGCTCGCTTGGCTATAATGAATGATAAGCAGCATGATGGGTTTCATGTGATTTGCTAATATTTTTGAAATAATTTTATAGAACACATTACAAAGAGAGATGGGCCAATAGTTAGAGATATCCACCACATGAGACCCCTTAGGAATCAATAGGGCAATAGCAGTCGCTTTAGCACACTTAGGCAGATAGCCAGTTTTAAAAAAGTCCTTGATAGCAGCACAGACTTGAGCACCAATAATATCCCAAGAGAATTTATAAAACTCAAAATTAAACCCATCAGGCCCAGGAGCAGAGGAAGAGGGCCCAACAAAAATAATGAGAGAGCGTAATCAAAGGAAGGGTTCCAGACATAAAAGTGCCATGGATGAATTGCGGGGAAATGACAGTGGGGAAAAACAACACAGTAGCAGAATTCCACTTCATCCAAATTCTACCAGGAGATGAGCAATTAAAGTTATTGCAACTCTTCTCGTTTGAAAAAACTTGATGCAAGTTAATGAACCAGGGATCCTGAGAGTCAGGATTGGGATTTTAGCTTCTAAGATACATAACATATGAAGACTGTGAGAAGATACAAGTTTTTTGCATGCAAGAACTCTATCAGGAGCATTAAACCCTTTGACGTTCCAGCAGCTAATAGGTGAGAGGGTCATTTGGGTTTAGGATGAGAGGAGCGCAACTTCTTCACACTCTTACCTTTAGGAGGCTTTAAGGGCGGGTCTTTTGGTTTTGAGGAATGATCCCGAACATTACTGGATGACTCTGGATTAACCTCCTCCATATCCTGTGGAAAGTCATCCTGCTGCAACAACACAAATTTATTGGGAGAGGTAATAGGGACTTCACCCCGGGAATGAGAAGCAGTAGAGGACGGGTGAGAGCTTTCTGGGGTATCCGGGTTGGGAATGTGACTAGTAGGAAGGTTGGCAAGAAGGTCAGGTTTCTCGGATGATGAGATATCATTAGTAGGAGAATTTAAATTGGGGATCGACTCTCTAAGTGGGAGATTGCCAAAAGTTGGGGAAGTCAAGAGGCCATTAGAAATGATAGGGGGAGTGCTAGAAACCAAAGGGGAAAGAGCATTACTGGAAGAAGGAATGTCCGAAGGGGGTTGGATAGCATTGCTTTGAGATATCTATGGGTTTTGGTTAGGAGGAGGTTGAATGGCTCTAGCGGGAGGAGGTCTGGAGACCCGAGACAGGGTAGAGCTTTTCCCTCGGGGATGCGCAGCAGTGTAGGCTTTGGGTGGCAGATTTATATGGCAGAGGGTTAAGGGGTGAACCAGAGATCCACATCTAGTATAAGGTGTCAGCTTCCAATTATAAAGGACCTTAAGAGAAAATCATCACCATCCAAGGAAATGGGGATTTCATCTAGTAGAGAGGCCTTACTAGAAACCATCACGTAAACTCTTGCAAAGGTGAGGCGAGTTTTTCGGGATGTAAGCGCCTCAACCGCTAGAGGATGTCCAACGAAGCTTGCAGTCTTGGAAATACCATGGGGATTCCAAAAAACTAGCGGTAAGGCCATGATTTTGATCCAAATCGGGATAGAAGAGAATTCATACCGCGTTGGCTTGAATTTTGGCGTCCATTGCTGCAAAATGAACGGCCGACCAAAGAAGAACCAAGGCCCTCCAGTCCATGCAACCTCATAGTCTTCAGGCATTGAAAATTTGAAGAGAAAAAAACCATCGTTTAGGGATAGAAGATCTATCGAGCCTTTGAGGGACCACGACTTCTTGATAGTGATGAGAAGGCTTAAATACGTAGGTCTGGGACCAATGGAGTATCCAACAAGTGAAAGATTACAGTCGGGAGCACCGAAGGCAAGTTCATCCGCAGAAAAAGGAATTTTGGTGAAGGGCGTGACATATGAAAGGGCAAAGTCGGTGACAATCGGGTCTTTCTTGGTTAGGTTAGAGAGAAAGTTTAACTCAGAAGGGTCAAAAAGGGAGGGTTGGGGGAGATGAGCACCTGGGAGCAGAGGGAAGTCTACAAGGTAAGAGGAAGAAGACATGGTGAAGCGGGTGGCAAGGTGGAGGAGGGGGCAACGCGCCCCACCCCACGCAGGAGGCGGCAAGGGGGAGGGTATGTGAGAAAAACACTAGGAAAAAACCCTAGTAGCACCGCTCTCTTCTCCAAAAATTTATAAAGATATCATAAGTTGTTTAATTCAACTAGATTCATTGGGTTTATCAAGTCCTGTTCATCGCTATGAATCGAATTCAAGATAAGTCGGACGAAAAAGATACCTAATTCGAAGTCGCACAAAGCAGTTCGACGAATAAATTCAGACTTTTCAGCATTCGGACAAATCGAATGAAAAAGATACCTAATTCAAAGTCACACAAAGCAGTCCGATGAATAAATTCAAACTTTTCAACATTCGGCCATTAGGATTCGGCCCAGAAACTCATCAAGAGCCACCATGATAATTTGCTTTTGCGGGCTCGACTGGCCAAAAGAACTCTCTCCAAGCTTCAAAACAGCTTGTAAGAACACGGCAAATGCAAGTCAAGTCAGTAGAGACTTCGCATTAAAACTTCATTATATTTGAGACAGCTTCCGTACTATTTTTAAAATAATTTTTTTAGGTAGCACAACTTGATATGTTGGTTGATAGCTTAGACTATTAAATAAAAAGTCATAAAAGTTCAAATCTTACATATGTGATGTGTATATGAATTTATCTTAATTAATCTAAATATCTCAAAAAAAATTAGTGCACAAATTTTCTTAACTAAAATTTTTAGTATTAAAATTGTTTTAAAAAATAGTAAAAAAACTATCCCAAATGAAACTTAAATCTAGAAGTGTCAATTCGGGTCAACGGGTTGGGTTCGGATCGAACCCGACTTGACCCGGCCATAAACGGGTTGACACTAACCCGACCCAGTTTTACAAATGGGCTAGGTTTGTCAACCCGGACCCGACCCATGCGGGTTGTCGGGTTGACCCGACACGACCCGCGAGCGAAGGCAAGATCTAGATTTCAGGTGCGGTTCGAGCGAGGGTGAGTGCTGCGCGAGCTTGCGGCGTGCCTACAAGGCTATGACGCAGGGCTTCGAGGGCGGTGCGGATGCGACCAGACCACGCGAGAGCTAGGACGAGACCCGAAACCGGCTAGTGGCGACTGTCCCGACTAGGCGGCGCAAATGCGACCAGACCACGCGAAGTAACGAGGGCTAGCCGCTAGGGCTAGACTGCGGCTCCAACTACGAGATGCGGGGCGATGCCGACCGTTGCGGCTCCACGATTTTGACTACGGAGTGCGAGACTGCGGAATGGCGGATGCGACTACGCGAGGGCCGCGAGACCGGTTGGCACTTGGCAGCCAGGTCAATTTCGGGTTGTTGGGTTGACCTGGACCTGACCCGTTTTTTAAACGGGTTGAAATTGAAACCCAAACCCGACCCGTTTGTTAAAAGAATCAACCCTAACCAAAATTTTCTCGGTCAGATTGTTAGGTCGCGTCAATAATTGACACCCCTATCTAAATCATCTGTTACGGCTTAGTTCTCCATGTAATCAAATAGCTATATATAACCCGTTAGATTCATGCATCTTACAATGAATGTTTGCTAAGACTTGCTATATATATTTTTAGTTATAGCATTTTTAATCATATTGTCCTGGCTCAGGCTTCTCAAATAGCGAGTAAGGGGTGAGTTTGACAAATTTGATATTTAAAATCATTCTTGCAGTATTTTTTAAAAGCTTTTAACTCTAAGGTTTCGTTTCGGATAGCTTTCTTATAAAATTATTTTTTAGTTAAAAAATTTCTTTAAAATAGGAAAAAACAGTGATCTAAAGCTGTCCCAAATAAGCCTAAGTCCTTTCTCTTTCTAATTTTCAATGATTTTTTAGGCATTATCATTAGTAACATTCGGATCCAACATTATTAGTTTTAAAGCCCAACCTTAGCCTAGCTTAGGCCTTAAATTTAAATTTGATGGGCTTGTGTTGCTTTATGGGAAGGTTGAATATAACAATTTAGGGCCTGTTAAGAATTATTTTTGTTTTTTATATTTATTTAGAGTATTCTTAATATTTTTTATTTTTATTTTTAAAAATATTCAAAATAACTTTGAGGTATTTTACATGGATTTGAAAACAACTATCAATAATTAATTTAATAGATTTTTCAATATGTTTTAGTTCATATTAAAATATAAATAAAATTTAAATTTTTTAAAATAAAAATGAAAGTGATCTAAAACAGCCCCTACATTAATGATCATCAGCAGCAGAGTTGGAATTAGATATTGGACAGATTTGTTGTGTCAATCTAGGAGAATGTAAATTAAGATCATCTCTAATCTATAAACTCATTTTTCTCTCCAAAATATTGTAATACTTTAAAATGCAGTAACTCAAAGCTAATCGAACTCTATTTTCTTACAAAAAATAAATATTATGTGTTTATTCTTTCTCATATTTATGCTCTCGTAGCGCCTTCCCTTGAAATCATACGTGGCATCGCACGGTGAACAGTGCGACGCCAATATTGCTATCGCACTGTTTATCTCGTAAATGTAGGGCTTGATTTGACGTTCGGGTGGAGCGAATGACGGACTGCAATTGATCAGTGTATGCACTTCCGTTGGAGATGCCCTAAAGCTTTCATTGGACATCAAGCAGGGCCGGCCAAAATAAAATTATTTATTATTTTCGATAAAGTTCAATTTCTTTGACATTTTCAATAATTTAGAGCAGGTTCATGTACAAGTCTAGTTATCAGTAATTACCTTCTCTTTACTCGAATTTTGTTTGGATTGAAGGAACGCAAAACCAAATGAAATAAGATTCTAACAGCTTATCAACTGATTGATTGGATTTGAGTAATACAATATTTTTTAAAATTTCTTTTCGTTAAAATTTTCAAGATCCAACACTATTGGTACATACGATTTTGTAGCGCTTATTTTTAGCTACTGCAGCAGTATAACACTGAAGAACTCATTGCAGCAGTTTATTAATCATTGTAAATCTGCTGTAAAGAGCTTTTGAAACCGTTTTCGAACCACTATTAGGAGCGATTTTGCGGTGGTTATTACAGCTGGTTTTCTGTACGGTATTTGCGGTTTTAAACGTGGCTTATCTGTAGTTTAGCTATGGTTTAAGCTACTGCAAAATTGTAGATTAAAGTTTCATTTGGGGCAATTTTTTTATTAATTTTTAAAGTAAATTTTTATTACAAAATTTTGTAATAAAAAGTTGCATTAAGAAATAATAACAAAGTCATCTCCAACTAAGGCTCTCTGTAATCGGGGCTAAGGAAGGACTGTGTGACCACGGGAGATGCTTGGCCGCATGGGTGCCGTGCCAGGGTGATCGAGCACTATTCCGCATGGGAGCAAGGCACGCTGGTTGGGCAAGTCGTGTGTGGGCGCAGAGCACAAGAGGGACACTCGTGCATGCAGGAAAGAACACTTGGAACCGATTGCCTGTGTAGGTTCGGATCCTGGTCTATGGATAGCTAGGCTACGGGTGAATTCTGTGGAGGCTGAAATCTTCCACACCTGGTATCTGGTGAGTGAAGCAATTTGCAAAGAACTGCTGTGTTGGGAAATAGATGGTCATTCTTAGAAACAAAAAAGTATGATTGGTAAGACGACTGGTCTTCAAGCAACAAGTCTTTAATTACTGAAATTGGCGTTGTAGATGCCACCGGTGTTCGATTCTTAAAACATTGGAGATCGTAGAAATTGGTGATGTTGAACCTCTAGTGTTCCATTGTTGAAGCCTCTATTTGCTGAAATTAATTGCAGCAAAAGGAAAATCTTGAACACAATATTGTTGCAATCCAGGATTCCTAATCAATGATTTTGATTAGGGGTGTCAATATTTGACACGACACGAAAACCTGATTCGAACCCGACCCGGAAAACCCGACTCGAACCCGACCCGAGTTCAAAACGGGTCGGGTTCGGGTTCAGTAATTCGACCCGTTTGAAAAACGGGTCGGGTTCGGGTTGACCCGACGGGTTGCCGGGTCAACCCGAAAACCTGTTTAGAGCCCTGCCCGCGCGCATCCGCGCTCGCCTGCACCCGCGCCCGCGCGCTCGCCCGGGCGCTCTGGCCTGCGCGTCCGCCTTCGTGACCCGGGTCGGGTCGGGTCGACCCGCCAACCCGACGGGTCGGGTCCGAGTCCGGTTTTCTGACCCGTTTCCCTACCCGGGTCAGGTTAGGGTCAACCCGTTTAGGCTGCGGGTCATTGCGGGTTCGACCCGAACCCGACCCAAAACCCGATTTTGACACCCATGATTTTGATGATGACAAATATTATTGATTGAATTATTATGTTTTTAACTAAATGTTTTAGATATTTCTTTTGTCAGAGAGCACTAACATTTAAGGTAAGATATATACCGCTCAGGACTGCTGAAGACTCAAGATTGGGTAGAATATGATGTAAAAGAGTTTGTAATCTTATTTTCTTCATTTTTTACTTCTTGAGTATGACCACATAAGAGTGTATGTAATTTGGGTGACCATTCACACACACAGGGGGAGAGAAAAATATTTTTAAAGTTAATTTTTTTTGCATTAAATCATACTATATGATTTTCAATCGTACTGTACTATCTGTTATCTGAAAATAAGCTTAACGGCTGATTGAAAAAATTAGTTTATGTGAACTAATTGTACTGTATGATTCATTAGGATTTAAAAACCCTAGTCGCCAGATTAATTTAAGTAAAATTTTAATTTTTTATTTTTAAACTAAGCGTACTGTACGAATATTTGAAATCTTGCTAAAATTAATCCCCGTAATTAGTCAATTAAATCATAATTTAATTAATGATATCTGATTGTACTGTACGATATTGATCGTACCAAACAATTAGCATAGATGAAATATGGTTGTCCCAAAAATTGTACCAAACGAAACTATGATTTTTGAATTAATCATACTGTACGATATTCATATCGTACTAGACGACCTACTTGAAATGAACTAACCATATTGTACGAAGAGAGCAATACGGGACGATTAGCAGAGACGAGTTTCAGTCATCTCAGGAATAATCCCGTACGAATAGAGGAAATAGAACAGATCGTACTAGACGATCTATTGATTACACTGTATGATATGTTCATAAAATTTGAACAGTTTATTTGAACGATTGTTCACATCGTACTGGACGGGACTAGTTTTAAACTGATCCTACTGTATGAACTTGAATCGTATTGTACAAACAGTGACGGCTAACTTGAATTTTTAGGATTTTTTGAAGCCTATTACAAAAGCTATGTTTTTAGTTTTCTCTTGAATCAAGAGAGGAACGTGTGACTGAAGGAGAAACTCTAAGAGATGAGCTTTTTAAGAAGAAAATTAGGGTTTGAGCGAGGAAGGAGAAGGTGAGCTTGAGCGTGAGAGAGAAGTAGTGTGAGGGGATCACATGGTTGCTCCGGGCTAGCTGCTCCCTTGCTCCTCCTATGGCCTTAGTGAGTCTTTTGGAAGCTCTCCAGGAAGAGAGGCTTCTTAGTCCAGTCCTCGAGGCTCTTTACCTTTTCCAAGAGTAAGAAAAATGAGCTGAGGTTCTCTGCCTTCTCCAGGAGGGAGAAAAATGAGTTAAGATCCGCTGTCATCATCGGGAGGGTGACATAGCGTCCGGCACTCTGCCGCATCAAAGGTTTGGTGAAAGTGAGTTTGTAAGGGCTTCTCCCCCTTACTGAGAGAGTAGAAGGAGAGTCACTTAGTATTAGTGCAATACTCGGAGCAGAGGACTCCGGGGAGTGGACGTAGGTCAAGGTTGGCTGAACTACTATAAAAATATTTGATGTATTTTTTCATTTTCGCACTTTTATATTTCCTGCATTTTCATTATCGTTAATAACTACTTGGGAAAAACGTTGATTATTGCTCTGTTACTTAGATCAAAATTTCATCGCAGTAAAATTTAAAATTCTCTCGCTTTCGCAATCAATTAGGATTTGGTATTTTTTATTATTGAAAAGTTTTTCAAAAATATTGTTATTGTTATTTTGAAATCAAGAAAACCTTTTAAAGCACCAATTCACCTCCCCCCCCCCCCCCCCCCCCCCCCCGCCCCTCTTGGTGAGCCTCGGGCTAGTTCCATAAGCTTTAACAACCTTCACGGACTTTCATTGTAAGGGACAAGAGTTGGTGTCTTTAGCTGTTGTTTATTGTAGATCGCAAAGGGCTAGTGGTGTTTAAAAAGAATAACATCTTGCTGGCAGCTGAGAGAATGACTAAGGATTTAGACAGCAAGTTTGCACAGGCAGGAGCGAGCGGGATTAACAGAGGCAGGCTTGGTCGGGCCAGGTGCAAGAGCCTAGGAGCTGGTGCCATGCCAGAGTCTAGGTAGGAGCATTGGAGATGGCCTGTGCCACAAGAGGCAAGCAGAACGGTAAAAGGTCGCATGAGGGAGGAGATCGTGCAGAAGTTTAGGCCTGGCACGGGAGATAGGCTCACGTAGGATCGGAGGCGAACCTGACAAACTTCAAGCGCGGGTCGAGTCTCATGATGAAGCGAAGCGTGTGTCTGGGCCTTCACACACGAGCAGGACAATCACATAAGAGAGGAGACTGAGATGGGGTTCTTCATTCTTGGAGAAGAATATATGCAATAAGGAGATCTTCTTGGCAATTTTAGGTAATATCTAGTGACAAGAGAAGGTTTTTTACAGTGGAGGACAAGGATCCCTTCTCTCGGTCCAAGTAGGGAAGCAAGAAGAACTGTCATGAGGTGGAGGTGCAGCTACAAGGAAGTGACTGATGGAAAAGAAAGAGCCAGGATGTCGCAGTAGACGCGGGTTCGAGCAAACAGGTGGAGGAGGAAGAGACAACCGATGGGGAAGGCTTTTCTTGGTTATTCTTTATATACAACAGGTGGAGGAGAAAGCAGGTGACTGTATGGTGGAGGTTTTCTTTGTTATATATTATAAAATTTGACCAATGTGGAGATTGTTGATATTTGGTCCAGTTTTAGGTTAAAGTTGTTCCGCAAGGCACCACATCAGTGTCAATTTCTATACATAGTTCATAGGTTGATGTAAGAAGTAATCATGATAGAACAAATCAATAAAGATTTGTGAGCTCTCTTTCTCTCTCTCTCCCTCCATTCTCCCTCTTTTCTTTTTAAAGTTATTCTTGCAGTAGTCAAAAAGCTCTCTTCCTCCAAGATTTTTTCCCAAAGTATTCTATTAAGAATGAAATTTTCATTTAAATGTAATAAAAATATTCATTTCTAATATTTCTAATCAAATATTTTTAGGTCAACGAGCTAAAATTTAAATTTATTTTCTTATAGAAAATATTCATAAGAAAATAAATATATTTAAAAAAAATCTAAAGAGTGGAATAAAGCACATATTAACCATTATGAAGAAAGCACTGATTAAAAATCATTAATTAAAATTATACAAATCAGATTAACATTAAAGCCTTTATTTCTTTTATATAGAGTTGCACAGTTTTAATTCATATATCGGTCAACAATAATACATGTATTTTTCTTTCAAAATCATAATGCTTCTCACAAATCCAATATGCGGGCGGGGCGCTTTCGTTCCCTATGTGCAATTACTTTTAAACAGGCCCTTCAGGATAAATCACTAATCTAACTAAATTAGCTCGCTTAAGATTCATCGTCAAGCGAAAAGCCCATGAGATTTAAAAGCCCATGGGCTTATGTAGGAAATAAATATATTTAAAATTATTTTGAGATAAATATACTTCAAATTTATTTTGATAAGAATATGCACTCATACTTTCTCTATTTATATAACTTGCTGTCTCACTCCTTCAATGTGATTATGATATAAAATCATCTGATTATAATATAAATTTGTGATTACTATGCTAATGATTATATCTTTTTTCTACTTAAATAGATGTTTTAGAATAACGATGAAATTGAAAGATTTTGTCGGATGGTAATAATCATATCTAAGTATTTAACAATCACATAAGGGTATCATCTTATAACCTAACCCGAAAAATCTGACTTTGAGTTAACCCGTTTAAAAAATTGGGTCGGGTCGGGGTTAACATGCTAACCCCAAAATGACCCACCTGGCCACCGGGTGACCGCCCCACTCCCGCCTGTGTGATCTCACCGCATCCGTTTCCAGACTCCGACCCCGCGATCGTACGTCCGCGCCGCATCCGCTCCAACCCACGTTGCTCACTCCGGTGTCCCTCTCCCGCCCGCATGACCATGTCCCTCTCCCACTTGCATGAGGACGTCTCGCTCCCGCCTGCATGAGGCGTGACCATACCGTCTTGCTCTTGCCCAACTCCGCTCGACCCCTGCTCTCGACTTGCCCAGGTTAGCGTGCCGGGTCAGGTTGACCCGAATTTGGGGCGAGTCAGCTTCGGCTTCAAACTTCTAACATATTTGTGTAATTGGGCCAGGTTCTGGTTGGAGCAGTCGAGGGCAAGTCGGTTTCAGATTGGATTCAAATTCAAACCGAAAATTCATTTTGACACCCTACAATCATAGATAGCTAAAAAAATCAAGATTGTGAAATATAAAAAAAAAACAGAAGGTATGAAAGAACTCCAAAATAAATATCCTATTTGAAAAAGATACAATTATGTACTATTTAAAAATTAGAATTGTTTGTCCTTTCTCTGTTACGCAGCTGCCCATCTTAACAAGGTAGCCATCCAAACAAGAAAATTGTTGCCGTGACATTTCATGGGCTAAGATTGGATGCTAGGGCCTCATGAACTAAGCCACCCATTTGAGAACAAGAGCCTTACTAAAGTCCCGCCAACGAGATTCTTTAGTTTTTTTTTTTGGTACACAAACATCACATATATCTAAGACTCGAATCTAAAACTTCTTAATTGATAGTCAAAATTTTTAACCAATAAATCAAAATGAGCTGCATAAATGAGATTCATTAATTCTTCAAATTGCAGTGCTACATCTTTAAGACTTTAATGGTACACTTGCTAATTTTCTAGAATTAGAAAGGCTCTGTAATGTTGGATTGGTTAGGAGTTGTGCTGTTGTAGCAAGTATAAGATGTCTGATGCAGTGGTGAGCATTAGTGGGAGGAGTAGTGTGTCACAAGAGAAAGCCTACTTATGATCGAGCTTGGGTGAGGGGTATGATGGTTCTGTGATGGGAGCTGATGATGGAGGTGGCAACGAGTGATAAGTGATTTGTCTGATGCATTGTCCTTGACTCGCCAAATTCAGTGCGAACGGTCTAGTTGATTTAGATGAGTGTCTAAAGAATTCCCTCTTGAGGGCAACTGTCTTATCATGACCTAGTCACTATTTGGTAGAACACCTATAAAGACCTATGCAACTTATATGCTTGCAAAAAAATAAATATGCAAATAATTTGAGGTAGAATGCTTTCTCAATCAAGTTTTAAAAGACCGATACATTCAAAATAAATTTAATGGTTTAAGATATGATATATCATCGAAAAATTATCTAGATTGAGCACGAATCTCAAGGCAAAATTAAGTTGGAAACTTCAAAAATTAAATCGGAGACCATTAGAACTCCAATTTCAGCAAACCTACAATCAAACTGAACGTCTCAGAAATACAAACCCAACGATACCAAATTCGACTCAATCCAAGCTCAAATGGGTCCAAATCAAAGACCCGAAGCGCTTTTGGAAGGTTCAAACCACAATTTGGATTACCAAACGGTTTCCAAATGTGACATGCTTATAGTCGAATCGAGTGGCTCGACGAGACGAATCCAACGAGCCTAATATCATCAAATTCTGATATCATTAAGACATCCAAATGTCCGATAAGCACTCTATGATCAGGGGAATCAATACTGGTCATTTGATGGAGCACTCCGAACCTGCCCCGGATCTTCTCCATATTTATGAGGTGTGCTACTCATAAAAATCTATAAATAGACCTCAATTCTCTATATGAAGGGGACTTTTGTGTAGAAATTGGAGAGAGCTCTGAGGCTGCAAGAGCTCTAGCACCACCACCGGCGAATTCCCATCGACTACCACCGAACTTCCACCCGACTGCCAACTATCGTCGGACTAACACCTAGCCACCACTCGATGCCAGAGCTGTGCCCGACTGCCAATTGACTCCGGATTTCCACCCGTCCGCCAACTGACGCCGGACTTTTGTCCGATCTTCGTTTGTAACTAGACTTCAACCTAACGGTCGATTATTGTAATATGATTGTCCTACTTCAAGGATAAGTCAATCACTTGTAATCAATTCAAGTACTAGTGGAATCATTTCAACTGGGCGTGGCCCCGTGATTTTTCTTTTTTTCAGGACTTTTCACGTAAAAATCCTGATGTTTTCCTTTTTTCTTCTGTTTGTGAGCTGAATATCCGTACAACACTAAAACGAAAAATACTAACTCTATCGACGCTTTTATTCTAGCCCGAACAAGATAAAAAATAAAAGCAAATTTAGAAATATTTGTTGGCGTAAATGAGCCTTTATTTCGTTCCTGAACATATCATTTTTGTTGTAGTTGTGATGACAAAATTGCGTGAGGAGCTTACGATATAGTTTATGTCAGAAATATAAAAAAATTATATTGAGGAGAAATATTAAATAATATAATTTTATTTTATGAGTAGAATTAAATTGAGTGTAATTTTATAATACAAAGAGCTATCGTGTACTTATTAAATAAATAATTTATTAAAATTGACTAAGTATTATTTTATTTTGACTAATTTTTATATTTTTATGTTAAAATATTATTTTTCTCTTTCTACAGAAAAGTTATATGTTGATATTCTAATTCATTTTGTATCTAAATAAATTTTATGATAATCAAATTTATTTTAAAATGGAAATAATATGATTAATTAATTAATATTATTAAATAAATTCATTAATTATAATTTTCATTCTAATCAAATATGAGTTAGAGTCTCTCTCTCTCTCTCTCTCTCTTTTCAGTTTTATGTCATTTCAGTTATATTTGGTTATTTTTTATGCAATGGAATAAATAATGAATAGCAATTACTGTATCATTATATTTAACAATAAAAATAAACTGAAATTAAAAATTATTATTACTTGAATGGTGTAAGGAGCATTACTCTTAACCATTATATATATATATATATATATATATATATATATATTAAAGCATAATTATAAATGCATTGTATAGCAACTATTATGTCTCTTTATTCAATGTGAAATAAGTTTGCTCAATTCAAATTAAGTTCGAAATAAATTTGACTCATTAGTTCATTGATTTCCATCAATTTGTTTGGTTTAGCTTTTTAGACTTCATTTAGGATGGCTTTCTTACTATTTCTTAAAGCAGTTTTTTAGTACAAAAAATAATTTTTGTATTAAAAAGCTGATTTAGAAAGCAGTACAAAAGCTGTCCCAAACTTGATTTGGTACGGTTTTCTTACAATTTTTAAAGCAGTTTTTTAGAATAAAAATTTATTGAAAGCAAAAAAAAATTGATAAAAAGCTGTCCCAAACGAAGCCTTAATTCTTTTTTTTTATATATATTTAGGCCAATTAAAACAAACATATACAAAACACGCATGCAATACTCGAGCCCAAAATTTTTTAGTTGGCAATCAAATCTCTCAATTAACAGACCAATATGAGCCATGTAACGAAGCCTTAATTGATTTTGTGGTAAGAAAAGTACTTTTTTTTATTTTTTGCCTGAAAATAGAGTTTTAGAAATAAAAAATAGAAATACTTAATTCACTCCAAGTAAAATCTTAATATAATTTTCGATCGGACAATCATCAAACCCAATACAACTTTATTCAACTCAATTTCAACACCGAAACAGTTTCGAATCGACCTGACTTTGAATTTCTGAAACAGGTTCCAGACTTTCTAATGGCGAGCTGATCAAAGGATTAGGTCAAATAATGTTACCCAAATTGTCGGCCATTTTCAGCGACTTGGCCGTAAAAATATGTAACTGAGTTACAGATTTCAACCATCTCACACTTTTCTTGTCTTGGACGTTATCCATAACAATCAGTGGTCATTAGAAGCATCTCCCGTCTTGATGCGTATCTTATTCGGCATCTCAGTTACACCTACCCATAAACTACTTCACGATGTTGAAAATTGATTCATTTGAACTTTGCACTGTCCTGTTGGTTATTGATTATTTATTATTGTGAACAGTATTCTTCCAACATTCTCAGCCCTCTGAATCTACGATCAAGATGCTAATGTGTAAATTCGTCTGACTTAGGTTTTATTTGGAACAGCTTTTTTATTATTTTTTAAAGCAGCTTTATAGTATTAAAATTTTTAGTTCAAAATACTTTTATACTAAAAAGCTGCTTAAAAAAATAATAAAAAATTATTCCAAATAAAATCATAGTATGAAAGTTGATAAATAACTTTTTAAATAAATTTACAACAACATTAAAATTAAAGTTGATCTAAACTTAATTTTTAAATAAATTTAAAACAAAAATGAGTGTCTCGATGAGATGCTTAATGATGCTAAGTTAAACTTGATTTTAAGTCTGAATGAGTATAAATCAAGAACTCGATAGTACAGTCGAAAATCTTAAAATATTGTTTCATATACCAATTGGCACATCTAAATCTTCTATTCTTATAATTGAAACGAGCATCTCGATCAGCCCACTTTTGCTCAATATTAAAATCTTTAAGGTATTGTTGCGGGCTAGAGAATTCGCGACGGCAGAGTGAGTAACGTTTTCGTCTTAGCAATGCACGAATATCCAGTGCACAAACAGAAAGAAAGAAGCAAAACACCCAATCTTTTTTACGTAGAAAGCCCGAAGAGGGAAAAACCACGGGGCCTCGCCCAGATGAAAAGATTCCACTAAATTTGAGTGAATTACAAGGGTTGACCCGTCCCTCGAACTTAGAGGCGGTCAAATTACAGTGGCTTGGAGAGTTAGAGCAGAATCTAGCGATGTTCGGGCGGAGGTCCGAAGAAGGTCGGGCTGAAGTCCGGCGGTAGTCGATGGCCGGGTGGAAGTCCGGCTGCAGTCGGCGGCCGGGTGGTGGTCCGATGAAGGTCGGGCCGAAGTCCGATGGCGGTCGGCGGCCAGGTGGAAGTCCGGCAGCGGTTGGCAGCTTGGTGGAAGTCCGGCGGCGGTCAGCGGCTGGGCGGTGGTCCGACGAAGGTCGAGCTGAAGTTCGGCGGCGGTCCGCGACTGGGCGGTGGTCCGACGAAGGTCGGGATGAAGTCCGGCGGCGGTCAGCGGCCGGGTGGTGGTCCGACGAAAGTCAACGGGGGTACGCCGGCGGTGGCGCTGACGAAGGTCGGGGGGTTCGCCGGCGGTGGCGTTGGTTGGAAGTTCGGCGGCGATCGGTGGCCGGGCGGTGGTCCGACGAACGTCGGGCTGAAGTCTGGCAGCGGTCGGCGGCCGGGTGGTGGTCTGACAAAGGTCGGGCTGAAGTCTGGCGGCGGTCGGTGGCCGGGCAGTGGTCCGACAAAGGTCGGGATGAAGTCCGGCGGCCGGGCGGTGGTCCGACTAAGGTCGGGCTGAAGTCCGGCGGCGGTCGGCGGCCGGGCGGTGGTCCGACAAAGGTCGGGATGAAGTCCGGCGGCGGTCGGCGACCGGGTGGCAGTCCGACGAAGGTCGACGGGGTTCGCCGGCGGTGGCGCTGACGAAGGTCGGGGGTTCGCCGGCGGTGGCGCTGGAGCTCCGGAAGCCTTAGAGCCCTCTCCAATCTCCAGCAAAAGGTCCCCCTCATGTAGAGAGTGGGGGTCTATTTATAGATTTTGATGAGTGGCATACCCTGTAAATATAGAAAAGATCCGGGGCAGGTTCGGAGTGCTCCATCGGATGGCTCGTATTGATTCCCCCGATCATAAGGAGTTTTTTAACTGTTTAGGTGCCTTAACGATGTCGGAATCAAGCGATCTTGGGCTCGTTGGATTCGTCTCGTCGAGCCGCTCGATTTGACTATAAGCATGCCATATTTGGATATCATTTTATCTTCCAAATAATTTCTTTGAACCTTCCAAAAATGGTTTGAGCCCTCGATTTAGACCCGTTTGGGCTCGGGTTGGACTGAATTTGGTGTTATTAGGTTCGTCTCTTTGAGATGTTCAGTTCGACTATAAGTTTGCTGAAATTGGAATTCAGATGATCCCGAATTTAATTTTGCATGCTTCCAACTTGAATATGCCTCAAGATTCGTGCATGATCAAAGCAATTTTTAACTGACATATCAGGTATTATGATACTTTAAAAATATTATATATGTGAGCAAGAGATCTACACTGACCTTTCTATAGAGTATGTTGATTTTTGACTAAGCCTTCATTTGGGATGGCTTTCTTACTGCTTCTTCAAGCAACTTTCTAATACAAAAATTTACCTCCTAAGGCCATAATGAACTTAGGCAATTGGAGTTAGGCTGTTAGTAGCGATGATGTGAAATTTTTATTGGGTCCGGTGTCCAGCGTAGCTCTACATTCGGTCTCCCGTATAATGGCGCCACGTAGCATTCTCGAAAAAACTAGCACGTGCTTGTACGTCTGCCCGACGACCCGACCCGGATTGGACTTGAAATTTTGAAAAACCCACCTTTTTTAGGGTTTAATAACTTTTAGCGGACTATTCAAGATACATTATACAGTATCTAGGGTAAGAAGAGCGATGAGAAAGAAAAACTGAGGAAGAGACGAAAATGGAATTCTCTTTGGATGACATCGAAGGGTTCGAGGAGATTGCAAAGACGTTTATTATTGATGAGGCTTCCAAGAAACGATCTACGGGAGATTTTTCTGAATTAATATCGGTATTTTTTTTCTATATAGAGGTTAAATAACATTTGATATTGTAATTATGTGTGTATCTCTTATTTGCTGGTTTATCTACTTATATTGGAATGGTGTTGGTAACTGATTACAGGGTAGACCTCGATACCGATCATTACCACGTTCATTGTACCGAGTCATCTGAATACCAACATTTATTTTGGATTATAGTAGCGTGTACTGAGCATATGCACGAGCACCGGTCATTGTACCGAGCCCGGCAAAGTATCTCATTATTCATTATTGGTACCGCTACTCTGTAGAATTTCTCGGTATTTATACTCGACATAGCTACCAGTGACGGTGTTTCGGTATTCAAAGTCGGTACATAAGCTCGGTACAAATAACGTATTGCTTTGCCTATGTAATTTTTTTACTTCTACGTTTGTTTTTTGGATTATAGTACCGTGTACCGAGCATATGCACAAGTACCAGGCATTGTACCGAGACCGGTAAAGTTTCTCGGTATTGGTTATCGATACCACTACTCTGCAGAGTTTTTTGGGTTTTAGACTCGGTACAGCTACCCGGTACAGCATCTCGGTATTCATATTCGGTACATAAGCTCGGTACAGATTACGTATTGCTTTGGCCGTGTAATTTTTTTTACTTCTACGTTTGTATAAGCATGTAAAATTTGTCTGTCTTTGTGCACAGGGTGTTTACAACTCTGAGAAGGAAGCATATGATATGTATTGTGACTATGATCATTGTCATGATTTTAGTGTTCGGAAAGAATATCATTCATTCTGGCCTAATTCGAGAAAAATCAAATCAAAGGACTTTGTATGTTCGAAAGCAGGATTCAAGAAGGGAATTGACTTAAATGCAAAATCAAAATATCAAAAATCAAACACAAGAACCGAGTGTCCAGCTATGATTAGATTTGCTGTGACTGAAGATGGAGTTTGGATGGTTCAAAAATCGATTGAAAGCCATAATCACGAATTGGCTAGGCCTGAAGATCAACATTTGCTAAGATCATGTAAGCACATTAGTGATGATAATGCATTTGTTTTGAAATCAATGTCAAAAGCTGGCATTAAAACAGTTGATGCATTTACATACCTATCCAATGAAGTGGGTGGTGTAGGAAATTTAAGGTTCACAAAGAGGGATGCATACAACTACATTCAGAAGTAGAGAAGAGCCAAGATTGAGAATGGCGACACGAAGTCACTAATTCAATTGTTTAAAGAACGATCCGCTGATGACAACATGTTTGCATGGGATGTACAGACTGATGAGGAGGACATGTTATTGAATTTTTTTTGGGTTGGTGGGTTGGGAAGAATTAATTACAACTACTTTGGGGATGTGATAAATTTTGATACTAGTTATAGACTTAACAAATATAATTTAGCTTGTGCACTTTTTGTTGGAGTTAACAATCATTGGCAAAACGTTTTATTAGGGGTGGCTTTTTTATCTGAGGAGACAATAGAGTCTTTTACCTGGTTGTTCAGAACTTTTTTAAGAATTATGGATAATAAACATCCCATAACCATATTTACCAATCAAGACCAAGCAATGGCTAGGGCAATAGAGATTTCATTACCTAACACATGATATAGGTTGTGCCAATGGCATATCTACAAGAAGGCTCCCTCCAAAGTAGGCTGCTTTAATATCAACAACAAAATAAAAGGACTATTTCATAGTTGTTTTAGCAAGTGTGATTCCGAGGATAAGTTCGAGAGAACATGGACTTAAATGATCACAGAAGGGAACCTCTAGAGCCATCAATGGTTGAAAGATCTATACAGAATTAGGCACAAGTGGTCAACAACATTCAACAAAAATTATTTTAACCTTGGCATTCTTTCTACAAAACATAGTGAATCCACTAATCATGTCTGCCATGGAATTTTCAAGCCAACCAATTGTATAACAGATTGTTTCTTGGGGTTGGAGAAGGTGATGAAGATTTGGCAGAGGAATGAACAAGATGAAGATTTTAGATGCAGCCAATCCGAGATACAACCTATAATTAAAAGTAGCTTAATTTTAAAGCAAGCGGCCCGTTTTTATTCAAGAAAATTATACATATTTTTTGAAGAGGAGTTTTTATAGGGTGCGGGTTGACTGTGCATTGAGCATGCATCACCGGACTCATCCACCTTCTCCATCAAGAACATAAACAAATTATTTCAGTCGCAAAACTGGACTATTCATTTTGATTCGGTTGAGGGTACCATACGCTGCAGCTACGGGAAATTTGAGATGATGGGCTTATTATGCTCTCACTGCATGAGAGTTCTTAGGAAGTTAAATATTGTTAATATTCCTAAAAAATATTTCTTACTTAGATGGTCAGCCAGAGCTCGAAAAGATCTTTATGCTGGGAGAAAGGAAATATGCTTTAAAAATAATGCGAGCACATTGCAGGAGGGTTCTAGTGGCATGATATTTAGAAATTATATATGTATATTTGTATATCAAATAAGTACACAAGCACAGGGTAATGAGGATGCAGAACAGTGTATGATCACTGCGATGAGTGACATGGCTGAAAAGGTTCAATTAATCAATGAAGGAAAAAAAGTTAACAACAACAATCTTTGCAGCAGAACTGAGGGAGGAAAAAAAATTATTAAAGACCCTATGAAGTGCCGGCCAAAGTGCATCTCTAATAATAGATTGAAGGATCACTGGGAGAAGAGGAAAAGTAAAAAATTGAAGCAAACAGAGATAAATGCTCCTGCAACAGCACAATTTACATCTGGAGAAATAGTCACTCAGTCATCGTTTGTCTAATGTATTGTAATGATTGATAGATGAGTAGCTTGGTATTACTCGGTATTGAGTACATTGTACTATGGTATAGCTGGGAATTTTTTGGATTTTCTTGGTATCAATCAGTTATGATCGATTTTGTTAAACATGTTCATTATTAAATTGACTTATTTAGTTTATTCAGCCTTTATTGAACCAGAGAATATGCAAATGATTAATTTTGCAACATTAAGATTTTGTATATTGTCCTTTCATTTGTAACAAAACTGAATACATTTTCATTCAATTGTAGTAGTAAGGATTGCGTATACAAATTCTATCCTGAATTTAGGCATATTGTCTTGCCAATCAATTACATTAACCCATACAACCGGTTCTGATTGAATAGCGGCTTCCATATATTTGCAAACGTACATCCCACAGTCAACATTATTCTTCTGGGTAGGTGCACTTTTGATTCGTTGGACAGGCCACTCTCGAATGTCCGTTTCAAAAGATTTGCTTGTTTCATCGTAGAGATGTGATATCTGTCAATACCATGATGTTAATAGAATGAAATTATAAAATTTATTATATAAAACGTGGAATAATTGCTATACGACTTACTACTTGAGGAAGAACAGCTTTGTGAGCTTTCTTTGGTAATGAATCATAAAAATCTCAAACTTTCATTTTCAAGTTTCCCACCAGAAGAGTCCAATGAGATTGTTCTATGATTGGTACAAGCATGAAATTGGAAGCACTAACAGATTCTTTGGTTATATGTGAGACGTATCCGATTGTGTCTACCTTATATGCGTTATAAGCCTGAGGCAAGCAAAAAATAAATTTAACTCTAACATAATGAAGAAGTAACTAAGCTAATTAATTCACCCAATGAAGGCTAGAAACAAATAGGAATGGTTCATAGAGGCCTGGGCATTGCTTGCTCTTTTCAACAAGAAAATTACCAAATGCATCGACATGGTTTGTATCAAGGTATTCAGACTTTAAAAGTTCATCAATTTGGCTTCTATAAATAATAACGTCCCCAAACTGATAAATAACGTCACTCCTGTCAAGAAAAGATCCGTAAATGCAGTAATACCGAGAAATCATGCCTAATTTTGAAATAAATACCACTACATGCCGAGTAATACTGAGTATTTTCTTGGTATTACCGAGTAATTCCTCGGTATTACTCTGTAATACCTAGTATTACACCGCAATACCAATCAATATTTAGTAATATCGACTACTTACGCAATTAATATCGAGTAATTCCTCGGTATTAATGACAACTTTCGCACCAAATACCGAGTAATTCCTCGGTATTACCTAGTAATTCCTCGGTATTACCTAGTAATTCCTCGGTATTACCTAATAATTCCTCGGTATTACAGCGTAATACCTAGTATTACCGAGTAGTCTCGAGGAATACCAAGCAATACCGAGTAATACCTCAGTATATCTACTACTTCCGAACTAAATACCAAGTAATACCGAGTAATGGAACTTATTTATCAATGTATTTTTGGAGACAACTGTCAATAAATATGTATTTTTCCTCGCTTATTAATAACCGACCAGCTTAATCAACTATAAGTTCAGCTAGCCGTGGTTCTATCCTGGCTTCACTTGCAACCTCAATAATATCTAATGCAACAGGAGCCACATTTTCATTTGTACCTTTATTTGTTTGAGTTGGCTAAATTATGATATTAGCACGAGATGGCTTCTTATTCAATAGCACATTGATTTTTTTTTTTTTTTTGCAACGCCGGTTGTGAACAGAGACTCCATCAGTTTTCTTTTTCTCCCAACCCGACGCTGCACCCTTCTAGCAATGCTAGTATGGGATGAGGAAGCAAATTCCTCTTCTGCCTCTTCATCTTCCTTCATTTTTTCTTTAACATCCATGTCAACAACACCCTGAGCTTCGTCCGTAGATTTTTGCTGTGTAACTTCTTCAGGAGCTATGCCAGCTGATGGGGTAACTAGATTATTCTCTGTGTTGGTCCTAGATGAGGACTCTCCCGACTTTCCTTTTCGGTAAATAGTACATGCAGTAGGGAATTGGAGGAGTAAAAAATCCTCAATTCATTTAATTTTCATATTTTCCTCGTCCCTCAATTCAAAAACAGCATGTTCTAGATATTGTACACACCGCTCTAGCAAATTGGACGTCGTTTCAACATCAGTTAACTTCTTTGCAAGAACTTTATTCTGCATGCTTCGTGTAAACTCTTTATGTTAGCATCGTCCAAAATCTCTGCAGTCGATGTTTCTTTTTTTTATGTTCTGCTACGAGTTGTGGGCTGGATGGTATGAGTTCTGGGGGGCGTAGAAATAATTGGGGAGCTTACTATACTGGTGGCCCTGGGGGGCGTAGAAAGAATTGGGGAGCTTACTGGATTGGTGGCCCTAGGGGATACCTCATGAGAACTTTGTGGGCTGGATGGTTAATGCAATTGTATTTGTAGCTGATTATCTAATAATGTTCTCTCAATGTCGATTACTCCTTCGAATTAGGGAACAATCTGCAGGATATTTTGGTTAAACAAATTAAGCTTAGTGAGAAAAAAGTATTAGTGTATATTGAATCGTTACCTCACGTTTGCGTATACGACGAAATAATTTGGTGACCTCCTTCTCACTATACATAATGACGCTGTCCCAACGAACAAAACGAGGTCGGAGCAGCGCATCAACTGGATCGTGGATGGTTGTATGCTCTAGAAATGAAATCTGTATATTTAAAGAATTAGTTAACCTTCTAAAATGAATGTGCTTTTAAAATGCGTGAAATAATCAACATCATGACATATCTACTCACAATTAAAATGATTACAAATCCATTTATGTAACCCAGTGAGCGGCCTTTGGAATACTTCCTAGCTATGCTATTGAATTCATTCAGTAGGAATTCAGTAATGGAACCTGGCTAGTTGTATGTTAAAAATTCATCAACATTGTCAGTAATATTAGGGATGGTAGATGGAATCTTGAAGTTCGCCATTGGGAAAAAAGGTTTGAAAGTAAATAAAATATGAAGTTCTTCACAAGATCTTCTAGCGGAGTAGAGACATGAAGAAATTCAATCTCATGCCTAACGTCATTGGATGTTTTCCTAGTAATTCTATCACTTCCTGGCACGAATTTAACTCCTCGATTGGACAGTCCAAGCATTAGAGCAACTTCATCAGTAGTGAATGTTAGGCTTCATCCTTTAATAATAAAACATTGGTTTCGAATATCCCATTTGGTTAGTAGCTTATGCACCAGGGGTACATTCTGATGAAATGGAGGCATGAACAGGAACTAATTTAGTTGGAGTTGCCTCAGTCTATCCATAAATTCTTGGCCGAATCTACTTACTAATTATTGCAGACTTCTCTAAATGTGGATGTTCTGCATCGAAAATGAATGGGCGGTGAATATCCTTACAACATTTGGATAGATGATAAGTTCTTAAGATGTACCGAGTAATATCGAATAGTTTACGCACAAAACATTTTTTGGACCGAGTAAAACCGATCAGTTCCGAGCATTCATACTCGGTATCATACCGTAAATCGCAACAATACCGATCAATACAAAGCAATACAGATAAATACCGATCAATACCGACCATTTTTACTCGGTACAGATCAATACAAAGCAATACCGAGAAATACCGATCAATAACGACCATTTTTTACTCGGTACAAATCAATACCGAGCGGTATGACTACTTATTTCTCGTTATCGATCGGTAACAAGCAATACCGATAAATACCGATCAGTATCGAACATTTTTACTCGGTACAGATCAATACCGAACCCTCAATCGCAGCATCTCGGTACAGACCGTTACGGTACCGACTGGTATACTCGGTATGCGGTTCTAATATCGATTTGTACCGAGAATCGGTATAAGAACATAGTTCAACCCTAAACTTAAACAATACATTTACATTTCTTTATTTTACAGGAAAAAACTCGCAAGCTTCGAAAAAATACTGTACGTATCTCATTAAAAAATACTTACCTTCGGCATTGATTCAGAATATCTTCCTCACTCCGGCAATAAAGGTTATGAGCGATCCCTAAATCTTCTTCCACCGATGAATAGTTGCAGAGAATGTGAAGAGCTTCGGTTTTTTATTTTTTCGAGTGGTCACGTCTAATCCTGGTCGGGCCGTCGGGCCGAACGGATATTTGAAACACACGTGCACCTTTTGGACTTCAAAGGGGAGCCGGGTCGCAGGTTTTCGAGAATGCACGTGGCGCCATTCTACGGACCAAACGTAGAGCTACGTCCGGACACTGGACCCAATAAAAATTCGATGATGTGGCAATGACCGATGCCAATAAAGTCTCTTATGTATATTGTCAAACTAAATATATTATTTAGAAGCTCTTTATCTTGCGATCGAATTCAACGTAGTTGAAAGATCCTAATTTTGATGATTGGACTATTCGAAATAATTGGGTAAATGTTTGTTGATCAAATTTAGAATAGTTACATAATGAGACTGAAATAGCATTATTTTGTATTCCTAAAAAGTATTTTTTTGTCACAAATGGCTTATAAATAGGGGGCATGTAGAGGTCATTTGATCTCCCAAAAGTTCGAATTTTCCCAGACGAACAACACAAAATTACTTGAGCCTCTTGGCAATCGAACAACATCATATGAATGCCCAAGCCCACAGCTTTTTCGAGAGGCAGCCCATACCTGCCACCTCCTCCACATGCATGTCTATGCTTGTACATAATGGAGAGGAGATGACTAATCATATACATTTAAGTGGTTCATCGGCTCATCCAAATCAAGGTTTTATTTGGGACGATTTTTTTATTACTTCTTAAAATAAAAATTTAGTATAAACATTAATTTGTATTAAAACTCCGTTTTAAAAAAACAATAAAAAAGCCGTCTCAAATTAAGCCTTAGTTATAAAGTTGTTCTGAGAAAAATAAATTTTTTGAAAGTTGCTATAAGTAGTTTCTTAAAATATAAACTTCTTGAAAACAGTAAAAAAATAATAGCCAGTTAAAAATTATGATTATGATCTCAAAAATAAAATAATAAAAAAATTGTTCCAAATAAAATCTTAGGCTTCCTTTGGGATGGCTTTCTCATTACTTCTTAAAACAATTTTTTAGTATAAAAATTAAAATTATTATACTAAAAAATTATTTTAAAAAACAGTAAAAAAGTCATCCCAAATAAAGTTTAAACTGTTCGGCCATCCCATCTTTGCCCAAAAGCTAACACTGCTTCGAAGAGAGAGAGAGAGAGAGAGAGAGAGTAATCGTCAAGAACATCATAATTACGTTGAATTGAAGAAGCTTGAGGAGATCGTGCGTGCAAATGGTAAACGTCGGCCACGAGCCTTATTTAAATGCGAAGAATTTTCCCACGAAGTGCATTGAACATGCTAATGCATAACTGTTAAAACCATAAATGCATGTTTGAGCATGTTGACAGGCTCTACGATGAGACACTTTTTTATGTTCGTTTGTTTTTTAATCAATCAAAAAAAAATGAAAGAACGAATGTAGCTTTCATGTGCAAATTAAGGGCATTTTCAACCGTCATTTTCCACTCCAAAATATAGTAATTCATCTCTAATTGAATTCTATTTCTTCTCCTCTTTCGTACGCTTCTTCATCTCGCTGCAAAGGAACCGTCTTTCTCCGCTTTCACGCGCTTCTTTCGCAAATCACGTAAGCCAATTTTTTGTGTGTATGTGAACAGTGCGACGCCAATATCTCACATATATTAATATTGGTATGGCACTGTTCACTCTCGAAGATTAGCGGACAATTTCTCATTCGATTGGATCGTTTAGCGGACGGCATACACTTGTTCACCGTTCAGTTGTGGATTGTCTAAGGCTTTTCTTACTGTTTTTATTTTTTAGATTTTTTTATCATTATTTTTTTACTAATTAAAAAAAATTGTACTAAAAATTTACTTTCTATAACAGTTTAAAAAATTAATTTTATCTATAGCAATTTTATAAAATAATAAAAAATTGTCCAAATAAAATTTTAGAGAATAAAGCTTTTACAAATTTATAATCTTTATTCGTGATCAATTATAATGCGTTTGGCAGTTCATGTTACATTCATTGAGTTAAACAGCCGGTTCTGTCATTTGAATTTTGTAGATGGTTAGAGCAAATGTCATATATGTACATATGTAAAATATGAAAAAAAAAATATATTATAAAATATTATGATACGATATGTGTAAGAATATGATGGATAAATGATTGAAATTAGATTATGAATATTCAAAATTATAAGAGATTAAACAAAAATAGAAGATAGCATCGTTAACTGATATATATATTATCAAAAAATTATCTTGATCGGTCACGACTCTCGAGGCAAAATTAAGGTGGAAACTTCCGAAATTAAATCTAGGATCATCAGAACTCCGATTTCAGCAAACTTACAGTCGAACTGAACGGCTCGAAAATACGAACCAAACGACACCAAATTCGATTCAATCCGAGCCCAAATGGGTCCAATCGAAGACCTGAAGCACAATTGGAAATCTCAAACCATAAATTGGATGAACAAACGATTTCCAAACGTGACATGCTTATAGTCAAATCGAGCGGCTCGACGAGACGAATCCAACAAGCCCAAGATTATCAAATTTTGATATCATTAAAACATTCAAATGCCCAGTGAACAATCAACGATCAAGGGGATCAACATCGACCGTCCATTCAAACAACTTCTAACTTACCCATTATTTCACTCCCCTTACCACCAGACTCCTCCTCGACTACAATCGGACTTCCGCCCCGTCACCGACTGATGCCAGACTTCTGTCTAGTGACCGACTAATGCCGAACTTCCGCCCGACGACGAACTAACGCCCAAACTTTCACCCGACCATCGACTGACACGGGGCTTCCACCCAACCACGTACCGACTGACGTCGTACTTCAGCTCGACCATCAACTGACGCCGGACTTCTGCCCAGCCGCCGATTGAAGCCGAATTTCCACACGACCACCAAACGTCGTCGGATTTCCTTCCGATCTCCGTTCATCACTAGATTTCAACCCAACGGTTTACTATTGTAATATAATCGTCCTCAATTTCAAGGACTAATCGGTCAATTATAATCTATTCAAATACTATTTGAATCATTTAACTGAGCGTGGTCCCGTGAATTTTTCCCCTTTTCAGGATTTTTCATATAAAAAATCTTATGTTTATGAATTCCCTATTAATTGGAGACCATATAAACTTTGATTTTAACAAACTCATAGTCGAAATGAACGTCTCGGAAATACGGATCCAACGACACCAAATTTGACCCAATTTGAGCTCATATGGGTCCAAATCAAAGTCCCGAAGCACATTTGAAAGGTTCAAATCATAATTTGGATTATCAAACGATCTCCAAACATGACATGCTTATAGTCGAATTGAGCGGCTCGACGAGACAAATCCAACGAGCCCAAGATCGCCAAATTTTTATATCACTAAGACATCCAAATGTCCAATAAATAATTCATAATTAAGAGAATCAACATCGGCCGTCCATTCAAACCACTCCCAATTTACTCTTGATTTTCCTCCTATTTACTGGCCATGCCACTTTTACAAAACTATAAATAAACCTCTCATTTCTCATGGAAGGGGGCCAAGAAGAAAGAGAAGGAAGAGTTCTCTTGCCACTAGACTCCTCCTCAACCACCTCCAGACTTCTGCCCGTCGCAAGACTTTCTTCGGACTTCTATCTGATGCCGGAGTTTCACCCGTCGTCGGATTTCTCCCCGACGCCAGACTTCTGCCCATCGCCGGACTTTCGTCAGACTTCTACCATATGCCGAACTTTCGCCCGTCACTAAATTTCTACCAGACGCTGGACTTCTGAATTTTCTGTTTGTGTGCTGGATATCTGTACAATAATGAGACGAAAAATTCTAACGCTATCGCCGCGTATATTCTAGCCTGCTATATATATATATATATATATATATATATACAACAAAAAATTATCTTGATCAGACACAAATCTGGAGGTAAAAATCAAGTTGGAGACTTTAAAAATTAAATCAGAGATCATATGAACTCTGATTTCAGCAAATTTATAGTCGAACTGAACGCCTCGGAAATACGAACCCAACGACACCAACATTGACTCAATCCAAGCTCAAATGGGCCCAAATCAAAGACCCGAAGCACATTTGGAAGGTTCAAACCATAATTTGGATTACCAAACGATCTCCAAACATGATATGCTTATAGTCGAATCGAGCAACTCGACGAGGCGAATCCAACGAGCCCAAGATCGCAAAATTTTTATATCACTAAGATATTAAAATGTCCAATAAACAGTCCATGATTAAGAGAATCAACATCTGACGTCCATTCAAACCACTCCCAATTAACCCTTGATCTTCCTCCTATTTACTGGCCATGCCACTTTTAGAAAATTATAAATAAATCCCTCATTTCTCATAGAAGAGGGGAGGAAGGGGTCCAAGGAAGAGAAGAAAGAGATGGAAGAGTTCTCTTGCCACCAGACTCCTCCTCGACCACCGTCAGACTTCTGCCTGTCATCGGACTTTCTTTGGACTTCTATCTGAAGCTAAAGTTTCGCCTGTCGCAGGATTTCTACTCGACGTCGGACTTCTGCCTATTGCTAGACTTTCGTCGGACTTCTACCCGACGCCGAACTTTTGCCCATCACCGAATTTCTATCCGACGCTGAACTTCCGCTCGTCGCCAGACTTCTGCCCATCGCCGGACTTTCGTCAAGCTTCTACCAAACGCCAAACTTTCACCTGTCGCCGGATTTCTACCTGACGCCAGACTTCCGCCCATCGTCAGACTTTTACCCGACGTCGAACTTCCGCCCTTCACCGGACTTTTGTCGGACATCCACCCGACACCAAACTTTTGCTCGTCGTCGGATTTCCATCCAACGCCGAAACTCTGCCCTTCGTCGGACTATCATTAGACCTCTACCCGACACCAAACTTCCGCCCGTTGCCAGACTTTCGTCAGAATTTCACCCGACGGCAAACTTTGCCTGACGTCAGACTTCTGCATGTAGCTTGACTTTCGTCAGACTTTTACCCAACGCCAAACTTCTTCTCGTCACCAGACTTTCGTCAGACTTCTACCTGATGCCGAACTTCTTCCCGTCTTCGGATTTCTACCCGACGCCAAACTTCTGCCAGTCGTCGGACTTTCGACGGACTTCTACCCGATGCCGAACTTCCTCTCGTCTTTAGATTTCTACCCGGCGGCGGACTTCTGCCCGTCGCCATACTTTCGTTGGACTTCTACCCGGCCACCGACTACGGCCCTTCCAACCTCTTTCGCCAAACAACGGTCTTTCCGACCTTAGTCGCCCGCCATCTATTGTCCTTCCGACCTCTGTCACCATCCAACAGTCTTTTTGACTTCCGTCGCCTGACAACTGTGGTCCTGCCGACCAAACAAACATATTAATAGTGATTCTTTCAAGTCTCATCATGTAATGCATTTTATATGATGTATATTTATTATATCAAGCCAAGACATTCCCCCAATGAAGGGTCTTATTTGTAATCGACTGCAAATAATAGTGGTTTCATTCAAACTGGGCCAGGCTCCGTGGTTTTCCACTTTTCAGGGTTTTACACGTAAAAATATTGGTGTCTCTTATGAATATTACACCCTCTCTTTTATATGATTGCGTGCTGGATCTTCTTACAAAGCTAAGACACTAAACTTTATATTTCTCTACCGCCGCGAATATTCCAGGATGCAATATATATATATATATATATATATATATATATATATATATATATATATATATATA
The DNA here is from genome assembly GCA_019925795.1 of Dendrobium chrysotoxum. Classification (NCBI taxonomy): domain Eukaryota; kingdom Viridiplantae; phylum Streptophyta; class Magnoliopsida; order Asparagales; family Orchidaceae; genus Dendrobium; species Dendrobium chrysotoxum. Next base: position 18,894,905 of record CM034308.1, read on the forward strand.
TATATATATATATATATATATATATATATATATATATGTGTGTGTGTGTGTGTGTGTGTGCGCGCGCGCGCGCGCGCGCGCGCGTAAAAAATAATAATAATAATAAATAAATATGTGTGTGTGTGTTTGAGAGAGAGAGTCAAAGTTATGAGGTTCTTGTGCATTCTTGAATTGTTTTAATTGGATGGGTCAAAGTTCATAACTCTAACCTTAGGGAAGTTGGAAAGGTCTAATAAGCTTGATTTAGTTATTTTTTTTTTAATTATTACGATTTCTGCTTGATTTTGTATATTTTCTTCAGTTTGATCTTTAAAATTTGAGATTTACAATCTTAATTTTAAGGAAGCCTAAAAGGATTCGATCAACTTGAATTGATTTGATATTTTTAACATTGAGAAGTATTATCAATGTGAGAACTAGAACTCAATATTTTGATCTCAAAGAATTGAGACTTATATCTTTGATTTTAGAGAAGCCTGGTAGGATTTGCTTTAAAGTTTGCATTGATTTGATTTTGTCTCAGTTATTTTAATGGTAGATTAAGAATTAAACACAAACTTCTTGGTGAAAGCCAAATTGTCTCGGAGAAACCCATGGGCCTCTTGACAAGCACTATGAACTACTTAACAAACATTGACAAGTGAACTAATGAGTAGTTGAATATGTGAGTATGTTAATGACGAGACAATTATTTATCACATGAGAGGACCCTACAATATCACTTGACTCAAATTATATTTCCGGCATATACTATTGTGCCGAATATGGCCCATTTTGATGATCTTGAAGCTTATCTGGATCACCCAAAATGATTACCTCGATCTCAATGGGTAAAAGTGGTCGATGGTACCCCATAATGGCGGCTTGGAACCAATGATCATAAGTGGCTCATCATAACTAAATCACAAAGAAAGAATGTGCTATGTTGAAGCATTTTGGTGGGTCAATTCTTTTTATCACTCATATCGATAAGATGATAATAAGTTAAAAGAATATAACTTAGCTTTATGTATCATGTAGACTATACTTTTTTTTTAATAAAAACCAATTATTTAATTACAATCTCATTGTGACGAGAAGACTCTAGTTTAAGCTGAGTTATTTTGGAGGACTCATGTAAAGAAGAAAATCTATGAGTTCATTGATGCCCACTCATGTTCATTGGTAATGTGTGCCCCATAATATATGAATTTAGAGTACTATAAATTAAAACATATAATATATAATACTAATTTACAGAAACTATATTCCAATACAATAGGATTACATCATTGCTCTCTTAAAGAAGTATAGTGGTCATCTAGCAACCTCATGATTTCGATACAGAGTATTATGATCAAACTTGTTCAAATACTATTTGATTGAATTAAAATTCATGATGACACATCCATCAATTCATAACCTCAACAAATATATTAAAGAACAAACTACTGATCTTACATAACTCTCTCATTTAACCAATCTAAGAGCATAAGCTCCACATGGATTCCTTTTTCATCCTAAAGAGCATGATAGTCTATTATTAATATTGTTGCGGGCTATAATATACGCAGCGGTAGAGTAAAATTTTTTTGTCTTAGCGTTGTATGATATCCAACACACAAACAAAAGAAAAAGGAAACACCAAAATTTTTACGTGGAAACCCAGGAAAAGAGAAACCACGGGGCCATGCCTAATTGAAATGATTCTACTAGTGTTCGAGTAGATTACAAGTGATTGATTCGTCCTTGAAATTGAGGACGAACGTATCAGATTATAATGGTCAACCGTTAAGTTGAAATCTAATTACGAATGGAGGTCGGACGGAAGTCCGGCGTTAGTCGGTGGCTGGGCAGAAATCCAGCGTCAGTCGACGGTCGGGTGGAAGTCCAACTTCTGTTGGTGACCAGGAGGAAATCTGGCATCAGTTGGTGGTCTGACGAAAGTCCGATGTCTGTCGGCCGCCGGATGAAACTCCAGTGTCAATTGCCGGCCGGGTGAAAGTCCGGCGGTGGTCGAGGAGTCTGGTGATAAGAGAGCTCTCTTCCTTGTTTGGTTTCCCATTCCATGAGAAATGAGAGATCTATTTATAGTTTTTTGAGAGTGGCATAGCCAGTAAATAGAAGGAAAATCAATGGTAAGTTGAGAGTGGTTTGAATGGACAGTGGATCTTGATTCACTTGATCATAGATCATTTACTGGACATTTGAATGTCTTAATGATATTAAAATTCAACGATCTTGGGCTCGTTGGATTTGTCTCGTTGAGCCGCTCGATTCGACTATAAGCACGTCACGTTTGGAAATCATTTAGTCATTCAATTTATGGTTTGAATTTTTCAAATGCGCTTCGGGTCTTTGATACCCATTGGGCTCAGATTCAGTCGAATTTGGTGTTGTTGGGTTCGTATTTCTGAGACGTTCAGTTTGACTCTAAGTTTGCTGAAATCGGAGTTCGGATGGTCCCCAATTTTATTTTAGAAGTTTCCAACTTAATTTTTCCTTGAGATTTGTGCTCGATCTAGATAATTTTTTGATAATATATCAAATCTTAATGATGATGTGACAAGATTTGCCATTGTCCAATAGATTAGATGACCAAAGTACTCTCACTTAAGGGACATTTTGACGTAGAATAAATCTTATTAATTATGTGAACATCCACCACATGCATCACCATTAAATTTTGATATGAATATAGTGCTAGTCACATTAATGAGTTTAATAAATATTCCATCCTAGCAATCACACTTCAAATTATTATGAAATATGTGTTTGTAAGAAATAAAATTTTGAGAGTAAGTACACACTAATATACCAATTATGAGTTAAATGATTAATATAATGTATTCATCATACGCTCTTAGCGCTGTTAGTATACAATAACATATTATTATTCATTAATTTTTAATTAAAAATACTAAGAAAGAGAAGAAATTATAAAGTTAAAAGATAAATCAACATATTAAGAAAAAAAATTGTAAAATACTTCTTTAGTCTATTTAGATTAACATTTTTAACCACCATAAATATGGGTGCATTATTTATCTATTTTTTAGCATATCATAAGACTTCAAAGTTATTACATGTGACAATGTCATCTTAAATATCATAAACAGTACTGACAACTTATGCGACAATATTTTAATATATACCTAATGGAATGTTTCCATTTTCTTTTTGATTTTAATGTGCATTTTTAATGAAAATGAATAAAAATTAAGTAAAAAAATATTATTTTTATCAATAATTATTTATTTATTTATTTAGAGACAAATAGATTATAAATTATTCAGATATCACATTTATATTAAAATAAATTTAATAATTTAAATTTATTTTTTTATTTTTTAACTAAGATATTCTACTACAAAAATTTGAGTAAAAATAAATATTTTTCATGGAAGACTTCTAAAAAAAATTATCCGATAAGAATAAGGGTGCAAACGTCGGCAATGATCTCAGATGATGCGGGCCCCATGGGCGCCGCCATCAGACAGGTTCAATGTATCGCCGGGAGCCGGGATGCACGGAGGGAAAAGCGTCACGTGCTGAAATTAATAGGGACAAGAGATGAGAATCACGCGTGCGCTGGCTCTGACCTGTGGGCCCCCCCCCGCACAAAGGATATCAAGAACGTCTTTTTCCAAATAATTATATTCATACTTTTAAAATACATTTTTGTGCTTAATTAATGGTCTTGGTTTACGGCTGCTAAACTAATAATAAAAAAAAAATAAATGGGGGACGCCTAGATAACTTTGCGCGGGTTCATGCATCTGATATTATAAATAAACCAAAAATTTTTTATTATAATATTCTGATAAATTTTCTGTTAAATAAATTTTATTTTCTAGAATAAATAAAATGAATAAATAATTTATTTTATTTTATTTTTAAAATAAATTTAAGACTTTTAAATTTATTTTTGATTAATAATTTTATTGAAATATTCTAATATATTTTTAAATTTAAAAATTAATATAAATTGACTTGAAGTTCATGCTTATCATTTGAGAATTCATTATTTGTAAGATTAATGTTAAAATAGTCGAGTGAGGCAGTGACAGAACTTCTGTAATAGAGCAGATTCGCCACATCATTAATCTAAATATCAAAAAGAAAAAAAAAAGAATAACTGGAAATGATTTTAAAGCATAAAAAAAAAATAGTAAATATGGATTCGGATTCTCTCCAATTATCATGGGAATTGTTTAGGGACAATCATCTCTATCCTGCTTCCTGCCCTGTAAATTGTTTTTAATTTTTTTTAATTAAAACCATTCTAGTTGAACTATAAAATTAATCATGGCCATCCAAAATACATCAGAAGGTTGAAGAAAAGAAGTAAAACATGAAATTTAAATAAAATTTTTAGACATGAAAATGGCTAACATCTTGGTAACAAATTTCTAAAAATTGTCTTTAAATTATAATTTTAAAAATTTGACAGAACAAATTCAATTTTTAGTAAATCTTAGGCAAAATAGTAATTAATATTTGACACAACCCGAAAACCCGACCTGAACCCAACCCAAAATTTTCGGGCTAAGGTCAACCCCTTTCGCAAACGGGTCGGGCTCGAGTTCCAAGTTTTGACCCGTTTGAAATATCAAGTTAGGTCTGAGTCAACCCGCTAACCTTAAGTTGACCTGGATCTGACCCGATCCCCCCGTCTCAGCCAGTTCTCACAAGTTAAAGTTTTGAATGAGTGGATAAAAGACTTCTTCGCCTCCTTCGACAACATTCCTTCCTGTCGGGTCGGAAGTCACAACAGCTCGTCATTGGATCGAAATTCGAAGTAACGACGACGACGGGAGAGCTCGAACTTAGGAGGGAGCTCGCTCGTTGCGAAGATAACCATTTTCTCCCATTCGCGCACTTCTCGATGTTCTCACACCGAAGACTTCTTCGCCTCCTTCGACGACGTTCCTTCCTGTCGGGTCGGAAGTCACGACAGTCGCCATTCTTTGTTTGATCGAAAGTAACAACTACGACGGGAGGGAACTCGATCGTTACGAAGGTAACCATTTTTCTCCCATTTGCGCGCTTCTAGCATCGTGGTTTCATGTCGGATCATGTCCGAGTTGAAATTTCTAGCCCGTCTGCAAAAATGGGTCTAGATCGGGTCGTGTCAAACAGTAGTGGGTCAATATCGAGCTGACCCGCAACCCAATTTTGACACCCCTCATAGTATATTCTGATGAGATTTTATCAAATATATTTGAATTCAAACGAACCTATATCAAGCACTTAAAAATAAAATTGAAAACTTCTTTAATCCATTTGACCAAGAGGAAGAGATAGGATAAATTTGAGATTCCAAGATCACACAGTTCTAAGTCCATAAAGGTTGTGATATATCCAAGAATTTATAAAATGATCAATAGAGATTTTTTTAAAATGTTCGATGAAAAGTATAATTTTTTTACAGAGATGATCAAAATGTCATATATATATATATATAAGCATTTTCCCAAAGAATTGAGAGCTTAAACATAAATCACTTGCAAATAATCTAAGAGTTGTACACACAATCAAGAAGAATGGCCAAGCTAACAATGTTCTAACTAGTCCTTTCAATCATTTGATCCACCCTTCTTTTCAAAGAATAACAAGTTATTCAGCCACTATAATCAAAGTTCTAATGTTCAAATGGTCTTATGACCCCTATTAATGATCAACGTCAAACACTGACATCTGATACTAACTTCCTGGTCGTTCAATATCCCTTCATCAATATAATGCTTGATCATGGCCAATATCCAACATTCATCAATCAACCATTGAGATCTATCAACCACTTATGTTCACCATCAATCTCTTTAGTCGTCTAAATCTCCACATATTAGAAAAATAACTACTCAATATCACCCAACTTCCAATATCTCCTATTAATTGAACTCAATCCTTCGCAACAACTAATATCTAATATCTATTAGTCATTAACATCTAACACCCATCTTTCTAATCATCCAATCTCAATATAAGAACAATCAAATTAACCACCCATCCCCAATGGCAACTCTATCACATCAAAACTCTTAATTCCACCACAAGTCATCTTACACGATTCATAACTTAATTTTTATTAACATCTTTTATTTATTAAAAAAAACATCATTTGTGATTTATAACTAACACTAATTAAATTATTTCAACAGAGTTAAACCTCATAGCTGCAGCCGCAAGTCACCATTTCCAAGTGCATGAGAGGCTGAGACCACACATTTTTTACAATTGCTTAACTAACAGCACAATAATTAAACAGTCACATCTTCATCAAAATCCTAAACATAATTACTACCAACCGTACATAACTTGCAATGCCGGTCCACACCTGATTCCATCTCGCTTCGTGTACACACTTCTAGCTGTTGGTTTAACATTTTAGCTATTAATGAAGAGATTTTGAGTTGGAAATTTAATATTTAAAATTAAAAAAAAAAAAAAAAAAACTATTCCAGCTACTTTGACTAATCGCCTTCCCAGCCAGCCGTCCCCAGCTTTGACCGACCCCAACTCCCAATTCTCCGCCTCCCTTCCTCCCACGAAGTTTCTCGGAGCCACCAGCCCACTTCCATCCACGTGCGTCCAAAGCCCCCGTGTTTATTTATACACCAACCCTTCCTCTTCCCCTGCCAAAAAACCTAGAGCCTTGACCACAATCTTCAAATCAAATACCAGTAAAAGAGATAACAGTGACTAGCTGGTCATTCTTGTCGCCATGGGCCGCACCCGCGATGCCGAGGCAGAGCTCAACCTGCCGCCTGGCTTTCGATTCCACCCCACCGACGAAGAGCTCGTCGTGCACTACCTCTGCCGCAAAGCCGCCTATCAACGCCTCCCCGTCCCCATCATCGCCGAGGTCGATCTGTATAAGTTCGACCCCTGGGAACTCCCAGGTACCATAATTCACAGTTCAATCTCTGTACTTTCTCCGGATTTTATATTGGCTGATAAATTTAGCTCTTTGGGGTTTTCTCTTTTGCAGAAAAAGCGCTGTTCGGGCAGAAAGAATGGTATTTCTTCACCCCTAGAGACCGAAAGTACCCCAACGGCTCCAGGCCAAATAGAGCAGCCGGTCAGGGATACTGGAAGGCCACCGGTGCCGACAAGCCGGTGTTGCCGAAGGGAGTCAACCGGCCTCTCGGCATCAAGAAGGCTTTAGTGTTTTACTCAGGCAAGGCTCCAAGAGGTGCCAAGACAGATTGGATCATGCATGAATATCGCCTTGCTGAAACAAACCGGTCAGCCAACAAGAAAGGCAGCCTCAGGGTAAGAAGAGAAGACACCATAGCATAATATCATATATTTATCTCCCTTAGATAAACTGTTTTTATTATGTTACCTAATGTTTTGCTTCTACATCTTGCAGTTGGACGACTGGGTACTCTGCAGGCTTTATAATAAGAAGAATGCCTGGGAGAAGATGCAGCAGAGTATCAAGGAATCTCCATCGTTTGAAGAGACGATGGATTCCATGGAGGCGGCGGAGGATACTGGATCGGAAAGCTTTAGAACGCCGGAGTCTGATGTGGACGACTCTTTGCCAGAGTTTGATGATCTAGGCATGCCTGGTTTGAGGACGTCTTGTGGGAATGCATTGAGCTTTAAAGGAATGGAGCAGCGGCCCAAGGAGGAGGATAATGACTGGTTCCTGGACTTGAATCTGGATGAACTGGATGCTCTAGGGACAGGATCGGCAACTATGACACTGGGAACATTTGATTCATCTTTGAACCAGGATTACTTCTATCAAGCGCTCTGTTCACCTCAGCTGAAACCGAGCTTGACGAACTTGCCTCCATTCTGAAGCTTGGCATGCAGCTGTATATAGTTTTGGAGTAATTAGAACGTAAGAGAAGCAAGAATGATAGCTAAAAAAAAACGAAAATTCTAGGTAGTTTGTGTTTCAATTCTTTTGTTTGTTTCTACTGTGTACTCTACACAGTCTACATATATTATATATCTGTTGAAGTATCATTACATGAACCATGAATAAAGCTAGTGAATTAATAGTAGAATTGCAGGATCTACTTGATAATCGATTCCAAACATCTTTTACTCGCGTTTTTCTTTTCAACAGAAATGTACTCAAGATTTAGAACTTGATCAACTCTGCTGAGAATTCATTAGAAAGAAAAAGGGAGATTTTTCAATCCAAAAAGAGGAGGCCGAAGCATTGGCAAGTCACCATTAACATGTTTTATTCACTAGAACATCTGATTGGCCCTGCAGCTGGTAGATACACGTGATAAACGCTATTGATTACACAACAGGCCGTTAGTTAATTATTCAGACTGATATTAGACACTGAGCGCCGAATTTAAATCAAGAACCTAAGGCATATTTTGCTAATATATAAATCATCTTAAACTCAAATAAACAAGAGTTTTGGAGTTGAAAAGTGCTCTAAACTATCAAGTATTACTAACATGACAAACACAAATTCAACTATGAAATGTCATGAAGCATATAAGAACGTTGAAGCTTCCATGCATGCATGCATGAGACAAACTTAACATTTGAAGGAAAAAAAACGATGAATACTTCGTAGTTCTCCATGACCTGAACTGAATTATGGGTTTCAGTTAAGTAAGATCATAAGCAGAGAAAATTGAAGTCTTAATGTTTGTGATCTGGGATGACAGGATGCTATGCAAGAAACATAGGAAATCTTCGCGTTTGTCGTAAGAGCTTTAGTTTTTCATGCAAAATAATTGCCTACATGATAGAGAAAACCAGGCATGTCCTATCCCAAGCAAGCCCGAGGTGTGGAGCACTACTCAATGATGCATGGACAGGTGGCACAAAATAATAAACCAAAGAAGTTGCTTCTTACACTAAAATATCAGAGATATAGGATGCTTTCGCTATCTAATAATTAAGGAAACTACGTTTCGATCTGTACCAGAAATTGAGCATGGGGGTATAGGATGATTATCCACGCTTGCTGCACATCACATCGTTGCAATAAAACATATATATATATATATATATATATATATATATATGAACTTTTCCTTGACACATTGATTCACAGAGTTTTTTTTTTTTTTTAATTCTTCCCAGCTATTATGGTGCTTTCTCCCCTAATCAGAAGCCTTTGCAACATTAATAAGTTCTAGAAAACTTAATTTATCGTAAATTTTCAGTGTAGCTGATGGCATTGCAAAATGAATAGTTTTGAGGCCCTACAACAACCCGGTGGAGTTCTACAATAACAACATCAAGCCTTTGTCCCACTACGTGGGGTCGGCTACTTGAATCATTTTTCTCCATTGTGTCATGTTAAAAGTCAAATTCTCGTTTAAATCTAATAAAGGAAGATCATTTCTAATATTTTCTAACCAAGTCTTTTTAGATCTACCTCTACCTTTATTAACATAAGCCAAATCTAATACCTCTACTTTCCTAACCGGGTCATCGGAAGGCCGCCGTTTATGTGTCCAAACCATCTAAGGCGACTCTCTCTAATCTTATCCTCCCCATCTAAGGCGACTCTCTCTAATCAATAAATATCAAATGTAGATTCTCCTTATTATCTCTATATTTGTCCATCAAACCTCTCAATAAATGTATGGCTTCCATAGTAGGCCTACCCGACATGAATCCAAATTGATTTTGAGAAACATTAGTATCACACTGCAACCTACGCTCCATAACTCGCTCCTATAGTTTTAAAGTATGACACATTAAGTTAATTCCTCTATAATTCGCACAATCTTGTGCATCACTTTTATTCTTAAAAATAAGAATTAACACACTCATTCTCCACTCATCTGGCATCTTTTTAGTCTTCAAAACAGTATTAAAAAGTTTACTAAGCCAAGAAATTCTTCATCTCCTAAGCATTTCCACACCTCTATTGGAATATCATCAGGTCCAACAGTTTTTCCAAACTTCATTTTCTTTGAAGCATCTCTAACTTCGATTTTTACTAATACGGTGATAAAAACAGAAATCTTTATTTTTATTTAGGGTGCTAAAGTCACTAAAGTCAATCGTATTTTGACAATCTTCATTAAAAAGTTTAGTAAAATATCTCATTCACCTTTGTTGAATATCATTTTCTAAGAAAAGTACTTTTTGATCTTCATCCTTAATACATTTCACTTGAACTAAATCCTTACTACTCCTATCTCTTTGTTTGGCTAACTTATACATATATCTTTCTCCCTCTTTAGTATCTAATCTATTATATAAATCATAAAAAGCTAAGATCTTTGTATCGCATATTATTTTCTTAGATTCCTTACGTGCCTCTTTATATCTTTCTCAATTATCAAAATTTTTACATCTAAACCAATTTTTATAACAAACCTTCTTATTTTTTATCTTTTCTTATAAATTTGAATTCCATCACCAACTATTTTTACTATTATGAAATTTTTCCTTTAATACTCCAAGCATATCTTTTGCAATATTCTTAATATCACTAGCTACTTTTTCCCACATAATATTAGCATCCTCATGCACAGACAAAATCTTAAAATTTAAAATCTTACTCTCAAAAATATTTTTGTTAATATTCTTTAAATGCCCCAATCTAATCTTAGAATATCGTTTTACTTTATATTTTATTTTCTATCCTTTTATCTTAAAGTCCAAAACTAATAATCGATGTTGGGTCATAAATTTTCACTCGGAATAACTTTACAATCTTTGCAATCTAAACGATCTAATTTTCTTATAAGAAAATAATCAACCTGAGTTTTACTATATCCATTTTTATAAGTGATGAGATGCTCATCTATTTTCTTAAATCAGGTATTAGCAATTAAAAAATTATAAGCTAAAGAAAAATCTCCTCCAACATGTCCATTTAAATCTCCTCCAATAAAAACTCTTTCTTCAAAAGGTATCTTTTGTATTAATTCTTCCAAGTCATTCCCAAATTTTAATTTTGAACTCATATCCAAACTTACTTGAGGAGCATAAGCACTTATAATATAACAATCTTAGCATCAATAACAATCTTTAAAACTATAATTCTATCTCCAATTCTATTAATTTTTATAACATTATCCTTCAAACTCTTATCTATAATCACATTTATACCATTTCTAGTATGACTCCTACCCAAATACCATAGTTTAAATCCTAAACTATCAATCTCTTAGCCTTCTCTCTAACCCATTTAATTTCCTGAATACACAGAATATTTATCTTCCTATTAATCATAATATCTATTAATTCCATTAATTTTCATGTAAGAGAACCTATATTCCAAGTTCATATCCTAATTTTAATTTCATGGACTAATTTCTTTGCCCACATTCGTCCTTGATGTGGGAACCCTTGTCTATTTAACACTACACACGGGCACCGGTGCAATAGCCTTTGCAACCTTGTCGCTGTATTCAGATCATATAGCGCATCGCTTCCAGGAGACGCCCTAACATTAACACAATTTTTTACCCAATGGAGTTCTATTGTGGAAAAAAAAAATTGGTCGATATAAAAGTAAAACCCTTGGCTACAGAGCTTGTAGATCATGACAACTGAGTGAGGGACATAAAATCAAATCCCAAATAATTGGCGGATCAGGCTAATGATGATGTTAAGGAAGGTATAGATTTAATGGGAATCAAAGTTGGATTTGATATATCAATGATCGAACCCATTTTTAACCCAAAAGTTTAAAGACTGTGGGTAAGGGTCAACCTCTCAATATTTCTTAGAATCTCATCTTACATAAGAGCTCTTCACATCAATCATCACAACCCATCAAATGAAAACTTTTTAACTAAATCAAATATCATGGATATAAAGCCCAGTCAATCAGATGGAACCGTCATGTGAGCCCTCTGTTGTTAAATATTTTTCCCTCATCATGGAAAGAATAAAATCCTGAGAATAAAATCAAGATTAATGGGGTCATGAAAGACTCGATCACAAACGAATCATTGGCTCTGATATCGCTTGTTGAGGGTGCGGAATAAAATGAATTAAAGTTGGGTTAAACACAACAATGGTCAAAATCATTCTCATTCAAAAAATTTAAGCCTATGAGGGCTAATTATTTGGAATCTCTATGCGAACATAACTTTAACCAACCCAAAGTTGAGCCTAAACCCAAACTCCATGTGCATTAACAGATGATGACATTAAGACAAAGTTCATTGAGTGCTAAAAGTTTTGTATAAGTCGACAGACTGAAGAAACTAAATGCTATTACTAACTAATTGAGAAGATGATTAAAACGCCAAAAGTGTCTAGATCAAAGATAACAATGGAATTGTGATCGAGCCGTGGTTCCTTGTAACTTCAATGGAAAGAAGGCCATTATAGGGCAAAAAGAAGGCAATAACGAAGGAGAAAATGTTCCTTTGAATACAGAGATTAGTTAATGTAATTCCCATCAGAAACTATGCAGGGATGTACGGAAACTCAATGTTTGTATTACATTATCGTTTTCAAATCTTCCATGCATTGCTGAATACCGACAATCTACATCGAATCGTTTGACAATGTTTTTGGTTCATTTCTCCAACTTTTGAGATATCTAATAAAACCTGTACGTAACCTGTAAAGGCAAATCTTACATGATAGGAGCTGAGCAGAAAACAGAAAATTTTGCTTCCAAGTGTGTAATAACAACAAGGGCCAATAAGCACTATTACTACACGTACAAAAATCTTGAAGCAAAACATTTCCAACTGGGGAAATGTCCATGCTGTATACAATACTTTCTTTATTAAGCCCAAAATACTCTTAAAAAGACCAACTTTTAAGACATTATGATTTACCTAATTAGGTGATCATTAATAATCCAAGAAAATCCCATTACAGTGCCTTAGGGATAAAAGCCCAAAATACCGTAATCAAACAAAGTATTCCGACTCAGGTGAAAGCTACCAACCACATATTATCAAGACCTTCACCATATAAAGTAAACTAGCCTTTAATATCAAAAAAAAATGAAATAGGTGCGAGACTTGTGTTAAGTGCTGAGACAAATATCTGTGGTTTGTAATAGGGGCTTCGAGAACTCCGTAACTCAGTTTGTTAAGAGTTAATTTTATGTTTCTTGAATGTAATTACAAAGTAACTATGCTGTCAGTTAGCTTGACAGCGATGTAGTTTTGGGTTCTTGTCTTCCTTTGTTGGCCTAGTTGATCTATAAAAGCTAGAAACATGAGAAACGGGGAAAGTGAGAATATAGAGGACCGGGAGGAGGATGGGTGCTGTAGAATATTCTGTTAGGTTTTCTTGGACTAACAAATCCCTTGCAATCCTTTGACAAAATATAAAAGAAAGGCGTTTTCTATTTGAAATTACAATCAGTTGTTATTCTCAGTATGTGCGTCAAGTTGTTTCTGCTATCAATTTTCAAATTGCAGGTAGCTTGAATTCCGTTCTTGCTGATGCAACAGAAAAGAAGCTGTTTCCCTTGCTGCTGCAGCTGAATAAGAGACAAAAGTTGCAGTTGGTATAACAACTTTGCAGGTAATTTCAACAGCTTCCATATTTCATGATAACTATATTTGAATTGTGTAAGAGCTGTCACTATGGCTATAGTATGTCTTTGCTCGTGTCCTTACATAGCAAAATCATCTTGGATATGAGGAATGAAATCAAGAAGGTACACATTCCTTATGGCATGAAAACATCACAGAGAAAAAGGCCCACAGATAAATAAGTTATTTAACTTTTCAGACATACTAGAACAGATCATAGGGATATGATAACGAGATAGTTCTAATAAAGCAGAAACAAAATGTTGCTATAATAAGGGACAAAGGACATGTAATACAACACAAACAAGGGAGGCATAGCTCATACAAATAAGTAGCTCTAACTTACATTGGCCTCATTAAAATACCTATTGAACCTAGGATTTCTAAAGCATGGAGGGTGAGAATGCACAAAAAGCCAGATAGTATGATCAAAGTGATTTAAACAAGGCATGTGATGCAAGAAGCTTAAGAGTTTAGGATTTTTAATACAACTTTGGATCATGCAATGGATGTTGATTACACAAATTATAATTTGTAAATCAAAGATTACTAAATACATAAAAACTCATTTTCTTTAATTATCAACAAGAAAATATGAGAATTTGAACTCAACTAATAATGCAACGGTCGAGTAAATTTGAAAAAAATCAACGAAAAATTAAAACCAGGCATAATCAAGGAGTAATTGAATTTTAAAACATCAACTTTATCTAATTTGATCATGCAATGAATTTTAAAATTCAATTACGCATAATCAAGGATTTTTAATACAACTTTGGATCATGCAATGGATGTTGATTACACAAATGAAATTATGATTTGTAAATCAAAGATTACTAAATACATAAAAACTCATTTTCTTTAATTATCAATAAGAAAATATGAGAATTTGAACTCAACTAATAATGCAACAGTCGAGTAAATTTGAAAAAAAAATCAAGGAAAAATTAAAACCACGCATAATCAAGGAGTAATTGAATTTTAAAACCTCAACTTTATCTAATTTGATCAAAATCAAGAATTCTAACAAGTCCAATAATAAAAATAGCTATTTCAAGGAGATGATTCACCCAAGAATTAAGTTGTTGTACTTAGATGACGCTCAAAAGAATCATATATTCAACAGATATGCACAAAATTGGAATTTGTTATCTGAAAATATTTTGAATCAGAGCAAAATATCAAAATGCCTTGAATAGTCTGTTCATAGACATTTACATTCATTGTTTTTCCCTAAATTGATAAATATAGTTAAGGGATGGTTCATGCGCCAATCCAATACAAAGCAGCGAATTTTAGTGCAAAAACGAAGCCTCCTCAGTAACCGCAATAGCTATAGATATAGCATCCGTAACCTGAGGAATCTGAAACAATCCATAAGCTTGAGAAGAAGATTTAGCGTGAAATAGAAAAGCTGTATTTGCATGAAACAGAGGAACCCGTGATCAAAATGAACTGAAAGTTCGTGACTCTTCATAACAGGCTACCAAAATGAACCGAGCTGGCAACTTATTGAACCACCAGAATATCAAACCGCATGAACAAACTTAAACCCAAGAAATCAAACCATTAAAGAACCATCGAGAATATCAAATTATTAATGACATACACAACCCTATGTTATGTTTCTCAGCTTAAGCATTATGGCAAATCCTGCATTGTTAAACAATGCATGTCGCATCTCATTTTAAATTAAGCCAATAATATCTAACTTCAGTTTTTGCTTTTTTTTTGTCTATCCTATATTGTCCAACAATATCTCTAAAATGTAATTATAAAATAAAATTTTTCCTTAAAAATGAAATAAGAATGCAAAGACTAATAATCTTAAATACATAACCATCTTTAATCATATAATCTTTGTTACGCATAGATAAACTATGATCTAAGTCGTGGGATGTCTCTCTAAAGTCCTTATAAGTGCTATATTCCACTTTTATATAATCAAAACCCATCACCCTAATCAACATTATGTATAACATAATGAAACTAATTGAAAAATATGTCCCAATACAATTGTTAAGAACAAAAGTATATTCTGTAGAAACTCAACCCATTAGGCAAATCTATGGTCAGTACAATTTTTTCAGGAGGCAAATAATACCGCTAATACTAATGAAGAGCATACGCATCAATATAGAACTCCCTACAATAATTAAAATCACTTTATCCTTGAATAATGAAACAGAGTGTCATTCCTGGCCTAACACTCCTCCGTGAAAATGCATCACAAGAAGCCTCTCCAAATAATATATCTATATTAGTATATTTTGGTCATCATTAGTTGCTTAAATTGTACAAAATCAACAAAAAGTCCACCAAGTAAGAAATCTTAAGAAGATCAGAGATGTCACGAAATAATATTCATTAAATTCAAATATAATTTCTCAGCTTGAAAATTCTTAAATATATTCCTAAGATGCACCAAATGATCATTGCCATCTCATGACTAGCAATAAAATAGAATATTATCAAAGTAAACAACAAGGAACTTTCTCATAAAATTATGCAAGATATGATTAATTATCCTCATGAAAGTGCAAGATGCATTAGTTAATCCAAAAGACACCACTAATTATTCAAATAATTCATCTATTATTTTAAAAGTAATTTTTAACTCATTACCTTATCTTAATATCAGTTTATAATAACCACTCCCTAAATCAATTTTATAAAAGATCATAGCATCATTCATTATATTTAGCATATCATCTAAACAAGGTATAAAATATTTATATTTAATTGTAATTTTATAGATAGCTCTACTATCTGAGAACTATACACCAACTTCCACCTTAGGTGTAAAGCTTGGAAACAATAAGACCCATGCTCTCTTTAGTAAATACCTTCTTAATGAAATAATCAACCATTTCTTAAGCTTGGCATGTTCAGTTGGATTCATCTTCTAAGGAGGTAAATTAGGTAGCAATGATCAAGGGTCAAAATAAAAGGCATGTTATGTCACTAACAGGCAGTAATTTATTAGGATTACTTAGGAAGATCATCAATACAAATAACTTGAAAATAGTCAACATTTATTCAACATAATTATGCAAAATCACAATCAATCTCAAGCCAAAAAATAACTATTAAGATATAAATCATATCCTCTTGCCTACTCTTGTTTTCAAATGCATGTTCGTTACTTCATTCAAAATATGAAAAACAATTTTCAATTCATTGGGAGACTCCAATTAATGCTAGATTTGGTGGGCTTCAAAACCATATTCCCATTAGTCTTGATAACATAAGTATTAGACCTTCCAACAATAACATCAAGATCATATAATAAAAAGTTAAAATAACATGAGCAACATGTACGTCTTACACATCACACCAAATACTATCAATAGGTAGCAAACGAAATAGGAAATAAACACATCTGAATGCAAAAAATAGTAATTTAATCTAACCAGAATACCTTACATGGTTGTGAATATTGTTCAATTTCAAATTTAGTAAGTTTCAAATTTATTTGTATTAGGCAGACTCAGACAAACTTTAGGAAAAAATTTTAAGTTAAGCATCATTAGAGTCTTAATTAGGAGATTAAGCATATTTACAAAAAAATTTCAAACTAGGCATACTCGCCCGTTTATGCAAAGTTGCCCATTGAACGGGCGACTAATATGCCAGATTTATTAAAAAAAATAATAATAATAACTTCAATTTATATTAAAGTTGATCGCATGGTTGGGAGTGATCTTAAATCTGTCAGAAATTCTATATTCACATCAGATGTGTATAGTTCTGAGAATGCAGTGAGCAATCTCAATATATAAGCTGTAAAGTTGTTTTGTCCAAATAATAAGTATTGTCAAGTCAGTTTTGCATGCTTGTATTCTCATATCTTTGTGGCAGTCGTACTCAATACTACTGATGTTAACAGCAAGAGAGGGGGTGGTTATTTTCCAGATGTTGACCACAGCAACCTTGACATTGAACATATTATTTTATATCGTCGTTGGTGTTCTGGGTATTACGAGTTCATTTTGAATTTCTATAACAATAGGATGAAAGAGCAACTAACCGATGGTAAGCCTAGAAAGTTCTTCCATGTTGAGAACTGGCAAGACCTTCAGTCTGAATTTGAGTTTCACCTCAAATCCTGCCCAACTCAAACACAACTCCAAGCACATCTACATATATTACTTAGGAAATAGTAAAGCTATGTAGTTGTACGAATGTCAGCAACATTCATGTTCTCTTCACCGTACTAATTATATTTCATATCATGCGTGTCTACGTAGTTTACTATGGTACGTACTCGATTGCATGTGTTTCTTCAATAAAAGAATATTTATTTTAGAATCGTTCAATAATTGTGAGACAAAAATTGCTCCAAGAATAAAAAAAATATCTCTACTACAACATAATATAAATTTGCTTGCACAATATTGCCACCACATCAGAAACTACAACAGCACTTCTACGACAACACAACAACACCACCACTAGAAGAACATAACAGAAATTTTCACGAACAACACTACCACCACATCACTACAAGAACATAAACACAAACTTATAGAGCACGCTGCCTAGGACATGTTGTTCTATTATGACCAACTGCATGGCAGAAACTGTATACTCTCCCACTGTTCTGCCTAGGTTCATCCATTATGTTTCTATATCGCCTTGTTTTTGGTCGGTCAAATCTCCTTCTAAAATTGATTAGTACTGCTTGTCTTGTATTGTGTGAAATTCGTCAGAGTATGTCAGCTTAAAATTATTCATTGTGTAATAATCTGAAACATATTCCAGGTGACTTAGCCTAACTAAGGTTGTACAGCTTATTATATGAGAACAAGGCATATGGTATATAATGCTCCAGCCGCAAGTACCCAAACTACTCGAACCCAGTAATATATCAACCTGGAAGGTCCGACCTGACATATCAAACACTTGAAATTCTCGCAGATAAATCCTAGTGGGTTCTGGAATTCTTCTATCATCACTTTCAAGTTTTTTGCAGTTTCGCCTACACGCATGAGGCGAAACTGTTTTTACTTTGGTGTTCTTCAGCAGTTTTTAGTTCGACTCGTCGAACAAACATCCGGACAATGTTATAATAAATGGTTGTAATAAGAGCTTGCATGGGTAGGCCACGTGCTCTCTTTAATATGCCATTAAGACCTCAGATGTGTTAGTCGTCATAACTCCGTATCGAAACCCACCATCAAGTGTCAAAGCTCACTTTGAAATATCCCTCTCTACCAACCATTGATGAAGTTCAGATTGTATTTTGATAATATCTATCATACTTTGATTGAATATTTCAAGATCATCAGTATTACCAGTTATATGCATCTTCTGGCAAAGAAATTCAACATTAGCAACTCCCATTTGTCGTACAGTTTTCTTAAAATTCTCACGAAGGTGGCTAAGACAATGACGGTGCACTGCACCTGAAAATATATCTCTGCACCCTCAGACAAGGCCAGCATACTGATCTGATATTATACAAAGATTACTTCTACTGCTAACGGATGGGACTAAGTCATGAAGCATGTTTAGAAACCAGATCCATGACTCGTTGCACTCGGACTCCACTACACCAAATGCTAATGGAAAAATGCCGTTATTTGCATCTAAGCCAACGACAATAAGTAAAGTTCCCATATATTTATCCAACAAAAAAGTCCCATCAAGGCTAAGCACGGGACGACAAAATCTCCAACCACTAATGGACAGGCCGAATGCCTAGAATAACCTCTGAAACCTATGTGTATTGGAGGAGTGTTGGATCTTGTAAACAGTTCCTGGCATAGCTGTAACAATGGTTTCCATGAACAAATTCAGTGATCGATAAGACTCCTCCCAACTGTCAAACATTGTCTTGATAGCCTTCCAACGTGCATCCCATGCTTTCATGTATGAAACTTTTATGTTAAACTTCGCTTCAACTATTCCAATTATCTCTCTGGGTTTCATATCCACCTGGTTCCCTATGGCAGGAATGATGAAGAAGCTAATGAACTGTGAGGTACCTTGTCTATAACTGGTGTGTAGAATAGGATTTATGCATGTATGCCGCTCTTTAACGGTAGATATTTTCCAAACACCTCCCAACCGCTTTCTCAGGCTAGCATGTAAGCGCCAATGGCACCTAGAAGACGAATTTTCATGTTGTATACATACAACTATGAATTTCTGTTTGTTTGAAGCAACCACCACAAACTAAACATTATTTCTGATGGACCACCCTTGTAAGGCAAACTGTAATTCATATTTGCGTCAAAAGCACATATGTTTCACCAATTCATTTGGAATTAGAAATTCCTCATCTGTCAAGTTAAATAGATCAGTATTGTCGGATGCAACATCCGCATTCCACTGACGGATACTCCTGAGAATCTTTGCATATTCATTACTCGCTATCATGCCTTCCTCCGTATTACTACTCCTTACACAGTAATCATGAATAATCTCATTGATATTCGCCTGATCAATATTAGCACTATCATTCAGATCATTAACGAAATCATCAAAAACTTCATTCTCATCATCACTTAAACCACTGCTCATATCTCGTACCCTTCATTAGTCGTAGGAGCTGATGATCTAACAACATTGACTTCCAAGTAGAAGTAGGTTGTGAATGCGCTGAAGGACCAAGGACATCCATATCATATGATTTTCGTGTAGATCTGAATAGTACATATATAACAAAAGTTAAAGAGCAATAACAAAGTATTACGACTAACCATAATAACAATTTATTTAATTCCAAACATACCCAATGTGAAACTTTGGCATTGGCAAGCACCTTTCAGAAGCAACTTGCATATCATGTCTACGATCCAGTACTACTGAATTGCGAATTTGACTGGAGAGATTTTCGTCGTAGTTACTATCTACTGAAATGTGCTCAACCTCCACATACATAATCAGAACTTCAGAAGCAGTTACTGACAACGCAAATTCACATGCTTCATCGTCCTTAACTTGTGAAGCCATGAATTCGTTCCCTACTAGAAAACAGGCCACAATGTTTACTGTGAACTTTGAAGGATCGTACTTGAGCGCTCAAACAATCCTATCCTTAAGCTACTGTAAATTTGACTTAAATGGAACTTGTAAGGGTCGGCGATTACCACCACTATATGTAGACAAAATTTTCTCATCTAAAGATAACTCTCCATCATATAGGAGTATAAAGGATGGTGGCCTCCAAGTCATTTTGAATAACTTACATGTACATAATGTTGAATAAATGCCGCATCACAACCTCTAACATCTAAAACAAACTGATTTGATGACCGAACAATAATTAACAACTAATGTTCTAACTTCAATAGGTCTAATTTAATTTAAATGTGAAACTAATGAAAAGGAAAACTTAACATACTAACTAAAAGTAACTTTCAATAAAAATGTCTTAATCAACACTTAACGCATACTTAACTTATCACTTTTCGCTAATATATCAAATAAAACATTTAAATAATTAAACATAATATTAAACAAGTCATTATCCTACATTAATCACAAGGATATTCTACATTCAACACTCCACAACCAGTACTTCGTCAAACTAGCTAAAACACTATCACATAAACATCACTCAAACAATCTGATTTAAAAAAAAAAAACTTCAAAACCTTTCTCAAAAAAAAAAAAAAAACTCGACCTAACCCAAAAATTCCTCTTTTCTCCAACTTTGAATGGTTAAAATGTTGAGATTTACAAATAAAACATAATACTACACTTACAAATTTAAAAAATAAAAAAATAATAAAAAAGGGCATATCTCAACTCTCCTCAACTCTCGGCGGAGCTTGCGATTTGAGCGACGAGGAAGAAGATTGGGTGTAGGGTTCGCGATCCGGCTTTTCAAAAAAAATATCTAAATTAGGTTAGTCTCTCGTTCAACGGGCGACTATGCCTAGTTTTAATTTTTTTTACTATGCTTAATCACCTAATTAAGACACTAATGATGCTTAACTTAAAAATTTCCTTCAAACTTCATGCACTTCCATTATTAACAATATGCTTATAAAGTTTCTCCGCACATTCATAATAAGTTTCAAAAGTTATGGTTCTCTTACAATCGTACATCATCTTAGGTGTAGTTATAATGTAATATATAACATTCAACACATTATCAACTAAATCATCTTAAAAATCACTAATCTCCCCCATCAAATACATGAACATCAAAATCAAAGATTTCATTATCTTTATCCTCCAATTTTATGTTCAAATTTCTATTAGAACAATCATTAGCACAATGACCAATATGGTGACACTTAAAAACATACTTTGGCAAAAATCATAGAACCAAATGCAAACCTCGTTAACTCAAACATCAGAATCCTTAAATGTTAGAGGTACAATTAACTGAACTTTATTGCTTTGATTAAATGATGCACTATTAAGTATACAGTAACATTTTTAGCACAAAAAACTTTTGTATCTGCTTAAAACGCAAGCAAGTTGAAAAACATTCTTAAGAGAATGTGATGAGATATTACATCGTTTGATATCATATCTCACATCAAATCTAAACCTTAAAAATGTGGCTCAAGGATCTTCAATAATCTCAAAATACAATACAACTCTTCAAATTTATCCATATATTTGGTAATCGCTTTAGTCCCTTTTTATTGAGTTAAACTCATCAAACAAATGATTGTGATAAAATAAAGATAAGTATATCTCTTTTAAAAGATTTTTTTTATTTCAGCCCAAATGATAGTAGGTTCTCTTTCCAAAATTTTCATCTGTTTCTCCGTACTCATCTAGTACATTTTAGTTTATCCAATCAATTTCAGTTTTGCAACCTCACTTGTCAACCATCAGATGTAGTTTCTCATTCAAAAAAAAAAAAATCAAAATCTATCATCCATTTAGTAACAATTTTAGGATCAATTTTACCATCAAAGATGAACGCTTCAATTTTAAGATACATCAAAACTTTGGCAATTATGATTTTTATAAGCCTCTTTCTTAAATACACAATACTGACTATCATGATTATTTCCTTATCTCCTCCTACTATCGACATTCAATCACATTGGTTCATCATTATGATTGGAATCTACTTCAGATTCACGTGGATGAACTTGAATGATTTTTAATTTTTCAATTCAAGTTTTAACCAAATTAAAATTATTGTGCATTTGTTTTTTTTTATTTAATAATTCAACCAAAAGATTTTGTAAATTTGATGATCTGTAAAGTTACATTGATAATAAGTCCCGCTTAACAAAACTAAAACATTTTGAAACAAATTTTAAATCAGGATTTTCGCCGCAATATAAAGATTCACATATATTCAGCACTCAAGCACGTAGAAAGCCTAAACTTAAGAAAATATAATTGAAAAGATAATCAATAACAATTGAATGTGTTTATTTAATAATTATTGAAAAATTGTTTTCATATGTTTCATACTTTATGATTTTGTTAACATGGTCAAAATCACAGATCTTTGATGATCTATAAATTTATCCTGATATGGAGTCCCACTTTTGGGTGATTTATTAACAAAACATAAATCTTTGATATCAATTTGATGCAAAACAGAAAGAGATAGCTTCCACCAAAAATTGGTAATAAGGACTTGCGCTACGCTAAAAACATCCACACCTAATCATCACTAAAGCACAAAAAGAAAATTAAAACTTGATCAATTATTATTTAGAAACTAATCTATAACAAAAACACCCTTTTTATTTACCCAAATCTATTATCCAGTCAAAAAAAATTATGATTAATTATACTATCTAAGGTATGCACTTCAGTTTTAATATTTTTTGTTATGTCGTCATCTACATCATAATTTTGAAAAATATGGTATACATAAATCTCATTATTAAATGCCCTATAATGTTTATAATGATTATTTCTCTATCTCCTAACATTACTAATAATAAACTAAATTGGCTCAACATTATGATTAGGATCCACTTCAAGTTCAAGCGCATTAACTTGAATGATTCCCAATTTTTCATGTTGTGCTTTAACTAAATTAATGTCATTCATAATTTTAGTATCAACATTGCTTTGCATATGCCTTTCAGCAATTTTCAATACATCAACATCAAGTCTTTGTCCCACTACGTGGGGTCGGCTACATGAATCCTTTTTCTCCATTGTGTCATGTTAAAAGTCAAATTCTCGTTTAAATCTAATAAAGAAAGATCATTTATAATATTTTCTAACCAAGTCTTTATAGGTCTACCTCTACCTTTCTTAACATAAGTCAAATCTAATACCTCTACTTTCCTTAACCGGGTCATCGGAAGGCCGCCGTTTTATGTAACCAAACCATCTAAGGCGACTCTCTCTAATCTTATCTTCCACTGGAGCTACTCCAACCATTCACGTATATGCTCATTTCGTATCCTATCTCTAAAAGTAAAGCCACTCATCCACCTGAGCATCCTCATCTTTGCAGCACTTAACTTAGTATTATGCTTCTCTTTTAATGGCCAACATTCGGCACCATAAAGCATTGCAGGTCTCACCACCATCTTATAGAATTTTCCCTTAAGTTTGAGGGGGACTTTTCTATCACACAACAAGCCCAATGCATTCCTCCACTTCAACCATCCAACTTGAATTCTGTTGATAATATTCCCATCTATTTCACCAACATTCTGAACAATAGATCCAAGATATCTAAAGCATGTACTCTTATTAATGATTTGATCACCCAAAGTCACAATCCCCTCACTAGGTCTATTGCTACTAAAATTACACTCCATATATTCCATTTTAGATCTACTCAAGCGAAAACCTTTAGACTCTAAGGTTGACCTCCATAATTCAAGTTTACCTTCAACTCTCTCTCTCTCTTATCTTATCAACAAGAAGAATATCATCAGCAAAAAGCATACACCAAGGTACATCCTCTTGCAAATGTCTAGTGAGAACATCCATGACTAAAGCAAAAAGATATGGGCTTAAGGCTGATCCTTGATGTAATCCAACCGAAATAGGAAAATACTTGGTCAAACCACCTTGTGTTTGAACACAAGTAATAGCTCTTGCATACATATCTTTAATGATTTGAATATAAGTATTATTAACTCCTTTCTTTTCGAGAACTCTCCATAGCACTTCTCTTGGAACTTTATCATATGCTTTTTCTAAATCAATAAATATTATATGTAGATCCTCCTTATTCTCTCTATATTTCTCCATCAAACCTCTCAATAAATATATGGCTTCCATAGTAGACCTACCCGGCATGAATCCAAATTGATTTTGAGAAACATTAGTATCACGCTGCAACATTAGTATCACGACATGAATCTATTTCACCATCATTCTGCAAATTTTCAATATTCACCTAAATTTCAGTTACTTAAACAAATAATTTTGTTGAAATATTTTAATCAATGTCAAATAAATTGTCTACTAAAATAGGATAGACACACAACAAGAAGCATTTTTTATTTACCCAAAAGAAATTATGTAAGAATATCCTGCTGTACTTTGTTTATATACTATTTGTTTAATATATCCAGCAGCTCAAACACCCATTCAGCGACCTTCAATCAATCAAGAAATCATGTGATGCAGGACTAATATGCTTGAATGTAAATTGGATTTTGCACGGTGTAATCTAAAGAGCAATTGGTAGATTAAATCACTAACATTTGAACGATAAAATAAAACAAGAGAGGGATGCTTGCGTTTAGGCTAAACCACATGTAATAATGCTAGCACAAACAAATATTTAGAGAATCAAAATGATGCTAACATAGTAGTTGTTCATGCATAATTCCTCGATTAACAATGAGACAAGCAAACATAAAGGAACACTCAAGTAATCCTACGTTTACTAAGCTTTTAGCATGAGGAGCGGCTTAGATCCTTTACGATTTCATCATCACCTACAAGGTTAGGAGAAAGTGAAGTAATTGACGAAATAAGAAGGTTCACCTTAACCGGAGAGGAGTCGTTGTCGGATAGCCGCCACTTGCTTGCCAATAGCAAAGGTGAGGCGGCGTAGGAGGTGAGTGAAGTAGTTGCTGAACGGAGGAGCGTCCGGAGGGGAAGCAGTCGTGAGTCGGCCTAGGATGGTCCACCGTCCCTTCTTCCTCTGATCGTCAATCGTATCCACCAAAGTAATGTGGATCCGATCGAAATATTCTTCGACGGTGTCGTCGAAGTCAAACCCGACGTCGAAGAACGGGGACCGGAGGATGTCGATGTTATCGTCTTCGTCAAGTACCAACCCGTAATCCCATACGGGCACGTCCATTCATGTTGTTGAAGGATGACAAGTAATGGTCGATGAAGCTTTGCTGCCCTTGATGTGTTCTTCCAATAGAGTGGTGATTTCCTTTGAGAATCCAAGGAGAAAGAGGGTGAGGAAGGTGGCCGGCCAAGGGGTGGGGTTGGGGAATTAGGGTTAGGGTTTTGGAGAGGGAAAGAAGTTATTTAAAATCTGAAATTTAATTTCAGATTTTTAGGGAGGAGGGAAGTTGGAAATTGTTTGAAATCAAATCCCAAAGAGAAAAGAGGCTTTAATGGAAGAGAGAGAGAGGGGGGCGGCATAGGGATAGGGGTCGGCGGCTTGCAGAGAGGATTGGGAGAGATTTGGGGAGGGGATTGGGGTTTCTTAATTTAGAATTAGAGAAAAGGAAAGATTTAATTCTCTCCTTATCAATCAAAATTTCAAAAGAAATCAAATAGGAAACTTTCCTAAAATAGTTTTGATAATTTAGGAAAGTATCCTAATTTGAATTTAAATTGAATTCAAATCTTCAATACCTTCCAAATATATTCCCTAATATTTTAGGAAACTCAATTAGAGAGAGAGGAAGGGGTGGGGGACGGGTGGGAGCCGGCGGCTGGTAGAGGAGGGGCGGGTGGGCCGTGGGGGTAGGGGAAGGTGGGGAATCGGTTTGGGGAAGGGAAGGGGGGGAAGGGGTCGGGCCGTGGGTTGGGGGAAGAGGGAAGGAGAAGGGGAGGGGAGGGAGGAGCTAAGATTTAAAACCACGAACCCGACACATCGAAGTTGGTGGGTGATGCACTTCCTTCTCCAAAGGATCTCTCCAAGCTCTCAAACTCACATAAGGATGCAATATGCAGAAATTTTAATAATAATCATTCATTACTCAAAACAGTACTCTAGGGCCTTTAAATAGCCCAAATACAAGATACAAACGAAAAGACAAACATGCCCTCTTGGGCTTACAAACATATCCCTCTAAAGTAAGGGCACAATGGTAAACAAAAATAAAAGACAACAATAATCATAATAGAACTAAAAATATAAAGACTCGATCGTGGCCGTAGATCGACGACCACGTCTCCGATACACTTTCCAAGTGTGGATGTCCTCATCATCATGGTAGATTCTTATGGATGGAATTGCCTGCCATATTTCATCAAAAACAATATGTGCTTCATCGATTTGGCAAGCCTTGCATAAGACTGATTAATGATATGAAATTCCCCACATTTAGAAAAATGTTTTTTCCTCCATCTTACATGAACCGTCCTTTTGTAAGAGCAAACACAACCGCATTGTAGACTTCTTTCTTATAATTGAAGAGATTTATGACATTAATGAGATTTCCATGTTTTGAATAAGTGATGGCACGTGTTTAAATTTGGAGGTATAGAAAATCAGAGTTATGTAGGAGTCATATGGAAGATTAACAAAAAAAAAATGAAAAGAAGCATGGTGGCTTATTGCTCATTGTAAAATAATTACAATGTACAATAGTCTAATTTAGAGTCTTATTGTTAATAGTTTCAAATGGAATACTGAGTTTGTATATTATAAACAGCAAAAATTCTTCACACTGTTGGAGATGTGCAGTGATAGATGTAGAAACAAAGGTAGTGACAATATTGCCAGAAGATAATTTAAGTGGGTGATGCATATGTCGACCAGTTTTGTTAATAGCAAAGTACTGTAGAGAGCCTACTATGTATTCGTAAAATTTTGAATTGGAGTAAGCGGATTCAGAGTTTGTTATAGGTTTGACGGCAGTTGAGATGAGAATATATAGAGATCGGCAGTTGGTCTGTCAGGTCTCTCCAACATTTCACTTGCATATTTGGTTTTATTTGAAATTCTGCGCCTTCATCCATGGGTTTTATAGATAGAGGTCATATTTGACCTTCTGAATTTTTTGAATTAAGCATTACAATTCTTTGATCCATGGGTTTTATAGATAGAGGTCATATTTGACCTTCTGCTTTTTTTGAATTAAGCATCACAATATCTTGATTTTCTTAGTCACAACTTATTAAAAATACTTGTTAAGAGATAGATATATTCTTTCTCCAGTATATGAGCATGAGTTTGATCAAACTTCGTATTGTGGATAACAATTCTAAGGATTCTTTCCCTTTCTAAAAATGTTTGGGCATTGTTGGATGATTATTCTACGGTAACTTCATGTTTTAGTAATTATGCAATTCCATCCCCAAACTTATCACAAGATTGTAGTTCTGTGATTGAATGTATACTTGGCAGATGAAATTCTATTCTAGATTTCATAGATTAGTATAACATATTCATGATCATTAATCTTTATGCAGGTTTAATGATCAATAAAAGTTTTTGGATATCATGTGTTTACGTTTTATAACTTTTCTTTGATTCATCTAAAAATTGATCGAATCTTATTTAGAATTCAACTTTATAGTCTATAAATCCAATCATAAATGCCAACTATTTTGCAAGGACTAATTCATTGACTTTGCACTGGAATACAACATGTTAAACCTCAATAAGAACCACATACCAAAGAACCAACACCAAAATTGCAAGTAAAACTAGTTATGTATATATTGGCAGTGAGAAAGAATTAATGATACTAGAGTTTGCCTTTTTTTTTTTGCTGATGATATTCTTCTTGTTGATTAGACAAGAGAGGGAGTTGATAAAAAACTTGAATTATGGAGGTCAGCCTTAGAATCTAAAGGTTTTCATTTGAGTAGATCTAAAAACAAATACATGGAGTGTAATTTTAGTAGTAATAGATCTAGTGGGGGAATTCTGACTTTTGGCGATCAAGTTATTAAAAGGAGTGCACGTTTTGGATATCTCGGGCCTTTGAAAGCAATGGTGAAATAGATGGGGATATTATTAGTAGAATTCAAGTTGGATGGTTAAAGTGGAGGAATACATTGGGCCTATTGGGTGATAGAAAACTACTCCTTAAACCTAAGGGAAATTTTATAATATGGTGGTGAGACCTACAATACTTTTGGTGCTGAATATTTGTCATTAAAAGAGAATCATAAAATTAAGTTAAGTGTTACAAATATGAGGATGCTCAAGAGGATGAGTGGCTTTACACTTAGAGACACAATGCGAAACAAGAATATATGTGAAAAGTTGTAGCCCCAATAGCATATCAGATTAGAGAGAGTCACCTTAGATGGTTTGGTCACATAAAATGTCGGCCTTCCCTGTTCGGAGAGTAGATATATTCGATCCGACTTATAGTAAGAAAGATAGACGTAACCTAACAAAGCTTGGTTAGAAAGTAATAAAAACGATCTTTATTATTAAATTTAAATAAGAATTTGACTCTTAATATGACACAATGGAGAAAAAGGATTTATGTAGTCCACCCCGTGTAGTGGGATAAATGCTTGTTGTTGTTGTTCTTGTTGGTGTGCTGAAGATTGAATAATGATTTTGATACTAAGTGTCTCGTTTGGAGGCAATGGGATGATTGTTATGATATAAGGAGAAGGGAGCTAATTGTGATTTGTTGGAAATGGATTGATGGGTGTAAGGATGGGATGTTGTGGTGAAGCGTGAGGTTTGGTAGGCTTGCTTCTATGATTTGTAAATTCAATTGGTGGTTCTAATTTTGGTGAGGATTTGTAGGGGGTGCGGGAATGGATAAGGATGGTACGAGAGTAAACGATAAGTGGTTGGTGACCTTAGATGGTTTTGTTGTTGGATTAGAGATGATTTCATAGGGGAAGACTTGTTCATTGAACACAACGTGGAGAGATATGAGCATTTGGTCATTTGTAGGCTTGAGGCGCTTGTAACCTTTGCGTGAAGATGCATACCTCACAAAGACTCAGCTAATTGATTTTGGAGAAATTTTGGTTGTTGCGAGATATGGCAGCTATGGCAAATGTTGACATCAAATATCTTCAAGCATGAGCATAATAGTAGTTTTTAATAGAGAAGGTAGTATGGAGAGACATTTTGAGTATTTGGCAGGGGTGGGGTAGTCTATTAATGAGGTAGACCGTGGTAAGTAGAGGGTCAACCAATAATTATGGAGGTAGATGTGCATAGAGCATGAGAGTCATGTTTGTTTCAATAGTGTGATGATGTTTGCGTTCAGCCACGCCATTTTGTTCTAGGGAATAAAGACAATTGAATTCGTGAAGAATGCCCCATTTTATGAGAGTCGTTGTACATAATGGTTTATGCATTCCCCTTCCCCCATAGACCAGCGTTATTTGATGGAAGTAGAGAATTGGCATTCGACAATTAATTTGAATATAGTTTAAAGATAGCTTCAAATTTTTTTTCATTGGAAATACCTAGCAAAATCTAAAGAAACTTGGCAAAATCTAAAGAAACTGACTACGTCAAGTTTCTAACTCTTTGCTAGTTTACATGAATTACATGATAACACTTTTGTGAGAATACAAAGAGTCAATTTGTTTTTGCACATGCAGAAATAGTAGAAGATATTGGGTGTCCAAGTTGGCAATGCCAAATGATGTTGTCGGATTGTGTGGAGAGTAAAGCATCAGCAAGTATTGGATGCATTTTGGATATATTGTAGATAAGATAGAGGCCTCATAGACTAGGAGCTCTGTGAAGGAAGAGATTGGTCTTCAGGTCCTCAATGTGGAAACTATGAGCATCAACGGAAATTGTAAAAGAGTAACTAGCAGTTATTTCATTGATGGAGAGGAGATTATATGAGAGATTAGTAACATGTAGAAGAGGACTTAAGAAAAGCTTACAGTTTGGGGTAGCTAGAAGTCTTTAGCCTACGTTGGAGAAAGGGATTGTTTGACTATCATTGGTACTAGGGTTGTCAAAATGGATTTTCGGGTCAAATTCGGGTCCAATCTGAAATTGACCAGCTCTTAATACTCCCGACCCAAATCCGACCCGTTTATCTAAACGGGTTAAAATCTCAGACCCGAACCCTACCTTCCACCAATCCGAGCCGGCCCGACCAGACCCGCTGACCTGAAACAAAAGTTGGGAACTTCGCCTCCTTCAATAGTGACAAGTCACAGCATCACGGGAGCTTGCGTCTTTCTCCCAATTTCGTGAGATTCTTCAGCCACCACTACGAACGTCGCCTCCTTCAGTCAACAACGACAGAATCTTACTCAATGCGACGGTGGTCCTTGACTACTTTCTCCCATTTCACGCACTTCTTTAACCAAATCCCATAAATCCGCCATATCCAAGTCAAAACTGGGTTAATTCCGAGTTGGCAGATTGACCCGAACCTGACCCGTTTATTAAACAGGTCAACCCAAATCCAAAATTTTCGAGTTGGATCCACGTAGGGTCAATTTTCAAAACCCCTAATTGGTACCACTTGTCGGTAATATGGTGAAGCATTGTGAAGATGATAGATGAAAAAAATTTAGAATTCGAGAGCACCATTATGGATAATTTTCTATAGTAAGTTGCATGTCGATCATTTTGAAATTTCACACCAAAAATTTGAGTTGTGAGGGGATGATAGGTCTCCCATTCTGAGAGGTGTTAAGTCCAAACTTATTGGATTATCACTAACTGAGGAGCAGAGATTCATGAGAACAATGCTGGGAGGTGATCGAAGTAGGATTACTAAATGACAGGAAGGATGGGGATGGTAGCTCAGTCAGCAAGGAGAAGATACAGTGAGGCTATTAAATCTAATACCATGTTGAATTCGGACACCAAAAGTAGTGAGGGGTTATGTAGAAAAGTAAGAAAAATAAATGAAGATGAGTATAGAAGTCAATTACTCATTGAAAAATGAATACAATGTACAATGATCTAATCTATATGGGCTTGCTACTAATTGTTTAAAAAGAACTAAAGAGTTTGTAATAGACAACAAAGATTCTTCATGCAGTTGGAGATGTGGGGCAATGGATGCAAGAGTAGAAATGGTGGTGACAATGTTGCCAAAGAACAATTTCAAATGCATAGCCTCAGAACTCTATCACGCTTCTTGGGCATACAAGCAACTCCAATGGAGTGTGATCTACACCTCAATCAAATCAAACATGCGCTTGAAATCATAGACAAAATGAGCATAACCAACTCTCAACCTCTATATACTCTCATCTCAACCACTATTAAACCTACAACAAACTTCAAATTAGCTTATGCCAATCCAAAACTTTACAGATAAATAGTAGTATATCTACTGTACCTAACAATTACAAAACCTGATCTTTTATTTGCTGTTAACATACGCTATCATCATATGTTTCACCCACTCAATCAACATTTTCAATTATTCAAATGCATTCTTTGATAAATTAAAGCCAGGGACTATCTCCTGCAACAACCTCAAGCTTCAAATTATAATTAATTTTATAAAAAAATTAAAAAAATACTCGAGCTTCGTTCGAACTCTTACTCTAATTGGACCCGAGGCAGAAAATATACTATCACAGACTATGCTTTTCATGGAAACACTCATTTTATTGTGCAGAAAAAGATAATTGACCATTGCAAGATCATCAATCAAGACCGAATATGAAGCGCTTGCAATGAATGTCACTAACATGATGTGGATACCTCGCCTACTTTAATAATTCAATGTCCCTATCACATCTCTAACACCCTTTTATCAAGACAATATTCCCATACTCTCCATAGCTAACAATCCTGTCTTTCATGCCCATACTAAGTACATTAAAATGTACTGTCATTTCATCCGCAATGGTATCCAATCTAAAGTTATTTAAGTGCTTCATATCGCTTCACAAGACCAATTAATTGATATCTTTAACCAAGCTCTCTCTACAACTTGCTTTACAAATCTATACGGCAAGTTATGACTCTCAAAAGCTTCTCATCTAGTTAGAGGTAATAAAGCCCAAGAGCTATTAGTAATCATAATTATCTTCCATCAATATCGTGCAACTATCTATGTTCCGGTATACATTAATGTATACTTCCAACTGCCTGAAAAAAAAAATCTCCATCATTTATTATAAACAAAAGATATACTACACTTCAAACAAATTAGAATATTGTGTATTATTATTATTTGCTAATGAGTGATAGGCTAATATGCTTCTCATCATTTATTCTACTTATTCCTGTACAGAACTCCTCTCTATTTTTTATACCTCTGAATTCAACAAATCCAACCTTGTAACATTTCACCATCCATAAAGCATAATGTTCAAGCTTCGTCTCATAAGGAAATGACTTCGCGGCAAAAAAATAGATGTTCAACATTTCTTCACATTCACATATCATCATAGCACACTGAAGCATACCTGGAAGTTACGATTCCCCGGCTGGAGTTAAATCTTCAATTTCATCAAAGGAAAAAATAAATTAAAAAAACACAGTTAGGGCTCCCCCAATATCAACAATCGCATGGAACTTATGAGTCGTGAATATAGGAGCAGATATGGGAATGCCGAGAGTCGAGACAGTGACAAGGCCCGCCCTAGGACGTTACACATAGAAGCTAAGGGCATGTTTAGATGTAACCATTAATTTAAATAAGATTTCATAAATACTATAAATTTGAATTTATTAAATCTTATTAAATTTTGATGGTGTTAAATTTTGAAAATTGTTTGATAATAAATTAATTAAATCTTAACAAACCGTAAGAGATTGTTTGGCAATGACATTCAAGATTTAATACGATTAACTCATATGACATCTATCTTTTAAATGAGTTACTTATTAATTTTAATTTTAGTTCACATCAATATATTATAATTATAAAGACTACCATTAGGATATTATTTTAATAACTATTATATTAATAACTTATTTATGTGTTATTTCAATAAGTATTTCAATGATAATTATAATAATAATTTACTACTTAATTATTTAATTATAATTTAAAATTATTAATCATGTAATTATTATTTTTACTACAAATTATTTCATTATTTTTTAAATACTATTTTAATACATTTGTACTTGCTAATTATACTTATAATTGTTTAATTAATCAATTAAATATTCAATTACTAACTAATTATTTTATTAACATTTACACTACTAATTACCTAAGTAATTATTTATATTTTAAATCCTAATAATTCAGCTAATTAAATTAATGATTAATTATGAAATTAGTAATTAATATAATCCTTATAGGGTTGGTTTTCCCGCTTCTCTTCTCTGTTTCTTTGTTGTCGTTTGAGTGAAATAGAGCTTCCCTCTTTGGCTTCACTAGTTCGCATGAGATAGAGCTTCGAACAAGTCACTTGTCATTACCTATATAAGGTTTACTTTTCCTCTTCTGCATTTATTCGTTGTTGTTATGCTTCACGTGAAGTAGAGTTCTGAAAGAGTTGAAGCTTCTCCACCTCTTCCACCTTGTTCTTGTTGGATCGAAAGTCACATCGAGAGCTCGCCGCAAAGGTAACGATATTTCTCCCCTTTCATGCTCTTCTTCGGTTGGATTTACGAAATCCGAAAAAAAATTCGAACTAACAAAATCTGAGATTTAAGGGGAAAATGGCGAAAATGCCATGAAGTAGATATTAGACTTATTGTGAGATTTAATTTTGTATTTTTTGGCGTTTGGTAGGATTAAGCTCAAATATTGCCTAAATATGACCTAAATCCTACATCTAAATAGGCCCTAACTATAACAGCCCATAAATGCAAAAGGAACATATTTGAACAACAAAAAAATGTTGAAGTGAAGCACAACAATGTTGTATTTTAAGCACTGTGGCGCTAGGCTTAAAAGCACAGCGGCGTCAGAAATTGTCGCTGTGACATTTGAGTCTCTGTTCTACAATAATTCTAAATTCAAAATGCGGCGCTGCGGTGCTGGATCAGAGCGTTGCGGCACTAGACCACTAATAGTAATTTTATATATTTTTAAATCTAAATATCCCAGCCATTCCCTCACCCTTTGCTCACTCTCACTTGCTTGGTCGAAAAGAACGGAAGAGAAGAAAGGAAGAGGAGGAAGGGAGAGGAAGACAGGTTTGGTCATTTTTGTCCATCATTCTTGTTACAAAATTATTATATTTGTTGTAAGTGACTAAACTCTTTACTCATGTTTTCGATGATTTCGATTTTTATAAATTTTATCTCTCCTAAATCTGCCAAAAATATATTATCTCTTGATTTCGTAAGTTTTCACCGTGTAACTTTTGGTATGTTATTGATTTGATCATTCCGAATAATTTGTTATAATTTTATTGCACTTTTCACCAATTAAAAAGTGTATATGAATGTTATGTGAAAGTAGGAAAAATGTATACTAAAAACGAGTTAAAAAGCAATGTACTATGACTTGATATGATAAACTGAAATGTTTGATATGTTGAAATGATTGATATGAACTAGAATGTAGTACTAAAATGTGATACTTGAATGAGATAATGATCTAATAGAAAGAATGTAATGATTGATATCAGATATACATGATATGAGAATCCCACGTGATACCCTCAAGATTCATTGATTCACTGATGGAGTCATAAGGAGCCGGAGATTGATTAGGAATTATAAGGAGTCGGGGCAACTGATTCACTTGATTCATTGATGAGTGTTATAAGGAGTTCACTGATTGGGAGTTATAAGGGACAACTAATCGGGAGTCATAAGACAAGAGCAAAATCAAGATACCATCATCTGAACATCTAATATAGAGAATATTGATATTGATCACAGTATTGATACTGACTATTGTTATGATAATGTTATTGATATTGTTACTACTTATTGTTAATAATTTTGGATACATAGTTTTCTTATACGATTTACAACATATTGTTTCATATTGTTTCTGTTGTGTCTTACATTAATTTCAGTTATAAGATTTCGATTACATGTTGGACTATCTACTTGCTCTATGGTTTTACACAAGGTTGTAAAAATCAGATCGGACAACAAACTGAGAAAAATAGAGGTTCACAGTTTGAATGTTCAACCGGGGTTGAACCAGATGATGCAATAAATACTAATTTTATTAAAATATAACATAATTAACATAATAATTAAGCAATCATTTCAAATGTGTGACAAAACATTAAACAAAATAAATAATTATGAAGCATAAAATATGAATAAATATATTCTTCTTGAAATTAAAGACATTAAATACCAAGTAATTTATGTTTACCACATTCTTCTTCTTGATAGAATATATTCAGCTAAATTTGAACATAAACATTCAGTCATAGCTTTGCAGAAACAAAAAAATTTGATCATGGCTTTCTTGTGATTGATTTTCACTCAACTTTACTATAGATGCATATAGAAACTGCAAAATTGCAATTAACAATTAACTATTGCACACCCTTAATTAAAATTTACATCTAAAACACTCTAGGGTGTTTATAACACTTTATTATTGCGTAAATGAGTAAATCTCTAGGGTGTGCTTTAAGCAAATATCAACTTTTATAATTAGAGGGTTTTGTTCATGTAATGATCAATAAAGGACTGAATTGAACTGAGTGTTGCAAGTTTTTTTTTTTTTGGACAATGTTACAAGTTATACAGCAGAAATAAGCACATCACGAGCTAAGGAAAGAAATGTGCTAGAGATCAGTGAGTTTATTTTTAATAAATTTTTCCAGCTGAGTGATATGAAAATCACTTCTTAGAAAATTCATTAATAACCCAACAATTGAAGTAATGTGAGATCACTTTTAAGTATAAGCTTTACAACAAATGAAATAAATGTAAAAGAATGGAAGCTCGATAACTCAAGCAAGTAATAGAAGATTTTTTTTTTCCTTGTTAAATAAATCTTACATTTACAGTTGTTAGCCGCGGTGATGAGTAGCTGTGAAGGCATGTGTAGTGTTCAGAACTTACAAAGCTTGTAGGGAAATGTTCAACTGCTTCTTCCCTTGTTCACTTCTCTCGCACCCACCACTAGAGGAAGAAGAGAACTGTAGCAATCGCTATTATCGATTCTATCCCGGGGCAATGAAGACCGAATGCTCTCTTTTTTTTTTTTTGGGAATCAGACCACACGCAAGCCCTCAAACTCCCTCAATTTCACCTATTTTATCTCTCCCTCTCTCGCTTTTTCTCAGAAAATGAAATCTCCCCCTCGCTCTCTACCCTATTTCGAATGCCGTTAGGAGTTGAGCTCACTGAGTTCGCCAATCATGAACTAAAAACCTAGGGCGAGAGGGGGACAAATCGGACGCAAGCGAAAACGAAACGGTGGAATAAAATAGTATTTACATGTGCAAACATTTGTTTTGAACCGCAAGGTTCCTAAGAACCGATGCCTATTTCCTGTTAGACTGGCCGAGCGGACGGTTTATTCTCGGTTTGCTTCGAAAATGGTTATGAGAATGAGCAGAACAGGCCGACCGATCGGCTCATGGTTCAAATTGTTAAATCAGCCTGTCCGGTCTAATTTTTAAAAAAAATGATTTTACATGGTTACGGATAACGATAAGAATCCTATGATATGAGGTTTTGGACAGTGAGCATAATTTTTTTTTTCGACACTTTTAGTTTATTGTATAATCATATATAATAATTGATTGACCCTTTTGTATCATGGCTATTGTATACATAACATTTTGAGCTTATAATAATTATACATTGATGAATATAAATGCAACTATATTTCTTTCCATTGTTTATATGGAATTTGTGAGCTCTGGTTAAATGGTTGAAAAGAAAAAAAAATACAAATCTTCCTATTTAAATCTTGGGGATAAACAAAATGGTACCAGAGAAGTTGTTGAAATAATTGAAATGTAATGAGAGCTTATGAGCATAATAGAAATGAAATTATGTTTTGCATTCATGAATACTTGTTGCACACATGATTCCATATGCATCATATCTTAAAGTTTTGTTTAATTGTTCAAGCACATGGAAAAAGAATCCAAGTGGGAAAGAACTATCGATTAAATAGAATACTGGAGCAATTTCTGTTACACTTGAGGGTGTATTGAGGGTGTATTAAACTTTGTTGATATAATTGATCAAATGGTTAGTGAAAAATTGGCTAAATAGTTTGAACAATAACTTTTTGAATAGAAACGTCCACCCATTCCCATTAGGAGAATGGGTGAAGGGAGCAAGAAAAAGATTATGAAAGCCTTTGCTTCACAAAGTGTTTGGTACTATAAAAGAAGGCATGCAGGCCAGTGTTATAGAGTGACAGGGCTATGTTTCAGGTTTGGAGTCTTAAGCATAAGATGATGCATTGCTCAGTACCTAGATATGGGCAAGAGGTTGTTCAGACTGGTGAAGGAATTGTGAGTAGTGTTGCTCCATCTCGACAGGAGATGCCTGATGGTTTTGCTAGCATACATGAGTATTTCACTAGTATGATTTTGCATTATTTGATTAGTTACAAGCTAAGTTTTTTATATAATTATAGGATCAATTTTGACGCGATATCACATTTATATGTATTTACACATCGATTAACTGTGTTTTCAAAATGTTATTTTGAGCATGTCTTTCTTGAATTGATATAGAAATATCGAGGATGATATTTTCTAAAGGTGAGAAGATTGTAACAGCCCATAAGTGTAAAATGAACATATTTGAATAATAAGAAAATTTTAAAGTGGAGCGCAAAGGCACTGTATTTTGAG
This sequence comes from Dendrobium chrysotoxum, assembly GCA_019925795.1. Lineage (NCBI taxonomy): Eukaryota > Viridiplantae > Streptophyta > Magnoliopsida > Asparagales > Orchidaceae > Dendrobium > Dendrobium chrysotoxum. The sequence goes on from CM034308.1 coordinate 18,933,073, forward strand.
TGTTGCGGTGCTAGGCTCAAGAGCACAACAGTGTCAGAAATCACCGACACGGTGTTTAAGTCTGTGTTATACAGTAATTTTGAATTCAGCATGCAACACTGCGACGTTGGGTTAGAGCGCTGTGGCACTAGGCCTTTAACAATTTTTTTATATATATTTTAATCTAAATATCCTTGTGATTCCCTCACCCTCCGCTCACTCTCGCTTGCTTGCCCAGGAAGAAAGAAAGAGAATGAAGGCAATGAAGGGAGAGGAAATCGGGTTTTAGATATTTTTGTCAGTCATTCATGTTATGAAAGCTGTTTTATTTGTTGTAACTAAAATCTTATTTCTATTTTTAATGATTTTGATTTCTATTAATGCATGTGACTCCAATATCGACATCGATGATACTCTATATTAAGACTTTAAGCCAATCACATCTTATAAGTAACTTAATCAACAAATGCAATAAACCTGCATTTCTGTTTATGAGATGTTTGTTATCATTGATATTGTATCTAAACAGTGATAATATTTTTTGGGCTCTTGCTTCACCATTCAAGCAGACTCGAGATGTATAAAAGAAATTATAACTTAACTTATGTGACACCGCCAGGTTCAGCATCTGGATTGACCTGTTCTGACCCGATTAGAAAAAGCCTCAATAAGAGGATTTGGGGAGGAATAAGAAGATTTTTAGCTATTTCAGGTCATTTTCAGCCGTCAACCTAGTTCAAAAAGTTGTTTGGATCGAGGTAGGTCACTCTACGCCTATCTCAATTTTAAAAAATATGAAGATTTTATCAAAAAATTTAATTTAATTTCTATTTTTGTTATCAAAAAATAGAGATAATTTTGCACTGGTAAAACTTTCACTGCGTAATTTTTATATGTTAAAAAGATTGAGATTTTAAAAACTTTCAATATTTTTTGAAAATTTATACCATGGGTTTTGAAATTTATATAGTTTTTATTTAATATAAAATATAATACCGACTCTAAAAAATATTATTGTACAATTAAAGTATTAAAATAGTGCTCTTCAAGATCCTAGATAATTTGGTTATTTATTGAAAATATGCATTTTTGCTAAGTAGGATTTTGTAATGTCTACCATTATAGAAAATTATGCAATCTTGATACATGCTCAATTAAACTTTAACTGCTATAATATGATGAAAAATATACATATATGATTAAATTATATCGATTGGGAGAGATAAGGGGCTAGAATCCTTTGATATTCTACAAGTGTCAGAGAATATTTTTGTGCTTATGAGGCATATTTTAGTGGCTATAAGTCATATTTTGGTGCATACGGGCATATTTTGGTGTTATAATCACAAAATCATAAAAGGGAGTCATAAGGGGTCAAAATCCTTTGAGATTATGTTTGAATCTGAGAAATGTGATATGAATTGCTCTATAATATGAATTATAATTTATTTATCAATCGCTTAATAATATTATTTAAATAATTGAATAACTACTATGCTCTTATTATATTTCTCAATAGAGCAATCTATTAGACTGCATTTAACTGCTTCTAAATAGTTAGCAAAATGTTTAATAAAAGAATTTAGAAATTTAAATTAGTTTGTGCGGCCTGTTAAGTTATTATAGCTCACTGTGATTTTAGTTCTGATTTTTTAGGATCTAAAAAGGGAAATAGTTGATTGATTAGTAGTTTAGGATTGATCAGAGTTGATATGTATTTCTTTTATTGATTTTATACAATTATGGCTAGTTTATTATATAGTTTTGTAGCTTATGCATGTACACATGTACTGTAGTATAGATATATTTTGATGAAATAAAAAAATCTTGTGAATGAGTTTATTTTTAGTATTTGAATATTTTAGTAGCTTTGTAGTCTATAATTTATTTAAAAAGAATATTGGAAAAAATCTGAAACATTCTAAAATTATATCTTAGGATTTACCTGTCACAGCTCAACTCAATAATACTTATCCTGGTCGGGTTAGATCGTGACAAACTTTTGTGGTATCAGAGTAAAATTTTGAAGTGGATCATAAAGAAAATTGAACTATAAGTCAAAATGGATAGTTTTAAGTCTATCTAGGTGTTTGTTATTGTTTGTTTAATGTACATATATGTTCATTTATTAATTCTTTATGATTATGGATCCACCAGACCTAGATATGGCATATGGGCAGAGTGGTAGTTAGACAGCTTTTACATATAGTACAACTCTAATAGTGGGTTTTGATACAATTTTGTAGTTTACTAATATGATAGCCTAGATGATGGGTGAGGCACATAGCAGGGTTCCTACTGTGAGATCTGATAATATAGATAAATATTTACATATGTTTATGAGATTGAAGCCTCTGAGATTTGAGGTACTGTTGAGCCTAGAATAGTAGAGGACTGATCGAGGAGACTAAGAAGACATTTGATGGTATACGTTGTCCTCCTGAGAGGAAGGTACCATTAGCAGTCTTTTTGTTAAATAGCATGGATGAGCATTGGTGGATGGGCCAATATGAAGAGAAATTTCTAGAGAGATTGAATTCTCTAATTAGCTGAGAGGAGTTTTCAGATGTGTTCGGAGTCTGATTTGTACCACCTTCTGTACAATAGTAGATACAAGAGACTTTTCTGAGACTAATTTAGGGGAGTATGGCAATTATGCATTATGAGATAGAGTTTATTACTTTGACTAGATATGTTCTACAGTTGGTTAGCACTCCTATGGAGAAGTGCTACAAATTTCTAAGAGAATTTTGAGATAGTCTAATACATCCTCTAGTGTCATTTCACATTTTTAATTTCTTTGAGCTTATAGAGAGAGATCCTATAACAGAGAATGATCTGATGGCTACTTAGTAGTGGTGGACTGTTAGTAAGAAGAGGTTCAGTTGTGAGACTTGTGGTAGTGCTTTTTTAATAAAAAGAGTAAATTTGCACCTGGAGTTTCCAGGAGAGGTGGACAATCAGTATATTCAAAAGTCCCTACCAGTGGCACTGCAAATTTTGGTTTTATTAATGGGACACATGTGTGCCAGAGTTATGGCAAATATCACTTTAGTCATTGTTATAGAGTAACTGGTTAGTGTTTCAAATACAAACATATGAGACACAGGATGGCTGAGTGTCCACAAGCAGGGTTTGACTAACGATCTGAGCCAAGATTTGAGAGTTCTATTAGACCAGTAGGGAGATTGAGGATAGTTTCACTTTGTACGTTTATTAAGGGCTCTGCTAGTAGAGGTAATGGATCTAGTTCTGTGGCAGGCAAACCATCTGACAGTGATCAAAGAGAGTCTGGTAGTATTATTGTTCCAATTTCAGTTTAATCATGGGTATACAGTTTGACTCAATATGAGGCTCATGATGCTTCATATATTGTGATAGGTATGATTTATATTTCTGAGCATCCATATCATATTTTATTCAACTCTGGAGCTAGTCACATTTATTCATGAATATTTTTTGATTTACTACATTTACCTTTAATTGTACTACATGTTTCTCTTTTTGTTACCTTATTGACTAGAGATAAGATGATTGCCAGTAGATTTTATTTCTGTAATATTAAGATTTTTGATAATAAGTAAAAATCTAGTTTGATTTTATTACCCATTTTCTCATATGATGTTATTTTGGGTATGGACTGAATGAGTCGATGTGAGGTTCAGATTGATTACTTTAAAGAAATGAGTTACTTTATTTTTGGGCAGTGAAAATTATGTATTTCAGGGAGCTAAAGGTGTTTTTTCTTGTCTTATTTCTGCTGTGAAAGAAGAGATTATAGAAGAAGGGTTGCATAGTATTTCTAGCATTAGTCTGGGATAGGAGTATAGATTCTGGTTCTCTTTCTGATGTTCTGATAGTACGGGAATTTATAGATGTATTTCCTAAGGAGTTAGTCAATTTGCCTCCAAAGAGAGATATAGAGTTTTGTATTAATATATTTTTGGGTATGGCCCCAATATCTAAAGCTCTGTATAGGATGACACCTATGGAGCCCTAAGTTGAAAGTTCAGCTTCAGGAGTTAGTTAACAATGAATTTGTTTGTCCTAGTGTGTCTTCGTAGGGAGCACCTATTATATTTGTAAAGAAAAAGGATTGTACGATGTATGTGTATTAACTACAAGGAGTTGAATAAAGTTGTTATCAAGAATAAGTATCATCTGCCATAGATTGATGATTTATTCAATCAGCTTACTAGATCTTCTGTATTTTTAAAGATTGATTTGTGATATGGATACTATCAGGTGAAGGTGAGAGATGTAGATGTGATGAAGATAGCTTTTAGTATGAGGCATAAACAATTAAACACTATGAGTTTTTAGTCATGTCTTTTGGGGTGATGAATGCACCAGCCGTCATTATAAATCTAATAAACATAGTGTTCAAAGATTTTTTGAATCAGTGTGTTATTATTTTCATAGATGACATTCTGGTTTATTCTGCTTTTGAGGAAGATCATGCAAGACATCTGAATATTATTTTGAAGACTGAGGCAACAACAGTTACATGCTAAATTCTCCCAATGTGAGTTCTAACTAAAAAGCTTTTCTTTTCTGAGGGCATATGGTGAGTGGTGTTGCTATCTCTATAGATCCTCAGAAGGTTCAAGCTGTTATTGAAAGTTCGGGAGGGGTGTTAAACCCTAAAGAACTAGTCTCAAGGCTAACCAAGAGAGGGGGGATGAATTGGATATTTAAAAACTTCTTTAAATAAAAAGAAAAGTTATTTTATATCTTGCAGCAGAAATGAATTAAATCAATACTAAAAAGATAAATCAGAGATTTCACCCGAGCAGTTAATCACAGTAAAATAAAGTACAAAAAATAATCAGAAAGAATATATCAGATTTATAGTAGTTCGATCCACTATGTCCACTCCCCGGAGGTACCCTCCGAGTATTGCACTACACCTTTAGTGACTCTCCTTTAGCCTCCACATCTAGGCGGAGAAGCCATTATAAAATCACTTCCACTTTCCCCGGTGCGGCAGAGTAGCCGGGTCTTTTGACACCAAAGAGATCTTCTTCTTCTCAAAACTTTCCTCGAGACGACCCTTGAATCTAATGGTACTTAGGTGCAAGCTTGCCGGAGCAACCGTATGAAACCCCCTCACACTCCCTCCAAAATCCCCCTTCCAAGGCTCTTCTCCCTCTCAAGCTCCACTCTTTCCATTCTCCCTTTCAAGCTCTCTCTTCAAGTTTTCTTCAAAAGAAACGAAGCCGCAATGGCTACCAAAAGACACTTTCAAAGTCTTGGACAAGCCTTAAATAAAGGGCCTTAAAAACCCTTACAAATCAATTTTGGTGGCAACGATCATCCAAGATGATCGCAGAATCGTCCAAGATGATGTGCTCATAAAGAGGGCATCAGAAAACTCTAAAAACTCAATTCTGCCACCAAAGATCATCCAGTATGATCTCAGAATCGTCCAGGACGATGTGTTTAAAAAGAGGGCTTCAGAAAATCCTAAAAACTCTATTCTGCCACCAAATATCGTCCAGTACGATCTCAGGATCATCCAGGACGATGTACAGAATTTAACCTGATAGTCCAAGATGATCACCTGGACAATCCCCTGGATGATCAGTTCAAATTTGCACAGATCGTCCAGTACGATATTGGGGATCGTCATGGATGATTAGAAGAAAAATTATGGTATTTCATCTTGAACGATTTAGGAAAATTAGATATGTAGACAAACATCATCCAATACAATATACAGATTATCCAGGATGATCTGATTGAATAATTTAATTATAATTAGTCTCTTAATCACATGATCAAATTAGGCAGTATTAACATTAATCGTCCAGGACGATCTAAAATAAAAATTGAATTTTAAATCCTTGCCTAAATTATCATTGGCGGTAATTTTCTAAGATCATAAAGGATCGTCCTGGATAATATATATCATCCAGTACGATTAGTTCAATGAGCTGATCAACCTGGACGATCAAAATCATCCAGTATGATTAGTTCAAAAATTAAACTTCTAATTTTGACTAGATCTCACTCCCTTGAGTGTGTGTATGAATGGTCACCAAGCTAACAAACATATTTACATGACTCAACTCAAGAAATCAAAAATTACATTAATGAATATTACACACTGTTTACAACATAACCTATTCTACCCAATCTTGAGCTCTGATTCTTCGTTGGATGGTGTATGGTGTTCCTAAAATATTAGTATACACACAAACAAGTATATAATAAAAATACTATGAGACATAAAGATGTGAGTCATAATGTTTGTTATCATCAAAAATATAAAATCATGAGTTCGAGTCGTAACAGTTGCTAAGTGGCTGATTCCTACTACTATATTTACGGTACACAATTTTTTGGGTATGGCTGGGTATTATGAGATATTTGTGAATGGATTTTCTTATATTTCTGCACCTTTGATGAGATTAGCTAAAAATTAGTAAATTTTATTTTGTCACTAAATTGTGAGGCCAATTTTTAAAGATTAAAGGATTGTTTGACTTATGCTCAAATTTTGGCTCTTCCTTCTAATATAGGAAAATTTCAGGTATTCAATGATGCTTCACTGAGAGGTTTAGGATGCATTCTGATGCAGCACAGTAGATTGATAACCTATGCTTAAAGATAGTTGAAGCCATATTAGAGGAACTACTTGACACATGATCTGGAGGTAGATATTGTTGTGTTTGCTTTAAAGATATAGCGGTATTACTTGCATGGAGTTAGGTGTGAGATCTTTACTAATCATTAGTCTAAAAATACATATTTACTTATAAAGATCTAAACCTAGGTCAAAGGAAATGACTTAAGTTGATTAAAGACTAAGATATAACTATTTAGTATCAACTTTGTAAGACTAATGCGGTGGCAGACACTCTGAGCAGGAAATCTTTTGAAGTTTCATTTCTTCATCTTAATTTTGATAAGTCTTTGATTTGGGATATGGAGAGATTATAATTAGAGGTAATTTCTTCTATTGATTGGGAATATTATATATTGACTTAGATGATTATTCAGCCTTCTTTATAAGAAAGGATTCATTAATCTTAGAAGTCACATATAGAGTATCTGAAGTTGATTAATTTGATTAAATCTAGTAAAAAATTAAAATTATGCACATCTAATTTTGGTATTATATTATACAAGAACAAATTATGGGTTTCTATTTTTGGCGATCTAAGAAGAGTGATTCTGCAAGAGTCTCACTATTCATGTTATTTTATTCACCCATGAAGCAACAAAATGAAAAATGATTTGAAAGATATATTTTGGTGGCCTGGATTAAAGAATGATGTGGAAGATTTTGTATCAAATTGTGAAATCTATCAGTTAGTGAAGACAGAACATTAGTAAGTGGGAGGTCTTTTGTAGCTATTATCCAATCCAAAGTGGAAGTGCAAAGAGGTGATTATAAATTTTACTATGGGTTTCCCCAGGTTGAGACAAGGATATGATGTTATCTGAGTTATTATTGATCGACTAACGAAGTGTACATATTTCTCTGATTGAATACCATATTTCTACAATTTTTTGTTAAGTGTAGGTATGACTTTAGGGGTGTAAGTGAGCCAAATCGGCTCGAGCTTGACTCATTTATGAGCTCGCGAGTCATGCTTATTGAGCTCATGAATCGAGTTCGAGTAGAACTTTGAGCTCGACTCATTAACAAACTCGAGTTTGATCCTCACTGTGTTCAGCTCGATGACTCATGAGCTGGCTCGATTACACGACGTAAGAGGTTGGTGCGGTGTACGGGCAGGAAGAGCAGCGGGCAATCTAGTTGTGAATGCGCATGCTTCCACTTGTGCGAACTAGATAGGGAAAGTTAGGGGACGAATGTTAGGATTAGCCTCATGCTCTCCACCCGCATTCCTTCGTTCCGCCCATCCGATGCTTCGATTCATTCGCTTCGCCTCTTTTGTGTGAACACTAAGCGGGAAACCTAGACAAGCTGGCGAGAAAGCTCAAAATTGGGCGAGAAAATAAAAATCGGGCTGGGAAACCTAGGTAAGCGGGTGCAAAATCGAGCAGCTCGAAAAGCTCGTTAAAGTGTCGCAAGTCGAGCTTGGCATTTGACTCATGAGTCGAGCTCAAACACCCCCTGACTCGAGCTTGACTCGACTCATTTGCACCCCTATATGGCTCCATACGAAGCTCTGTATGATAGAAAGTGTAGGACTTCTTTGATTTTTAGAGAGGTGGGTGAGAGACATCTGATTGGGCCAGTCTTAGTTGATGATGTTATTGAAAAGATTCATTTAATCAGAGATATATTGAAGGTTGTACATGATAGGTACTGACAGTATTTTGATGCTAAACATCGGGTTGTGGAATTTCATGTAGGAGATTTTGTATATGCGAAGATCAGGCCAATGAAAGACATTAATAGATTTGGCAAGGAAGGAAAGTTAGGTTCAAGATATGCTCGACCATTTGAAGTTTGAAAAGATTGGGAAAGCCGCTTAAAGGTTGCAGTTGTTAGATCATAAGTCAAAAATTCATAATATGTTTCACGTGTTACTATTGAAAAAATGGATTTTGATTCTAGAAATAGGATATCTCCGAAGACATCTAACTACATCCGAATCTGAGCTACAAGAAAGAACCAGAAAGGATTTTAGCCTATAATATCAGAAAGCTAAGGAGTAAATAGATTCCTATGATTAAAATTCAGTGGAAGAATATGATTGAAAGAGAAGCTACTTGGAAAAAAGTCTGAGATGCGATAACTACATCCTGATTTATTTTTGTGATATGAGATCTGAGTTTTGAAATGTTAAGGATGATATTTTTCTGAGGTGGGGAGAGTTGTGACACTCCAGGTTTATCATTTGGATTGACCTATTCTAATCCGATTAGAAAAAGTCGAAAGAAGAGGATTTTGGGAGGAAGATAAGAATTTTTTAGCCGTTCAGGTCATTTTCAGCCGTCGACCCAGTTCAGAAAATTATACGGATCTAGATAGGTCACATTACACCTATCTCAATTTTAAAAAATACAAAGCTTTTATCTATTTTTTCAATTAAATTTTTATTTTTATTACAAAAAAGGACATAAATTTGCACTGATAAAAATTTCACTGTGTAACTTTTTATATATTATAGCAATTGAGATTTTGAACACTTTTAATATTTTTAAAAAATTTATACCGGGGTTTTGAAATTTATACAATGTTTATGAAATCGAAAATAATTCGGACTCTAAAAAACTAATATTGTACAATTAAAGTCTTAAAACAGTATTCTTTACAATCCTTGATAATTTGGTTATTTATTGAAAATATGCATTTTTGCTTGATAGGGTTTACAGTTGTCTATCGTTATAGAAAGCTATGCAATGTTATCACATACTCAATTATAATTTAACTGCTATAATATGATAAAAATGTACATATGTGATTAAATTATATCTACTGGGAGAGATAAGAGGTCAGAATGTTTTGAGATTTTACATGTATCAAAGATTATTCTGGTGCCTATAAGACATATTCGTATGGTTATAAGTCATATTCTGGTGTCTACAAGCATATTTGTAAGCACAAAAAAGGAGTCATAAGGGGTTAGAATCCTTTGAGATTCTGTCTGTGTCTGAAAAATGTGATATGAATTGCTCTATAATATGAATTGTAATTTATTTGTCTACTTAGTAATGTTATTTAAATAATTGAATAACTGTTATTCTATTATTATATTTCTCAGTATAGTGATATATTAAACAACATTTAACTGTTTTAAATATTCAGCAAAATATTTAAAAAAAGAATATGAAATTTTAGATCGGTTTGTGTGGCCTGTTGAGTTATTATAGCTCACTGAGATTTTGCTTCTAGTTTTGAGGATTTGAGAAAGAGATGGAGCTGATTCGTTAGCAGTTCAGGACTGATTTGAGTTGATATGCATTTTTTTTGTTGATTTAATATAGTTATGGTAGTTTATCATGCAATTTTTTAGCTTATGCATATAGCCATGTACTATAATATAGATACATTTTAATGAAATAAAAGAAATCTTGTGGATGGATTTATTTTTAATATTTAGATATTTTAGTAGCTCTGTAATCTATAATTTATTTAAAATAAATATTGGAAGAGAATTTGAAACATTCTAAAATTAGATCTTGGGATTTGTCTGTCACAAGTTATACAAATACCAGTGTGATGTTGTTTCCCAAAGAAATGACTCAATTATGAATGTTCAATCGAGTATAATTTTAGCTTATCTTAAAAATTCACTAAGGTGTTATCTCAAGATGATGAGATGGAACTCTCAAAATAAACTACATATTGTCTTAACACTCTATTCACTTCCCCCATTCATGTAATAATATAATATAAATTGTAATAATAGATGACCTAAGAACTCTAGCAATTATAGTACTAGACGGCCACCGTTTAAGGCTATCATCAAAAGTATTCCTATATCATAGCTATGAATTCCTTTGACCTTTTGCAACATTACCACTTCGATGTTATTGGAGGACAATATAATAACTTCATACAAATAAATATTGGACACAACCTTAGCAAAACATTTAATGATTTTGTACAAACTTGCCAATCTATCATGTAACCAAATATGAACCATTAGTAGCTTCTAATTGACTCCAACCTTTGGCTATTACTGCAACTACTTGGGTAGATCTCTCAATGGGTTTCATCATTAAACTCACACCCTCATATAGGAATCCATAATGCTGGCACTAACTTCTTTGACTGGCCAACTCACATGAAAACAACCTCAACCACCATTGCATTTATCACTAAAACTTGCAAACTACACTACATTAAAAAACCACCATCTTTTGATCGTAATTAAATTTTCATGAGTAACTTTTTGGTTAGGACTATTTATAGAATTGAGAACAACATTACATTTTAGATTTGCACATCCATTTTGATGACTAAATTGCAGTTAATAGTAGGAGCCTAGAGCAATTTTTGTGATGGTACATTATGGAAAATCCATAATAATTGCCTTCCTACCACTGGTAGAGTTGCCCAATACACTTTGTTCTGCACCTAAATAAGAAAGTTGTTTTTCCGATCCCATTATAGCCATCTTCATGGTCCCATTCACCCACTCATCAGTTGCAAATTTAGATGATATCTAATTGTAACACTTTTATGATATCCTTTGGAATCTCAATGACAGTCTCAATCGCACCAACAACTACATAAAACAAATGGAGAACAATATACATTGGATTTAGAATGTAAAGTGGGTGAATTGGTGTCAGTCAATTTGCATCCATACTAACAAGCATCAACACATAATGACACAATTCCAAAGTTGCTTGTTGTTAGTATAACCCATTTCCAATCCTTGAATGTATCAATAACATCACATATCAAAACTTCTAATATAATATTAAATACATCTAATTTTTCACATTTATATGTCAAAATCATCATGTGTGAACTATAATTTACATCCTACACCACTACCGCTAACTTCCTGGCATAGCCATAACTCATCCAATCCGAGTTAATCCTATGATCCTGTCAAATTCTTAATTGTATAAGCTCTACTTGGTAACATCTTGCCCAATGGTCTAACATGCCCTTAGATGAAGCAACACGGGTTAATCATGATGATCAATACATTCTAGTCGCTAACGTGTGGACTGAGGACAAGTTTGCTCTTTTAAGGGTAATGAGAATTGATATGAACTCGACGTTGGACCAACCCACTGTAAGCATGGCTGGGTGATGCAACAAGGCCAAATGAAGTGCAAAACCAAAAATTTGACAATTGAAGGTCTCGCACGCATCTCGATGCACCGCGATGAGATTTAAGTGAAATTTTTAAAGTCATCGGAATTCGACACAAATAATTTTATAAAATTCTACGCAAAATTCTGAGTGAATTGGTATATAAAACCTATATCTAATTTCGCTTAATTTGAATTCAGAAATCTCAATATACCTAAAATACCCTTAATAAGTAGTAAAGTGGGAATGTTTTAAGTGAGGACAATTTGGTCTTTAGCAAATCCTTTTCCCCTAAGTAGAGAGGACCGAACCCTCTCCCTCATTATTTCGGCTGAACCAAACGCAAGAAGGGAGAGGAGGCGGATGCAAGAGGTGGCGGGAGGCGCATGGGCAAGGCTCCGGCGATGATTTTTCGGCTAGGAAATTAGTGAAAATCGAAGAGGAGGCTAAGGGAAGACTAAGGTAAGCATTACAATCTAAATTTTCCCTCATATTCTCTAGATTTTAGGAAAGAGAAATTCTTGGGTTTTGCAAAAACTCAATATTTTCTTACAAAATCAATAGGGTTGTTGACCCTGATTTTGGTCCAAACCTAGGCCAAGGAGTTGACCTGGTCAAATTTGACCAGGCTAGACCCCAGGACCCATCCCAATGGGTTCAGGGAGTCAAGCCAAGTCTGTTGAGCCCAGACCCAGGCCCTGGGTCAACCTGGGTTGGCCTAATAGACCCATATAGGTCTAAACTAGTTTAAATCAGATCCAAGCCCAACCCAAGGGCTTCAAGGCTCATACCCCTCTTCCCTTGGACCCATTTGACTAGGGTTGACCAAGTCAACCCTTGACTTAGTCAACCCAAGCCATCAATAGGTCAAAATGACCTATTTAAGACCCTTTAAGGCCCTTAAAACAATTCCTAATCAACTCCAACTCAAACCACGGCCAAATCAAGGTGGTTTCCCTCCTATTTGACGCCCCTTTCAATCCTAGCCGTAGATCAACACCCTTTGGCTTTAAATACATGTTTTAGGGTTTGGAATAGGGACCTTTTTTTGCTCTTCCTCTCAACCTAGTTGCTCCCAACCCGAGAGATCTTGAGTGTGAGCTCCCTAGGTCTTCTCCCACCCTTCCCTACTCAAATCCACCGTCAAACACCCGCCGGCGGTGAGCTTTCCGGCGAATCGAGGTGAAATCCCTCCCAAGGTGTTTTTCGTTCGATCCAAGGTGTATTTGGCCACGACTTCTTCTACAACTAGGAGCGTGGACAGTCTACAAGTGCATCAAGCCCAAAAATTCCTAAATCCATCGAATATCTTGGGTAAAATCTCAAACCCTAGTTAGATACACTTAGGGTTAAATGGCTTGGTCATTAGCACATTTTAAACCGTAAAATCACTTCCATATTGATGATCTTCATGTTTAGAGCTTAAGGCTCAATTTTCATGCGATTTGATCCATCAGATCGAGAGAACGAGGCAAAAAATGAGATCTAGGGCTCGGTCTACGTAAACCGAACGCTGTGTCGAACCCAGACCGTTGATCTCGCGATCAACGGTTCGGATTCGTTCATTCCGCGGTCTCCATCCGACCGTGAATCCGATCCCGCCAAACTCAGCTTCGTCCGGCTAGATCTGGGACGTTTGTTCCGAAAGGCGGATGATCCGACGGCTCCCCGCGGCCGCTGATGCGGCAAGTGAAACCGCGTCCCGCGGTTTCGATTGCCGCAATCATGCGGCAATCATTGCCAGCGTGCGCCGCCATGCAATGATTGGCCGCGGTTAGCGCGGCCAATCCTAAGCTGCCACGTGTCAGCGCCGCCGCCGCCCTTTTATTATTATTATTATTTTAGTTTATTTAATTATTTTAAATACTTTTTAAATCAAAATTAGTTAATTAATTAATTTAGACTAATCATACATATATTTATTATTATTATTATTTTTATTTTTATTATTTTGTATTATATTATTATTATTAATATTTTACTTATAATTATAATAATAATAATAATAATTATAATTATTATTATTATTATTATTACTTTAATATTATTATTATATTAATAATATCATTATAATGATTATTATTTTAATATTATTAATTAATAATAATATTAATTACTTTAATATTATTATTATATTAATAATATCATTATAATGTTATTATTTTAATATTATTAATTAATAATGATATTAATTACTTTAATATTATTATTATATTAATAATATTATTATTTTAATATTATTAATTAATAATAATATTAATTACTTTAATATTGTTATTATGTTAATAATATCATTACTATTATTTTAATGATATTATTATATTAATAGTATTATTAATATTCTAATATTATCACTATGCTAATAATAATATTATTTTAATACTATCATTATGCTAATAATATCATTATTATTATTTTGATGTTATTATTATATTAATAATATTATTGTTAATATTATTATATTAATAATATTATTATCATTTCATTATTAATATTTTAAAATTACCTTAACTAGTATTATTATATTATTAATATTTTAAAGTCATCTTAATTACTATTATTTATATTTATTTTAAAAATCCAAGAATATTAATATTTGATTTATTTTAAATTTGCTAATTATTTTCAAATATTAATTATTTTAAAATATTTTTAAAAAACTATTTTTAAACCTATTTAACTTAGGAAAATCATAACTTTCCCGTTTTAAATCAGATTTTCGTGTGCAATACCTCGTTCTTTTCAGAAAAATGCAAACTTTAATTTGAAATTATTTCCTGTACCTGATTCTATCCTTTCTGGATGTTTTCTATATTACTTTGTTATTTAGTTATTTAAATATTATTTAATTAATATAATTGATTATTTTAAAATAAAAATTATTTTTAAAACCCCTTGGTGGCTGGTAGGCCTCTCATGCCTATGAATTGAATTAATTTCAATTATCTTATTTTTAAACCCATATTATTATATATTTATAATAATTAGGTATTTTAAAATTATCTTAATCTTAAATATTATTTAAATCTTTTAATTTTGGGAGGTCCACCTTTTGTGAAATTTTAAACCTAAGCTATGTATATGAAGAGCAATTCATGTGGGAGAAGGATTAGTGAATGATTGTGTCCCAATCATTCACTAATCACTTCATAATTAGGCTTCTTTACTTAGTATTTTCGTAGCCCTTGCATGTGTAGGCTGCACAAGCACATAGCCTAGGCTCTCCTAGATCTAAGGACTTGATTGGTGTGTTCATATTTGCTGTATTTACTCTCTATGTTATGCTTAAGGGTTAGTTACTTCATTTTATTCCGATATAACGTAGTGACACCTTGAGAACAATAATTAAGGACCGTCTAACGAACTTAGAATATTTCTAGGAACTAGGATAGATCTCTGATTGCTGTGAAACTTTAAACATTAATATTTAGTGATATCTAGAACCCCCTAGAATTTTCTAGGAATTTTCTAGACTCATTAAAACACTTAATTAGCAAACCCTAATTTACCTGTTGATTAAGCCTTAAAAACTTCAGAAAAATACTCATAATACCTCAAACTCTCCAGAATTCAGTCCCCAACCTTAGATAATTAGGGCCCCTTAATTGGATATTAATCTGGACTTTAATTCAACCTTAATCAAAAATCACCTTTTTACCTTAATTAAATCATTAAAAATCCCAAATTTTCCCCAAACACTTGGGAACACCTTCTTAGGTCATTTCTGACCTTTGGGGGTGATTCTAATCAGTTTGGAGCTAATTTGGGCCAAAACCCCCAAAGTACCCCTAATTAGGCTATTTTGATAATCCATTTAATTGCCCCAACTTCTAAAAATCATAACTAATTACAGAAAACTCCAAAATGGGCAAACTAAAAGGCATTCAACTCTAATTAAAGTCTAATATTTATTAAAAAAATAAAGTATCCAGAAATTAGCTTAAACTGAAAATTCAACTCTTCGGTCAACCGTAGCCTATAGTCTAGGACCCGAAACTTCTAAAACTCATAACTTTGCGTAGGAAACTCCAAATCCAGCAAACTCAAGGGAATTCAACTCACATTAGGGTCTAGTATTTATTAAAAATATTAAGATTCTAGAAATCAGCTTAAATCAAAAAGTCAACAATCCGGTCAAACTTAGATCAAAACAAGACCAAAACTTCAGAAATTCATAACTTTGGACAGAAGAATCCAAATTGGGCATGCTAACTGTCTAACTGATCGGGTTAAGGCCTAGTATTTTATAAAAATATTATCTATTCACAAATCCCCTTTAATCAAAAAGTTAATTTTGAACCCTCCTTTTGCCTAGTGTATAGGTGGACCCCGAACCCCCTAAAACTCACTAATGCAATTTAAACTTTAAATATTGTCACCTCAAGAATTAAAACTGACCTACACATCAAATCAACTAAAATGGATCCTAATTTATTAATATTTATACTTTAATTAAAACTCCTTCTTCAGACCTATAACAAACCTGGACAGTAGGCAATTGTAACTAACTACCCAGCTTAGGACCTACCTCAGCCACACAGGCTTCTACACACACTGTAGAATTATTTGCTAGGGCACCACTTCTAGACTTAGGCTAGGCCGGTGTTTACTTTTCTGCTGTATGCCGAGCTTTTCTGAAAATTTATGCATATCCAACAATCCGGCCTAGAGATTTCAAAGAGGAAAGGACACCCAATATGAGGATAGTCCTTTTCTATTTGGAAATCCAAATTTGGATCATTCTACTACCTGAGGAGTCCAAGGAAGAGGAGACCCAAGGAGTCCAAGGAAGCTGAGATCCAAGGAGTCTGAGAAAGAGATGATCAAGAAGATGAAGATCCACAATATCCCACTCAAAATAACTTGCGTCTGTATTAGAATTAGAAATCCGGGTTGTTGGCAGTGGTGCCCGGCCACTTTAATTTTTTGCAGACCCTGGGTTGTAATTAAGGGCAGTTGACCTATGGACATTTATTAATTTGTTTAGATAATTTTGATGTATCTTGTTTATGATTGTGTGCCTCTAGGATTGCTTGTTTTTCTTAGTTTCTTGACATTTTGCATGTCGCTTTTGTTTTAGCCTAGATTTCGTTAGGCTCTCTAAGGACTAAAACTTTTTCTACTTGTAACTAATACTCAAAACTTTAAGGATTAAATAATTTAGAAACTTAACGACCTAGGGAATCGCCAGAATCGTCCGGGGTTGCATGCATATTATTGCATTTCTCTCTTTCCTTCTCTATAAGACACTTCCCCGCCTGCGGGTAGAGTCCGGATAATCTGACCTATGAGGATGAGGTGCCGGACCTGGGGAAGCCCCCGTGATTTGGATACTTTAACCAACATGCATTGCATTAGAAATCAACTAAATTAAAATTTTAATTGCATTAGTCATAGGAGCATTCACCTGACATCAGTCTGGGGCCAATTAGAAAATCCCCTAGACGTCGGCCCTACTTCCAAAAACTATAACCTACCTACCCATCCTTCATAAATAACTGGACAGTATGGTTTTGAAGCGACTAGGTGGTTAGCTGGCTCCCCAATCCAGGCCGGGGTAAGTCTAGATTTTGTATTAGTTAGGACACGGGTGTTAGTATTACGTAGAACACTAAACCCATTAGATTTAGGATTTAAGGCTACTATTGTTCCGTAGTACGCCTCATCAGTAGGTAGGTCTTCTGTCTTCCAGAGATCATAAGCCCTATATATCTGCGTCACACTGATGACGCCACCTCCATCCTTCTCTCCTGCATGCTCTGAGTGTATGACTTTTAGTTTCTCCAGTTTCTTCTCACTGCCTTAGTCCCTCCGGATGTTGATATGAGCCGTGTATGTTAACTAAGCCAGTTTGAGCCTTTCTTCTCCTTTGAGTAGGATTTCCTAGTCTCCGCCCTGTGTGTCAATCCCAATTTGGAAAGTATAATGTAGAATCCTTAATCGAGAGTATTCTCAGGCCCCGGCTTGAGATGTAATTAACCACGGGGGCTTGCACCCGTGGAAAACCGAATCCCACTTTCAAATAAACCCCATTCGAGCTAATGTATCGGGTGTGGGGAAACCCGTTGTGATTAGATCGTACATATCATTATCCCTCGAGGTGTGCTGGTGAGAACCGTTATCCTCAATGGTTGATCGTATGTGTGATCGAATCTGCCCTCCCACTGGCCAATACTGTCTCCCTTCATGGGGAGGCGGTGTTGTTGTCCTCTCGGAGGTCCACAAGGGTAGGTTTAGAATGATATTTTAACGGTAGAAACTAAATTTTCCTAAATTTTATTGAGTTTTGAAAAATTAGGATTTTTCCTAAAAATCAAAATTTTTTAAAGTGATTTCACAAAAGTGATTTCTATGGGTTCCAAGAATGTTCCTAAAGCAAAATTTTGAGTTTTTGTAAGAAATTTTATTTTTCATAATTTTCTAATAAAAAAATCCAAAAATAAACAAAGTAATTTTTAAAATATGTTTAGGGATAATTTTGATTTACTAATTTGATGAAATTGAGGATTTAGGATTTTCAAAAATTAAGGATTTTAATTAAATTCAAAATTTCAAAAATAAATTATATAAATTTTATTAAATGTTGTAAGGAACCCTTAATGAAAAACAAAGAGTTTAGACAATTAGGAATTTTGATTAAACCTTAAGGGAGAATTATTTTGTGACATGTCTTTTTATGTGATTATTAGGTAGTGATATTTAAGATGAACGAAGTATGTCAAAGCGATGCTTTGAGGAAGTACTTTGCTTGGATTAAGGTAGGTATTCATATTATCATAAAAATTTAATGTATTATATTATTATTTTTTTATGTAAAAAAATTTAAATTAATTAAGATTTTAAATGTTCAAATGATATATGAATTAAATTAATATGCTTGACTGAACATAGATTATAAATAATGATATGAGATGTGTATGTTGATGCAGAGTGCCCAAATGGTAAAAGGGCTTGGAAGAGCCAAATGGTAAAGGGACTCGAAAGAGTCAGTGGTAAAAGAATGGCCAAATAATATGAAAATGTGTACCTGATCAGTACAGAATTTATGGGCAGCTCCGAAATGGGTGATATAATATTCATTATGCATAATATAATTTATATATGTTTTCTTTGCATTACTATCATTGATGTTTGAGGATATGTTAAATTAACGCTTATGATTGAGGGAATAATATGAAAAAGTTCCTTATGAAAATGTTATGAACTGATGCAAGATTGACCATCGTTTAAACTTTTTATTATAAAAAGATGTTTTATTTTAGTTTTATGCAAATTTTTATGAATATTATGAATTACCTGCTGAGCGAGTAAGCTCACCCCTATTTATGGGAATCTTTTTCAGGAGAACCATCTGGGAAGTGATGGCAACGAGACGACAGTACACTTATCATCATAGAGGGCCTCAGGAAGAGAGGTTTTATATTTTCTATTATGTGTTAAGTAAGTGGATTGTATTTGAGAAGTCTATTGAATTTTATTAAAACTTTTCTAGTTGATGTTTTTCTTATGGATATGGTTTGAGGATATTTTGAAAACTTTTCAGTTGGTTGATTTTAGTGACTCTTTCTTTATTGTTGGAAGATATTTATATTCATGTTAATTATGAATTATAAGTTTTATGTTTTAGAAGTTTTATGTTTCTCCATATGACCGTCTGTTCTCACCCCGTTAATTCAGGCTAGTCGGGCCAGGTCGTGATAAGAGTGGTATCAAAGACAAGGATTTAATACTGATCGATATGAAAGAGCTTATAGGATAATTGTATGAGTCTTAGAATGCATAAGAAGTGTGAATTTTATAAAATTTTGATTTATAATTTTGTGTTTTATCTTAGGAATATGGACCGTGAGCAGAATGCTATTGATGACATGGTTGGTGAGGAAGGGAGGGAGCTACATACAGTAACAGAACCTAAGAGGAATAATGATAGTACCCCTATGGAGTTATTTGCTCAGATGATGGCAGCAATGACTTAGATGATTAATAACTCACAAACTCAGGCCAGTGGCAATGGGAGTAATTCTATGGATAAGAACTTAAAGCTATTTTAGAATATGAAGCCTCCGTTATTTTCAAGTGGTGGACCTATAGAGGCTGGGGATTGGATGATGAGGATAGAAAAAATTTTAGTAGGTACGTCCTGCCCCGAGGATAGGAAGGTTACCTTAGCTACTTATACTTTTGATGGCGAGGCGGAAATATGGTGGAGGAGTCAGTTGCAAGAGACTTTTGAAGGGCGAACTAGCAATCAGATCTCCTGGGAAGAGTTTGTAAAGGTATTCAAAGATTGGTATGTACCTATGTTAGCCAGGAGACAGATGCAAGACAAGTTCAACAGATTGGTTCAGGGAGATCATTCTATCACTCAGTACGAGACGGAATTCACATCACTGTCCAGATATGCCCTTCACCTGATACCAAATGCTGAAGAGAAGTATCATAGCTTTTTTACATGGACTGAAGGATATCATTAAGCAGCCTCTGATCCCTTTTGGAATTTAAGATTATCCCACTTTGGTGAAAAGGGCCATGAGGACTGAATCATATCTACAAGATACTTAGAGGAGGAGAGATTTTTAGAAAAGGTAGATGGAGGGCAAGTTAAAGCATACTCAGTCCGCTCAGTCTTCTCAGTCTGGGGTGTCCACTTAGAAGAAGCCCAGACCTAGCAGTTCAGATAGCATTGCTTCAGCTGCCATAGTGTGCAACAAGTATGGAAGGATGTATAAGGGAGAGTACCTCTCTGGCACTAATACTTGCTTCTGGTGCCATCAGCATGGACATATGGCAAAGTCCTGCCCTCTTCTGGGACAAAAATCTACAAAAGAGGTTAGGACAGGCAACACTGCTCAGAGGACAGTTGGCAGACCAAGAACTGTGGAGTCTACAGCCTCTATTCCTTCTCAAGATCAGACTCGTCAGAATGTTCAGCCCCGAGTCTATTGGTTGTCCCAACAAGAAGCTAAAGGGTCTCCTGATATTGTTACATATATGCCAATTTAATTAATTATCAATGAATAATTTTTATACGATGTGAAAGAATAATGAATGTTATGTCTTATAAATGAATATTATGACTTTAATGTGATTAAGGATAATTCTTATGTGTGACAAATCCGTTAGAGTTTTATTTAATACTTGTGCGTCACATTCTTTCATTTATGAGAATTTTATTAGATCAGTCAATTTACTTCTAATAATTATGATTAGATCACTGTCAGTTTTAATGGCTAATGGAAACCATATGGAAGCAAATTAAAAATGTCATGTGGATTTGAGAATTTGTGATCAGAACCTAGAGGCATATCTTATTGTATTACCCTTATGTGAGTTTGATGCAATCTTAGGCATGGATTGGTTATTTTGCCATTTCGTGACTATAGATTGTAATAAAAAGGAGGTTAAGTTTTGCATGCCATGGGAAAGGAAATATAAATTTCAAGGAGATAAAGGGGTAACAACAGTGATGGTGTCATATCTGAAGGCTTTTTAAATGTTAAAGAAAGGATATGAAGGCTTCCTGGCCTATGTTAAGGAGGAGAAGAAGGCTGAAAGAGAGTTGAAAGATATTCCTGTTGTTCAGGAATATCCCGAAGTATTTTCAGATAATTTACCTGGCTTACCTCCAAGTAGAGAAATTGATTTCTCTATTGAATTAGTGGCAGGAGTTGAACCTATTGCTAAGGCTCCTTATAGAATGGCAGTAAAAAAATATAGGAAATTAAAGAAACAACTGTAAGAATTACTTGAGAAGGGATTCATCAGGCCTAGTACCTCCCCTTGGGGTGCTCCTGTTCTATTTGTGAAAAAGAAGGATGGAAGTTTGAGACTCTATATAGATTACATAGAGTTGAATAAGTTGACAGTGAAGAATAAATATCCTCTCCCAAGGATAGATGACTTGTTTGATCAGTTGGAAGGTGCTTCAGTGTTTTCAAAGATTGATTGGAGGTCAGGGTATCACCAGCTCAGAATTAAAGAGGAAGACATTGCCAAGATAGCTTTTAGTACCATATATGGGCATTATGAGTTATGCCTTTTGGTTTGACAAATGCTCCTGCAATATTTATGGATCTCATAAATATAATTTTTAAGCTATTTTTTGATCTATTCGTGATTATATTCATAGATGATATACTTGTAATTCCCCAGATGAAGAACTTCATACAAATCATTTAAGAGTAGTATTGCAAACTTTGAAGGGAAATGAACTGTATGCCAAGCTGTCTAAATGTGAGTTTTGGTTAAGAAGTGTGAAATTTCTAGGGCATATAATCACTGATGGAAGGATATATGTGGATCAACATAAGGTACAAGCTATAGCAGATTGGCCAAGACCAGCTACGATGATTGAGGTTAGAAACTTTTTGGGATTGGCAGGCTATTACAGAAGGTTTATGGAAGGGTTTTCACAGATTGCTATGCCACTCTCCAGATTGACATAGAAAGCAGTGAAGTTTGAATGGACAGCTCAGTGTGAAGAAGCTTTTTAGAGATTAAAATAATGTTTGATGACTGCTCCAGTACTGACTATTCCCTTAGGGTTAGATGGATTTCAACTTTATAGTGATGCCTCGCTTAAAGGGTTGGGTTGTGTACTGATGCAGAATGGAAGAGTCATTACCTATGCTTCTAAGCAATTGAAAAATCATGAAAGGAATTATCCAAACCATGATCTGGAATTAGCTGCAATAGTTTTTGCCTTAAAGATCTGGAGGCATTAATTGTATGGGGTTAGGTGTGGAGTTTTCACTGATCACCAGAGTTTGAAGTATATCTTCACACAGAATGAACTGAATTTGAGGCAGAGGAGATGGCTAGAACTCATTAAGGATTATGAGTTGGACATTCAGTATCATCCAGATAAAGCAAATGTAGTTGCAAATGCTTTGAGCAGGAAGAATTCTGGTAGTGCAAACTGGGTGATTACACAACAACAAGAATTGATGAAGGAATTGGAGAAGTTGGAAATTTTAGTGGTTCAGCCCAATGATGCAGAAATTGTGATGTTAAATCAAATGATTATCCAATCAACATTTCCAGAAAGAGTACGAGAAGCTTTGCCAGAAGATGCAGATTTTAAGAAGATACTGGATATGGTTAGTGTGTTACATAGTGAAGATTTTGAGCTTGATCGTGAAGGACTGCTACGTTATAGAGACAGATTATGTATACCAAATGTTGATGACTTAAGGAAAGAAATCCTTCAAGAAGCTCACTATTCCAGTTACATTATTCATCCAGGCAGTAATAAAATATATCAAGACTTAAATGAAGTGTTTTGGTGGCCAGGAATGAAGAGCAGCGTGGCAGATATTATATCAAAGTGTACTTCTTGTTAGATGGTGAAAGCGGAACATCAGAAACGAGGAGGATTTCTACAGCCTTACCTATACCTGAGTGGAAATGCAAGGACATTGCTATAGATTTTGTGGTTGGACACATCTATATACCACTGATTGAGTTTGCCTACAATAATAGTTTTTAAGTAAGCATTGGTATGGCTCCTTATGAGGCTTTGTATGGGAGAAGGTGTAGGACACATCTAAGTTGGGCTGAAACTGGAGAAAGGAAGATTATTGGTGCTGATCTAGTTGATGATGCTACAGAAAAGATCAGATTGATTCGTGATAGATTGAGGGCAGTGCAGGATAAACATAAGAAATATTATGATGCCAAGCACCGACCAGTTGAATTTGATGTTAGAGAGTTTATTTTCCTTAAAGTTAGTTCAATAAAGGGGGTAAAGAGGTTTGGCAAAACAGGGAAATTGAGTCTAAGATATGTGGGTCCTTTTAAAATTTCAGAAAGAATTGGAAAAGTGGCCTATAAACTGATCCTACCAGCACACATGAGTGGAGTACATAATGTGTTTCATATTTCTACTTTAAGGAAGTATATTTCAGATGGGGCTCAGAAGATTAATACTGAATCAGTTGATATCCAACCAGACTTGACTTTTATGGAAGAACCTGAGAGAATCATGGATTATGATGTTAAGCAGTTGAGAAACAGAGAAATTTCTTATGTAAAAGTGTTATGGAGGCATGGTTCAGAAAAGGATGCAACTTGGGAGAAAGAATCAGAAATAAGAGAGAACCACCCTCATTTATTTGACTAAGGTATGACTTTAAATTATGGTTTTACTTTTAATTTTGAGGACAAAATTGTATTAGGAGGGGAGAATTGTAAAACCTGAAATTTGACGATTGGAGGTCTCGCACGATCTCGATGCGCCGTGACGAGATTTAAGTAAAATTTTTAAAGTCGTCGGAATTCGACGCAAATAATTTTATAAAATTCTATACAAAATTCTGAGCGAATTGGTATATAAAACTTATATCTAATTGTGCTTAATTTTAGAAATAAAAATTTTAGAAATCTCAATATACCTAAAATACCCTTAATAAGTAGTAAAGTGAGAATGTTTTAAGTGAGGGCAATTTGGTCTTTAGCAATTCCTTTTCCTCTAAGTAGAGAGGACTGAACCCTCTCCCTCATTATTTTGACTGAACCGAACGCAAGAAGGGAGAGGAGGCAGATGCAAGAGGCGACGGGAGGCACACGAGCAAGGCTTCGACGATGATTTTCTGGCGAGGAAATTAGTGGAAATTAAAGAGGAGGCTAAGGGGAGACTAAGGTAAGTATTACAATCTAAATTTTCCCTCTCATTCTCTAGATTTTAGGAAAGAGAAATTCTAGGATTTTGCGAAAACTCAATATTTCCTTACGAAATCAATAGGATAGATTTAGAATGATGTTTTAATGGTAGAAACTAAATTTCCCTTAATTTTATTGAGTTTTAAAAAATTAGGGTTTTTCCTAAAAATTAAAATTTCTTAAAGTGATTTCTATGGGTTCCAAGAATATTTCTAAAGCAAAATTTTGAGTTTTTTTAAGAAATTTTATTTTTCATAATTTTTAATAAAAAAAATTAGACAATAAAAAAAGTAATTATTAAAATATGTTTAGGGATAATTTTGGTATACTAATTTGATGAAATTGAGAATTTAGGGTTTTCAAAAATTAAGGATTTTAATTAAATCCAAAAATTTAAAAATAAATAATATAAATTTTATTAAATGTTGTAAGGAACCCTTAATGAAAAACAAAGAGTTTAGACAATTAGGAATTTTGATTAAACCTTAAGGGAGAATTATTTTGTGACACATCTTTTTATGTGATTATTAGGTTGCGATATTTAAGGTGAATGAAGTATGTCAAAGCGACGCTTTGAGGAAGTACTTTGCTTGGATTAAGATAGGTATTCATATTATCATAAAAATTTAATGTATTATCTTGTTATTTTTTATGCAAAATTTTTTTAATTAATTAAGATTTTAAATGTTCAAATGATTTATGAATTACATTTCTTCTCAAGTGTATCGCATGTTTTGAGTTAATATTTTCTTTTTTTAGCCACAATTATTTTTTATTATGCATATAATTGACTGAACATAGATTATAAATGATGATATGAGATTATGCATGTTGATGCAGAGTGCCCATATGGTAAAGGGGCTCAAAAGAGCCAAATGGTAAAGGGGCTTGAAAGAGCCAAATGGTAAAGGGACTCGAAAGAGTCAATTGTAAAGAAATGGCCAAATGATATGAAAATATATACCTGATCAGTACAGAATTTATGGCTACCTCCGAGACAGGTGATATAATATTCATTATGCATAATATAATTTATATATATTTTCTTACATTACTGACATTGATGTTTGGGAAAGGTTAAATGAATGCTTATGATTAAGGGAATAATATTAAAATATTCCTTATGGAAATGTTATGAATTGATGCAAGATTGACCGTCATTTAAATCTTTTATTATAAAAAGATATTTTATTTTGATTTTATGCAAATTTTTATGAATAGTATGAATTACCTGCTGAGCGAGTAAGCTCACCACTGTTTGTGGGAATCTTTTTCAGGAAAACCATCTGGGAAGTGATGGCAACGAGACAACAGTACACTTATCATCGTAGAGGGCCTCAGGAATAGAGGTTTTATATTTTCTATTATGTGTTAAGTCAGTAGATTATATTTGAGAAGTCTATTGAAGTTTATTATAACTTTTCTAGTTGATGTTTTTCTTATGGATCTGGTTTAAGGATATTTTGGAAACTTTCAGTTGGTTGATTTTAGTGCCTCTTTTTCTTTATTGTTGGAAGATATTTATGTTCATGTTAATTATGAATTGCAAGTTTTATGTTTTGAAAGTTTTATGTTTCTCCGTTTAACTGTCTGTTCACATCCCGTTAATTTGGGCTAGTCGGGCCGGGTCATGACATGAAGCATTATAAATCAACATCCTCAAGGACTACCAGCTCAATGGGGGTAGCAATAATTGAATAGCGTGTGAATATACAATTTGCTTAAAGTACCTTGAGCCAGATTGATAAGATGGTGGACAATGATAGTAGTGTGAGGCACTCGTCATACTATGTGTGGGGGTGTAAACAAGTCAAGTCTAATTGAGTTGAGTAGTTGCCTAATTGAGCTAAGCTTGTTTAACTCTTATTGAACTTGACTTGTTTGAAAATTATTAGGCTTGTGCTCGACTAGATTACTCAAGCTTAGCTCGTTTACACAAGCTTGTTAAGAAAGAGCGTGCCTGACTCGTGAAATAATTAAAAATATTTAGTATATACTTTATTATATTATTTTAAAATTAAAATTTAAATATATTTTAATTTAAATGAGCGGTTGACAAGCTTACAAGCCAAACCTAGTTGAGCTAGACTATAAGCTCGAGCTCAAATCTGTGGCTCGAGCTCGAATTTATGGCTCGATAAGCTCGACTCGTGAGCTCATTAATGAGTCGAGTTTGAGTAAGCTCGGCTCACTTACACCTCTAACTATGAGTGAGTGAGTAGGGATTTGTCATTATTTGAATATGAAGTATATTAAGCTGTATCATGGGGATGTTTGATATTAATGAAAATACATTCAGCTTTCTTCGCCTTCTTTGTCTTCTATTTTTTTGTTCTGTTTACTGCTCATCTGAACATCAAATTGATGTTGGAGTTGCCGACATTATTTCGATTTGCCATTAAGTCCTTCTATAATACATATATTTAAAAAATTAGTTGTAAAATTATTGTGAGAATGTATTTTTTTGATATTTGTGCATATTACAGTTTTGTTATATTTGGAAAAAAAATTCAGCTATTCTGCTCTAATAAGTATAATTATAAGAATGACTTTTTCATAACATAATTTAATTAAAAAAATATAGTGAAAAACAACAATGATCTGTAAGCAACCATTGCACCGTCACGGGGAAAATTATTAGGTCCGGTCACTAGACCTATCTCTGCGTTCGGATGCCAATAGAAACACACCATGTGGCTTCATTTTTTTATTCTAAAATTTTTGCTTTATGTCTTTTCAGCCCGATCGGCCCGACCCAACCTAGTGTTTTTTTTAATTTTAAACATAGGGTTGGCGCTATTTTAGAAACCCGCGCTTTTGAAGAAAAAATGAACTAGGAATTTGCAGAGAAGAGATGGACTACTCACCGAAGAGAGAGGGGCAAGGGGTGCATGAAACCAGAAGTATGAATGAATCGGAAGTTAACTTAGCTGGATCTTCCTCAGGTTTCAACAATTCGGTAAATTTCAATCTCAGCGCAAGTTGTATGAAGAAAATACGAGCTAAAAAGTTGTAAGGGTTTAGCTGTGTAGAAAAAGGTTATATGGTTTCCTCTCATTAGAGGCACAAGCTCTTAGAAGTAAACAAAGTTGTGCAGTCAGTCTAGGGTTTAGGCGAAAAAGTTAATAAACTCTTAGATCTTGTTGTTTAGCTTTAAAATTAGTTATTTTAGGAAGAAGAAAAATATTGATTTTAAATTTGGGAAAGCTGTAGAAGATGCGCTTGAGTTGCGCTTGAGTTGTGCTTTAATTGTGCTTTAGTTGTGCTTTAATTGTGCTTTAGTTGCGCTTGAGTTGCGCTTTATTTGTGCTTTCTGATTTGATGTTTTATTATCATCTCAGACTGTTTATAAAGACGAGAGAGAAGCATATGAATGTTATTGTATTTATGCCCATGATAATGGCTTTAGCGTGCGGAAGGATCATTACAGTTTCTGGTCAAATTCTAGGAAGATAAAATCCAAGGACTTTATCTTCTCAAAAGCTGGTTTCAAGAGAAGTATTGATCTGAATTCAACAAAGAGATTTACTAAACCAGATGTTAGAACCAGTTGTCCATCTATGGTGAGGTTTGCAGTTGATGAAGATGGTTACTGGCATGTCAAAAGATTTATTGAATCTCACAACCATGAATTGGCTAGCCCTGTCGACTGACACCTTCTAAGATCATGTAGAAATATTGTTGAGGAAAAAGCTTCGATCCTAAAATTAATGACAGATGCAGGAATTAGAATCGTTGATGCATATGCCTACCTTGCAGAGGAAGTTGGAGGATTTGAGAATGTTGGATTCTCTAAGAGGGATGCCTATAATATTATTCAAAAGGAGAAAAGAGCAAGGATTGAAAATGGTGACACTAATTCTTTGATTCAATTATTTAAAGATCGACAAGTTGAGGACAACATGTTCGCATGGGATGTTCAAATTGATGAGCATGATAGATTGTTAAATTTTTTTTGGGTTGATGGGAGAGGCATGATAGATTATGAATGTTTTGGAGATGTGTTAATTTTTGATATTAGCTACAGGCTTAACAAGTATAATTTTGTATGTGCACCATTTGTTGGTGTCAATAATCATTGGCAGAACATTTTGTTAGGGGTTGCTTTTTTGTCAGAAGAAACAATTAAAAGTTTTACATGGTTGTTTAAAATATTTGTACGAATAATGGGCCCTAAACATCCAACAATAATATTCACTGATCAAGACCAAGCTATGGCTAGGGCCATAAAAGATGCCTTACCTTACATTCGTCATAGATTATGCCAATGACACATCTTCAAAAAGGTTCCATCAAAAGTATCTATCTTTAATAGCAATACTAAAGCCAGAGGTCTCTTCTATAAGTGTATGAGGAAGTGTGATTCTGAGGAAGTGTTTGAGGAGGCATGGGCTGAAATGATCAAGGAAGGGAACCTTCATAACCATGAACGGTTGCAGGATCTTTATAAGATAAGGAGAAAGTGGTCAACAGCTTTTAATAAGGATTATTTTAGCATGGGCATTTTATCCACGCAGCATAGTGAGTGTACTAATAATGTGTGTCATTGCATTTCTAAGCCAACAAGTTCATTAACTAATTGTTTTCTTGGGTTAGAAAAGGGACTGATGAATTGGTGGCAAAATGAGCAGGATGAGAAGTACAAATGCAGTCAGTCTGAAATTGTTCCTATGATAAGGACCAGCTCAATATTAAAGCAAGCTGCAAGGTTTTACTCAAGAAAATTATATTTATTTTTTGAGGAAGAATTTATACAGGGTGTGGGAGGAATGAGCATAGACTTCATCTCAACTGATTCTTCAAAGTTTCTAATCAACTACATAGAGAATAAGGAACAACAACATCCTTGGGTGGTTGACTTTGATGCAACGGAAGGTAACATTCAATGCATCTGCAGGAAGTATGATACCATGGGATTGTTGTGTCTCACAGTTTGAGGGTTTTGAGACAGTTGGATATTGCTAAAATCCCTGAGAAGTACCTACTACTGTGATGGTCATCAATAGCTCAAAAAGATATTTATTCAGGTAACTTGGCCAATACTAAAAGAAATAATAACTTTGAAGGTGGTAGGGGATTAATATTCAGGAACCAAGTGAGCAGATTTATATATCAAATGAGCACAGAAGCTCAAGGGAATAAGGAGGTAGAGGAGTTTATTCTTGCCTCAATGAAAGACATGGCTGAAAACTTATACTCAATTCTTGGTGGTAAGAAAACAAATCAGAAGTATGCTGCAAGATCCCAAGGTGACAGTGCAATTTTGAAAGATCCACTAAAATGTAGACCTAAAGGCATATCTAATGCAAGACTAAAAAGCCATTGGGAAAAGAAGAAGCGGCCTAAAAGTAAGTTTTAATAACCTGTCAAATATATTTTCTCCTTACCTAAGACTAAAGCTGTGGTTTTTTATAGAGAAGCAACTTATGGTGGGGGAAAAATAATGGAAGATTCTTTTTCAACACAGATGAACTTCTCAAGCATGCCTGAATGTTTCAGTGAGGAATATATAACAGGCCACCCAACAAGCCAGCCAGGTGCTGAGTACACCAGATTGATGATGGATTTCATTACTTCTGAGTTGGAATTTAATCAATTTTTAGTGTAATAATATTAATTGTAAAATTGTGAATATTTATTATAATAAGTATTGAATTTTAATAATAGATATTTATTAGGATTTGCGAATAATATACTGTTATGAGCTTTACATGTGCTTTATCTGCGCTTTACCTGTGCTTTACTTGCGCTTTAGTTGTGCAATACCTGTGCTTAAGATGCGCTTTACCTGCGCTTCCGTTGTGCTTTACCTGCGCTTTAGTTGCTCTTTATCTGCGCTTGAGTTGCGCTTACCCTGTACTTTAGTTGTGCTTTACTTGCGCTTTACTTGTGTTTTACTTACGCTTTACTTTTGCTTTTATTACTTTAAAGAGTTACAAAAACATAAACTATATATTAACAGTAAAATTTACAAGATTTACAACACAAGGATTATATATTAACATTAAAATGTACAAGATTTACAACACAAAGACTCTATATAAACATTGAAATGTATAAAATTTACAAAATTTACAGCTTTACATCTTTGTCGTAAGACAAAGAGCATATCCAAGTTCAGCCCTAAATTTTAGCATATATTTTTGTCGGTATTTTAAAGAAGCCAAGTCCGTTTTCTATCGAAGTATGGCTCTCTCCATATATTTGCATACAAAAATTTCGCAGTCATATTCATTTGACTAAGTTGGAATTCCACGGACAGTTTGTAATTTCCAAGTTGTTATATCGCTTGGAAAGACTCCTACTTTGTCTTCAGGTATTTGTTTAATCTGAAAAAAAGTGTTTAAACTCATGTGATGATATTGAGTAAAACAGTTTCATAAAGTCAAGCTTTAAACTTACAACTTCAGTATAAATTGCCTTGTGTTTTGGATTGGGTAACGAATTATATAATTTCCATACTTTATCTTTTAACCTTCCTATAATTAGTACCAAATAACCTTTGAAACAAATAGGTTGAACAATAAGTTTTCTATCTCTAACAAGGATTTATGTGTTGTATGAATATTTCAAAATTTTGTCTATAACCTCTATAAGCGTGCAATAATTAAAAATAAAAAGAATCTTAGACAAAAATAATGTTATTAAAAAACTATATAAGATGAGTGTAAATTCTACTAGCCCTGTACAGTGGAGAAATGTATAGGTAGTTTTGAAAATTTTTTGGCATAATCCTTCTCTTTTCAGATAACAAAAAAATAAATGCATCTACATGGTTATCAACCAAATACTGATTTATCAGAATATCATCAATATTACCTCAATTTATTACTATGTTTCCAGATTAAAAAATAACGGCGTCCCTGCAAAATAAAAAAGCACAGGTAAAGCACAGTAAAGCGTAGGTAAAACGCAGGTAAAGTGCAAGTAAAACGCATGTAAAGCACAAGTAAAGAATAATAAAACTTATTTTTTATTAAACTTTTTGAAACAATCATCCATGAATGTTTGTTGTTCTGTTGTAAGGAAAATCTTGCCGGGATATTCCATGTTTATTTCAGCATATTGAGGTAATACCTCTATTTTCTCCACAGAAATCACATCTTGGTTTGGCTTTGGTTTTTCTAGTGTGTCAGGTTATTTTTTGTCATCTCTTTTTTTTGTGGCTCATACTTCATTATCGCCTGAGCATCTTTTATAGTGGGTGGTGGTGGAGCAGCTTCAGTTGTGGGTGGTTGGGGTGGTGGTGGAGCAGCTTCAATTATGGGTGATTTGAGTAGTGGTGGAGTAGCTTCAGTTGTGAGTGGTTGGGGTGGTGGTGGAGCAGCTTCAGTATTAGTGGGTGGTGGTGGAGCAACTTCAGTTATGGATGGTTGGGATGGTGGTGGAGCAGCTTCAATATTGGGTGGGGGTGGAGCAATTTGAGTAGGGGATGGTGATGGTGGAGCAACTTCAGAATTGGGTGGGGGTGGAGCAATTTTAGAAGGATTTATAGATTGGTTATTCGAGGAAGAGGAAGATAGAGAGGATTTAATAGGATGATAATCACATTGGGTAAAATGGTCGATAAATTTGTATTGCAAAGAATCTACAGTTGCTTCAAGTTTTTCCAAATTATCTTCAAGTCGATCAATTCTTTTACCCAAATTATCTTCAATTCTATTACACATTTTTTGTATTGCTTCCATAAGTTTATTCTGAACAGTAGACCATTCTGTTGCAAGAGTTTGTTCAGTAGGAGGTCGAGTAGCAGGTTGAGAAGAAGGTTAAGTAGGCGGTTAAGGAGAGCTTTGAGGTGGTTCAACATGAGGAGAATGGGGAGAGGGAGGTGGGGTGGTCTGAATTTTTTTGGGTTTTGTTGAATAAAGTTTGCTGGGATACATATCTGGACGGATTTCTCGGTTCTGAAGAGCATTTAAGTCAGCCCCTAATTGTTCTACTTCTTCGTTTGTAACATTCTGTAGAATAAGATAAATCTGTATAAAAGATAAAACTAATATCAGCAACTATCGAGTGCGCTTTTCCTGCGCTTTAGGTGCGCTTTTCCTGCGCTTTAGGTGTGCTTTTCTTGTGCTTTAGGTGTGCTTTAGTTGCGCTTTTGTTGCGCCTAAAAGCGCACTTAAAGCTCTTTAGTTGCGCTTTAGGTGTGCTTTAGTTGCGCCTAAAAGCACACCTAAAGTTCTTTAGTTGCGCTTTAGTTACACTTTAATTGCACTTTAGGTGCGCTTTAGATGTGCTTTAGTTGCGCTTTCTAACAATAAAATAAACAATTAAAATTTAGTCTTGAAAATTATCTCGTTCTTCTTCAAAAATTTAAATAACTTTGTAGCACTGTCATAGATATAATACATTTCTGTATTCCCTTCCCATCTCAAAAAATGTGGTCTTAAGTCTGGATTGGATGATTTATTACAGGAAAAGTATTCCAAAAATCATATCTGTATAATACCGCACATAAAACATTATAAATTAACATTAAAAATATTAATGAAATGAAATAAATTTAGTAGACGAGACTTATCAGTAGGAGATGAAAAAAAATCATTGATGTAACCCAATGGTTTTTTCATTGCAAACTTGTCAAGCATTGTATTGAATTCATTGACCATGAAATTCTTTATACATGCAACCCAATTAATAGAAGTGAACTTATTTACATTATTTGCTATAGATATGAGCCTTCTAGGGGTTTTATGGTTATTTAGTAGAAAAAAAGATTAAATAACAAAAACATTATGAAGGTCTTTATCTTAGTAGCATTATCAGTTAATCTATATAATTTTGTCATTTCAGTTTTTATATCAGTTGATAGAGGTCCAGTCAGTGGATCAACCTTCCATTTTATTTCATCACATCTGTTAGGCAAACCTGTCAAAAATTTTTGTTTAATTAGTCAAATATAGTAAATTTAAAGTATAAAAATATCTCAAAAATTTCTTATTCAAAAGCTAACCTGTCAACAAAGACACCTCATCAGAAATGAATTTAAGCAAATGACCATTCACAACAAAGCCTTCATCAGCAGAATTTCAAAATTTCAGAATCTCAAATAGAAGTGGTATGCACTGCTGGAACGCTAGAAACTTCAGAAATTGATAAAGTTTCAAATTCCGAAACGTCTGCTCAATTTCATCATCAATTATCTCGACAAATGCATCACAAATTTTTCTGAAAGTTGTAACATAGCATCGAGAAGTAACTGGCCTTTGATACGGCATCTGAAAAAAAAAAACCAATTAGGAAAGCGCAACTAAAGCGCACCTAAAGCGCACCTAAAGCTTTTGATTCTTACGGCGTTCCTCTTTTCTGAAGAAGGTTGAGATATGATTCATAAACTTTTTAAGATCACATCGAACAAAGTCATATATACGAAATCAACACTAAACCCTAAAAAAAAAAATATAACTTAAAGTGCACCATAAACGCAACTTAGGCGCAACGAAGGCGCAGCATTACCTTTTCTAAAATGCAGTACTCAACCGTCGTCGTCTACCGCCGGGAAGAATGTCTTGCAAGAATGAAAATGCCAATGAATGAAGAACAGCACGTTCCGATGGAAATGAAAATGTCGTGTGAAACGTAGAAACGCTTCGTGTGTAATTTTTATATTCGAAATTTCGAATCATTTTCGGGTTGGGTCGGGCCAGTCGGGCTGAAAAGACATAAAGCAAAAATTTTAAATTAAAAAAATGAAACCACCTGACGTGTTTCTATTGACATCCAAACGCAAGATATGTCCGATAACCAGACCTAATAATTTTCCCCGTCACGGACCGTGCCATGGTTTGGTCCCGGTTATCTTTATCTGGTCGGTTTAATATAGCCAGACGGAGTATGGCAGGAGCTCCGACTGTGCGTAACCCTTATACGGCGGGCTACATTGACTTTGGATTCCAGCAGCCGCTGTCTCTCAGTCGGATGGTCAGTCACGTATTCGAACCATAACCTGCCCACATGACGCATCCTGCTCCCTACCTAGTCCCGCTCGCTCCCACGCTTCGATTTTCTTTCGCTCACAATTGAGAAAACTCAGATCTCGCTAATCAAGTGTCGCTTCATCTTTGACGATTTTAATTTGAAGGTTAGAACCGGTGATTCTTGTCTTCCCGTTCTTGCTCGTAGGAATCGAAAAAAAAAAACACGATTGCTGGTATTCCTGGCGCATTGGAAATCCTATGGCCTTTCCTCCTTTTGATTAATCAGGCATGAGAGTATATTATGTGTCTTTTATTACAGCGGTTGTTAGTGAATTGAAAACCGAAAGGTTTTGCTTGATTTGCGACCGCGTGGTTCTTTAGGGTGGAACTGAATTCGGGTGAAGGCATTGCACGAATCAATGGCCAACTTTCGCTTCCTTCTCCAGCGGTATGCACTCGAGACTTTCGATTTTGTTGTGCTGTAGTTGTTTTATTATTTCATTGGAGCTTTAAGCATTGAAGAGTACTTTCATACATTTAACCCTTTTCTTGGTAGAAGTTATGTCAAGTTGATTGCCTTTATTGTCTCCGTTCAATTTTCCTTCTAGCTGCTATCATTGTTGTTAATTTCATTTTTTTGGTTCACTGTGCTGAGGAATAGTCTACCTTTTCTCCTAATGTACATTTCGTGAACATGTTTGGTACTTCTGCTCTGCAAATTTAGATGAAGTTTTACTGTGGCCCATATGGATTTGTGGATATTTACTAATCACTTATCTTCACAATTAATCGATGAGATTATCTTTTTTTCCTTTGTAATCATCCATGCTTGCATTATGATTATGATTTTCCATATGTAGCTTGGTTCGTGCACATAGTTCTTTCCAGCTGGGATCTGGTTATGCTACCAATATAAGGTATTCATTTTACTCTGCTTGAATTGTTGAACATCTTCTTGTTAAATTTGTACGTTCTTGATTGAACTAGTATTGAGATCTGATTTTTCAACCAACTTATTACTGGTAACTGTTTTCAATGCTTTTTGAAGACTTTTATCCGATTAGTGGTAACAGATATGTTCTTATTATGCATGCATTTTTTCTAGTCCTAATGGTGCTCAGTTCATTATCAAATTTTTGCTATCAAGCTCTTGTTCTTTGGCAAATTTCTTGTGGTTCAAATACCATTAGGCTTGAATTTGATTTTCCACACTTCTTTTCAAGACAACAAATTGAATTTGGTTTATCTAGAAAAAATTGTTATGGCAGGTCAAGTTTATGTGTCAGGAGCAACGAGGATTGAAATTTGGTGCTAGTGTAAACCATGGTGGTGGTGCACCTGTCTTAAGATATTTTATTTGATATTGTTTGAGGTTGTGCCATAGACCAGTGCCCTAAACAAAGCATAAAGCCATGATGAGATAAATGATGATGACAGAGTTTAAGCTTACTTGCAGTTTTCTCTGCTCATTCTGGCATCAATGTGGAACCTCCACTTAATCACCCTAACATATTTGCAGTTTGGGCAAAGTGTCTTGGACTTTGGAACTGAAAACAAAACCATGAATAGTTCTACAATGGTCTAAATTCTCAACTCACCACACCTTCAGAGAAAAGAACTTGGAGTACTAGAAGAAATGCTCCCATACCCTACTAAAAATGAAGTGTCATACCCCAGGTTCAATGTTGGCAAGTTTTTGGTAACTAATACCACAAAATTTAATGTGGGCTTGTTGGTGGGAAAACTCTTTTGTCTACAAAAGAGCTTGGCTACATGATGATGAGGAAGATTGCCTTTGATTGCTTGAATGATAATAGAATGGTGACTTATATTGAAAGTCCTACAAATATGGGAAAGGAGGAAGAATTGGCCATGAGAGCAGAGGGGCCAAGAGGTAGTGAAAGAGAGAGAAGAGAAGAAAGAAGTAGAGAGAGAAGGGAGAGAGAGAGAGAGAGCTTAAGGGAGGGCTGAGTTCGAGATTATTTTTTTGCAATTTTGTATTGATATAATCATTAGAATTCACTTACAAAAATCCTCTATTTACAAAAGGTTTCAAGCTTCTAATGAAATTGATAAGGAAACATGTCACAAGGCAATGAAAAGAAATCACTGAAAATCTTTCATAAAAGGTAAGTCTTTAATCAAGGAATATAAATATGATATTCTATTGATTACATCATTACTACATGACAATTTGAAATAATATAGTTAATGATGAGTCCTAATAAGTTATGTGATTATTGTTGTATTGGTCACTTAATTTTCTTAGTTTATTTGTTAAATATGCATTTATTTTCTTATTATTGAGGGTTATTTGTGTAAAATTTAGTTTATGTACTTAGCTTGAGGTGTGATGTTATGCTTCTTGATCTACATCAAGAAGGGGAAGACATCTTGAGAGGTGTGGATTCCTTAAGGAAGAAGAAGAAGAAGAAGAAGAAGAAGAGAGACTAGAGAGGGATAAACAAAAAATCTTTCATTTCATAATATTTTCTTACAATAGGAGTATTTATAATACTTGGGTAGACCAAGTTTACAATATATAACTGGTCTACCTAAAGCAAACTATTAAAAGAAATAAACTATTGCTTATTATATATGTGGAGTCATTTATGTTGCCAAAACTATGTTATTGGTTGTTCAGCCATGTTTGTAGCTCATGCTTCGCATATGGACTGTATGATTTTCGGATCCAATACAATATACTGATGTATCACACTCCCATCGCCAAGGAAAATAACATTATCCTCAAAGGTCGAGAGAAGGAAAAGAAGAAGAGAGGGCTACAAAATTTTTCATGTGGCATCATTCGGTACTTTAAAATGAACAAACTTGATTGAAGTTATAAAAATGTACAAGGAGAAAAAGGCATAAGGAGAAATTCAAAGTGTCTGTCATGAATAATTTGATAAACATATTTAGAATGTATCATAACTTGCTGAAAGATAGAACGAAAATGAAGTTTGAAAAAAAAAAGCTTTATGTAAATCATCTAAAAATTCATGTTCTATTGGAATAAGAAATTTATCTTGAATTGTGAGTATATTAAGGGTTATAGAATTAATACAAAAATGTCAAGTACTATCATA
The DNA here is from genome assembly GCA_019925795.1 of Dendrobium chrysotoxum. Taxonomy (NCBI): domain Eukaryota; kingdom Viridiplantae; phylum Streptophyta; class Magnoliopsida; order Asparagales; family Orchidaceae; genus Dendrobium; species Dendrobium chrysotoxum. Next base: position 18,970,416 of record CM034308.1, read on the forward strand.
TTTTTGAACAAGCAATATCGGAGTAGAAAAATAGATGGGATTATGACAAATAATGCTGGAGTGAAGCATTTCAGAAACTAATTGTTCCATAGCATCCTTTTGAAAATGTGAAGAATAATAAGGACATATGTTAACTGGTTGAGATTAGGATTGAAGATGAATATGATGGTCATTGGTACTAGGTTGAGGTAAACCTAGTGATGGCTGAAATAATGTTGAGATTGTTTGGGTAAGGTAAATTGATAATGGTAGATGATGTGTAAGAAAGAGAAACCTATCGGAGAAGGTGGCGGTTGTGGAGAAGGGATTTGACTGGTGGAACCAAGAATGTCTGCGGAAGAGGAAGTATCTTGATGGAGTGAAGTATGTGGATAGTCAATGCACAAACTATCAAATTATTTGTCTATGAAATCCATGAAAGATTGGATTTGTTGAAGGGATGTGCTAATGGAGCCAAATTGAACATCAACTTGATGCAAAGATTTGGATTTTGGAAGAGTGTAATTCTGTTAGACCGGTCCATTGGACCGGTCCAGCCGGTCCACACGGAACCGGCTCAGGCGGAGAACAGGCGGAGAGTTCCGCCTGTCGCGTAGGCCGATCGGGCCGTCAAAGCTAAGGGAACTTTTTTGGAAAGAGTTTTGAGGGATTTGAGAGGGAAATTTGAATGTAGGGATTGTTTATGGATTTCCTTTTGATTTGTATGCATTAAATAGTTTGTTTTCCTAGAGTTAGGGCATCTTGAATTGGGCTGAAATTTGAGATCTCTTAGATTTAGGTTTTCCTTTGGGCTCTAGCGGCATCTAGAGATTTGGGAGAGATCGATCCTCCTCTCGAATAGAGGATCAATTATATCTTACTTTTTTCCGTTTCCCTTTCATCAAATAATACAAATTATCTACTGTTTTCGTGTGGACTTTTGTGGAGATTTCTCGCTATTTTCTAAAGATTGATAGAATTACTTGAGATCTTCAAGTGTTTCCTATCAAATTGGTATCAGAGCATCGTCTTGGGACCATCGACGGCTGAAATCTTGAAATTTCAGCGGGGTTTTTGGGCATCCGGAAGAAGATCTCTTGTGATTCTTGGGAAGAAAGATGGCCGGGAAGAAGGTTAAAGTCTTGGAAGGCGAAATCGGTCAATTAAAATCAGATTTGGAGGGAAAATTTTTTGATCTTCAAAATCAAATCACCTCCAATAATGAAAGGTGGGAAGGAAAGTTCACTGTTATGGAAGAGATATTGAAGAAATTAATTGAGATGAAGACCAATCCGACGACATTGGAAGCAAGAGAGACCACCGACGGCCATGGCGTAGGAGGGAATCCGAACCCGTTTCGGGGGAGGAAAAATTCAGAAGTGGAGATCCTTGAGGGGGAGGATGACATGCCACCCCTAGAACCACTTTCTAGAGAGAAGACGAGTCTGGGATATGACAGAAGGGGTGCTGATTTTGTCGGGAGAAGGGATAAATCTCATCACCGAGGTGCTGATTTTGAAGGGAGAAGAGGGGAATACGATGAAGGGTTCGGGTATAATCACCGGAGGGACGATCAGGACACTTGGGGAGCACCTCCTCTTCGAGGAATGGGAGGTTATGGAGGATACCGGGGATACGGAGGAGATCCCAAGGTGAGGAAACTGAAGATGCCCATCTTTGAGGGCGAGGATGGCCATGGTTGGATTTACAAGGTGGAGCGTTTGTTGTCAACGGGTTGACAGAGGAATAGAAGCTGACGGCGGTAGGATTGTGTTTAGAAAGGAAGGCATTGGCATTGTACCCATGGAGAGACATGAGGCGGCCAATAAGGACTTGGAGGGAGTTTAAAGACTGTCTGTTGGAACGTTTCCAAATCAGCAGAAGAGGGGACTTCTACGAGCAATTCTTCGCTTTGATGCAGGAGGGGACAATGATGGAGTACCGTGAGCAATTTGAGTACCTTGACAGTCGATTGGATCGACTTCCAGAGATTGTACTGGAGGGGAACTTTATGAAGGGATTGAAACCAAAGATCCGCGCAACAGTTAGAGTGATGAGACCTTAGGACTTGGGAGAGTCTATTGAGTTAGCTCAGTTGGTAGAGGATGAGAGGCACCTAGAAAAAGGAGCAGGAGGTAGCAGTTCAGGAGGATCGTACAGGATGACCGCCATGCACCTTTTTGACACCCAAGGAGCCAACACTGAGTACTCTTAGGGAGACTTCGAAGGAGAGGACTGCTGGCGGAAGACCTGGGGACAACTTCAGGAAGCTCACAGAAACAGAATTACAGGAGAAGAGGGCGAAGGGGATCTGTTTCAGATGTGATGAGAGGTATACGCCGGGGCACAGGTGTAAGGACCAAACTCTTCAGGTTCTTATTGTTTGTGATGAAGAAGGAATGGAGGAGGGTGTCGTCTTTTTACCTTGCGGACAAGGTGAATCTTTAGGAGGGGAGTATTGTTAGACCAGTCCATTGGACCGGTCCAGCCGGTCCACACGGGACAGGCTCAGGCGGAGAACAGGCGGAGAGTTCCGCCTGTCGTGTAGGCCGATCGGGCCGCCAAAGCTAAGGGAACTTTTTTGGAAAGATTTTTGAGGGATTTGAGAGGGAAATTTGAATGTTGGGACTGTTTAGGGATTTTCTTTTGATTTGTATGCATTAAATAGTTTGTTTTTCTAGGGTTAGGGCATCTTGAATTGGGCTGAAATTTGAGATCTCTTAGATTTAGGTTTTCCTTTGGGCTCTAGCGGCGTCTAGAGATTTGGGAGAGATCGATCCTCCTCTCGAATAGAGGATCAATTGTATCTTGCTATTTTCCGTTTCCCTTTCATCAAATAATACAAATTATCTACTGTTTTCTGTTTTTGTGTGGACTTTTGTGGAGATTTCTCGCTGTTTTCTGAAGATTGATAAGAATTACTTGAGATCTTTAATTGTTTCCTATCAAATTCTTGATTGGTTTGCATTTCCCGGAGAGCTTCCACCATATCTATGTTCTTTATGTTGATTCGATATTTGTGGATGATGGATGTTTGAAAAGATAAGGATCTTGAATCGGTACTGAAATTTGCAACAGTTTGGATCAGGTTGCCATAGTTGTTGAGTGGAAGGGTGTAGGGGCAATTGATGGCAAGAATTTGTAGGTCTTGAAGGTCCTGACAACTACAACTGAAGTATTGGTAACTGTTGATATTTGAATTCAAAGCTAGGGAATTTATTTTTGGAAAGTAGTTTTAAGAATAAAAGGAGACATCAATTGTGATCTTCTCCTATTATTCTATTTTTGTTTTAGAAATATATTTTTAAGAATAAAAGGAGAGATCAATTGTGATATTATCCTATGATTATGTTTTCTAATTTTAGGAAAGAGTTATTCTCTTATGATTTTATTTTCTTAAATTGAGGTGAGAATTAAGCTAGCACTTATTTCCTTTTAGTGTATATATACATATATATATGTATGTAGATGTAATACCTTTTTTTAAATATGAAGAATAATTAATTAAGGAATTTTTCATGGTACCAAAGCTAGTTCTCTGAATCATAATCCCTTTAGGCTGCCTCTCTTCGGCAGATTCGTCCTGGCCTTCTTTTATATTTCCAGTAACCTTATCCATTCTTCTCTCGCATCTTCTTCTTCGCAATACAAAATGGCCTCATCACAAATATTCGGTATCACGGCACCAGAATCAGGAAGCACTTCAGAAATTTCAAACATTGGTGGCAATGATTCTTCTTCGATTCTCATTACAGGACACAAATTAAATGGCTATAATTATTTACAGTGGTCACAATTTGTGTTGTTGTTCATTGGTGGTAAGGGAAATGATGAGTATCTCACGGGAGCAACAATTATGCCAGAGACTACAGATCCAAGTTTCAGAAAGTGGAAGATTGAAAATAGTATGATCATGTCATGGCTTATCAATTCCATGAACATTTATAAAGGTCAATTTTTTTATTGTTTGGGGCTACAAAAGAAATATGGGATGTATCCAAAGAGATTTACTCCAACTTTGAAAATACTTTAGAGTTGTTTCAGGTTGAATCAGTACTTCATGACATCTGCCAAGGAGAGCAATCTGTTACTCAGTATTACAACACACTCATGAGGTATTGACAACAACTAGGCTTATTCGAAACTCACCCATGCATATGTCCAAAAGATGCAGTAATGTACAAGTAGATTGTAAAACAAAAAAAAGGTTGTTCAAGTTTTTCTTAGGACATAACACGGAGTTGGATGATGTTTGATGTCAAATCATGGGCACTAAACCATACTAAATCTTAGGGATGCTTTCTCAGAGGCGCGTGAAGAAAGTAGAAAGAAAGTGATGATGGGATCTAAAGAACAACCCGCATCGATGTTGGATATATCTACCCTTACTGTCCGATCATCTAACAATAATGATAGAGATTGTTAGAAACGGGAAAGGCTTTGGTGTGATTATTGTAAGAAACCAGGTCATTACAAGGAGAATTTCTGGAAGCTCCATGGCAAACCAACTGATTAGAAACCAAAGCCACGATTTGATAGAGACAACAAAGTACATGTGGCTTCCAACTCTGAGAGTGCTCCTGTTTCCGAGCCTAGCCCATTTAGGAAAGAGTAGATGGATTTGCTGCAGAAATTGTCTAGTCAAGTTGCCAGTGGTAACATTATTGGGATAGTTTGGTAGCTTAAACAGATTCTCATACTGCCTTCACTACTAGCAAAGGAGATATAAGGTTGTGGATAGTCGACACTGGGACAAGAGATGCTGACCTTTTCCAAAATTACAAGCCAAGTAGTGGTCACTTGTGCATCTGTATTGCTAATGGTTCAAATTCTAAAATTGTTGGAACAGGTTCCATCCAACTTACTAAAGAGTTATATCTCAACTCAGTTCTCCATGTTCCAAACTTTGATTGTAATCTTTTGTCCATTAATAAATTGGTTCATGACCTCCAATGTTTCACTTAATTTTATCCAAACTTGTGTATTTTTCAAGACTTGAAATTTGGGTAGATGATTGGCAGTGTTGAACTGTGCTTTGGGCTCTATCTCCTTCCATGTAACCGATCCTCAAACCAAGTTTCTTAAACAAGTTGTGTCCAATCTCAGAGTTTGTTAGAATCTTTTAATTTTGTGTCCAATTCCAATATCAATAAAGATAGTGAAATTATATTATTACATTATAGTCTCGGTCATCCTAGCTTGGTGTATCTTGCAAATTATTTCCCAAATTATTTATCAATAAATGTCTTGCATTTTTTCATTGTGAAATTTGTCAAATTGCAAACCATACTCGAAATATATATCCTCAAATTCCATGCAAACCTTCAACTCCCTTTTCTTTGATCCATAATGATGTGTGGGGTCCCTCAATGATTAAAAATATTTCGGTCACTCGATGGTTTATGACATTTGTTTATGATCATACAAGAGTAACTTGGATAAAATGGAGAAAAATAATTCATGTAGCCGACCCCACGTAGTGGGATAAAGGCTTGATGTCATTGTTATTGTTTTAAATGGTTTGATGCAGAAATTATTATCTTTTTACTTTGCATTTGAACATAATCCAATCATTTAAGAGAAATATTATTGTAAAGATGCAATCTTTCCATTCCTAAAAGAATGGTGAACACATACAGTTGTTAGATGTCTTTTTAATTTTTGAAAATTACGCTCACATTCATCTGTTAATTCAAACTTAGCATTTTTTTAAAATCAATTTAGACAAGTGGGATTTACTCTTAGAGACAAGATACAAAACAAACATATACGTGAAAAGGTTGGAGTACCTCCCATGGAAGATAAGATTAGAGAGAGTCGCCTTAGATGGTTTGGTCATATAAATGGAGGCCTTCCGATGAACTATTAGGATAGTAGATGTATTAGATTTGGCTTATGTTAAGAATGGTAGAAGTAGACCTAAAAAGACTTGGTTAGAAAACATTAAGAATGACCTTTCTTTATTAGATTTAAATGAGAATTTGACCCTTAACAAGACACAATGGAAAAAAAAGGATTCATGTAGCCGACCCCCTGTAGAGGGATAAAGGCTTGATGCTGATGTTGTTGTAGACAAGTGTAATGCTATAAGCAAGAATCCCTCACAAACTTCCAATAGTATCCATGAAACTATGAATCTTGTAACTTTCTTTGGCATAAGCCATTCTAATATTGATTTCACTTTCTGAGGATCTACTATGAGTCCTTCACCACTGATGATATGCCTCACAAATGCAACACTTCCGAACCAGAATTCACATTTTGAAAATTTTGCATACAATTGATTATTCCTTAAGAATTTCATAACTATTCTCAAATGTTCAATATGTTCTTCATTAGCCTTATAATTTATCAAAATATTTTTAATGAATATAATCACAAACTGATTTATATATGACTTGAAAATCCTATTTATCAAATCCATAAAAAAAGAACTAGTGCATTTGTTAAATCAATTGGCAACACTAGAAACTCGTAATGACCATATTTGGTTCCAAATGACGTCTTGGTTACATCTACTTCTTTAACTTTGATTGAATGATATCTTGATCTCAAATCAATTCTATAAGACACAAAAGCACCTTTCAATTGTTCAAATAAATCATTGATTTTTTGGCAATGGGTATTTATTCTTAATTTTCTCTTTACTCAACTCTCTATAATCGATCCGCATTCTCATATATCCATATTTGTTTCTTAACAAAAAGCATAGGTATACTTTAAGGTGGATTATTTGGTTAGTTGAATCTCTTATCTATCAGTCCCTGCAATTGATATTTCAATTCTTGTGATTCATTTGGAGCCATTCTATAAGAAGATTTGAATGTTAATATTAAATCAACTTATCTTTTAGGTGGAAAGTCAGGTAATTTGTCTGGAAACACATCAATAAATTCTACTACAAGTAAAATATTCTTCAATTATTGAACACTTTTCTTCTAATATTCAATTATAGCAAAATGTCGAACTAACCTATTCATTTCCATAATTACATCAAAAGTCATCATAGGTATTAAAATTAATACTACTATTGCTTTTCTACAATGAATATCAATGTTTACTGGACATTTTCTATTTGCATACATAGTATCTCCAGCTAACATCATAACACATAGTTCAGATATGAAAGACACCATATCAACTAATAAATTAAAAGCAACTCTTCAAATATGAATCAGTGTTAATCACTAGAACCAAACAGAGCTGCACCAAATTGACTGGAGATCAAAAGCACACCTGTAACCTCTTTTTTTTGATTTCTTAGCCTCTTACGGTGTGATAGTAAAAACCCTTGCTTTCACTGTTTTATTGTTCTTGTTCTTTGAAGTTTCTTATTTTGCCCGAGCATATGGCTTTTCATAAGAACGAGTTTTACTTGATTTGTTACACTTTAAAAATTTCTTTTGTTGAGTTTGTCCTTGATACTCATGTGGCTTGCTATTTTTCTTCTCCAAAGAACAATCTATTTTGAGGTGCCCAACTTCTCCACATCAGTAGCACTTTCCAGAGCGAAAAGAGCCTCATCTTGTTAGAACTTTTGTCTCTCCTAAGCAAGTCATTATAGTCTGCCAATCTATCTCACAGGAAATGACATTTCGTCTCCTTTTTTTTTCAATTTAATATTATTATGAAACATTTAAAATTACTTAGCATTGATATTCACATATTATCAACAAGTCTGTTTAACACGCGTCAAAGATAAATATGATATATTGATATGTAAAAATCAATGTTTCTGTACTTAAATAAACATTATATTTAAGTGAACAATCTTATGAATTGAATTAATTAAAAATATCTTGAATTTGTTAAAGCATATGATATTATTAAAATGCATTAAACTTGTTAATATCATATCATGCTCAATATGAAGAAATATCTATTTGCATGCATATAGCAATTCAATGGAATTCTGAAAATTAACAAATATTAGGCTAAAGAATAATTTGCTCCCTATATTAGTGATTGAGCATCTCACCTAAACTATAAGATCTTTAGGACGAATTTCCCAATTTCTATTACCTCGACATCTTTTCATTTTATAAACAACCTAAAACAAAGATTATCTCAATTCATTACAAATTCTTAAATTGACAACTCGAAGCTGAATCAATTAAACTTCAAATACTTTTACCTCAAAATATTTCACATTCAAGCCTTCAATCTTATGAATTCCAATTCAAACTTAATTTGCAAAAGAAAATACTAAAAATAAGATTTTTACCTAAAATTCGCAAATCTTTCTCATTTTCTTCTCTTCCTCCCCTTTTTCTTCTTCTCTTCTTTTTCCCGCTTTCTTATCCTCTTCTTCTTTTTTCCTTCTCTGTTTCAGCCTACCCAAGCTCCTCTTCTTATTCCGCCTTTAGGTATAGGTTACGGGATGGATATGGATGAATTATGATAAGTCACCTTAGGTTATTTAAATATAATAATATATATAATGAATTACATACTTAAACTATCCTATAACACCTCACAACCCTCCATTTGTAATTAGCCTTTGCATGCTACATAATTGTGGAAAATTCCAAACTTTGCCCTGGTGCATTCATTCAATAAAATGATTTTATATGTAGAGGGATATATATATGAAATGATTGAAATGAAAAGTAGGATTTTATAAAAATAGCTTTGATGATTTTTGACATGTGAAAAAATGAGGGTATAATTTTTAGGAGAATTTTTAATTGTACATTTTTAAAATTTTAGATATTACAGCTTGGATGTGAAATCTAGGGGCCCTTTCCCACCGCACTTGCCCTTGCGCTCGCGCTCGCATTCGCTCCCACACTCACGGCCTTGCCCTCACTCTCGCTCGACACTTGCCTGCTCGCACTCGCATGTTAGCGGGTTAAGTCAGTCGGATTGGTGCCAGGTCGGGTTTAGTCTAGATGTTTAACCTGTTTGGACAAATGGGTCGTGTTCGGGTCGGACGTGGTAAGAGCGGTTCAATTTTGGGTTTGACCTGAACCCAACCCGAAAACTTATTTTGGCGAAATCCATCCAATGTGGTTGGTCAGTTTCACAAGTCAATCTCTTTTTTGTACTAGATAGATGCTTTTGTGGCAGTATTTCAAGGCTATGTATCAATAAATTAAGTCATGCATACTTTGTGAATTAATGCTAGTTCAGTTATGTTTCCATAATAACGAAGTGCACAATTGAAGAGTCATTTTTTAATCTGTAATGTGAACAAAGTTCTTCTCTTGGATTAGTGGAGAGGATGCTTAGTGTCAAATTTTTTGGCCATTGAACGCTGTTTTAGATGTGTATAAATAGATTGTGTGTAGGACCATAATGCCTTGTAAGTTTTGAGTTTTTAAGGATTACAAATCATGTAGTTTAAATTTGTAGGCCTCTCTTTTTGATGAATCTCGAATTGTATTTTTTAGGCTGACAATATTTAAGTACTGTTACTGGATATGCTAACCTAAATTCCCGAAATGCAGAGATCTAATTAAACTTCGTTTTTTAGGTCTTCATCACTCTCATCAATGAATGGCATATTTAGAGTTCCTTTAATTTGTGAGGTTAGTCTAAAATCTGTTTTCCTTTTGTCAACGAACATTCTGCCATTTACTAATACTGATTCTCATGCAGTCAATTCCTGGCGCACAGGGTATTTCCTCGACAGGTTCTTTATACTTATCCATGCCTTCATTACAATTTTTGAAAGTTAGTGCTTTTTTAAATGTTTTGGTATGGTACTTCTTAAGTTGTAATTAATTTGATTTGTAGATCAAACACTCATTTTTTTGCACCCCTTTAAGACAATTTTAATGAGAATCTAGTTCTGACCATGATAGAGCTATGGAGCCAAAGGCATGCACAACGAAAAAAGAAAACAAAAGGGAAATGATAATTTAAGCTTCCAAATTGGCTTGGGAATTGTCACATATCTATTGAATTATTGCCAAAAGCAATGCAAGAGAAAGAGATGGGAGTAGGTAGAAGATCTATTGTGCAAAGGAGATTGATATATCTATGATACGGCGGGAGTGGGAGACGCAGAAGAGGAGGGTTGATTTGGTGGCTAATTCGGAGGGGATTAATTAGGAAATATTTCTTAATTGAAGAGGATAGATTTGGGGGCTGATTTGGAGGGGATGAGATTAATAGGAAATGTTTCCTAATTGAAGAGGACAGATTTGGGGGCTGATTGGAGGGGATTAATTAGAAAATATTTCCTAATTGAAGAAGATAGATTTGAGAGGAAATAATTAATGAAATAGGGTAGATTTGGGAGGAAATTGGGGGATGGCTGTTTGGGTATTTGCTATTTATTATTTGCTTTAAGTATGTGATTTTCCTAGCTTAGGGGTATGTGTTCTTTGCTAAATTTAGATTGTTCTTAGGGTGTTTGAGCTCTAGTCGGAAGCTAGAGATTTGGGAGAGCCGAATCTTTCTCTCCAATTGAAGATCCACTTGTACCTTGTCTTTCTTTCATAAAACATTCAATAAAAAAAATATTCTCGTGTGTTCTATTCCTGGTTTTCTTGTCGTTGGTTTTCTGAAATTGCTGAAATCAGATTTCAGTCAAGGCTTTTCCTAAATTTATACAAGCACTTCCTATGAAATTGGTTTCAGAACGGTATCCTCGGCTGAAATTTAAGTCTCCATTGTTGATTTATGCTACAATTTTCTTCCCACCTTGCTGATTTTCGCCGTTTGAAGACCAGATTTGTCAATTTTTGTTGTTTTTTACGGTTTGGAACATAAATCCGTGAATGACAACAAAGAAGATGGAGGTGTTGGAAGGCGAGATGGAAAATCTCAAGGCCGGAGTGGAGGAAAGATATTCCGGTATAGAAGGGAGGCTCTCATTCATGGAAAGCTGCTTCAAAAATATGGAAGACATGATAATTCGAAATGCAATCAAAGCCTTACTGACAGTTCTGTGGGCTGAGCCAAAGGGGAAGGAGATTCCAGAGGACTATGATGAAGTGGAGAGTGTTTTTCATCAAGGACCGCCACGAGGGGGCTTCGTTGGTGGGTGGATTGGAGTATTCTGAAGGAAGGACAACAAGAAGGGGGGAGGCCGAATCCTTTGGGAGACTTCCCAGACATGGGGAGAGGTGAAATGGAGGATGTCATGGTTAGGCGAAGCCATGGGGTCCAAATTAGCCAAGGGGGGAAGGGAGAGATTCGCACCATCATTACATAGGAGGAACTAACGGAGGGAGAAGCCATTGAGATATGGATGCAAGATCGAGAAAGTTGAAGATGCCAGTGTTTGAAGGGAAAGATGCTAAGGGTGTATCGGGTGGGGCGTTATTTTACAATTAATGGCCTAATGGAATGGAAAAAACTCATGGCGTCTGGGCCATGTTTGGAGGAAAAGCCCTAGCTTGATTTCAGTGGAGGGAGGCTCGATATCCTATCTATTCGTGGGGGAAATTTAAGGAGTGTTTGTTGGAGCATTTCTGAACCATTCAGGAAGGAGACCTCCACGAACAATTCTATGCTCTAACTCTAGAGGGGACAATCATGGAGTATCAGGAGAAGTTTAAGCTGCTGTTGGGAAGACTGAGAGGAATTTTTGAGGAAGGTTTGAAAGGGAATTTCATGATGGGGCTTAGGGAGGACATACGAGCAGAGCTCATGGTGCTGAGACATAGAGGGCTGAGAGAGACAATGGAGCTTGCTCAAAGGGTGGAGGAAAAATATCGGAGGGAGAAGGCTAGTAGGAACAACATCATGGGAGGGGCTACAGGAGTACCTCTACGACCTTGGTACCAAGAACCCAGACGATGTCATTTCAGAGGGAAGCACCGAAGGATAAGGGCATTGGAGTTCACCCTAGTGACAACTTCAAGCGCCTTACAGAAACGGAGGTGCAGGATAGGCGAGCAACAGGGTTATGCTTCAGATGTGATGAGAGGTATACACCGGGGCACAGGTGTAAGGCCGAACTCTTCAGGTTCTCACCGTTAGTGATGACGAGGAAGCTGAGGAGGGAGGTGGGAGTGAGGCATTGGTGGAGGGGGAAAAGCTGCATTTAGACATGACAGAGGTCTCCTTGTACTCAGTGGTGAGATTCACTCCGAATCACACCATGAAAGTGAGGAGAAATAACAAACAGAGGGATAGTGGTGTTGATAGACAGTGGGGCTACCCACAAGTTCATCTCCAACTGGGTCGTAGACCAATTGAGGGTGAAATTGGTGGATACATGGTACTATGGGGTGATGATTAGCACTGGGAAGACAGAGACAGGTAGAGGTAGAGGAGTGTGTAGGTGTGAAACCCCTTAAGTTAAGGTTTGACTTCTTTTGCTTTGTAATGACATCTCTGAGTGATCTAAACTGATCTATAATTTGCCCAATTTATCAGGATTAGTATCTGAATCAGTGAGTAGTGCACTTGGTCTTTTTTATGTTTCATCATTCATTTGTTCACAAATGCAGGGACCTCATTGCATATTGTGGTGCACATGCCTGCATTATCCCCCACAATGGTGAGGACATTTTTGATAGAATGAATTGTTTATTGGCAATAATTTTCCAAATGCTCATGCTTAGAATTGGTTATTAAACTGACGTCACCAGGATCAAGGCAACATAGTGAAGTGGAGGAAGAAAGAAGGGGATAAGGTCAGACAAAGTTTGCTGTCCTGCAAAGTTATTTGGCATTGCTAAATGAGAGGGCATTCTCTTCATTTCATGAATTAATTTATCTTCATTATTCAACTCCATTTTTTCTCATCTTCAGTAAATTGACAGATTGATGTTGGTGATGTTATATGTGAAATAGAAACAGACAAAGCAACCCTTGAATTTGAAAGTCTTGAGGAAGGGTAACCTGCTATCTGGCATTTAATGACCTCCGCATATTTTGTGCATATAGTAGTTTAATTAATAAATTTTTTCTTGCTTTGTTTTTAAGAATTTTCTTTAACATGCAGTTCGATTTTTAAATAGTCTTTTATTTTGTTTTTTCCCTCATATTTTATATCCATGTGAAATAAGTTTCTGTCAAAGCATGGAAAATCTTAGGACAGTAAATTGTCAAATTGAATTCCCAACCTTTTTGTTTTACAATATTTCTGAATTTTTTATTTATTAGTCTCTTATGTTGAATCGTAATGCATTTTTGGAAAGATATTATGCAGTTATGAGTAATGTAATTCCTGATGCAAATAAAAAAATTTGCTTCCTGCTTGATCACACTTGTGGTAGTTTTAGGCACTATGCCCTTGGCGAGTTATTCTCTTATGGGCTTCAAAATATTGCATTGTGCCTAGCTCTTCAAAGAGGGCGTGCTCCGGGTCAACTTTTCAAATGGCAGACTGGATATTAAACATATTGGATATCATATATGACATTTCCCATAAATTTTGTCTTCATTTTATGAGGACTTATGATCTTGTTCAAGATTTTTCATAGGCGCAAGCTTCTATGATTAATTACCCTCTTGATCACGAGAGAGAAATTTAATTATGGCTAGTTGGTAAGTACTAAATTATTAGCTTACAATAACAGTAATTTGGTTTTGAAAAGAAAACATTTGTTGCGTCTAACTTAGAGCGGATGGTGGGGAAATAATGATGAATTCGATCTTGATCCCATGATTTTACGTCCTGAGTTGTCATAGACAATATTCTACTTAATCAGTGGAGGTAGTCTATCCAATATTTCCGAAAGATTCTTGTCAAATAATATGGGTTGAGTCACCCAAGGGGATTTATAGACCCAGGAGTATGTTTATCTAACGAGACAGTTTTAAGTCAACATTAGCTCACAGAGGTCTTTATGCTCTATCAAGTGCATTGTATGATTTGCTTAGGGGATTGAGCTATTGGGAAATATTTGGGCTTTGATAGTGACCATAATTTAGTAGTGCCATTTTGTGGCAAATCACCCTATCAGAGGGCCCTGGTTGTAATTATAATTTTGTAGTACGATTTTGCAGCAAAATCATCTGATTTGAAAATGCATGCCACAACCTTATTAGTAGGGAGCTTTTGAGAGTAATTGTATAGGTGTGATTTATATGACATTGGTTTTTTGTGAGTTTGAGATATTTTTTGTTAAATTTGACAAATTGTTATGGAGAATGGATTAATTGGGTGGTTGATTGCTCTAAAAGCAGTAGCGAGTATTGTATATTTTTAATTTTTATATTTTTTGAAATTTTTATTTTTTATCATAATTTAAGCCTGAAACAATTCACGTAGGGATTTGAAGGCATTTTGAGATACAAGTCCCCTCCGAATAAGACTTTACATCAATACGGCCATCATCGGAAAATTGGCTTGAAGTACTTGCAGTTGCAACTTAAGAACTTGATTTTTTGAAAATAAACCCTTCCAGAAATGATGCGTAATAGTTTTGACCATCATAGGAGTTTTTAAATGATTGTACATCATTTTTTAAAACTTTGACAATTCTGTCTGCATGTTTATAGAGGATCGGGCTCATAGGTATTTGTTTGCACATCACTGGAATTCATTTGAGCAGCTGTTGTGTCATAGACCGTGTTGACTTTACCCATGTATGTAGAGGATCTGGTCTAGAAGTTGATCCCCTGTTTATACTTTATAAATATCGTGATGCTGATAGTTTTCATTTTGAAATAACTTTTCTTTGAGAAAGGTGTTAAAGGTCTTATTCAAATATAAAACAAAATCATTTTGCAATAATTGTGATCGGGCATTTGATTCCAGTACACGATGATGATTAGCTAGCTTAGACTGTGAGGTAAGAATTTAAAATCATTCTTTGATACCATTATTTCAAATTTCTTGAATGAATATTTGTCATGGGGCTCAAGTTTTGTTGACTATAGTATTTGGGACGTGCAAGATTATACTTGAAATGGGACTTACGACCCTACTTATAGGTAGAATGTCCTTCTTGAGAGCATCATATAACATCGATAATTTAAATTTATACTTGAAAGAGAGTTTGTGAATTTTTAAAAATGATTGTTCACTTTTCAAATGGGTTGCTCGGTTCTCGGAGCGAGGGAAATTTAAATTATCCTATTTTTTTACTTTATGCTTAAATATTTAGCACATTTATCAGAGCACATGTGGGCATTTAATTTTGGAACAATGATGTGTCTTCTAGAGGAAATGCATGGCTTGAAAATTTTTAAAATTCAATTATTTGTATGAATATTTTGTTAAATAAACACACGTGCAACCTTTCATTTGGAGTTTTGATAATAACAATTTGCTTGCTTGCATGGGTTGGTTTGCAGCTTGTTGACCCCTACATATCAAACCACATGCAAAAGAATCGGCGAAATAAGCAACGCGCGCGTTGGCGCGACACATCACTTGAAGGGTCAAATGACCTCCAAATGCCAAACAGACAGTGGCATTGCGATCAGAACGTCAGATTCTGCTAGGCCGAGGCCCCTCGCAGTCGAATCAGATGAGATCGGTCAAATGAGACAACCGACACTTGAAATTAAAGCGCGGCACTGATCAAATGACGTCCGATCACAGAACGGACTGCGTCTTTGCGTTCGGAACATTGTCGACATCAAAAATCTACATTTTATTTAATTAATTTGGATCGTCCAAGGTGGTGGCACAAATCCCGATGCGATTTAAATACAATGACGTGCATATCGAGGAAATTAGCCTCTACGGAGATGGCATGACGTCCGATTACAGAACGGACTGCGTCGTTGCGTCTGGAACGCCATTGACACCAAGGATATACATTTTATTTAATCAATTTGGATCATCCGGGGCGGTGGCACGAATCCTGAGGCAATTCAAATAAAGCGACAACACATTTCAAAGAAATTAACCCTCGGCATTGCCCAAAAAAAAATTCGATCGCAAAACGGACTGTGTCGTTGCGACCGGAATATCGACAATACCCTAAATCCACTATCAATTTGTCTAATTTCGATGTTCGGTGAAATCAGCACGTAAAATGAGGTAAAATGCACTTAAATCGAGAATGCACGTGAATCGAGGACTCACGCAAATCAAGGCAATTTTGGACTAATTGACGCATCACTATCATCCTAGACTGGTGTAATGATGACAAAGCATTAATATTACTATTGATTTAACAGAATTTTGATAAAAGAAATAAAAAAATTAAGAGTCAAATGAAACTTCAGATCGCATTAAATATCAACCTCGTATACTGTCGAAGTTCTGTTGTAATCTTTGCCTAAATTCCTAATTTTCCGCTGAGTTTCGTCCTTCGAATCGCTCTTGCCTCGGTTGGAAGGTCAGCCCCCTCATCAAAATGAAAGGAAATGAGAGTTTCATTTTTCTTCTTCTATGGTTTTCACGCACAAGTGGCCGACACCTCTTCCTCCCGGAGAATTCCTTTCCATCCACGACCTCAAGCCACGATCCAATCCCACACCTCCCTCACAACAGTTTCCACCTCTCCAGCCACTCATTGGCATCAACTACTGCTCTCCACAAATTTCAACCTTCATCTCCTAGCCGATCTCAGCAAGAATAACTCACTGCTCACAGCAGGCCAAACTCCCTATTCCCATTCAAGCAAGTTCTGTCCAGTTCTGTCGACGTTCGAGCCCCTAGTTCCTCCGATCCAACCTCAGCTGTGATCTCCCAAATCTTCAACCTGCAGTCCTCCCTCCAATACCCCACGTCTCTTCCCTCTAAACCGGTCTCACCTCCTTCCACTCTTCAGGATTCTCAGCCGCGGCTTCCAACCTACAACCCCGTCGCCAATAACCACGTTCGCCTCTTGTCTGTGGGAGCCGGCCAAATATTTGCACCTTCTCTGTCCTGAATCTCACCCTCTTCCCACGCTGTTCTAGCGAAAGACCTTTCTCCTGCTATAAGCCGCACAAATCTCTCCCTTAGCCGGCTCCAGCACTCTCTATTGTCTGTCTAAACTTCAAGAGAAAGCCCAAAATTCCTTTACGTGAAACTTACAATAGCCTTCTCCTATTTTATTGAGTAAGTACAGTGCAATGACAGCTTTTTATATATATAAATATTTTCTTACAATCCATTCACGTGAAGGACAAGTGTAATGGAGCTTTTGTCTTTTCCTAGCAATAACCTTTTCCTCTCTACAGTATTCATATGAATTCTTTTTATTACTTTTGTACTTTGCTTTTATTTTATTTTATTTATCCTTATTTATGTTGGCAGTTCATAGTATATATTAATATAAATATTATTTTATGTTAAAATAATCATCATGTTTCTGCATGCCATTTACCTATGTTAGTTATTCCCTCTTTTTTTTTCTTATGTAGTTGATTAGCAATTAATTAAGGTCATTAGTCATATTTATCATTATTATATATATTTGCATTTTAAGTGTTATCTATATTATAACTTCTATATGTAAATATTTACATTATAACTGCTATATATATAATTGTTATTTATATAATAACTTTTACAAGTACAAAATACTTACATTATAACTGTCATATAAGTGTAATATGTATATATATATTTACTAGTTAATATTATATATATATATATATATATATATATATATATATATATATATATATATATATATATATATATTTACAAATGCGTCTCCAAAAAAAAAGAAGGAAAAATAAAAATGAATTAAAAAAAAAAGGGAAAGAGAGAGATGAGGAGATGTTTAAAAAAAAAAAAGATAAAAAAGAGAAAAAAAGAAGAGAGTTCAAAAAAAAAGAAAAGAAAAGAAAAAAAAAGAGAAAAGAAAAAAAAAGAGAAGAAAGAGTTTTACAAACTTCGAGAGTCCGACTTCGACGCTTGCAACGCGACGAAACAACCACCAATACATGCTTTCCGAAGCGTGGTGGGAGGGAGTTCGTCGTGGTGTTCTCAACGAATCGGGTAATCACCTAAAACCTCATTTTCGGCATTTGTGGCGCACCGAAAAACCGCCTATACACGTTTTCCTAAGCGTGGTGGGATGGGAACCCGGTGCGACGCCTACGGCGAAGTGAGGACACATATAAGTACCTGCTCGCGGGGAAACAACTGCTTTTTTTTGCAACATGTACATTTGAAGACCCATACACGCTTTCTTAAGCATGGTGGGGGGGACGAAGAAAATACGGCCACGGTGTCTGAGAACACCTACCATACACGCTTTCCTAAGCATGGTGGGAAGGCTCGATTTCCCGTAATTTCCCCTAAACGGGGGAGACGCCGCGAGGTTGCCGAAATTTTCGGTGAATCAAGACAAAGACTTGGACATTTGAACTCAAGCAATGACAAATTTTGGACAACAGGAGACTTGTGAACATGAACATAAACATGAACTTAAATAGAATTTGAACTCAAAAGAACAAATGAACAAGATTCAAATTTGATTTGAACCAAATAACTTGAACTTGAAGTAAATTTTGATTCAAATTTGAGTAAAATGAACTTGAATTGAGCATGGAATTCAAAGTTGATATTGAACTTGAACTCATATTGGACTTGAATTTGAAAAAAAAGAGAACTTTGAACAAGATTCAGACTACAAGAGACTTGAATAAATTCAAAAAGAGCTTCAACTCAAAGTTGGAATGAACTAAATTTGAACCCAATGTGATTACAAAGAGACACAGAACATAAGCTTGCTACTGGGACAACAAAATTTGATTCAAGCTTGATTTCAAAAAAAAAAAAAAAAAAAGAGCTTGAACTAAACAATACCACTTGGATTTGGACTTGAATGTGACACAACAAACCATGCTTGGATGTGAATCCAAATAAACCACAAAAGAACTCAAGCTTTAATGAAGCATCTGACTCGAACCAAACCTTGGATTGATGAATGAGCAATCAAGATCTAGATACTCAATGAATGAATCCTGAGGGGTTAGGAAAATTTCCTACATCCCTACCACCAATAATCATCCAACTCCAAGAAGAGACACCAAAGAGAAAGATCAATGCAAATCTTGGTGATCTAAACTTACAACTACAAGCAAAAAGTACAACCGGTATTCCAATTATATTAAGGGTTGCAACAATCATTTAGGAATGAATATCTTGTATGTTTCTCCCATACGATCTGATACACCTTCAACTGTTATAGTGTCCGCTCGGGGCAGTGGCCACTTGACTTCGATGCACAAGATATTAGCAAGGACACAGTCATCCAAGGTTGGGATGATTGATTCTTTATTTAAACCAAGAATAAAAGATAAGGATGATGGCATAATCAAGAAGTTTCCCGCTAATTCCTATACGAATTATGGGAAGGGAAAGCCAGATCAAATCATTATGGAGTGAGCAAACCTTAATTCAACCAGGCCCTGAACATCGAGTTGGGTAAGATTATTGAAGCTTACAAGTTCTTCAATGAACAGTGGTCGTGTATCCAACACATTAATCACAGACAGATGTTGAGAGAACTATGACAAAGACAAACTTCTATGGGCTCCTATTAGTTACCGTAGAAGACCCATCATATATCACAAAATATCCCCCGCACATGCACCTTAAATTGTATACACATAGGTACATATAAGGGGGATGTATAATAAAATCCGCATGGGCCCCGACGAGCGTGTTATTGGTACACACGTGACCTTTAGGGATGCTGTGCGGGTCAATAAGTGAATTCAAGTTCGAGCCCGATCCTTCTATACCGGTAGGTAGGAGTCGACACGGGTTGAACTATTAAATAAATATGCGATCGCGAGATCGATCAGGACATTTATTTTATACATTCATATCAGGCCTTAAAGGCCCATAATCAAGAGAATTCACTTACAAAGACATAAAGCCTACAAAATCGGATCCTCTGTCGACAGCTCGATAGAATCGACAAGGTTCAATCCATAAATGGAAATAACCCCATTCACCCCGATGATGGCCGTGTTGAATGCAAACCTCAACCGGAGGGGTCCACACAGATCATTTCAAATGCCATCCCAAACACTCAAAAATCCAAAATTCCAGAAAATCGCAATTTCAAAATATTTAAAATTAAAATCTAATCATCAAGCACTCAAAGTAAAACCCATCCACTCTTCACAATAATTTGTCGAGGTGGACAAGCTGAAAATAGCCTTAGCTCACATAGAGTTAATGCCTGGTCGAAAATATCACTAGGATCTATTCTCAAATAGTCCCCTGCCAATAAGGACGTGGTACGTGTCCTCTAACCGGCAGTTTCGCCGCCAAATGGCACTGTAGGATAAACGGTTATGACTCGAGGCCCTCTGAACCGAGTGGTTTTGCCGCCAAATGGCACCACGTGATAGCGATTATGGCCAGAGCCAATATGGTTCTTAGTGGCATCAAATCTTTGAGATATGAATCAATAGGATATGATCGATAGGGCACAAAGCCTTCTGTTAGCTAAGGTCGATTCATATTTGTCCCCTTAGGCAAATACCCATCCCAGGTCAACAAGGTTTTCTTGGACGAAGCAACCCATAGCTGCCGACAAGGATCCTTCTGTCAGGTTGGGTAGACTACCTCCTCTGACTAAGTGGACCAGGGACCATGATGGCCCGGGACGACGGAACCATGAGATCTTGATCGGGTCCATCATCCATTCCCCCACCTTCCGCTTTAAGTGCAAGATGGTGGAATTTCTAATTTTAAATATCAACCTCTCAATTTTCCAATATCAGCCCATTGCTGCTACTATAGCCAGATAACGCGTATCTCTACGCATCTGATTGACGCCTAGCCTTAATCGAAAGTTCTCTCTCGTTACCAGGAGTGGTAATTAACTATAGGGGCTTGCGCCTATAGGAAACCAGAACTCAAATCATAAAGTCCTCGCAAAATGAGGGCGAAATCTCTGGGTAGTGTCTTATCTACAAACCCATCTGCCTTCCAAAATTTACCCCGGAACTTAATTCGTTAAAACTCCCCCCGAAAAGACAAGCGGCTGGAGGCCGGGGCCGAATTTTCGGAGCCCACACAGCTCTGATTGCGAATGTTGCATGTTGAAACTTGATTACGCATTTAACAGATCATAAATTTGTTTGTTTTCCTTTGTTTGGTTCACTTTTTATTCCATGTAGACCGCACAATGAACATTTTTTAATCTATAAATAGAGAAGCTCTTTAGTTCATTATCAAATTCATTTTACTTCATATGGTTTAGAAGACCTTAGAGACTGTGAAGTTCTTTCCATGCTCGCAGGGGACCTGCCAAGTTCCATATACGTCATGTTCTATGTTTAATTTAGTTCTTTCAATGCAACACATAAATGTTTCCTAATGTTTATCTACTTTTAGCAAGGATTTGTGTTTTTATTTTGCAACGTTATTTAGTTCGATAGGTCATTTAATTTTGTTTTTTTGAGCTTATTTATTGTACATATTGGCAGCATTTTGGCATGTCCCGCATGTAGGGGTATTTGGAGGGAGTGCTTGGCCTACCCTCCACTCTTAAAGAATCGTGCATGGTTAGTGTATTAAGAGATAGTGGCCGGGGATCTTTGAACGTACCATGCTTAAAAATGCATGCATTGGTTTTTTATGCGCTGGACTAAGAAAATAATGCATTATACTTTAGGGTGATGCTGTTGTAGACAATATTGAGATGAGGTATGGAGGAGCGAAGGTGGAGGCGAGTCAGCGGGGTTGTTGGAGATCGGAAGAGGGTCTCAAGAGAGATGGAAAGATAGAGGCGTGACATGGAGTCAGACAATGAGGAGATTGCGGAGGTTGGGCTTGGGAGATTGAACAAGATATAAAAAATGAGAGCTAGTGCTGCCTTTTTGGTTTTTTGCTAGAGGGAATGAGTGAGGCCATTGCTTTTTTATTTTCTTAAGCTTTTTTTTTTCCTTAAAATTCCACTGTGTCGAACAGGTAATGCGAGATATGTAGGATACGTGAGCATAAGAGCGAAATATGGGGA
The DNA here is from genome assembly GCA_019925795.1 of Dendrobium chrysotoxum. Lineage (NCBI taxonomy): Eukaryota > Viridiplantae > Streptophyta > Magnoliopsida > Asparagales > Orchidaceae > Dendrobium > Dendrobium chrysotoxum. The sequence goes on from CM034308.1 coordinate 18,992,177, forward strand.
GCTATGGCCCCTTCTTTTTTTATTTGAATCTTTAACAATTTTAATTTGATAAAAAATAATTGATATATGTAAATTGGGTCATTGTGCAATTTCTCGTCACTTGTGCATGTTAAAATTTTGACCTCATCTCATGCGCTAGTAAATTTTGCGGATTTTTCTTGTGCGGTGACTCGGACAATATGGGCTTCATTGCTAGGCATTTTTAACATTTCGGACATTTCAATGCTATCCCTTCTTGTGAAACGGGTGACATTTGAGTCCTTTCGACGCAATAAGGGCATTTGGAAATGGTTTTGCTTGACGCTATGTTTTTCGTTCATTGTTTTCATCACATTTGATCTAACTGAGTTGTGGAGTAAGTATGAAGGTCAACATCTCTTCATTGAGGGGTTCAACGCACTTGCTTTTCTTTTTGTAAGGTAGTTCATCCACTTGGAATCTACTTCAGCTCAAAATCAGTTTTGCTAAATTTCCCGAGAAGTCAATCTATTTCCTTCTATAGCAGATTATTTTTATTTTTTATTTTTTATTTTATTTTCATTCTGGCATCCGCTAAAACCTGGAAAAAATATTGTCTCCTTGCTTGGATTTGGATTTGGGAATGGTTTAGGTATTGGGTGGATCTCGAGTAGGGTTAATGTAGAGTTTTCTGTTGAGCTTTAGAAGGAATGAAATATTTAAGGTTAAAGGAAAGCAGAGTTGATTGATGAGGTATTGAAGTGCCGGCATCGTCGTCCTCCACATGTAGGGTTTTAACCCATACTTGAATGCAGAGGGAAAGATATACAGCATGCACATCCTATGATGAACTTCTTAGGTTGGATGTCAGAGAGCAGCTGGCTATGGAGAGAGCAGCTGAAATAGAGAGTTGAGAATATCTGCTTTTTTGAAAGCACGAATAAGCTTAAGTTCTTATTTGATAAATTTTCAGGTTAATGAATCCCCTGCTTTAAGAGGAGGTTAGATTAAATATAACATGCTCCCATGGGCTAATAGAAAAAATAAGAAATAATGCATTAACAAAACAATAACAAAAATGATGGCAACAAAGAGTGTTTGTCAACAAAGGATGAGTAATATTGTAACCATATGTGGAGATCTGTTTTTGCTGCGTCGAGCTTTGTGTTCATGTTAGTCTTGTCGTATTGTTTATACAGTTACTTGTGAACCTTTTTGCATGATACCCAAAAGACTGCGTGCATTAATAATCTCGGGAATTATCCTTTTTAGTATCAATGTCCATATCAACACTAAAATTCATTTGGATTTTGAGGTAGGAACTGGGACATACCCTGTTAATGATGATTTTGTTGTAGATCTATGAAGAGTTTCTTTGTAAGAACTGGATGTATGGACGATTGTCATTCCGTGTAGTAGAATGATAGATATTATACCCCAAAACATTCACTATTGCTCTGTTGCTTACTTAAAATTGACCATCAAATTAGGATGAAATGCAATACTTGTCCTATGCTTAGTATCCATCAAAGCTTAAAGAGTTTCCAAAAAATTCCTCAGGTTCAACTCTATCTAATGAAAATGACAGGTAAGCCTTGATGCTTGCAGACACAGAAGAGCTCACTGCTTTCTCTCCCATCTTAGACTTTTGCATGGAATTAAACATTTCATTTTGTTGAATATGTTAGCAATTAAAAATTATTTTGAACCTTTTGTGGTCTTTGATAACCTCCTAACCGTTATTATACTCTCCAAGCTTGGTCAGAAATAGGAAGAGGTGCGTAAAGGCCAAGCTTATTGTTAATGTCTATTACATGTAGTGGTGCTATTTGCGTGTGGCTATTAGATGTCTATGTGGAAGAGTGAGATAATAAATTGCTTTGGATATTTCAAATTTCGACCAAGCAAAATCTAATTAGCTTTTGGGAATTAAGAATTTAATGGAGGCTAATTTAAACTTAATTTGAGACTGATCCTGTGTCAATTTTATATGCTAGCCTAAGTTATGCGTATATACATAGTATTCTGAGCCATTTAATTCATAACTTTTGGCTTGCATGAACTTTTTTCCAGTTTTTCAATCTTGCGAATGCAAAGTTAGATACATGATTCATTCAAGTGCAGTAGAAGTGCTACTATTTTATTATTGAGGAAATCATCTCCTCGTACAAGTGTAGGGTCTATTGTAAATTCATTCCTTGTTCTACTTAATCTACATAATTTGCTATCGACTTGTTTTGTGTTTTTTATTTTGATCTAAAAGTGACTTATAAATTTTGATTTGTTTTAATTCTTTGATGAAATTCTTGGATATTTTTGATTATTTCATTATCAATTAGTCTTAAAATTTAGCTTCATCTACTTTCATTTAAAGAAAATTGTTGAACTAATTGGTAACTAACAAATTTTAATCCTCAATTTCCTTTTGCATGAAAGCATACTATAAAACAAATGAGTTCTATCAGGAAACCCTAACCTAGAGTCGTCTTGCATCGAATTGGTTTTAGAGCCTTAGGTTGCATGAAAATGTCATTTAGAAGTGGGGTAAATTTCCTTATCAATTTAATATATTTTGAATGAGATGGAATTTTAACTATTTTGCAAAATGCAATTGGCTGAACTATTAAACAAGCATAATCAAATGACATCAATTTAATAAAAATAAGAATTTATAATTTAAAGGCCAGTAGACTTCATGCTTGCAAACTTGAAGTGGAGTCCAATCATAACGATGAATCAATTTACTTAAATATTTATTTTAGGAAGAGATAAGGTAACCAAATTGATAGAAAATTCATTATTTTAACAATTTTGCTTATGAAAATCATTGACAACAAAAAATTGATGCTGATGATGGCATGACTTCACAAGTTAAGATCGAAGTATCTGCCCACAATGGAAGAATTGATCCTATGGTTTTTATTAACTGGTTACTTGAAGTAAATAATTTTTTTTGAATTATAAACTATGCTAGATGAATGCCATGCAAGATTTATAAAAAAATAAATTAATTGGGCAAGTAAAATGTTTTGAATGAGTATGGAGAGATAGAGAGAGATCGAGAAGGGAACTTACTCCAACTTAAGCTAAAATGGAATACTTTTAAAGGAGAAATCTTTGTGTTTTTCAAATGTTACTTTATTTTTAATTCATTTAAATAAGGAATTAAGATTGTTATTGAATATATGAATAAATTTGAAGAATGGTTATATTTTGAGATAACTTAAGATATGAAAACCACTCTAAGCTTAGGTTTGGTTTGAGACAAGATTTCAAGATAGAAATGACCCCTAACCATATTCTATCACTTGAACATATTTTTCAACTAGCATTAGATTTTGAACAAATGGTGAAGTTTCTTGTGTGATGTGTTCAAGAAAGTTACTAAATGTTCTAATAATGCACCTTTTTTGCAAAGCAATCATACTCAATGTCATGACTCGTCTCGACGGCTCAAATTAACGAGGTAGGAACAGACGGTCAGACGGTTGATTAAATTCATTTACTAAAACTATCTCCGATAAATTGAAAGAGCAACTAAAAATTTTAAATTATAAAATGATATAAATACTTTTCTCCTGGTGCGCCGCGCTACGATATACATTCTCTTCTCTTCTACTCATTTTAATCAAATCAAATTATACCTGAAAATATTTTTCAATTAAAAAGGGTGAGTCGTATTATAACTTAGTGAGTAAATCATACTTCTAAATTACAGTAAAATATGCATTAGGAACAATATGTGTGATCTTTTCAAAACATTATTTAATTCTATTTAAGATTCATATCAAAACATGATCATTTATATTATGCATATATCATGTATGTTACATCTCTTTATCCTTTCTTAATAATACAACCGTCACAGGAGACACCGTCTAAAATAGTACCAATAAAGATACTCCATTTTCATTTTTTTTCCTTTTGCATTTACATGCATGGGTACATTGCATCCTCAGCCAGTACCATAAGGGGGTGTGCTCCATCAGTCAACATGTAGATACAAGTATTTCAATATAATCATTTCATTCATTTATCATTCAATAACTTTCTATAATACATATGCTGAATTATCATGCTAACTATCAAATAACTCAATATGACCATTCAAAAAGAAGAAATGCTAGAATTTTACCATACTCATTAACTACTTAATATCAATTAATTCAATGAACTTAAATTAAATTCAATGAATTTGAATTAAAGAAAACAACATCATTACTATAAAATAGAAGCATGATTACTTACCTTGATTTAAATAGCTTTTGTCATTTTTGTCCTTGTGCTTGACTTCAATAAAATGACACCTATAATAATACGTAATTTCATATGATTATTTTAACATATATATCTAATCATATCTCTCTCTAATTAGTTATTAAATATACTAAATAGCTTTTGTATTTAAATTATTTTAAATTACTGCTAAAATTTGCTCTCCTTGCATTATCATTTATATATGAATTATGATTTAATTATCATTAGTTTATAAACTTTTCATATTTAATAACTTCTAATTTTAACTAATTAAATATACTCTTAAAATTAATAATTTAGTCAAATAAAATCTCTCCTATGCTCTCTCTAATTGCTTTTTTAATTATATCCAATTAGTGCTTGTATTTTAAATTAGTAAAATTTATTCTTCTTATTAAATTTTGGATATATCATAATTAAATTAATTTATAAAGTTTATATTTAATAACCTCTCGCTTTAGATGAAAACAATTATTATTAACTGCTAAAAATAAAATTTCTATATTTGACAAAATATATCCTCATTTCCTATATAATTTATCCTAATTCATTATTCTTCTCAATCCAATTTATTCTGAAATCAAAATCTCATATAATCTTGTATACATATTATTATTAATTAGTTTCTAATAGAAATTTTCTTATCATTTTCTTTTATCAAAACTCTAATATTATATTTTTAAATATTTAAAATTATTAATAATACTTATAAAAATAAAATCTTACCTTCTCTCAGTCGTTCAAGCACGCTCATTGTTTGCTGCTCGCCCGATATTTCCCTCGCTTTCACTCACTCTCTCTCTCCTAATTTATAGGACGGTGGAAGTCCTTCGATTGAATCATTTCATTTGTTTCGAAATCCTTCTTTCATCTTTTGCAGCTCAAGCAATGTAAGTGTTGCTGCTGATTTAAACTTCCAGCGCAACCTCAAGTGACGTCGTTTGAGCTTTATATGGCTTCTGCGACACCAAATGACATCTCCTTTGGCCTTCTCTTCGACTTCCATCCTGGTAAGTCCGGATATTATACTCTTTTTTTTTTCTCCTACAAGATTTTAGGAAAATAGAACTTTTGTTAATAAAGTCACTAAGGGAAACGCATTTACGTCTTCATCGGGATCTAAACTTTCCAATGAAGCATGTTTCAAATATCATTGAATTTGTCTTTATATTAGTGGGTGTCAAATAGGAACTTGCATATAGATTTATGAAAGAAGAAATTGAAAAAATGATTTTGATGATGTTAATCAGATTATTAAAGAGATAAGTTATTCTCATAATGCTTTAGTTAATAATTTGTGAATGTCATGTGCTGAATTATAGCAACTACTATGGGTGAATCTAATTGGAAATGAATTGCAATTTTTCTAACTATTTTGAATTATAGCAACTACTATGGGTGAATCTAATTGGAAATGAATTGCAATTTTTCTAACTATTTTAAACCATGGTGAAACTTTGCAAACCCACATAAATTTAAATACTGAACCACATCCACAACCAAGGTTGTGAAAATTAGACCAAACAACGAACCAAAAGAAGGAGATGTTCACAGTTCGAGCGGTAGAACCAAGGTTGAACCTGATGATATAATAAATAATAATATTATTAAAAATTAATAAAATTAACATAATAACGATGATTATCTAACATTAAAAACTTCATAATTCTAAGAATTTTGAGATTAAAAAATAAATAAAATTCATACATATATAATATATTACATAATTTTAAAGTTAAATATAAATAATTATTATATTTATATTATATATTTAAATATTAATATCTCCAATCTTTGATTTTAATTCATATTTAAGAGAAATTTAGTTTATATATAAATATATAAATTTAATATAAATAATTGCTAATTTATGTTATATATTTAGGTATAATTTACATCTATAAATTATATATAAATTTTTCATTATAAAATTATATTTATAAAGTCATATAACATTATTTATTTTAGATTTTTTATTTTTTTAATTATCATTTAATTTCATATTTAGAGAGAAGTTTTAGAACTTTAAAAATTATAAATAATTATTTTTTATTTGAATAATGATAAATTTACAATTAATTATAAATTTAAGAACTTTAAAAATTATTACAATCATTTTTATTTGAATATTCTATACAAAATTTTCCCTAAGAATTCTCATGGAAGCATCCACCATGCATACATTGTAGAAACTACTAGTTATTTAGTCCTACATCATATAGGAGCTTTATATTGTGTTGTTTATATACATTTTCATGTATCTATGGGTTAATAGCCCACATGTGGTGATGGAATCATGTGGATATGATTAATTAGTATTTAATATATAATACTCTAAAAATTTCAAAAATTGTATTATTAAATAAAATATATTGTATTTAAATTAATTTAATATTTAATAAGATATTTTATATTAAATTAAATTATTTAAATATATTATGAATTGAACCAGCCGGTTCTTAAGAACCGGGACCGGTTCAACGGTCGGCCGGTTGAACCAGCAATTCAAACCGGTTCTTATCAGTTTGATGCTAGATCGATTTTTCCGAAGGAACGAACTAGCCATAGACTTGTTCACGGTTGAACCAATCGAACAGGCCGGTCCGGTTCGCTTTTCAAAACCATGTCCACAACCATGCAAAATAACTTGGGTAGTTAAAGGTATTATATATTTGTCTTGAGATGTCTAGTCTCAATTCTATTAGTTACCTATACTGATAGAATTTGGTGTAATGTGCTATCCATGCATGTTACTCATATTATTTTAGGTCAACCTTGCTATATGATTCATATGTTACTCATTTTGTCATGTTTAATACTTATACTTTCATGACTAATGAGCAAAGGATCGTCATAAAACCTATAAAGCTTAAGTTTAAATTTGAATCTTCATTCTTGTAAACGCTTCTTTTGGTGGCTCGCTGGCTTTGGTGAAGAGGTTGCTAGACTTGACCAGCTTTATTTAGGGCAGTAACCAGCCCTACACTTTTGAACATGTGGCCACTCAATGTAGGGGCCTGTAGATTATCTTAAATGTGTTTGCTAAATGGGGCTTCAATACTCGTCAATTTTGTAATTTGGATGAAATTTACAATGCCTTTAGCAGGTTGAAAGTCTCTCAAATGGTTGCAGCTCGCATATACTGCAATACAATTTATAAAAGTTAGAGGGCTTGCAATACAAAGAAGCATCATAAACAATATGCTACTCATTTTATCATGGTAGCCAAAATGATGCTATTTGCTCAGCGTGGCGCAATGCATCAAAGTAGGCACACTATTTGTGCCATATATTGGCAATGATGCATGGTGCAAATAGCGTGCAATTTTGTTAACATGTTATAAATTAATTTTTTAAATGTTTAGATATTCATATCATAATTAAATGTTTATATATTCATATCACAATTAATTATTAATTAATTAAGCATTAAATTAATAAAATATCAAAAAAAAATTTAAAGGAGTTAACTTTTTGTAGGATTTAAAGCTTTCGTTTTGCTATTTTGCATGATTTTGGCTAAATTATGTTTAAATCTTGCTCAAATCTATTGATATAAACTTTTGTAGTATTTAAAGTTGTCATTTTTCCTGTTTGACAAGATATTTATGTTTATAATTTACTCAAATCAACTTATTATTTGCTATTTAATGGTATTATATATATATATATATATTATTGTGCACGCGCCATGCCATGCGTTATGGCTTCACAGGGAACTTTGCGCTGCCATTCGCCATTGACAAGTATAACAAGGTCGCCATTAAGAGATTTTTCTTTTTATCATCATATTAGTAAAATTGAAATTCGAGAGACTTAAAAAAAATTAAGTGTATAAAAGTAAGCAGGGCCTAATGATATTCCAATAGAAGTGTGAAAATGCTTAGGAGATCAAGAAATTTCTTAACTTGCTAAACTTTTTACTATTATTTTAAAAATTAAAAAGATATCAGATAAGTGGATTAGAAGTGTGGTGGTTTTTAATTTTAAGAATAAAGATAAAGAAGAAGAGTGTGCGAATTATAGAGACTAATTGAACATAGGTTACGACGTTATACTAATATTTCTCCAAGTTAGTTTGGATTCATGCCGGGTAGGCCTACTATGATAGCTATACGTTTATTGAGAGGTTTGATGGAGAAGTATAGAGAGAATAAGGAGAATCTGCATATTATATTTATTGATTTAAAGAAAACATATAGTAAAGTTTTAAGAGAAGTGTTATGAAGAGTTATAGAAAAGAAAGAAGTTAGTAATACTTATATTCAAGTCATTAAGGATATGTATATAGTAGTTGTTATTGATCAAGTATATTTCTATTCTAGTTGGATCACATTAAGGATCAGCTTTAAGCCCATATCTTTTTGCTTTAGTCATGATGTTCTTACTAGACATTTGTAAGAGGAAGTACCTTAGTGTATGATTTTTGCTATGGTATTCTTCTTGTGGATAAGACTAGAGAGGGAGTTGAAGGAAAACTTGAATTATGGAGGTCAACTTTAGAGTCTAAAGATTTTTATTTGAGAAGATCTAAAATTGAAAATATATGATGTATAATTTTAATAATAATAGATCTAGTTGGGGTATTATGATTTTGGGAGATCAAGTCATTAATAAGAGTACACATTTTACTAGCAAATTAATGGAATATAGGTTCTCTTACAAAGAAATTTATAGAATTAATAGATATTATAATTCATAATAAAATAAATATTCTATGTATTCAGGAATCTAAATGGGTTGGAGAAAAGTCTATGGAGTTAGGTGTAAGTGTGATTATAGCTTTAAAGATTATTGTTAATGCTAAAATTATTAATATTATAAGTGCTTATGCTCCTCAAGTTGGTTTGGACATATGGTCAAAATTAAAATTTTTGAATGACTTAGAAGAATTAATATAAAAAATATCTCTTGAAGAAAGTATTTTTTATTGGAGTAGATTTAAATGGACATGTTGGTAAAGTGATATAATATTTAAAAAATATTCATAGTGGCTATGGGTTTGGAGTGGAGTGATTAATGAATGTGGTAAGACCATTTAAGATTTTGCTCTAGCTTGTGCTTTTGTAATTTTTAATACCTTATTTAAGAAAAGAGAGGAGCATATCATCATTTATAAAAATCGATATAGTAAAACTGAGATTGATTATTTTCTTATAAGAAAAATATATTCTTTAGATTGTAAAGATTGTAAAGTTATTTTAAGTAAAAGTTTAGATATCCAATATCGCTTATTAGTTTTGAACTTTAAGATGAATGGGTGGAATATAAAAAATAAAGTAAAATATTATTTTAGAATTATATGAGTATGTTTAAAGAGTGATATAATTTTTTTTTGAGAGTAACATTCAAGATATCGAGATTTTGATTGTTTATGAGGAAGTTAATGTAATGTGAGAAAAGTTGCTAGTGTCTAGTAATATTAAAAATATTGCAAAGTATGTGTTTGGAGTATTAAAAAAAACTCATAATAGTAAAAATATTTAGTAGTAAAATTAAAATGTGCAAGAAAAAATAAAAAATAAAAAGCTTTATTAGAAAAATTGGTTTAAATATAAAAGCTCAGAAAATTGAGAAAAATATAGAGGGGTCCATAGGGAGTCTAAGAAAGCAATATACAATGCAAAAAATTTAGCTTTTTTAGATACTAAGGAGGGAGAAAGATGTATGTATAAGTTAACTACGCAAAGAGATAAGAGAAGTAATGATCTAATTCAAGTGAAGTGTATTAAGGATGAAGATAAGAAATTATTTTTATTAGAATAGGCTATTCAACATAATTGGATGAGACATTTCCGTAAGTTTTTCAAATGAATATTGTGAGAATACGATTAACTCTAGTGACATTAGCACCCTTAATAAAATCGAAGATAAAGTGGTTTTAAAAAAATGAAGTGTAGAAAAGAATTTGGACCTGATGATATTTCAATTAAGGTGTTGAAATGCTTAGGAGATCAAGGATTTTCTTAGCTTACTAAATTTTTTTATATTATTTTGAAGACTAAGGATGTCAGATGAGTGGAGAAGAAGTATGTTGATTCCTATTTTTAAGAATAAAGGTGATGCACAAGAGTGTGTGAATTATAGAGGAATTAAGTTAATGTGTCATACATTAAAATTATGGGAGAGTAATTGAGCATAAGTGATGCAAGCAAACTAGAAAGAAAAGCCAAGTTGGAGAACACAAGGACAAAATGAAACCAAACTCGATTCACTTTAACTTGCAAACATCCAAACAAACATCCGGATAAATGAAAAGTCAAATCAAACGAAACAAAATAATAATATAAAAATACTATCTTCAGAACAATCGACAAGCGGTTTCCTCACATGCAACGAGAGTAGGAAGATATATAAAAATAGTGCTTAGGCTTGCAAACCGAGGGTCCACCACTACAAAAAGGTCCAACGTCCTACCAAACTCCTCCGACAAATGTCTCCCAAAAATCAGCCAGCAAACAACTTCCAAATGCTCTAGAAGAAGGATACAGGTGGAGTGGAACTTGGGTACAGAAGAAGAGATTAGAAGCCAGGACGAAATAGAGAGGAGGAAAGAGGGTGGAACAAGCTCTCAAGCTTTTCCAAGAGAAGAAACCCTCAGGTTTTTAGTAGAGACTTTGCCCAAATATTCAACAACATTTTTCATTTCAAAACATCTCCAATTTATAAGCAAAAGAAAGAAGCCAAACAACCATAACACCTCCAACCAAAACCAATCATGTTTGGGGAAATAAAAGGCCAAAAGACACCACAATAGCCCCCCCCAAATTCTGTACTGAAAATAGGAAGAAAAGCCACAGGAAACCCAGCTAGGGAGTCACGGGAAAGCAACCAGAGAGGGACCCGAGGAGCCAACACAGGAAACGGGGCAGAGGGGTCACGGGAAAGCAGCCAGGGAGAAAGCTGAAAAGACAACCAGCCCACAATTACTCCTAAGGAAGAAACCAAAGAGACACAAGAATGGGAAGAAATAAGATCCACTCCACATACCTTTATGAATTTATGAGCTAGGAAGTGCAATTACTCCTCCAAATAATGAGCTAAACTTCAGCTCAAGCATTAATGAGCTAGCACCAAGTAGAACCCAACTTTTTAGCTCAAACCCAAGCCTTGCCATGCCCAAGCACATTTTATCATGATCATTGGATGTTCTCCATCATTGGATAACATTTTTTAAAAAAAATATAAAACACAACAAATATTGTTCACATGACATCAAAATAAAATAAGAGAAAATATCAATGCATCAATTCCCCCCTGGTGGGAGAATCTCATCTCCTGATGAGAAAGCTTCCACAATCTTTTTATAAAGATCCGGTGACGTTTCTTCAACTCATTGGCATCCATCCAAGTACAGTCTTTCAAAGGACAATTCTTCCATTTTGCCAAAAATCTCATGTGCTCGCCATGTCTAGTTTTAGTAACTTTGACATCAATAACATCTTCAACTTGTTCATCATTATTTAAAACTGAAGTGGAAAGTGGTAAAGTTTCAATTTCCACATGATCTTCAGAATTTTCTTCATACAAAGAAAGGTCAGAAACATTAAACACAGGAGAAGTGCCAACAGTAATAGGAAGATCCAAGAGATAAGCATTTAAGCCCAATTTTTTTAGAACACGAAAAGGCCCAAATTTCTTCCTGCTTAATTTTTCAAAAGTGCCAAAAGGAAATCTTTGGCGACGAAAGTAAGCCATAACCAAATCTTCCTCATTAAAATAAACTTCCCTTCGGTGTTTATCAGCATCAGATTTGTACTTAACATTAGCCATTCGGAGTTTTTCAAGGACTTGCTGTTGGACAATTTTGATATGGTCAAAAGTTTCAGAAGCATCAACACTAATTTTATTTGGCAAAGACAAACAATTTCTATCTAAAATGTGAGATATAGGCTGACCATAAATGATTTCAAATGGAGTTTTACCAGTGGAGCGATTAACAGAATTGTTGTATGCCAATTTAGCTTGGGGTAAAATCAAATCCCATTGGGATGGTTTTTCTCCAACAAGGCATCTCAGTAAATTTCCTAAACTTTGATTGACAACTCCTATTTGCCCATCAATTTGTGGATGATATGCACTGCTAAATTGAAGAGTAGTTCCTAATTTTGCCCAAAGTGTTCTAAAAAAATGACTCAAAAATCTAGTATCTCTATCAGAAGTAAAAGTGCGAGGAATACTATGAAGACGAACAATTTCTTTAAAGAACAAGTCAGCAATATATGAGGCATCAGAAGTTTTCTTGCAAGGAATAAAATATGCCATTTTGCTAAAGCGATCCACAACTACAAAAATAGAATCAAATTTTGTAGCAGTAATAGGCAACCCCAAAACAAAATCCGTAGAGATATCCTCCCAAGGTTTATTTGGAATAGGCAGAGGAGTATACAAACCAGTATTTTGAGAAGTTCCCTTAAAAGCCTGATAGATTTTACATTGTTTTACTAGCTTAGCAATTTATTTTCTCATATGAGACCAGAAATATTTTTCCTCAATCAAAGCAACAGTTTTTCCTTGCCCAAAATGTCCACCCAATCCCCCACTATGAAGTTCATGCACAAGTTGTTCTCTTAAAGAATTTTTCGTTATGCAAAGTCTAGATCCCTTAAACAATAACCCTTGATGAATAACAAACTTAGCAGTAGGATCAGTTCCAGAAGCAAGACAAGAATCCCATATACTCTTAAAATCAGGATCACTCGCATAAGTATCTTTCAAAAAATTAAAAGAAGTGATAGTTGGATAAACAATTACCAACAAATGAGATCTCCTGGTTAAAGCATTAGTTACCTCAGAATGTTTCAAATCATTTGCATTCAAAAATAATTCAGGAGTGTTTATTTTGGCAACATTTTTTTTAGCAGGCGAATCAGGCACATATTTTTGAGGATAGAGAGTGAACTCCTTATTATTTTGAATCAAAGTATAAGTGTTCTTTTCTCCGTTGTGAATGGTTTTGTGATCAAATTGCCAAGGTCGACCCAACAAAATATGACAGACTTCAAGAGGCACGACATTGCAAATAACTTGATCCTTAAAAGAACCCCCAATTGTTAAGTTGACAACACATTGCTTTGTGATTGGAACCTCACCCCCTTCCTTAAACCAAGAGATTTTATAAGATTTGGCAAGTGGTTTGGATTTTATCTTAAGCTTGTCAACCATTTTTTGAGAAGTAAAGTTTTCAGAACTCCCACTATCTATCATAAGAGTGCAAATTTTTCCTTCGACCGTGCAAGTTGTCTTGAATATGTTTCTCCTAAGCCACCTATCCCTGTTGTCAATTTTAGTTGTTAAGACTTGTCGTATTACCAAAAGCTCTTCACCTTCATCTCCCTTAACATCAATTTTTTCTATTTCAATGTCATTTTTAGGTTCATATTCGTTTTCTTCTTCTTCCCCTATTTCTTCATTGTTTTCAATGAAATTGTTTCTTGGTAGGTTATTTTTTCTACAAGCCGCAGAGAGATGACCATAGAGCCCACATTTATAGCATGGCCCAATTAATCTAGGTTGTTCAGAAAGTTTAGATCCCATAATTCCCTTTCCTTTATCCGCATTTTGATTTTCAAAAGACTTAACTTTCACACCTGATGTTCCCACAGAAGTTTGAGATTGATTTTTAACCCCGCCAGTTGGTCATTGTTTATATGTTTCCGTTATCTTGTTGTGACCTCTTTCCCTTTGATGTTGCTTTTCAAGTTTTAATGCCATACGATATGCCTCGTCAATTTTAATTACATGATGCAAATTCATAGGGACTGCTTCACTTTCAGATGTTTGACCATTAGGATTATTGACATTTAAGTTAGCAAGAGTGTTAGCCATTTCGTTCATTTGATTTTGCAAATATGCTAACTGTTGCATCATTTGTTGACAATTTCCTTGATTATTAGCCATTTTAGATTTCTAAAGAAAGAGACTTACACCAACCAAGGATTTGCTAATCTGCTCTGATACCAAATTAATGTAAGCAAACTAGAAAGAAAAGCCAAGTTGGAGAACACAAGTACAAAATGAAACCAAACTCGATTCACTTTAACTTGCAAACATCCAAACAAACATCCGGATAAACGAAAAGTCAAATCAAATGAAACAAAATAATAACATAAAATGATATCCTCAGAATAACCGGCAAGAGGTTTCCTCACATGCAACAAGAGTAGGAAGATATATAAAAATAGTGCTTAGGCTTGTAAATCGAGGGTCCACCACTGCAGAAGGGTCCAACATCCTACCAAACTCCTCCGACAAATGTCTCCCAAAAATCAGCCAACAAACAACTTCCAAATGCTCTAGAAGAAGGATACAGGTGAAGTGGAACTTGCGTACAGAAGAAGAGATTAGAAGCCAAGACGAAATAGAGAGGAGGAAAGGGGGTGGAACAAGCTCTCAAGCTTTTCCAAGAGAAGAAACCCTCAGGTTTTTAGTAGAGACTTTGCCCAAATATTCAACAACCTTTTCCATTCTAAAACATCTCCAATTTATAAGCAAAAGAAAGAAGCCAAACAGCCATAACACCTCCAACTAAAACCAATCAGGTTTGGGGAAATGAAAGGCCAAAAGACACCACAATAGCCCCCCCAAATTCTGCATAGAAAATAGGAAGAAAAGCCACTGGAAACCCAGCCAGGGAGTCACGGGAAAGCAGCCAGAGAGGGACTCGAGGAGCCAACACAGGAAACGGGGCAGAGGGGTCACGGGAAAGCAGCCAGGGAGAAAACTGAAAAGACAACCAGCCCACAACAATTACTCTCAAGGAAGAAACTAAAGAGACACAAGAATGGGAAGAAACAAGCTCCACTCCACATACCTTTATGAATTTATGAGCTAGGAAGTGCAATTACTCCAAATAATTTTAGTAGTCATAGATCTAGTGGGTGAAAGTTCGAAAGGGATGTTAAGCCCTACTGAACTAGTCCCGAGGCTAACCAAGAGGGGGGGTGAATTGGTTATTTAAAAATTTCACGATAACAACAAAAATCTTTTCGATACTTAGCAGCGGAAACAAGTAAACAATAACGAAAAGATCAACCAACGATAATCACCCAAGCAGTTTATATT
This sequence comes from Dendrobium chrysotoxum, assembly GCA_019925795.1. Classification (NCBI taxonomy): domain Eukaryota; kingdom Viridiplantae; phylum Streptophyta; class Magnoliopsida; order Asparagales; family Orchidaceae; genus Dendrobium; species Dendrobium chrysotoxum. The sequence goes on from CM034308.1 coordinate 19,007,456, forward strand.
GAAAAGTAAAGTGCAAAACTGAATCAGAAAAGCAAACCAGATTTTATAGTGGTTCGGTCAACTTGACCTACGTCCACTCCCCGGAGCCTCCCCTCCGGGTATTGCACTAAACGAAAGTGACTCTCCTTTTGCTCCCACAGCAAGGCGGAGAAACCTGTACAAAATACCTCCTTTTCACCACACGGTGAGGCAGAGAACCTGACCTCCTTTCGCTTCCTCCTGAAGCAGGCAGAGAACCTTCGAACTCCTTTTGCTTCCACCTGAAGCGGGCAGAGAACCCCGGATCTTCTTGCGAACGATCCTCCCACGAAGAACACCGACTAGACGACAGACGACGAGCGGAGAAGACGACTCTGATCCGTGCTTGGAGCAACCTTAGTGAATCCCTCACTAACTCCCCCTCACAAGATCTCTTCTCTCTCTCCCAACTCTCTCTTCTCTCTAGGATTTCTCAGGGAAGGAAGGCAGCAAAAGATTTTTCCAAATCTAGGAAAAAGTTCTTTTAAAGGAGGGCTTAAAATTTGCCCTAAATCTCAACTTGTCGGCCAAGATCGTCGGTAGATCGTCCTGTACGATCAGTTCAAATTCAGCTGTTTCAGCCTGGACGATCTGGCTCTTCTGGACGATCAGTAGAAAAAGTTGTTCATATCGTCCCGTACGATCCTGCGATCGTCCGGGACGATTAGTTCAAATTGAAGGAAATCGTCCAGAAGACAGTTCGGGTCGTCCAGAGAAATCTGTGCTGGACGACCAAAAAATGACTTGATCGTCTCGGACGATAGGGTAATCGTCCGGTACGATTAGTTCAAAAAGGCCCCAAATCGTCCTGTACATAGTTCTGGACGTACAGCTGAAATGCACAAGACGATCACGATCGTCCGGGACGATCCTGCGATCGTCCAGGACGATGTGATCGTATCAATTAAACATTAATCGCTTTCCTTAATTACCAGACTAATTTAGGCATGATTGTAGTGAATCGTCCAGGCCGATACACGTATCGTCCGGGACGATCAAACCAAAATACTTAAAATAAAACTTGCCTAACTTAATCTGGCGGCTGAGACTTTCTGATTTGGGAATATCGTCCCGTACGATCTGTAGATCGTTCAGGACGATCGGCTCAATCAGTCCTTCTTAACTTAGTCGCCCTAATTAGGGTTTCTGTTTTAACTGGATCGTCCAGGACGATGTGGATATCGTCTAGGACGATCTGAACAAAATTTTAACAGAAACTCTAATTCACTCAATCTCTCTCCCTGAGTGTGTGTGTGCAAGGTTACTTAGCTAGGGAATCAGTTACATTACAATTGACTCAATAAAAGAAAAAATCATACATTTGACACACTTGGACCCGATCTTGAGTTGGCTTGAGTAGCTTGCGGTCTTTTGTGCCTGAAACTGATTAGCCAAGAAAAACACACTGGAAACATGTTTGTCATCATCAAAACCAGATATGCAACAATCTCCCCCTTTTTGATGATGGCAAACATTTGTAAAGTAGTCTGAAAATAAAATGAAACTAAGATGAAAATAAAATGAAACTAAGAAATCAAACAAAACACACATTTTTTAAATTTTCATTTAACAGCTCAAACAATACAGAAAACATGACTCAGAAAATAGAAACAGACACGACTACAACCTGACTCCCCCTTTTGACATCACAAAAAGGAGGAGGGAAAAACATAACACGGAAATAAAATATAAAATAAAACATACACAGAACAACAACAAAACAGGAAAATCAGAATTTCTCCTTGATTTTAGATTCAAAAACCAATGACAGGACGATTGACAGCGCTGAAATCCAAAAAGGTTGGAAATAATCAACTTTCGTAACTCTGACCTCGGGCACCTTATCGATGCAAACCTCTTTCAAAACAAAAATCCGATTCAGAATAAAAGACATTAGATTTGAAAAGAAATCCTTTCAAGCCTCGTTCCAGAAAAATATCTGATATAATAGTGTTACAAAGTAAAAAATCAGAAATTGGGATTTTCAAAACTCAAGCTTTTGAAAATATTAAGTGGCGCACAGATTTCTCTAAGACATTTAATAATCTGAAAGGAAAGAAAGCTTGTGTTGGGCTCATTTTGTGCCTCTTTTTCAAATTGATTGGCGCTTTGCGCATCTTTTGATTTTTGATACACTTTGTGTATCCAACTTGGCAATTTTGCATCTTTTCAGTTTTGGGCTCATTTTATGCCTCTTTTTCAAATTATCTGGCGCACTGCGCATCTTTTATAAGCTTTCTCCTTTTCATAATCATTAAAGAGTCTCAGCTGTGAGATTATCTTCCAGACATAGGAGATGACTCTCCGTAGTAAGGAAGAACGATTCACAAAACAAAACCCATACAACATATGATAAATGCAATCACTTGATTTAGAAAATCAAACTAATGACTCAAGACTTTGAAAAACACTATTGATATGAGGCAGATTACTGTAGGAAGATAAAATAATCTCTATTTCAAAAACTAACATTTTAATTTTGAAAAGGATTTTTATTCAAAAGAAACTACACACCAGAAAAGGAGTTAGAGGAAGAGAAACAATTATCAATGTTTCTCCCCTTTAACAGATTCAGCGAAGTCAATCACTGCTTATCAGCTTCCAAACCAAACCAAGGTAAAAACTCTCAGTCAAAAATTCAGATCACCAGAAGTAGTGAGCGGTGATCAGATCTTGAAAAGCATAAAATAATAAGTGCAAGATATGAACCAGTGAATAAAAAAGTATAAAATCATATCAGAGTAAATACTCAAATCAAACTAATAATAAGGCTAAAACAGAAATCAGCAAAAACATAAAATCAACTGAAAGTAAATAATCAAAGCCAAAAACTAACTAATAGAAATCAGAAATCAAAAAACTAAACCTAACTAACAGAAATCAGAATACCAATCAGAAAGATAATACATCAGCAATCATCAGAATCAAGCATTTATATCAATCACTCCTAATCTGGTTCTCAAAATGCTGAATGAGTCAAAGGCCAGTGGTTTAGTGAATATGTCAGCCAGCTGATTTTCAGTTGCTACATGATGTAGCTCAATGTCCCCTTTTGTAACATGGTCCCTAATGAAGTGATGCCTAATGTCAATGTGTTTGGTCCTAGAATGTTGGATTGGATTCTTAGAGATACAGATGGCACTGGTATTATCACACAGAACAGAAATTGTGCCAACGGGTACTCCTAAATCCAAGACTTGTTGTTTCAACCAAAGAACTTGGGCCACACAACTTCCTAAGGCAATGTACTCAGCTTCAGCAGTGGAAAGTGCAACTGAGTTCTGTTTTCTACTGGACCAGGAGACTAACGACTGTCCTATGAATTGACAAGTCCCAGAGGTACTCTTCCTATCCACCCTACACCCCGCAAAGTCAGAGTCAGAATATCCAATGATCTCAAAAGAGGTGCTGTGCCTAGGGTACCAAATTCCTAGGTTTGGGGTCCCTAAAAGATATCTAAGAATTCTCTTAACAGCAGTCAGGTGGGACTCTTTAGGATCAGCCTGAAACCTAGCACAAAGACAGACACTAAACATGATATCGGGTCGGCTAGCAGTCAGGTAAAGCAGTGAACCTATTATCCCTCTATACTTCTTCTGATCAACAGATTTTCCATTTGAATCCTTATCTAACTGAACTGAGGAGGGCATGGGAGTATTGATTGGCTTGGCTTTGTCCATTTCATATTTCTTCAAAATGTCCTTAGTGTATTTTGATTGATTGAGAAAAGTTCCATCATCTGTTTGCCTTATGCTAAACCCCAAAAAGTAGGACAATTCTCCCATCATACTCATCTCAAACTCTTTACTCATTGTTTTAGAAAACTCTTCACATAAGTATTTATCAGAAGATCCAAAAATTATATCATCAACATAGATCTGGACAATGAGTAAGTCATCTCCTAATCTCCTCAGAAAAAGGGTGGTGTCTACGCTCCCCTTAACAAACTCTCTTTCTAACAGGAATGTGCTAAGCCTCTCATACCAAGCTCTTGGTGCCTGTTTCAATCCATATAAGGCCTTTTTTAATTTATAGACATGACTTGGATATTGGGAACTCTCAAAACCTGGGGGTTGTTCTACAAAAACATCTTCTTTAATTACCCCATTTAAAAAAGCACTCTTGACATCCATTTGAAACAGCTTAAATCCCTTGTAACAGGCAAAGGCTAGTAGCACTCTAATGGCTTCCAATCTAGCTACAGGGGCAAAAGTTTCCTCAAAATCTATCCCTTCTATCTGATTATACCCCTTAGCCACCAATCTTGCCTTATTTCTTACCACCACACCAGAATCATTCATCTTATTCTTAAAGACCCACTTGGTTCCCACAATACTTTGGTTTCTAGGTCTTTCTACTAACTCCCAAACATCATTCCTTACAAATTGATTCAATTCTTCCTGCATAGCTAAAATCCAAAACTCATCCGACAAGGCTTGATTGATGTTGGTGGGTTCAGTCATTGAGATAAAGGCAGAATGGTTTACTTCCTTCCTAAGTCCATGCCTAGTCCTAACACCTTCAGAAGTGTCTCCTAAGATCAGTTCTTTAGGATGACTCGAAGAATATCTCCAATCTCTAGGCAAAGTGGTTTGAGGTTCTACCCTTTCCTCCAAATTTGTATTTCCAACTCCTTGGGTAACCTCAACAATCTCTTCTTCTTCTACTTCAGATCTAGACTCCTTAGGATCAGATTCATCAAACACTACATGGGTTGTTTCTTCCACCACCAAAGTCCTCCTATTGAACACCCTAAAGGATTTCCCCACACTTGAATATCCTAAGAACACTCCTTCATCAGATTTGGGGTCAAATTTTCCTAAGGGTAACTTCCCGTTGTTTAGAATGAAAACCTTACAGCCAAAGACATGGAGGTGGGACAGATTTGGAGTTCTACCCTTAATGATCTCATAAGGTGTCTTGTTCAGCTTGACTCTCACATTTACCCTATTCAGCACATAACATGCAGTGTTCACCGCTTCAGCCCAAAAGTATTTAGGAAGTGAATACTCGGCAAGCATGGCTCTAGCGGCTTCCACTAAGGTCCTGTTCTTCCTTTCAGCTACCCCGTTCTGCTGAGGGGTCCTAGGAGCTGAAAAATTGTGACTAATCCCATGATTCTCACAAAAACTTCCAAATCTTTCATTTTCAAACTCCCCTCCGTGATCACTATGGATGGTAATAATCTCACATCCTAACTTCTTCTGAATCCAAGTAGAGAAAGATCTAAACTCATCAAATGACTCAGATTTGTGTGACAAAAACTTAACCCAAGTGAACCTTGAATAATCATCAACAATCACAAAACCATAGACTCTCCCCCCTAAGCTGGCAGTGCTAATGGGTCCAAAGAGGTCCATGTGAAAAACTTCTAAAGGTCTAGAGGTGCTAATGTCCTTAACAGAGTGAAAAGAGGACTGGACTTGCTTTCCCAACTGACAGGCATCACACAGGTGATCCTTAGTGAACTTAAGCTTGGGCACACCTCTAACTAAGTCCTTTTGGGTGACTCTCCTAAGGGTTTTCATACTGGCATGACACAATCTCCTATGCCATAACCAAGACTCATCAGCAGCAGTTTTTAAGCAAATTGAATTATCAGATTTGATGCTACTTACATCCAGCTTGTAGACGTTGTTGATCCTTTGCCCCTGCAAAACAACTTCATCATTTAAGCTTAAAATGCAGCCAGTGGGCAGGAATTTGATGCTGTATCCCTTGTCGCAGAGTTGACTGATGCTCAGCAGGTTGTGTTTCAGTCCATCTACAAGCAAAACATTATCAATCACAAAATTCTTTGAATCACCAATCATACCTGTTCCTACCACCTTCCTAGTGGTGTTATCTCCAAGTGTAACCTTGCCTCCAGCTCTGGCCTCCAGCGAAATGAACTGATTTGCATCTCCAGTCATATGTCTAGAACATCCGCTGTCCAGGTACCACATGCTCTCACGAGGTCTTGTGTGAGAGCACACCTACAAAATCATCAAATGTCAGTCTTAGGAACCCAAACAGGTTTGGGTTCCTTCTTATGAAAAGAAGAATGCGATGCATGTGTGCTGTGCTGTGCAACAGGCAGTTTGGGTCTCCACACCCAATGTGTACTACGGTGAACAGTACAAGTGTGTGATATGTGTCCTAACATGCCACATGAAAAACATCTAACACCAGGAAAAGGATTAACTAAACGTCGTGAGTGATAGTGCCTCTTCCTAGTAGTGTATGAAACATGCTTTGAAGAACTTGCAACAGAATTTTTAAAAGGTGGCGGTGCATAAAATTGTTCAAAAGTAGGCGGTGTTTTGTTATTTTCAAAAGAACTGATTTTCACTTTCAAAAACTCAATGTGTTTGTTTAAACTTCCAATTTCAAACGTTTTTGCACTTTCAATACTTTCTAACTCAGATGCCAAATCATTCACTTTCTTAAAAGCAAGTTCTAATTCAACATGCGCTGTTTTTAACAAGTTATGCTCAACAATTAAATCAGAATGCTTTTTATTCAGTTCATCAAACTCATCTAGTAAAGACATGTGATTGCTATCAATGGTGGAATGATCCTTAATCAACACTTCATGCTCTTTTTGCAAAGTCAGATAATCTAGTTTCAAACTAGCATGGGTTTTCTTAAGCTTCCTATATGATGTATGAATCTTTTCAGAAACTTCAAATAACTGATCGTAAGTAAGCTCACATACCTCTTCCTGGTCGGACTGACCAGGGTGATCATCAGCCATCAAACACAAGTTTGTTTCCTCCTCTTCAGCTTCAGTCTCAGAAGAGTCGGATGCAGAGTCTGCCCAGAACGCCTTCTGAATCCGCTTCTTGTCCTTTCTGAACTTTGGTTTCTCCTCACCCTTCTCCTTGCTTGGATGAGCTTTAAGTGTCGGACAATCAGCCTTAATGTGTCCGGGCTTCCTGCATTCAAAACAAATCGATTCAGATGAACCTTTAAAGTTTTTATTGAACTTACCCTTGTTCCACTTCTGATGGTTCTTATGTTTCTTCCTTAGAAAGCTTTTGAATTGCCTTGTGATTAAGGCAACATCATCGCTATCAGACCCGGAAGTGCTAGCATCTGAATCTTTGGCCTTTAGTGCCACTGTCTTCTCTTTCTTGCGTTCACCTGCATCAAGTTGCCTTTGGTTCACCCCTTGCTCGTAAGCAATGAGTGATCCAAGTAAGCTGTCAATAGAGTAAGCATTTAAATCTTTGGATTCAGTAATAGCAGTAATCTTAGCATCATAAGAAGCAGGCAAACATCTAAGAATCTTGTTCACTCTTTCGTAGTTGGTAAGTTCTCTACCTAAAGCATGCAAAGAGGTAACAATCTGGGTGAACCTTGTGTACATTTCTGAAATAGTCTCACTAGGTTTCATGCGAAAAAGTTCGTAATCATGTAACAAGATGTTTAACCTAGACTGTTTGACTTCAGTTGTACCTTCATATGTTATACATAATCTATCCCAAATCTCTTTTCCCGTTGTACAAGTAGAAACACGCATATAGTCCTCAAATTTTAAAGCACAAAAGAAACAGTTCAAACATTTGGCATTTAACTGTGCTAAATCACGATCATCAAACGTCCAATCAGCAAACGGCAATTCAGTTTTCACATTGTTAACCATTCGAAAAGGTGGTTCGTATCCGTCCTTAACTAACATCCACATGCGATAATCGATAGACTGAAGAAAAGTAGACATGCGTGTTTTCCAAAAATCAAATGGAATGTTATCAAACAACGGTGGTCTAGTTATAGAATAACCTTCAGCAGTATTACGATTGTTACAGTTAGCCATGGATCAAATTCAAAAGTTTTTAAACAGAAATTTTGAATCCCGCTCTGATACCACTTGAAAGTTCGAAAGGGATGTTAAGCCCTACTGAACTAGTCCCGAGGCTAACCAAGAGGGGGGGTGAATTGGTTATTTAAAAATTTCACGATAACAACAAAAATCTTTTCGATACTTAGCAGCGGAAACAAGTAAACAATAACGAAAAGATCAACCAACGATAATCACCCAAGCAGTTTATATTGAAAAGTAAAGTGCAAAACTGAATCAGAAAAGCAAACCAGATTTTATAGTGGTTCGGTCAACTTGACCTACGTCCACTCCCCGGAGCCTCCCCTCCGGGTATTGCACTAAACGAAAGTGACTCTCCTTTTGCTCCCACAGCAAGGCGGAGAAGCCTGTACAAAATACCTCCTTTTCACCACACGGTGAGGCAGAGAACCTGACCTCCTTTCGCTTCCTCCTGAAGCAGGCAGAGAACCTTCGAACTCCTTTTGCTTCCACCTGAAGCGGGCAGAGAACCCCGGATCTTCTTGCGAACGATCCTCCCACGAAGAACACCGACTAGACGACAGACGACGAGCGGAGAAGACGACTCTGATCCGTGCTTGGAGCAACCTTAGTGAATCCCTCACTAACTCCCCCTCACAAGATCTCTTCTCTCTCTCCCAACTCTCTCTTCTCTCTAGGGTTTCTCAGGGAAGGAAGGCAGCAAAAGATTTTTCCAAATCTAGGAAAAAGTTCTTTTAAAGGAGGGCTTAAAATTTGCCCTAAATCTCAACTTGTCGGCCAAGATCGTCCAGGACGATCGGTAGATCGTCCTGTACGATCAGTTCAAATTCAGCTGTTTCAGCCTGGACGATCTGGCTCTTCTGGACGATCAGTAGAAAAAGTTGTTCATATCGTCCCGTACGATCCTGCGATCGTCCGGGACGATTAGTTCAAATTGAAGGAAATCGTCCAGAAGACAGTTCGGGTCGTCCAGAGAAATCTGTGCTGGACGACCAAAAAATGACTTGATCGTCCCGGACGATAGGGTAATCGTCCGGTACGATTAGTTCAAAAAGGCCCCAAATCGTCCTGTACATAGTTCTGGACGTACAGCTGAAATGCACAAGACGATCACGATCGTCCGGGACGATCCTGCGATCGTCCAGGACGATGTGATCGTATCAATTAAACATTAATCGCTTTCCTTAATTACCAGACTAATTTAGGCATGATTGTAGTGAATCGTCCAGGCCGATACACGTATCGTCCGGGACGATCAGACCAAAATACTTAAAATAAAACTTGCCTAACTTAATCTGGCGGCTGAGACTTTCTGATTTGGGAATATCGTCCCGTACGATCTGTAGATCGTCCAGGACGATCGGCTCAATCAGTCCTTCTTAACTTAGTCGCCCTAATTAGGGTTTCTGTTTTAACTGGATCGTCCAGGACGATGTGGATATCGTCCAGGACGATCTGAACAAAATTTTAACAGAAACTCTAATTCACTCAATCTCTCTCCCTGAGTGTGTGTGTGCAAGGTTACTTAGCTAGGGAATCAGTTACATTACAATTGACTCAATAAAAGAAAAAATCATACATTTGACACACTTGGACCCGATCTTGAGTTGGCTTGAGTAGCTTGCGGTCTTTTGTGCCTGAAACTGATTAGCCAAGAAAAACACACTGGAAACATGTTTGTCATCATCAAAACCAGATATGCAACAGTGGGGGTATTATAACTTTGGGCGATCAAGTCATTAAAAAGAGTACACATTTTGGATATCTCGGGTCTATTGTTCAAAGCAATGGTGAAATAGATGGGGATATTATTAATATAATTCAAGTTCGATGGTTGAAGTGGATGAATGCATGGAGCCTGTTATGTGATAGAAAAGAACCCCGCAAACTTAAGGGAAAATTCTATAAGATAACGGCGAGACCTGTAATGCTTTATTGCGTAGAATGTTGGCCATTAAAAGAGAAGCCCCATTAAAAGAGAAGCATAAAATTATGTTAAGTGTTGCAACGATGAGGATGCTCAGTTGTCTTTGAGATAAAATGCAAAATGAGTATATACGTGAAAAGGTTGGAATAACTCTAGTGATAGATAAGATTAGATAGAGTTGTCTTAGATGGTTTGGTCACATAAAACGTTGGCCTTCATATGACCTGGTTAGGAGGGTAGATGCATTAGATGTGGTTATGTTAAGAAATGTGGAGATAGATTTAAAAGGAATTGGTTAACAAGTATTAGAAATTATTATTTTTATTAGATTTAAATGAGAATTTGACTCTTAATAGGACACAATGGAGAAAAAAGGACACATGTAGCCAAACTCACATAGTGGGATAAAGGCTTGATGTTATTTTTGTTGGTGGTGAGATCTGCAATATTTTATGGTGCAGAAAGTTGGCCATTAAAAGAGAAGCATAAAATTAAGTGTTGCAGAGATGAATATGCTTTGGTGGAGTGGATTTACACTTAAAGATAAAATGCTAAATGAGTATATATATGAAAAGGGTGGAGTAGCCCTAGTGGCAATTAAGATTAGAGAGAGTCATCAATAAAAAAAAAGTCATCTTAGATAATTTGGTCACATAAAACATTTCGAAGATCCTGTTAGGAGAGTAGATGTATTAGATCCGGCCTATATTAAGGAAGGTGGTGGTAGACCTAAAAATACTTGGTTAGAAAGTAAAAAAAATATCTTTTTTTTATTATATTTAAATGAGAATTTGACTTTAAATAGGACACAATAGAGAACAAGGATTTATGTAGCCAATCCCACAGTGGGATAAAAGCTTGTGGTTATTGTTGTTGTTGTTGTAGCAAATTCCTAGAACTTCTTTCTCTTTTCTTTCACACGTGCTTATGAATTGATTTAACATTCAAGTTTGGATATACAGAAGCTTTGCTGCTGAAATCATTGAACTTGAACTGGACAACATATTGTCCCTATATGGAATCTGTAGTATAAGAGCAATTTTGTTGTGTATGTGCAAGTCACATAATTCCTCTTGGTCAGTGAAGCTTTTTCATGTCAAGTTGCCTTCCAATTTTACAAGCATTTGATTCAATGGTCCGTATATATCTCTTGTAATGTTCCTCGTGACTAGTGTAGTTTTTTTGCACTTCAAATATCTTTTGGAAAATGCAATTACTTTTTGTTGTTTTGAATGAAAGCTATCGTTCCTCAGTTCAACTTAGCTGGTCCTTTAGGTTGTAAGAAAGAGTTTTGTCCCATACAAACTTGGAAAGGGAAAATCTAGTTAAATTAACAGGATCGACGAACTTGTGAGTTGGAATTATTATTCATCCATGTTTTGTGGGTAGGCATCGACTATATATGATCATTATTGAACGTAAGGTAAGGAGATCCGAATGCCTAAATTTAAGCTGAAATTATCCTTCAGTGCTCATAATCTGTGGTCACATGTGGAAGGGTGTTTATGTCGTTTTTGGACTCAAGGTGGCCGAATTTTTTTTTAAAATTCTAGTTATGAGGAAAAGAAACGATGAAGTATGGTTAGCATAATATGCCTATTTTTTATTTGTTAGAGAGCTAGTTATACTTGTTGTATTGATGCAGGCTAAGCTTGACGTTGTTTTGTTTAAGTGGGTGATGAGGACATCAGCAGGAGATTTCGACGCATCTACCATCCGAGAAATCATAGATCGACGGCTACGATTCAGAGTCTTTATTTATGATGCATTTATGTATTTCTTTTATTTGTACATTTCAGTTTTTACCATTGTACCCCTGTGAGGGATTTCTTTATGTTGTAGCCCCGAGGGCATTGAAGTCTTTTATTTTTCTTATTTTGAGACATATTTATAGAGGTCTTCACTATTGTATGGAGGATGATTAATTAATGAAAATTTCAGCTTTTGGTCCTTAGTTTCTTGTGAGCTCTTGAGAGAAGGGAGAACTCTAGGAGAGGGTCAAGCATCACCCGTCAGCCGTCGGTAGAGGCCGGACTCGTTGTTCGTATCCGTTGTTATTTTCTTCTCCCCTTCCTCTCTTTCCCCACCACCAGCCCCTCCCCTTTTCCTTCCAACCCGCCGGCCAATCCTCCCATCTCCTTCCCAAACCGCCTGTCAAATTCTCCCTCCATCTCTTCTATCATCGGCATCCCCTCTCCCACCGAATCCAAGACCCACCTTGTCTCCCCTAGCGCCGGCCTGCCCAACTTCACTCCTAGCCGCCGGCCTACCCATCCCCACCCTCTTGATTCCCCTTCAATTACACCATTACTATTTTCCTAAATTAGCCCAACTCTTATTTGGAAAGTTTCCAAATTCAACATTCAAATGTATTTGAATTTTAAATTCCTTCCTAAGTAGCCTACACCTATTTTGGGGATCCCTTAATCACCTAAAATCTGAAATTAATTCAGATTTAATTCTCCAATCAACAATTAATGCAAGGGTCCACATACATCGAATGTGGATACCTTTTCTCCCTCCTCCCTTCCCTTTTCTCTCTCCAATTAATTCCCCTCCCTATTAATTAAGCCCATTAAACCATCTCTTAAGCCGCCGGCCTCTCTCTCCAATCTCACCTAATTAATTCCTTATTAAGAGAGATTTGAATTTCAAATATTCCATCCTTTTCCACTTACTAAAATCTGAAATTAAATTCAGATTTTGATTGATTACGTCTCCTCGACTTAATCTAAGAGCCAAAATCCAAGAGGCCTCATCCTTTAGCCTTAGCCGAAATTCCCCACTCTACACTTCTCTCTTTTCTTCTCTTCTCCGCTGCTTCATACACCTCTAAGGGTTAAGCTTCGCAAATCGATCTTCTCTTCATGAATGGCCGATCCTGAAAGAGACCACGGCTTTGTGTATAATCCTCAAGGACGAGTGGATATTCTCCGGTCTCCCTTCTTCAACCTCCACTTGGAGATTGACGACGCCGTCGACGACTACGTCGACCACATCCTTTTCACCTTGACATCTGCTATTGAAGAACACCAACTCTCCGGACAGTGGCGAATCATCGGACATCCACCAACTTCTTCTCCTCCGGCTAACTTTTCGTTGAGCAAGACTGTAGGCGTTCTCTTTCTTTTGGTGGCATCCCTAGGCTTGCTGAAATTATTCTCCTGCTGACCCCACCATCAAGAGTGAAAGTGAGGAGAACTCGAGGTGAACTTTCTATTTGTTAAAATGTGGATTTTGTTATTTTGCATCTGGTGTTACTACGATTTTTTTTTGTTCTTATTTTAAAATTGTCTTGTTAATCTTTCTTATAACCGCATGCCAAAGCACAACTGCAACTAAGAAATCCTAAATTCTTATCTTGGTGAAACATTGAGTTTAAATTTAGCAAAGCTTAACAACTTGTTATTAATTCCTAAGCAATTCCTGTTTCCATATATGTTTCACATCAGTGGGTTCTAGTTCTCATCTGATAAGTAATGTGCTTAGTGCAAGTAATCATTGATCTCACTTCATGAATTTAAATTTCACTTGATTTATAGGACATCTAAGCCATGTGTGCCTATTTGGTTTTCCATCTCTGGTGATTTCTTTTATAAAACATACTAGAGTAGATTATAAGAACCATAGCGGATCTGCAGGCATATTGCTAGACAAGACTTGGAAGGATACCTTTTAGATTTAAATTACATGGTGTTAATCTGACGAAATGCTTCAAAAAATGTGACAGAGCTCAAAACCATGCTATCTTGATAGCTAATCCTGATGTTCATTGGAGACGGCACTTCATACAAATTTTTTTTTTCAATTTCAATTTGGCTTCCTCATTGCTTTGAGATAATTAGTGGGTTTGATTATCGAAAGGTTGAAGCTGACGATTTTGCAATACCAACTTTCCTTAAATAGATACCCAGCATTTGTATCCTAATTAAATTTCTTTCTTCTTGGACTTCAATTTATTTGTCTCGTATAACCTGTGCAGTTACTTGGCAAAGATAATAACTCCGGAAGGCTCTAAGGATGTTCGTGTTGGGCAACCCATTGCAATAACGGTATATTTTTTTTGCTAAATTAATTTTGTTCTTGTATTATTTATGCCACCTTGCTCATTTGTAAAAGCATTTTATTTTCTGTGGTAACTGTTGTTGGATTCATTTTCAAGGTTGAAGATCTAGATGAAATTAAAGATATATCTGCAGAAACACTGAATGGTTTTAAGGTTAAAGAGGAAAAACCAGTTCAGTATGTGGAACCCAAAGAACAGGAACTTAACAGCCATCGAACAAATATCAGTAGATTCAGCCCATCTGCAAAGCTGCTTATTGCAGAGCATGGAATAGATGTATCTTCTTTAAAGGCATCGGGTCCTCGCGGCACTCTATTGAAAGGTGATGTGTTGGCCTTAATCAAGGGTAGAGGTGGATCTCAACAAATAAGTCAATCATCTGACAAGAAGACTTCAACATCAGTACATTCTTTCAAGCAAACTGCAGCATCATCATCTTCATCTGAAACCCTTTCATGTATCACAGCTGCTTATGAAGACTTGCAAAATAGCCAAATACGGAAGGTATGTTCTTTGCTTCCCTGCATGCTTCTAAACCATCATACTTTTGTAGAATGTCTAGAAAATCAGGCTTCTAACTTTCCTATTAATCATTTCGACATTTCCAAGTATTCATGAGCTTGGAAAGTTTGTGTTGTTTTTTCTGAATCTTGTATTATTTTCAAATTGATTTTACATAGATAGATGTCTTTGATTGCACTTTTGTTCCGATATGCTGTTAAGGTTTATTGTCTTTATATTAATGTTAAAGTTTCACCTCAAGTGCTGTTTAAAACGAAGCAAGAGAAAATTCAATGTAATCATTAAATTCAATTTCTTTTTTTTTAACTAATCATTTGGTTCCTGTATGTCTTGTTGTACTGATCTTGTTAATCTCACTGATCATGTACGGAGAGGGTCATCTAATCAGGTTCTTAGTATCTAGAAGTGTCATTCCTTTTTTGAGGCTCGTAGATTGTCAAGTATTGCAGCTTGAGCTCTGAATTTACACCAAAATTATTCCTTTTTAAGCATTCTGGCCAATTTGTGAACTCCAGAATTAGTCCTGCAATTGAATTATTAAAAGACTTGTGCAATTATATTGATTGATGAGCTTTGTCAAGGTAATGGCTGTTTCCCGTCAGACCCGCCTTTCTTTTCTCTACTAAAACCATAATCTGTTTACTTTGGAACAGCTTATCCTAATTGATGATTATAGTATTATTGTATGTGTGGAACAATCATAAAAAAAATATTTCTCACTGCGAACTTGCAGTGTATGAAATGTGTTATTCTTTCTTGTTTTTTGATCCTATTGTTAGTACCCGTACAAGATTTTTTCTTTCCGATTGCTTTCATGCTGAATGTCTAAACCTTCTTTTCCTGTAAGCATTAAGTCCTGAATGAATTTACTCTCCGATATGCGCCTTTCTTATTTGCTCAATTATAACGATAGTATCTGTTGTCACACAGCAGCAATTCCTGAATTGTAATCTTTTGGAGTTTTTGTTTGTATTATTATCAACATTGATAGAATACCCAATACAAAACAAACAACTAGGTTTGCCCCTTTCCGTATCTTTCATACCAGGTTAGGCCTCAAAAGATGGTTTTTCTCATATCAACTATAATACCCAACATTGAAAGAGTTATTTACTAGTTTAGTTTCTGTACCTTTCATCTGAAAGTATTAAAGTCCTTATGCAAGGAATTCCAGATTTTCCTTAATATTTAGTAATTGTTACCAGTCCTCTTCAATCCACATTGTTGTTTATTATTTGATAGCTTTGCTATAGGCTTTGATTTGTGAACAATTACTGAATCTAGGTATCGTCTGAAATTAATTCCTTTAAAGACTTCGGCCTTTTTGCTTCTTTTGTTTTCCTTAGTTTCATGTTCTAATTTTTTATATATGATTATCATCTTCTTAGGTTGAAGGGGATGCTTAAACATTTTTCGGGACTTTTTTGAATCCCTTATTTGGTTATTCATTAAATTGTTATAATTTTTTCCTACACATTTTGTGATTAATTTTTACTAGTGTGATTTTTTTGGTTAAAACTAGTAAAAGTGTGATTTATGAGTACGAGCATAAATCATGATTGAAGCATAAATTTTGATAGTTTTCGGTTGAATTTCTAAAATTAGAGAATCTTTAAATTATCATTTTTGTGAATTTTGCATATTTTGTTGGTTGCATCAGAGTAAAGTGACTAATTGTTTTAATTAGTGGTTAGTGAATTATGAATTTTGACTTTGCGTGCTTGAAATTAATTTATCGCATCATCAATTTTATTAGGAAATCCTAGACCTATTATATGCTGCATCATAGAGTTTTCTGTACTTATATATCAAAGCCACCACATTATATTTTAATTTTGGCTGTATTTTGGGAAATGGTCATCTATGCTGAATTTGACGACCAAGGATTAACCTATTTTGTGAGACCAATCTGTACCAGTTATTTTTGACTAGCATAAACCTTTCGTGGTTTATTGATGTAGCAATTATGTATAACTTGATAAACATTGGGTGGTTTGGCTAGTGAGATGGACAAAATTACATCATTTGCAGTTTGGTTGACCTTAGAAGTCCAAATTTTACTTCAACTGATTTGAGCAATTCCATGCAAATGTTAGTAGCAGGTAGAACTGGTTTGTTGGTGCATCCAGTCTTTGAAATATTAAATGAAAACATATCAAAGTAAACACTAGTTATTCCTCAAGAAATTCTTCCCCTTTTTTGCCAAAGGTAGATTACACATTACTAGGGGGTTCTTAAAAAACTTAAGAGCTTGGGGGACCTTCCAATTTCCATTATTGGATAACAGCAAATCAAATTATAACACCATGTTGCCCTTGCCATATTAGATCTACTAAAAGGCTAGAGCATAGCTTCTATATGATTCTATCATTGCATCCTTCGTTATTCCTTGCCACTCAATTGGAAAAACCATTAGTTTTCGTTGAAGTCAGTCCCGCCTATCTTAGGTTGCTAAGTGAGCCACATGTGTATATATCTGTGCTTGCACGCTATATTGAACTGTGAGGACATATTAAGTCCTCATTTTCCATTGACTTTCAAATGCTTTGCATTTGAAAAATCCAACTGATGCAGAACTAAATTGCATATGTGGAAATATTCATAAAATAGACGCCTTGGGTCAAAGTAATAATGATTATAAATCTCTAGCAGTGTTAAACGAATCTTGACATACATAAGAGAAGTGATTTAGCTTAGGCCAAACTACACGGTTAAAGACGGAACATCAACATAATCATTCAAATCAAGATTAGTTAAGCATTGAGGAGTTCGAATAAAATCCCTAAGTTAACATATAAGATAGCCACTACTTAGTCCACTCACTCACACTCTTATATTATAGTTCAACGGAGAGAAGTAACACAATCGTTGTGATGCCACAATAGAGAGGAACTCAGAAGAGATAGGGTTAGGAAGAAAATCCGCCTTATTTCAGCTTACGGAGGAGAGTGGGAAGCAAATACCCGTTGTTGGAATTTCTGGACAGCGAACTCCTTCGGCCGGAATAGCTGGACTGCGGTTGAAAACGTTCGGGACAACAAGGGGCCAATTCCGGGAGCGCTGGACAGCAGTTTTCCTAATGCTGAAGTTCAGGACAGCAGCTAGACCCTGTCCCGAGTTCTGGAATTAACCTGGACAGCAGCAAATCTTTTGAATTCTTTCCAATCATAGGTGTTTAAATATGGAAAGGGATTTAAAGGGAAACCTCTAATTAAATTCAGATTTGGGACAATAGGAAAGTTCTGAAATTGAATCCGTCTTAATTAAGGAAAGGATTCAAATTTAAATAAATTTGAATTTGGAGTTTGAAAACTTTCCAAATTTAAGAGGATCTAAATTAGGTAAGCTTCCAATTCCTTCCCTAGAGGAGACTTGGGAGAGAAAGGAAGGTGGATGGGAAGAGGGCTGGCGACATTGGGGGTGGAGGTGAAAGGGCCGGCGGTTAGGATGAGAGGGGTGGAGTTGCTGAAGCTTTGGGATGGGGGTGAGCCGACGGACGTGTGAAGGGTGGGGAGGCTAGGGAGGGTTGGCCGGTGGGTGGGCTGTTGGAGGGGATGGGCCAGTGGTGGGGAGGGAAGAGAGGAAAAGAAAGAAAATAATGGAAAACCAAGAGCTCACCCGAAGGGGCTGTTGGGTACTTCGCTTGAGCCTGTCCTAGGCTTCACCTCTGTTCTCTCTGAAGCACACAAGCAACAAGAATACGGAAAACTAATAAATTGTGTTAATGCTAGGGCGTTCCCTGGAAGCGACGCACTGTATGGCCTTAATACAGTGAAAAGTGTGCAAGGGCCGCTGCATCGGCGCCCGGGTGCAGTGTTAAATAGGCAAGGGTTCCCACATCAAGGACGGATGTGGGCAAAGAAGCTAGTCCATGATACTAATATTAGGATAGGAACTTGGAATATAGGTTCCCTTACAGGAAGATTAATGGAATTAATAGATATTATGATTCATAGGAAGATAAATATTTTGTGCATTCAGGAAACTAAATGGGTTGGAGAGAAGGCTAAGGAGATTGATAGTTTAGGATTTAAAGTTTGGTATTCAGGTAAGAGTCGTACTAGAAATGGTGTAGGCGTGATTATAGATAAGAGTTTGAAGGATAATGTTATAAATATTAATAGAATTGGAGATAGAATTATGGTTTTAAAGATTGTTGTTGATGCTAAGATTATTAATATTATAAGTGCTTATGCTCCTCAAGTAGGTTTGGATATGTGTTCAAAATTAAAATTTTGGGATTTAGAAGAATTAATTCAAAAGATACCTCTCGAAGAAAAAATTTTTATTGGAGGAGATTTAAATGGACATGTTGGTAGAGAGGTAAATGATTTTAAAAGCATTCATGGTGGATATGGGTTTGGAATGACTAATGAAGGTGGTAAGACCATACTAGATTTTTCTTTAGCTTATGATTTTTTAATTGCTAATACCTTATTTAAGAAAAGAGATGAGCATCTCATCACTTATAAGAATGGTTATAGTAAAACTCAGATTGATTATTTTCTTATAAGAAAAGTAGATCGTTTAGATTGCAAAGATTGTAAAGTTATTACGAGTGAAAGTTTATGTACCCAACATCGCTTATTAGTTTTAGACTTTAAGATGAAAGGACAGAAAATAAAAAATAAAGTAAAGCGATTTTCTAGGATTAGATGGGGGCATTTAAAGAATAGTAATAAAAATATTTTTGAGAGTAAGATTTTAGATTCTAAGATTTTATTTGTGCATGAGGATGCTAATGTTATGTGGGAAAAAGTGGCTAGGGATATTAAAAATATTGCTAAAGATGTGTTTGGAGTATCAAAGGGAAAAGCCCCTAATAGTAAAAATAGCTGGTGGTGGAATCCAATTGTGCAAGAAAAGATAAAAAATAAGAAGATTTGTTATAAAAATTGGTTTAGATGTAAAAATTCTGATAATTGGGAAAGATATAAAGAGGCATGTAAGGATTCTAAGAAAGCAATATGTGATGCAAAGATCTTAGCTTTTAATGATTTATATAATAGATTAGATACTAAGGAGGGAGAAAGATATATGTATAAGCTAGCCAAACAAAGAGATAGGAGTAGTAAGGATTTAATTCAAGTGAAGTGTATTAAGGATGAAGATCAAAAAGTACTTTTCTTAGAAGATGATATTCAACAAAGGTGGATGAGATATTTTGATAAACTTTTTAATGAAGATTGTAGGAATACAATTGACTTTAGTGACCTTAGCATCCTAAATGAAAATAAAGATTTCTGTTTTTATCGGCTTATTAGTAAAACCGAAGTTAGAGAGGCTTTAAAGAAAATGAAGTGTGGAAAAGCTGTTGGACCTGATGATATCCCAATAGAGATGTGGAAATGCTTAGGAGATGAATGAATTTCTTGGCTAACTAAACTTTTTAATAATATTTTGAAGACTAAAAAGATGCCAGATGCGTGGAGAATGAGTGTATTGATTCCTATTTATAAGAATAAAGGTGATGCACAAGATTGTGCGAATTATAGAGGAATTAAGTTAATGTGTCACACTTTAAAACTATGGGAGCGAGTTATGGAGCGTAGGCTGCGGCGTGATACTAATGTTTCTCAAAATCAATTTGGATTCATGCCTGGTAGGTCTACTATGGAAGCCATACATTTATTGAGAGGTTTGATGGAGAAATATAGGGAGAATAAGGAGGATCTACATATGATATTTATTGATTTAGAGAAAGCATATGATAAAGTTCCAAGAGAAGTGCTATGGAGAGTTCTTGAAAAGAAAGGAGTTAATAATGCTTATATTCAAATCATTAAAGATATGTATGAAGGAGCTACTACTTGTGTTCAAACACAAGGTGGTTTGACCAAGTATTTCCCTATTTCGGTTGGATTACATCAAGGATCAGCTTTAAGCCCATATCTTTTCGCGTTAGTCATGGATGTTCTCACTATACATTTACAAGAGGATGTACCCTGGTGTATGCTTTTTGCTGATGATATTCTTCTTGTTGACAAGACTAAAGAGGGAGTTGAAGGTAAACTTGAAGTCTGGAGATCAACCTTAGAGTCTAAAGGTTTTCGCTTGAGTAGATCTAAAACTGAATATATGGAGTGTAATTTTAGCAGTAATAGAACTAGTGAGGGGATTGTGACTTTGGGCGATCAAGTCATTAATAAGAGTACACGTTTTAGATATCTTGGATCTATTGTTCAGAGTGATGGTGAAATAGATGGGGATGTTATCAGTAGAATTCAAGTTGGATGGTTGAAGTGGAGGAATGCATCGGGCTTGTTGTGTGATAGAAAAGTCCCCCTTAAACTTAAGGGAAAATTCTATAAGATGGTGGTGAGACCTGCAATGCTTTATGGTGCAGAATGTTGGCCATTAAAAGAGAAGCACAATACTAAGTTATGTGTTGCGGAGATGAGGATGCTTAGGTGGATGAGTGGATTTACTCTTAGAGACAGGATACGAAATGAGCATATACGTGA
Source organism: Dendrobium chrysotoxum (assembly GCA_019925795.1). NCBI lineage: Eukaryota > Viridiplantae > Streptophyta > Magnoliopsida > Asparagales > Orchidaceae > Dendrobium > Dendrobium chrysotoxum. The sequence goes on from CM034308.1 coordinate 19,028,257, forward strand.
AAAGGTTGGAGTAGCTCCAGTGGAGGATAAGATTAGAGAGAGTCGCCTTAGATGGTTTGGTCACATAAAACGGCGGCCTTCCGATGACCCAGTTAGGAAAGTAGAGGTATTAGATTTGACTTATGTTAAGAAAGGTAGAGGTAGACCTAAAAAGACTTGGTTAGAAAATATTAGAAATGATCTTTCTCTATTAGATTTAAACGAGAATTTGACTTTGAACCGGACATAATGGAGAAAAAGGATTCATGTTGCCGACCCCACGTAGTGGGACAAAGGCTTGTTATTGTTGTATTGTTGTTGTATATTCATCATCCCCTCTCATGAAGAGAAAGAGGGTATAAATAGTGAAGTACAATAAAAGCATAATAAAAGACTAAGACGTCCTCCAGGGCTACAAACAACTAATCCCTCAAGTGAGGGTAAAAACGTCAAAACAAAAATAACCAATCTAATACAACGAAATATCAAAAATAGATCGGAGTGATCGTGGCCGTAGATCGTCGGCCCCGTCTCTGGTAAACCCTCCAAGGTTGGATGTCCTCATCACTCTCCCGGGATGGAAAAAGGCTCGACTCCGTCGAGTAAGTGTCCCAGGAACTCTCATAGATCTCTAGTACATCTGGGTCAATCTGCTGAAGCTCCTCGCGCTTGAGCCACGTGTCCTCTGACTCAGGATTACCTCTTCACCTAACCAGATACCTTCTCCGTCCACCATCTTTTGTGGAAATGATATCATCACTCAAAATAGTGTCAATTTTCTCCGCAATAGGCGTTTTGAAAATATTTGGAAGTGGAGGTAGGCTTGGATTCTCACAGAGCGGGTTCACACAAGGCTCAATCTGTAGTGGATTGGGTGGGTTAAACTCTGGACCCTCATAGGATGCTAAATCTTCAATGTTAAACGAGGGATTAATATTGAATTCTGCTGGCAGATCCACCACGTAAGCATTGTCATTGATTTTTTTGATTATTTTGAATGGCCTGGCACTTTTAGCGTGTAATTTCTTAACGGCTCCTTGCGGAAATCGTTTCGGACGAATCCGCACCATCACTGAATGACCGACCTCAAATATTTTAAATCTTCATTTAAGATCAACATGAAGGTTATAATTATTATTGCTTTGTTCTATTCGGCGTGCAATTTCTTTATGCAGTTCATGCAAATGCGATGCAAATGACGATGCAGACTCAGAAATCATATACCTAGAATATATGAGTATGAAATCTAGTGGCTGTCTAGGTTTGAACCCATAAACAATTTCAGCAGAACTTAGGCCAGTGGTACGGTTCACAGAATTATTATAGGCGAACTCAGCTGTGGGGAGTATGGAATCTCAATCCTTAATGTGCTCACCTACCAGGGACCTTAGCAAATTGCCTAAGCTCCTATTAACCACCTCGGTTTGATCATCAGTTTGTGGATGAAAGGCTGTGGATAATTGTAATTTAGTGCCCATTTTTATCCAAAGGGTTTTCCAAAAATATCTTGTGAACTTGACATCCCAATCAGATGCAATGATTTTGGGTAAACCATATAATCTGACGGCCTCGTTGAAGTAAAGTTTGGCAATGTGGGAGGCGTCAGATGTCTTGGAGCAAGGTAGGAAATGGGCTATTTTTGAAAATCGATCGACTATAACACAGATGACGTCATTCCTACGGATAGTCTTGGGCAAGCCTAGGATGAAATCCATGCTAACATCTTGCCAAGAACAACTGGGAACAGGCAGAGGGGTGTAGAGACCAGTGTTTTGCTTGCGTTGTTTGGCTAGCTGGCACGTGTGTCACCTGCTGACCATTTTACCAACATCCCTCTTCAGACTGGTCCAAAAGAAACGATGCTCCACGGCTTCGATCGTCTTATCCCGACCAAAGTGACCAGCGAGGCCTCCGGCGTAGAGTTCCCAAACAAGAAATTCCCTAAAGGATGTGCTAAGGATGCAAAGTTTCTGAGCTTTGAAGAGATAACCATCCTCTAGAAGGAAATCATCCACAAGGCGTGTGCTGCTTGTGGTCAAAAGAGAATAAGCCTCCTTGATGTCGGGGCATTCCAAATAGTCCTTTTTGATTTGGTCAAATCCCACAACTTCGACTCTCATCTCAGTGGTAGTCATCATACGACGACTAAAAGCATCGGCGGCTTTATTTTCAACTCCCGCCTTGTGCCTAAGGGTATAAGTGTACTCTTGAAGGAATTCAACCCATCGACCGTGACGTGCATTCAACTTCTTTTGGGAGTTGATATAACGAAGAGCTTCGTGATCCGAGAAAATGACGAACTCTTGCGGGAGCAAGTAGTGTCGCTAATACCGAAGGGACTGGATCACGGCGTAAAATTCTTTATCGTATGTGGAATAGCGTTGTCGGATGTCATTCAATTTCTCACTGAAATAGGTAACAGGGTGACCTTCCTGGGAGAGGACTCCTCCGATTTCGACTCCCAAAGCATCACAGGTTATTTCAAAAACTTTGGAGAAATTCGAAAGTCTCATCACTGGGGCTTCCACCATTCTTTTCTTAATTTCTTCAAAAGCTTTGGTGGCAGCCGGAGTCCAGTGAAAGTCACCTTTCTTGAGGCAATCAGTATTAGGGGACACGATAGTACTGAAATTTCTAATGAACCTTCTATAAAAGGTAGCCAATCTGTGAAAGCTGCGGACTTTCTGGATATTTTGAGGAATAAGCCAATCAACTATGGCTTTCACCTTCTCGGGGTCTGCAGAAACCCCTTGGGCAGACACGATAAAGCCTAGAAAAATTACTCGGTCAATAAGAAAAGTACACTTCTTAGGGTTAGCATAGAGTTATTCTTTTCGCAAGACCTCACAGACTTGCCTCAGATGGTCTAAGTGCTGACTAACAGATTGACTATAAATAAGGATGTCGTAAAAGTAGACAACAACAAACTTACCCATAAAATGGCACAGCACTTGGGTCATGACTCTCATAAATGTACTCGGGGCATTACTTAAACCGAAGGTCATGACCATCCATTCGTAGAGACCATCCTTGATTTTGAAGGCAATCTTCCACTCATCACCGGGTCGGATCCGGATCTGGTGGTATCCACTCTTAAGATCCATTTTGGAGAAAAGAGTGGCCCCAGTCATCATGTCTAACCTATCGTCTAGCCTAGGGATAGAAAAACGATATTTAACAGTGATTTTGTTGATAGCAAGACTATCAACGCACATTCTCCATGTGCCATCCTTCTTTGGAGTGAGGAGGGCTGGCACGACGCATGGGCTAAGACTCTCCTTGATAAATCCCCGCTGCAGAAGCTCGTCAACCTGCTTCTTAAGTTCGGCATGTTCCTAGGGGTTCATGCCGTAGTGGGGCAGGTTGGGAAGGGAGGCTCCAGAGACAAGGTCAATGGCATGCTGAATGTCTCTAAGTGGAGGTAATTAATCAGGGAGATCATCAGGGAAGACATCAGCAAAGTCAGCCAATATGGGTTGGACTTCTTGAGGGATAGGATCATCCGACTCAGTGGGAGTCTCACGACCAACCAAGGTGTACAGAGGTGCGCCTTGGGCAATATCAGAATCCAGAACCTTGGCAGTTACAAGGTTCAGTCCCTTCCTTGGCTTCACAGGGTTAGGTTTGGGGTCCTCCTTGACTCGGGGCTGCGATGGCAGAAGTTTGATCTTCTTACCCGCATATTCAAACACGCAGGTGTTTGAACGACCATAGATGTGAACATCATTATCAAAAAGCCAGGGACGCCCTAAGATGATTTGCTCAACATCCATCACCAAAACATCACACCACACATTCTCCTTATAGTCAGCGAAGGAGATGGGTATGAGGCTTCATTCCTTTACCTCTAAGGCAGTGGAGTTGACCCAGACTACCTTGTAAGGGTCAGGGTGGGGAACGGACGACAGACTTAACTTGGACACCATGCTAGAGGAGACAACATTGATGCAGCTACCACTATCCATGATGACCTTACAGTTCTTGTCCTTAAGCTTAGTGTAGGTGTGAAAAATTGTAGTCCTACGCCAGTCATCAGTGGCAACGGGTTGTGATAGCGCACATCTCACTACGCAGAGGGGGGAGGTGTTGAGTTTTTGAATACAATGGACGACAGCAGTTTTGTCATCCTCCTCAAAGAATTCACCATCGTCTTCTACTTGGTGAACTTGGTCGACCTCGAGCTCGAACTCTTCTTCAGTGATTTCTTCAATAATGGTGACCTTATAGGGGCTAGAACACTGAGAAGCGATGTGCCCATACCCTTGGCATCTATAGCACTTGGTTCCTGGGTTGGACCTAGGGGTATCCGGGGTGGGGGGCTTAGTCCTAAAATTAGGACGAGGTGTAGGCGGACCAGGAGGAGGTCGGGTTTAGTTTTCGGGGGTCGGCCGGGGAGTGGAATGGGCCGGATCACTGGAGGGTCGATAAGTTGGTCTAGAGTCTTGATGCCTACTAGGGTGTTGGGAGCGGGTCTCCTCTAGATCTAACACTAAGCTGTATGCATTTTCGAGAGTGGTGACATTTCGAGCAAACAGTTCATTGCGTAGGTCTTCGCGCAACCCAGTATGGAACATGGATAGAATTTGCGCGGGGATAGTAGTAGAGGTCTCCCCCTTGCAGCGAATCAGATAGTCATCGAAGGATGTAATGTAATCCTTGACTGGTTTACTACCTTGGGTAAGTCTATTCCACCTATCGAGGAGTCTAGGGAAATAAGGAGGCAGGTACTTCTGTTTAAGTTCACGTTTCATGGAAACCTAGTCGGTGATGGGGTACTTGTTGCGGACTCTCTAAGACTTTCTAGGTTGAACCAAAATTGGCTAGCCCTACCAATAAGTTTCATCTCGGCGAATCTGACTTTCCTAGCTTCAGAGATGTACCATTTGAAGAAGCTATCAATTCCTTTGATCCCAATCTAAAAACAGCTGAGGGTCTAAGGTTCCGTCGAAGGTGAGACCGTCAGCCTTGATATTTTTCATCAACGGAATATCAGGGTCAAGGTTGGTCTCATGTCCATAATGGGGATTTCGATAAGGGGCACGAGATGGAAGTACCTCATCTTGGAAAGTATCATCCCCATACATGGAAGGGGGCCTAGAAGGTGTGTAGAGGGGTGGGTGATTCCTACCTCGTTCTAGGTTGTCGAACCGTTCAGTCATTTGGCGCCGAAGTTCAACTAAATCGGATTGATTCTCTTTAAGTTGTTGGCTAATCGCGCTCATTTGACCTACCAACAAGTCTAGGGTTCTACTGAGTTGTTCCGGGTCCATTGGGAGACACTACAGGATACTTAGGAAGGTAACTAGGTAAGCAACAACACCTAAACACTAAGTTAGGCTCACTTAGAACTCCCTAAAGGGTGCAGAAATTATTTGGATAGCAAGCTACAATAGTGGCTTAAGTAGTCTAGGCAATTAGGAAGGTTGTTAGGTTAATGACAGCACCTAAACACTTAAGAAATTAGCCTAACATTCACTAGATGTGTGCAGGAATGATGTGGACAGCAAGCATAACAATAATTTAAACTAGGTTAAATGATGATATGCATGCAACAATACATAAGAATGGTTAGGTAACTTCCTAGGATAACTTATAGCATATGTATCTTACGCTAACCATGTTCTGATACCAGATGATGCAGAACTAAATTGCATGTGGAAATATTCAGAAAATAGACGGCTTGGGTCAAAGTAAAAATGATAATAAATCTCTAGCAGTGTTAAACGAATCTTGACATACACAAGAGAAGTGATTTAGCTTAGGCCAAACTACACGGTTAAAGACGGAACATCAACATAAGCATTCAAATCAAGATTAGTTAAGCATGGAGGAGTTCGAATAAAATCCCTAAGTTAATATATAAGATAGCCACTACTTAGTCCGCTTACTCACACTCTTATATTGTAGTTCAACGGAGAGAAGTAACACAATCGTTGTGATGCCACAATAGAGAGGAACTCGAAAGAGATAGGGTTAGGAAGAAAATCCATCTTATTTCAACTTACAGAGGAGAGTGGGAAGCAAATACCCGTTGTTGGAATTTCTGGACAGCGAACTCCTTTGGCCGAAATAGTTGGATTGCGGTTGAAAACGTTTGGGATAGCAAGGGGCCAATTCCGGGCGCTGGACAGCAGTTTTCCTAATGCTGAAGTTCAGGACAGCAGCTAGACCCTGTCCTGAGTTATGGAATTAACCTGGACAGCAGCAAATCTTCCTTTGGACAGCAGTGGGGTTGGCTGAAAATCTTGGACAGGCTACAAGTGATGTCCAGAAATCTGGGCAGCACTTGGAAACTTTAGGAAAGAGAGAAATCTGAGAGAAGAGGGGCTTGGAGAGGACGGCTAGGGCTGAAGGGGATTGGGGAATTGATTGGAGGATTAATTTAGGAGAAATTAAGGAGATAGGAGAGAGGTGGGGGCAGTTCGATGATTGGGGCTTGATTGGATTTAAATTAGGGTAGGGTTTTAATGGGAAAGGGGAGAAAAGGGGGGGGGGGGGATGCAAGAGGGAATTAATTGGGACTTTTGAATTCTTTCCAATCATAGGTGTTTAAATATGGAAAGGGATTTAAAGGGAAACCTCTAATTAAATTTAGATTTGGGACAATATGAAAGTTCTCAAATTGAATCCGTCTTAATTTAGGAAAGGATTCAAATTCAAATAAATTTGAATTTGGAGTTTGAAAACTTTTACAAATTTAAGAGGATCTAAATTAGGTGATGCACAAGATTGTGCGAATTATAGAGGAATTAAGTTAATGTGTCATACTTTAAAACTATGGGAACGAGTTATGGAGCATAGGTTGCGGCGTGATACTAATGTTTCTCAAAATCAATTTGGATTCATGCCGGGTAGGTCTACTATGGAAGCCATACATTTATTAAGAGGTTTGATGGAGAAATATAGAGAGAATAAGGAGGATTTACATATGATATTTATTGATTTAGAAAAAGCATATGATAAAGTTCCAAGAGAAGTGCTATGGAGAATTCTTGAAAAGAAAGGAGTTAATGTTGACGAACATTTTCGCATCGACCTGACCCCGATCGAGCCCGACTAGGCTCGACCATGCTCGATCAATTTAATTAAATGTCGTCGAGGCGAAATCTGGGCCGAATTTGATGAAATTAAGTTTTAATTTCATTAAATTAACTCGATTTAATTAAATTAAATCAAAACAATTCGAACCCAATCGAGCCGCGTCGAGCCCAATTCGACGCAATTCGGCGTCGATTTGAGTTCAATTTCACAAAATTGACTCAATCGGACCTAAACCGACCCAAATCGGTTTGAGTCCAATCCGATTCAAGCACAATTTTAGCCCCAATTATTTCATTTGGGCTGAAACAAGTTCTCAAATCATCAATTTGAGATCTAGGGTTGAGATTGTGCCTCAAATCTCACCTAAATCCACATCAAATCCCACAATATTCCACTCAAGTGGAATGTCCCTCATTTCGCGCATAGAGGAGGTCGGATTGGCTCATTTGGGCGGTGGAGCCTGTGGCGTGTGCGCTTCTAAGCGAACGAGAGGGAGAGGGGGAGCGCCATTCGGCTCCCCCTTTGTTTTCGTTCGGTCTGTCCCGAGCAGAGAGCGAGCGAGTGCAGAGAGTGAGAGCGAGAGAGGGTGAGGCGGAGCCTTCCGCTTGCGTCGCCAGCCTCCCAGGCGGAACCAGCCCCCCCATTCGAGCCCCTTGCGTGCGGAAATCAGGCTCGACTCCGCCTGGACCTGCGGTCGAACCTTCCAGGAGCTCCATCTCTTTCATCCGCTAGATTTTCCGAAGTCTCAAGCTCTAGAGCTGCTGTAGTTCTTTTCCACTGCCTTTAGGAAGAGGTGGGAGGCTTCTTCTTCCTTCCTTTCTCATTTCCGGAGAGCTCGTGGTGGTTGGAGGCTGTTGGAAGTTTTCAAACAGCAAGGGAAGTCTTCCAAACTACCCAAACAGCAGTTTGGAGGCTTGAGAGCGGCTTGGACAGCAGTTTCCCTCTTCCGGAGCGGCTTGGACAGCAGCGGCGACGTCCGGAGAGCCTTGGACAGCAGCGGCAACCTTCGGCGGAGCTTGGACAGCAGTTTGGAACCTTCGACGGAGCTTGGACAGTGCTTGGAGCTTGGATTTGGAGCGCTAGGACAACCCGGGAGAGGTAAAACACTAAAACTTAGTGAAATCTAGGGTCCCCCAAGGCCAATGATTGTATGGTTGACGATCCAAAGCCATAGGTCCTTAGAAACTTCAAATTGTGCTCTCCCAAAACCCCCTTGTTGGCTGTCCACTCCGTAAAACAGTGAAAATTTGGTAGTTTTCATTTGTTGGCTCTCATGTGAGAGCCCGGAGAGGATTTTGACGCGTGTAGAGGTGTTGGGTTGTTATCCAACACCTCTCAAATGCATGATTTTGCATCATATTGAGCTCAACAATTTCACCTATTTGTAAACCCTAGGATATGTTGTCATTCATAGGAAGATTGAATGTATCGCTTGCATATCCTTTCAAATTCCACGTTATGTACATACACGTATCAAACATTAGTGTCATGACAAATGGAGATGTGGTTTAGGAGTTTGTTGAAGCTTGTAGAGTTTGTCATAAGTCTTGCAATATGTCTAAAATGCTTTGATGACTTGTTGTGGGATTTAATATGAATCCTAAAGGTTCATTTCAAAAAATCCTAAAGCAAGTGTGTTTGATTAAACTCACTTTTGGGCATGTCGCATAACTTATGATGAAAATGTTTATGGCTCATTATTTTGTTTATGCAAATCTTTCAAAGTTTGCAAAATTATTTCAATGCCTTTAATGATTCAAATCATGTCAAAAATGATTTGACCCCTTAAAAGCCTTGAATGCAAATTTCCCATCATGCAATGATTTAAGCCATATATTATGTTTTTCTTGCTTAGGTTAGTAAAGTCTATTAGTTTGTAAATTTTCCTAAATATGCTCATTTAATCCTAAGTGTTAAAAAAAAAAAAAGAGAAAATAATTTGGAGTATTGCATGGACCCCAAAAGTCTATGATCATTACCCCACTACACTAAGGGATTATTTAAGCTCATTTTTCTCCAATTTGCAAAATAATATGACTAAGTACAAGCTCTCAAATCTCTAAACCATATTAGGTTTGATTTAGGGAAAATCTCTTTTGCGTATCCATCTCTAGGTTTCCCTATAGAGCATAGCAGTCGATTCTTAGGATCTATCCATAGGAATTTCAATGACGATCCTATGTCTTTAGGCTCCTTAGATAACATCACATGTCATCCTTTCGAATTCAAGTTGTAGGTGCAAATCCTCCTACCCAAGTCATACCAAAGTTGATTTGGAAATTGTTTCGATGTGTTGGGAGCTCTCTAGTAAAGTCTCCCCTCTCCTATACATGATAGTTTGGAGTATCTCAAAGCTCCAAATCATTCATTGTATGAATAATCTTGACTTAGAATTTTAAAAATTCTAGATCCATACCTCTTTGCTTGTGAACACCAAATCCACAAGCATTCTTTTAAATCTCCTAATCATGCCAAAAGTGATTAGGGAATCCCACCAACACATCGGGATTTCTCTTGTGGAGTCTTCCCTTCTCTCATGCATGATAGTTGAAGCATCATCAAGGTTTCAAACTATTATAGTGTATGAATCATTTTAACATAGGATCAAAATCCTAAGTTTATACTATTGTGTCGTTGATACAAAATCAACAAACAACTCATCTCCATGTCCTTCATGCACGATATTTGAAGCGTCCTCAAGGCTCCAATTATTGTGATGCATGAATCATGTGAAGCTTGAAACCAAAACTTTCAAGCTTTATTCCCTTGTTTGTTGGAGCTCCAAACCAACAAATATTTCCTTCATATATAATATTTGAAGCCTCCTCAAGGTTTCAAATGTCTTATATGTGAATCTTTAAGCTTGGAATCAAACTCTAAGTTATCCATCCCTTTTGTTGAGATCCAAAATCAACAACCAAGCATCTTCCCTACAAGCTTCTAAGTCCTCTAGATCATATCAAAATTGATTTAGAGACCCTTTCAAAGCCTTAGGGAATCATTATTTCCTCCCCATGTTGAGTCCAAGACACTCAAATCAAAATAGAGAATTCTCTTTCAAATGCTCTTTTCTCTCATGTGTGAAGCTTTTGAGTTTCCTCAAGACTCCAAGTACTTTATTACATAAACCATCAGATCTTAGGGCCAAATCCTAGATTTTCTCTTTCACTTGTTGAGATATGAAATCAACAAATGAATGATGTCAATCATGTATAATAGTTGGAGCATCTTCAAGGCTCCAATTACTGGATTGCATGAATCTTTAGCATCCCCTAGGGGCTATCACTAATCGTTTTGTGTATGGTGTGCTGAATCTTCTCAAAATCCTCAACACGCTATTTCATAAGCTTCTAAACTTAGAGCCAAATTCTAAGTTTCTTCATCTCATTTGTTGAAACATGAAATCAACAAATGGTATCTTCATTCATTGCTCTTAAAATTCACATAGAGGTTTCCAAATAACCTCTAAAGAGTTAAAAGAGCACACACAAACCTTAGGGTCAAATCCTAGATTTGCTTGATATTGTTTGTTGAAGTATAAAATCAATAAACAACTATCTTCCCCTCCTTGTGCATAGTATTGTGGATTCTTCTAAAATCCTAAACATATCTTGCTCCAAACTTTTGGACCTTAAAACCAAATTCTAGGTTCATTCATCCATTCACTTAACCTAAACTAAGTCAATGAAGAAATCCACTCGAATACCAAACATTCAAGTGGTCTCTTCCAATCTTGCAACTTCTAGGTTCCACTTTATTTCTCTCTTTCTACAATCCAAAAGTTGTAGGAGGCCAACTCACTCTCCTAAAATTCAAAAATAGGAGAATATGTACCTATCTTTGATCTCTTTGAACATGTTCAAAGAAACTTCTCTAAACTTAAGACCAAATCCTGAGTTTACTCGTCATTTGTTAAGACATAAAATTAGCAAATGAACAATCTTCCCTCTTGCATGATATCTTGGATTTCCCCTAAAAATCCTATGTGTGTCATGCCATAAATCTTTGAGCTTGGAGCCAAATTCCAAGCTCTCCCCTCCTGTTTGTTGGAACACAAACTAACGGATAATCTTTTAGATCTAGGATTTAAATCCTAGTCTTTCTCATTCGTTTAGTCTTAATTAAGCGAATGCTCATATTTCTTTGAATATCAAATGTTCAAAGAAATTTCACCATTCACTTAGCCTTAACCAAGTAAATGGTCGCCTCCCTTTGAACATCAAATGTTCAAGAAATATTCACCAACTTGCAATCCATAAATTGCATACTTGGTTCCTTCTTTCTATGACTCAAGGGTTATAGGAGTTATCTCATTCTCCTGAGCCAAAATTAGGAGAATGCATGTCTTCCCTTGAACAAAAAAAATGTTCAAGAGACATCTCATTTGCAACTTCGAAATTGCATTTTCCTTCCCATCGTATACGACTTAAAGTTGTGGAGAAATATCTAATCTTTCTTATGTTTTGTATTATGGATTTCTCCAAAATCCTAATACATCATATTGCAAACTTTGAAAAGACTTAGAAACAAATTCTAAGCTTTCTCTTTATTCCATTTGATGAGACTTAAAATCCACAATCCTGTCTTTGTTGGTGGCCTTCAAAGCCCATATAGAGGTTCTCTAATAACCTCTAGAGGGGCTCAAAAGGATACAAGCAAAGCTTGAAGAGCCAAATCCTAACCTTCCCCCATTCACTCACTCAAATTAAGTGAATGTTTGCCCCTCTCTTTGAATATCACGCATTCAAGGAGTATTCATGAGATTGCAACCTCCATGTTGTACACCTCTTCCCTCCAGCCTAAATTAAGAGTGTATGTCTTCTTCTTTGAACACCAAATGTTCAAAGAAACTCTTCTAATTTGCAATCTCTAGGTTGCACTTTGGACCACTTATTTTCCTACAAGCCTAAATGGTAGGAAATCTCTAAATTCCCCTTCATTTGCCTAGCCTCGAATTAGGCAAATGTTCAAGAAATATCCAAGAATTTGCAACCTATAAATTGCACTTTCTCTCACTTCTCCTACAACTCACAGGTCGTGGGAAGATCTCCTCATTCTTCTAACCTAAATTAGAAGAGTGTACATCCCCCTTTGAATGTCAAATATTCAAGGGGCTTTCAAGAGTTTGCAACTTCCAAGTTGCATCTTCTACCCCTCTATCTCTCCAACCCAAGTTGGAGGAATGGATCTTCTTCTTTGAATGTCAAAAGTTCAAGGATCTTTCTCTAATTTGTGATATATAAGTCATATGCTCCTCCCCTCTTCCTACAACTCAAGAGTTGTAGGGAGTTCTTATCATTCGCTTAGTCCAAATTAAGTAAATCAAGCATATATCAAAATTCCCTTACAGTTAATAACGCTTATATTCAAATCATTAAAGATATGTATGCAGGAGCTATTACTTGTGTTCAAACACAAGGTGGTTTGACCAAGTATTTCCCTATTTCGGTTGGATTACATCAAGGATCAGCCTTAAGCTTCCAATTCCTTCCCTAGAGGAGACTTGGGAGAGAAAGGAAGGTGGATGGGAAGAGGGCCGATGACATTGTGGGTGGAGGTAAAAGGGGCGGCGGTTAGGATGGGAGGGGTGGAGTTGTTGAAGCTTTGGGATGGGGGTGAGCCGACGGACGGGTGAAGGGTTGGCCAGTGGGTGGGCTGTTGGAGGGGAAGGGTTGGGCCGGTGGTGGGGAGGGAAGAGAGGAAAAGAAAGAAAATAATAGAAAACCAAGAGCTCACCCGAAGGGGCTGTTGGGTACTTCTCTTCAGCCTCTCCTAGGCTTCACCTCTCTTCTCTTCGAAGCACACAAGCAACAAGAATACGGAAAACTGAAATTTTTCTTATCATTCATCATCCCCTCTCATGAAGAGAAAGAGGGTATAAATAGTGAAGTACAATAAAAACATAATAAAAGTCTAAGACGCCCTCCAGGGCTACAAGCAACTAATCTCTCAAGTGAGGGTAAAAACGTCAAAACAAAAATAACCAATCTAACACAACGAAATATCAAAAATAGATAGGAGTGATCGTGGCCGTAGATCGTTGGCCCCGTCTCTGGTAAACCCTCCAAGGTCGGATGTCCTCATCACCGACATATCATAATTTTTATTTTAAGGAAGTCTTTTGATGAAAATAGCCCTAAGGTTTGTGTATCTTGTTCATGGCTTCACGGCCGTGGATAATATATTTGCAGAAAGGCTTGTCTATTCCGATGAGATTAATAGCTCCATTATTATTACCAAACAGCACAACACAACAACATCGTAGAATTGCCAAACAAAGCATAAATGTATAATGTAGATAAATTAAATTGGATTATCTTGAAATGTCCTAATATGAGGCTTAAATGAAGTTAGAATTGAAACTTTCTTAAAATTGCAGGCGGAAGTCTCTTCTTTAATTTTATACTAATTATCCTTAGGACAGAGAAATTAGAGCATCTTGAAATTTCGTAATGAGTCTTAAATTCCATAAAATTGATAGTGTGACATCCTTAATGAGTTCAAACAAAAAGATGGAACTTCACCGATGCCTTAATATCTCCATTTGTTTTAATTGGACTCCATACCAACTCATCATCGCAACATTTGCATTTGGTTATATATCAAATTTCTTTGGTCGCTTGCAGGTGATTGCAAAGCGGTTGCTGGAATCAAAACAAAACACCCCTCATTTTTATTTATCTTCAGGTTCCTTATGATCATTTGCTTTGATGAATTTTTTCTTGCTTGTGGTTAACTTTTGATTTATTTCTGAATATTTATAGTTTTTAACCAGACGTAATACTGGACCCTTTACTTGCATTTAGAACCGAACTTAGAGGTATGTAGAAGTATAGTAAAATTGTTTAGTTAATTTATTTTTTCTTATTATTGAACAACCCGATTTGTCTTCTGGTGCATACCCTTTAATGTTCACTTAGTACTGGTGCATTGTTCTTGTCTTTAAAGGACGGATTTCTGATTTCAACTTGCAGAACAACATAATGTGAAAGTTTCAGTTAATGACATTGTCATAAAAGCTGTTGCACTCGCGTTGAGAAACGTTCCTGAAGCAAATGGTAAAGTTCTGAACTAGCTGTGCTGTGGAATTTTTAGATGAATTAGTGTTTCAAGTTATATCATTTTTTTCTAATTGATTAGTGAGGTGGCTGATAACCTTAAAGTTTAATCCTAAAAGAAAAGATTTAGCGTTTATCTAACAAATGCTTTCAGATACTTATTTTCTTCGCTATGCTGTCAAGTATATCTGATTATAGCTAGATTCAATCTTTTTATTGCTATCTAGTAAAATAAGGCGTATACAGTGCATGGGGTTTCTTTTAATGTAGGATTTCATAGTTTTTTATTTTATTGCTTTATCCAAGTGGCCTTATATGCGCCCAGTTAGGTTAATACCTAGCCAACTAATTGATTTCATGTTGTCATCCTCATTTCCTACCACTCTGATAGGTTGAGCTTTATTTGGAAAGCTATTAAGTATGGACACAATTTGGAATTATAGTATGGATTCAGCTGAGAGAATCTGCATTGTGAAAACTATAAACCTGTGTGATCAAAACTATCAAATTATAGTATGGATACAGTTGAGAGAATCTACATTGTGAAAATCATAGACTTCTTGTGTGATCAAAACTATAGGATATGGATACAGTTGAGAGAATCTACATTGTGAAAATCATAAACTTCTTGTGTGATCAAAACTATAGGATTTCATAGTTTTTTATCCAAGCTATGAACTATGGACCCAAGATTTTCTTTCTATCCTATGGATGGTCAAATATTCAAATGACTCTTAAAGATATATGAAACCGTACATGCCCTTATTTCAATGATGTTGAAGAGGATGGTTGAATCTGATCTTCGGTGCTAAGGCCATGCTTCTATATTTCATTGGTAATTCTCACCCGTGGAGAAAAGCCTTCTCTATACATATATGTTACATTTAGTAGGATGAACTTTTGTAATCCTTGAGAATGGCCATTCTTCTTTTTTTCAACTGTCTCTTCAATACTAGCTGAACTTTAGATGAAGGTTGTCCATCCTTTTCAGCATTTGAGGACTAGTGCTATAGTCAATTTCTAGCATTTTCTTAAATCATTGGAACATCCATCTGGTGCATTGAAAGTTTCTCGTTATTTTGATTTTGTGAGAAGAGCTTTGTAATTTTCAAAATTTTGGAGACTCACTGATGAGGACATCGGCCAGAGATTTCGACATGTGTACCATCGACGGAATCGTAGATCGACGGCTACGATTCAGAGTCTTTACTTTTAATATATTTTTGTTTTTAGTTTGCATTTCTGTTTTCCTAGTTTACCCCTATGGGTGATGAGTTCGGATTGTAGCCCTGAGGGCATTTGAGTCTTTCTTTTCTTTATTATGGAGGCCTATATATAGAGGCCATGCGCTTTGTAAAAAGATGATGATTATTGAATAAAAATTTCAGCTTTGTTTCTTTCTTCTTGTGAGATCACTTGAGAGAGAAGAGCAGTCCTAGGTGAGGGCAATTGCAATACCCGTCAGTCTTTGGAAGAGTCCGAGACTCGCGGCTGACCTTATCCTCGTCCCCTTATATCCTAGCACCTCCCCCATCCTCCCAACACGTGCCGGCCTCCTCCCCAAAGCCTTCACCCGTCGGCTCCTCCCCGCCCCTCCCCTCCTTAACCCGTGGGCCCCTACCCAACTTCCGCCCCACCTCACACCGCCGGCCATCCAAGGCCACCCAAGCCACCGGCCACCCCTCTTGCCTTGAGCCGCCGACCACCTAGGACCCCACAGCCGCCGGCCCCTTAATCCTCCTCTCTAATTTGAATTTCAAAATTCTAATTATCCTAAATACTTACCTAAAATAACTCATTGTTATTTAGGAAAGTCTCCATACTTGCTTCTAGTTAATATTTGAAATTCAAATATCTTCTCTCGATTAACTCCCAATTAGGAAGCCTTCCTAAGATGGATTAAATCTGAAATTAAATTCAGATTTAATTCTAATCAATATTTAATCCCCTTGGGCCCACATACATTGAACCTAGACACCTTTCCTCCCCCCCTCTTATGGCCGGCCCCTTCCGCTTGCCCTTGCCCTTTCTCTCTCCAATTAAATCTTTAAACCCAAATTAACCCCCATAATCCCCTCTTAATGCTGCCGGCCCCCCCTCCCTTGGCTTTGCCCCTCTCTCTACTTCAATTCCCTAATCCCATTTGAATTTGAAATTAACTTCAAATTCAATTCCCTCCAAATCCGCTTCAACCTGAAATTAATTTCAATTTTCTAAAATTTCCCCTAACCCAAACTTAAACCCTAGCCGCCCCTCTCTCTTCCTCTCTACCTGAGAACCCCACCACCGCCCCCTCTCTCCTCCCTCCCTCCACAAGCCACCGGCCACCAAGTCTCCAAGAGAAAAGAAAATTCTTTGTCCATGGATGGCGGATCCTGAGGTTGACCACAGATTCGCATACGACGAACAAGGCCAATTAGACATTCTACAATCGCCCTTCTTCGATCTTGGTTTTGGAGTTGACGACACCGTTGAAAAATACGTCGACCGCATCTTCTTTTGTTTAGCCAAAGTCATCGATGAACAACAACCATTCGGGTCGTGGCAACTCATTGGACGACCACCACCTTCTTCAACTCTGACTACTTCTCCGACGAACAATACCATAAGCATCACTTGTCTCCTAATGGCGTCTCTAGAGTTACTTGCAATCTTCTTCCGCTAAATCACCACTTTCAAGAGTAAGAGTGAGAGATCTCAAGGCGAACACTTCTAGTTATTAAATTGTGGATTATTGTTAATCATCGCCATTAGTTTTACTTCTTTGTTTTTGTTGTTGTTCTTGTAAGTATCCTGTTAATTTTGTTTGTAACCGCTTGCTATTACATCAAATTCTAATGGACTTTTTCTAAGAATCTATCTTGGTGACACATAAGTTTACATTTTGCAAAGTTGCTGCTCAAATCATTATTAATTCTCCCAAGCAATTCTTGTTTACCTACATGTTTCACATCACTCACAATTTGGAATTTTATACATAGGTTGTTTATGATATTATAACTTTTTATGTTTCAGTTTTTATTGGTGGAACACAGGTAGGACTTAGGAGTGAGCTTTTATAAATAAGCGTTTTGGTATCCGATTTCTGATTTTTTGTACATGATGGTGGCTAAGAATTAAAATAGTCCATACATAGTTGTGCCATTGTTGAAGGTGAACAGAGCAATCTTGTGCTTGAAGATTATATAACACCATAGACTTGGAAACAGACTTAGAGGATAATCAAAAATTGAAGCTGTCCAACGCTAGGAATTGAAGCTGTCCAACGCCCTTAGAAGGAGAAAGCCCTCAAACTCCATTTCTTCTTCTTCTTCAGCTATTGCATTTGATAAGGGCCTGCAGGTGAACTACTGCAACAATGCTTGCATTGTAGAATCCACCATCTCCAGCAATAGAGATGAGTCTTTGTCCACCAGCACTGGCCTCTCCCTCAACTCCTCTCAGTACAGCAGCGAGGAGTTCATCGTCAATTCCTAGCGAGAAGAGTAGATCTTAGCGAGAGTGAGGACTTGCTGCAGGAAGAGATTGAGTGAGCGTTGGTGGAGACGGAGTGGTAATTCTGATTTTATTTTTGTGTTTGAGTGATATATATGAAATATTTAAGTTTAGGGTGTTAAATATGTAATATGAGTATTATAAAGTGGCATGTATGTAAATCCAAAAAAAAAAAAAAAAAAACAGATAAGCTAATTTCGGATATACGAAATCCCATGGCAGGAGTTCTCGTTTCTCGCATAGAGAGGGCGGGAGACGGAAGAGGCATGGATTCGGCTTGCTTTCTTTTTGTGCGCTCGACCTAGAGAACGAAAGAGGCAGGCGGAGGCGGGGACCTTCCCGTGCTACTTCTTGCGTTCGTCGACCCAAATCGAGAGAGGCAGCGCGGGAGCCAGAGATTTTCGGGCCTTCGCTGCTTGCGTGCGTCCAGGGTCGTGAGAAGGAGGCGGAGTGGAAGCTTCTGTGTGCGTTCGTCTAAGCCAGACCGAGAGTGAGCCATGTCCAGCAGCCCCTGTACGTCCGTGCTAGTGTCCTCTCGAGCCGGATTGAGAGGGAGAAGCCTCCCTGTGTTCGTCAAGCCCTCTACCTGCGACCAGGCGTTTGAAGGTCGGACCTCCCGCTCAGCACAAGACCTAGCTGGCACGGAACCTTCAGAAACAGCTGCTTCCACGCACATCTGGGTCGAATCCAGCAATTTAGGTCTTCATTCCCGCATTTAAGAAGGCTTGGGACCTTTCTTTTTCTTTCCGAACTGGTCCCGACGAGCTCGAGGTAGCAAAAACAGCCTCCAGGAGTGTTCAAGACAGCAAATCCAGCAATTCGGAGCACTTTGGACAGCGGCTTGTGTAAAACCCGAAAATGTCGATCGTAAGCGTCGCATGCATTTCGATGCGCCGCGACGAAATTAGGCGAATTTTCAAAGTTGTCAGAATTCGATGCAATTAATTTTATAAAATTTTACGCAAAATTTCGATCAAATTGATATAAAGAACTTATACTAAATTTTGCACGGTTTTGAAATTAAAAAATCAATGAAGGTTATTTAAATAAAAATTAATTCCAAATGACTAAATAACCCTTCAAGGTTATGAAGACATACTTAGGGGGCAAGGGCACATGCGTAAAATGACTCAACATTTTCCCTTAAGACCTCTTAAGCCTAAGCGACCGAATTTCATTCGGTCCCTCTTGTTCATTTCGGCCGCACGCGAGAGAGAGGGAGAGAAGAGGGAAGGGCGGTGGCGTTTGGGCGGTTTCCGGTGGTGGTTTTTGGAGGAAATCGAAGGGAGAGCTTTGGGAAGGAAGAATGTGAGTTTCTAAATGAATATCTCCTTGATTTTCCTTAGATATTTCATAGTGAAAGATTCTAGGGTTTTCTAAAACTTAGAAATTTCTTTGGGAAATTGTTAGGGAAGATTGAGGGATGATTTCTAATCATAAAAATTAAGTTTTCCCAAGTTTTTCATAGGTTTCAAAAATTAAGGTTTTTCTAAATAATTGATTTTTATGAAAATTTCTTAACAAAATTTATTCCTCAGGGTTTAGGAAGGTTCTATTGGTGAAAATTTGGGGTTTTTTCACAAAATATTATTTTCTTAATTTCTAATTAAATTAAATCCGAAAATAGATTTTCACTAATTATTAATTAGATAATTGGGATGTGTTGGCATGAGAAAATAAAGAAATTCATGTTTCCAAAAATTAGGGCTTTTAGGTAAATCCGAAAATAAAAAGTATTTTATGATTATTAAACTTTTAATGAGGGTTAAAGAGGGCTAAAAATATGATTTTCATAAAATTAGGGTTTTTATAAATTAAAATATACTTAAATTCGAAAATTTGGTTTATTTTAAATTAATTTAGGCATTGGTAATAGGTTAATTTGGGTAAATAGTGAAATTATACAAATATATAGAGAGAGAGAGAGTGAGTGAGAGCCTAGAATAATTTTAAAAGAGAAGAAGAATTTAGTTTAAAATTATTAAATTAGCTTATGAATGAGAAATGATTTTCCTATAGGTGTTAATCTTGTGGCTTTGAAAGAAGTAGTACGAGCGAAGAAATTAAATTCCTCGAATCAAGTGAGTAAGCATGTTTCTATATTACAGTAATTGTATTGTTTCTAACATTTAATTGTTATTGCAAGTTATTTACTTTACTGTATTTGCAAATGACTCATTTCTCGCATATTAAATGATTTACTAAATATTATCACATAAAGCATAAGATAAAGTAAAGTATTATGATATAAGAATGATATGATTGATATAGAATGATTGCATGTGCATGTTGAATGATGGAGCTCACCCCCTTATGGTACTGGCTGGGGACGTTGTACTCGTGCACATTAAAAGAAAAAGGTTATGAAAAAGAAAATGAAAATGGTAAAAGAGTACCTTTATTGGTACTAAATAAGACGGTGGCTCCTGTGACGGTTGTACTATATATGAAAATGAGAAAGATATGAATACAGATATGACGAATGTAAACTAGTTATGATATGACATGTGTTTATGATTTTTGCATAACGTTATACATTTAAAGTCTTGATGAAACAAGTGATATGTTTAAATGAAATAAAATTTAAGATATGAAATGACATCAGTCATATTCCTTCTATTGCCTTGAATTACTGTAGTTTAGATGCATGTGTTACTCGCTAAGCTTTGGCTTACTGTTGTTGCTCTAACTTTTATTTCATGTAAGTTTAATATAATTCAAATGAGTAGAAGAAACGAAAATATGTACCGTAGGCGTGAGGCACCAGAAGAAATGTATTTATGATATTTTGTCTTATATTTTGATGTTTAGTGGCTCTTTCAAGATTATTGAGATAGTTTTAAAGGAATTGAAAATTTGATCTACTGTCCGACCGTCTGTTCCTGCCTCATTAATTTGAGCCCCTGGGCCGGGTCGTGACAAAAGTGGTATCAAAGCGAAAGATTTTAACATATTGATCAATATGAAAGAGCCAATAGGATGATTCTATAGGTTAGAGAAGGTATAAGATGTATGTGTTATAGACTACTTAATCTATTTCATTGCGTTATATCTCAGGGCCGTAGATCCTGAACATGATGCCACTGATGACAATACGGGAGAAATTAGGAGGGAGTTACCAGCTGTAGCGGAGCCTCCGAGTAGTAGCATCAATGCTACAATGGAATCCTTTACTCAAATGATGGCAACAATGATCCAGATGATCAAGAACTCCCAGACTTAGGCCGGTGGTAGTGGGAGTACTCCCATGGATAAATACTTGAAGCTATTCCAAGATATGAAGCCTCCTTTGTTCTCAAGTGAGGGACCCATAGAGGCAGAAGATTGGTTGATGAGGATAGAAAAGATTTTGGAGAGTATATATTGCCCTGAGGATAAAAGGGTTACTCTTGCTGCTTATGCTTTCGATGGTGAGGCAGAAAGGTGGTGGCGAAGCCAGTTGCCAGAGACATTTGGAGGGCGATCTAGCAGTCAAGTCTCTTGGGGAGAGTTGGTGAAAGTGTTCCGAGAATGGTATGTACCAATGTCAGCCAGAAGACAGATGCAGGATAAATTCATTAGGTTGGTACAAGGTGATAGATATATTACGTAGTATGAGGCCGAGTTCACAATGCTTTCCAGATATGCCTCACATTTGATACCCAATGCAGAAGAAAAGTGCCATCATTTCCTATCTGACTTGAGGGATATTATTAGACAGCCTTTGATTCCTTTTGGCATATTATCCTACTTTGGTAGAGAGGGCTCGAAGGATTGAGTTAGATTTGTAAGCTACTCAGAAGAGAAGGGATCAACATAAAAGGAAGAGTGTTGAAGAGGATATCCAAAGCAATCTAATTGGAGGATCAAATGAGAAGAATCCCGAGTTTAGTTCTAGTGGAGTTGGTGATGCAACTGTTAGTAAAGTTATTGAAGCTTGTGCTAAGTGTGGCAGATTGCATAAGGGTGAATGTTTGATTGGTTCCAACACTTGCTATTGGTGTCGTCAGCTTGGACACATAGCAAAATATTATCCTGCATTGGTTCAGAAAACTTCAGGAGAAATGAAATCAAGTGAAGCACCTTCCCAAAGAAGTTTTGGTAAACCAAAGATAATAGAACCATCAGTTGCAGCTTCAGTACAAAATCAAGCCAGGCAGAATGTTTGACCGCGAGTTTATATTTTGACTCAGTAGGAGCCCAATGAATCCATAGATGCTGACAATGATAGTTGAGCTGGCTTTATTATCTAATATAATAACTTGTTATGTTATATCAGATATTTTGGATTGATCAGGTTATTTTTGTTATGTTATATCAGATATTTTGGATTTAGCAGGTTATCTTGTTATGTTATATCAAATGTTTAGTTTATTCAATTTCAATGTTGAAGTTTATGTTAAATGAAATGGAAGATGTTGTTTGATTATGTAACTAGAAGTTGTATGTCAATTTCGAGGACGAAATTTTAATTAGGAGGGGAGAATTATAAAACCCGAAAATGTCGATCGTAAGCGTCACACGCATTTTGATGCGCCGCGATGAAATTAGGCGAATTTTTGAAGTTGTCGGTATTCGCTACAATTAATTTTATAAAATTCTACGCGAAATTTCGATCAAATTGATATAAAGAACTCATGCTAAATTTTGCACGGTTTTGAAATTAAAAAATCGATGAAGGTTATTTAAATAAAAATTAATTCCAAATGACTAAATAACCCTTCAAGGTTATGAAGATATACTTAGGGGGCAAGGGCACATGCGTAAAATGACTCAACCTTTTCCCTTATGACCTTTTAAGCCTAAGGGACCGAATTTCATTCAGTCCCTCTTGTTCGTTTCGGCCGCACGCGAGAGAGAGGGAGAGAAGAGAGAAGGGCGACGGGCGGCATATGGGCGGTTTCCGGCGGTGGTTTTTGGAGGAAATCGAAGGGAGAGCCTTGGGAAGGAAGAAGGTGAGTTTCTAAATGAATATCTCCTTGATTTCCCTTAGATTTTTCATGGTGAAAGATTCTAGGGTTTTCTAAAACTTAGAAATTTCTTTGGGAAATTGTTAGGGAAGATTGAGGGATGATTTCTAATCATAAAAATTAAGTTTTCCCAAGTTTTTCATAAGTTTAAAAAATTAGGGTTTTTCTAAATGATTGATTTTTATGAAAATTTCTTAACAAAATTTATTCCCAAGGGTCTTAGGAAGGTTCTATTGGTGAAAATTTGGGGTTTTTTTACAAAATATTATTTTTCTAATTTCTAATTAAATTAAATCCGAAAATAGATTTTCACTAATTATTAATTAGATAATTGGGATGTGTTGGCATGAGAAAATAATGAAATTCATATTTCCAAAAATTAGGACTTTTAGGTAAATCCGAAAATAAAAATTATTTTATGATTATTAAACTTTTAATGATGGTTAAAGTGGGCTAAAAATATGATTTTCATAAAATTAGGATTTTTATAAATTAAACTATACTTAAATCCGGAAATAAAAGAAAAGAAAAAGAATTTAAATTTTATAGGAAGAAAAATAGTATTAAAATAGAAAAGTAAGGATTTAGGGCAAGATAATATGAATGATAATTAATGAAAAGAATCCTAATGTTAAGGAGGTTTAATATCTAATGTTATGGAGGATAATGACAATGAAGATTAGATTAGTAAGGATTGGAGCAAGACTTAGAGTAAATATTTGACAATCATAGTTATATTATTTTTCTTAGGATTTCAATGTGGGGGTTGAAAGGCATTGAAGAGGGAGAAGCGGCAAATTTCATACATTTAACTTCAAAGTGAGTACTCATGTTTCTTTACTTATAGTGATAATTTTGTTTCTCCAGTTTTATGTTTTGAAAATCAAAGCATGCTTATAAAATATTCTTTGTTATTTAGATTATAATTATGTCTCTTATACTTAATGATTGATCATACTGAATTAAAGGAAAAAATTTACATATTGCATTTCATAATATTATCATATAAAGTTTATATGTTATAAGAATGAGATGATATGATTGATATAGAATGATTGCATGTGCATATTGAAAGATGGAGCTCACCCCCTGATGGTACTAGCTGGGGACGCTGTACCCGTGCACGTTAAAAGGAAAAGGTTATGGAAAAGGAAAAGGGAATGGAAATGGTAAAGGAGTACCTTCATTGGTACTAGACGGTGGCTCCTGTGACGGTTGTACTATATATGAAAATGAGAAAGATATATCTACATATATGATGAATGGAGATTGAATATGATGAATATGATATGATATGCATTTATGTTTTATGTATAACATTATGCATTTAAAGTCTTGAAGAAATAAAAGATCTGATTAAATGAAATAATATTTATGATATGAAATGAAAAGAAGCATGTGTTACAAGCATATTACTTCTACTGCCTTGAGTTACTGTAGTTTAGAAGTACGTGTTACTCGCTAAGCTTTGGCTTACTGTTAGTTGCTCTAACTTTTCTTTTAGGTAAGTTTATTGTAGAAAAAAAATGAGAAAAAGAAGTGGAAATATATACCGTAGACACAATGCACCCAACAAGAGGTATTGATTGTTTTATTTAATTTGTTTCACAATTTGAAGTTTAATGGCTCTTTCATTATGTATTGAGATAGTTTTAGATTAAGTGAAATAGAATTAGAAAATGAAATTATGATTTCACTGTCCGACCGTCTGTTCCCGCCTCGCTAATTCAAGCCCCCGAGCCGGGTCGTGATAGCCCGCCACTTTTCTTCTCTATTTTCTCACCTTTTACAAGACGAGTGGATTGTGGTTGCGCCGTGACAACCCGACGAGGTATACTTCTCAAAACTTAGGAAGAAACCTAGGTTTATCGGCCGTTGTTGTGTGGTTGACGCTCCAAAGCCATAGGTCCCTTAGAAACTTTGAATTTTGCTTTCCAAAACCCAAAAATAAAACCTATGCTTGCTATCCACTATCCAGCATTTTCTGCTTGTTTACTCTCATGTGAGAGTCCGAGGAGGATACTGACATGCGTAGGGTGGCCGGATTTGTGTCTGACAACCCCCAAATGCATGTTTTAGCATCATTTTGTCTTCCATCGCCGTCACCTGAGATCAAGCCCTATGTTAGGTGATTTCATTCGATGATGAGTCGAATGTCGAGGTGTAGGTTTCCTCCAAATGTTGCATACTATGGCTCTTTCTCCTAAAACTGTGTCATGACAAAATTGGCACGTAAGTATAGGAACTTATATTTCTCAAAGCTTGTAGATTTTTCCATGATTCTGATGAATACTCAAAATGCACTTGATTAAGTTCAAACATTTAGCATATTGGTTGTAGGATTTGACATGAACTCCAAACATTTATATCGCAAATCCTAGGATTAATGGAGCTCTTGAAATCCATTTTGAGTGTTTTGTAAAACTTATAGAAATGACAACAAATCAAATCCTCTAACTTATAAAATCCATAAATTTAGAGACTTGCATTCATGTTTCCAATGCATCAATCATGTCAAAATTGATTGGGATCTCTTCCAAGCCTTATGTGTGTATTTCCTACATGCATACATGGGTTTCAAATGTATAAATTGCATATGGAATTATTCAACTCTCTTTGCCATGACAAATTTACACATGTTTAGGGTATCTTACGTATGCTGGAATTGATTGCCTTCAAACCTTGGTGAAAGATTTCAATGGAGTTGTTTGATCCAACATGAATATCTATGATATCAAATTTTTATGAAGTTTACCATGAGTTTCCAAAGACCTATGTTGTAAACCTAACAACATACACAATAAATCAAATCCATGATAAACTTCTTCATGAAGTTTAGCATGTTCAAAATAGTAACCGTCATTTGCTTAAAACAATCCTCAACTTCTAGAAATTTGGAAGACAACTAAACAGGCTCATTTAATTGTAAAATAAACTTGAGATGTAGCATGGGCCCTCAAAGGCCCATGAACCGCTCATGTTTCAGAGTTATTTAACCCTATTTATGTAAGTTCCAAATTAAAAGGTTGAAGTGAAATGATCAGAACATATACATGTCTTGGGTCGTTTGCTAACTCATTTTGCCTAAAGTTGTGGGAAATATTTTTCTCAAAATAGAATTAACACCTTATTTAAAACTCAAAAAGAATGATGAAAAATGATTTTTCATAAAATTGATCTCAAAAAGTTTAGATAAAGCTAATATTGATGTTAGTTTTTTAAAGTAAAATATTATCAACAAAAAATGATATGAGCACATCAAAGGCAATTACCATTTTTTTCTATAGAAAAAAGAAAAGTACACAAGACATGATAAAGATAGGATGATAACTTAGGATATGAAATCCTTTAGGAAAATGAAAACCCTAAAAGATTCATTTAGACCACCTTGCTTGAAGTCGGGTGAAAATAGGGGAGTAATGATATATATATTTTTTATTCTTAACTCATCTTATAAATAGAATTTAAAACCTCCTATCCACTACGGAGGCAACACTTTTAGTGCTCTCATTGAATCATAAGGCTACTACGCATATTGATCAATGCTCTATTCACAAATTGGAGGGAGGTGAGGTGCTTTAGTGATAGATGTATTAGGATTAATGGTGATACTTGTAAGTGTTGAAGTGACCACCATTGCAGGAAGACACAATACCTCTAATTCCATAGGAAAATCTAAAAGTGTTTTCGAGTTTTGATTGTTGACCTAATCTAATAAAAGAGTTGCCTCTAAAGTGGTAGATGGTCAGATCTGATCATTTGATTGTACCTCTTGCACCTGATTATTAGATTTTCTCATATCTGGACAAGCCTTTAAGCATTCAAAAAATTTATTTCTTAAATTTTTTGCAAGATGAATAATATGTAGGTTACTTGCAAATTCAACGCTTTTCCAGTAATAGAGCATCCAATTCATATCTCCTTCTCTCTCTAATTGAGAAGTAACATCTAGTTCAGCCAGAACTTTGGTCATGGAAGGCCTTGAAAGATGAACAATAGCATTATCTACTTGCAAATATTTGCTAAATGTAGAACCCATAGAATATAAAGTGAATTGATTGAAATAATATAAATGCAATTAAGCTAATGCAACCCAACCTGAAATGATAGGTGGTTTATATTCGTGCGCACACAAACATAAGGTTAGTTTAGCTCTACTTACTCATGTCTCGCATGAGATGTTGACATGCACATTGTCATGGATGGGGACTTTCTTGTTCGCCTTTCTACTCTTGGATAATATTAAAGTGCAGCATCCCGAGCTACATATGGCTTTTCTGGCCCTGGGAAGCTGCCACATTACCTTTTTCAATCCTTCTATTTGTTAAGTTAACTTTTATTTTAGTAGGTTTCTGTGGTCTTACTAGTCATGGTTGGCAGAAAATAAGGTTAAGTTTTCAAATACATTTCTTTATTTTATCATTCATGTTTTATTTGTTTTAGTCCATTAGAATTCATAATAACATGAATTTGCTTGGTGGAACGGGTGTAGGAATGAGTCAGAGCTTTCACAAATTTGATCATCTGTCTTCTAATTTTAACAGTGGATTGAAATTCTATAAAAGTGAGGATGCTAATCAACCAGAAATCTAAATATTCACATATACGAGTAATTTGAAGCATACGTAAATATCCTCATAAATGCACCAAATGTGCATAATACAAATGCACATTTTGACAGCATATCTGAATTTAGTTCAGATTATTTAGAGAGTGGAGATTTCATGTACCATATTATATCATTTAGGTGGTTGAGACAACTATAAATGGTGGAAGTGCGGTAGGGACAATGCTAGAGCGGGGCCAGGTGAGAAAATGCTAGATGAGAAAGTGCCAAGGACCTAAAACTGCTGTCTTGACTGGCTTTTATGCTAGTGGCAGACCACTCTCGCGAGATAGTGGTGGACTCTGTATTTTAACACCATGGAGGTTGCTACTAGCAATGATATCTGGGGTAGTGTATTGTTGTTGTATACTTCAATGAGTTTTTCGTACTCCTTCACAAAGTAAGGATAAAACTTTGTATTTCATTTTCAGTCCCATTGCTTTAGAATATGAATATGGGACCCTTAAGTATATGCGGTTCTGGCTGTAGATGTAATGTAATTGATGAGCTACGCGGTTATAGCAGCATGCATCACATTATCCTTTACTACAATTTGGTTGTAGCTGCAATTGCTGCTGTCAGCTTTGACGGGCTTTATATCAACCTTTATCTGAATGTTTGAGATTTGGTTATTCAACTTAAGTTAACAGCAAACTGCAGCATGAATTTATCTTTTGCCAATGCATCCGTTATAGAGATCCCAGTCAAGAAATACATCTTATGTTACAGGAATATTTAGTAGTCAAAAACCTTCTTAAACTCAATTTGCTTCCTGTCATCTAGTGAATGCACACAATATCTGCCCAAGTTCCAAAAGCCTTGGTGTGACTTTTCCGAACTTGAGTTGATTCATGGTATAGGGTGCTTATAAAAGTAAATTAAAATCATTTGATCATCTCATTTTTGATAAGAAGATTTTTATATGTATTTAATGACTTTAGGCATTACCTGATTAGAAAATTCTTGATTGATTCGGTAAATCTAATGGAGTCCAAATATATAGGTCCTCATGCCAATTCTATATTTTGTTGGACATAATTATGGTCTTTAGACATTCAAATCATTTGGCATTAGAAAAGTACTTGTACATCACTAAGTTCATTGAGCTTGTTAAGCATGCTAACACTAAGCACGTGTTCGTTAATTAATAGTTCTTCCTCTTTGTTAGAGGGTGGTCTGGTCAAGTTGTTTACATAATATGCCCCTCGTATTTGTTGTTTCTTGCCCTTATAAAAGGGTAACCTGCTTGTCGCATGAACAAATGAAGGAGAACTTGAATTTTCTCTGTTAATTGTCAATCTCTTATTCTCCCATCTCAAACGTGTTTGCTGTAACACTTATTTCTCCCCACTTATGCTGCATTAAGTTTATAGTCATTCATTTTTATTAACATTGTTGTTATTGTTGCTTTTGTAATTGCTTTTTTTCTCCTTTATGTCAGCTAGGATTCCTTTAAATAGCCAATTCAGTTGCTTGCCGGTATAGAAATTATTTTAGAATCTGATGATTTTCACCCATTCTATTTGTGAAAAGGAAATCATTTTGTTTGACTGGTTTCTGGAGTTTAAGCAAATGTCGATTTCCAATTATATCCAACCAAATTCTGGTTTCTGCTAATTTCATCATTTCTAAAATATACTTTGTATATGCATTCAGCCATATGGGCCTGAATATTGGTTAACGGTTCACATTCACTTCTATTTTACGTTTACCCCACACCACATGGATGCAACCTTGCATTCCCTCGTCCATGCATTAAAACACCTGGGACTTCCACATCAGGAATGGTTTTTCCTTACTTTTCATATTAATCTCATTTGATATTGCTATTATGCATTAATTAACCGAAATAATGATGACTGGCATTGTGAATTTTTTAGTTCATCCATTGTTGGACGTGATCCTTTATTTATGCTACTTTTTCCTACATTTTTCTACTTTATATTGTGATATTGCATCTATCAATGCCTGTACATCCTTTGACTGCAGTACATTCTGTACACTTTTTAATTAACATATTGGGCATGGTTTTTTTGGTCTCACAGCTTATTGGAGCGAT
Source organism: Dendrobium chrysotoxum (assembly GCA_019925795.1). Classification (NCBI taxonomy): domain Eukaryota; kingdom Viridiplantae; phylum Streptophyta; class Magnoliopsida; order Asparagales; family Orchidaceae; genus Dendrobium; species Dendrobium chrysotoxum. The sequence goes on from CM034308.1 coordinate 19,057,444, forward strand.
GAGAAAGGTGAGGCCACCATATTGAGGTCAATTGACATATCAATTGCGGTGGCTACAGAGAAGGTATTTTTTCCTTGAGCTTTCCTGAAAGGTCTTACGTTTTAGCTCTGACAGAATTTCTGAGATACAGGGTTTAATGACGCCAATTATAAGGAATGCAGATGAGAAGACATTGTCAGCTATATCCTCAGAGGTATGCTTCAAAGGATGTGGTAAACTGTTATGTAGCCTGAAGCAATTGTTTTTTCCATAGCAGAAACCATTCCACTGGCATGCCACAGCTTTTTTAAAATTTTGCATGCAATGCACAACAATTTGAATGGCTACAGACTTTTTTCATTAAGATTTTTGAAAAATAAAAATAAAAAATAAAAAATCGTTGCTTCTATACGTGAAGTACTTAGTACCTAATAACTAGTCTTAATTGAAAGTTCTACGTCAATGGGAGGGATAATTAATCATAGGGGCTTGCGCCTACAAGAAACCTAAAACTAAATTATAAATTCCTTGCAAATTGAGGGTGAAATATCTTATTAGTGTTTTATTTGCAATCTAATTTATTTTTTTAAAAATTCACTTATAACTAAGTCTCTTAGCAGAGCTGAGTGTGAATTTTCGGGACCGTGTAGATCTTCTTCCTTATTAATAGTATAGACCCACGTTCATGGTTCTCTAGGCAATTTTCTTTATTATTGTGATTATCATAGAGAGGCAGATATAAGTGTTCTTAGTGATTATGGTGTAATTAAACTCTAAGACCCTATTCACTCAAGGAAGTGCATTTCAACCCACACGTGGAGGTACAATTGGCTCTTCAAGTGTTCCAAGGTCTGTTCCAATAATAGATTGAGTTTGGTGGGCGTCTTATCTTAATCAAAATGTCAAGGTTGTCTAATTGGATGTGAAAGAATATCCAGAGAGGTAACTTTATGGAATTCCCTTTTAAGTTTTAAGTAGGTTTTATATTGAGAAAATCAAATTGACCTACAATTGATTGAAGTTTCTCTTAAGGGTTTTTATATGTGCATCACAAAACATCCTATGATTTCCGAAGTTTTCTACCCTTCTACTCAATTGCTTAATGGATATGATTGGATTCTCATATTTACCCTTAAGTGTAGCAAGTGTCATGTTGAATTAAAATTAGACATGCTATGGAAACTATTCAAACAAATATACGATTAAAACAAATATATGATTAATATAACTACGAAAGCTTCAAAATGATAATGTAAATGCAAATTTTATCTGATATCAAAGCCTTTTTTTTCCAAATGCGATTCTAAAATCATTGCTTCTTTAAATATCTTGAGATCTGTAGAAGATTAATTTGGGTTTGCTGTATGGTGGTAGGCAGCAAGTGTAATTGGTTCTTTTGAGCGCCAAATATTCAAAATGTGTTGGAACTTTCCCTGAACCTGCTAAATAGTTAGTAGGGAAGCATTTGGACGCTTAAATTTTCTTTAAAGTTTTCTAGATGAGGATCATGTAATGATTAATAGATTTGCAAGCAAACAAGGAACATAAATCTAACTAACAGTTTAGGAGTTTATACTATAAAAGAAACAATTGAGTTCCACGATTCAGTAGGTTCTCTATTGATGATGTTTTTCAATCCGTAAAAATTTGTGGTAATGTTGATGAATAATTAAGGTAATGATAGGTTTTCAATTTGTCGTGGATAGAGATGGGTTATTGTTGCAGCTCAAATTTCCACGCTAGAAGGGTGGATGTCGTTATCAGATGGCTGGGGTGGTTAGGGGAATGGTGATTTGACTTGGGTAGCATTTGTTGCATTAACAAGAAGTTTTGCAAAGGTGCTAACAAGGGGAGATGCTTAGCACAATGGGATGGATCACACTGAGATAAGTTTGCGCTAGTGTCATTGGTCAATATGGTGGTAGAGGCTTGGGTAAGGCACTACAATGAAGGTGATTTTTGCACGAATAAGCAAATTGTAAGAGTTGAATAACTTGTAGTTGATAAGGGGGTTTCAGCTTGGTAGGGTTGCAGTTGGAAGGGAAGACAAGGAGGTGACGGAGGGCCACGATGGCACATAACATGGTGGTGCAAGGCCTAGGAGATCAAATGCAAGTGAATTAGAGCAGATTGCATGTGTGCTAGGTGCACTGTAGAATTTTTGGTTGTACGGATGCAAACTATTGGATGTATTAGTGGCAAGATGGTGTGCAACTAATAATGTGAGTTAGGTTTTCGAAAAGAAAGTCATGTCACGAACTAGGAGAATGATCAACAATAGTGGAGGTACGTTAGGGCATAAAATGTTCTGAGATGACACAAACAGGGTAGAGCATGAATAGAAAGTTGTGTGCAACTACATGAGAGTTGAGCATTGTAGAATTGTGAATCGTGAGACGAGGCAAAGGTTGTTCATTGAAGTGATCATGTTAGCGTTAGTTTATGGACTCTGCAAAGAGTCATAAGGAAACAACAACAAAGCATATGAATCAATTGTTCTAATGCCACTTAATAAATGAGTAGATATGAGAAAGTGAGGGTGACTAGTTAGTCTCAAATTTTGATTTAACATTCAGTGTCTTAACCTAATCCTTATAGTAAATGACCTTAAGGCAACAAGAAAATAAGTTAATGAATTATTTGTCAGAAAATAATTTATCATAAAAAATAATAAGACATCAAATAAATCTTTTAAAATAAAATTCAAATATTCCCCAAATAAATAACATTAAATAAAATAGTGAAACATTTAATCTCATTTTTTATGTCGAACAAAAGTTCAGATCGAACAATCATCATGTTTGCTCTAAAACATCATTCTAGTGTTGAGAATAAAGATATTAGAGTACTGAATACAGTTTTTATCTTATTACTATGATTATGAAGGGATTATGGTTTGATGAATAGTAGTTGAATATCTAGTATGTATTGATTTTCTTTTGTTTTATTTGATCTTAAAGATAATCAAATTTTATCATATTTCTATTACAATTTGTGTAATGGATTTCAAAAAGGATAAAATTTATGCATTCCTTTACTTACTCAACTTTCTTGTTTGGGGGGTTACTTGTGGGAGAATTTGCCATGTAGGTTACAAAAAAAATTATCTATTTAATTGAGGAAAGGTTTTCTAGCCTTTATGTAGTAAAGGTGTTGTTAGGGTAATGAGTTGATGCCAAACTTTTTAAATCAGGAAAATTATTAAGCAAACTCCTAATCTATATATTCTACAACTTGATACAAATGTGTTGTGGCAAGACATCAAAATGTATTTTTTGATGAGAATTCGCTAGGATTTCTCATGCCCAGAATTCATTATTAGTGATAGTAGATAGGTTTATGAAATGGCACATTTTAATTCTTATTCTAAGACTGATGATGCTTCTCATGTAGCTAATTTATTTTTCAACGAAATTGTTTGCTTACATGGCCTTTCTTCTTCCATTGTATCTAATAGGGTTGTAACATTCGTTAGTTCTAGAAAATTTTGTGGAAGCTTTTTGTGAGACACCTAAAGTTTTTATTTTACTTTCATCCTTTAGATAAATGGACAAATGGAAGTTATAAGTAGAAGAATAGGAAATTTGCTATGAAATCTTATTAATAATAGTTTAGTAAAGTGTTTTATTGTTATGTATTTCTGAATTATTTGTAGTTCTATCAACATTGCCATTGAAAAATCACCCTTTGAAGTGATGCGTGGATTATGACTTGAAAAGTCTATAGATCTCATACCTATTACCCATGCATACATATTCTGATCATGAGCGCATGCATTAACTACATTCTCTTATTGAACATATTAATTATCATAATGAAAATCATAGAACTATGACAAATGCTCATTTGAAATTATGAGAATATAATGAAGGTGATTATATGTTAGTTCACATTTATCCTGAACATGTTTGGTGAAATATGTTTAAGAAACTCCATGCTCGAGCCTTAGGCCCCTACAAAATGCTTAAAATTATATTGGAATAATTGCAAACATTATTAATTTGGATGGTAACATAAATATTAGTTCAACTTTTAATGTTAGAGATTTAATACCATACAGAGGTACTTCGGAGTCTTAAAAATTTCTATTAGGTATCTCTATAAGTGGATTTTTGCATCCCTGTCGGTGCCTGATAGCACAAATTTTAGTTTTGCCACCTGTCCCCACTTCAATCCCAAATGCTGAGTAGTTTCTGTTAAATAAGATTATACTAAGATATTTATGTTGGCAACATTCTTTGTTCCATGGAGAGGTCGCTCTCATCAGATAACTTGTGTGACGCATGATGAGATATAGTGCATCTTTCTCAACTTTCTGGATGAGCATCTTCAAAATAACTCCTTGATTGAATATTCTTAAAACCCAACGAATTTGATGTCAGTTGTCCAATTCGGATTTATGTTTGATGTCAAGATGTGATTGATTAGATATTTCCTATGTTATTTAAATATTTATTTTTAGAGAATATCTAGAGATATTTCATCTTTTATTTTATTATGTAAATCCACTATGTGTAACCCTAGGGTTCTTTTCACTATAAATAGAACCCATAAAGTCTGGTTGATGGGGGTATTTGTGGAATGAAACATTTTGTTGTATGAGCTATTGTCTTTCTCCCTTTTATATTTCTCTTTGTTTCTTCTTGTCTCTCTCCTTGGACCCTCCTTAATAACCATTCCCCTGCTTTCCTTCACTTGTTTATCATAAGAAGTATGATATTTGATTTTATCTTGATAGGATTAAATTTGGTTTGGCTATCCCTTGTTAGTTTTTTTGGACTACTATTATAAATAGTAGTGCTTTAAGATGTATCGCATTATTGATTGATGCATTGAATTATATTATCTCCTTATGTTCACTTCGTCTACCTTATGGCTGTTTTCTCCATTCCCTTCTCTCTCACCTCAAATCAAGATTCTTTCTCTATAAATTCGATTTTGTTGCCTTCCCTATCCCAATACCATTGGGTTCTCATACCGGTTGCCTCTTTTTTTCTCTCCCCTGATTAAACGGTCAAGGCACATATCCCAAATTAGCTTCAATGATTCTCTGTCTCTTCTTGCATATCCCAAGTTGGAATCCTTGGTCCTATTATCTTAAGGAACCTGTCTTCTCTCTCTACTTAAGAGAGACTAGAAGGAAAGAGGATGAATTCATGCATCCATATCAGAATATCTAGTGCATGAACTAGAAATCCAAACTCCAATTAGCATTTTTAAGAATAGAGCTCTAAATTTTTATAATTGAGTAACATCTATGTTGTAGAGAGTAATAGAACATATGCTTTGAATTTTAAGTCAATTTCGAAGAATCAATTTTGTTTTTATGTTGAGAAGGTCTATTTTGAAAGCGATTTTCGTGTTAGGATAATTAATGAAAAATTTTAAATAATTCAAAAAGAATCTTCATATGATTTTTCTTGATCTTAAGAATTCATCATACAGTGTTACGAAGATTAATTTGGTCTGCATTAATGAATAAATATTTGTGTCAAAGATATGCGGAAGCTATTAAAGAGATATATAATGGAGCATTAGTAGTATTAGTGGTAATTGAGGAGTGGCAAAGAAGTTTTTGAATTACGGTAGGATTACCACTTGTATTTTCATTAAATTCATTTTCTTTTAAGTTGGTTGTTGAGTTGCTTACAAAAAAAAAAAAAAAATTTGAGTAACTTTGGTGCGTGCTTTTGTAGATGTTGTAGTTTTAATTAGTGAGATATCGATTGAAATTAGTGAAATCTTGTAATAATAGAAAACATTTTTAGGAGATATAGAGCTTAGGTTTGAGCCAATTATAGTATATCCAATTTTAATGGGTGTGATTTTATTAATTATCAAATAACATTGCTAGATGATAAAAATAAAATGTGTGATATGTTTAAGTATTTGAGAATTATCACACAAAATAATAAGAATATAGATTAGAATGTAACATCTAAAGTTAATGCTAGGTGGTTAAACTAGAGAATTGTTGACCTCTGGGCAAAGAGCCAAGAACCCAGCTCAAACCTCCACTCCAATCCCGAAGACCATCCATAAATCCTGCAGGAATCCCGCATACCCGACTCTGTTCAGCGCCGATGCTGCTCCTCGCGTCTCCTCGGAGATTCCGCCCAAATCCTGCAATTATCGTGGTTAAAATGAAATCAAACAAGGGCTTTGCGGATCTTTCTTCCTCCAGCACAAGAGAACCGCTCTGATTCAAAGCTTCAACCAATCCTTCCTCCTGCTCTCTCCGTTCCAACAGCCTTCGTGCTTGCCCCGAACTCAATCCACCCACACTCGACCGAATCGACCCCAACAGCAGTCGATCCCTCCCTTACCCTTTCGATCGAAGCCTCCAACCCGGATGTAAGACCCGCAAGCAAGACTCGTTGACTCTCTCATCCAGACGGAAGTCACGACCACCAGCATTGTGCCGAGCATCCTACCCGACGCCAACACACAAGCAACTACTCCAACGCCTACTGCCATGCCCGACCGACATCTTCCACCCCAACCCTGTCGAACCAGTGGCCGCACTCTAGCTCTACTCCCGTCTCTACACTACCAAAGCCACGCAACCTCAAGCTGAAGCCCTACCCCTACCCGACCGATCCAGCCGCACGCCGACACTCCAGTGCAGCCGACCTGACCAATTCCACTCCTTTGCTTCTCTCCACTGCCCTAGCTGTTCCTCCAGTCTCCAATCGGCCTCATCTCACCACAGAAGTCCTAATCTCCCACTCCCATCTACCACATCCTACAACTATAACCAAACTCCAGCCAAACGGGTTGCAAGCCTCTTATCCTGTTACCTAACTACTCAATACAAGCCACATCTCCTCCGATTCTCTCTAATCCAGCAATCCTTCTCCAGCCAATTTCCTCTTTGATTCCACTTCAATCTCCCATCTCCAGACTACTGCTCTGCATGAGCCTAATTGCACGTGAAAGTTCCCTGCTACAGCCACAATCATTCATGATCAAATAGCCCTCCAATATCACTCCTCCTACAGCAACCTCAAACCAACAGCAGCCACTACTTTCTCATAAAATAGAAAAAGAGCCAAAAATACAAAAAATAAGAAAGAGAAGAAAAAAAAAAAAAGAAATGGGTGAAAAATACTTGTACATTTTCGCCACCGTCGTCATCATCCCGTCACCAAGCTATAATTTCTAAAACTCAAAACCCCGCATCTGGCCTTCGCGATGCACCAGGGGACCTCCTATACACCCCCTTCGTAGCATGGTGGGAGGGAGCCTGGTGCGACGCTTGCGACGAGGCGGGTAGGCCCTGTGCACGCTCTTCGTTGCGTGGTGGGAACACTTCTAAGTACCCATACACGCCTCAGTGCCTGTGGGGAAAGCAATTGTGTATTTCTAAACAGGTATCTCGAAAACCTATACACACTCTTCTTAGTGTGGTGGGGGTTGAAGACTACCTCCTCTGACTAAGTAGACTAGGGACCATGATGACCCGAGACGACAAAACTATGAGATCTTAATCGAGTCCATCATCATTCCCCTACCATCCGCTTTAAGTACGAGGTGGTGAAATTTATAATTTTGATATTAAATTCTCAAACACCCAAACTCATGCTGCTACTATACACTAGATACTACGTACCTCTACATATATATTTGATGACTGGCCTTAATAGAAAGTTCTCTCTCATTAGTAGGAGGGGTAATTAACTATAGGGGTTTATGCTTATAGGAAATCAGAACTCAGATCATAATGTCCTCGCAAAATGAGGGCGAAATCTCTTTGGTAGTGTCTTATTTCATACCCAATATGCCCTTCTGAAAATTTAACTCGAAACTTAATTTGTTAAAACTCTCCTAAAAAGAGGGGAGGCTGTGGCGCGAATTTTTGGAGCCCACAAGAATCTTATATTTTGTTATAAGAGGATATCGTGAGACTAGATGGTAAATATTATAAAACTACAATTATGCTGATTATATTGTATGGAATTTTATTGTTGGGCAAAAAAAAAGTATTGATGGAAGTGTGATACAAATAAAAAATGTTTAAGATAATGCATGACAATTAGAACATACAACATCAAAACTTTATCCCACTACGTGGATTGTTAAAAATAAACTTAAGGTTTTTACATTTACAAAAGAAAAGTTGAAAATGCACCTATGATTTGATAAAATTAATGTTAAAGGATTAGGATGAAAATAGTGTAAAAGTGAGAGCTACAGTTTCATTGATAGACGTTGCTCAAATGATTTGAGAAGAATATATTTAACACTTCAAACAATAGTCAACAAAACCGAATGAAAATGAGAATTCATGAAGTTTTTGATTAGCACAAGGCTAATTATAATGATGATATATTTTCATTGACAAAATCAAAACCTTGCGCATCATAAGATAGTGGATGCTATCTACTGTGCTGTAGATATAAGGTCTATTTGGGATGACTGTAGCTTTTTATAAAGGTGATTGTAAAGTTGCGGAGAAAACAGTTTTTTTTTTTTTAAGTTTTTGTAGAAAGCAGCTTCCTGGCAAAAAAAATTATTGAAAACAGTGGCCAAACAAAAACTTTGATTGCGGCCTAAAAAGCAAAGCAATATGAAAGCTGTCCCAAACAAAGCCCTGATATAGTCAGGGCGGTTACTTGCAGGTTAAAGAATTGGCTGAGAGGGCACGTAATGGAAAGCTTAAACCTGAGCAGTTTCAGGGTGGAACTTTCAGGTTTGTTCACAATGTATCAAATTCTCTAATGATCAGTAGACTTCAGTTTTTGTTCTTTCTAAAAGCATTGTATATGCTCATCACGCAGTATATCAAATCTTGGAATGTTCCCTGTTGACCATTTTTGCGCTATCATAAATCCTCCACAGGTTTCTTCCTCTGTTTCTCACTCGCTTGATCTTCACTCTTCTCTTTCCCTCTCCAATATTGGATTTCCGTTCAACTAATTAATTATATTTGCAAATGCGTTTCTGTAGGCATGCATTCTTGCTGTTGGTCGAGGTAATAAGGTTGTCGAGCCTGTCAAAGGCAGTGATGGTATGCTCGACACTGATCGAATTTACCATGCCATGTTTCATAGACTTGTAACCATGCCATATTTCATTTTACTTTGCAGGAATTGAGAAGCCTGGAGTGGTGACTAAGATGAGCTTGAAACTGTCGGCTGATCATCGTGTCATTGACGCTGAGATTGGAGGTAATTTTCCATCATTAAGTTCCTTATTAACCATTCAACTATTTATTCTTGTTTATTTACAGGCAAGTTTCTTGGATCTTTGTCATCCAACTTCAGTGACTTGAGAAGGCTGTTATTGTAAGGGATCTGGGGTTCAGATTGGACTACCTTGAGCCTATATTAATTTCAAACCTTTTAATAATGTCAGTGGCTAACCTCCCACCATTTTTCTGCGGGGATTTTGTAGATTGTGTCGGATGAAACTTGTTTTTTTGTATTTATCCTCAATAGCTTTATTATTATTATTATTATTATTATTAATTTTTCATCATTTGACTGATGTATCATTTACCATGAGCTTCTGAATTTCGTGTACTGCTAGCTGAATGATGGCTTCATAGCCAGCAACAGAATAGGCTCCATTCTTCTCTCATCTATCAGTTCAGGCGTTCTTGTTTGTTATAGATCAAGGGAAACATAATCTTGAGGTAATTTTTGAAATAGTTAATGCAGCTGATCGGCCAAACTTAGAAGGGCATGAAAGAATTCAAGCAAGCTTACGGATGAACTCCTATTAGTTGTTTATATGTATCTGTGTTTTTCCAATCATTGTAGAATGTGGGAGGATTCAAGGAAATTTGTAGCATGCATTTATCCTTTTTTTCACAATAATAAACATTGTACTAATTCTTACTTCGGAAACAACTGCTGCTTGAATGTTCACATGATTTATATGCATAATGCCATGAAATTTTCATAATAGCTTCTTATAAATTTTAGTTAGTAAATATTTCTAACTTAGTTAAATTAAGGTTTGCAAATCAAGTGTTAGACAACTAAACATCAATATACATATCAAATAATAATAATTTAACTTGCATACATACATAAATAAAATTTCACTCCTACTTTAAATGTCACCTTCTTCCTACTTTTGTTATATGCTATACTATTCTTCCCTCTAATATGTTCTCTACCAAAAACTCTTGTTCCACTATAAGATATTCAAGAAGGTAGAGAGTACTTAACCAGATTTTTGAAATCAAATTGGATCGACCGGTTCAACTTGGAACTGGTGGATAGCGGATCGGGTTTATATTGAGACCTATTTTAACATCAAATTGGTGAATAATTAGATGAATCGTTGGTTCTACCGTATAAAAAGTAAACCAGCCGTTTATAATAGAACCATCTGGTTTAGAATAGTAACTGAATGTGGCTGTGAATTGCAAATCGAACGATCAAAATCAAAAAAAAAAAAAAACTAAGGATGTAAAACCGTAAAACCCGAAGTAGGTAGTGTATTCCTACATTCCTTCCTCTCCAAACTGCGATCTTCTTTGCCGTTCTTGTGTATCTGTATGCCTGAATTCCTCGTCCAGTCATTGGTTCTTGACCTTTTTTTTAGTAGTCCAGTCATTGTGCTTCTCAGAAGCCTCACAAGCCGTCGCAAGTTTGTCAATTTGTTGCTTGTTGACAAGTTTCAAGTTCGACCACCCATTTTACTTTTTGTTTGTCCCTCGTGCATATTTCCTCACCACCTTGCCAAAGTCTCATATTGCTTTGTAAGAATTCTTCCCCAAACAGCCAAACCTTTTTTTTATTATTTTTACAAAAAAAAAAAAAAAAAAACTTCATGCCTTTGTTGGTTAATTTTATCCAAGCAAAACTTCTTTCATATGAGATTTGATTTGTTTCATCAATGAAATGGATATTCAGTTAAAATTCGTATTAATAGGAATAAGTTCCATCTTATGAATAGTGTAGATATGTGTTATCTGATTTCTGAAGTTACAATTGAAATATTACACTATTACACCTAATACCATTAAATCCTCCTTTTAGTTATTATAAAAGGGGATTAGGGCCACATCATTAGATTAATGAAGAAGAAAATTCCGAACTCATTAAAAAAAATACATGACAAATGAAAAAACGAAATAAAAATGGAGGTTAATTAATTTTATTGGTAAAAAATATAGGAGAATATTATAATACAAAATATTCTAATCAAAATTAAAATATGATGAATTTAAAATTTTTTGAATTTATTTTGAAATTAATATAATATAAACTTTTTATATATGTACTAATAGTAAAATAAATTCAATCATTTTTAAGCATATATTTATATTAATATATGATGATTTTTTTATATTATTAAATTAGCAACAAGTAAATTTGTTGCCTATTTGGCATATGAAATTTAGTCAATTTAGTTATTATTATTATTATTATTATTATGTATAAATTTTTTGTTCAGACTCGATCTATTCGATTTTATTCGAATGAACATTCAAAAAAGAATACAATTGAAATATTACACAATTAAGTTTACAATTGAAATATTACACAATTACACCTAATACCAATAAATCCTCCTTTGAATAAAATTGAGCTGCAAAAAAAATATATATATATATTATTCAACTAACTTGATCTTGATAAGAACCAGCACTTCAAATCATCTCATTTTTTTACCAAATCAATTGGCTATAAAAAATATCTTTCTATCTAAAATAATAATTTTAGGTGGGAGGTGAAGGTGACTGGATCCCTTCCCAATACATATTTTTTAAAAATTAAAAAATTAAACAAAAAAATTTGACTATTTAAGAAGATAAGCCAGATTTTACAAGTTCATAGTTATTAGTCCAAGTCACCTTATTATTATAAAAATGGGAGGTAAATCTCTGTGTTAGTTCTCAATCCTATTAAAATTTTCATCTACTATGAATTGAATAAAGAAAGCTGGTCTTTTATTATTATTATTATTATTATTATTATTATTATTATTGATATATCCCGAGCTTCATATTCTATTAATTTATTTTGCATAAAAATATCAAAATAGTCTTCAAACAATTTATATATGACCAATTTAATCTCAGAGTATTATGTTATGCGAATTTAGTCCATAAACTATATAAAATTAATTCAAAATAGTCTCTTATATTATAATTGTCATATAAACTTAGGCTTCGTTTGGGACGGCTTTCTTACTGCTTCTTAAAGCAGTTTTTTAATACAAAAATTTTAATTTTTGTACAATAAAGTTGTTTTAAGAAGCAGTAAAAAAGCCGTCCCAAACGAAGCCTTAATCTCAATTTAATATCATAAATGTACAAAATTGATCTCAATTTAGTCTTAAAGAAATTATTTAGGATCAATTTTAGATTAAAGCTTCATTTGAGACGGCTGTCTTACGGTTTCTTAAAGCAGCTTTTTGATATAAAAATTTAATTTTTGTGTCAAAAAGCTGCTTTAAGATGCAGTAAGAAAGTTATTCTGAACAAAATTTAAATTGAAGGAATGTTACATTCTGAGATTAAAATAGCTATATGATAATTGTCAAGAGGTTATTTTGAAATTTAACCGATTTATTTTTAATGGCTGTACTTATTTCAAATCGGGGATAATAAAAATAAGATTTTTGGTATTAATTATTCTATCTGAAAGTAGACGCAGTGCACGAAGATGTCATCTATCGCCTTTCAAATCATGTGATGACATAAATCCATTTAATTTGAAGTTTTTTTTGTGAGTTAGTAATAAATGTTATATTCATTTTATTTTATTTTCTGTCTTTCTTAATCTTTTTATTATTTCTAAGCATCAGCCTATTAAAATTTTCTTACGTCATGAGTTGGATACGACAGCATTATTTTGAACCGAGTTGAATTTTTTTTTTTGGGGGGCGAAATGAGGTTGACCTAAAAATGCTTCGCTATAAAATATTGAAATGATATTTTTTAATTTGATTTAAATGATATTTAACTCTTAACAAAATATAATGAATAAAAAAATGATTCATGCAGCTGACCCCATATAGTGGGATAAAGGTTTAATGTTGTTTTTGTTATTGGGAAATAAGGGACTTGCTCATTTTTCATTGATATATTAAAAGATTATATGAAAATAATAGACGACAATAGCTCCAAATTTTTTAAGAAGACCAACAAAACATAGAAGAGTGCCATATAATAAGATCATAATAAAAATCAGGGCTTTGGTAAGCCCACCAACATCATACATAAGATCAAATTAAGTGATAGTTCATAGTTGCCCTCCAAGGCAGCATCAGAACTCTATCGCATCTGTCAGAAGGCATGATTGCCACAAGAGGAATGGCGCCAATAAATTCCAAAAAACCTCAAGTAGCAGAATATGTGAAATAATCCCCAGCCAATATTTTGTCCAAACTACCTTTAGCAATTCATGAACACCCATGACTACTTGTGCAGTATCCGTTCCTAGGTGTCCTGCATGTTACGTTTGGGTTGAGCAGAAAGCGGATCCACTCCTCTCTAAACATTACATTTGAGGGACTTGCTCATGAGCTAGGAAGGAGCTTAACACTGGAGCACAGCGAACCAGCACCAAGCATCCCCTCCAATGGCGACCTCAAAAGTTCCTCTCTTTTATTCATCTTAATTAGAGTCAAGACTCCCACACGAGATATATCAAACAACTAACAACACACATCACCTCTAAAGACATCTCTCACAAGCGAGTCGATCTGAAAGCCCCATCAAGAAACTACTCGCCCCTTCTCACCTCAATGGGGTGACCTCAAATCTGCTTTTCATTCCACACTAGCCCATTTTCCTGACCACACTCCAATGATACTCGCCTCTTACATCTCAACAAGGCATCTCAGACCAGTTTCTAACCAATATCCATGGGTTTGCATAATCTCACTTGGCTCACCTTTTTCAATTGCCATCCCAATCGGCACTGACGGCCGAATTACAATAAAGATTGATGGGATAGCCATCATATCCAGAGCACACTCCCCGTACCTTTCCAAGCCCTATAAAAGGGAGACAGGAGGAATTCATAAAAGAGGGTGAGGAAAAAATGAACAAATAAGAGAATATGTAATCAAACCCATAAAAAGAAGAGAGACGTCATGTCATTTCCTTTTCCTAGCTTAAGCTCTTTTGCTTAGAGCTCTCCCTTTCATTATTCATGTATCTCTAGCTTGGATAATAAAGATTTTATCTAGATCCACATTATCTCTCATCTTCTCTCTTTTTCCCTCGTACTCAGACTTCATTTTATTCTCCCCACGGGCTCTCAGTCCATAGGGGGCACGAAGTACAACCCAACATCATCCACCAGATAAAACAGGATTCAACAATCCCACCGAAAAAATAACACAAGAAACACCTATCAGATAAACCTTCATAAAAATATAAATTTAGCTCAACTTTTCACTACTTAAAAGTAGATGAAATTGTAGCTTCTTTTAGTAGCAGTTCGAAAATCTCTTCTATAAATTTATAGCAGTAACAGTTAAAATCAGTGCTATTAATAGCAGTTAAATCAACGCTAAGCTGTAAAATTTACGGCGGTTTAAATTGCTAATACGTAGCAAAATTGTGGTAGTGCAAATGTGCATCTAGTAGTGGTTTTAACCGCATCTATACTAATAGGTGTGTTTCGATTTACGCCGCTACAATTTTGTCAGATTTACAATGGTTTAAATCACTATGAAAGTTTACATCATTGTTCACATTCCCAACGGTCGTAAAACTACTGTGAAAGATACTTGCGACGAACAACGACCATGGCGATCTTACTGCTGCGTGGAACTTATTCTTACCTATCTACAAATGCCAAAAAAATAAAATCTTAAAAGTACACCACCAGCATTTTGGTTAACTTTTCAGTGGAAAAAAAAAAATTGAGTCATGGTATTTTGATTTTTTTATTAAAATAAATATCAAAATATTAATTTTATTTTATTATGCTTATAATTTATATTTTAATTAATTATTGATATGCTATATTTATTTTAAAATAAATTTAATTCCTAGAAGTTTATCTGACTCAAAATTCTTCTACTGTAATTTCTGTCCCTTTCTAAAATAAAAAAAGAAAACCAGAGGTCCAAATCTCATTAATAAAAAATACTTACTGACGCGTTTTCAACTTGTTTATCTATAATTAAATGCTTAAGAGAATAAAATGGAATATTCTTGCCAATTGTGTTGAGACAATAAAAAAATTAATAAGCTTGGCAGTTGGCTTATATTTATTCATAATTTATTTTTATTCACTTTTTTTAAATGTATTTATAATCATTTTGAAGATAATTTTAAATTTGAAGATATTTGGACCTCTTATGGCAAAAGGGTTGACGTGAGAAACCCAGAAGTGTTGGGGTTTAGGGCTATAACCCTCAATCAATGTTGAGTGGTCAAAATACCTAATTGAGCTACATATACACTATCATATTTACTGTATTCAACTATTGTTATATTGAAGTAGTCTAGTTCAATATGATGCGCAGGTCACAATTTGCCTTTAATGTCACTCTACATATCATTAAGTTGATAAATTAAATTATTCATGAAGAAGACCCGCCCCAACTCGCTCCAACTCTCTCATTGACCCGAAGACTTTTATCACAATTTCATCTATCTTATCCTTGCAATGTCTCATAACTTCCTTCACTAGAGCTAATTTTCCTGTAAGGGAAAGAGCCTCCCTCTCTAGGTTCAATGTGGACACCCCGGGGTTATTAGAATAAAATTCTTACTAGTTATTATGTGTATTTTGAGAAGACTATTCAACAATCTCCATTATCTATTTCTTAGTAACCTTTGTCAACTTCTCCATCTTTGCCAATAAGTAATCAAGTTGCTCATCATTATTGTCTTCCATAGTAATTGGTAGAATGTCAACAAAAGCGGATACTAGCCCAACTTTGTCCCCATGGAAAAGCTTTTCCTCTTTAGTGGAATTTTCACCGAACTCCACTATGAATCTATATTACTCCTCTGATGATGTTTCTTTTAGTTTCTTTTCTCCATTTTGATGGCCAAAGAAAGTGATCTCTCATCTTTCTTCTTAAGCTGTTCTCCCATAATTACCTTTTCCACACTCTTGGTAGCAATTCTAAACATTTTATCTGTCTAAGGCAACGATGTCCCACTCATTAGAGTTTCATCAACCTTTTATGGATCTGAAACCTTGAAGTTAATCTATTAATTTTTCTAGAGGATTCGAAATTAGGAGGATTTCTGGCTATCTCAAAGAATGACTTAAACTTTTTATTTTTATTTTTTCATTTTTCCACAACCTAGAGAAGGGATGTTTCATCTTAACAAATGGCTACAAATATTCTCCATGATAAGTTATGAAAGCAGGGTTAACAATTTAAAATCTTATTGCACTTATTTATTAAAAAAATTAAATAAGGGTAAAGAATACCTCGAATTTTGATCTTAAGCATGATTTCATCACAACTACACAGATCTCTAACCAGTCTAGATAGACATTTTGAGTAGACTTTATTTTTGAAAATTATATTACCTGTTATGATTGATATATTGGTCTTGAAAAACAAATCTCCTTAAGAGGTTTTAACCTTATGTCAATGATATTTTAACTCGAAAGTATTGATTTCAGTAAACCTAATTATGCATTCAAGGCATTATTCAATGCACCATCATAACTATGAAACTGTTTATTGATGGAAGACCAAGCACTCCCAAGTCCAATGCAATTTATCATTATTGTCTCATAACCATAATTCATTTATCAAGCCTCATTAATTTAAAGTTTGAACCTTTAAAATTTAATATTAACCCTAAACCCTAAACAATAAACCCAATGTTTATAAATATAAGCTCTAAAGCTAGCAAGAAGGTCTTTAGAATTCTAAATCTTCTGATTATAAGCTCTAACAAATTATTTCAAAATTTTTTGTATTCAATACAGCTATTGTAATACTAAAAAGATAGCATAATGATTGTACATCGTTAGATTGAACCTATAAACTTTTTCTCTTATATTTTAACTTTTTTTTGCGGTTGTTTATCTCTATGGGGTTGTTTGGCAACGGGATTTATGTCGGATTTGAGCCGGATTTCTACTAAATTATGTCAAACAGTATTTACGCCACCATACCGAGAAATAAATCTGTTATCTGATCCTTTTTAAGGTAAATCTTACATTTCGGTATATTTCACATTGCAAGACACGTGGGAGAGTGGGAGAGCAATCAAAAGAGTTGGCTTCGAGTGTCAAGTAGTCTGTCACGTCTTAAATTATGATTATATTGCCAAACAGCTCCACAAGATTTAACAGAATTTTAAATTTATATTGCCAAATAATTTTCAAGATTTAACTTTAGCAGGATTTACAAAATTCAAATTTACAGGATTTATTAAATCCAAATTTACAGGATTTACTAAATCCTATTCAAGTTAAAATAGCCTCTATTTGTGTCGATTGTAATATGTCTTGTATATCTCTAAATTTTAAATCAAAATTTTAAAAATTGGATAAAAAATTAAACCCGAAAAAAGAGAGATTCAAAATTTACAAATGGGAGGTATTTGAAAGTGATCTCCAAGCAACTTACCTGCTCTTGCAGTTCCCCCTCCATCTCTACTTCCCCTATTTCTGACGTGCAAACTTTTTCCCTGTGTGAACAGAGCCTTCAATAGATTTGACAATTCATCAAATAAACTATTTCAGCATATGATCCCACGTGCATATTATACATCAGAAAATAATTTTTGCATTCAATTTTTCTGACCGAAAAAGGCAATCAGAATAATAAGGGCCAATCTGATTCTTTAAAGATTTTCCTTAAGAAATTTTCTTGAATTAGATTATATCATTCTATTCTGTTATTCGTCTCAGCCAATTCATTTTGATTAGATGAATTGTTCTCAATGTAAAAGTGCTTGAACAAAAATTAATAGCTGGGAGGTTGTTGGGATGGCATAAAGTACAGAATTCCACTTTCTTGTGTGTTATTATTAGGTCCGGTCACCGGACCTATCTCTGCGTTCGGACGCCAATAAAAACACGCCATGTGGCTTCATTTTTTTATTCTAAAATTTTTGCTTTATGTCTTTTCTGCCCGATCGGCCCGACCCAACCCGAAGATGATTCGAAATTTGGAATACAAAAATTGCGCACGAAGCGTTTCTTCCCTACGTTTCACACGATATTTTCATTTCCATCGGAACGTGTTGTTCTTCATTCGTTGGCATTTCCATTCTTGCAAGACATTCTTCCCGGCGGTAGACGACAACGGTTGAGTACTGCATTTTAGAAAAGGTAATGCTGTGCCTTTGTTGCGCCTAAGTTGTGTTTATGGTGCGCTTTAAGTTATATTTTTATTTTTAGGGTTTAGTGTTGATTTCATATATACTACTTTGTTCAATGTGATCTTAAAAAGTTTATGAACCCTATCTCAACCTTCTTCAGAAAAGAGGAAAACCGTAAGAAGCGAAAGCTTTAGTTGAGCTTTAGGTGTGCTTTAGTTGCGCTTTACTTGTGCTTTAGGTGCGTTTTTCTTGTGCTTTAGGTGCACTTTAGTTGCGCTTTAGGTCCGCTTTAGTTGCGCTTTCGTTGCGCTTTAGTTGCGCTTTCCTAATTTATTTTTTTTCAGATGCCGTATCAAAGGCCAGTTACTTCTCGATGCCATGTTACAACTTTCAGAAAAATTTGCGATGTATTTGTCGAGATAATTGATGATGAAATTGAGCAGACGTTTCGGAATTTGAAAATTTATCAATTTCTGAAGTTTCCAGCGTTTTAGCAGTGTATACCACTTCTATTTGAGATTTTGAAATTTTGGAATTTTGCTGATGAAGGCTTTGTTGTGAATGGTCATTTACTTAAATTCACTTCTGATGAGGTGTCTTTGTTGACATGTTAGCTTTTGAATAAGGAATTTTTGAGATATTTTTATACTTTAAATTTACTATATTTGGCTAATTAAATAAAAATTTCTGACAGGCTTGCCTAACATAGGTGATGAAATAAAATGGAAGGTTGATCCACTGACTGGACCTCTATCAACTGATATAAAAACTGAAATGACAAAATTAGATAGATTAACTGATAATGCTACTAAGATAAAGACCTTCATAATATTTTTGTTATCTAATCTTTTTTTTCCACTAAATAACCATAAAACCCCTAAAAGGCTCATATATATAGTAAATAATATAAATAAGTTCACTTCCATTAATTGGACTGCATATATAGGAAATTTCATGGTCAATGAATTCAATACAATTCTTGACAAGTTTGTAATGGAAAAATCATTGGGTTACATCAATGATTTTTTTTCTCTCCTACTGGTAAGTCTCGTCTACTAAATTTATTTCATTTCATTAAGATTTTTAATGTTAATTTATAATATTTTATGTGTGGTATTATACAAATATGATTTTTGAAACACTTTTTCTGTAATAAACCATCCAATCCAGACTCAATACTACATTTTTTGAGATGGGATGGGAATACAGAAATGTACTATACCCAAGACAGTGCTACAAAGTTATTTAAATTTTTGAAGAACAATGAGATAATTTTCAAGACTAAATTTTAATTGTTTATTTTATTATTAGAAAGCGCACCTAAAACGCAACTAAAGCACAACTCAAGCGCATCTTCTACAGCTTTCCCAAATCTAAAATCAATATTTTTCTTCTTCCTTAAATAACTAATTTTAAAGCTAAACAACAAGATCTAAGAGTTTATTAACTTTTTCGTCTAAATCCTACACTGACTGCACAACTTTGTTTACTTCTAAGAGCTTGTGCCTTTAATGAGCGGAAACATTATAACCTTTTTCTACACAGCTAAACCCTTACAACATTCTAGCTCATATTTTCTTCATACAACTTACGCTGAGATTGAAACTTACCGATATGTTGAAACCTGAGGAAGATGCAGCTAAGTTAACTTCTGATTCATTCATACTTCTGGTTTCATGCACCCCTTGCCCCTCTCTCTTCGGTGAGCAGGCCATCTCTTCTTTGCAAATTCCTAGCTCGTTTTTTCTTCAAAAGTGCGGGTTTCTAAAATAGCGCCAACCCTATGTTTAAAATGAAAATAACACTGGGTTGGGTCGGGCCGATCGGGCTGAAAAGACATAAAGCAAAAAATTTTAGAATAAAAAAATGAAGCCACATGGCGTGTTTCAATTGGCGTCCGAATGCAGAGATAGGTCCGGTGACCGGACCTAATAATTTTCCGTGTTATAGGGCCAAATTTTCAAAAGAATCAGCAAAATGTTATTTTTTAGCAAGAGAAGCAGGAATGGGGATTAATTTGAAAACAAGTGAAAACGCTGTAACGGACCTCGCATTTTGAACAGAATTAATTTTAGTTTCATGCATGAAGAATACGCCGAACCTATTCGCGCATTCTTCAGAATGCGCCTAATTGTACGGCGCATTCTTTGGAATGCGCCATCACATTAGGCGTATTCGTCATTTTCGCGGACCAGATCCCTTTTTTCCTGGCGAAAGTGCGTCGTTTTGCGGCATGGAGTGGAAGTTTTCGCGGACCAGATCAGTTTTTTCCAGGCGAAAGTGTGTCATTTTGCGGCATGGCGTGGAAGTTAGCGGAATCAGATAAAAAAAACGGAAAAAAAAACTTTTTAGCTTGAATGCGAGGGTTGTGGTGTGAGGGCTATATAAATCCCTCAAATGTTTGAGCAAAACATTCATTTACCAGAGGTTGAGAGCGACTTCTTTAGAGATTTTTCAGATGAGGTTTTAGAGATTTTGGAGAGGTGAGTAAATTTATTATTTATTTATAGTTTTTTAATTTATGAGTTCACATCTAAAATGTAATTTGATTTTTTTTTGTAATTATTGTATGACATAAATTGTTAATATTTTTTAATTTTGTATTATTATCTGTTAATTGCGTAGATAATGATTGTTCAAGATAAATGTTATCGACTATGTAAAAAAGTTTATTGAAAACCTTCAGTTTGATTTTGCCCAAAAAATTTTTGTGGATATATTTTATTTAGAACTGACAATTTCATCAAGTAGATTATTCGAATCTGTGAAGAGTTCTGCAAAAAAATAATCCTACTTAAACTGAAGATCCTGATAAAAGCTATAAATTAAAACTCAGGGAGAGTGAGATTGTGTGAGTGAGGGACAGAGATGCGGATTCAAAAACTTAATAAGAGGAGAAATATTATTATAATATCTCAGTAATATAAATGTAAAATTTCAGAAAGTTAACTTATTTTAAAAACCAGTAATCATAATTTAGCTTATTATTTAAATTAAAAAATTTTTAAATAGTTTGAAAAGAACAGAAGATAAAATAATGTAAATATTATAAATAATTATATTGAATTTAAAATAATATATTATATATTTAAAATATAACTATGGCTTTATTTAAAACCATTTTATGAAGATTATAATATTTTTTGTATTTTAATATTTAAAAGAAATATTCATATTAATAATTTGTACATGATTTGTAAACTTATTTTGTCTTATAGAAATAGCAAATATTGATTCAAAAATTTTTGAAAATATTATTTTTAACTTATTATTTAAAATATTACATTTAACATTACTTGTAAATATTATGTTGAACTTATTATTAAAAATATAATATTTTACATTACTTGTTAAAATATTATATTAATAATTTGTAATTTATTTGTAACATAATATTTTTTAAAAATATTAGTTTTAACTTATTTTAAAATTTTAAAATTAGATTTACTTTTAAGTTAATATAGATTATGTAATGTAAAGTAAATATAAAAATTCTAAATTGTATTATGTACCAGTTATGTAAATATAATTATTTTTTAAAAATGTTACATTACTTTTATTAAATATTTAAAATATAGTTGAGAAGTAGCAAAAAAATTTTGAAGTAATTTACAATAAAAAAATAAATTAAATTAAGTAGAGATCTCTCAAATCAAATTAAATTTAAGTAAAATATTAAATTCTTAGAAGTTAATTTTTTATTTAAAATTTTAAAATATAAAGTTAAATGATTTAAAATATAAAAATTTTACGGTTAAATTACATTAAAAATTGAAAATATAAAATTTAATGAATTAAAATAGAAATACATATGTTAAAAAGAATTTTAAGAAATCATATATAAATTAAGATGAATTTCAAAATCTCACTCTCTAATTTAATTTAATTTAATTACAATTTCATAATATTTTAAAGTGATATGAATAAAAATATATTATAATATAAAATTAAATTAATATAATTAAAAATATAATATACACTTTGAATGAGTATAAGTAAAATTTAAAATTTTTTGAAGTTAATGTAATTGGAATAAAAAATATTAAAATTTAAATCTATGAAAACATAACATTTTGAAGTTAATTAAAACTTTTAAAAAATAAAATATAAATTCAAATGAATAAAAATTTAACTGTTTTAAGTTAAGAAGAATTTAAAAAATAATAAAATAATAAAATGAATATAAAGAAAATTAAAAAAAGTTTGTAGTTACTTTAAATTAAAACGAAATAAAATTAAATATAGAATGAATTTCACTATCTCTATCTTAAAAAATTAAATGAATTTAATTAGAAATATTAAAATTGTGAAGTTTATTTAAATAAAAAAATTAAAATATTGATTAAAATGAATTTTACAATCTCTTTCTGTTAGATTGAAATGAATTTTAGTAAATAATAAAAGTTTATGTGAAGTTAAATTAAATAAAAATTAATTAAATTATTAACTTGAAGGAATTAAAATATAAATATTAAGAAGTAAATTTAAAAAACAAAATTATAAACTTAAATGAATTGAAATATAACTTAAATTAAAAAAATTTAAGATAATTGGACATTAATTAAAAAAAATATTGAATGAAAATATTAGTTTTGTGAAGTTAATTAAATTTGGAAAAAATGAAAATATAAATTGAAATATTAACCAAAAAGTCTAGTATTAGAAGTTGCTAAAATTATTTTAACAAAAAAGAAATAACTTATAAGAAAGAACGCATAAGAATCATAAGATAGAAAAATCCCTTATAGTTATATTATTATAAAATATATTTAAAAAAGTTAAAAAATTAACAATTATTTAGGAATTTTTAAAATTGTAATATTGAATTTTTAAAATTTTTTAAGTAACTAACTATGAGAAAGTATTATTATAATATTGACTTATTATAATAACTAATTAGTATATTTAAATAATTTCTTATAAATTAAAATAAAAAAAACCAGAATAAACATAAGAAATTGTATAAAATATCCATTCGTTTAAAAGTAATTTTTATCAAAAATATCGATATAAGTAATATAATATTTTTTATATATCTAATATTTTAGTTTATAATGTACAAATATTAATATGTAAAGCTTGAATATTAAAAAAGAATATTTTATTTAACATAATCTTAATGGTTTAGATAAAGTGAAATTAAATTTCATTTTATAATTTAATGAAATCGTAGGAAAGAATTGCGTTTTATTTGGGAGCATTAATTTTGAAGGAAATTATTTAATATTCAATTATTTATGTACATAATTTCCCCAAAAAAGCAATTAATGATAAATGAATTTAATGTCTTAATATTAATATAAGTAAAGTATTATTAAGATGTATTCATAAGTGTAATGTCGGCTTAACGTTCTATGGCTGCATACAATCATATTTTATATGATTTGCATTTATAAGAGTTCTTTTACTCTTTTAGGAAGTATGTCACGATTGATTTTATATTTCGGGGGAGAGTTATGTATTGTGGATGAGTTCACACCAAGCTATATTGGCAGAAGAAATAGGCCCCTCCTTGTCGACGATAATATTTCCCTTGCAATGTTAAAAATATGAATTATGCGTGCACTCAGTATAAATTCAACAGCAAATAATGTTAACCTCATATGTCGTATCCGTGATAATGGCGGATATTGTGCGACTCCTGTCGACGATGATGAGGTACATACGTTCATGTTGATGGAAGCAAGAGCACATACTGTCGTCGTATACATAGAGGTTGAGCATATTACTCAAATCGATGATGATGGCCCATCCACCCAAGTTTATATGTGAGTTTGCAATCTTATTTTTGGTAATTATATAGAAGCATGTACCAATCTATAAAAAAATACATTTTCTTAATATCCAGGTTGTAAAATGTGTTGATTTATTATCATCTCAGAATGTGTTGTAAAGTCATCATGTGTAGTCAAATCTGTATTAGTTTAATCAACTAATATCAACTTGTGCTATGAAATCACATTGTGCTATTTATTTTGAAACTCAAACTTTATCATGAAAACTGATGGCCATCATCTATAAATTTATGTTTATAGGTTATTCCCTACAATCTGAATTGCTGGTCCTTTGACTTGTGTCTAAAATGAATAGCAAAGAAAAAACCCCTTTGAAGATCTTGATTAAGGAGGGAAGCAATAGGTTAAAGGAATGTTTAGCTCATTCCACTGATGACTTGTTAGAGGAGAAGGCGAGATTAAATGAGTTTTATCGTTGCTGTATACATTCTTGGTCTGACAAGGAGGACATCATATTATGGGACATATATAGCATAGCGATGAGCCGATGACGATCCGCTCCTACAGAGATGAAGACGGTTTAAACAGAAGGGTGGCAATATGTGCAAAGTAAGGGTATGCAAATGTTAGGCCATATAGCACCGATGAAGATTCCTAAGACAAAATAGGCTGATACGATAAGGCATCAATATAATTAAATATTCTTTAAATAATAATAAAAAAACTTTGTCATATAAATTTAATGTTAAAAATTTATTAAATACTTAAATTAAATTAAATGTGAAATTAAATTTATATATATATATTAAATCTGATATAAATATTCTTTAAAAAAATATTACAAAAAAAATTCAATATCACAAAGACATTAAAATTGAATAATTCCTTTTTAATTTTTTATGCTTAAAATCATTTAATTATAAAAATAAAACATCATTCAAATATGATTTCATTTAAAATCATTTAATTATTAATTTACTTTTAAAATTATATTTTAATATTTTTTTATAAAAAAATATTTATCACTTTCAGCTTATCATTTTTTTAATATTATAAGAATACGCCACCTGGGTTGGCGTATTCTTCAAAAAAAAAAAAAATTGGTGAGGAATACGCCAACCATTTTGGCGTATTCTTCATTTCGCCAACTACAATGGCATATTCGCTTGTTCCTAAATTCTCCACCATGCATGTTGCTTCTCCTAAATAATTTTTTCGTTGCGCTCGTTTCGAAAATTTGGCCTGTGTTTTAGCTGGTTAGCAGAAGAAATGAATTAGATGAATGTGCCTTTGGATTAGTTTGGAATAGTTTTCTTATTGGTTTTAAAAATAAATTTTTAGTACATAAATTTTTTGAACTAAAAAATTTTGTGCTAAAAAATTGCTTTAAAATGATTTACGAAAGTTGTCCCAAACAAAGGCTTCGTTTGGGATGGTTTTCTTTCTGCTTCTTAAAGTAGCTTTCTAGTATAAAAATTTTAATTTTACAGAAAGCTGCTTTAAGAAGCAATAAGAAAGCCGTTCCAAATGAAGGCAATGAAGTCAAAGCCTTCATTTGGAACAAATTTCTTATTATTTTATAAATATGTTATAGAGAAAATAATTTTTTAAAGTTGTTGCAGAAAGCAGCTTTCTAGTACAATTTTTTTTTGAAATCAACAAAAAAATAATTGTCAAATAGCTATTGAAGTAAAATAGTAAGAAAGTTGTCCCAAACGAACCTGAGAGAGTAGAACTCAAAAAGCTTGGCTAAAGCTAGGCACCAATTCAATGAGGTATTGTTTGAGATGACTTTCTTACTGCTTCTGAAAGTAGTTTTTTAATAGAAAAATATTAATTTTTTTATTATAAAGCTTCTCTAAGAAGCAATAAGACAGTCATCTCAAACGAAGCATAGAACACCTACCCTTTTTTGTGCTTTACTTGGACATCCACATTTTTTTTTGAAATTTTATGTCAAAACATGATTATTATTTTTAACTAATCTTAGGGGTGTCAAAATTGGGTTTCGGGTCAGGTTCGGGTCGAACCCGCAATGACCCGCAGCTAAACGGGTTGACCCTAACCCGACCCGGGTAGGGAAACGGGTCAGAAAATCGGACCCGGACCCGACCCGTCGGGTTGGCGGGTCAACCCGACCCGACCCGGGTCAGGAATGCGTCCGCGAGGCGGGCGCGCGCGGGCGCGCGCGGGCGAGCGCGCGCGGGTGCGGGGCGGGCTAGCGCGGGGGCACGGGTGCGGGCGAGCGCGGGCGCGGGCGCGGGTGCGGGCGAGCGCGCGGGTGCGGGCGAGCGCGCGGGTGCGGGCGAGCGCGGGCACGGGCGCGGGCGAGGGCAGGCGCGGGCGAGCGCGGGCGAGCGCGCGGGCGCTGCTAGCGCGGGCGCGGGCGCGCTGCTGGGCCGCTGGCGTTCGCGGATGCGCGCGGGCAGGGCGGGCAGAGCGGGCAGGGCTTGCGGGCAGCCTCTAAACAGGTTTTCGGGTTGACCCGCCAACCCGTCGGGTCAACCCGAACCCGACCCGTTTTTCAAACGGGTCGAATTCCTGAACCCGAACCCGACCCGTTTTGAACTCGGGTCGGATTCGAGTCGGGTTTTTCGGGTCGGGTTCGAGTCGGGTTCTCGTGTCGTGTCAAATATTGACACCCCTAACTAATCTCAGTTGAATTTATATGATACTTTTTTATGTAGCAGAACTACCATACTGTTTTTGTTACCTAGGCAGCTATTTTAATGCAGATATTTTATTGTATTGATAGCCCTATAGAAATTAAACAAACTCTGGCCTATGCGGTAATGCGGGTCGTAGAGGACTTCAATATATTGTAATAAATTTTTTGATATTTAAATATTTGAATAAGTTAAAATAATAATGTTAAAAAAATCATTTAGTGAAATTTTTTGTGTTTTCCTATAATTTTTTATTATATTTTTAATATTTTATTTCATGTCAATATTAACACCAACTTGGGCAGGAAATTGGAAATATTTTCGAAAAATAATAATGAAATAACAAATGGAGAAAATTAATAGACTTTCTTACAAGGATTGGAATTAAGCTGCTATTGAATCATTCACTATCTGAGATTCTGGCTTACAGCTAAAACTATCTCAATAATGCTTGGCCTGTAATTTCAATAATACCAATAGAAGATCATACAACTCTTTTCTAAGAAGTACTTGAATTCATAGTGCACTGATTAAGAATAAATTTAAAAAGTTTAATAAGTTGAGTTCGAGCCTGCCCCTAATTGAACCAAAAGCTTAGAGGGCTTTGTGCCTTTGCATCTCTTTTTTAGTTCAAAACATAACTTAAAAAGTTGAGGATGCCAACTTACGATAAAGCAGTTTTTAAGTAGAAAAATTTTTAATTCGATAAATTTTATAGCAAAAAAATTATTTTAAAAAGCAATAAAAAAGTTATCCCAAATAAAACCTTAATTAGTCGATAAAATTTTTAAAAATGATTGCTAATATGTTGAAAATAAAAATTGAATTGATTGAAGGCAAAATTTTAAATATGAGTGCATATGTGCGAGAATTCGAGATGGGAGCATAATTAAGTAAAAAATTTATAATGACCAAAATGCATTGTTACTGGGCATTTTGCTTTATGGTAATTTTTGTTCAATTTTGAAGTTGTTTAGATGGTATTCATATAATATTTATATTTTTATGGTAAATTTTATTCTATTTTGAAGTTTTTTAGATATAAAAATTGTAATTTTTTTCTAATATAATAAACAATTATAATCATATTTTTATATTATTTTAAAATTATATGCATATTACTTTATTATTTAAATTATTTTTTATATATTAATCATATTAAATTTAAAGGTAATTAAAAATATTTTTATAAAATAGAAAATCATTTCATAATTTCTTCATAAAATCAAACATTTACATTTTAAATAATAATAAAATAAATTATTTTTCTAAATTAAAATAAAATATAAAAAATAAGCGAAAACATTTAATGTTTATGATCTTTCTTAAATTTCTTTTTAATTATATGCTTTATATATATATATATATATATATATATATATATATTTTTTTTTTTTTTTTTTTTTTTTTTTTGCCTCGGCATTAATTAGTTAGTTGGATGCTGCCGATATACAAAGCCCTGATCAAAGCACTGGCATAATAGAAAAGTTAAGGCCCACGCAGTACAACTACTCCCCCGCAGCAACAAATAATTCATTATGACTTCGAAAAAAATCAACCTGGCTTCTAGCCTTTGGATCAATTCAAAGGATCAGATTTGTTGCGATGAAAATATAAATTTTTATTTTTTATCTTCCCTTCATTTTCTGCAGCCGGCGAGCAAATTGGTGAAATGTCTATTTTGACTTGGAGATGAAGATGAAGCCCTTTGAGAAGAATCCAGTGAGGGGAGGGAGGCTGAGTTCTAAGATACAGGAAAAAACACATTTGGGTAGTGAACAGTTGTCATCTTTTGGTAATCTTCTCTTCATGATTGAATACTGGATCGAGGAAGCTGGTGATGGATGACAATTTATAGCTCTTGTATAGTTTTACTCTTCGTCTGCAACAAAAAAATCTGGTTCTAGTAGTCAGGAAGGCAGGATTCACCATCAGAAAGGGTTACAGATGATCTCCAGGTTTTTTCTGCTGTTTGTTGTATTTGCTGCTGGCCTTCAGGTTGCTCCTGGAGATACTAATCCTCAAGATGGTAACTCTCTTGCTTCTTTGTCTCCTTTGATTTTGGTTTTAGATAATCTCCTTTTTAGTTGTAATGAAGAGTATGCGTTCTGTATTTTGATGATACAGCGAATGACAGGCATGGTTTTTAAGCGAAGGATCATTACTCTCTTTCCTTTCTTAGCATCTAATTAAAAAGTAGAGAGCTTGGCTTATGCTATTTTGTATCTTGTTAACTCATCGAAATCGTAGGGATTTATAAAGCTATTGAGAAACAAAACGTTTCATGAATTCATGTCCTCTTTTGTTTAGTATGACTTTTAAAAATTTTATGCTGTTGCTGATTCAAATTTATCAATCTTATCGTTTAAAACTGACGAGCGCTTGTGCAGCTGCGGCTCTAAGATCTCTGATGAGTCAATGGCAGAACACACCGCCGAGCTGGGGAACTAATGATCCCTGTAGTACACCATGGGAAGGAATTGAGTGCAGTAACTCCAGGGTAACCATTATGTAAGTCTACCACCTCCATTTGTTGATAGTGACTTTTCATCATTCTCTTCTGAGGCTTTCATTTTTTTCAGGACCCTTAACACGATGGGAATCAAGGGTACATTAAGTAGTGATATATCCCAGCTAACCCAGCTTCAATCATTGTAAGTACTTTTTCTCCCAGCACCAAAGAATTCATTTGCGTTTCGGACTGATTTAAGCTTAAGCATATAAAAATAAAAAGTGATCTCACAACCCCATAACAATGATCATAGTTAGAGGTTAACACATCGTCCTCCAATTATGTTTGACAATTAACTGCAAAATTTATATACTCCAATACGTAGAATATTAACAGCAGGATTTTGCAGGGATTTGTCTTTAAACAGTAAACTCGGTGGCCCAGTTCCTCCTAGCATTGGAAATCTCAAGCAGCTCACCACCCTGTGAGCAGAAATCTTGTTGATTAGTACTATTGTTCATCTTTTTTCCCTCAAACAGCTTCACAGAATACCATAGGATTAACTAGAGTTCATTTACAGGATCTTGGCTGGTTGTAGTTTCACCGGTAACATTCCACAAGAGCTTGGCAACTTGGAAAATTTGTATTTCTTGTAAGAATCGTCCCAAAGATCCGGCCTCACTTTTTCTATGGATACTTATTTCCTCTATGTTGATCTTTTGTTGAAGAATTAGAATGGAACATGATATTTGAATTCTATTTGTTTGTCATTACAAGGGCTCTCAACTCAAACAAGTTCACTGGAAGGATACCGGCCTCATTGGGACAGCTCTCCAATTTATACTGGTTCGACCTGGGAGACAACCAGCTAACTGGAGTTATTCCAGTCTCCTCAAACACCTCCCCTGGGTTGGATCTGCTTGTCAACACAAAGCATTTGTTTGTGCCTCTCTCCCTGTTTTTATCAACCATTCAACAGCCTTTGATTATGCTTTCATACAAATAATTGTCTTCAATGCAATTGACAGCCATTTCAACAAAAACCTGTTATCAGGTGCGATACCGGAAAGTCTCTTCAGTTCCAAGATGACTCTTATGCATTTGTAAGTTGTTCTATCATTTTGTAAATTCATCATTCTCTCCAGTTCAACATTCCAAGATCTTTTTTAAGAATCAACATACACTGGATGTTTGCAGACTCTTTGATTCAAATAAATTTATAGGACAGATTCCAGAATCAATAGGGCTAGTAACATCACTTGAGGTTCTGTGAGTATAATAGCCTGGTACCCATGCTATTCATATCTCCTTCATATTATATCATAGTAGAAAAAGTTGACCAACTACACTTTCGGTGCAGCCGACTTGACAGGAATTCTCTAGGTGGTACAGTTCCTTCTAATATAACCAACCTTGTAAAACTGAACGAGCTGTAAGTAAATTTTTTTGACAATTACAGAATATATGTCATAGATAACCCACGCGTGGACTGCAAACTTAAATGAATTTCATTGTATAATACATATTTTCAGGAGTTTGGCAAATAATCAACTAATTGGACCAATCCCTGATCTGACTGGGATGAGCCTTCTCAACTATGTGTAAGGACTTGTTCAGAATCTACTAGACATTCAAAATCTACTTTTACCACTGTGTAGTGTTTTCTTAGTAACTGGCATGCTGCAAAATGTTTGGTAGGGATCTGAGTAACAATTCTTTTGATTCTAATCAAGCTCCAAACTGGTTCTCAACACTTGAGTCCTTAACAACTTTGTGAGTTCCTTATTGCATGACTATGCTTCATATTTTGTTCATGGTAAGGTTCACCAGACATCTCATGATATCCATTGATTTGGGCACACAGGGTGCTGGAATCTGGAGGGCTCAATGGGAATATTCCAACACAAATGTTCAGCTTTCCCCAAATACAGCAAGTGTAAGTAATCCTAATTTGTTTTTATTGTACAAAGATACTTATCCTCTCATAAAATTAAGCATGACAACCCTTATTTAGCAGGTTACTAAGTAACAATGCATTCAATGGCACCTTAAATTTGGGTAAAACCAGCTCAGATTTACAGCTTGTCGATTTCAAAAACAATGCCATCTCTGGGTTCAAATCATCTCCAGGCTACAATGAAAACCTGATGTGAGTTTCCAAACTCAACCTTTTTTTTTTTGTTGAATAGTGTTAGCTAATCATATTGAACGACGCATAAATGCTCCCTGATTTCAGACTATATGGGAATCCAGTGTGCACTACGCAGCTATTAAATTCCATTTACTGCAGCCTTCAACAAGAGCTGCAACAGCCTTATTCCACTGGCCTAGGCCAGTGTAATTCTACTTCATGTCCCTTTGATCAAAGCGTTAACCCTCAGAGTTGTAACTGCGCCTACCCATATGAGGGTTTGTTAATATTCCGAGCACCTTTCTTTCGAGATTTGTCAAACAGATCACGATTCCAAGAACTAGAAAGCAGTCTTTGGACTCAGCTAAAGCTTGCTCCTCATTCAGTATCTCTCTCCAACCCCTTCTTTAACAGTGATAACTATCTACAAGTGGAGTTAAAATTCTTTCCACCTTCTGGAATGTACTTCACCCGGTTGGAAGTTCTGAAAATTGGGTTTGCTCTGAGCAACCAGACGTTGGACGTTTCGAACATGTTTGGACCATACTCTTTCATTGGCTCTCCTTACCCTTTCCCATCAGGTGAAGTATCTTCTCAATAAATTTAAACCAAGAAGATTTGATAACCCATGATTAAATCACTGTGGAATATTTCAGGCAGCAATAGTGGAGGAAGCTCAATGAGTACGGGAGTAATTGCTGGAATTGCAATTGGTTGTGTCATTCTACTTGTTGTACTTGTCATTGTCGGTATCTATGCCTTCAGACAAAAGAAGAGAGCTCAGAGAGCCGTAGAACAGAGCAGGCCTTTTGGTAAAGCTCCAAATATAGCAAAATTCATAGAGATGCTTATTTTTAGGACTTCTCCAGTATGGGAAGCTAGAAATATTATTGAGTTTATATAGAACTAAATTATTTTGTAGTCCTAGCTACCGTCCATTTTCCGTTGTTACTTATTATGTTTACCATAATCTTGATCTAGATCAAAATTTTCTTTCCTTGGAAATTCAAAACAAGCATGCTTCTAATCTTTTTCATTTTCCTTCATCTATCTTTATTATTTTTAAGCTTCATGGATATCCAAGGGTAAAGAAAGTGACGGTGCACCGCAACTAAAAGGAGCAAGATTGTTTTCCTATGACGAGCTCAGAAAGAGCACTAACAATTTTGCAGAAGCTAATGAAATCGGATGTGGAGGCTATGGCAAGGTGATTCCCTTTTGTATCCAGTAAAGTTTCAATTAGTGAAAAAATTTAATGAAAATAACTAATCAATTCAGTTTGCACCTATGGAAGGTTTACAAGGGATTTCTTTCAAGTGGGGAACTGGTAGCAATCAAAAGAGCACAGCAAGGATCCATGCAGGGAGGCCATGAATTTAAGACTGAGATTGAATTACTGTCAAGGGTTCATCACAAAAATCTCGTAGGTCTTGTAGGTTTTTGCTTTGAGCAAGGAGAGCAAATGCTGGTATATGAGTACATCCCAAATGGAACGCTAAGAGAGAGCTTAATCGGTCTGCTACTCAGAACACATATCAACTGACTCCTACTCCAAATATTTTCGGCCTTTACTTGAAATTAACCATATGAAAACAACTATTTTCTGCAGGAAAAGATGGCATACAACTTGACTGGCCCAGAAGACTTCAAGTTGCTCTAGGCTCAGCAAGAGGATTAGCATATCTTCACGAACTAGCCAACCCACCAATAATCCACAGAGATGTCAAATCCACCAATATCCTTTTGGATGAGAATTTGATTGCCAAGGTTGCAGATTTTGGTCTGTCAAAGCTTGTATCAGACAGCCAAAAAGGTCATATTTCCACCCAAGTCAAGGGAACACTGGTAGGTTCCTTACAAATCTTCTATTTGATTTTTTATTTTTCTTTTTCTTTTTTAACATGAATAAGCATCTTTGGTTGCGCTTCTTGCATCTTTATTTCAACAATATTTCGCTGGATTGAATACGCTTTCAGCTAAAAAGTGCAACTTATGCAGCCTTTGAAGAACTATTTGTTATGCTGTTTCATTTGTATACAGGGTTATTTAGATCCAGAATATTATATGACTCAGCAGTTGACAGAAAAGAGTGATGTTTACAGTTTTGGAGTGGTAATGTTGGAATTGATAACGGCCAAGCAACCAATAGAGAAGGGGAAGTATATTGTTAGGGAGGTGAGAATGTCTTTAAATGATATGGATAAAGAGTATTACGGTCTGAGGGAGATGATGGACCCTGCATTACGTAGCACAACAAATCTAATAGGATTCAGGAGGTTTGTAGAGCTGGCCATGCTGTGTGTTGAAGAATCAGCTGCACAACGTCCAACAATGAATGAATTGGTTAAGGAATTTGAGACTATGTTACACAATGCGGGACTGAACTCAAATTCTAATTCAACGCCTTCTTCCGCGACAGACTTTGGGAATACAAAGAATGCTCATCATCCTTACAATGAGCCACTGCCAAGGAAGGACTTTAATAGTGATTCCTTTGAATATACTGGTGGTTTCCAATTTGCCTCAAAAATTGAACCGAAATAGCAATGCCTTTTTTTTTCATTTGTTGAATGCATTTGTTTGGTAAATATTCTCAATATTCTTGAAAAAGCCTTTAAGAGCATAAGCTGTGTTCTTAGTGTAAGGGTAGGTAACTGTATGTGATGTTATCACAAGTAAATGAAGGATTGTAGTTTTATATAGCAATCAAAGGTTGAAGTTGGCTGATAAAAGAGCAGAAGAAGGTGGAGAAAATCAGGTATTTTAAGTGCTCATTGGTTTTGGAGGTGGAGGATACAATTAGCAAGAACAGAGAAGTGAGTTGTTCTGGATGAGTGCTGGTAAGCCATAATAAATACCAAGTGATGTGCCAATAGAGTCTTCTTATTGAGAGCAACAGGAAGGATTCAAATTTTTTTTTTTTTTTTCCAACTTCTTTCCAGACTAACAATGCCTTTCAATTTTTTAATGTAGTATTTGGGGGCTTTTTTTGCAGAGGATTAATGAACATGTTTTCTTAATTATACATTTCCATTAGCTTGTTTGATTTACGGCATCTGTTAAGAAAGAAAAATAAATAAATTTTCTTAAGAATGAACCTAAGGTGATGTAGACATGTACAACTATTGCGTCCTAAAATATTCGCGGCAGCAGAAAAATATAAAATTTAGCATCCTAACCTTATGCAAAGATTCAGCATACAGACAAATTGAATAGAGACGTGCAGCGTTCAAAAGAAACACGAAGATTTTTACATGAAAGTTTCTGAAAAGGAGAAAAATTATGGAGCCTGACTTAATTTGAATGAATTCATTAGTATTAATAGTTGATTATAAATATTAACCCACATAAAATAATAATATATTATTCTTTTTCATTATTTTTTAAAAGTTTCAAAAAAAATTTCATTTTCATTATCATGTATTTATTCAAAAACAATTTATAAATATTAACAAATGATGCTTAGCTTTAGAGTTATTATTATTTTAAAATTTTACTTTGAAATTTATTTTATATATATTATTTTTTATATGCAATTATTCATATAATAAATTTATTCACCCTTAACCCCTACCCCATGATCTATCACATCTGTCAAACATGTTCTGAAAATATTCGCATAGCAAAATACATGACAAAAATATGACTATTTCAAATATCACATGAATATTTTCTACATGCTAAAGTAATCATTCTTTGCCATAAACAGTGGCATGAGTGCTCTGCCTGGATCCCTCTCTTAACGCTCGATCTGGGTGCTACCACACTAATATTGCTTCTCAACATAATTGCATACCAGACGTAGATTACTTTTAAGATTTTATTTAGGATAATTTTTTTTTTTATTTTCTAAAACAATTTTTTAATATAAAATTTTCTAGTTCAAAAATTTTTTGTGCTTAAAAATAATTTTAAAAAACAATAAAAAAATTATCATAAATGAAGCCTAAAAAGACAACGGGTCTACTTCACCAAGAAAGCAACTCATCTTGGTTGTCGATTGGGAGTTTGATAATCAACCAAAAGGCCTTATGTTCAAGTCTAACATATATGATTCGTGTATAAATTTATCTTAATTGACCTAAATATCTCCTTAATTAACTTCTGTAATCGAGTATCACTACTTATAGTGAGAGCTTGAAAATTAGCCTTTTTTTTACTTCTAACACATAGTAATAGAAAAATTAAAAGAAAATCAAACTAACTTATAACTTTATTTATAACAATAATTAGAAATATATAACTAATAAGACTGGGTAACATTAAAATCCACTGCACTCCAAAAAATAATGAAATTGATTTCTCACATGAATTCATGCAAAAACAAGCAAACGTTATTGGAACTCACTTCTGCTGTAAAACTATAATAACTTCCAAACACTTGCATCGAAACAAACAAAATGTCAGTGAAAAGAGGAATTATTCTGTGTGGATGTCGAACGCCGTCCAAAGCCTAATGAAAATACGCCACATCATCCGGTACTTGATACCGAGCGGCACCGAGGCTCGGTACTGAATCATGTGGTGCATTTTCATTGGGCTCCGGATGTTAGTTGCATCAGATGTCCGCATAAAATCATTTCTCTAAAAAGATGGCCACTACACAGCCTTTTTATGTCTACCATTGCTGCTCTTTCGTTCTTTTAGTTCTTATATTAGGGTTTAATTCAGAAAAGAATATAATAATGAACATTAACATATAAAAGGGAAAACAAATGCATGGAATAGCTTATTTAACGTTGTCATTTTAACAGTTCAAATTTCTACTTTACTTGCATAGAGCGTGCTTCATACAATGTTACTTTCTATAGAATCAGAAAGTATTTTTTGTTTAAAGCTGGCTGAACAAACACCGGCATGGGGTTTAACATTTTAAAAACAAATGTGTACATCATAATGGCTGATTGTTCCAAGACATATGGATGCTTATTTATTGTGCGTGTCTCTTTCTTGAGAGGGTCTTAACCAAGCCCTTGAAGATTTTCAAGAACCAGTAGGCATTCATCACTGCAATCAAGGGAGGAACTGACAGAATGCTGTAGAATCCTAAAGGAAATATTGTCCTCACCTAAACAAGAGAAAATCCAAAGCGAAGGATGCTGATTTAAAATTTTTTAATGTCATATAAATAAATATCAAAATTTAGACATTAGACATATACATACATAAAAATTATGTGGTAAGAATGTAAGTTCCTCGTAACTAAAATGTCCGTGACAATTCAATCATGAGATAGATTTTCAATTTGTATGAGTGCATGCAGACAACTGCATCAGTTGTAGATGCAGTGATATGCACGTCACAAAATAAGAACAGCATAATTTTCTCGACATTCCACACACAAATACAGAAGATTTCTATTGAAAAAATTAATTCTAACATGGATTCATGAAACAAATTAGAGGAACCAACTCAAAGCTGGTTAGTAAGCTGCTACACGGATCTTTTTTTTTTTTTTAAGAAAAAGCACGTTAAGACAATTTTTTTTATGTTTGGTGAAAGTTGCTGCACTTAATCCACAATAAAGCACAGTTCAAAGTATTTCAATCATATTCAGGGTTCTCCTTTGTGCTGCAAAACATTTTCTTCTTTTTTATGTAAGCAGCTTTTAAAACAAAAGGCCCTTCAGGCCCATTTGGTTCATTTACCTTGAAAGTATGGATTAAGCTGATTGTATCTTGACAAGACTGAAACATTTTGTTCAACGAAACTCCTATACCATATCAAAATATTCAAAAGAAGCACAGCGTACCTCATTATATAAGTTATAAGGTTGTAGTACATGCATGGGTTCAAATTCTACTCAAATCATAATGTAGGCGACAATGGTGATCCCGAGACAGATCATAAAGTGGACGACCAATCCTACCATCCAACCCAAAAAGGTTAGATCATGGAAACATCTGAGAAAACATATTCATTAAAGTTTTACCAATTCAATTCTCTTGATGGAAATGGCAACCGTCATATCACTCTTTTTTTTTTAGGCATTGAGAATGAAACGGATATCAATAGTAATTCATTGGCATCATTGGTTCGTCGATTGACCATCATTTGAGGAAGATCAAGACTCTTAAAAAATAACATTAGATTCTATTTGAGATTTCAGCATAATAAAGATGAATTTGAATTTAGGTTGTTTGGGTAAATTTGCTTTTGAATTTAAATTCAGATTAGAATAAATCGTCGTTTTGTCTGAAGTTATCTAGCTTGCTATTGCAGAAAGGATTCTCTTTTTATGGAGTTTATTTAGGAGAATATTACATTTTATCATTTGTAATTGTATATTTAAAGGCTAAGTATCCACCGAATGAAAGAAATTAAAAATCTAGAAATCTTCCAACTCTTTCTCTCTTGCTTCATTTCTCTTCAACCAATAGATCCATTCCTACAGAAAAAACCATAGGTCTCCGCACCTGCACCATAGCAGGAAGCCGAAGCATGCAAATCGCCTCCCGCAGCACCCTTTTTCCTCCATTTGCTCTGTGCTGGCGTTACCCAGTTGCAGCTACCTCACTGTTCTGCTAATCGTTGCTTGGCTTCGACCTCCTGAAGATAGTGGACTGATTATAGCAGCATTCTGTTCTTTTGATGCTGGAGTCTTTTCAAAGGCTTCAAAGTGCAGCCTGAACATGATGAAAATAATTCTCCGTTTTGCTGCTTACAGAGATAGGGAGTACGAACAACTGCTGTGCTCTGCAGTGGCAGAAAACAGCAGCTTTGTTGCTGTCAAGTTGAAAAACGATAAACCTGTAGGCTGTTTCCAGCAAACCAGAGAAAAACACAACCAACTGGTGTTTAAGAGGAAGTCAAGATGAGGGGAAGTTCGGCAATCCCAAAAAGAGACTAAAACAGAGAGCGCTCTTATTGCATTGCAGCAAAAAAGAAGAAGATAAAAGAGTGGAAAGTCATCTCAATAGTGAAACAAGGAGCCTTTAATTGATTGATACAACAACAACAACAAGCCTTAATCCCACTACGTGGAGTCGGCTACATGAATCCTTTTTCTCCATTGTGTCATGTTAAAAGTCAAATTCTCGTTTAAATCTAATAAAGAAAGATCATTTCTAATATTTTCTAACCAAGTCTTTTTAGGTCTACCTCTACCTTTCTTAACATAAGTCAAATCTAAGATCTCTACTTTCCTAACCGGGTCACCGGGAGGCTGCCGTTTTATGTGACCAAACCATCTAAGGCGACTCTCTCTAATCTTATCTTCCACTAGAGCTACTCAAACCTTTTCACAAATATGCTCATTTCGTATCCTATCTCTAAGGGTAAAGCCACTCATCCACCTGAGCATCCTCATATCTGCAACACTTAACTTAGAATTATGCTTCTCTTTTAATGGCCAACATTAGGCACCATAAAGCATTGCAGGTTTCACCACCATCTTATAGAATTTTCCCTTAAGTTTGAGGGGTACTTTTCTATCACACAATAAGCCCGATGCATTCCTCCACTTCAACCATCCAACTTGGACTCTGCTGATAATATCCCCATCTATTTCACCATCACTCTGAACAATAGATCCAAGATATCTAAAACGTGTACTCTTATTAATAACTTGATCGTCCAAAGTCACAATCCCTTCACTAGGTCTATTATTACTAAAATTACACTCCATATATTCCGTTTTAGATCTACTAAAGCGAAAACCTTTAGACTCTAAGGTTGACCTCCACAATTCTAGTTTACCTTCAACTCCCTCTCTAGTCCTATCAACAAGAAGAATATCATCAGCAAAAAGCATACACCAAGGTACATCCTCTTGCAAATGTCTCGTGAGAGCATCCATGACTAAAGCAAAAAGATACGGGCTTAAGGCTGATCCTTGATGTAATCCAACCGAAATAGGGAAATACTTGGTCAAACCACCGTGTGTTTGAACACAAGTAATAGCTCCTGCATACATATCTTTAATGATTTGAATATAAGCGTTATTAACTCCTTTCTTTTCAAGAACTCTTCATAGCACTTCTCTTGGAACTTTATCATATGCTTTTTCTAAATCAATAAATATCATATGTAAATCCTTCTTATTCTCTCTATATTTCTCCATCAAACCTCTTAATAAATGTATGGCTTCCATAGTAGACCTACCCGGCATGAATCCAAATTGATTTTGAGAAACATTAGTATCATGCCGCAACCTATGCTCCATAACTCGTTCTCATAGTTTTAAAGTATGACACATTAACTTAATTCCTCTATAATTCGCACAATCTTGTGCATCACCTTTATTCTTAAAAATAGGGATTAACATACTCATTCTCCACTCATCTGGCATCTTTTTAGTCTTCAAAACAGCATTAAAAAGATTAGTAAGCCAAGAAATTCCTTCATCTCCTAAGCATTTTCACACCTCTATTGGAATACCATCAGGTCCAACAGCTTTTCCACCCTTCATTTTCTTTAAAGCCTCTCAAACTTCGATTTTACTAATATGCCGATAAAAACAGAAATCTTTATTTTCATTTAGGATGCTAAGGTCACTACAGTCAATTTGATTTTCACATTCTTCATTAAAAAGTTTAGCAAAATATCTCATCCACCTTTGTTGAATATCATCTTTTAAAAAAAGTACTTTTTGATCTTCATCCTTAATACACTTCACTTGAACTAAATCCTTACTACTCCTATCTCTTTGTTTGGCTAACTTATACATATATCTTTCTCCCTCCTTAGTATCTAATCTATTATATAAATCACTAAAAGTTAAACCCTTTGCATCGCATATTGCTTTCTTAGATTCCTTACGTGCCTCTTTATATATTTTTTAATTATCAGAATTTTTATCATTAAACTAATTTTTATAACAGATCTTCTTATTTTTAATCTTTTCTTGCACATTTGGATTCCACCACCAACTATTTTTACTATTAGGAGCTTTTCCCTTTGAAACTCCAAGCACATCTTTTGCAATATTCTTAATATCACTAGCCACTTTTTTCCACATAACATTAGCATCCTCATGCACAGACAAAATCTTAAGATCTAAAATCTTACTCTAAAAAATATATTTGTTAATATTCTTTAAATGCCCCCATCTAATCCTAGAATATCGTTTTACTTTATTTTTTATTTTCTGCCTCATTATCTGCAAGTCCAAAACTAATAAACGATGTTGGATACATAAATTTTCATTCGGAATAACTTTACAATCTTTGCAATCTAAACGATCTAATTTTCTTATAAGAAAATGATCAATCTAAGTTGTACTATATCCATTTTTATAAGTAATGAGATGCTCATTCCTTTTCTTAAATAAGGTATTAGCAATTAAAAAATCATAAGCTAAACGAAAATCTAATATGGACTTACCACCTTCAATTATCGTTCCAAACCCATGGCCACCATGAATGCTTTTAAAATCATCTACCTCTCTACCAACATGTCCATTTAAATCTCCTCCAATAAAAACTCTTTCTTCAAGAGGTATCTTCTATATTAATTCTTCTAAGTCATTCTAAAATTTTAATTTTGAACCCATATCCAAACCCACTTGAGGAGCATAAGCACTTATAATATTAACAATCTTAGCATCAACAACAATCTTTACAGCTATAATTCTATCTCCAATTCTATTAATATTTATAACATTATCCTTCAAACTCTTATCTAAAATTACGCCTACATCATTTCTAGTACGACTCCTACCCGAATACCTAAGTTTAAATCCTAAACTATCAATCTCCTTAGCCTTCTCTCCAACCCATTTAGTTTCCTGAATGCACAGAATATTTATCTTCCTATGAATCATAAAATCTATTAATTCCATTAATTTTCCTGTAAGGAAACCTATATTCCAAGTTCCTATCCTAATTTTAGTTTCATGGACTACCTTCTTTACCCACATCCATCCTTGATGTGGGAACCCTTGCCTATTTAACACTGCACTCGGGCGGCGGTGCAGCAGCCCTTGCACACTTGTCGCTATATTCAGGCCATACAGCGCGTCACTTTTAGGGGATGCCCTAGCATTAACACAATTTCTTAAAGGATTCATGTCATTATTATTCGACAAATTTTACGCTGGTTGTCGACTACCTAACGCAACCCTCCACTTTTCTCATCAAGAACTTGGGACCTGGCAACGGCAGTGTTAAATAGATATTATAAATTGTAAAACTTTTTTGAATCCATTTTTATCCTCTGATTGTCAACTTGCAACAAAATGTTAAGAAGTTGTTTATGGATCAAATTGTCATCAAAACACCAAACCTTGGTGCATAGTGTCAAAAAAGGATATAAAATCAAGGAGTTGCTTCTTGTCTTAGTGATGCATCCGAAGTCAAGGAAAACATATGTAGAAGAGAGTAGACCAATAGCTAACAATGATTCTAAATCAAATCTAATAGATCAAGTGGCTAGGCTTACGGAGCAGATTTCCATAATGATGGAGTGGATGATATTTCTCCTCTTTCCATGACATGCAAATATGGCCGGAGAAAATGAAGATGATGATATGGTTACTACTCATGTAAGGAAGAATACAACCACTGAAAGTGAATGCCGAAGAGGAGATTTTTATGTATGAAAGGATAGGTTATACCGAGAAGCTAGATGATTGGATTGACCAATTGGAGATTTATTAGTATTGCACCCGTGACAAAGTTACCTTTATCATACCAATGTTAAGTCATCATGCCTTAGCATGGTGCAATGCCCTCTAAAGATGAATAGCAATTAATAGGTGAATTGGGGAATGTTTAAGGAGCTGATATGCTGAGAACTATGCATGAAGGGGTATGTAGAAGATTGGTGACAAAAGTTGCATAGTTTGAGCAGGATCAAAGAAAAATTGTGTAGGAGTACACCACAGAGTTTCGACAAAAGGTGGTCCCTTTAGAAGTAAATTTTGGGAATGTACAAACTTTGATGGCGTACATCTCAAAGCTTTATTATAAATTGAAAATAAACTCCAATTG
Source organism: Dendrobium chrysotoxum (assembly GCA_019925795.1). NCBI lineage: Eukaryota > Viridiplantae > Streptophyta > Magnoliopsida > Asparagales > Orchidaceae > Dendrobium > Dendrobium chrysotoxum. The sequence goes on from CM034308.1 coordinate 19,099,561, forward strand.
ATTCTAATCATTTATCTAAGTCAAAAAAGTATAATGGCGATGGTTGTAGGGCCCAAAAATAAAGGAAAGAAAAAGAGAAGACACCACAACAATTCAATGAAGGCTTCAACTTCTCAAAATGCTAAAAAAATGGAAAAAAGATAGGTAATGCTCCAAAACTTCATTCCTATAAATCAATAACTGCAAGAAAATTTTGTGATCATTGAAAAATATCTAGACATACTTGAAAAAAAAATACTATAAGGTGCACCCTAAATTCTTCCTTGAAAATTGATGAAAGACGAGAAAGGAAAAATTTTGTTATTGCGGACAAAATCATGCATAACCCTATAAACAAGGCAAACCCGCCAACATCTATGATGGCTATGAAAGAAATATATAAAGGTGGAATTGCTCTATAATATGGACACACGAGAATTGTTCACTCTAAGGATTCAAGTCAAGTAATAGGCGATCAACAAGGGAGATTATATGATAGAGCAGGACGGACAGATTTAGATTTCCAAATACTGCGAAATAAACATGAATTTGAATTTTTGTAACTAATTTATGTAAGTTTGTATTAGAATTTAAATTCAAACCATGGTTATTCATGCAAGAATTTTCATTCATTTTGAATTAATCTAGTTTGTTATTATAGATAGAGGTATCTCTTCTTACGGAATTTGTTTTATAGAAGATTAGATTTTATCCTGACATAATTGCCCATTTAAAAGCCCTCATTCATGAAATATAAGTAATAGAAAACATAGAATTTTTCCAACTATTCCTTCTATTCTCATCCAGTAATCGCTCTCATCCCCATAGCAAAAACCGCAGGTAGCAGGGAGATGAACGGTGTAAAGCCCCTGCTGCTTCCCACGTTTTCCTCTACTGTACTATGTGCAGACGTTTCCTAGCTGCAACCACTTTGCCGCTTTGCTTACTGCTGCTCAGCACAGGCTTCCCAAAGATAATGGATTACTTGTAGCTTGCGGCCATTCCACCTGGAATCTCCAGAACTCATAACTGCATTCTTTTATTCTGCTGCTGATGTTTTTTTAAGGCTTCTAGGAGCTGCCTAGACGATTCCAGGGAGGAGTGCTCTGTTTTGCTGTTTAAGGAAATCAGGAGTAAGACAAACAACTGTCCCGAGGCATAACCAGCTGGTTTGTTGTTGTGTCCAAAAGAAGCAAACTCGTTGGCTGTTTCCTGGTTTGAATTTAAATAAAATTAATTTTATTTAAAAACAGTAAATTAATTTTCTTTTTTAGGGGAAGCGAAGGCAAAGGGGAGTTTTTGAAATCCGACAAGGAGTCAAAATGGAGTGTGTTATCGCTGTTCTCAGTAAGAAAAAAAATAAGATAAGAGAGGGGAAGTCATCTATAAAACAGTGCTTGAGGTATCTTAAATTGATTGATATCAATGGAGAACCTAAAAAAAAAATCCTAAACCTTTACGTGTCCATTATAACCTCTTGTTGTAGAACAGCGTCATAATGTTAAGCGGTTGCCTCTGGATCAAATGGAAAAATAATAAATATAATTTAATTTTACTTAAAAATGTCCTTGGCATAACGGCCCATCCTCATAAAGGTAAAAGTTTGCCAAGTAAAGAAGAGAAGAAATCTTAACTTTAATATTTTACTGGTAATAATTTCAACTAAGACATATCGAAAGGTATTTAACCAAATTATCTCCTTTTTCGCTCCTTCCCAATCCTTGAGGACCAAAGATCCCAACTCAAATAGAAAATATAATTGCTTATATCTCCATTCTGAACTCAAACGTATTAGCTTCAATAAGTTTTATGCAAAATAAATTGTGAACAATTCAAATGCATCACATAGATCCAAGACTAGATTCATAATAGACTTAATTCCAAACAAAATCCAGATCGAAGTACTTATAACTTTGTATTTATTTTTTTTGGAATTGATATTTTCTTTTATTTAAATTAGGAAGGAAGTATCATTTTGGTAATGATGTTTTAAATTTGAATTAGATGATATAATTTAAATTTTGTAAATTCTATTTCTATGAATAGGATTATGATGGATATTATTTGCATCAATTATAAATTCAAATCAAGCTATTCCTCGAAATCCACTTTTTTCTCTCCTCTACTCGTTGGCTCCATCTCTAGATTTCTCCCAGTAATGCAAGATTACGCTCTCTCCTCCAATGTGTATGAATCATGGAAGCTTCACCTTCCATCATCAAAAACGACATCCACTAAATGAGAGAGGCATTCACCAAGATGATTTTTTTTTGTCTCACCTTCTTTGTCCTATGAAAATACCAATAATCAATGATTTCTTCTCAGTTTCCTAAAGAAACTGCGGGACTCCTCTCTTCAATTATCTTGCATCCATACAACAACAGCAGCAACAACAACAACAACAACAAGCCTTTATACCACTACGTGGAGTCGGCTACACGAATTCTTTTTCTCCATTGTGTCATGTAAGAGTCAAATTCTCATTTAAATCTAATAAAGAAATGTCAGTTCTAATATTTTCTAACCAAGTCTTTTTAGGTCTACCTCTACCTTTCTTAACATAGGCCAAATCTAATACATCTACTCTCCTAACAAGGTCATCAGAAGGCCGCCGTTTTACATGACCAAACCATCTAAGGAGACTCTCCAATCTTATCTGTCACTGGAGCTACTCCAACCTTTTCACGAATATGCCCGTTTCATATCCTGTCTCTAAGAGTAAATCCACTCATCCTCATCTCAACAATACTTAACTTAATATTATGCTTCTCTTTTAATTGCCAACATTCTGCTCCATAAAGCATTGCAGGTCTCACCACCATCTTATAAAATTTTCCCTTAAGTTTGAGTGGTACTTTTCTATCACACAACAAACCCAAAGCATTCCTCCACTTCAACCATCCAACTTGAATTCTACTAATAATATCCCCATCTATTTACCATCACTTTGAACAATAGACCCAAGATATCTAAAATGAGTACACTTATTAATGACTTAATCGCTCAAAGTCACAAACCCCCCACTAGATCTATTACTACTAAAATTACACTCCATGTATTCAGTTTTAGACCTACTTAAACAAAAACCTTTAGACTCTAAGGTTGACCTCCATAATTCGAGTTTACCTTCAACTCCCTCTCTAGTCTTATCAACAAAAAGAATATCATTAGCAAAAATCATACACGAGGGTGCATCCTCTTGCAAATGTCTAGTAAAAACATCCATAACTAAAGCAAAGAGAAAAGGGCTTAAGGCTAATCCTTGATGTAATTCAACTAAAATAGGAAAATACTTGTCAAACCACCTTGTGTTTGAACACAAGTAATAACTCCTGCAAACATATCCCGAATGACTTGAATAAAAGCATTATTAACCCCTTTTTTTTTTCTAGAACTCTCCATAGTATTTCTCTTGAAACTTTATCATATGCTTTCTCTAAATCAATAAATATCACATGTAGATACTCATTCTCTCTAAACTTCTCCATCAGCCCTCTCAATTAAAAAGAAAAATAAAAAAATAAAAAAATAAAAATGCAAGGGCATAAAGAAGAAAAAATATCAAGGAGAACTACATCTACAAGATCTACACCAACCTGCCTCGTTATTTCCCTATGTTAAAGTAAGGTCAAACCCTCATTAACTCAGTCCCCACATATGCATGGTATACATTCAAGGACTTCTACAATTCAGTAAAACAAAGCCATCATTTGTTAAAAACGGTTTAAGTAGCACGGTGAGATCTTAGGGCAATTGAACTTAAAACACTAAGCTAATAATTTATTTTAAACCTTAAGAAGCAAATGTGGAGCATGTCATGTAATGCAATATATCTTAATCTTTACTATTAATCAACAGCCTATCCTCATGTCATTCAATATGTTTCATGGAAAATTCATTATTACGAGATTTTTTTAAGAACAAAATCCAAAAGAATTGGAAAATACCTGATCAAAATGTAGATACATGTGGGCAAAAAAGAAGATAAAGAGAAGGATTCTTGCAGCCTGCAAAGTACAACAAATAACTTGGAAATTAATCATCCTTATTTTTATGAATAAATTGAAATAGTCTCATGCTTCTGGTTATGGATTTTAAATCAAGTGCTTCTTCAAAGTGTTCTTCCAACGTTTTTATTTTCTGTCAAAATCATGTTGATCAAGAATTAAGACCATGGATATTTTAAAGTTAAAGCATAACTGATTTAAGTGTTAGAGTTCGATCTGGGGAATAACTTTATAAAGTTCAAGTTTACAAGCCAACTGGTTCGTCCCAGAATCACATGGGGACGACATACAACAATGTGGATTAAAGCCAAACCAAAAAGTGACATATCAATCCAATTACAACAAATATCTATTACGTTACATGAGGAAATTGACTTCAAACTGCCAGGTTGATAATCCAAAATCCCAATGCACTTAGAGATAATTATGTAATATTTTGAAGAAGATCAACATCAATAGATGTAAAAAGATTAGAAATATGAAAAATTATTTTGAATTTTATTGCTTACTTTATGTACACAGATTGGATGTATTTATTAGCTCCTCCAAAGATATTATATATGAAAAAAGATAAATACAATTTACACTAAATAAAAAATAAATAAATAAATGAGGGTTGGCAACTAGGTGAAGGGAGAGGAGCACATGAATTGCAATTCAATGACTAAGAGGGAGAAAATCCGATGGCTAAGCTTCTCATTCAATGTGCTCAATAGAACATACTATGATTAGCTATAATGTGAGACCCGCAGCTCTTATAAGGAGAAAATTTGGGTGGATGTAGGAAGGAGGTGGAGTGGGTACCACACCAGAGTGGGTACCACGATGTGGGACCCCACAATCTTCAACACTTCCCCTCAAATTAGATAGTATGAATCTATAATTCCAAATTTGCTAACAATATTCTTGAACATGGGGTTGAAGAGTTATTCAATGAATATATCAACACGGTGATTTCTTGTTGATACAAATAGAGTGCAAATCAATTTACTTTCCAGTTTCTCTTTTATTAAATATATATTTACCTTTACATGATTGATACAATCATATTATATTAAGTTATGAGCAATACTAATAACATATTTATTGTCATAATTTATTTTCATTGGCTCTTCCCACCCGATTTTTAGATATTCCTAAATGATTTTGATCCACAAAAAATTCATAGATTCTTTTTTGGGCAATTGCTCTAAATTCATATTCAACACTAGACCTTGAAAAAAATTGATTGTTTCTTATTCCTTCAATTTATGAAATTTTTCTAAAAATGTACACCATCTTGAAGCGGATCTTCTATCCATTGATGATCCTACATAGCTGCATCAATATAACCTTCAATTTGTTGATTATCTTGCTTTTTGTAGAGAATTCCTTTTCTAGGACTTGATATAAAGTATATGAGAACTCTATAAACTAAATGAATCTGTGACTCTGAGTTTGTGTATGAATTGACTCATAAGACTTACTATAAAAACAGCGCCTAGATGGATTTGAGCTCTAAAAATTGGTTTCAATTAATCTTTAATTTGTCCCATGTTTACTTCTGCTCTTATGTCCAACTTTTGACATTATTCAGTTAAGATTTCACAAGATTGGCAATAAGTCATTTTTGTCACTTTTAATATACCATGATTTTTTTTTTGTTGAGAGAAATAATCTTTGTTCTGATTGAGCTACTTCAATACCTAAGGAGCATTTAGGTTTACCCAACTCTTTGATCTCAAATTCTTTAACAGGCTTTCTTATAAACACATCTTTTTCTTTATTATCATTTCCTATAATAATTATATCAACATACACAATGAGAATCGAGAATTTATTATTAGTCAAGGATTTAATGAAAAAGGTATAATCCCCTTGATTTTTTTTTTGTACCCAGCTTCAATCATGGCATTTATAAATCTGCCAAACCATGCTCTCAAGAACTACTTAAATCCATATGAAGCCTTATTCAATTTGCATATCTTAATCTTTGTGAATGACCTATCGATCCTGGTGGAGGATTCATATAGACTTCAACATCTCCATGTAAGACGGTGGTATTTACATCATACTATTGCATAGATAATCCAAGATTAGTCTCCAAAAAAATCAATATATGAACTGTATTTATTTTTGTAACAGGAGAAAAGATTTCTTAATAGTCAATTTCATAAGATTGAGTATATCCTTTGACTACTTGCTTCACACCATTATAGACTCCCATCAGCCTTACATTTTACTTAAAAAATTAACTTGCATCTTAATGTTTTCTTTCTATTCAGTAGTACAATAACTTCCCAAGTTTGATTTTTTCAAAGCATTCATCTATCTCACGTAGCATCCTTCAAAATCTTGTTTTTTAAGTGCCTCAAATAGGCTTTGTGGTTGTAAAATGGAACTGAAGTTGATATTTGTCAAGAAGGTATTAGGAGATAGGATACAGAGTGGTGATAGGTTTATCATGATTATCTATTAATACTTCCAAGTCTTAAGCTTGCTAGAGGGTCTAGATAGGCTTATTCCTTCTTGTGTAAACCTGAAGCGGCAATAGTACTTGAATCTATTTGTCATAGGGATGTCAAGATGAAAAAGTATGATTTCATCAAATTTATCTTTCAGTTGGAAGTTCTCCCCCTGAAGATGAGTTTGATTGAAAAACTTTATTTTTTTTAAAAGTGACATCTTTTAAGGTATGAAATTCTTTTTGCATTAGAATTATAATACAAAAAGACACATTTGAGTTGAGTGAGGGAGTACTCAATAAAGACACTTGAGGGCTCAAGGATCCAATTTACCTCTAAATTGTTTGTCTATATGGACATAGGTAATGCACCCAAATATTTTTGAAAACAATTTTGAGAGAAAGTTATTTGTCAGAAAATTCTGACATATAGTTTAAAGGACTCGAAAGACAATCACTCTTGAGAGTATTATATTAATTAGGAAAGTTGTAGTTATGATATCTTTCTAGTATTTGATTCTGGAGATGAAAAGTCCTGGTGTCCTTCAAAAACTGAAAATTTTTCCTTTCTGCCACCTCAATTTGTTGAGGTGTGCCGTGATTGGAGAATTGGTGAATGATGCCAACTTTATAAAAGAAAGAAGGTAATGTGTAGTTAAAATAATTACAAGCATTATCTATCTAAAATATTTTGAAGTTGGTATAGAATTGATAAGTTGTGGGGAACTAAATTAGATGCCCAAAAAATTTAAGGATCAAATTGGACATAGCAAAAAAAATTTATTGATCATTTTGATAATTCACTCGTAAGGACGTATACGATGATTTTGGCATATTTTTTATTCACTGTTGCACCTCCCATGGCCCAAACCCAATTATGTTCAAATTAATGTGGAAGAAAGGAATTTGTTCCCAATTTGATAACGAGAAATATGTTACCAATTTGATAACAAGCCCTTGACTTCTCTTCCTCAAATCTGACTTCCATTGTATTTATCTTCTTGAATTTTACAAAACAATGCCAACCATGTAGGGAGAGGTGTAGAAAAACTCATAAAGATCGAGCACAGTGTTGTAATGACACTAAAGAGATAATGCTTCGAATGTTGTAGCAATATTACTTGGAGAGGGGCCCACCAGCTTGAGAACAGAGAAAGAGAATAGTAGCAATGAATGAGAAGAGCTAGAATACTGGGCATGAAACCTTTCAAAGAAATGTATTCAAAATTAAATAATTCAAATTGCAATCACTCAACCCTTATTTATAGAAATTAGGTTATAAGATAAGACCAAATTAATTTGAATTCAAATCTAAATAACTCCTAATTTTTTTATCAACTAATCTAAAATCAAGATAGTTCTAATAATCAAATAGAATAAAAGTTTAAAGAATTTTAAAATAATTTAAAATATTAAAATATCCAATAACCTTTTCCATGGGGTCAATAGAACCATTTTACTTAAAGGTTATGCAAAAACCTTTTATTGGACTACATCATGACCATCTTATGAATCTTCAGCAAGCGCTGTTTAAACAAAACAAGTATAACATGCAGGTTTTGGTTCTGGACATCATCACATATCATACATCTTTACTTGATCAATACTATAAAAGATCTCATTAAAATGATGATAGCAAAAATGGTAACACAAGCTCAATTAGTGCAATTTGGTAAGAAAGAAAGTAACACTTATGTAACAAAAGGACCAACCTACATAACTGGAGAAGAATCTTACAAGAACACTGGAATCCATGAATAAACCAATTTTTTCATCTCAACAAAAATAGAGGCAAAAGATATCTCAATCTCATCAATAGAATCAAATAGAAACTCAATCAACGCTCAGAAATAGTTTGAGACACAAACTTGAGTTTGGCCTCTAGCCTCAACAAGAGGCTTGATTAGTAATGATTTGTCATTAACATCAAGCTAATCTACTAAGCTTAGATCATCATAATAATAATCTTCATAGATAAACTGATATGGAAGGGGGAGAGCTGGGCCGACCAGACGGTCCAGCATGAGTTGAACTAGCAGAGCCGGGCGGCATCAAGAGCCGCAGGATCCAAAGGGGTTTTGGCCCCCTTTGTGGGGCCCATCAAACCTATAATTTCATATGTAAGGAGAAGGACTAGGGAATGAATTAATGAGGGATTTGAATTCAAACTAAGGGGAGGGAATTAAGTAAGGCAAGAGGGCTGTTTTGGGGAGAATTAGGAGAGCTTATTTAGGGTTGATTCTACGGTTTTTGAGGATTATGTGTGATTTGATTTCTTGTTGTGGTTTATTTTCTTTGATGGCTTCCAAGCGGCATATAGGTGGTTTGGAAGAGTCGATCTACCTCTATAATTGTAGATCATTGTATATTGTTTTCGCGTTGAAGTATTAATATCAAAATCAACCATCATTTCTCAAATTTTTACAGTTTTTCTTTTGTTTTCTCACTGATTTCACTTCCAAGGCATATCAAATTAGTATCAGAGCTAGGTTTTGGAGAGATGGCAGCAAAGAGGTGAATGCGTTGGAAGGGGAATTGGAGCAAATCAAATCCGGAATGGAGGAAATGTTTTCAACTATGGAGAATCGGATAGAGAGCCAATTTGGAGGGATGGAGAGATGATAAAGGAGCACATGAAGATGCAATCCCAAGTCTCACCGGCGGTTCCAATTGCTAACCCTCACCATAATTTGACCAGGGTCCCTTGACCGAATTGAAGGGAAAAGAGATTGAATAGGAAGAGTTCGACAAGAAAATTTCCTTTCATCAAGATACATCTCCTAGGGCTCCAATAAGGGCGGAATGGGGTTTTCGGAAGAGGGGGCAACAAGAAGGGAGTTTTATGGTGGGTTTTATGGAGAATGTGATAGGGTATCTGACCACTATGGGAGGTAGATTGGTCAAGGGGAGTGAAAAACCGAAGAGGTGGACGAGCAGAACCATGAAGATCGGGTCATGAGAGGCGGATGGAAGAAAGGTGAGATTCCCACCCTAGATACATAGGGGGAACAATGGGCAGAAGAGGAAGTTTGGGTGGAGAAGCAAAGTTGAGGAAGTAGAAGATGCTGATGTTCAAAGGGAAGGATGACCATGGGTAGGAATACTTGGTGGAAAGGTATTTTACCGTGAACGAATTGAGAGAGGAGGAGAAGCTTTACAGCCACAGGGCTATGTCTGGAGGAGAAAGTCCTCGCTTGGTTCCAGTGGAGGGAGACTACATACCCGATCCACTCGTGGGAGGAGTTTAAGGATTGCTTGTTGAAACGTTTTCGAGCAATTCGGGAAGGAGACCTACACCAGCAATTCCTTGTCTTGACTCAGGAGGGGACCGTCATAAAATACATGGAGAAATTTAAGTTATTGTCAGGACAACTTAGGGGAATTTCAAAGGCGGTCCTAGAGGAAAATTTCAAGAAGGGCCCCAAGCCCTACATACAAGCAGATCTTCGATTGATGAGGCCGAGGGAGTTGAAGGAGACGATGGAGCTAGCACAGATAGCAAAGGATCGGAGGCAGATGGAGAGAAGCGGTAGAGCGGGGTTGCGGGAGGCTCTTACAGAAGTACTGCAACTTCATTGGCACCGAGGACATAGACGGTATCATTTTAGCAGAAGGCACCAAGGGAGAAGAGTGAGGAGGTTCTCCCCGAGGCCCTCTTCAAGCGCTTCACAGAGACAGAGGTGCAGGATAAGAGAGTGAAAGGTCAGTGCTTTCGCTGTGATGAGAGATATGCACTAGACCATTGGTGCAAGGACCGCACACTCCAGATCCTTCTGGTTTATGAGCAGAAAGAGACTGACAGTGAGGATCTGGTTGAGAAAGTAGAAGAAGGAAGAGAGCACCTACACCTTAATGTGGGGAAGTGTCCGTAAATTCTGTGGTGAGATTTACTCTAAATCACACCATGAAGGTGAGGGGGCAGATTGGGGAGCAGCCAATGGGGCTCTTGGTAGATAGCGAGGCTACTCATAACTTCATCTCCAACTGGGTCATGGACTAGTTGGGATTGAAGTTGGTGGATACAGGGAGTTTGGAGTCATGATGGGAATGGGAAAGGTAGAAAGGAGTAGGGGGATTTGTAGGAGGTTGTTATTGGCACTCCAGGGCATATAGATAGTGGAGGATTTTCTTCCCTTGGATTTGGGGAACACTGATGTGATCCTAGAAATGAAGTGGTTACAAATGATTGGAGAGACCAAGGTGGACTAGAAGTCATAGACCATGGAGATTCAAGTGGAGGGAAAGGTAGTGTTGCGAGGGGATTTTAGCCTATGCAGAACTATGATTTCACTCAAAATCGTGGTCAAGGCAATACAAGGAGCAAGGCTGGGTTACTTGGTAGAGCTATAGAGTTTGGAGGGGTTCCGAGATTCAGAGGCAAACAAGGTCCCTGAGTGTGTACATCAACTTCTATAGCTGTTTCCTAAAGCTTTTCAGCAGTCTAGCAGATTACCACCACCCTAAGAGCACGAGCACGCTATCACTTTGAAGGAGGGAGCTTCTCCTATCAGTGTCTGATCATACCGGTACCCACAGATTCAGAAGGATGAGATATAGAGGCTCATCAAGGAGATGTTAGAGGCAGGGATTATGATAGACCGGTCCAAAAGTGACTGATCCAGCCGACCCAAAACAAGGGCCGGCCCCTTGTATACAGCAAGCGGAAGCCTACTGTTTCCGCCTAGGTGGGGCCCACGGCTTAAGTAGAGAGAGAGAGATGGGGGGGATTAGGAGGGAATTTTTAATTTAGAAGGATTGTTTAATCTTTTGGGAGTTTTTTTGTGTGCTTTATTTAGTAGGTTGGGATTAGAGTTAGAGTTATCTTGAACTTTTAGAGTTTTTGTGGTGCTTTGGTGTTCTTGGGCTCTAGCGGCGTCTAGAAATTTTGGAGAAATAGATCTTCCTCTCGAATTGAGAATCAATTGTATCTTGCTATTTTTCTTTCATTTTAATTCAATCAAGAGTGCTTTTCTTGTTTTTCCTCCATTCCTCCATTAAATCTTCAAAACCTACTTGGCGAGATTGCTAAAATTCTAATTTCAGCAATCGTTTTCTATTTCTACTACTACTTCCTATCAAATTGGTATCATAGCTGCTTTCCGAGGCTGTTTTGGGGCTGTGTGGGCTGATTCCTACACCAATTTTTCTTGTCTAAACAATTGTTTTTGCTATTTTTGGAGTGAAAATATGAATTTTTGAGTCTAACAAAGATCCGGGTATCAATGGCGGACAAGAAGGCGGATGCGTTGGAAGAACATCTTGTGGGGGAGATGAATCAAACCAAAGCAACAATGGAGGATAGAATTTCCTCCATGAAAAAACAATTCTCGGACCTATGTGACATGATGAAGATGTTGGATCTCCACAACCAAATGGCAGCAACGGAGGCGAGAGGGCCGGAAGGGAAAAATATGAATTCCAAAATTCGGAGGCAAGAGAGTATTGGAATGTTTCCGAACCAGCATAGGAGGGGAATTCTATGAGTAGTTCTTTTCCCTAGTACAGGAAGACTTGGTGGCAAAATACCGCGAGAGATTTGAGTACTTGGCGAGTCGATTGGATTGGCTGTCTGAGACTATTCTGGAGGGAAATTTCATGAAGGGGCTCAAATCATAAATCCGAGTAGCAGTGAGAATCATGAGGACTCTAGACTTCAGAGAGGCTATGGAGCTAGCTCGGCTGGTGGAGGATCAGAAGTACCAGGAGAGGGTAGCTAGAAGCGGCAATTCAGGTGGTTCATACAGGATGACCACCACTTTCTTAGCACCCAAATGGGCTATACACCGAGCAACCTTCGTGAGATCCCGAGGGATAAGCCTGTAGGAGGAGGAAGTGGGAGAAATTTCAAAAAGTTGACTAAGAGGGAGGTGCAGGCAAAGAGAGCAAAGGGATTATGCTTTCGATGTGATGAGAAGTATACTCCGAGGCACATGTGCAAAGACTGAACTCTTCAGGTTCTCACTGTCTGTGATGACGAGGAAGCTGAAGAGGGAGGTAGGAGTGAGACAGGGGTAGAGGAGGACAAGCTGCATCTGGACATGGCAGAGGTCTCCCTGAACTAAGTGGTAGGATTCACTCATTATCATACCATAAAGGTGAAGGGGGAATAGCTACCCAAAATTTCATCTTCAACCAGGTCGTGGACCAATTGAGGATGACTTTGGTGGATACAGGGAGCGATAGAGTGATAATGGGCATAGGGAAGGTGGAGACGGGCAAGGGCATCTGTAGGGGAGTAGTGTTAACCATATAGGGGATTCAGGTGAAGGAGGATTTCTCCCATTGGAGTTAGGCAGCAATGATGTCATCCTGAGGATGAAGTGGCTGTAGACCTTGGGGAATATCAAGGTTAATTGGGGGGCACTGACCATGGAGCTGGTGGTGGAGGGGAGAAAAGTAGTGATCAGGGGAAATGCAGGTTATCCAAAGCCATGGTGTCCCTCAAAATCATATTAAGGAGCATACAGGAGGTGGGGGGAGGTTTCCTGGTGAAGCTACAGAGATTAGAGGGGATCATATTGAAAGAGGGTTGAGACATTCCTCTTTCAGTACAACCACTGATACAGCAAGTCAGTGAGATCTTTCAGCCACCTCAAAGATTGTTATTACCAAAGAAGCATGAGCATGTCATCACCCTGAGGGAGGGTGTGTCACCCATCAGTGTCAGGCCATACCGTTACCTTCAATTTCAGAAGGATAAAATTATAAAATTGATCAAAGAAATGCTTGAGGCATTGATTATCAAGCCTAATGTGAGCCCTTTTTCTAGTCCAGTCTTGCTGGTTAAGAAAAAGGACAGGAGTTGGAGGTTCTGAGTGGACTACAAGGCTTTGAATAAAAAAACTGTGTCAAACAAGTTTCCTATCCCAATGATAGATAAGCTATTGGATGAGCTAAGTGGGGCAGTTACATTCACCAAGATAAATCTGAAGTCTGGATACCATCATATCAGCATGAAAAGGGAAGACATGCCAAAGACTGCTTTCAGAACACACAAGGGATATTATGAGTTCTTGGAGATATCTTTTGGCCTCACTAATGCCCCAATTACATTCCAGTCCCTAATAAACAGGGTGTTCCGACCCTATCTCAGGAGATTTGTGTTGATTTTCTTTGATGATATCCTGATGTGCAGCGGGTCAGATGAGGAACATTGGGATCACTTGAGGACGATCTTAGAGGTGCTACAGGAGCAGTAGCTGAGAGCAAATTTAAAGAAATATTTCTTTGCACAGGCTAGTGTGGAGTACTTGGGACATGTAGTATCTCAGGAGGGTGTGGTCGTGGATCATGCTAAAATCGAGGCAATGCTAAGATGGCCACTACCAAAAAATATGAGGGAGCTGAGGAAATTTTTAGGGCTGACAGGATACTTTAGGAGGTTCGTGTGGCTATAGCACCTCGCCTGGCCACTAACATAACAGTTGAAGAATGATAACTTCTTATGGGGGGAGGTGGCCACAACAGCTTTTGAGAGGTTGAAGAAGGCCATGACCACCATACCGGTCCTAGCCCTACCAAATTCCAGTCAATTTTTTGTAGTGAAGACGGACGCATCAGGGTATGGATTGGGAACAGTACTCATGCGATGATGGTTATTGTGCTAAACATCTAGAAGTGATGACCTTACTTGTTGGGTCTACATTTCATTGTCAGGACAAACCAACGGAGCCTGAAGTACTTGTTGAAGCAGATGATGGTGATAGAGGAGCACCAGAGGTGGCTGCCAAAGTTATTGGGATATGACTTTAAAATTCAGTATAGGCCCGAGATAAAGAACAATGAGGCGAATGCCTTGTCCAAATTTATGGGAGAGCACTAGGAGATGGCAGTATTGATACCACTGATGTTGGATTGGGGGGCCATTAAGGAGGAAAGTACACGAGATGAGGAGTTGGGGAGGATTAGGGCAGATTTACTGAATGATAAAATTAGTCATCCTGGCTATTCTCTAGAAGGGGAGAGGCTGTTGTACCAGGGGAGATTCGTGATACTTATGACATCAGTCCATATTCCACACCTACTGTAGGAGTTCCATGAGAGTGCGGCTGGGGGTCACTAGGGGGTGTAGAAGTCCTACAGGAGACTGACATCAAAGTTGTATTGAAAAAGGATGCACAAAGATGAGGAGTTGGTAGCCAGTTGTGAAGTATGTCAGAGGAATAAGTATTTGGCCATGGCTCCAAGGGAGTTACTTCAACCCCTGGCTCTAGCTAATCGGATGTGGGAGGAGGTCTCTATGGATTTTATAAATGAGCTACCCCGATCTAAGGGGTTTATAGTGATTATAGTGATAGTGGACAGACTAAAAAAGTATGCTCACTTCATCCCCATATGACATCCCTACACAGCATTGACAGTGGCAGCAGCTTTCATTAGAGAGGTGGTCCGACTGCATGGGGTACTAGAGTCTATAGTGTCCGATAAGAACAAGGTGTTCATCAGTCATTTCTGGAGGGAGTTATTCAGGTTGCAGGGGGCAGTACTGAAGATGAGTACAGCTTACCATCCCCAGACGGATGGGCAGATGGAGGTAGTCAACAGGAGCCTGGAGACATACCTATGATGTTTTGTGTCGGAGACACCTCGGCTTTAGACCAAGTGGCTAGCATGGGCAGAGTACTAGTATAACACTTCGTATCATCCTGCTTCCCAGATGACCCCATTCAAGATGTTATATGGACAAGACTCACCTCACTTGCTGCATTTTGGGCAGAATAACACTCCAGTTTCTTCAGTAAAAGAATACTTGGAGGAGAGGAACAGGGTGTTGGAAAAACTGAAAAGGCATCTATTGAGAGCTCAAATGATTATGAAGAAGCAGGCGGATGGGCATTCGAAGGACATCCAGTTTACAATTGGAGATAGGGTGTTCTTGAAGCTTCGACCTTACAGACAAAGAATAGTAGCTAACAAGAGGAATGAGAAGCTGGCTCCACGATATTTTGGCCCTTATGAGATATCAGAGAAGATTGGAGCAACAGCTTATCGTTCGAGGTTACCCGCCACCACTACTATACATCAAGTGTTCCACATATCTCAATTAAGAAGAGCTATTGGGAATCACACAGCTTGTTCAAAGTTGCCGACCACGCTGACTGAGGAATTGGAAGTAGTTCTAGAACCACTAGAGCTACAGGGGGTACGCCATGGAGGAGGGATCAAAGAAGTGTTGATTAAATGGAGAGACCTTCCCGATTATGAAAATTCATGGGAGCCGTATAAGATGATGCAACATCAATTCCCCTCTTTTCAGCTTGAGGACAAGGTGATTCTTTGGGAGCTGGGTATTAAGAGATTGGTCCATGAGGGACTGGTCCAGCCGACCTAAAATAAGGGTCGGCCCCGCCTGCTGTTTCCGCTCAAGTGGGGCCCACTGCTTAAGTGAAGAGAGAGGGGGGATTAAGAGGGAATTTTGAATTTTGAAGGGTTGTTTAGTCTTTTGGGAGTTTTATTTGTGTGCTTTATGCAGTAGGTTGGGATTAGGGTTAGGGTTATCTAGAGTTTTCTAAGTTTTTGTGGTGCTTTGGTGTTCTTGGGCCTAGCGATGTCTAGAGATTTGGGAGAAATAGATCCTCCTATCGAATTGAGGATAAATTATATCTTGCTATTTTTTTTCATCTACTATTCAATCAAGAGTGTTTTTTTCTTCTTTTTTCTCCATTAAATCCTCAAAACCTGCATGGCGAGATTGTTGAAATTCTGATTTCAGCAATCATTTTTTATTTCTACGACATTTCCTATCAGATTATCAGGCCCAGTGTGAGCCCTTTTCCATCCCAATATTACTAGTGAAAAAGGACGGTAGTTGGAGGTTTTTTGTGGATTATAGGGCCCTAAACAAAGAAACTGTGCTGGACAAATTTTCAACTCCCATAATTGATGAGCTACTGGATGAACTGTTTGGGGCGGTCATCTTCTCAAAGATTAACCTAAAATCAATATATCACCAAATCAAAATGAAGCCAAGGGATATGTATAAGATAGCTTTAGGACTCATGAGGGACACTACGAGTTTTTAGTGATGCCTTTCGGCCTTATCAATGCCCCAACCACTTTTCAGTTCCTTATGAACATGGTTTTTCAACCCTACCTCAGAAAGTCTATCTTGGTGTTTTTTGATGACATCCTAATCTACAGTCATATGGAGGCAAAGCATTTAGGTCACCTGAGGACGATGCTGAAAAAGTTGAGAGAGCACCAGCTGCATGTCAACTTGAAGAAATGTTTATTTTCATAACCACAGGTGGAGTACCTAGGACATGTGGTGAGCAAAGCAAGGATAGCAGCAGACCAATCCAAGATTGAGGCTATGCTGGATTGGCCTTTACCTAAAAAAAGAGTGACCAGTGTACCAATGTTAGCAGTTCCTGACATCAGCAGGCCATTTGTGGTGGAGACAGATGCGTCACGATATAGACTGAGGGTAGTGTTCATGCAAGATTAGCGGCATGTTGCCTATTTCAGTCAGGTGCTCATAGCCAGGGCAAGACTCAAGTATGTGTACGAGCGAGAATTGATGGTTATTGTCTTGGCTATTCAAAAATGGCGGCCCTATTTGTTGGGAAGACATTTTCTAGCCATAACAGATCAGAGAAGCTTGAAGTATTTGTTGGAATAATTGATGGTCACTGAGAAGCAAAAGCACTGGTTATCCAAGCTGCTTGGATATGATTTTGAGATCCAGTATCAACCGAGCTTAGAGAACAAAGCAGCAAATACCTTGTCCAGGAGAGTCAAGGAGTCTCAATTAGCAGCCTTGTCAATACCCATTATCTTAGATTGGGAAGCTTTGAAACATGAGAGTAAACAGGACGGACTATAGAACCCAGACAGTCATCCCAATTATACACTGAGGGGAGTCCAACTGCTACATCAAGGGAGATTCGTTGTACCTAGAAGATCGGGATACATCCCCAAGCTATTATAGGAGTTTCATGGCAGTGCAGTTGGAGGGCATTTAGGAGCTCACACACCTATAATCAATTATCAGCAGAATTATACTATGTGGGGATGCGCCGCAATGTAGAGGATTGGGTAGACAGATGTGTTGTGTACCAAAGGCACAAGTACTTAGCCATGATGCTAGTAGTGTTGCTACAACCCCTAGCCCTACTAAAGAGGGTGTAGGAAGAGGTGACGATGAATTTTATCGAGAGGTTGCCACGATAACATACTTGTGGTGATATTGGTAGTAGTGGATCGTCTGAGCAAATATGCACAATTCATCCCTCTGAAGCACCCTTACACCACAGTCTTTGTGGCTACTGCTTTCATTCAAGAGATAGTACGCTTACATGGATTTCCATAATCCATTATGTCAGACAGAGACAATGTGTTCCTTAACCACTTCTGGAGAGAGTTGTTCCGTTTACAAGGGACAGTCCTAAAGAGAAATACAACCTACCACCCCTAGACAGATGGCCAAATAGAAATGGTCAATAAAAATGTAGAGACCTATTTGAGATGCTTTGTATCAGACACACCAAAGAGTTAGGCAAGGTGGATTACTTAAGTCGAATATTAGTACAACACCTCATACCATTCCACAGCACAAACCACCAATTTCAGGATTCTCTATGGGAGAGATCCACCTCATTTAATTCATTATGGACAGAGCACTACATGTCACGACTCGGCCCGGAGGCTCGAATTAACGAGGCGAGAACAGATGGTCGAACGGTTGATTAAATTTTCAATTACTAACTATTTCCAATAAACAGAAAGAGCCACTAAAACCTCAAACAATATATATAAATACCTTTCTCTCAGAGCGTCGCGCCTACGATTCACATTATCATCCCTTTTGCTCATTTCAATTAATCAAATTATACCTAAAAAATGGTATTGGAAATAAAAGTGAGTTATAATGAACTCGGTGAGTAAATCATGGTTTTAAATTACAGTAACAAAAGGCTTTTGAAACAATATGCATGCTCATTTCTAAATATAAAGAAATTTCATTTAAATTCATTTCAACATGACCATCAATGTTATACATATATCATATCTTTATCATTATCCTAATTCTTTCTCGTAAATAATACAACTATCACAGGAGCCACTGTCTAAAATAATACTAATGAAGGTACTCCTTTTTCCTTTTCCTTTTCCATAACCTTTTTCATTTACGTGCACGGGTACGTTGCGTCCCCAGTGAGTATCATACGGGGGTGTGCTCCATCAATTAATGAACATACAAACATTTCTATATAATCATTCATTTCAATTACCATTCAATAATTCTATAGTACATATGCTAAACAATCATGCTATCTATCAAACAATTCAATGACCATTCAAAAAGAAGAAATACTGGAATTTTATAATAATCATTAACTACCCAATATCAATTAATTCAATAAACTTAAATTAAATTCAATGAACTTGAATTAAAAAAACAACATCATTACTACAAAATATAAGCATAAGTACTCACCTTGAAATCAAATGTCTTAACAATTCGTTTTAGCCACCACCATATCATCAACTTAACACCTATATAATATTATTTGTAAATATTAAAAAATATACCAGTATTCCAATAATTAAAATCTTAATTATAAATTTCTTTCTCTCTCTCTTTCTCTCCAATTAGCTAGTTAAATCACCTAATTTCTCTCATATTTAATTGATTTCTAAGGTACTAAATTTTAAATTAATAATTTATTCTCCTCGATTTATTTTTTAAATATGGATAATGCCACTTTAAAAGAAAAAAAAATAATCAGTTAATTATTACTAATTTCTAAAATAAACTTTCTATATTTAATTATTTTCTCACTCTAATTAGATAACTAAATATACTTTTATTTTTCTATATAATTTATCTTTAATTATCTTTAAATCATAAAGTATTTATTTTTTTCTAAATCTAATTTATAATTTAACAAAATATAAGTTTAATATATTCCTTATTAAATTTGAAATCTCATGTACATTTTAATTATGTTCTTTTTAATTAATATTTATACTCATATCAATATATATATATATATATAAATATATATATATATATATACATTGTAATTAGCTAATAAAATTTTCAGTTTTAATATTTTCTAAATTATATTCAAAAGATAAATTTTAAATTTAACTTCCTTGATAATATCTAAAAATTCGTAATTCAATAATTTCCAATAGATAATTTAATAACTAAGATATTATTATTATTATTATTATCTAAATTGATTCTTTTGATTTACAATTTAATAACACAAATATTTTTCTTACCTTTTCAAGCCGTGCTCGCCGCTCGATTCCTCACTCATCACTAGCCTCTCCACACTCGCCGCTAAAATCACGATCTCTTCCCGGTGGTTTGCTCGCAGGTTTCATCTCCCTTTCTCTACTCATTTCTTCCTCTCTTTCAGAGCTTCTTCTATTTATGAGGTTAAAAAGGAACAAGCGAAAAAGGGTTATCTCACACGAGGAGTCACTACCTTTCGCATTTGCACGCAATTCTTTGCTCATTCGCAAGTTCGGCCCCATCAGCTGCCCGCGTACGTGCTTGATTCGCTCAACTCACCTTTGTCAATGTTTCGTCCAGTCACGTGTTTGTTCGCTGCTTCGGGTTGGTTCAATTGAACCGGTTAAGCTCAGTTCTTATAATCACCCCTTCTAATAAAATTTTTTCCTCGAAATTTATATATGACTTTTCGTTATAATATACTATTATGAGTTAAATTGAACATAACTACTCGATACTTTTAAAAAAAACATCTTAAAGAGGTGTAGAGAACTTCGTATAGATATTATAGTGGAAAAATTCCAGATATTGCAATAGTATCGAAAGAGACATAAGATGTTGCGAAGAAAGGATAATGAAGAGGGAATCATTCAAAGCAATTCTTTCATAATTCAATAATTCAAATAATAATTATTTAACCTGCACTTATAGAAATAGGGTTATAATATAAGATTAAATTAATTTGAATTCAAATCTAAACTCAAAAAAAAACCTTATCTTATTTAAAATGAAGATAATCTTAACAATTAAATGCAAAAAAAAAAAAAAGAAATCCCAAAATAATTCATAATATTAGAATCTTCTAAAATATTTTTTTTTACATCACTTGATGTCCTAGTTATGACCAAAAAGAATGATCATCATGGTCTATACAAAAGGAAAAACTTAAAGGGATAAATATTCATCTAGAATGTGTTCAAAATCTACATTGCCCTAACCATCATCCATCTCATTCAACCATCCAAGTTTGGCTACATTAATCCATCTTCAATTGTACCTCCTTAACAAACTAACATGAAAGCAACAATTTCACATACCAGCCAGCCAAGGAACAAAGCTACACCATTGCAAATGTAAAGCATAGAACTTTTCTGGCCATAGGCATCCAGGTACCTACATGCATTTACTGTTCAGTAGGACAAATGAAACAAAAATAAGTCAATGAATTTCCAGAAACATACCATCTTAGATTCACAAAGGGAGTCGTTATTTCTGAAAACAGAACCATAAGAATGTAATATTGTGCTTGCCCACTTATCAAAGATAGAAGTATTGCGTACATGGACAGCACATGATGCAAGACCTGCAGAAGAAGATTATAGGTAAATTATAACGAGAGAAAACAAAAAACTTGTAGAGTCTAACTTAGTAATCCTGTGGGAGACTTACATATTCCATGCCGCCTAATGCAGGAAAATACCACAGGATCATCCCCAAGTCGGTAAAAAAATAACCAATGGAAATCTGTGACGAGTTTTAGAAAAAGGGAGGCATAGGTCAAATGACATACGTAGAATTATACAGAAAGTAGCCCATGCAAAGAGGTTATCCTAGCAGATTTTTTACAAGATAAGTTACAGATTCCAAACTAAGATACATCAAGCTCCTTCAGAAAAAAGATAAAGCCGAAAGAATTTTTTATCAGGAGCTCCTAATAGATTTTTGAGTCAAAAGTACAAGATAATAATCTATAGAGGACAGAAACAAAGAGCAATTTTATCCTAGGACAAATAATGAGTATGTTACTACAATGTTAGAAATTTGACTTAACAATTTTATCCTAGCATTTCTTTAATCTTTCTTGTTAATCATTCCTCTCGAATTATTTCTCTCTTATTTGTCTTGATAGACATAGGAATTCTCATTTGTATTAAGAGTGGATTTACTTGTGTTTTTAAGGAGAGCTGGCGAGTGTCATTATTTTATAAATCATTTGAGGCTTACATTAAGTGGACCGGATTCTATCATATCTATTATGGAAATAGGCTTTATTTAAGTTGAATCACACAAATTTAGTCTCTTTGCGACTGCTTTGTTATTACGTTTTATTAGCTCCTAGTCAATGCTTCCTATAAAAGTCAAACATTTTTCCTAATTAGTATCAGAGCAAAGATTTTATGAGAAATTCAATAGAATCAAGTTTGAGACTAAGATGTTGATGATTTAAAGAGTTTTATGGTTTGGAGAACCAAGATGCGTGGTGTTCTAATTGGCATATAATTATGAATGAGACCATGAATGAAAAAGACAAGAGTGAGATGGATTTGGGAGTAATTGGAGAATTGTTGAGTGAGTTTATTCCAACACGTATACAAAATTTGTACAACCTCAAAAAATTCTAATATGAAATATATAAAATCAATGACAAAAACTGAAATAGAATTAACTAAAAAATATTACAAGGGATGGACAACCCATAAAGATTCCTTGTACAATCATGTAGCTCCCAAGAATTGGTAATATAGCTGCGACAATCTCACCAATCGGTGAGGTGGCAGTGGAGAGGAAGGAAGTTGCAGACCTTGGTGGATAGAGAGTCCAGGGTGTGGTTCTAGGGACGATTTCTCATGGGCAATTCCACACTTATACTCAAGCGAATGTTATCCAAGTTTTCTTAATAATATTTGAAAGATAATTCCTAATAATCTTTTGGTGAGTATGTCTGCAAATTATTCCTCTATAGTTAAGGAAATAAATATTGGATCAATGTTAAGCTTCTCCTTTAAAAAATATCTTTCAACTTCAATATTCTATGTCCAATCATGAGAATTTGACTTTTAATCGGACACAATGGAGAAAAAGGATTCATGTAGCCGACCCAATGTAGTGGGATAAAGGCTTGTTGTTGTTGTTGTTGTTGTTGTATTGATAGCTGACTTTTTTTTCACAATAGCGCCTCATAAGAACTCGGTCAAACTTCAAGGGGCCATTGGGTTGAACGAAAAAGGAATTCAAAATAAAATGGAATACAATGTAAAAGGAATGCATGTATTTGAAATGTTTGGAGTTTGATTGAATGAGTGTAAAATAAATATAAGTGATTACTTCTTTTGTTCAAGCAGTAGCAATGGCAATCGGCAGCGGGAGGTGGGCGACAAGTGGTAACGATGACAACTTGCCACAATTATGGCGAAGTATTATAGTGAGTTTGAAAATTGACCCAATCCAAATACAACAACATTAAACTAGAAGGTGAATTTCAAATAATTTAAAATTTTACTGTGCATTTATTTTGCTTGAGACCAAATACCAATATTTTCAAAACCCCTAGATGTTAAATACTTTACACTCATTTTACTTCAAACCAAATAGCCCCTACATCATCTAGGATAATTTGTCATTATAACAATTCATTAATTTCCAACACCATATATCTAAATTTAGCTAGCATGCTAAATCTTGCTACCATATTTTATTTTTTACTTCAAGTCATGAGGTTGTTTCCTAAGAAAGTACAATACCCTAAAGTTGATTTCTTGTCTGCTATAGAACCGGCATAACATGCATGTGTGTATTCTACAAGAGTCAAATTTTATCCTTTAAAGTTACCATTCTATGATTCCATTACTATTCATAACTCTAATTGCTAAATAATATTTGTCATTATAATTATTATTGAAATGAAAAGCCAAGTATTATGATTTATTTACAAATTAAAGATGATAACTAGCATGCATATTGTTAATCTTTCTTTTGAATTACTGCAATTTAGAGTTTCAATAAACCCATTGAATTATATTCATAGCTCACACCAATTAGTTGAGGGAAATTCCAAATATAGAAAATAGATGAAAAAAGGGGTTTTACTTACAATGGATGTGAAGCATCTAATATTAGGTACTTGCTTACTTTTGGTAGATATATATAATGGTTTAAATATCTTTCTTTCAAATGTCTATCATAAATCATATTAATAAGATGTATAATGATGAATGAAAATTTTGGTTTAGTGACTTTTTTGTGATATTAAAAATCTTATATATAAAATGGAAAAGGTTGGTTTTAAATTATATATGTAGGAAATAGGTTCAGCTTCAAACTTTTGTTTGATCATCTATTTCTGCCTTGATGCTTTGAGTGCCAAGTCTGGGTTGTAATAGTCTATAATTACATAGTATCATCTAGAATTTGCTCCAAATTATATGTTCATGCCTAAACCAAATATAGTGGAACTGCATCCATCATTATGAAGATTCAATTTGATCATTTATATGCTTAGTGCTACAAATGAACAGTGTTCAACGAGCAACTCGTGACCCGGCTCGAGTAAAGCTCGTTCGTAATCATTCAATCAAGTAAACAAACAAGCTTGAATATTTTTTAAAATAATCGATGCTTAAATAAATAAGCTTGAACATGTGTGCTCATAAATAACATCATTTAAAGCTGAACAAGCTCGACATGAAGCTCCATAAGAAGTACAGTTCTTGCTCGATACAAAACTCATGAATAAGCTCATTAAAAACTTCATTAATGTTTGATTATATAAAAGAGAAGCATACCTACTATAAATATTTTATATTTATTAAAATTTAATAATATAAAAATTATTAATTAATAAATTTTAAAATTAATCAATATTGTAGTATAGATTAATTAAAATAAATTATAATATTTATTAAATGGAGATTATGTATAATTTAATTACAAGTATTTTTATTTATAATATTATTTAGTTATATTACGGGCTCGTTTCATAGCCCGAAAACACTGGCTAGATATGTCCGTGAACGAACTTATTTTATAGTTCGAAAACCGCACTAGATCTATTCGTACAAGCTCGTTTGGTAGCTTGAAAACACTTGTTATATATGTTCGTAAACAGGCTCATTTGGTAGTTTGAAAATGCTCGCTAAATATGTTCACGAACACTCAATGTAACATTTTGTTAGTAGGCTTGATAAAGCTCGTTAGTTAAGCTAATGAACATATTGAAGTAGAGCTCATTTATAGCTCAATAAGACACGTTTGTTTAAAGATCGATAAGCAAGAAATAAACCGAACATGAACCAAATCCAAACATAAACATCAATTAATTTAAACAAACCAAGCTTGATCACAAACCGAAAAGCTCGAATCAAGCTCAAACCGAGCTTAAACAAGTTGATAATAAACAAACTCAAATATGAACAAGCATCTGCTCAGCTCGACTCGTTTACAACCCTATATATGCTCCTCGTATTTTTGAATATATAGATTAATAACATGTGATTTACTCAGAGATGAGTCAAATTTGAAACATTCAAAGCAGTTGTGCCAAATATTTTGCAAAAAGAAGAATGAGGATGAATGTCTTCACATTCAACATTTTGCTAATAACCACAAAAGCCAATTTAAAGCCTTTATCCAGAGAAATAGCTATGTCCATTTTTACCAAAACTCTTGCCACAGACGACCTAAAAATGTGAGCGATAATAGCATCTATTTGCAAGGGTATGTCAAAGATAAAACCTACGAATATAATGCAGGGTGGTTGAAGAACTATAGATGAAGCCTAGGAAAAAAATGCAAACCATAGAGATATAAGGTTCCATGGATAAGTCAAAGTAAATATATCACTTTAGCGTGTGCATCAAAAGCTACACACAAAGTAGGATCATTATCAGAAGAGTCTAAAATAATATGTTGCAACAAATAATCTAATAATAATATGATAAGGATCAAGAAGTGCAATATAATATTCTCCAATCAAATGTAAATCTAATATAAATATGTGTCTAATCTAAAAACTAGGAGCCCCTATAGAGTACTTTCCCACTATAAAGAAAGAGAATAGAGTAGCTAGCTCAGAAATATTGAATTCAATAAAAGCAAGAGCTGATTTATCATAAAAAGTGAAGGGTTATTTGGGCTGAGGAGGATATACTCCTTACTCAAAAAGAGAATTGGATAGACGAAGCCCATCGAGATCCTGATGCCATTAAACACCCCCCCCCCCCCCCCCCCCCCCAAACAAAAAAACATAAAAATAAAAATAAAAACTTGAAAAAACGATTAAGCAGCGTTGCCAATAAGAGAACCAACAGCAATAGGTGTTCAAATAACAAGCAGCGGAATTGCAAGGGAAATGGGGGCCACAGTAATCAATTAAGGCAAAGGAATAACCCTATAAGGCAAAACAGCCTGAGAAGAAATAAACGAAAAGGTTGGTATGGGTACAGAAAAATAATTCGGGGCTAGGGAAAGCGATAAAGCACAACATTAGACAAAAGATATAAAAATTGAAAAGCTACAAGATAGACCAAAATAATAAGGGCACTGCCATAAGTACCAAAGACAAAGATAGCACAAACGCAAGCATACCAACCAGAGGCTACTGCGCCCTGCAAAAAAGGTAAAATGCAAGGGCAGTAGAGAGGGAGCATCAGCAAAAAGGCACAGCACGAGAGCGAAGGGGGATGAGCAATCAAGGGCACATAATAGAAGGTATGGTGAGAGCAAGGACAAAGAGGCAAGCACTACACACAAGGGTAAGAGGGCCAAGAGCATGAAAGAGCCATGCATATGGACGCCAAAGTGTGAGGACGGTTTGCAAGGCTAGAGGAAGCAGTTTCATGCACGAGTACAAGATGGAGTTGAAGCAACAAAGACAAAGATAGAACGAGTGCAAGTGTACCAAATAGAGGCTACAATGCCCTGCAAAAGAGGTAAGGCACAAGGGCATTAGAGAGCGAGCGTCAGCAAAAAGGCACAACATGAGAGCGAAGAGAGAGTGAGCAGTCAAGGGCACAAAATTGAAGCTATAGTGAGCGCTACACATAAGGGTAAGAGGGCCAAGCATGCACATGGATACCAAAGCGTGAGGATGGTTTGCAAGGCTAGAGGAAGCACCTTCGCGCACAAGTATGAGATGGAGTTGAGGTAACAATGGGAAGTTGGGTAAAATTCAGCATGTTATCCATTAGATTCAATTGCAGGTACCTATCAGGGTTTGCACAATATTTTTTTTAATACTTATATGCCCTTTCAATATAACTCAAACTTCCTTATTTTTACGCATTTAGCATAAATCAATGGGTTATGTTCTAAGATAAGTGAATTAATCAATAATTTATCAAAAAGGAACATGTTATAGTTTGCAATAAGAAAAAGAATCCATTGGAAAACTTTTGGTTCAACTCTTATCATAAACCATATAAGAAAGATATCAATGCAATGAACAAGATCAAGAGCACAATATTAAAAAAAAATAGTCTGGATGGTTAAAGTTGGGGTTGTACAAAAGATGCATGTATACAAATACAACTTCGTAAGTTGCACATGTGTTCTTTATTAGAAAAGAGAGTGCCCACGGCCTAGGGCTAATATGATGAATCACAATAACTGTAATAGAGATCAAGCGCCACAAAAGAGATCAAGCGCTACAAAAGAAAACACCAAAATTTACGTATTTTGGCTTAAATAAGACTACGTCAATGGTTGCACAGAGATCAAATAATCCACTACACTTCATATAAAATTAGAGATATAAGCAAAGATATCAATTTGTCTATCTAAACGAAAATACAATCACCTACTACAAAGATAATGGCCTATGGAGAAGTAGATGTTGTTATTGCTCCAATTACTCTTTTCTCTTGCCTATTGTAGGAGTCCAAATAAGACTTATACCTAGCTATAACCAAGAGCATCTTCTCTTACTAGAAAGGCAAACCACAATAATTTCTTTGTTCTTAAAAATACCATAGAATTGACCTTATAATCACCCAAAAATTTAATTTTTTTCTTAAATGACATCACTCCGCCCTCTCCTTCTTCCTCATCTCTATTGCTTTTTGTTGTGCATGCATTAATACAACACAATCATCTTTTTATATAGAGCTCACATATGGTAGAAAGTAAGTTTGAATTCATGTATCTTCTTTAGTAGTCATCATCTTGAAAAATAAAATGTGAATGAATTAATCTTAAGTTAGATTAGTCATTAGCTTTAAAAATCAAATATTGATTAAGTTATGTAGCCATCATCTTTAAAAATCAAATATGAATGAATCTCAAGTTAGCAGCTATCAATCTTGAAAATGTAAGAACAAATCTTTTCAAAATAGTTAATAAAATTATATTAAATAGTTAATAATCTCTCACTTTAAGTCTAAATATTTTATACCCTCGCATAATAAATATTTTTGAACACTTCTCTATGCAGCAACACTATGTCATTAGTCGCAAAAGTTAATTGAGGCTTCGCAATACCCGGTTTATTAATGACAAACTTGTCAAATTTTACCCTATTATTGTGTTGCTCTTTCATTCTGAATTTTGACAGATCATGCAATTCTTGTTTATCTTTAAAAGCTTTCATTTAATAAAAAATTTATTTTGCGTTATTATTGAAAAATCATCACAATAAATTTCACCATAGCTCTCATTTTTCAAATAATTGATGCCATATACTAAGTACCATTCATGAGTCTAAGTGCTACCAACACAATAGCCCATAATTTTGCATTCTATAACACAAAGAGTCCAACAACTCTATTCACCTTCAAACAACAAACACACCCTTACAAGCCTTAAGAGCAACGACATCAATAGAGAATCTAGATCCTGCAACACTAAAAGCGCTTCAAGATATTAGTTTCTTCTTCAAATATGGAACATAACTAATACCAACCAATGAAATAGTTACACCACCAATCTCACACATAGTTATGTTTCACATATAAACCAGCCAGCAAAACTTGCCTTACATGTGAAAAACATGTCTAAATCAAAATAGTTTTTATTAAAATGAGCTAGGCCTAGAATCCACTGCTCTTTATACCTGTTGTTTTCAATCATTAAAAGAGCATCACCAATTTCATGACAAAACAAAAAAAATCTGCAATTGTACTTGCATCAGATAAGTTGCTAACTTATCCTTTTTGTGATCGGCTTCTTGCTCTCTTCTTCAAAGTAAAGCAGTTCTTTTTCAAGTAACATTTCTTCTTACAATAAAAGAAAATAATATATTTAGATTTATTTTGATATTTGCTCATGTCATGATTTAAAAAGAAGCATCCACTAATAGGATCCTCCTCTAACCTGCAATAAACTTTCAGCCGGTTCATTACTTCCCTCAAGCTTAAAAATCACCTCTTTTGAAAGATGTAATAATATAGTATCTCTCTAAAACACTTGTAAGAGGGAGGCAAAGAGCACAAAAATAACAAAGTTTGATCTTCATTATCAATAATTGCATTAATATTCCTCAAATGAGGAATGATGGAATTAAACTCATTCAAATGCAATTTAATAAGAATACTTTTCTACATGTGAGGTAATATTATCTACTTCTGATTAAGTTTATTAGATAGATTTTTGGTCCTATACAACAACTCTAGTTTGAGCCACAAACCTTCTAAAGTTGTCTCCTCTAAGACCTCTGTCAAGACTTCACCTCAAAACACAATTGAATCGTTGAAAGAAGCCTTCTCATTTATCTCTGGCATGTATTTTCCACTTATAATTTTAGGCATATTGTTATGCTCTTGAATAATTTTACAAGTCCATGATGGAAAAGTGTAAGCATCTTAGTTTTCCAAAGACCGAAACTCTTTGAGCCATCTAACTTGTCAATCTCAAAATTCATGGTCATCATAATTTTCATAACCTATCTTTAATACAAGTTATTATAAAAGAGAGTGCCCACAACCTAGGAATTATACTAGGAATAAGTATAATGAAGTACTATTGCAAAGGAGATTTAGCACCTCAAAAGATAACACCAAAATTTATATAATTTGACTTAAATAAGCCTATGTCCACGCCGGCATAAAAATCAAATAATCCACTAAACTTCAAAAGAGAAAATTGAAGAATTATACTTGGGACAAAATTGAAAACATAGACAAAGATACCAATTTGTTTAAATGAGAGAAAATACAACACCTACTATGAAGATAAGAGCTAGCTGTGGGTGATGACATGTTGTTTTTGCTCTAGTTATTCTTCTCCTATCTATTGTAGGATTTCAAATAAGAATTATTCATTGTTATGACCAAGAGCTTGTTCTCTCACTTGAACGAAAAATAGCAACACTTCTTCATTCTTGAAAAGGTCCAAGAATTCCTCTTACAAGCACTCAAAAAAGTTCATTACTTTCTTTCTTAGATGACACCCCTCTCCTTTCATCAACACAATGCAACCATCTCTATATATGATACTTAAATATGGTAGATAGAAAACTTGAATTTAATGGCGCTTAACTTTAGTACCCACCATTTTAAAAAATCAAGTGTGAACGAGTTAAACTTGAGTTAGGTTAAAGAACATCTTGCAAAATCAAATATGAATTGAGTTATGTAACCACCATCTTTGAAAATCAATTGTGAATGACCACCAATTTTAAAAAATCAAGATCAAATATTATCCAAAATAGCTAATAACAATAGACTCCACACTTAACATCCTTAACCTCCAACATTTGATCAATATCATGTATTATATCTCTGTATTCATTTTATTCAAAGATTTAATTCACAAATGACACTTTTCTACCTTGACCTTAAAGTTTTGAACTTAATACCACATGTAAATGAGTGAAATTGGTTGTGTGGGACAATGTAACAAAGATACAAAGTTGACAGAGATAGAAGTTATGCATAGAAATTTACATAGAATAAATTTAACATCTCAAACAACCTCAATACGAATGAATAGGGAATTAGGATTCACAAACCCCGCCTAAAAAGTTGGCAAGAATAAACAGTGACGATGATTTCATGAATATGGAGCCTAGCATGTTAAAGAACAAGACAAAGGCCCAATTAATTTTGGTGTAACTTAAATTTGAAAATGAGTAGTATGGCATGGCTACTAAAATGTCATATTAATTGATAAGCATGCTTCGAAGCAAAGTATGCGGCAAAACTATGAAAATATAATGCAAAGCATTTAGCGATTGAAACATACATGTAAATAAATTGTCAAGTTTTCTCATGAATTTCTGAATAAATTCACTTTTTCTATCAATAAAGAACTTTTTTTTGCAATTAACAATGATATGGACATTCAGAAGATAATTCATCAATTGAGATTACAAATTTCTGGTAAAGTTAAAAGTAGACGATAAGTCTCCTTTATCCAAAATAATTCAACTATATTGTGAAGGCAGTTAAGGATAAATGGTAGGGTTACATGTTTATTGTGAATGAAAGCCATAAATTTTGGCGCAAATATACATCATCAGAAGCATTCACCATAAGAAAATTACAAATATTTCTATTGACATTACGAATCAACTTCTTTTACTTCTATCAATAAAAACATTTTTTTCAAAAAAAAAATGAAGTCAGCATTCATAAGATCATTCATCAGTTGAGATTAAGAAACTTTAAGTAGAACTCAAAATTTAAAAAAAAAAAGAAAAAAATATATCAATGATATATTTATAAGAAACCAATAAGAAAAAGATCACAAATCTTCATTATCCAATATATTTCTGCCATATTTTGAAGAAAGGAAATGATAAATGGAAGAATTACATATTTATTGTGAGTGAAAAACAACAGTTATTCAGTTTATAATGTTTTCAT
The DNA here is from genome assembly GCA_019925795.1 of Dendrobium chrysotoxum. NCBI lineage: Eukaryota > Viridiplantae > Streptophyta > Magnoliopsida > Asparagales > Orchidaceae > Dendrobium > Dendrobium chrysotoxum. The sequence goes on from CM034308.1 coordinate 19,130,755, forward strand.
GGAGATAAGTCTCTCCAATAAAACTGTGGTGGGATGATGAGGGCAAAGAGCTGGTGCCAAAACGAATTGCAACCATCCAAAGCTAGATCCATCAGAAGTCCCCATAAACTCACAAACGCAAGTTCCTTCTTCATATTCTTCTTTTTATTTTTCCTTTTTTTTCATTACAGGTGATGCGTTTTGGCAGGTTGGGGAGGTGGTGGATTTTGCATTTTCCCTGAGGAGATCCAAAGTCTCATCCCATCCATATAGCTTCTATACAATCAAACTAATGTACAATTTATTTTTTTAACATGATGAGATTTTACTCCAAAGCATACATATCTGAGGACTGTAATCGGCGATCATAGAAATGTCAATATGAAATTGGCAAACAAGTAGAAAATTTTTAAAGACGATCAATCAAAAAAGACCATGTTTTTATCATGAAAAAAAAAAAAAAAAGATCACGTCTCTATCTTGTCAAAATAATCTAGATGTGCATATATTTATATTGCAAAAAATAAAGAACATGTACCTAGCTATGCACCAAACCCACCCATTTCAACCAAAACTTGTCAATGTCATCTGTAAAGATAACTTACCCCACATAAGGAATCAGACAATAATGATTTCCTATCTATTATAGAACCAACTGCAGTTCTCTCCTTAAAGAGATCCGATAGCACTAGCAAGTAGAATGAAATGGCTGCTACAAGGATAGCATGGAATGTTGAAAACCCACTGCATGAAAGTTATTCAAACAATTCTCGATCAATAAAATGCCAAAACAAGTATGCAAAAGAAGCTATATAATGAAAATAAACAAAGTACAAAGATAAGAATACACACCGATTATTCCACTCAATTTTGGTTGGTTTACTAAGGCTATGATAACCCTTGAAAAATTCTCTACTAATGAGACCTGTGATTTCATATACCTGCAAAAGGAAACCATACTGCAAATTTTGAGAAGAGGTGAAAAAATGTAAGCCTTGACTGTTAATTTGAAAATGAACCATTTGCCGCTTTCAAATTCTAAGATACGCATTCATCAAATAGAGAGCGGAGAAACTGTGATGACTATGTGGCAGTCCCTTCCCCTCTTTTTTCTCATTAACTATGGCAATGGTAACGCGAGATTTCTTAGCCGTTTTGTGGCATCACGACGCACACTAACAGCAACCTCCCAAGGAATAAGTCAATTAAAATCATAGACTTTTGTTTTGTTCTAATTACTATGCGCAATAGAATCCAACAGGTACACTGTGGTAACAGAAGGATACTTACGATTTTGCACATGAAGATGCCAGAAATAAACGAAACCGGCCATAGAATCTGCTCCGTGGAACCAAAATTTCCAACCATCTCTATTCAAGAAACTCCGACTCTGGCAGCTGCAACTCGTGGGATTCACATCAACCATAACAGGTTATAAGAAGCTCAACAAACTTTTCTTCTTTCAAATAACAATGAAAAGCTCAATAAATTTTATAACAAAAAAATATTTTCACGATGCCCGTCATTGCGAAATTGCTAATTTTTTTTCATCGACGAGCAAAGATGAATGCTCTGTGGAGAGAAATCTCAGAACGATGACTAGAGAAAAAGCACAGATGAAAGGCCAGAAGCCTAAATCCTACTATTTGCCCATTGAAGAAAACAAACCTTAGCGTGGAGCCGTGGATCGAAATTTATTTTCCGCGTTTTGAAACTCACTTTTTAGTCTTGGTTCTCTTTTACGCAAAGGAAGAATCCAATGGAGCAAAACCGACGGTGGAAAAGAAGGAAACTTGCAGGGCGTGGAAGGATCTAGAAGAGCGGGGGATGGAGAGATCAGAACCGTCGATTCAATCAAATCTCGACTCTCGAATCTCGAATAAAGAGCGGGGGATGGCAGGTCGGCCACCAAGTCGTTTGGGAAACGAACGACTAGCCACTCGTTCCGAACGGCTTCTTGCGAGAAATTATTATGTGCGGACGTGGGCTCGGACAGAAGGGGGGGGGGGGTCAAGTCAGCAGTATCGAATGTGATATCAAGCGGTCAATTAAAATTAGAAGAGTAGTTTTTAAATTTAAATTTAATTATATATTTTTTTTTTAATTTAGAAGAGTAATTTTTTAAAATTTAATTATATTATTTTCCAAGTTTAGAAGAGTATTTTTTCAATTTAATTGTATTATTTTTAAAATAAAAAGTCATTACTTTAGAAAGTATGTAAATTTAATTTTAACATGGCGAACACTTGACTTGCCTGCCCGTCTAGCACTATGGCGCGGTGCTCATTCGGCACGATAATGACTACCCAAAATTCTGCAGAATTAGTAGAGGAATCAGCTTACACGACCACAACAGCAACCATAACAACCGCTACAATCGAAGCCAGCAAACAGCTTACCAACATAATAGCAAACTACAAACACAACCACAATAGCAATCACAACAACAACTACAACCGAACCCAACAACTACAACAGCAACTACAACTACAATCACAAGTACAACCCCATCCAGCATATACCACAACAATAACTACATCTGAACACAACAACCACAACAACTACTACAATCGATTCTCACAATCACAACAACAACAACTACAACCCAATACAACATATACCACCACAACAACTACAACTACAACTTCAAACACAAGTACACAATCACAACCACAACTACAACCCAATCTAAAAACCAAGATTTATTCCATGATATTTTTCATAATAGAATATACTGTAATTTAAAAAAAAAATAACTTTTGCAGGAAACTAAAATCAATAAACAGAACTAATAGTAATGGTGTTGCCTGTGCAGCAAAGTAAGTAATTAACCAAGAAATATCTCAATAACAATTAGACCATCAAGCAGCCATAGAATGCCAAGAAGTATAATTTAATCTTATAACATAATTGCAAATTGCAATAACAAATCCATTCATAAATCAAAGGTCAACTGGAGTACTCTTATTTATTGAATTATCACCTTCTTCAATTGGATTTTGTTCAACATTTAAGGCCATGATATTCTTCATAACATTATTAAGTTCATGATCATTTATAACTATAAAAGAAAAGTTGTATTTAAACAAACATAATAATGAAAGCTGTGAGTATATCACGAAACTTTGGTGGTCAAACTTGTTATCTGCTAAGGAAGTAGGTGAGTTAGAAGTTGACTGTAAAATTAGTTGCCTATGTCACGAGTGTTTCTCTTCTTACAAACTTGCAAATGATATTTTAAATAGGTAAGCTAGAAGTTGACTGCAAAATTAGCTGGCCTATGTCACGAGTGTTTCTCTTCTTACATACTTGCAAATGATATTTTAAATTACCAGTCCCATTTTTACAATCACATTGGTATATAGTGCCACATTCTTTACATTTACATCTCTGTTTGCATTAGTAGCCAAGGCTAACATCTTATAATGACCCCATATAGTCGAAATCATCATTATTTCCTTCTTAACAACTTTATCCCTATCCTTTTTCTTTCCCGGCGGTGTCACCAATATCAACACCATAAACTTCATCATCTTCTCTTTCAATTTCATTTTGACCACTTTTAAGTTGTATATGCTCAGTGAAAAATGTACTTTCAACAACAGTATTCGAGTCCTCCATATATGATCTAACAAATGAAAATAAACATAGCTAAAAAGTATAGTATACAACTATACATTCACTAAGATGTTAGCCTTGAATTTTAATTGGTTGATGCAAATGATAATAATGATATCATGTCTCTTTACTTATTTAGAATAAAACAACTAGACAAGCATTACAACACTAAAACAAATATTAAAAAATACACAGCTACAACCCAATTCAGCAAATAAGTAAACAAACTTGCTTCAATCTCACCATCTCTTACTCTTCTCACTACTTCAGAATAATTAAACTAGAGAAAAAAATTAAAAAAAAATGCATATTGCATAAGATTTTACTGATTATAACAAAAATTGAACATTGCATAAGTGTTTACAAAAATAAACTAACAGTATTATAACAAAAGTTGCATATTGCATAAGTGTTTACAAAAATAAACTAACTTTTGCAGGCTTTAACATACAATAAAAAAATTTGTATACAGTTTAGCACTTTAATTGCATATTGCAACCACAACCTGGCAACTACAACAACATATTGCTAATTATCTGCATATTGCATAAGGGAAGCATAATATATTAACCCTAAAGGCCTAAACATCCAATAGTTCATGAATCATGGTTATAGAAGCCAAAAATTCACGTATTACGATCCTAATAGTTCGCGGTTTTCATGATTTCATCCTAAACAATTGCTACAGCAAAGAGCCAAAGATAAACCCTAAACCCTAAAATGAAAAAAAAAATCATAATACTAAAAAATTCCTAAATTTAAAAAACCTAAATTCAAAAAAAACCTTGAATGATTAAACCCTATCTAACTTCTAAGCTCCAAAACCATCAACACGTCCAAAAAATCAAAATCACATCTAAAATAGGCAAAGAGACAGTGAGATTAAGATAGAAATAGATATTGAACTGACTACAACGAGAATGGAGGTTGCGAGATATAGCCTGTAGGCACAAACCAATAATGATGAGATTTTAGAGGAAATGAGCAAGGGCCGCAGCCAGCAAAACCATAAACGAATGCTCGACAGCTCAAGAATGATGGATGCTTGATAGCTCGAGAGCAATAGTCGAGAGAGAATCAGAGAATTGAGAACGACTAAATGAGTGAATGACCCAAACCAAATGATCGTGGGTTTATACGTAGGGTTTAATCAAATTCGGGTTGAAGTCATGTCGTAGTCAGGTTCTCAGGTCAACCCAAACCCGAAAAGATTTTTAAAATGGGTCAGATTTTTAAACCCGAACATGACCTATTTGATAAACTGGTTGACCTAAACCTGGCCTTTTCCAGGTCGAGTCCAGGTTGGGTCAAGTTGTGACACCCCTACGGCTCAGTAAATGAAAATTAGTAAACCAATATAGGTGTCAAAACTATAAAGCGGTCATTGTATTAATACTATCAATCAGTGACGATCAGTAAATGATTCGTATAGATTGGTAAAAGTAAAGCATCGGTAAATACTATCGTAAATCATATCAATGCAATAAACCAGGAGAAGTAATATCAATGTAGTAAACTAATAACTGCAATCATAATCTATATAAGTATTAGTACAGTATCATAATCACATGCTTAGTACATCATATAATAAGATAATCAATAAATAATATAATGAATCAATAATAGTAACAGTAATAAAAGCAATATTCCAGTAGTAGCATTAGTATCAATATCGATTATAGTATCGACATCCGTAAACCCACAACAATAATAGTAAATCCGTATAATGATAATAAATTAGTAAATAGTAAATAATAAAGTCATACAGTAATAATGAATTAGTAACTTGCATTTTAGTAATCATATTAATCAAGTAAGAAGTCCTAGCTTAAGCGGTATTTTTCAATATCAATAATCCGTGGTCAGTAATTATTGGCTTAGTAAACAAAATTTTTACTCTTTTGGCCGTCGGCACAGTCAAAACTCTGTTGACCTCATTTATGTATGAAGTCATCAGGTCATCAGGACCTACCTACATTCCTCTTTGGTGACCTGGTGATTGACAAGTGTCTACTTGTCAACCATATAGGTTCCAGTCAAATGTCAATCCAGCCCTTAATCAAAACTTTAACTCCAGCCTTTCATTCCAGACTTTTAATCCAGACCCTCAATTAAACTTCAAATCATATTCAATCAATCTAAACCATTCATTTGATTGTGAGAGATGTGGATAATTCAAACTCAATCCCTCAAACCCAAAATCTAGTCCAAATCCAAAATCAAGGGTTAAATACCCAGGTCCTGAAATCCTTTATGGGAGATTTTTCAATCATCCCAGAACCCAGTAAAATAACCCCTGATTTATAATCTATCAATTGGATATTAATTAAGCATGCCCCTAGGGTCAACCCTCCAAATTTGAGCCCAATCTGAGGCCTTTAACCCTAGAAATATAATTGGTTCCCAATCACTATAAAATCTTTAAATATTTATAGCATATGCCACTAGACTCTCCACTTTATGAAATTTGACCCTGGGCCTCTCCAAAAATCCTTAAACATGTCCATAACTCTTATTATGACATGTCGACCAGTAAAGTATAATTTTTTAGGCCCATTTTGACCCAAAGTTGACCAGGGGACAAAATGACCAAAATGCCCTTTAAGGGTAAATTTTGCTTTTCCCTTAAACTCAATATGGCATAGTCAATTCAATCCTTAAAAACTCCTCCAATGAATCTTAAACATCATTAGGATTGTATTAGACCCAAGCCCAGGTTTTAGTTTGACCTGGTTGACCAAAATTTCCCTTAAGGACCCAAATGGTCATTTAAACCTAATAACCTTTCTAATATAGGAGACCACACCCATTGGTCTCCATTGATCAAATTAAACCTGTTAAGCCTAAACCTAGCTCCCGGTTTGACCTGGTTGACTAGGTCAATCATGGTTGATCAAATTAACCATTAACCCTTATGCACATTTAATCAAGCTCCAATTTAAGCCTGGATTCATTCAAACCATTTTTGAAAATTTCTCCTGGTGATTCAACCTTGATTGGACACTTTGACCCAATCATCAATTGATCTAGTCAACAAGACCTATGCTTGGTCAAATCCACCAACAAAGAGTCAATCCAACACATACCATCAACTCTAATCTATTCAAGCTCACCAGACTTTCATAAGTACTCAATCATATGTTTTGAACACTTTCAAATTTATCACAACTCAAACCTTAATGAGTTTGACCAAGTCAACTTCTTGTATTTGGTCAAATCTCTTTATTGATGGTCAAACCTCTAAGAATTTGCAATCAAACCCTTGGGAGTCCACTTAACCAACTCCCCACACTCCCTACCTGCCACATCACCATGCTTTGATAAATTGACTGGTCAAACCAGTCAACAAGGCATTTAAATGGGCTTATGTGGTCAACACCCCACTCAAATGCCCATACATTGATTCCACTTTGCCTCCAAACTATTCCAACAGTCCACTAGGTCTTCCTACCTGCCACCTAAGCAGCCTTGACTGCTTGACCAGTTAAGGAATCAACTTGAGGCCTTAAAACCATTTTAAATAGTCAAAATCCTTCAACCCTCTAAATCCCTTTCAAAACCTCTAGCTTGACCTGTCCAAATGAGAGTTAAAGCTAGAGGTTCCTTAACCCAACTAAGGGCTAGGTTTAGCCCAAAATGACAAGTGGTCCCCCCTCATGCCCAAGCCAACCAATGGTGGTGTGGCTTTCTCCAGCCTTGTCTCTATTGTCTAACCACCTAGGGCACGTGTCCCTCATCTAAGCAACATCCCTGATCGATCAGAGTCGTTCATGCTAAGCTCTAGGGTTTGATGAAATGGAAAAGGCTCATTTTACTCATTCACTTATCACTTAGCCTCCAGAGCTTCTCCCAACCCTCTATTTTTCATTTCAACTCTCCAAGGTTCCCTCTCCAATTCCCCAGTCCAAAACCGCCAGCCAACAGCTGCTGGCGATGAGTTTCTAGCGAGAAGAGAAGCTAACTCAATCCAAGTCCCCTAGCTGTCAATCTAAGCCATATTGACCCTTCGATTTCTTCTAGGAAAAGATACGAGGATAATATACAAGCTCAGAGAACTCAAAAACTCCCAAATCAAACGGTTGGATAAAGGTATAATGTTAACCCTAGCTTAAAATACATGGGTTAAAATAGCTTTTCAAAAAGCTGGTTTTAACCAAAATAAATACGTCCCCACTCTTTCTCTTCATTTCCCTAGGACCTGCCTAAACTTTCATGAAGTTTGATTGAATGGATTGAGAGAACGGTTCAATTATTTGATTTATAGGGTTTTCGTTAATATATACGCTCGTACATTTTTTGAGTCATTGATCATTTGATCAACGACTCTGATTTCACCGTTTATTCGTTAGGTTTGACCGCGAATTCGATCCTACAGTCTCATTTTTCATTTGGCTGAATCTGGGCCATTGATTCAATCCGTGGAAGATCTAATGGCTCCCGCAGTTTGTTAACTGGAATAAGAGACGTGACGATGCCTCGTCGTATCTCTGCAATGATTGTCAATGATTATCATTGCACAATAATTAGCAATTAATGCCCATGGTTTTGATACAGCGGCCCAGATGTTGCAGCGTGTCCTTGATGTCGTAGTTTCGATTCAACGATTCAGATGCTGCCACGTAGCCTCTCATCACCGCTGCCATTTTAATGATTTTAATTAGTCTAATTAACATTTTATTTGATTTTAATTAACAGAAACTTTAAAAAATATATAATTTTAATTACATTTCTCTCAAAGCATAATTACCCATACATCTATTAAGGGGTCAATTAGGATCTGCTCTAGACATCAACCCTAATTCCTCAAAATCTAATCAATAGCCCATCAATCTTTCATCAGAAAATCGAACTCATGGACTTTAAGCGCCTAAGTGGTTAGCTGGCTCCCCAATATAGGCAGGGGTAAGTTCAGGTTTTGCACTGCATTAGTTAGGTTTGGGCTACTATTGTTAAGTGCCCAAAATAGATTTAGTATCCAGGGCAGACTCAAAATCTTAGGTCCCTAACTTCAAAAATGTAATCCCAACTTTTTAATAAATTCATCAACTCAAATTAAAATATTTCTTCAAATCAAAACTTAAATCCTAATACATAGGATAGGCCGAGGTGTTTCTGAAGTATTTCAGAATCCCAAAACATCTCCTATCTTTCATCCTTAGATCTCCGAAATAAGTGTTCATATTTGATCCAATTCTAGTTAAAATTTCTTCCTCACCTCCTTTGATACCATTCCTCGAGAATCTCAAAAATATAATTTCTGTTATTATTTAAATCAAGAGTTTTTGTAAGAAACTCCATTTTCCTATGATGAGATTTAGAACCCAGATCAATTTTTAAAATGAATTTTTTTTCAAAAATTTAATTAATCTTCTTTGAAAAAATTAGAATTGACGACGATCATTATCGTCATGTTCGGATGATCAATAATAGGTGGTATCTTCTTTCCTCGGGAAGATATATCATTTACCGTTAAGATTTTGAATATGAAAATAATGATATTTCATCACGACTATAATAGTTAGATACTTGGTGGAACGCCATTTTGACCCTTTGGGTCAGATGTAGTTTTTGCTTGAATCTGGCTATTATAATCAGGACGAAATTTTCAATTTATTTATCTAAACCTATTAGGAAATGATATCTTCACATCCTGGGTGATATACCATAAATAATAATATGTTCCATTTCAAAAATGAAATTCCAGAAATTAAATTCTCCCAAAGAAATTAACTTTTCAAACTGTTTTTTTCAAATGCAAACTTCAAACAAACTCCTTATAACTCTCGATCACTATCATGTGAATCAGTTGATGATAACACCAAATCATATATTTAAAGGAATCACACATATTGATATCACATTTTTTAACAATAATAATGACCAGCTATTACTCAATCATATGCTTATATTCATTCACAATACTTATATTAATAATATGTTTAGATAAAAATACTTATTTCTATTTAGAAAAAAAATCATACAAAATTCAATAACTTCTATTTTACCAGGTAAAATTCATATATGTTATAATCAAAATTTTTAGAATAATCAGTAAGATATCATATAAAAAAATTACGTAGTAGAAGTTCAATAAATTCAAGAAAAATATAATAAAATTAGTTCTAGGGAGAATCAAATTGTTGAAATCAAAATATTTGAAGATCGAAGTAGGATCAGAGTCACATACTATAATATGAGCAAGTTTCACGAAAATGCTGAAGCGATCCAGTGGTAAAATTAGCTTTTCTCCTTTTTTTTTTTCTTTTTTCTTTCCTTCTCTTCCTCCTTCTTCTTTGGTAAGGCACAACGTTGAAATTCAAAATTTTCATTTAAAAAAAATTATTTCAGAAATTTGGGTTATCACATACAGTCCCTCCGGCCACCATCGCTGGCTAACTACGATCTATCCGGCCACCATTACCCATTGAGTACAATCCCTCTGGCGACCGTCGTCCACCGATTACGGTCCCTCTAACTAACGTCGTCTGCCAACTATGATCCCCCCGACAATCATCGCCCATTAACTATGATCACCCCAATCACTGTCACCTGTGAAATATGGTCCACCGACCACCATCGCCCTCCAACTGTGGTCCCTTCGACCTCCGTTGCACACCAATTATGGTCCCTCTGACCACTGTTGTCCAACTATAATTCTTTCGACCTATTTCGCTTTTCGACTACAGTCCCTCTAGCCATCGTCACCTGACTACGATCATATTAACCAATTGAAAGGGTCAAAACTCTCCTGCGAATAATTCTTATGCCATTATATTATTCCAACTTCGACTATGTATTGTGCTTTATATAATGTATATATGTTACATTGAGCCAACACCTTCCTTAGAGGAAGGACAACACTTGTAATCAATCATAAACACTAGTGGATTCTTTTCAACTGGGCGATGCTTCGTAGTTTTTCCCCCTTTTCAGGTGTTTCCACGTAAAAACTCTTATGTCTCTTCTGAATACTGCACCACTCTCTATTATCTGTTTGTATGCTAAATCTTTGTTTAAAGCTAAGATGTTAAGCTTTTTATATCTTTACCTCTGTGAATATTACAACCAGCAATAATTATAAAGTTCAATCTTATATGAGATTATTTTAAATGAATGTATTATGTTCTTTCCCCTTAGTCAATTAGCAACCTTTAAAACTTAAGTCTCAAATTTTAATACTAACAATGTGAGATTTGTCACTTGTATACGCTTTAATGATATATTTATGACACTAATTTAGCTCTCATAAAAAAATATTATTTGTAATTTTAAATAAGAGAAATTAAACATAAAACTTTTTATATGATTTGGCTTCATTAGAGTTTCATAGAACAATGGTGCACTATCTATGTTATAAAGTTTGCAACTATTAGCATTTTAATGAAATAAAACCTGAAATAAAATAGTTTATTACTTGTTAAAGGTTGGATATCTAAAGCAAAAGTAAAGTGCAGTTCCTAAAGCTTATTCTGTACACCTATAAATGGATATGAGTAAAAGCAAGAAGAGTAAAGCTCAACTGTAGCTCATATTTCTTGTCTTAAGTTTATTACAGTCTATTATGCTTCATGTAGAAGATGAAGGGTATCCTCGTCATTAGCTAGCTTTACACTTTACATATGTAAGGCTTTGATGAAAAAGGTTTGTTTGAGATGGACGGTTGGATCCTCTTGCTCGGGTGTTGGCTGCTCCACTTGTGGCTTACTGTCAGATGTGGTTATTACCCCCTCAAAAGCTGATGGTGAATGTTGAACGGTCAGCTTGAGGCGGAGATGTTGAAACCTAGCTACTGAAAGAGGCTTGGTAAGGATATCTGCTAATTGATCATGAGAGGTAATTGGTAAGACTCTAATGTTGTTGGAATCAATATGATCACTAATGAAGTGGTGATCTATCTTGATGTGTTTCGTTCTAGCATGAAACACAGGGTTATTAGCTAGAGCAATGGCTGAGATGTTCTCACAATAGATGTTAATTGGAGCTGCCATGTGGATGTTGAAATCTTGAAGATGTTTACAGATCCAAATGACATCAGCTGTAGCAGCAACGAGGGCCATGTATTCAGCCTCGGTAGAGGACCTGGCAGCCGTCTATTACTTCTTGACTTGCCAAGCTATCAAAGTATTGCCGAAGTTGAAACATATACCTGTTGTAGACTTGTGGGTGAGTGGATCTTTGGCTCAATCAGCAGCATAGTAAGTTGTAAGGGAGAATGGACTCAGTGTGATGTTTAGACCATAAGTGGATGTTCCCTGAATATATCTGAGGAGGTCTTTCAGCTAGAAGGAATTTTCTTGCGTAGGTTGCTGCATATGTTGGCTGAGCTGATTGACGAAAAATATGATATCAGGTCTAGTTAAGGTGAGGTATTGAAGAGAGTCGATGATGTGCCTGTAGAGAGATGGGTCGTAAGTAGTGAAGGCTGTATTGGGTTTGGTGGAGGATTTGAATGTAATGGGTGTGGCCAATGGCTTATAGTGAAGCATGCCAATTTTTGTGAGAATGGATTCAGCATAGACGGATTGAGAAATAAATAGATGAGTTGGATGATTAGATATTTTAATGCCAAGAAAGTTTGAATGGGGACCTAGATGTTTTAACTGAAAGTTGGAGCTAAGTTTGTGGAGTAGAGGAGGAATAGAGAGGGAGTATTGCTAGTCAATAGAATAGCATTGACATAGATAAGCAGATAAATTTCCAAGTTGTGTTTTGTATGTATGAGAAGAGAAGGGTCGGCTTTGCTTGGATAGAAGTTAAGAGTAGCTAGGTAGGTGGAGAACATAATGAACCATTGGCAAGACGATTGTTTGAGTCCATAAATAGATTTTCAGAGTTTGCATACATGATTGGGGATTTGGGTATCAATGAAGCCCTTAGGTTTATGCATATATACTATTTCAGTTAGGGAGCCGTGGAGGAAGGCGTTTGCAACATCTAGTTGGTGAACGGGCCAGTGATTGGTAAGAGCAATTGTTAGGAGAATGCGGATAGTAGGTAATTTGGCGACCAGGTTAAAGGTCTCAAGAAAGTTGATACCATTTTCTTGTCATGGCCTTAAGCCACCAAACAGGCTTTATGGCTGGATACCTCACCATTAGCATAAAATTTGGTTCAGTATGTCCAGCGGCATCCAAGTATATTGTGATTGGGAGGAGGTGAAACTAGTTGCCATGTACCTTATTTGTGGAGGGCATGGAATTCCTCAGCATTGGTTGATCACCAGTAGGGGTGCAACCGAGTCAAGCCGACTCAAACTCGACTCGGAAACCGTCTCGATGAGTCTATCTTATCAAGTTCGCAAGTTGAGCTCAAACATAGTTTTGAGCTCCAAGGCTCATCGAGCTCGAACAGGCGTCGGACTTGACTTATCGACTCGACGAGTAGCTTGATGGAGGAGCTAGCAGACGGAAGGCAAAAAATCCAATTTGGGAGAGGCAAATCCAAATAGCGAGTGGGAACATCCAATTTGCGGGCGAAAAATCCAATTTGCGAGCGAGAAATCCAAATCACAAGCGAGAAAATCCAATTTGCAACACTCGGATGGATGCTTACAATGGCTGTTACGCTCAGCGATGGCATCGAAGGCGACGACATTGAAGACAGCAAAAGCGGAAGCAGGACGACGACGTTGGCGAAGGTTTGAGACGGACAACGGAAGTGGAAGCGGGCGAAGGCATCTGCGATGATGACATCTGTGACGTCTGCAACGGACAACGGTGAAGGTCTCACGATGGCGCTGGACGGATGATGACGTCTATGATGGACAATGACACTGGAGAAGTTGATGGATACTAGAGGATACAACTCGATCTCCCGCTCGATGAGCTCGCTTTTTCTCTGTCGAGTCGAGCTCGAGTTCAAGGTCGAGCTCGATCTCAAGCTCAAGCTCGATTATCAATAGCTGAGCTTGACTCGAACACCCCCCGACTCGAGCTCGACTCGACTCGTTTGCACCCCTAATCGCCAGTGAAGATGTTTGACAGCTTCTGAGAAGCTGTGGGATCAAATGCCGTGGAGGTATGGTAGAGCAAATTTAGGATGGTTTTTGGCCGAAGGGAGCCAGTTTGGGATTTGGTTTTCATTGGATAACGAGGAGCTTGTTCGAGAATGGGGAGAGGCATTGGGTTGAGGCATTGGGTTGGTGAAAGTAAGGTAGGGCGCAGCTTCTGATGGAGGTAATGGTTGTGGACTTGGGTTTTGTATTGAGGGAGGTTGGTATGAGGGACAGTTGGATGGGAGAGTGGAGGTTAGTGTGGTATGCGAAGTAGGGATGAGAATCGATGGTAGTTGAGGAATATCATGAATCAGTGTAGTAGGGTAATGGGGCTAAGTGTGGTATGGGAAGTAGGACTCATCAAATTAAACATGCCTGGATAATATGATTTTTCATGTAGTAAGGTTTAGGCATTTGAATCCTTTGTAATTGTTAAAGTAGACCAAGAAGATACAGAGAGGAGCTTTGGTGACAAGCTTGTGGCGTTGATGTGGTGGGGTTAGAGAGTAGCAAGCACAACCGAAAATTCAGAGTGAGGAGTAATCGGGTTGTTGTTGAAACAGAATTTGAAGGGGTGATTTGTGCTTGGTGGTAGTAGAAGGCATACGATTTGTGAGGTAAGTCACAGTAGTGAGGGCTTCGAGCCAGAATTTAAAGGGAAGGGAGGCTGCATGAAGTAGTGTTCTGGTTATTTCGATCAAATGATGGTGATTGCGTTCAACAAGTTTGTTTGCTCCGGTGTATATGGACAACTAAGTTGGTGATGAATGTCATGGGTTCTAAGGGTTCTAAGGAAATTTTGGAAGCTGTTATTTGTATATTCGGTTCCCCCATCTATTTATATGCGTTTTATTTCAAATGGAAGTTGATTCTCCATAAGAGACTTTAGAGTTATGAAGTGATGAAGAACTTAAGATTTGGAATGCATTGGAAATAGCCAAGTGAAGTGTGAATGATCATCCATAAAGATTACATAATAAGAAAAACCTTGCATAGAAGATATGGGTGACGGTCCCCAAACATCAGAGTGAAGTAATTCAAGAGGTTTATAGTTGTGATTTACTAATTTAGTAAAAGATAACTTGTGGCCTTTTGAGACCTTACATGAAGTACATAAATATGTAACGCTAGACTTAGGAATCTGTAAAAATCTATGCTGCTTGGAGAGAGTAGTAAGAGTGTGTTGATGAGGATGTTTGAGTTGATGATGCTAGCGAATTGGATGAGTTGATGGCGAACATGGCTTTGGAAGGAGTCGACTACCATCTAATGGGGTAGAGGCCATTGCGGCAAGGGCCTTGGAGAAGGAGGCAATTGGTCTTGAGATCCTTGAGTTGGAAGCCATCGAGTGTGAATACAACCACGACATTGTTATCAAAAATGAGATTAGAAACTGATAATAAATTGTGGGATAGAGAGGGAACGTGTAAGATAGAATGGAGTTTGAGCTTACGTTCGAGCATGGGCAAGGTACCTTTACCAGCATGCGAAATGGGGAGAGAGCCTCCATTGCCAATGGTGAAGCTATCCGAGCGATTGTATGGTTTAGGAGCAATGACATTGTCAAGATGGGGTGTAAGATGAGATGACGCGCCCGAGTCAAGGTACCATTCAGAGTTCGGTGGAGCTGAGGCAAATAGAGCAGTTGTGGTGGGAGATACGTAATCTGGATTCATGCGATGCCAGCAAGTTGACGCAGGATGGCCGCACTTGCCACATATCTAACATATAATGGGGTTGAAGCTGGATCGTTTGGGAGGTTGGGATGTATTGGAGCGTTGAGACGACTGCTGGTTGCGTCCGCATTCACGATATCCTCTGTCGCGCTGGGTGTATAGAGCCAATTGTGGATCAGTACGTTTGTTATACCAAGCGACTTTAGTTGTCAGGTTGATTTCTTTGCTTATGAGCAATGAGTAGAGATCCTTGAGACTCACAGGATTGAGTGGTGTGCGAATCGACGATTTGAAGGACAGGTATTGGGGAGGTAGACCACTTAGAGTGTACAAAATGATGTCCTCCGAGTCGATAGTCGCTCCAGCAGCGGCTATGTTGTCGCCTAGAGTCTTGATCTCTGTGAGGTACTGAGTCATGGAGAGTTCGGACATGGTGATGTTATGCAGTTGGTTCTTGAGTTGGATCACTCTGGATCTATTGGAGGAATGAAGACGTCGTTTGATAGTACTCCATATAACTTTGCAGGAGTCTAAGTGAAGCACGTAGGGAAGAAGAGCTGGAGCAATGGTCGAGCAGAGAGCTGCTGCCAGTTTTGGCATAATAAAAGCCAGCGAGTATAAGCTGGGTTGGGTTCAGATAGTACGCTGGAGTTGAGATGAAGATGGGTTGGGGGAGAGAGAGATCCGTCAATGTACTGAGCGAACCCATTGGCGCGAAAAAGTTTGAGATCCTGTGATCGCCAGGTTGGGTAGTTGTCGTTGGACAGCTGGTGAGGAACGATGTGCTTGATGTTCGATATCACGAACTTGAGGGAGGAGGCGATTTGTGCTTCGGAGCTGCTGAGGTCTCCTTAGTTTCTTGCTTGAGAGGTAGTAGAGTTGTCCATCTGTACTAGTTGTCGCGAGACTTTAATGACTCTGATACCATAAAGAAAAAGTAAAGTGATGTTCCTAAAGCTTATTTTATACACTTGTAAACTGATGTGAGTAAAAGCAAGAAGAGTAAAGCTCAACTGTAGCTCATATTTCTTGTCTTAAGTTTATTACAGTCTATTGTGCTTTATGTAGAAGATGAAGGGTATCCTAGTCATTTGTTAGCTTTACACTTTACACATGTAAGACTTTGATGAAAGGTTTGTTTGCGATTGACGATTGGTGGCTGCTCCACTTGTGGCTTGCTGTCAGATGCCATTATTAATATCTATCTTACTTATGCAAAAGAAATATATATAAAGTTTTACTCAATAATGAATATATCATACATGTATAAAGATTCCATGCATGAGATTTGGACTCTTCAAAGGCAATTAGTCACTGAGATTCATGATCCCTGCAAGTCGCTCTTCAAACATTTTAATTAATGGGCAATTAATAAATTAGCTAAGTTATTCACTCAACAAGCTCTGCATATGGGCACTTTCTGAATGTTTTAATCAATGGGCAACTACGAAATTAGAGTCTTTATTTAGCACTAATTATGTGAGATTTTAAAGTATTTTATTTCTCAATGTTTTGAAGCTCTTATCGAAATAGTACATGCTCAACTTAGGGTGGTTTGTAGATTTTAAGTCCCACGAATTTTGAAAAAAAAAAAGTTATCTTATAAAAATTTAGGCCAAAATTTAATCTAATATAAGCTATTTCAAAACTTAATCAAACAAAATTTTAATCAATATAATATATTTTTTGATAATCTATTTTATTATTCAAAATTTAATAAATAATAGTTATCTTAAAATTTTATAAAAGTAAATAAAATTTTAATAAATATAAGAATTTGTATGATATTCCTTTTATTTTATAATACAACAAATAGTGGAGATAATTATTCAAAATTTAAGTAAATAAGATTTATCTTAAAATTTAACTAATCAAAATTTTAATCAATTTAATATATTTATGATATTCTTTTTTATTTCATATGACAATAAACGCTAGAGCCAATTATTACAAAAATAAGTATTATTAAAATAATAATAAATTTTTAAAAAATAATAAAAGTATTTATGCATATTAATTTAATTTCAGCATTTATTTTAGAAATAGATGAATAAACAAATAAATTTTAAGAGAACTAAAATATTTATTAATTTGAAATATTTTCTTATAAATCTATACTATCTATACTATTAATATTATTAAATCAAATTAAATTAAATTAAAATTAAATTAAATTAAATTAAAATTAAAACTATTAAAGTGTCCTTCTGAATCTTCCGATACATCATCCTATCCCTACATTTCAAACTGCAGAATAAATCTCCACACTTAATTTTTTATGACTGTTCGTATGATCGCATCACTTCCGCAAAACGAAATGTCGCCGTTCTTAAGCGACGCTCCCGCTATTCTTCCTCTCCTGACCTCTTCTCCCTCGCGTTCTCCTCTCGTTCGCACAACCTAGACAAAACGAAGCCCCTCCGACGTCGGTCCCGACCTCGTCACAAACCTCCTGCCCTAGCTGAAGCCCGGCCTCTTCCCTCGGACCCGACTCGCCTACCATCCGATCGATCCTAGCCAGTCGCACACTCCCTGGCCGGTCCTCTCTCACGCACAGGTAGCTCCGTTTTTACTTCTTGCTTCTTCCTCTATTATTTTTCTTCCTCCTTTCCCTGCCTCATCTTTCTCTCACTTCTTCTTCTTCTTTATTTTCCCATGCTTCCAATTTTTTTCTGATAAAAGTTAATTTCAATTGTAAGGAGTATACAGGATAGGTTATGTGCTTACTGTCTATGCTTCGATGCTTTCTTGATAATTTTTGCGTGGAAGTTCTAATTAGTTGCTGCTGTTATTAGAGAATGGAGGTCAAATAGATGAATATTTTTATTGTAATGTTGTCATATGAATGTCTGATAGATTTTTTATTAGTGATCATGACTTACATTTTTAAGAATCTTATTTTGCAACGATTTAAGGCTTTGCTGTGTAAAAAATCTCCAAAAAATAATCAGAGCTTTTTTTGTTGGAGAAAATTGCTTTATAAAAGATGTGCTTTTGTAGCTACTTTAAGATAGCTTTCTGACTATAATTTCTCAACTTAATTTATAAAAGAAGGCAAATTAAATAAGTCCTAAATTTTTCTCAGAAAAGGATATGGATGCATCAAGAAATACTAGGGCATTCTATTGAATACAGTTGAACTGTCATTCCTTGTTTAACCCATCAATCCAGCATCCCTCGTCCCTCGCCTAACCCATCGGTCTCAAAATCCCTCTTTCCGACCCCATCAATCAAGTTAAACTTATTAGCTCAAACAATTTATCATTTTCTTATTTATTATAATAAATAATATAATAACTAATTAATTAATGTACGACTTATTATAATTTATTAATTCCATATAATAAAAAAATTTAGTCATATAATAAATAATTCATTTATATATACTTAAAAAGTAAATCGTCGTTATATTATTGTGTTAACTTAATTTATAAAAGAAGACAAATTAAATAAGCCCTAAATCTTTCTCATAAAAGGATATGGATGCATCAAAAAATATTAGGGTATTCTATTGAATACAGTTGAACTGTCATTCCTTGTTTAACCCATCAATCCAGCATCCCCCGTCCCTCGCCTCAAACACGGATTTCGCCTCGCTCGCCCAACCCATCAGTCTGTCAAAATCCCTCTTTCTGACCCCATCAATCGAGTTAAACGTATTAACTCAAACAATTTATCATTTTCTTATTCATTATAATAAGTAATATAATAATTAATAAATAAATGTACGATTTGTTATAATTTATTAACTTCATATAAAAAAAATTTAGTCATATAATAAATAATTCATTTATATATACTTAAAAAGTAAATCGTCGTTATTTTATTGTATTATTTCTATTACTGCTTTGATATTTCTCTTTTACATTTTGGCTAAAGAAAATAATAAATTGACTGATTAGCTATGGTTATTTCTTGCTGCAATACTATAGGAGAGTTTCCCTCCTTACTCAAAGACATAAGAATGAAGAAAATGAATAACATTAAATCGAATATATTCCGATAGGTACAATGAGTCTACATTAAATCGAATGTTTTTAATGTTAAAATTACAACTTTTTACATTCAATCCTATCTTACTCCTGAATTTGACATTAGATCTGTTTTAAATTCATGATGTTCCGTTTAAATTTCAATCTCTGTTGTTTGTAGAGAACAAAATATTCACATAAATTACTACTTTTAGGTACTCATAACACATTTGATAGTTGTTCTCACTTCCTTAAGAGAACCAGGCTATGAATTGAAACTATATTAGCTTAATTTTCTTCACTTTGTTCTTCATTTTTTCCTTTATTGGCTACTTTAATAGTAATTCTCATCATCAAGATTTTGATGAAGAGGTTTGTAATTATTCATATTATATTTAAAAAACCTTTCCTTCAACAAAATTGCAACAAAATTGCATTGCGCATATTTCTTCTTATTAGGGAATAATGAGCATTCTGATTGCAATGTATTGCATTCTTTGATTGATGTAGTTCTTGTTTTCTTGTTATATGCTTCAGTGGGAGCCAATCCTGTGGCTTGTGTAATTCACATCCAGTTTTCCTTGAGGTATGTTTCTCATTTATTTACTCTTGATACTATCATTATATCTTGCTTAAGACATGGCTCACTAAGAAATTAAAATTGTTTTCTTCTTCTTACTTGTAATACCAAATAATATGGCATTGTATTGTTCAATGTAATCATTAGCATATTCATTCAATTGTTTAGATCTTGATAACTTGGGCTACAAGGCTATTGATTTAAGTGTATTAAAAGGGATGCTATGAAAGTTTTTTTTTTTGGGTTCGATGTTCAGATTTAAATATTTTAGTGCTTCATGAACAAATTTCTTCCATATAATAAATATTATTATTGTCCATTGTATCTTTGCCTCTTTCAACATTCTGTAATTTTCCTTAATTCTGTAATTTTGTCCACATTCTACAAATACTCAAAAAAATTGTAGATTTGAATTATTATATTGAAATGAAGTACATTATCAATGTCTGCTGAGTTGTGAATCACCTTTTATATCATATATGAATTTTTCATTATTGTTAAATAATTCAAATCTACAAGTAATATTATATATATTTTTAAAACCGTCAATGCCGGTCCCAAGCCCGGATGAAAAAGGTTGAGATTTTTTTTTTTACAATTAATGCTTTTTTTTATGTGTCAATAAATTATAACAGTAGATTTCTTCTCCCTCAATATGTTAATGATTGCAATAATAGTGATCTCTTAGCTTGAAGAAGTTTCTTTTGTGATAAATTTTAATGATTATATTCCAATTCTTTGTTCACCTCTTTCTCATTAGTCTTCAAGTGCTTTCCATATTATTTTTGTTTTTCCTTCTTTGAATTACTTGGGTGGATTCTTTTCAGTTATTTTCAGTACTGTTTTTATACATTCAACTTGTTATTATTTTTTATGATGGATCCAAATTATATATATATATAATCTGTCGACCAAGTTACTTGTTTGACTGCTCAAATAACATATGTTTCTCATCCAATTTTTTTATTCATATCCTCTTACTTGCTTCGTTGTTGTTGCAGGTGTTAGATAAGGTGATATTTTTTTTGAGTTATTTTGCTAATCTTTTGTAGTTATTCCTCCCTACAATCTAGGCAAGTTTAGTCATTTGGAAGTTGATATTAGACCTATGATTTAGACATCTTCATATTGTGAATTTAAATTTTGTTTCCTTACAGATAAATTCTGGCCAATGGGATATCATTGAATCGCATGACAGTAGAACGGTAAGTATTGATTTGAAAATGTCAATGACGTTGTATCTTTAAAGTTTCGGTTATGGGATAAGTTTGATTGTCATTTGCTTGTTGTATTTAGAAATGTAAGTATTAAATAAATTTGATGGGTTTGTTTATGATGCCCTATGTACTTATTTGCCTGTTTCTTAGGCCCACAAATGTTGGTATGCGGGGCAGGAAGCACTACAATAGGCTTATTTTAACTCACATGTTGTGATGGATAAATAATTGAATCTATTGAGAATATCTTATATGAACCAGTTTTTATTCGTAAAATCTCAGGCACCATTATTCAGTATTTAATCCTTGTATATGACTTCTGCCCAGATTCTAATTCAAGGTATTCCCAGCACGTAGTTCGAAAAGACATAGCTCTTTCTATCTGGTTGTAATTTTGATCCAAAATCCTTCAGATTCATTTCTAGGTAAGGTCTTATAACTTTTAACTGTGTAATTTTCATAATTCCCCACTTCATACTGTAAAATATAAATTTAATCCAAATCAACCAGGAATGCTATTCAAAATACTGTTAAAGCTGTAGCTGTCCGGGTGGCAACTGGTCTTGAAGCATTGAATTTCCAAATCAGTAAAAACAAAAGCTTACGCTTCAATGTTCTTGTTACTGCAAGAGTTTTAAAGTAGGATTAAAATTTTCCTCTCTGTTTCCTCGAAGTAAACTGTTTGGACCTTGTTTTTTAATTATCTGATTAATTTACACTTCGCACTGCTTTTTGCTATTTGTAGATAACTTTATTTTCTACAAACTGCTCCTTATAATGTACTTCATTGTATGGTTTATATTGTAATAACATTTTACTGCACTTTTAATGTTAAATTAAATTTCCAAAAACTGTTTGTGCTTACAATTTAGAGATGGCACCCTTTTTTAATTTGATTATTATGATTTTGTTGTAAACTCATTGTTGGGTTCACAATAAATAATAGATTCTAGAATGTCGACTATTTAGAAATTGAGTAGGGGATAGAAAGAGAACGTAAACTTAACTGAAGGGAGGCTTGCAACATTTCATTTCATCATATCTAATTCCTCCAAAAATATATACTATTTATAGAAACACGTGACTTAAGGACTCATAAACTATCTATTAACTCCTAATACTCATCATTTGCCTATAACAATTACTTACGGAGATCTGTTAATATAATCCCAATTTCATTAAATTTATCGAACCTAACTGATTTATTTTGCAAAAATTATACAACGATCGAATTTCTTCGTGTTGACTGGTTGACGGGTTAATGGAACATAGTCGTGCTCTTTGAGATTTGGGTAGTCGTATAAATAAAGGTAATGAAGAGAGAGTTTTATAAATATATAAACTTTGGGTGTTAATTCTGTAATTGTACATGTGAACGAGATCCAACTTTTGTAACTGAGCTTTGTTGATTTTGCTTCATGTCATTGGAGCAGTGGTTTCAGTTTTAACTGCCATAAGAGAACTTTCTAGCTTTATGGAATACATTTCTAAATATTAAAATTGCGAGGTTAGATTGGCTTGGACCTTGTGAAATTCGAATTTGATATAGTTTTTTTATGCTGAAATTTATTTAATCATTTCTTTTATTTTCATAGTAAAAGAAAGCAGGTCAGTTAACAGGTTAAACTAAGCTGCTCACGTTAGCTACAGAAATCTGAGCTTTCTAAGTGTTCTTGTGTTTAGCTGATTGTAAAATTAATCTTGATACATCATCAAAAAATTATCTTGATCGGGCAGGAATCTAGAGGTAAAATCAAGTTGGAAACTTTCAGAAATAAAATTGGGACCATCTGAACTCCAATTTTAGCAAGCTTATAGTCAAACTGAACGCCTCAAAAATGCGAACCCAGCGACACCAAATTTGACTCAATCAGAGCCCAAATGGGTCCAAATCAAGGGCCCGAAGCACCGTTTTAAGTTTCAAACCACAATTTGGATTACCAAACGGTTTCCAAACACGACTTGCTTATAGTCGAATCAGTGGCTCGACGAGATGAATCCAACGAGCCCAAGATCACTGAATTCCGGCATCACTAGGACCTTCAAATGTCCATCAAACGGTCCACGATCAAGGGATTCAACATCAGCCATCCACACAAACCACTCACCATTTACCATTGATCTTCCACCTATTTACGGGCCATGCCACTCCAGGAAATCTATAAATTGACCCATCCTTTCTCATGAAAGGGGGCACCTAATCCTAAGGAGAAAAGAGATAGATTGGAGATCACTCTTACCTCCTTGCTCCTCCTCGACCACCGTGGGAGTTCCGCCGGACCACCACCTGACGTCCTCAGCTCCGCCGAACCACCGCCTGACGCCCTGAGCTCCGCCGAACCACCACCTGACGTCCTCAGCTCCGCCGGACCAACGCCTAACGCCCTGAGCTCCACCGGACCACCACCTGACGTCCTCAGCTCCTCTAGACAACTACCTAAGGCCCAGACTCCTGCCGAACTACCACCTGAGGCCCACACTCCTGCCGAACCACCACCTGAGTCCCGCACTCCTGTCAGACCACCACCTGAGTCCCAAACTACTACCAGACCACCACCTGAGGCCCGCACTCCTGCCGAACCACCACCTGAGGCCCGCACTCCTGCCGAACCACCACCTGAGGCCCGCACTCCTGCCGAACCACCACCTGAGGCCCGCACTCCTGCCAGACCACCACCTGAGTCCCGCACTCCTGTCGGACCACCACCTGAGTCCCGCACTACTGCCGGACCACCACTTGAGGCCCGCACTCCTGCCGAACCACCATCTGAGGCCCGCACTCCTGCCGGACCACCACCTGAGGCCCGCACTCCTGTCAGACCACCGCCTGAGGCCCGCACTCCTGTCGGACCACCACCTGAGGCCTGCACTCCTTCCGGACCACCACCTGAGGCTCGCACTCCTGCCGGACCACCACATGAGTCCCACACTCCTGCCGGACCACCACCTGAGTCCCGCACTCTTTCCGGACCACCACCTGAGTCCCGCACTCCTGCCGGACCACCACTTGAGGTCCGCACTTTTGCCGGACCACCACCTGAGTCCCGCACTCTTGCCGGACCACCACCTGAGGCCCGCACTCCTGCCAAACCACCACCTGAGGCCCGCACTTCTGCCAGACCACCACCTAAGGCTTAAACTTCTACCGAACCTATACCCAGTCATACTACGGTCCTTCCGACCTCCCTCGCCAGACAACAGTCTTTCTGACCTAGGTCTTCTGCCGATTACGACCCTTTCAACCTGCATTGCTAGACAACAGTCTTTTTTACCTAGGACTTCTACCAACTACGGTCCTTCTGACCTCCCACGCTAGGCAACAATCTTTCTGACCCTTGTCTCCTGTCGACTACGGTCCTTCTGACCTCCATCGCCTACTATGGCCTTTCCAACCCCTGACTTATCGACTATAGTCTTGCCAACCAAACAAATATGTCTATGTTGATTATTGTAACTCCCACCATGTAATGCGCTCTATATGATGTATATTTGTGACATCAAGCCAAGGCCTACTCCAAGGAAGGGCGTTATTTGTAATCGACTGCAATTACTAGTGGATTCATTCAAATTGGGCCAGGCCCTGTGGTTTTTCCCCCTCTTCAGGGGTTTCCACGTAAAAACTCTGGTGTCTCATATGAATGCAACACCCTCTCTCTTATCTGACTGCGTGATGGATCTTCGTACAACACTAAGACGTTAAACTATATATTTCTCTACCGCCGCGAATATTCCAAGACGCAACAAATCTCAATATAAAATTTCCTTTCAATAGTATACTTTAAATATATACTTTGTGTGGAGATAATCTTTAGAAGTATTTTATAAATAAATCTACGGCAAGACAGGGAATAGTTATGTGGTTTTATTTTTGTTTCTTATTTTATTTTTAGTTTACTTATGTGATATATTTGAGTTGTTGTGTTTTTATTTTTCTCTCATATATAACACAAGTAGCATTATGTTTCTTATCATAAATTAATATTATATCTGAACACAATTAATTTGATCAAGATCTGAACACAATTAATTTGATCAATGCTCGAACATCGTTCAAATAACTTGTAACAACATTAGTCAAGATTTGATTTGTAAAGAGTAGCATACTCTATGACATATCAAAATCTGATGTGAAAAATACCAACATAATAGTTCATATGCAATTAGAAAGTTGAGTTTATTTTTTTTTTTCTAATTTTTATACACTACATAAATATGTCGATTTACATGCAAACATACGAACTGCTTATAGGTTTTCTTTGAATATGTGATGTTAACTTGAGAAATTTGTGTTTTTATCTATATTTAAGAAACATGATTGTGTTGATGACTGACTAAACTTGGCTTTAAGAAAAAGTTAGTTGAAAAGTAAGCTTTATTTTTGTGAAAAGATGTATATGGAAGTGTAATATAACTCTATACTATGTATTGGGTAATTTAATTACAAAATATGCTTATCATGCTTTAGTTGGTTAGATTATACTAAGTTAACATTCTTGGATGAGAAAACAATCAGTTTTTCATATATTATGATCAAAAGACTTTTTCTGAATTGTGAACGTAGGACGGGATTTTCAATTAATTTTCTATCACACTTATTTTCTTTTCAACTACTGAGAGTTTCTTGCTGTCAATCTTATTCTTAATTACTAGATTAAAAAAAATGTTTTTGGATAACTTTTAAATTATGATTTTATTTTGAGTTATTGGAGCTCAGGAGATCTTGCATGTCTTATAAATAAATTTACTTTGGAATTATTTTTGGCATATTATGTGATTAAATTTTTTATGCTTGCATTATGATATTACAGCCCATATATATGGCTGTACAAATTATATTAATAGTTTGTTTGAGATCTAAGGATTAAATCTTAAGAAGGGAAAAATCTCAGAAATGTATATATTAATTAAAACTATAATTGCTTAATCAAAGCAACAACAATTCCCTAAAATCATTACAAATTTTTTTATATTTATTCTTATGCCATTATTACTGTTACACATCTACTTAATGAAAATTTGTAAGCCTGATATCTTCCCTCCGACCCAGCTCGACCTCACAGCCGACCATCGGCCATTTCGCACGCACAGATAACTTCTTTAATACCATTTCTTTTTCTTCTTACCGTCCTCTCTCACTCTTCGTGCCACCGTCCTTCAATCCTACCACATTTTCTCTTCTTGCTTCTTCTTTCTCTAATCTTTTTCTTCCTCCTTTTTTCCCTTCTTCATCTTCCCCTCCACTCCTTCATATTCTTCTTATTATTTATTTCCCTGTCCTTTCTTTTCCCATGCTTACAATTTTTTTCTGATAAACTTTATTTTATTTAAATCTTTACGACTCTTATTTTGCAATGATTAAGAGCTTTGCAATGTAAAAAAATGGTTGAATTTGAATTTGTGTCCGCATGCTAAGCATATCATTTGTTGAAAATCAAACACCATTAGTCTAATGTTTTGTTGCATCAATCCTAACCAGCATAAGAATGGAAACGGGAAGAAGTTGTTATGAATTTTATCTTCCTGAAATTTTAAAGATTGATTAGAAAGACTTAGAATATCCATTTAAGAAATATAGCATGCACAAAAATATACATGTATGCATAACTTAATACAGACTATACCTAAATATATATAATTTAATATAAACTATAAAACATTCAAATTTTATGAAATTCCTCTATATGATACTTTTATTCATATCTTAAAATGACTGATGAAACAATTCTTCTGCATGCACCTCGGATGGCCAGGGCTTAATTGATGTGGGCTCCAAAAATTCGGCCCCGGCCTCCGCCCGCTTTTTGTTTGTTCGGGGGGAGTTTTAACGAACTAAGTTCCGGGGTAATTTTTGGAAGGCAGATGAGTATTGTAGATTAGACACTACCCAGATATTTCGCCCTCATTTTGCGAGGACTTTATGATATGAGTTCTGGTTTCCTATAGGCGCAAGCCCCTATAGTTAATTACCCCTCCCGGTAACGAGAGAGAACTTTCGATTAAGGCTAGTCGTCAATCAGATACATAAAGATACGTGAGTCTGGCATATAGTAGCAGCATGGGTTTAGAATTTGAAAGTTTGGAAGATTTGATATTTAAAAGTGATAAGTTTTCACCATCTAGCACTCAAAGCAGATGGTGGGGGAATGGATGATAGACCCGATCAAGATCCCATGGTTCCGTCGTCCCGGGCCATCGTGGTCCCTGGTCTACTTAGTCAGAGGAGGTAGTCGACCCAACCTGACAGAAGGATCCTTGTCGGCAGCCATGGGTTGCTTCGTCCAAGGGGACCTTGTAGACCTGGGGGGAGTATTTTCCTAAGGGGACAAATTTGAATCCACCTTAGCTAACAGAGGGCTTTGTGCCCTATCAATCATATCCTATTGATTCATATCTCAAGGATTTGATGCCATTGGGGAGCATACGGGCTCTGGCCATAACCATAATATAATGGTACCATTTGGCGGTGACCACCTGGTTCAGAGGGCCCCGAGTCATAACCGTTTATCCTGCAGTGCCATTTGGCGGCGAAACTGCCGGTTAGAGGACTCGTACCACGTCCTTGCTGGCAGGAGATTGTTTGAGAATGGATCCTAGTGATATTTTCGACTAGGCACTAGCTCTATGTGAGCTGAAGTAAATTTTGATTTGTCCACCTCGGTAAACTGTTACGGAGAATGGATGGATTTTGCTTTAAGCGATTTGATAGTTGGATTTCAATTTTAAATATTTTGGATTTTTTTTGGAATTTTTTGGAGATTTTGGATTTTGTGGAGTTTTGGAGTTTTGAGTGTTTGGGTTTTTGGGTATTTGGATGGCACTTGAAAATGTTTGTGAACCCCTCCGGTTGAGATTAACGTTCAACACGCCCATCATCGGGGTGGGGTCATTCATATTTTTGTATTTTGAACATTGTCGACTCTATCTAGTAATTGACAGAGGATCGGGTTTCGTAGGCTTTGTGCCCTTTGTAACTGAATTCACTTGATTATAGGCCTTGAAGGCCTAATATGAACATATAAAATAAATATCTCGGTCGATCTCGCGACTGTATATTTATTTAATGGTTCGAGTCGTGTCAACTCCTATCTACCTGAATAGAAGGATCGGGTTCGAACTTGAAGTCACTTATTGACCCGCGCAGCATCCCTAGACGTCACGTGTGTACCAATAACACGCTCACCGGGGCCTATGCGGGTGTACGGTTACACATGCATTTTGGTGTACCTATGTGCATACATATTCTAGTGTACATGCGGGGAATTTTAAAATATTTGAAGGGTCTTCGACAACGGCTCGTAGGAACTCATATTTGATGTGTTCACTTTGAACTTTACTTGTGGACAGTAGTTTAAGTGTACAACAGGTCTCCCACAGCGGCTCGTGGGAGCTAGTATATACTATACATCTTTCACTTTTGAGTTCTATGCAATCATTATTGTAAGCTCGGGGGACCACTCATTCATCAGGAGCTCGTAAGCCTTGATAATCTTATTCAACTTGGCATTCACAGCTTGATTGAATTGGAATTCACTTTCTTCATTTCTGAAGACGATTTGACCCAATTTTCTCTCCCCAGAACTCGTATGAACATCAGTGGCTGCTACCTTAAGCTGACAACTATAGTGATGGAAGATACATCGAATTCTTCAGGAGATCCTTACGAGATATCTTCTCCAAGATAATTATTATAGCCTTCGAGATGATTGGAATGGCAAGTATATTTTCCATATTACGTCGTCGCTCCCACTATGTGTCAGATCTTTCTGGTTGCAACTGCCATTTGATTTCAAAGTCATCCTGCTCATTGTAATTTTGCAATTGCTTCAAGTCATCCAAAGCGTTGAATTTCATTGTCATTTGTGAGTGAATTATGCTTGTAAGAATTTGGGGTACTTGTTTGATTGTGTAGATCATACTCATCTTGCTCTCTATCTATCTGTTTATTACAAATCTCTCCTTCGCAAATGAGTTGATATATTTGTGCGAGCACTACATTTGAATTCCCAATCATATGCAAGTGGCTGCATTTTCTCTTGCACATACTGTTCTTCTTGTGTAAATGAACATTTGAGTTGATATGATAATCTTTTAATGCCGGTCAGAAAGCTTCAAGTTGTTGATTGCAAGTATATCGTTGCATCCTACATGATATCCTCACAAAATGAAGGATAATGTCAACCTCTTGATACTAATTAGTAATTTGTCTTCTTCTTGACATGGTTCTCATGAATCAACTATAGATTTTTGCGTTATGGCTTGTGGGTGGGTTGCCATATCCTTCGTCATCTTCTTGTTGTTCTTGCCAATCTTTTGTCCTCCTAGGCGACTTGCAACAAGTGTGATGAGCTTGTGTTATTAGTCTTCATTTGCAATCATAGCTTGTGAGCGAATGATGCTAAGGATCACAAGTCCTTTATCGTATTCGGCAATAACTTGTAGCTTGCAAAGAATTTATTCATGGATGATAATTTCACAACATATTTTGTGTCAATTATTCGGTACTGTGTTCAACACAAGTTTCCATCCACCATGTGTTTCTCACATCTCATTTATGAATGTGATACCCATCCAATTATCTTCAACCACTTAAAAGTATGATTGAGGTATATCACTCGTACTCATGACATACCCTATTTTTAGTCGATTGTTACTTAGGGATGAGTTACACTTAATGTCATAAGTCAATCATTATGATCCAAAGGCCTCATGGCTTTGTGGTTGAGCCACCTCTCCCATATTTTTGTCTCTTGCAAATAAGGTATATTTGCGAATCCTTTGTCTTGAAAGATGATTCAATGTGTATGATTAGTTTAATTTCTTCATGCATTCGCGTCCCAATTGAGATGATCGTTACAAGTCATCATTCGTAGGCGAATTGTTAAATAAATAAAGAGTCTTCAACAATGGCTCGTAAGGAGATTCACAAGCCTACTATAATCATTTGCAAGCACACTGCCATATGCACTAGTCTCTTTTGTTTGTAGGAGGGCAGCAAATTAGTTTGAGTGGTTGATGCATGCATCATAACTCATCATCGCCACTTTGTATGACTTGCTTGCAAATAAGTGGCATTGGGTTCTTTGTTTGACATGTGCAATAACATGTTTGTCTTTGGCTTGAACTACCGTTGACCATGATTCGGAGACACTAGTTGTATGCAAATTGCATCGACTTTAAGTCTTCCAGGTATATCTTGATTAATGATTCATTGCTTGTTGATTTCTCTTTACAAGCAAATTGTGTTGTCCATTGAGAGTCTCATATTATGCTATGAGATTTGATTATGTTGTTCAAATGAAGTTTTATTATTGCTCCTCCATTTTAGTTGTGTTCGACTTCGAGTTATTCACTACATTCCCATCTAATTCTTGCTTGCATGTTGATCGCTTGCAAGCTCATCTCGAAGCTTTAGTTATTATAAGCATCATGTCCTTTCATCGATGTTGATTTGAATGCTTTGGGGATTACTTTGTCATGAGTCCTTGTCTCAAAATAGATTCCACTTGCAACTCCTTTGCTTGCATGTTGATTATGCTTGGATACCTTCCCCCACGAGTCCCCTGTTATATGTTGAGATTCATTCCAAAATTCTCCACAAGTTTAATTACGCTTTGCTTTTAAATTGAAATGATACCTCCTTAACCTTGCTTAGTATCATGGTTCAAATCAATCTCTTTATTGATTATTCATTTAATTAAATTCTGATTCAGGTTAAGTGCAATGTCACTTGAATTCAAGTTCTTAGTCAAGTCCACTTCATTGTTCAAATTGAGTTTAATTCAATTTCAATTCAAGTTTGATCCTATGTTTAAATCTTGCTCATTATCTTAATTCATTTGATGTTCATTTAAATTTAATACGAGTTCCCTTTGTTCAAAATTTGTTCCTGCTTAAGTGCAAATGTCCAAGTCCTTGTCTTATTTCAGACAAAATTTCGGCAGCCTCCCGGCGTCTCCCCCGTTTAGGGGAAAAAACCAAGAGGTTATCTTCCCCTCGATGCGACGTGCGCGCTTCAGGTAGATGTCCGTAGAAACCACGACAGCAAATTTTTCTTCAATCCCCGCCCGCTACATGAGCGTTTAGGGGTCTCGGGCACTTGTTGCAAAGAAACACAGATTTTCCCACGAATGGGTACTTATTTTTGTCCCCCTCACGCTACATGAGCGGTCCGGAGATTACCCACCTCGTCGCAAACGCCGCACCGGTTTTCCTCCCTACTACGCTACGTGAGCGCGTAAGGGGTTTACCGGCTCGTCGCTAGCATCGAGGATAGGATTTTATTTTTGGATTACCCGCCTCGTCGTAGGCATCGCGCCGGGTTTCCTCCCTACTACGCTACGTGAGCGCGTAGGGGGTCTACCGGCTCGCCGCAAACAACGAGAAGAGAATCTAAGTGAAATGGGCAAAAAGGATCCCTCTCTCCCGCGTTTTTTTATTCCTTTTTTTTACATGTATAACAATAATATTGATATATCGTCAAAAAATCATCTTGATCGGGCACGAATCTCGAGGAAAAACTCAAGTTGGAAACTTCAAAAATTATTTTGGAGACCATTTAAACTCCAATTTCAGCAAACTTATAGTCGAACTGAGCGTCTCGGAAATACGAATCCAACGACACCAAATTCGACTCAATCCGAGCCCAAGTGAGTCCAAATCAAGTACCCGAAGCGCTGTTGGAAGCATCAAACAGCTATTTGAGTTACCAAACGGTCTCCGATTTTGGCGAACTTATAGTCGAATCGAGCGGCTCGACGAGACGAATCCAACGAGCCCAAGATCGTAGAATTCTGATATCATTAAGACCTTCAAATGCTTGATAAACGGTTCATGATCAAGGGATTCAATATCGGCCGTTCATCCGGATCACTCCCTATTTGCCCCTGATCCCTCACATATTTACGGGCTATGCCACTCCAGAAAAACTATAAATAGCCCCTCATTTCTCTTAAGAGGGGACCCAAGCCAAGAAGCCAAGAAGAGAAGAAGAAGAGAAGAGAAGTCTAGGAGGGAACAACTCCTCCTCGACCACCACCGGAACACCGCCGGAACTCCGCCGGAACACCACCGGAGCACCACCTGGTGCCCGAGGGACGCCGGAATTCTGCCCGATGCTAGAATTCTACCTGACGCCCGAGTGACGCCGGACTTCTTTCCAAGTGACGCCGGAATTCTGTCTGACGCCCGAGTGACGTCGGAACTCTGCTTGGCCTTGTAATTGATACTCATTGTAATCTGATCGTCCTGAAGTTAAAGGACGAGTCAGCCTCGTGTATTTCAAATAACACTAGTGGAACTTTTTCAACTGGGCGTGGCCCCGTGGTTTTTCCCTTTTTCAGGGCTTTCCACGTAAAAATCCTGGTGTTTCTTTCACTCTTCTGTTTGTGTGCTGGATATACGTATAACGCTGAGACGGAAATATTAAACTCTATCGCCGCGTATATTTGAGTCCGCAACAGTTTGGCGCCGTCTGTGGGAACAAATCCCACTATCCTAAGCACCACTTTGATGGCCAACAGGCGTAGCAATCGCATCTTGGGAGCCTCCCGCTCCAATTCACATCAATCTCGGGATCAGTCTATGAATCATAGACCCCAAGTATCCGCCTCCTTTCATGCTGGGGGGCAAGACGCTATAGGAGAAGGAATTTCAGGACCGTCCATTGAAGACCGCATCAGGAAGATTGAGGAGTCTCAGAACGAGATCCTACAACTCCTGCGAGAGACTCGACAACCGGCACTAGCACCACAGGAACTAGCACCACAGGAGGAGGTTCTTCTCCCTCGAGATCCATCACATGTTGAAGCTGTTCAAATCGAACATCTTCAAGCTGAGATTCCTCTTCCTCCACCCAGGAGGCGTTCGCAGTCACATCAAGATAACGAACTGGCTGATACAGCAAATTCTACCCATCCTCCGCACACAGGTCGGCAATGTCTCCTTCCTCAAGACCTCCCTGAGGAGCTAGCCCAACATCACATTGCTGAGCTCCCTCGCAATACCCTACGCCACGAACTGCGACGATTGGTTCGAGAGGAGTTCCCTACAGGAGGCGTAAGGCAACCTCTTCATCAGTGGGACTTCCAGGAGTCGTCACCCCTGACGGAAGCCATTCTTCAACACCCTATTCCGGTTGGCTTTAAGCTACCGAGCATCGAATCCTATGACGGGACATCTGACCCATATGAGCATATCGATCATTACAGAACTATCATGCATATCCAGCGAGCATCAGACGCACTCCTTTGCCAGGTTTTCCCTGCCACTCTTAAAGGACAAGCTCGAACATGGTTCTATTCACTTTCAGCCGGAACGATCCCCACATTCATCAAATTGGCCAAAGTATTTGTCGAACAGTTCGTAGCCAACCGAAGAATTACTAAGGATTCTTCTCATCTCTCTGGGATCCGTCAGAACGAGGGAGAAATATTAAAAGAATATTTTCAACGGTTTTCCACCGAGGCTCGACAGATTCCGGGAGTGGACCCAGAACTGCTCCGAGGGGTCTTCCTTGGAGGCCTTCGTCCTAGTCCTTTCTATTCGGCCCTCATGCGGGACACGGTTCATTCATATGCTGACCTGATCCATCGTGTAGAAGCTCAGATTTCTGCTGATGAAGCCATTAATGCTCATAGAAAGCAATTTGAGCAAACAACTGGAAAGCGTAAGAACGCCCCTACAATAGAGGAATCATTTTCGCAACGAAAGAAAAATTCATCTCCTAGACCCCCAGTACCACAACGCGAGTTCCGACATGAAAAAGAGTATACGCCTCTCAATGCAACTCGAACCAACATACTCATGGCCATTCGAGATAAAGAAAATATCAAGTGGCCTAATTCTTTGAAGCCGAATGTTGGGAACCAGGAGCAATATTGCTATTTCCACCGTAGTCGTGGACACACTACTGAAGCCTGTAAGCAACTCAAGGATGAGATCGAGAGGTTGATCCGACAAGGATATATTCGACAGTTCATCCAAAACACACCTGCTCGAGATGAAGCTGGTCCAACTGGGGGGCAAAATCAATAACAACAAAGACAACAGTTGAATAATATTCAAATGGTTGGCGAGATTGAATGACCATGCACTTTGTGTAGTTATATTAGTAATACTACTTGTTATGTGTCATCGTGTATCTCTTCTATGATAAGTAGGATGTCACTCTAATGTCCTTAGTATTTCTACCAAGTCAAATGATGTGGTTGTCCCTATATGTATCTCTTCTGTTGTACAAGGGAATTATTGTATTGTCTTACAGTAATATAATGTGTTGCTCGTCCAGTTTTGATATTGTCACTTTCTTTAAAAAGAATGCAACTGACAGTGAAAACCTACTGACAAATATAGTCTTTTTATCTATGATCTGAGAAATACACAGTCTTTATTGCATCTCAATCAGATCGATCCCAGGGGGATTCGATCCGACCTCTTCCATATAGGTTAACATCATCGAGCAGGACTCTAACATGCAACCTCGGATAGGTCTCACATCCTTGGTGGATTCTCTCGACCTCTTCCATACAGGTTAACGTCGTCGAGCAAAGGCTCCGACATACAACCTCAGATAGGTCTCACATCCTTGGTGGATTCTCTCGACCTCTTCCATACAGGTTAATGTCGTCGAGCAAAGGCTCCGACATACAACCTTGGATAGGTCTCACATCCTTGGTGGATTCTCTTGACCTCTTCCATACAGGTTAGCGTCATCGAGCAAGGCTCTGACATACAACCTCGGATAGGTCTCACATCCTTGGTGGATTCTCTCGACCTCTTCCATACAGGTTAGCGTCGTCGAGCAAAGGCTCTGACATACTACCTCAGATAGGTCATATATTCTTGATGGATTCTCTGGACATCTCCTACAGAGATTCTTGGCGGGCAAAAATCTTCGAAAAAGCATGTTACACAATATATTAACTCATGTTTCAAAGATGCAAAAGTGAGTTTTCAACTTCATATAAATATTATTGAAGTCATATTACGAAAGATTGTACATCTAGGTCACCTTTGCAAGAATGTAAAAGTAAAAGATACACTGGTGACATTCATACAAGCTAGTATCATCAAGCAACAAGCAACTTTAACACAGTCAAATATCCTTGGTGGATTTAAGTGACTTCTCCCTTACTGCACGCAAGCATCTCCTACAACTGCTCCTTCACAGAAAGGACATAACTGGATCATCATCAGACCTCCACTCAGTTGACAGTGTTAGTGTATTGCTAGAATGTTGGCATGTCACACTACTTCGGCCCCTTGATTCAGTAATATCTGATGTTGGCACACTTTAGTATGGATGAATATTGCCTTAACACAATGTTACTGGACGCCCGCCATCATCTGCCTGTCGCCAGACCCTCGTCGAATTTCTACCCAACATTGTATTTCTGCCAGTTGCGTGACTTGCCACGGATATCTGCCCGACACCGTACTTCCACTCGACACAGGACTTCTGTCAGTCGCGGGACTTTCGTCGCACTTCTACCCGACGCCGGACTTCTGACCGTTGTCGGACTTCAACCCGACGCTGTACTTCTTCCCGTCGTGGGACTTCTGCCCGTTGACGGATTTTCGTCGGAGTTATACCCGACGCCGTAATTCTTCCCGACGTCGGACTTCTGCCCATTGCCGGATGTTTGTTGGGCTTCTACCCGACACCGAATTTCTACCCGTAATAGGACTTCTTCCCGCCGACGGATTTTCGTCGGAGTTCTACCCGACACCGTACTTCTTCCCGACGCCTGACTTCCGACCATCTTCAGGCTCCCTCCGACTAACATCTCACCTCCACATGAAGGAATGAAAAAGAAAAGAAATTTTTAACTCCTGTACAAGAGGAGGGGCGTTGTCTCAAGTAGGGAAAATCACATACTGAATAACAACGGAATGCCTCAACTGTCAGAAAGTCAGAATGAGAGAAAAAAGAGAGAAAACCGCTAACTTCTGTGCAAAAGGAGGGGCGCCGAGTTAAGTAGGGAAAGTCACCTACTCAAAAACGGCGGAATGCCTCAAAATGCCAGAAACTAGAGGGGAGAAGAGAGGAATACTCTAACTTCTGCGCAAAGGGAGGGGCGCCGAGTCAAGTAGGGAAAGTCACCTACTCAAAAACGGCGGAAAGCCTCAAAATGCCAAAAACCAGAGGGAGAAAGGAAGAAAGGGTGAGTTTCTCCTAGGCCCTGGGGGTCTATTTATATTATTTTTGAGGGGGGGAGGATTCCAAAATTTTATTAAATTTCCTGAATTTTTTCAAATTTTTCGGAATTTTTTGGGATTTTTTCGGAATTTTTTAGGCCCCGCCACTTAAAAAAATAAAAAAAATAATATATATTTTTAAAATTAACCGCGCCCCGCGCGGTTCCGCGCGCGGACGCGCCGGTTGGCGCAGGCGCCGCCGCGGGCGGCGGCGGGCGGCGGCCGGCCGGCCGGCCGGCCGGTTCGGCCGCCTACGCGTTCCCGGGCTCCGATTTCGGGCCCGGACGGTCCAAATTCGACGTTTTTGGGGTCCCCGGACACGTTTTTCGACGTTCCGGACTCAATTTTGACACTTTCGGAGCTCAACGGGGCCTCTATGGTTGGGTTCGAGCAAACATTTATTTTTTGGAATGCAATTTTTTGCGATTCGGCCAATGTAAAATACCGGAACAAGTATTTTCGGACTCGTGGAGCTTCAACGTCTGAAAATAGGGGGGCAACTGATATATCGTCAAAAAATCATCTTGATCGGGCACGAATCTCGAGGAAAAACTCAAGTTGAAAACTTCAAAAATTATTTTGGAGACCATTTAAACTCCGATTTCAATAAACTTATAGTCGAACTGAGCGTCTCGGAAATACGAATCCAACGACACCAAATTCGACTCAATCCGAGCCCAAGTGAGTCCAAATCAAGTACCCGAAGCACTGTTGGAAGCATCAAACAGCTATTTGAGTTACCAAACGGTCTTCGATTTTGGCGAGCTTATAGTCGAATCGAGCGGCTCGACGAGACGAATCCAACGAGCCCAATATCGTAGAATTCTGATATCATTAAGACCTTCAAATGCTTGATAAACGGTTCACGATCAAGGGATTCAATATCGGCCGTTCATCCGGATCACTCCCTATTTGCCCCTGATCCCTCACATATTTACGGGCTATGCCACTCCAGAAAAACTATAAATAGCCCCTCATTTCTCTTAAGAGGGGACCCAAGCCAAGAAGCCAAGAAGAGAAGAAGAAGAGAAGAGATGTCTAGGAGGGAACAGCTCCTCCTCGACCACCACCGGAACACCGCCGGAACTCCGCCGGAACACCACCGGAGCACCACCTGGTGCCCGAGGGACGCCGGAATTCTGCCCGACGCTAGAATTCTACCCGACGCCCGAGTGACGCCGGACTTCTTTCCAAGTGACGCCGGAATTCTGTCTGACGCCCGAGTGACGTCGGAACTCTGCTTGGCCTTGTAATTGATACTCATTGTAATCTGATCGTCCTGAAGTTAAAGGACGAGTCAGCCTCGTGTATTTCAAACAACACTAGTGGAACTTTTTCAACTGGGCGTGGCCCCGTGGTTTTTCCCTTTTTCAGGGCTTTCCACGTAAAAATCCTGGTGTTTCTTTCACTCTTCTATTTGTGTGCTGGATATACGTATAACGCTGAGACGGAAATATTAAACTCTATCGCCGCGTATATTTGAGTCCGCAACAGCAATATAGTAATTAATAATAACAACTAATCAGTAAGAAAGCTAACTATATTAATCTACAGCACATAGCAATTAAATAACACAAAAAAAGAATTTTCTTTGAATTTTGTGAAGGAAGGTAGACTTTGCTGCTATAGGTTATATATATATATATATATATATATATATATATATATATATATATATATATATATACACACACGCTAACATGGCTCCCTCCTTTTTTTGAAATGATGCTAACAATAAAGAGCAAAATATTTATTAAAAAAAAAAGTTGATGTTGTCAGTTGGAATAGTAGCTAATAACAGGTTAAAAAAAAACTCATATATTAAAAAAAAGGCTACATACTTCCAACTTCGCAAACGGATTGTTTTGATTAGCAGACTCTCTTTTTATTTTAAAAAAAACTATCTTAATTAGTTAACTCAAATGAGAAATAATCATCAAAGGTAAATTGTGTAGACGGGTAACTCTTTATGGCTACAGTGAGAGCTTTAACCTCAAGCAACCAATAGCTATGGAGGAGAAGACTTGCCTAACCCCTTTTTATGAAAGCTACAGAAAAAAAAAAGGTAGAGTTGTTGATGCCCGATTCAGTCAATGGGAAGGAAAAGGAGTTTGTCCTGTAGCAAAAGTTTGTCTCGTAGCAAGAAAAAGTATGGGTCTATAGAGAATTTGACAAAGTTCACGTGAAAGTGGAACAGGATTCGGTACTATGGTTCTGGTGACTTTCGGCTATGGTTTGGAAAGTTGTAATGAGGCTCCAAGATAAAAAGGGCTATCGTGAGAGGCAAGCAACCGACCAAGCATGCAGCAGGGATGATTGCAAGTAGCAAACGAACTAGGTGCGGAGGGGTTGCGACGTTCAAAACGGCTTGTTGAGAGCTGTCGGACTGGGATCTTGAGGAAAATCAAACCTTGAGGGCCTGAGGCTCACGTACAAAAGAAGAAGGTTGATTGGAGTGAGGTGGAGTCCGAAGCAGTTAGGAAAATTTAACGGACTGCAGCGGGTAGGAGACGAGATCTGGGTGGAGGTCTTGCTCAGCGGCGTGGCTTTGGTTTGGGGATGTGAAGTAAAGGGAAGCTGAGGTGTGTTAAACGAACAGGACATGGTTAGATTTTGGCGGAGCCCCCTTAAACAATTTTGCTTTTCCAATTTTAAAACCAGGAGACTTCATTCCATACGAGGTTTTGCAACGTCCTAGACTTTCATTCAACGGGATTTAGCAGAGGTTCAGAGCAGGATATCTCAAGAGATACGAGGTAAGTAATTAATGACGATTTGCCGTTTCATTTGACTTGTGAAATTAAAAAAAAAAAAATTAGTCCTGCCATCATAAATAAATAAATAAAATTAAAAAAAGATTTATTTATCATATATATATATATATATATATATATATAATTTTTTATTTCTATATTTTTTATACAAGCATGAGATGGCAATTATTATTAATTTTCCATTTCTAGACTTCTTCCAAGAGATCAGGATGGGGTAACTTATAATTATCAAAATATCTTAGTGTTGCAAGTCTTGCCATTTCATCAGCTAGATGAAGATATTAAAATGTTCAAAAATCGTTAAAGTCTCGAGAGGGATTAATTCTGAACTGCTCAAGTCAATGCCCTGATATTTCTAGTTCAAGAATATATAACTCTTCCTCTTGCAATGGAAAGGCATGGTATTTATTACTCCCATTAAACTTACTTTCGAGCCATTTTACTCTTGCCATGCGCGTTACTGTTGTAGAACCCTTATCGGTCACGGCGCAATTTTAATTCGGATAAATTGATAGTCAACATAGAGTATTGATAGTGTTCTGGACGCGGTGGTGAAGTCCGTTCGTCAATCGGAGATCGTTTGGTCAACGCCGAGGGCTAAATCCCTTAGCATGCACATCATTATCTTTTGTGATTTGTGTTTTGCCTCGCAATTCATGTTGACATTCTCGTACGTCATTTAATTCAATCAAATTAAAAGTTATTCTTAAGTATTTGGGATGTTTCGGACCCAGTGGCGAAGTCCGTTCGTCGATCGGAGATCATTAGGTCGACGACGAGGCTGATTTTCTTGAACTGCGCACTGTCGCATCTGAATCACTCCGGTCGCGCCGCCAATCTGAATGCTTCGAATTGAGTAAACAAAATATAGTTTTTAAAGGTTGAAAGCGTTCTGGACACGGTGGTGAAGTCCGTTCGTCGATCGGAGATCGTTTGGTCGACGACGAGGCCAATTTTTCTTGAAATGCGCGTTATCGTGTTTGCATCATTCTGGTTGCGCCGCCAATCCGAATGCTCCAAATTTAAATAAAAAAAATGTAGTTTTTAAAGGTTAAAAGCATTCCGGACATGATGGCGAAGTCCGTTCGTCAATCGAAAATCGTTTGGTCGACGACGAGGTCAGTTTTCTTTGAAATGCACCCTATCGCATTGCACTTAGGATTATTTTGATTTGTGTGCCACCACCCCGATTGATCCAAATTAATTAAATAAAATGTAGATCTTTGATGTTGACAATGTTCCGGATGCAACCACGCAATCCGTTTTTCAATCGGACGTCATTTGGGCGACGACGAGGCCAATTTTCCTTGAAATGCGTGTCATTTTATCGCATTAGGATTGCTTTGATTTGCGTGCCACCATCCCTATTGATCCAAATTAATTAAATAAAAGTAGATCTTTGATGTTGACGACGTTCCAGATGCAACCACGCAATCCGTTTTGCAATCGGACGTCATTTGGGCGACGACGAGGCCAATTTCCTTGAAATGCGCGTCATCTTATCGCATTAGGATTGCTTTGATTTGCGTGCCACCACCCCGATTGATCCAAATTAATTAAATAGATTGTAGATCTTTGATGTTGACGACGTTCCGGATGCAACGACGCAATCCGTTTTGCAATCGGACGTCATTTGGGCGACGACGAGGCCAATTTTTCTTGAAATGTGCATCCTTGCATTATATTGGGCTCTCCTCGAGTACCATTTTCAATTGTTGATTATTTTTGCATAGCATGGGGATGCTTCTGAGTATATCAACCAAATTTTGCTCATCTTTGCCATAGGTTAGGACTACATCACCTTCACCAAATTGTTGATCTTGTGGGAACATGCAACAAAATCCAAAACAATTTTGTAAATATTTTGGTAGAACTATATAGCTTAGTCTTAAGATGGAATTGATAGGCTTCTGACCCAAGAGATTGCTTTCTAGAACTGTCCTCCAGTGTCTTATGATCAAATTCCTCTGCCATTTCATCTTCGTAAATATTTTGCAAGAGAGTTGTCTTTCCCATTCCACCATCCCCCACTATAGATAGAAGAGAAATGTTTTCTGTATAAATCTATTACATTAGCAATGATTTGAAGCTCCTCATTTGACTGCTCTCTCAACCATTATGTAGCAAAAATTGAAATGCAACCCACATTCGAGCTGAATCATCTTAATCAAATTTAATTTTCTGGGGTAGTTATAGGGGTCAACAATTGACAACCTTGGTGGCTCTTCCTCTTCAGCTTTAATGGTTTGGTTGTTCGCAGGCTGGGATTTTTGACTGTTACCCTTTTACCTCCTTGGATGGCCCCTCCCTAGCAACTAGGTGTCGGTCTGAGTCCTACTGGATTTGGGTTGATTACCCTTCCTTCACATTTCTTTTGACTTGTTATTTTTTTAGTCCCTCTGATTGTAATTCGCTTTATGTGGCCTTTCTGTGGTCTTATGGTGTAACTTCTTCTCTTAATGCATCTTATTTTATTTAAAAATAAATAAAAAAACATGCTTTTTTATTAGAAATTTTTTTCAACCAAATATTAAAGTAATTATTTCAAAACCACACATACAAATTGTATAAAAAATTTAATTCATCATCGAAGAAAACTTTTTGCTCTGACAAATCCTTCTTGCATATAAAAACATGTAATGTATCTTCTGCTATGAAATTGAAAGATTAATCTTATTCAACCTTGCTCGGAGACGAAATCTGCCCATTGAATGACCTACGACTATCTATACACAAACAAAGACGACGGCTATCTGTCTATTACTCAATCATTAACTCTTTAAAATCAATAATATGCTCAAAATTTTAATCATTTTTAAAAGCCATTAAACTACTCTTTGTTTGATGTTGTTGCATATTAATATGATCAAATTTTTTAGTTATTTAAAAAACTGCAATCATTTTGAGAGGATGAGCTTTTATGTTATTACATGAATTGACAAATGAATCCTATCTATATGTTTAATGAATTGACAAACCTGATAACTACTAAACAATCTTTATTCTTTTTAATTGTGTATGCACTTATACTGTAATAAAAGGAAAAACAAAACTTTTCTATCCACTCTTTTGACCAAACTTAAGAAAATTTAAATAATTTGTAAATCTCTCTCTCTCTCTCTATATATAAAATATTTTGCCCTCGTTTCTTTTAAATAAGTTTTTATGGCAGAAAAATTACTCTTTGCGGTTTACTTGTTTCACCAGGCTTGCTTTTGTGGGATGCCTCAAAACTATAGATGTCCTAGCTTCTTGTAATATATTTTTTAATTTATTTTTAATTTTTATTATATATATATATATAAATTTAGGGTCACATGCACTGGTGCATGTATATTTGTACCAGTAATTTTAAAATTTATCAACATGTACTTAATCCACGCACAAATAAACATTTAAACTATTATATGTAAAATCTTCATACGAGTTTACCTCGATATGATGAAAATTTTTATGTAATTGAACCAGCTTCCTACTTAAAAATTTACATTCGCCTTTCAATTTCTCCAACTACCTACCAGAGCCAATCACACTCTCATCCCTGAATCCTTCCCATTGCCTTGGTGTTCTCCTCGTACGCCTGCGCCTAGTTCCCCGGGCCCGCCGGCATTGGCAGCACCACCGCTCCGCCGCTCATCTCTATTTCTGATCCTTCCCTATACTTCCCCCGCTGCAGCACCAGCACAGACGCCCTCGACCCGAAATCCGGCGAGGCCAGCAAATCTCCTATCGGCCCAAGTTCCTCACACTCACTCCACTCAGTCAGCCCCGCCGTCAGCGGCGACAGCATCCCTTCTCCAATCCCAACAATATACAAATCATAACGCCCCTCCATCTCCCTCAGCAGCGCCACCGTCTCCTCCGCATTTCCCACCAACCTCTCCACATACTCCGCCTCTCCACCACCATCTGCCTGAAACTGCGCCAAGCACTCGTCGTCGTTCTCCCCCGCCACATCCACCATCCTATCCTGCCGTCGTGATCCGTCAGAGCTTATACAGGGGAGGAAGCGCACGACAGTGAGCGCCACGCCGGGATGGGTTGCCAGACGGTCGGCGTATGCGAGCGCCTCGCGGTCGTCGGCACCACCGAAGAACAGGAGTGCTACAGCGTAGCGCTGCGCGCGGGCACCTGTGCCGGCGAGGCTGCGGTCGATGAGGATGCCAACAGAGCACGAGGAGCGGGCGAGGACATTCTTGTTAAGGCAGCGGATAGCTGGGTGGGTCACCTCCATAGTGCCGTCGATGGTCTGGTGCTTGTGGAAAGGGAGGATAATGAGGGCACAGTGCTTGTCCTCGGAGAGGGCGATGACGTCCTCGTGCATAGAGGGGTATTGGGAGAAAGCGGTGAGGGACTGAACAGAGACACCACCAGCGTGTTGCTCGTAGGATTCGAAGGCGTGGGAGATGTGTTCGGATTCGGTTTGGTGGCGGATGAAGCCGCCGCCGGCGTTGGGAGCTCCGCAGTGGGATTCGAGGGAGGAGGAGGAGGAGCAGTTGGTGTTGACGACGAAAAGGGTGGAGGCGCGGCCGGTGAGCTCGACGAGGTAGAGGGCGTAGACGAAGAAAGGAGAGCGTTTGGTGGGGTGTGAGATGTCGAGGAGAGAGATGAGGGAGGGGACTTCGCGAGAGGAGTGGGCGCAGACCAGCATTCGGAGTTCGGACTCTGGATTCCACCAGCGGATAGTGCGGCGTTTGTAGGCGACGTAGCGGCGGGAGGGCTTCGCGGCCACGTTTACGAGCGGAGTGATCAAGGTGGTGCTTATCACCGAGATTACCACCAAGATCGTGAATGTTTGATCTCGCAGCACCTGCAAAATCGTTAGTAATGGTAGATTAATTAAGATATATAACAACAGTTAGTCAACATGACTTGGGGATATAAGAATCATGCATGTGATCTAATTTTGAGCT
Organism: Dendrobium chrysotoxum; assembly: GCA_019925795.1. Lineage (NCBI taxonomy): Eukaryota > Viridiplantae > Streptophyta > Magnoliopsida > Asparagales > Orchidaceae > Dendrobium > Dendrobium chrysotoxum. Next base: position 19,174,672 of record CM034308.1, read on the forward strand.
TAAAAAATTTATGTGATATATATACAATATTAAATGGCATAAAGTTAGGTAATTTCGATGAGCTATGACTAAAAATTGTGTTGGAATACTATTAAATAAATTATATTAGAATGAATTTAAAAATATTTTAATTTATTTTGAGATTAGAATAATATATATATATATATATTAATTTTAAAATAAATATAATAATTTTAAGCTTATATAATTTATATCTCGATATTATTATTTTTTGTTTCATTTCTCATGACAAATTAATAAACATTAAGATGTTTTTATAATCAACATGATAAATATCATAAAAAATTTTATACATATTAAATTTTGAAGATCATAGTGATACAATTTTTGTCAGAATAATTCCATCTTTCAGTCAATTATTTGTTAAAAATAAAAACATCTTAGTGATAATTTTTTTTATTAGAATGTTTTCACGATTATTAGATTTATTATGAAATTGGTAAAATATAAGTTTTAATCTATTTATATATATATTAGCAATTTAATAATTTAATAATAAAATTATTTTTAACAAAAAAGACAATAAGAACAACAATATCAAATTTTTACCCCACTACATGAGCTGGACTATATATTGATCATTTTTTTCTTCATTGTGTCTTGTTAAAAGTCAAATTCTCATTTAAATCTAATAAAAAAAGCTCATTTTAAACATTTTCTAATCAAGTCTTTTTAGATTTACCTCTATCTTTCTTTAACATAAGTCAAAATTAATTAAGATAAAATAAAAAAGGCAAAATGAAAAGAATTTATATTAGAATATCTCATCCAAAAAGAATTAAGATAAATCTTAAAATTCTTAGAGCTATTTTAAAATAAATATTATATTAATTTTAAATTTTTCACGGGATACCTAATCAAAAATTTTTCTAGATAAAGTATTAATTACCATTTTGTCCCAACCAATATTGAGCAATATGAGCTCAACAATCCCTTTTGTGTTCATAAGTAATCCCAGCGAGATTCCGTCGTGGAATGGCATCTCCATATAAAACGCTGCGAGCACGGAGCCGGCGACTTTCGTGATAGCCGCTCCGATCACAACTATTAGTAGCAAAAACACCGCGCCGGCGTCCACGATGCTGTACAGGTTAGTCCTGAATCCACTAACTGCAAAGAAAATTGGAAGGAGCAATCCTTCAATAAAATCCCCTATCTTCTCAATAAGCAGCTCGCCAAGCGGACCATTAGGCACAGCCAACCCATACACAAACGCCCCAAAGATTGCGTGAGTCCCAATGGCATCCGCGGCAAATGCCGCCACCATCACCCCAACCAATATCACGCACACATGAAGCTCCGCCACCTCCTCCCCCTCCGGCGTTCTTTTCTGCACCCACCTCGCAGCCCGCCTCACAGCCATGTAAACCACGACGCTAAACACCCCGCCAGAGATCACCGCCCATATAGCTGAAAGCGGTTTTCCTTTGCTCTGGGCCAGCGCGGTGGAAAACACCATAAGCACCCAAGCCAACCCGTTCGTTATCATCACTGATGAGAGCACAAGCCGCCCAACATCGGAAGCGATCAGTTTGATATCGGCGAGGGTTCTGGCTAGCATGGAGAAGGAGGAGACACAGAGGATGCCGCAGAGGAAAGTGACGAACGCACCTCGCTGGGTCCCGTCCTGGATGCGGCTATGGAGCATGATGCCGGCAAGTACGCCGATGAGGATAGGGCCGATGAGACAGACAAAGGTGAGGAGGGTAGACCGGCGGCCGACGCGGCGGACGACGTCTGGATCGATCTCAACGCCGACGATGAACATAAAGAAGACGAGGCCGATGGAGGCCATGGAATCGATGACTAACAGGCTGCGCAATGGAAAGAAGGTCAGGGCGAAGGCTGGCAGCCTTCCCATCAATGTGGGGCCGAGGATGAAGCCTCCCTGGAAGCAGAGCATGTTTGAATCATTCAAAATAATAATAATAATAACAATGTTAGTAGGAAGGAATAATAGTTGTTAATTACCAGGATCTCGTAGATGTAGCGGGGCTGGCGAAGCGGTTTGAGAATGAAGGCCGTGAGGCGACTGGTGATGAGGATGATGATAAGCTGGAAGAGGAAGAGAGGAAAGGTGAAGTCAAGAGGATTCTCATTCTGAAGCATTCCATTTGAGGACAACATGGTGGCAGCGTAGCAGACGAGAGGGGCATCAGAAGAATTTTTGGATGCCAAATCGCTGAGGAATTGGGAGGGAGTGGAATCCATTAATCTGCTTTCGTTAGGAAAAAGAATGAAACTCTGGTGCTGGGTGAATGGGAGGTGTGATGAACGATGAACCTATTGCTTTGGCTATCAGAAAGGGAATTTGAATATGGTCTGTTGTTTTTGTACCGAGGAAATGAAGGTTGGTAATAGAGAGATGATGATTGGTGGAAGAGAAGGGGAGGCAGAATGGTCCAATTGTGGGTCGTCTAAATTTGGACAGGTGGAATTTTCTCCGGTCAATAGGTTTTTGTGGAGAGGCCGAGAGATAATTTGAGGATGAGAAAATTCGCATTTCCTTGGACTTCGTTCACTATTTTATTAAATAAAATTGGAATTTAAATTTAGATTATCTTTACTATATTATTTTAATATTATTGAATAAAAAGGAAAAAAAGTTTATAATTATGCCATGAATAGTTTATGTGGGTTAAAAAATATTTTATAAGCTTTTATGTAGAATTTATTTAAAAAAAAAAGCAATCTTGTTTAATGAGATTTCTAATTTAGATTTTCTATTAATAGGAATACTTGATGACTCTAATAATTAATTTAGTTAACTTTTATTTTAATATTTTTAACGGATCATTACACTTTTTTCCTCTCTGTGATAATGTTCTTCCTTAAAGTTAAGAAGTTTGTGTAATGGTATTAGCCTGCTAACATTTTACGAGCCGCACTCACAAGTGATCCTTAAGATCCCAAATCTCCATATCGCAAGGGTTCTGGTATTGGAAGCCTTCATGAATGAGGTATATCGCATAGTAAAAATAAAGAATATATAAGCATTTTTTAATCTCATTCTTGTTCATGGGCATCTCAATAGTAAATAGAAATTATTAAGTGGATGTTTGATTGGAATACTTTAAGGCGTAAAGTATTCTAAATATAGGGGTATTGATAATTTGGTGTTTGGTTGGATGAAAAAGGAATCCAAAGTAAAATAAAGTAAATGCAATGTAAATCATTCTAGTTCACTTTTGAGGTAAGCCAAACTCGCCTAATTTTGAGTGAGAACAGTTTATACCGCAAGCAAGCTTGATCGATCACTGCCAGCAGTCGCCCACCTCCACCCGCCTCCGGTCGTTGGTGGTCGTCGGCCACCACCTCTGCTTCCTTTTCATATTATTGGATAATTATTAGCTGACTGATATATCACTCCCTATATGTATTAGATTGCAAGAATGTAATTAAGACGTCGTTTTCCTGGAAGGAATTCTGGTGTTTTATCCATCAGAATTTTCGGAAGAAATTTTCCATCGTAATCGCTGGCGGATTATCCGACGGACATGTCTTTAAGAAAGTAATAATTATTTTTTTATTTTTTAAAATTTTCATTTAAAGCTTTAATTTATAAATTTCAAGCTATGGATATTGATTTATATAATAGGACTTGAGAATGTTTACGGAGTTGAAATAATCATTATGTTGATATTTAACATTTCAGAGAAAAATATATGCTCGACAGTGAGGTTGTAGGAAACGCACCGAATACAGTTTTCGCTTAAAGTATTTTGTAATTCAGCTTCCCTATTTCGATGTATAGAATCAATTAATACTAGATTATTTGTACATGAATTTTTAAGTAAACTTAAAAAAAAAAAAAAAAGAGACTTCTCTATTAGAACCGTTGCATATCATAATATTTATAGTGGTAGAAATAGAGTTTAATGTCTTAACTTTGATATATCATCAAATAATTATGTTGATCGGGCGCGAATCTCGAAGCAAAATCAAGTTGGAAATTTCAAAAATGAAATCCGGGATCATCTAAACTCCGATTCAGCAAACTTGTAGTCAAACTGAACGTCTTGGAAATATGAACCCAACGACACCAAATTCGACTCAATCCGAGCCCAAATGAGTCCAAATCAAAGACTCGAAGCACATTTGGAAGGTTCAAACCATAATTTGGATTACCAAACGGTCTCCGAACGTGACATGCTTATAGTCGAATCGAGCAGCTCGACGAGATGAATCCAACGAGGCCAAGATCGCCAAATTCTGATATCATTAAGACATTTAAATGTCTAGTAAATGGTTTATGATCAAGAGATTCAGCATCGGTCAACCATTCAAACTACTCCAATATTACATTGATCTTCCTTCTATTTATTGGTCATGCCACTCTCAGAACACTATAAATAGACTCCTCATTTCTCATGAAGGGGAGGGAGGAGCAAGGAGAAAGAAGGGGCCCAAGGAAGAAGAGAAGGAAGAGAAAGAAGAGCTCTCTTGCCACCAAACTCCTCCTCGACCACCTCCCAGCCATCGACCGACGCCGGACTTCCGCCCGTCGCCGGATTTCTACCCGACGCTAGACTTTCGCCCATCGCCAAATTTCTATCCGACGTCGGACTTCCGCCGGTAGTTGGACTTTTGTCGGTCGCCGGACTTTAGTCGGACTTCTACCCTACGCCGGACTTCCGCCCGTCGCCGGATTTCTACCCGACGCCGGACTTCTGCCAGTCGTCGGACTTTCGTCGGACTTCTACTCGACGTCGAACTTCCGCTCGTCATCAGACTTTCGCCCATCATCGGATTTCTGCTCGACGTTGGACTTCTGCCCGTCGCCGGATTTCTATCTGACGCCAAACTTTCACCTATCGCCGAACCATCACTGGACTTCTACCCGACGCCAGACTTCCACCTGCCACCAGACTTCCACCTGCCGTAAAACTTTCGCCTGCCGCCAGACTTCCGCCTGTCGCCGGACTTCTGCCCGTTGCTGAACTTTCGTCGGACTTTTACCTGACGCTGGACTTTCGCCCGTCGCCAGATTTTTACCCGACAGCAGGACTTCCGCCTGTTGCCGGACTTCTACTTGGCTACCAACTGACATCGGACTTTTGCCCGACCGCCAATGGATGCCAATTTTTTCTGCCCGACCACCAACTAACGCTGGACTTTTGCACGACCTCAATTGATGTTGGACCTCCGTCGCCCTCTGACTACGATCCTTCCGACCTCCGTTGCCCTCCAAAAATGGTCTTACAGACTACCTTCGCTCGCCGACTATGGTCCTGCTGACCAAATGAACACGTCAATAGTGATTCTTTCAAGTCCCATCATGTAACACATTTTATATGATGTATATTTATCAAGCCAAAGCCTTCCCCAAAGGAAGGGCCTCATTTATAATCGACTATAAATAATAGTGGATTCATTCAAACTAGGCCAGACCCTGTAGTTTTTGCCCTTTTCACGGGTTTCCAAGTAAAAATCTTGGTGTCTCTTATTAATATTGCACTCTCTCACTTATTTGATTGTGTGCTAAATCTTCGTATAAAGTTAAGACGTTAAGCTTTATATTTCTCTACCACCGTGAATACTCCAGGACGCAACAGTTTGGCGCCGTCTATGAGAAAGTGGTTCCGAACTTAGGGGGGGCATTTTTTGCTCCAATCTCAAAAGATCACCCATATCAACATCCTGATATTAGCCATTGCTGCATCAACTTTATAAAAATCAGATGCGGACTGGGGGCAACTTTGACTCTAACTATGGTAAAAAAAAGATCCTCAATGCTTTCAACATCAAGATGATATTTCAGGAAAACCCCAGCAAATGCAAGGATGCTTCCAATCAATTATAAGCTTTATACAGTCCATTGCTAGACTTCTACTCCTTGGGCAAAGTCTTAATCTTGACCTCAAAAAGATAGTAACAGTTTAAAGATAAACCATTCTTCAGCTTTGATTTAGGATACACGCGGCATTCATCCTCTCCCAATCAAGGCAAAATTGATCCCAGGGGATTCAATTCGACCTCTTCCACATAGGTTAATGTCATCGAATAGCGCTCTGACATACAACATCAGATAAGTCATACATCCTTGGTGAATTCTCTCGACCTCTTCCACACAGGTTTGTGGGTTTCCTAAAGGATTCTGCTCGTGGGGAACAGAATGCAAAGGGTACGATCGCATAATCCCGTAGGACAAAATAGGTCGTATACTTTTACACTCTATGCAAGCAGGCCAATGGAGAAGCAGATGAGATTATATATGCGATTAACCATAGAGGATATTAATTTTTACATACACACCTTGATGGGTAATGATATATATAACCTGATTAAAGTCACAAGATTTTTTTCATTCGATACATCAGCTCGAATGTGGCTTATTTGATGTGGAGATCAATTTCCATGGGCATAAGCCCCGTGGTTAATTACATCTTAAGTCTCGGCCTAAGAAAACTTTCGCTTAAAGGCATTGTATTATTCTCTTCTTAATTTGGAGCACAGAAAAAGTTCCTTAGTTATATTTCGAAGAGGATAAGTAATTCTCTTTATCTTTAGTGATGATTATACCTTTTTAAACGTATAAAGATGTCATTAAAATTTTGAGTTTAAAAGATCAAAGATTGAATTTGCTATCCTATGAGAAATGACAAATCAGAATCTATCAGAAGTTATGAAAGACACATAGAGAGGACTTATAACTTAAACCCCACTAGGGATCTAAGTAGCCCCGACCTGGATTTAACACCCTGCTCGAAAAGGAGTACCAGCTAAACTCCATCTAACGTATTAAATCTATGATATCTAGTATTATGCAAATGGAAGAGTGATGGAGGCACAGAAAAAAGGTAATGGACACTAAACCTGACCATGAATGGTACTATCCTTTATGCAAAATTAACTATCCCTCTATGTTATAAAAGAAAATCTATATGCTTGGACTCTAGGCTATGCATGTGTAGGTATAGCCAATCAGGACTGGTTAGTAGTCACTATAAACTGAACAAGGCTTATTCATCATCATTTTAAAAGGTGACCCTTTAAAGGGGTCAAGCATTAATTTTGAGAAATTGTTTGATTTTAAACTCTATGTTCATTTTTATCTTGCTTTAATAAATTTTAATTTTATAGAAAATTTAGCATCCTAAAGAGCCTAACTTAAAGACTCCGTCTGAGCCACCCCAAAGCAAAACAAAGTAAGAAACCTAAAAAAAATATGCAGTTCTAATGCACACATAAAGTAAACACATCTTCACAATAAATCAGCAGAACAATGTCCAAAGACCATGGTAGTGCCATTCAATATACAACCCTGATTGCAGAAAAGTAATGGTGGTCAGGCTCCATCAATAACAACCTGGGTTCTACTCTTAGGGAATGATGCAAATATCAAAAATAAGGCATTTTAACCTTGATCTCCATCTCATGATTCTTCTATGGGTGTCTTTACTTCAATCTTCTTGTGGTACGCCTTCTAATAGGATATCCAAATGAAAAGAAATTCCCTTTAAGAGACTTACTTTTCTCTTTGGAACCCTAGTATTTTAAAATATCTTATTTTAGATATTCACAACTCTTGAATCAAATTACACTTGTAAAAGAAGAAAATTACATTAAGCCCCTACAAAAAATGCATATTAACACAATTTATAATTATAACAATAAATCAATAATCTACAGCCTAATTCTTATGGCCATATTCTCAAGGACTTTTTAGCATTCCTCGCAGTACCTGTTAAAGAGTGCATTTGTAATTATAATTTAAGCATTTTTTATTGCCCCTTGAGAACATGGCCACCTGCAAAATATATCTCTAAAAGTTTCTAACCACTTAAGGGCAAATGCCCACTAATCAATCGAAAAAGAAAAGAAAGCAACTATCAAGCAATCCACGCAAAAAATAACCACCACATCATCACACATACAAAACATAAAAGAAAGAAATTGTAAAATGTTATCCTAGCTACAAGCCTACCCCTAGGATGCCTATGAAAAGTGTCCTATCAAGCACCTAAGTGTGTGCTAAAAGTGTACCTAATTACCCCAAAATTAGGTGGAAGGTTCAAATTTCAAGATCAAGTTCTTATTGTTTAATTTACTAACCATCAAATTTCTCTTTAAGTATTTAGTCATTTATGATGAATTAATTAATACTTATTTTTAGGATTGAAATCCTAATTATTAAATTCTTAAGAGCCCAACCCTAACATATACTAAAGTTATAAATAATTGAAGTGTAAACGACCCATCCTCAATCTTACCCCTAATCAAGGCTTAAATAATTGTAAGGTGGCAAGGGTCGTTTAATCCTCCCTTAGTAATCTAAGACTCGAGGTAAGACTGATAGGTGACACCACTAAGATGAGTCTAGTGCCCACCATAAAAAAAAAATTCTAAGCTTCATATGTCTAAGACGAAATTATTTTTAAAGGCTGACATAAGAATAGAAAGACTCCCTACCTATAGATGTGTATAGGTTCTACCTGACTTAAGGTTTAACAATTGGGTGGTTAAGAAAATTAGCTTAGGTTACTAATGGTAGCTTTAAATTTTAAAAGAGATAATTTATGTATATCTTTAGATAATTATCCCTTAAAATATTAAGTACGTGGCATTGTGCCATCAGGCTCGAGGACCTGACATCCTTAGGACACTTAGTCCCACAGCCCGAAGTAGTCCATCATATATACCTTATGCATATTAAGGGAAAGCATACAAAGACATACATAAATTTAATGTAGGTTAAAGCACTAAGGTATAATTTGAAGTTCATTTGCTCCTTTAATGAGTTCATTTTGTTTGCTTGAAGTTAAGAAATTTTGATTGGAGTTCAAATTTTAATGTCTTAGTGTTTTATTGGAGAGTTGGTCGAAAGAATCTTAATAATTTTAATTTAGTTTCACCTTAGTTAATGTAGATTATTATTTATGATTAGATTAGGAGTTGATAGGTGTATTTTATATATTTTAGGATTCCACTTGATTAGTTAATATTTGTTAAAATTATATGTTGGTTAGGGGAATTTTAAGGGTTGAAAGTTAATTAAAGAGTTTTAGGAGTTTTAGATTAATTAAAAGGGTTTAATGGTTTCATAAGTTTATAAGAATTCAATCAGAGATCTACATATATGTTACATTTTATTGGTCATTTTTAGAGTTTTAAATTTAATATAAATTTCTTATATTTTCAAATTAATTAGGATATATGTTGCAAGATTTAGTTTGTTGGTAGTTTATTACTAATTGTTTAGGTTATGCAATGGCTACCCTTGTTAAACTAGGGCAGTGAGATTTATTTCATCCTCCTTGAAGCTAACTTAATAGCGTCGTAGGCCTAGGTTACCAGGTAATCATCTTTGTTATTTATTAAGTTTATGTTGGTTATTTAATAAATTTTAAGGGGTGATTACTATTAAGATCGGTTGATTATAAATTTTAAGGTAAGTTAGAAGTTCTTTAGTCGTGTGTTTAATCAATTGGTTTTATGAGCTTTAAGAGTTCTTTGTATTGTTTGAAGCAAATGAACATCACAACATCAATTCTACATTAGACTCAAGCAATAACTAAACACACTAATTGCTAAGAGACATTATAATAAAAAAGGAACTACTTAACATACTAGAGCTTGGATTTTTTTATTTCATTTTGATATACTTTTTTAACATATTTATAAAAGATAAATTTAGAGGCTAAAAAATCATTAAGAAATAATCTTTTAGAGTTATTTAACCATTTTAAAATCCAAAGAAAATTATCCTAACGGTGCCCACTTCGTGTGAAAAAAATGATGTATATGACACAAATAGGCGGCCTATAATACAGGCCTAAAATAACCCTAAGGGTCTCTAGGTTTCATGGCAAGAGGGCAAGCTTTTACACAAGGCTAAAGCTTCATTAGTGCACTAACATATGTCCGGCTAACTAAACATCTTAATAAGTATATTCAGGTGGGGAAGTAAAAGAGCGGTCCATAAAGTGTGTGCTATTGTGTTTTCCCATTCGTCATGCAATTGGAAGTCTCTACAGGACTATCAAGGTATACCTGACCTTGACGTGCCCACTTAAAAGCTCTCATGCTAATGACTCAACGACCAATGCATGCACAAGACGCAATGTACCTCGCTAGACAAAACAAAAAGAGAAGTATATGGGTGAGTGTAGATGCCATTCAAAAGAGGAATGCAAGCAAATAAACATCCAACTAGTAAGCAATTTACCATTTGTATTTATCAAATATATTCATGAGATTACTAGAATACAAGATAATGTGAAAGTAGGCATCATTCAAGAGAAATGCAATCAAATAGAAATCTAACTAGCAAGTAGCTTAACAATTGAATTCATCAAACATACAATACATGAGAAAAATATACATAGGGCACATGACGTCATGCTATCATGAGTGAATGAAGAATGTACATGGGGCAACATACATGAAATATGAGAAAGCTTGCTAACATGGATGCGAATTTCTGCACTACATAGTTTCAAACACGCTTGGGAAACTTTTTAACAATGCTCATATGATGCGAGATACATAAAAGATCGAAACATGGACAATAAACATAAACCAACACATTCAATTAATCATGTAATATAACCCATATAAGGAAGTTGATGTGTATGAATGTTCACTAACATTGGCAAGGGAAGTTAATAAAGAAACACATTATACATTAAGCATATGAAAACTCATTGACATAAAATATGGGAGGTGGCTACACATATATATATATCTAAATTAATTTTTATAGACATCAAATAAATTATGGGAGTGGCTATTAACTATGACAACTTATGTTCAAAAGAAGTCAACGCACGAAATAATTATGTATATAAGCAAGTAGTAAAGTAGATAATTTAATATTAAGTATCCTTGTTTGTGATGCCACCTATACTACTTTAATATTGTATTATCATTATTATTATTATTATGAAATAAGCACACTCATAATTATTTGATGGTTAATTGCTCTCACATCTTTGAACGTGCATGCTCATGGTTATTTATACAAAAAGATAATAATTAATATGTTTCTATGCCAATATATCCTTATGCGAGCAAATCATGCACATTTGAATATCCATCCAAAAATGACAAATCATCTATCATATTTCATTTATATTTCTATATGTTTATAGTCAATCTTATTAAGATACATTGGATCGACGTACCAACCCATGAGAATCTAATAATTAATTTTTTTTATAAGACTCATAATATTGCAGACACATCGGCCTGGCCGGGCCAACCAAACTCAATTGAGTTTTGTTGATCTATACATTCATCACAAATATGTATACATATATTTTCATTTATAAATCGTAAACATTTAACAGATATTTTATAATGAATAAAATCTATGTTAGCTTTACAATAGAAAGATATGATTTTTTTTATAAGACTTATTGTACTAAATTAAGGTAATATGCATGATCTTATCATATAAATGATCTTAAAATCAAGAAAATTATGCAACAATTAATTTGGACAAAGTTACATATATCACATTATATGTGATCATTGAAGTAAATAATATCCATATATATTAAAAATGAAGAACAAGTCAGCTTGTTCATTGAATGATGGCATTCGATTCCCATAAGATGCATATATATAAAAAAATAAGAGGATAAATTCACTTCACATGAGAACATTTTGAAACCTTATTTCGATCATCCACAAAGTTTGGTAGAGATATATCATATTTAAAACTTCCAAGTTAAGACTAAACTCTTGACATTGGCACAAATAACTCCATTATTGCATTTTCTTCAAGGCATTTCATCGAGCACCTAATATGCAACACTATAAAGTTACATGAAACAAGTCGATGTGAAGATAATGTTTTACAGTCACACCTACCCATAAAAGAAAAGAAATTCTATCCATATATTTTGATTAAGATCACCATAACATAATCTATTTGGAGCTCATCAATACAACAATAATCAAATACATCAAGGAACTACCAAGCACATTTTGACACCATACAATTTGCCATAAAAAAAAACTACTCACAAGCATGCTTTGTTCCTAACTACTTTAGTTTTGTGAAAGAATAGAAAACACCTAAAACTATCTTGGCCTTTATACTTTCCATACCATGAGAAGAACAAAATCAAATTAGAAAATGAAACAAATGAAGGGCAGCTCATATGGAATTTATTATTATTATTTTTTTGTAGACAAACTTCTTTAAATAACAGTAAATCTCATACACATTAATCATAGTAAATGACAAGTAGCACTAAATCTCATATATACAACAGTCATATAAAGTGAGCAACGAGATCAATCTTTACAAGCACGTCTATCTATGCGGTGATCAATCTTATACATAATGAATATAAATGTAATTTTAAGAAAGAAGGAGCCTGAATAATGCAATCTCCCGACTTGGTCAAGGAACTGTTAAGGAATAAAACCTAGAGTTGGAGAGTTTTATACCTGTCGCTGAGAAGTTCACTGTAGAGAAAATCCGCCCAGTAGCGGATGAGGTCGGCGACAAGCACGGCTCTGGAGAAGACAGGGACGTCGACGAGGGCTAAAGGGCGTTCGGTCCGGACGCTGGGGTTGGTTGGAGATGGGTCGGTGACTAGGAGGCCCACAGAAGCAGGGCCGGAGGTGAAGTCGAAGGTTGGAGACTAGTCAACTGCTGGAGGCGATTTGGACTGCAGCAGACGGATGGAGTCGAATGGCAGCAGATGGTCGGTCGGTGCTGCGTCGGACGTCGTCGAGAGGCTGAAGGTCCTGGGGTGGTTTGTGCGGCTTCTGGAGACGGGAGAGGGGAGGCCGGGCCGGCGTCTGGAAGAGGGCTTTGGCCAAAGAGCAAGAGGAACCAAGGAGGAAGAAAGGGGCCTTTGGGCTTTGTCGTTTCGGAAAGGGAGGCGGAAGAGTAGGATTCCGCCTGGCTAGAGATGTGCGAATGCCTGGAGGGGAAGGAAAGGAGAGATCGGGAGAGAGGGGCGGCCGAATTGGGGAGGGTGGAGGAGAACCGAGAGGGTTCTAGGGCGACTGGGGCTTGCGAATTGGAAAGAGCTGACTGTCCTCTGTGGGTAGAGTGTCTCTCCTTCTAGTCTCTCCTTCTCGTCTTTTCTGTACGCGAAGACAGAGGCTCTGCCCGCACTCTGCCTTCTCTATTCATGCGAAACAGCACTTGTGCCGTTTGCTTCTTCTCAAAAGCGGCTCTGCTTCATGCCGAAATAAGGGTATCACGCAACTGAACTAAGGCAACGGCTCTTTACCATTGGTTTGATTCCATGATTTAGTAAAAATTCAAACTCATGATAAAGTTAATTAAACTTCAATTGGAATTAAATTAAACATATTGAGCTAAAATCAGGTTCAAATCAGATCGGATTCAGCTCGATTCGGGTCAGTTTGGGCTCATCTCGACTCGACCAAATTAATTAAAAAAAATCAAACTCAAATTGACATCGATTCGAATCGAATCGAGCTCGACGAGGCCCAATCAACTCAATTGAACACGCTCGAGGGTAAATTACGATAAAATCGAGGTTAACAAACAGACCCCCAATAGGTGCAACGAATGATAAGTGCGTCGACCTACAAAATATGCAGTGCATGCGATAGACACCAAAAAGGAGGTTAACAAATACAACCCCAACAAGTGTGGTGAACAATAGGTGAACCGCACGTGTTGGTGTTGACCTCCTTATCCCTAAGAAGGTATAACCCAACAACCGATTAAGAAGTTCACCAAACATCAAATCATGCAACAATCATCCAAGCATATAATAATTGTCCCGCCATGTAATGATCACACAATCATAAAATAATTACCCAAGCATGCATCAATCACATAATTATGCAATGGTCACTTGATCATGCATCAATATGTAATGCTCACACAATAATCATCTAACAATGTAATGCTCACACAATCATACAGTAAGCAATCAATCATGCAAGGATCACACCACAATCGCACAATCATCACTCAAGCAAGCATAAATCACAAACATGCAATAATCATCTAAAAATATAAAGATCATCAAATCATACAATAATCATACAATCATTACATAATCATGTCATAAGCATCTAATCAAATAACAATCATCGAATCACATAACAATCATGCAACAATCATATAAACATGCAGTGATCTGTCAATCATGACATAATCACACAACTATACAACAATCATATAATCACACGGTGATCACACCACAATCACATAAGCATACAATCATCACACACTTATAAAATAATCAATCAATCATGCAATGATCACTTAATAATGCAATGATAATTCAATCATGCAAATATAGTAAGAAAAAAAAGTAGAAAGAAATCCAACATTAGCCTGACCAGATCGAAACGGCGAACGAGGACAACATAATGGATACATATTGCCTTAATAGAATGCAACTAGACCACCGCCATCATCGACCCTTCGTATGATGTATGTCGTCGGTCCTTTACTTCATATCAGCCTTCATCGACTTCTCGCTGAACCACTAATAGCAGCATACCCTCCAACTCTCTCCTTCAACTCTCCACTCGGCTGTCGACTACCAATGAATTTCTACCCAATTGTCGATCGCCGACAAACTTATGCTCAAACATCATCAAAATTATACCCGTCTACTGACAATCACCAACTTTCCTCCCAGGTGTTATTATCGCCAGATCTTCTCAAATCACCCTCGCATGCAAGAGGTAGTTGATCTCCTTCTATCAAGGGTTATCTATGGAGAGAATAAACTCTCATTGTGACTTCTTCTACACAAGAGATGGGCTCTAAATTTGAGTATGAGATGCCACCTATAAAAGACAGTGGAATACCTCTAATATAAGAAGAAGACCAGAGGAGAAGAAAATGGAAGGCTGCAAAAATTCTAACTCACACACAAGGAGAGAGACACTGAATTTAAGTAGGGGATGCCACCTACTAAAAATAGTTGAATGCCTCAATTATAAGAAAGTCAGAAGAAAAGGGAGAAGGAAGAGAGGAGCAATTTGCCTCATGTCCCAGGGGGGTATTTATAAGATAAAAATGGGAGAAATTATTCAAATATGAGAGGAAAATTTACCTCCAATTTCGTTCAAAGTTTTTTGAACTTATTCTATAATTTTTTTTTTAAATTTATTGGTCCCACATGAGCAGGAGGAGACGGGATCCTTTCACCTTCTATTCTGCTGTTTGAAATGAACAGTCAGGTAGTTGGTTTTACTTACCGGTTGAGAGAGCCCGACAGAGTCCCTGGGAGGCATTCCTCACCACCCCTTTACTCTGGATGTTCTGTAAAAGACTACGCAGACTCCAATTTCATGGCTTATTTACTTTTGTTGAGGTCAGATAGAAGTATTGAGTCACCCATATCCGTTGTTCCGAAAGGAGCAGGAGGAGACGGGATCCTTTCACCTTCTATTCTGCTGTTTGAAATGAACAGTCAGGTAGTTGGTTTTACTTACTGGTTGAGAGAGCCCGACAGAGTCCCTGGGAGGCATTCCTCACCACTACTTCTTCCCTGATTGTTTTGCTCTGATCAAGCAGACATCAGACTTTACTTGGTCGGGTGAGCCTGACAGTGTCCCTGGAAGGCATATCTCACCACTCTCTCACCTTCTATCCTGTTGTTTCGATACGGTCAGGTGGATAGTTGGTTTGCTTTACAATCTTACCTTTTTGGGCTTTCTCTCTTCGGCTCTGCCCTCGCTATAGGGTAAGGCAAAGAGAAGATCTCCCCCACTTTGTTACCTTTCGGTGGCATGTTACTACTTCGCTCTTTGTTCTATCATTGGCTCTGCCCTCGCTATAGGGCAAGGTCAGGAGAAGAGCCTCCTCTGGTTTCTTTCACCTCTTATGGTACTCTGTTCTGGGACCTTTACTCTACCTCTTTTGTTACGTTCGGTCAACGCCAACACGAGCGGTTCACCAGTTTGTTCACCGCTCCTGTTGGGGGTCCGTTTGTTGACCTTGGTTTTCTCCCAGGCTGGGTCAAGGGAGTTGACTTGGTCAAATTGACCAAGTCAGGGCCCAAGACCCTCTCCCTTGTGTTCAATGGGTCAAACTGAGTCTGTTGAGCCCAGACCCAGGCCCTGGGTCAACCTGGTTGACCAGGTCAACCCAGGTTGACCCATTAGACCCATATGGGTCTAAATCAAGTCCAAATCAGATCCAAGCCCAACCAAGGGCTTCAAGGCTCATACCCTCCTCCCTTGGACCCATTTGACTAGGATTGACCAAGTCAACCCTTGACTTGGTCAACCTAGGCCATCAATAGGTCAAAATGACATATTTAAGACCTATTAAGGCCCATTTAAATCCTATTCAAGCCCAAATTCATTCCAAACCCCTCTCTTAGGGCTCCAACCTCATCCCTTGGACTCCATTGACCTAATGGACTCAAGTTGACCAAGTCAAGCTTTGACTTGGTCAACCCAAGTCTTAATAGGTCAAATTGACCTACCTAAGACCTATGAAAGCCATTAAGGACCTTCCAAGTGGTCCCTTGACCCAAGTCCACGGCCTAGGATGTCTAGAGCCCTCCTAATCAAACCTAGAAGCCATCCTAACCGTTCATCCTAAGGCTAGGGGTATAAATAGAGAGTTAGGGCTTCATTAGAGAGGACTTTTGCTCTTGCCCGATCTCTAAGCCCCCAAAGCCTGTGAGATTTCGTGTGAGAGCTCCCTAGACTCCCCCCTACTTCCCTCGAGCCGAAGACCACCGGTCAACCCCGCCGGCGGCGAGATTCCGGCGACCCGAAGCTTAGGACGTCCAAGGCTTCTACCCACTCGATCTAGGGCTCGTTTGACAGTGCTTTCAACTAGGAGAACGTACGAGGACAGTCTACAAGCTCAGAGGATCCATAATACCCCTAATCCCACGGTGAAAACTCCTTAAAACCCTTAGATTAGGTTAAACACTCAAGGCTAAATAGCTTCTCACATACCGCATCTTAGGGAATATTGCTACATCCACACGATTTCTGTTCATGAGCTTAGTCTAGGGTTAAAATTTCGTTCGATTCCATCCACCCGATCGAGAGAACGAGGCAAAAAACACACTCAGCCTTCGGTTTCGCCCTAGCTCTTCGCAGGCGAGATCTCCGACGTCGATCGCTCGATCAACGGCGGAGATCCCGTCGTTCCGCAGTTCCGTCCGAACCGCTTGACTGACCCCGCGGTTCCGCTCGCCACGTGGAACGATCCGGAGCGTCTGTTCAAACCGCGGGCGATCGAACGGCGGAGGGAGCTAGTCCTACGTGGCTAAGTGGCATCGACCGCGGCAATCATTGCCACGGTCATTACGCGATGATTGCCCGCTGCGGCAATCATTGCCCCAGAACCGCGGGCCCAATGCGGCCCGCCGCGTGTCCCAGCCAGCCGCCGTAGCGCGGTTTCTCTCCCCAATCATTGCCCGGGATTGCGGAACCAGTCCCGGGCCGACACCTGTCTGACCGCCGCCGCCGCCGTTTTTATTTTTATTTTTATTTGTTTAATTTAATTAATTTAAAATTATTTTTAAATATATTTTAAAAATCAGAAAAAAAATATAATTATTTTTATTATTATAATTATTTCTATTTAGTATTTTAATTATTATTATTATTATTATTATTATCATTATTATTATTATTTTAATTATTATTATTATTATTATTATTATTATTATATTATTATTATTATTATTATTATCATTATTTTAATTATTTCAATTATTATTATTATTATTATTATTATTATATTATTATTATTATTATTATTATTATTATCATTTTAATTATTTTAATTATTATTATTATTATTATTATTATTAGTACTATTATAATATTAATATTATAATTAGTAATATTATTATAATATTATTATTATATTAATATTTATATTACTATAATATTAATATTTATTATTATTATTATTATTATTATTGTTATTATTATTAATTATTATGATTATTATTATATTAATATTAATGTTATAATTAATAATAATATTATTATTTCCAATAATAGTATTATTATATTATTATAATATTAATTATTATCATTATATTAATATTAATGTTATAAGTAATAATAACATTATTATTTTTAATAATGATATTATTATATTATTCTAATATTAATTATCATCATTATTAGTATTATTATAATATTAATATTATAATTAATAATATTATTATTTTAATAATATTATTATTATTGTTAATATTATTATTATAATATTAATTATTTTTATTAGTGTTATTATAATATGAATATTGTAATCAATAATAATATTATTTTAATAATATTATTATTGAGATTAATATTTATTATTAATATTATTATAATATTAATATTGTTAACTAATAATAATATTATTATCTTTAATAATGGTGTTATTATGTTAATATTAATATTATTATAATATTAACACTTATTATTTCATATCATTATAATATTTTAATTATTATTATTTAAAATTTATTTAAAAAAAAATTCCAGATATTATAATATCTGATTTATTTTAAAATTATTATTTATTTTCAAATATTAATTATTTTAAATTATTTTAAAATTACCTTTAAACCTATTAAACTTCAAAAATTCATAACTTCCTCACTTTAAATCGGATTTCGACGCGCAATACCTCATTTTTTTCAGAAAAATATGAATTTTAATTTAAAAATATTTGCTGCATGTGATTCTATCATTTCTGGATGTTCCATGTATTACTGTGTTATTTAACTATTTAAATATTATTTAATTAATATAATTGATTATTTTAAAATAAAAGTTATTTTAAAACCCCCTTGGTGGCTGGTAGACCTCCTATATTTATGAACTGAAGTATTTTCAATTATCTTATTTTCAAATTTATATTATTATTATAATATTTATGTATTTTAAAGATGATTTTAAAATTACATATTATTTAAATCTTTTAATTTTGGGAGGTCCACCTTCTATGAAATTTTAAACCTAGGGCCTATATGTGAACAGAATTCATGTGGGAGAAGGATTAGTGAATGATTGTGTCCCAATCATTCACTAATCACTTTGTTAGGCTTCTTTACTTAGTGTTTTCGTAGTCATTGCATGTGTAGGTTGCACAAGCACTTAGCCTAGGCTCTCCTAGATCTAAGGACATGGTTTGGTGTGTTTATACTTGTTGCATTTACCCTCTATGTTGTGCCTAAGGGTTAGTTACTTCATTTCATTCCTATATAACGTAGTGACACCGTAAGGACAACAATTAATGATCGTCTAGTGAACTTAGGAAAATTCCAGGAATTAGGGTATAGCTCCAAATGACTTGAAATCTGAAACACTTAAACATAGTGACATCTGGAACCCTCTAGAATTTTCTAGGAATTTTCTGGACTCTTTAAAACATTTAATTAGCAAACCCTAATTTACCCGTTAATTAAGCCTTAGAAACTTCAGAAAAATCTAATAAATCCATTTTAAATCAGAAAAATACCCATAATACCTCAAACTCTCCAGAATTCAGTCCCCAACCTTAGATAATTAGGGCCCCTTAATTGGACCTTAATTTGGACTTTAATTCAACTTTAATCAAAGATCACCTTTTTGCCTTAATTAAATCATTAAAAATTATTAAAAATCTCAAATTTTCCCCAAACACTTGGGAACACCTTCTTAGGTCATTTCTGACCTTTGGGGGTGATTCCAATCAGTTTGCAGCTGATTTGGGCCAAAACCCCCAAAATACCCCTAATTAGGCAATTTCGATAATTCCTTTAATTGCCCCAACTTCTAAAAATCATAACTAATCGCAGAAAATTCCAAAATGGGCAAACTAAAAGGCATTCAACTCATATTAAGGTCTAGTACTTACTAAAAATATTAGGTGTCCAGAAACCAACTGAAATTAAAAAAGTCAACTCTTCGGTCAACCGTAGTCTATAGTCTAGGGCCCGAAACTTCTAAAATTCATAACTTTGCGTAGGAAACTCCAAATCCAGTAAACTAAAAGGCATTCAACTCACATTAAGGTCTAGTATTTGTTAAAAATATTAGGTGTCCAGAAATCAACTTAAATCAAAAAGTCAACAATCCGATCAAACTTAGTTCAAAATGAGACCAAAACTTCAGAAATTCATAACTTTGGATAGAAGAATCCAAATCGGGCATACTAACTGTCTAACTGATCAGGTTAAGGCCTAATATTTTATAAAAATATTAGCTGGTCATAAATACCCTTTAATTAAAAAGTTAATTTTGGGACCCCCTTTTGCTTAGTGTATAGGCGGACCCCGAACCCCCTAAAACTCACTAATGCAGTCTAAACTTTAAATATTATTATCCTAAGAACTAAAACTGATCCACACATTAAATCAACTAAGATGGAACTCAATTCGCTAATATTTGGACTTTAAATAAAATTCCTTTTTCAGACCCACAACCAACCTGGACAGTAGGCAATTGTAACTAATTACCCAGCTTAGGATCTACCTCAGCCACACAGCTTTTCACACACATCTAGATGGTTTTTTATGGCACCACTTCTAGACCTAGGCTATGCCGGTGTTTACTTTTTTGTTGTGTTCCGAGATTTCTGAGATTTCACTGCATGTTGTGATTGAGATGATGCTGGTATGTTTGTTTACTTTTACTGCACTCTGGGAATTGATGTGATTGCACGATAGACTACCCATAGGTTAGGATCGAGGTTGATACTAATGATATTTTCTGCAGGTGGCCATGCTCATGCAGCGCTAAATATAAGGGGGGCAATAATCATAATTTAAAAATTGATGCTGTTTTATGCAGGTGCTTCAGAAATTGCTCAGCCCCCCTAAATAAATGAGGGCTAAAATAATAAATCATTATAAATTACTACAGGTGCTCCAAACTTGCTTAGCCCTCAAAATAATTAAGAGCATGGCCAGTGTGGCTGTGATGAGTATTTTATTTTCCCTATAATTGCTTGTGATATATTAAACTGCTTGGGATGATTTTTTTTTAGGATAACCTTGCAGGAGCGTCTAGAATTTACTGCTTTCATTTAATGTAATTGATTGTAATATTAGTTAAGAGTTGTGAAAGTTCATTTTGAGTGGGGATACAAGGATCCAAAGGTTGGATCCCCAGAGAGAAAAGGACACCCAATATGAGGATAGTCCTTTTCTATTTGGGGAATCCAAATTTGGATCATTCTACTACCCGAGGAGTCCAAGGAGGCTGAGATCCAAGGAGCCCAAGGAAGCTGAGATCCAAGGAGTCCAACAAAACTAAGATCCGAGGAGTCCAAGGAAGAGAAGATCAAGAAGATGAAGATCTGCAGTATCCCACTCAAAATAACTTGCGTCAGTCTTAGGATTAGAAATCCAGGTTGTTGGCAGTGGTGCCCGGCCACTTTAATTTTCTGCAGACCCTGGGTTGTAATTAAGGGCAGTTGGCCTATGGACATTTATTAATTTATTTGGATAATTTTGATGTGTTTTATGATTGTGTCCCTCTAGAATTGTTTGCTTTCTATAGTTTATTGGCGATCTGCATGCCGCTTTTTGTTTTAGCCTGGATTTCGTTAGGCTCTTTAAGGACTAAAACTTTTTCTACTCACAACTAACATTCAAATTTTAAGATTTAAATAATTTAGAAACTTAACGACCTAGGGAATTGCCGGAATCGTCCGGGGTCGCATGCATATTATTGCATTTCTTTCTTTCCTTCTATAAGACACTTCCCCGCCTGCGGGTAGAGTCCGGATAATCTGACCTATGAGGATGAGGTGCCGGACCTGGGGAAGCCCAGTCTAATTCTAAAAATTATTTTATAAGCCTTTTTAAAGTTCTGTGCATACCTGATTTGGATACTTTAACCAGCATGCATTGCATTAGAAATCAACTAAATCAAAATTTTAATTGCATTAGTCATAGGAGCATTTACCCAACATCAGTCTGGGGCCAACTAGGAAATCCTCTAGACGTCGGCCCTACCTCCAAGAACTATAACATACCTACCCATCTTTCATAAATGACTGGACAGCATAGTTTTAAAGCGATTAGGTGGTTAGCTGGCTCCCCCTTCCAGGCCGGGGTAAGTCCAGGTTTTGCATTGCATTAGTTAGGACACGGGTGTTAGTGTTGCGTAGAACACTAAACCCATTAGATTCAGGATTCAAGGCTACTATTGTTTCGTAGTACGCCTCATCAGTAGGTAGGTCTTCTGTCTTCCAGAGACCCTAAACCCTACATATCCGCGTCACACGGATGACGCCACCTCCATCCTTCCCTCCTGCATGCTTCGAGTGCATGATTTATTTATTTTTCTCCAGTTTCTTCTCACTACCTTAGTCCCTCCGGATGCTGATGTGAGCCGTGCATGTTGACTAAGCCTAGTTGAATCTCTCTTTCCCTTCGAGTAGGACTTCCTAGTCTTCCCTCTATGTACCAATCCCAATTTAGAAAGAATAATGTAGAATCCTTAATCGAGAGTATTCTCAGGCCCCGGCTTGAGATGTAATTAACCACGGGGGCTTGCGCCCGTGGGAAACCGAATCTCACTCTCAAATAAATCCCATTCGAGCTAATGTATCGGGTGGGGGAAACCCGTTACGATCAGATCATATATATTATTACCCATCGGGGTGTGCTGGTGAGAGCCGCTATCCTCAATGGTTAATCATATGTGTGATCGAATCTGCCCTTCCATTGGCCAGATACTGTCTCCCCTCGCGGGGCGATGGTGTTTCTGTAGTCCTTTCGGAGGTCCACATCCAATTGATGCTGATTTTTTCTGCTCGACTACTAACTAACGCCAGACTTTTCACGACCTCCAATTGATGTTGGACCTCTATCGCCTTTTGACTACGATCCTTCTGACCTCCATCGCCCTCCGACAACGGTCTTACCGACTACCGTTGCTCGCCGACTATGATCCTGCCGACCAAATGAACACGTTAATAGTGATTATTTTCAAGTTCCATCATGTAAAGCATTTTATATAATGTATATTTATTAAGCCAAGGCCTTCCCCAAAGGAAGGGCCTCATTTATAATCGACTGCAAATAATAATGGATTCATTCAAGCTGAGTCAGGCCCTGTGGTTTTCACCTTTTTAGGGGTTTCCAAGTAATAATCTTGGTGTCTCTTATTAATACCGCACCCTCTCACTTATCTAATTGCATGCTGGATCTTCGTACAAAGCTAAGACGTTAAGCTTTATATTTCTCTACCACCGTGAATACTCCAAGACGCAATAACTTTATATGAAGATCCTACACACAAAAATGATGATAGAGTGATAATGATTGGATGATGCTTATTTTCAATAATAATCGAACGATAGTAGTCGAGCATTAGTTGTTGATAACAGTGTTTATTGACATTGATTATCAGAGATAGCTCTGTAATTTCTTAGATCTCTAAGCTTTCTTAACAATACCGTTGCCAGGTCTCAAGTCCTAGATGAAAAAAGTGGAGGGTTGCGTTAGGTAGTCGACAGCCAGCGTAAAACTTGTCAAATAAAAATGACAAATTCTTTAAAAATTTGTGTTAATGCTAGGGCGTCCCCTGGAAGCGACGCCCTGTATGGCCTTACAGCGATAAATATTCAAGGGCCGCTGCACTGGTGCCCGGGTGCAGTGTTAAATAGGCAAGGTTCCCACATCAAGGACGGATGTGGGCAAAGAAGTTAATCCAT
This sequence comes from Dendrobium chrysotoxum, assembly GCA_019925795.1. Taxonomy (NCBI): domain Eukaryota; kingdom Viridiplantae; phylum Streptophyta; class Magnoliopsida; order Asparagales; family Orchidaceae; genus Dendrobium; species Dendrobium chrysotoxum. Next base: position 19,198,274 of record CM034308.1, read on the forward strand.
TAAACTAAAATTAGAATAAGAACTTGGAATATAGGTTCCCTTACGGAAAAATTAATAGAATTAATAGATATTATGATTCATAGGAGAAAAAATATTCTATGCATTTAGGAAACTAAATGGGTTGGAGAGAAGGCTAAGGAGATTGATAGTTTAGGATTTAACTTTGGTATTCATGTATAAGTCATACTAGGAATGGTTCAGGTGTGATTATAGATAAGAGTTTGAAGGATAATATTATAAATATTAATAGAATTGAAGATAGAATTATAGCTTTAAATATTATTGTTGATGCTAAGATTGCTAATATTATAAGTGCTTATGCTTCTCAAGTATGTTTAGATATGGGTTTAAAATTAAAATTTTGGAATGACTTAGAAGAATTAATACAAAATATACCTCTTAAAAAAAGAGTTCTTATTGGAGGAGATTTAAATGGATATGTTGGTAGAGAGAAAGCTGATTTTAAAAGATTCATGATGGCCATGGGTTTAGAACCACAAATGAAGGTGGTAAGACCATATTAGATTTTTGTTTAGCTTATAAATTTTTAATTGCTAATACATTATTTAAGAAAAAGAATGAGCATCTAATCACTTATAAAAATGGATATAATACAACTCAGATTGATAATTTCCTTATAAGAACATTAGATTATTTAGATTGTAAAGATTGTAAAGTTATTCCGACTGAAAATTTATGTACCCAACATCGATTATTAGTTTTAGATTTTAAGGCAAAGAGGAAAGATTGTAAAGTTATTCCGACTGAAAATTTATGTACCCAACATCGATTATTAGTTTTAGATTTTAAGGCAAAGAGGCAGAAAATAAAAAATAAAGTAAAATAATATTCTAAGATTAGATGGGGGTATTTAAAGAATATTAACAAAAATATTTTTGTGAGTAAGATTTTAGATCTTAAGATTTTCTCTGTGTATGAGGATGCTAATGTTATGTGGAAAAAAGTGGCTAGTCATATTAAGAATATTACAAAAGATGTGCTTGGAATATCAAGGGAAAAAGCTCCTAATAGTAAAAATAGTTGGTGGTGGAATCCAAATGTGCAAGAAAAGATTAAAAATAAGAAGATTTGTTATAAAAATTGGTTTAATTGTAAAAATTCTGATAATTGAGAAAGATATAAAGAGGCACGCAAGGAATCTAAGAAAGTAATATGCGATGCAAAGATCTTAGCTTTTAGTATTTATATAATAAATTAGATACTAAGGAGGGAGAAAGATATATGTATAAGTTAGCCAAATAAAGAGATAGGAGTAATAAGGATTTAGTTTAAATAAAGTATATTAAGGATGAAGATCAAAAAGTACTTTTCTTAGAAGATGATATTCAACAAAGATGGATGAGATAGTTTGCTAAACTTTTTAATGAAGAATGTACGTGATAATACGATTGACTGTAATGACCTTAGTATCATAAATGAAAACAAAGATTTTTATTTTTATCGACATATTAATAAAACCGAAGTTAGTGAGGCTTTAAAGAAAATAAAGGGTGGAAAAGGTGTTGGACCTGATGATATTCCAATAAAGGTGTGGAAATGCTTAGGAGATGAAGGAATTTCTTGGCTTACTAAACTTTTTAATACTATTTTGAAGACCAAAAAGATGCTAGATGAGTGGAGAATGAGTGTGTTAATTCTTATTTTTAAGAATAAAGGTGATGCACAAGATTGTGCGAATTATAGAGGAATTAAGTTAATGTGTCATACTTTAAAACTATGGGAGCGAGTTATGGAGCGTAGGTTGCGACGAGATACTAATGTTTCTCAAAATCAAATTGGATTCATGCCGGGTAGGTCTACTATGGAAGCCATACATTTATTACGAGGTTTGATGGATATATATAGGGAGAATAAGGATGATCTACATATGATATTTATTGATTTAGAAAAAAAACATATGATAAAGTTCCAAGAGAAGTGCCATGGAGTGTTCTTGAAAAGAAAGGAGTTAATTATGCCTATATTCAAATCATTAAAGATATGTATGTAGGAGCTATTACCTGTGTTCAAACACAAGGTGGTTTGATCAAGTATTTCCCTATTTCAGTTGGATTACATCAAGGATCAACCTTAAGCCCGTATCTTTTTGCTTTAGTCATGGATGTTCTCACTAGACATTTGCAAGAGGATGTACCTTGGTGTATGCTTTTTGCTGATGATATTCTTCTTGTTGATAAGACTAGAGAGGGAGTTGAAGGTAAACTTGAATTATGGAGGTCAACCTTAGAGTCTAAAGGTTTTCGCTTGAGTAGATCTAAAACAAAATATATGGAGTGTAATTTTAGTAGTAATAGACCTAGTGAGGGGGTTGTGACTTTGGGTGATCAAGTCATTAATAAGAGTACATATTTTAGATATCTTGGATCTATTGTTCAGAGTGATGGTGAAATAGATGGGGATATTATCAGCAGAATTCAAGTTGGATGGTTGAAGTGGAGGAATGCATCGGGCTTTGTGTGATAGAAAAGTCCCCCCTCAAACTTAAGGGAAAATTCTATGAGATGGTGGTGAGACCTGCAATGCTTTATGGTGCCGAATGTTGGCCATTAAAGAGAAACATAATACTAAGTTAAGTGTTGCAGAGATGAGGATGCTTAGGTGGATGAGTGGCTTTATCCTTAGAGATAGGATACGAAATGAGCATATACGTGAAAAGGTTGGAGTAGCACCAGTGGAAGATAAGATTAGAGAGAGTCGCCTTAGATGGTTTGGTCACATAAAATGGTGGCCTTCCGATGACCCGGTTAGGAAAGTAGAGGTATTAGATTTGACTTATGTTAAGAAAGGTAGTGGTAGACCTAAAAAGACTTGGTTAGAAAATATTAGAAATGATCTTTCTTTATTAGATTTAAACGAGAATTTGACTTTTAACATATCACAATGGAGAAAAAGGGTTCATGTCCCCCACGTAGTGGGATAAAGGCTTAATGTTGTTGTTGTTGTCGTCTAAGCTTTCTTAAAATTCAACTCTCTTTCATATGAAGAATTAGAATTATGCTATAATTCTTCAAAGTGATAATTTCATAATTTTAGTCAAAATCCTTAAACGCTTTATTAGATGGTCCCTGTGAATTCTAGATTGTAGAAAATTATTTTTGCATTTAAGTGTAGCAATGATATCATAATTGAGCAACATTTGGCTTGTATTATTCCTCTCATCGAGACACTTGTATTAATTATTATAACTTAAGGTTAAAAATTTGTTTGGATTTTAAATTAATATCATAAACGTTTCAAATATTTTTCAAATGCTTGATTTGTGATTATTTGGACTTGGAGGATAACAAGTTAGTGTCATTGAACGTTTATTTTGATTATAAGTTTGTTAAAATCATAATTAAAAATTATAATTTTAATTATGAAAATTTCTAACTAAAATATCACAACGAGATTCTTATTTTAACATATGAAATTTCTTGTCATCAAGAACTAATCTAATTAATTTATCAACAATCGAGTAAATCAGGGAATTCTTTTCCCAATTTTTTAAAATACACATAAAATTTTAAAAATTTAAAATAAGATATATTAAAAAAGGCTTCAAACAAACCATGGAGAATTCCCGGAGTTTATGAAGTTTGACACTACCTGCTATATATTTTCCACGTTGCGGACGTTTGTGTTTATTACTTTCTGCGTGCCTGAAGTTCAAGCCTTCGCCTTTTTCCTCCGGACTACTTTTTTTTTTTCCCGTATTTATTCCCTATTTCTTTCATTCTTCTCCATTACCCTATTAGTTTTCACTACTTTTCGCCCCCCTCTGCAACGTTCCCGTTTTTCAGAGATGTTCAAGAAATTGGTTTCTAGCCGGAAGCAGAAGGGTCCTTCGGCTCTCTCCACCTTGGAACGGCTCCACGAGGTTTAACCTTTTACTTCCATTTCACTCTCTCTTTTCATTTATATGCATATTCCTCTCATTGCTTTGAATTGTTTTTCACTTAACATGTTTTGTTGTTTAGCGCTGATGTTAATGGGAGATTATCATGATTCGTTTCCGTTCTTTCGTTGTAAATGATGAGATCCTGTGGCTATTGGGAATAGTAGAATGGTTTGAAGGATGGCTTACTTTTTTTTGAACAGTTCAATTCCTATCATAAACGCCGGAGAAGTTAAGGGCTCTTTGGCTACATGTAGGATTTAGTAAATCTTGTAAATCCCGATTAATTAAATCCTTGAGGCCTTAGATCCTAAGAACTGTTTGGAATGATAGATGTTAAATCTAATCAAATCATAATAAATTGTTTGATAGATATTTTCAATATTTAGCTTTGAAATGATGGAGAAGAAACAACACTATGAGTTGAAGTGATGTAAATCTCTTAAATCTTACTTTTCTTAATCTGGGATTTAGCCTGAAATCGGAGGAAAACGGTATTTAAAAAGCTACGGAAACATTTAGCCTAAATCCTTACTAAGTATTGGCTAAATCTTGCAACCAAACAACCTCTAAAATTTTTTTCTTACCTGGACAATTACTCTTTGATTAGTTTTTAAAAACCAAAGAAGGATAACGATATGGTTTTAGCGCTTAGGTATGTGCCATGTCTTGTTTACATGTGAAGGTGATACCATTTAGAGCATACTGGTTTCTTATTATCTAAATAAGAAACGTAGTTAGATGATTTTGCAATTACACAGCCTGGTAGCAACTTATTGAAAATACAAATTAAAGGTCCTATTGGAATTTTCCATTTTATTTGCGTTTGTGAGGTGGTATGGGATGGGAGAGCTTAGGTGCCAAATTAGCAAATTTTTTAGCGGGCATGGCGAAGGTTTTGAATAATTTAGGATGCCAGGGTTTGGGAATTCTAGGAACAATGGATGGATCAAATATTCTGATGGGGCTGTTGAAAAGTTATTTGGTTTTAGGCTAATACAGTGATTATTCATGCTTTTGGTGGACTGCAGGGAAATAGCACAGAGAATTCATCAGATAAACACACTTGCTATCAGCCTCTTTCAAGAAGATTTATATGACTATTTTGTTATGAATAGTTGCAAAGTAATGCATCCAATGTAAAGTTAAACCTGACCAAATTGTCTGTGTTTATTTGAAAGAAATTGACCTAAAAAATTTGCTTGATTTATAGTAAATGCAACTACTTTACATCAAATAATTACCAAGACAGCAACTTCATTTGCATTTCTTTTTGGGCAGATTTTTTAGCAAACCAAACAATCTCTTCTACTATCAGCTTTCAAAACCAGAGCAAAATGCCTTTTTTAATGCTTCAGTAAAGCTGCAATCTTAGTAGGGAAACAGGTTGGAAGGCCATCTTCCTTTGGACTACTGCATATTCTAAAGTTCAACGCAAACGATCCATCAACTTTCTTTCCTACTAGACTTTCACTTTTCCCTTACCCAAAATTGTTGCGACATTTTTTTCTTACTTTTACCTTTTTGCTTCTAGACAAGCAAGTAGTCAGTTTGTTCTATGGATTACCACTTGTTGATTATACTATCGTCAAAGAAGTACTTGCTGTTATATTTAAGTTCTGAAATATATCTAATATGATCACTTTCTAAAAATGTTAATTATTTAATTCATAGTGAACATAGCTAATAATAAGTAAAAATATATATTTACATGATTAATTTTAATTTGGAAAATTGAATTACAATAAGAAGAATAGACAAGAAAGATCAACAAGTGAGGCATCTTCTTCTTCTTGAAAAGTTCCTAAAATAGAAAAATAAATCCTCAAAATGAAAGCTTTGAGATTCTAAGTTAAACCTTCAGGGCAAGAAACTTAAGATAAACAAAAAATGTTAGCGATACCAATTTGAAACTATTTCCTTTCTTTATAACTCTACGAATAATTACACAATAGATTATAAGAAATATATTTTTCGGTAAAGTCAATGAATTGACATAGATTTATAATTGACGATCTATTAAAAGTAAATTCCAGTAGGATAAAAAGAGACTATTTAATTTATAATATCTAATTAAAAGGCAAGTACTCGGTTTAATTGGTACAATCAAATAGGGGGATTAGATATGGTAGCATGCATGATTCATGAATCAATTTATACTGAAGATCCAGGAAAAAATAAAATCTCAATATGTAAGTAGAAGGCAATGCACATAAAATCATAAAAAATAGAAGATATTGCAAATAAAATAGAACCAAATTCAAACTATGGGAATTTTATCAATTATTTGGTAAGTACAATAAGAGAAATCATTCAAGTATCCACCCTCTAATAAAAGGAAACTTTGGTGAATAAAATAAGAGAAATCTAATTTAAGTAGCCACTCTCAGATAGAAGTAATATCAGTCTAAGTGTCCTAATGTCGCAAGTAAAGAACCTTCATCTAATCCTCTTGATGCAGGACTATGATGCTTTTAGAATGAGAACTAGGACTTGCACAACTTATTAAAGAACATTACGTGATTAAATCTACTAGCAAGAGAAACGAAAAGATAAAACAAAGGAGAGATGCTTGCGTTTAGGCTAAACTACACATAAAGACTGGCACAAACAAGATAGATTAGAAAATTAAATTAATGCTCACATAGTAAACGTTCATTCGTAATCCCTTAATTAACAATGAGATTAATAGCAAGAAAGTACACTCAATAAAACCCTACGTTTACTAGGCTTTAGCAGGCTTAAGCAGAACGACCCTTTTGCGCTTCTGTCATCATTCACAAAGTTAGAGAGCAACGAAATAATTGAAATAAGAAAGGAAGGTCAACCGTGGGTGGTGGAAAATCGTCGCCAGAGGAAGTCCTTTGATTTGCTAATGAGACCGGCGATGATTGGTAGAAGACGATGGATGCAGTCCTTGAAGGGAGATGGTGACGCAATGGTGGCGGGCGTGAAGCGACCGACGATAGTCCACTTTCCTTTGGACCTTTGGTCGTCAATCGTATCAACTAGAGGAATGTGGATCCGCCCGAAGTATTCTTCGACGGTGGTTTCGTAGTCAAACCCTACGTCGAAGAAGGGGGAGCGGAGTATGTCAATGTTGTCTTGATCATCTAGCACCAAGCCCGAATCCCAAGGGCGAGCTTCCATTCATAGCGAGTGGGCCGGAGGATGGTGGAGTTCGATTACCCTTTGCTGTCCTTGAAGTATTATTGAGAGGGAGGAAGAGTTTCTCTTGAAATCCAAGGGAAAAGAGGAGGGGAAGGGGTCGGCCAAGAGAGGGGGCGGGTAGAGGAGTTAGGGTTAGGGTTTTAGGAGAGATTCCAAATTCCAAATCTGAAATTATCTTCAGATTTTTGAAATTGGGAGGGAACTAGGATAGGAAATGAAAATAAGGAAAGGGAGAAGATTGGAGAGAGAGAGAGGGAGATAGGGGGCGGGTTAGGGGCAAGGGGCCGGCGGCTATAGGAAGGGGAGAGGGGGCATGGGGCTTAATTAGGGATTTCCTAATTTAGAATAAGTAAATTAAGAAGGTTCTAATTAATCCAATTAAAATTTAAATTCAATTTGGAATTAATTAGGCAACCTTTCCTAAAATAGATTGAGTTAATTTTGGAAAGTTTTAATTCAAATTTGAATTGAATTTGAACTTTGAATTCTTTCCTAATAATACCCAACTTAATTTAGGAAATTAATTCAAGTGGGAGGGAAGGGGAAGGTGGCTAGTGGGCCGGCGGCTAGGTGAAGGTGGATGAGGCGGTTGGCCGGCGGTGGAGGGAGGATGGTTGGGCCGTGGGTTAGGGTAAGGGGTGGGGATCGGTTTTGGGGAAGGGGAAGGGGCAAGGGGAGGGGTCGGGCCGTGGGTTTGGGAGAAGAGGGAAAGGGAAGAGGAAGGGAGGGAGGGGCTAAGATCTAAAACCACGAACCCGACACATCGAAGTTGGTGGGTGATGCACTTCCTTCTCCAAAGGATCTCTCCAAGCTCTCAAGCTCACATAAGAATGCAATATGCTGAAATTATAATAATCATTCATTACCTCAAAACAATACAAAGGAGGCTTTTAAATAGCCTTAAACAAAGACCAACAAAAGACAAACATGCCCTCATGGGCTTACAATCCAAACACCCATAAATAAGGGTACAACGGTAACTAAAATAAAAGAAAACAAATACATAGTTAAACTTAAAAATATAAAGACTCGATCGTGGCCGTAGATCGACGGCCACGTCTCCGGTAGACTTTCCAAGTGTGGATGTCCTCATCATTCTCCCGGGGTGGAAGAAAGCTCGACTCCGTCGAGTAAGTATCTCTGGTGCTGTCGTAGAACTCTAATGCATCCGGATCCAGCTGCTGTAACTCATCACGGTCCAACCAAGTATCCTCCGACTCGGGTTTACCTTTCCACCTGATCAAATATCTTCGTCGTCCCCCTTCTTTTGTAGAGATGATTTCGTCGCTCAAGATCGTGTCTACTTTATCTGCTATGGGTGATTTAGGAATATCTGGGAGTGGAGGTAGGTTAGGGATCTCACAAGGTGGGGTCACACAAGGCTGTTGTGTCAGTGGGTTTGGCGGATTAAAATCCGGACCTTCATATGCCACTAGATCTTCTATGTTAAAAGAGGGATTGATGTTGAACTCTTCAGGGAGATCTACTACATAAGCATTATCATTGATTTTCTTAAGTATTTTGAATGGGCCAGCGCTTTTGGCATGCAGTTTCTTAACCGTTCCTTGTGGGAACCGTTCCGGACGAATCCGCACCATCACGGAATCACCAACCTCAAAAGTTTTAAATTTTCGTTTCACATCGGCACGTAATTTATACTCAGTATTGCTTTTTTCAATTTGTTGTGCAATTTCCTTATGAAGTTCATGCAAATGTGATGCAAATGAAGATGCAGACTCAGAGATCCTATACCTAGAACACATAGGAATGAGATCTAAAGGTTGCCTAGGTTTGTACCCGTACACAATCTCAGAAGGACTTAGGCCAGTGGTTCGGTTAATAGAATTGTTATAAGCAAACTCAGCAGTGGGTAAGATAGAATCCCAATCCTTAACGTGTTCCCCAACCAAAGACCTTAACAGATTACCTACGCTCCTATTAACTACCTCGGTCTGACCATCGGTTTGTGGGTGAAAGGCAGTAGAGAATTGTAACTTCGTACCTAATTTCATCCAAAGGGTCTTCCAAAAGTAGCTAGTGAACTTAACGTCCCTATCAGACACAATGGTTTTAGGTAGGCCGTGCAGACGGACAATTTCAATGAAGTAAAGTTTGGCAATATGGGAGGCGTCGGAGGTTTTGGAACAAGCTATAAAATGAGCCATCTTGGAAAACCTATCGACTACGACACAGATGGCATCATTTTTGCGGAGAGTCTTTGGCAGGCCCAAAATGAAATTCATACTAACGTCCTGCCAAGGACAACTAGGGACAGGCAATGGAGTGTACAGACCGGTGTTCTGCTTACGCTGTTTGGCTAGCTGACACGTGTGACACCGGCTAACCAGTCTACCAACATCCCTCTTCAGGCTGGGCCAAAAGAAGCGATACTCCACGGACTCGATAGTTTTATCTCGGCCGAAATGCCCGGCGAGGCCTCCGGCGTGGAGTTCCCAGACCAGAAAATCCCGTAAGGAGGTGCTCGGTACGCAAAGCTTTTGAGCTTTAAAAAGATAACCGTCCTCCAGAAGGAAATCGTCCACAAGGCGCGTGCTTCCTGTGGACAAGAGAGTGTATGTTTCTTTGAAGTCGGGGCAGTCTAAATAATCTTTCCTAATTTGGTCAAAACCCACGACTTCGGTCCTCAACTCAGTGGTGGTAATCATGCGACGACTGAGGGCATCAGCAGCTTTATTCTCAACTCCTGCCTTATGTCTAAGGGTATAAGTGTACTCTTGAAGGAATTCCACCCAACGACCGTGGCGTGCATTCAACTTCTTTTGGGAGTTGATGTAACGCAAAGCTTCGTGATCCGAGAAAATGACGAATTCTTGCGGGAGCAAGTAATGTCGCCAATAGCGGAGGGATTGGATCACGGCATAGAATTCCTTATCATAAGTGGAATATCGCTGCCGAATATCATTCAGTTTCTCACTGAAGTACGCTACAGGATGACCTTCCTGGGAGAGGACTCCTCCGATTCCGACCCCAGAAGCGTCGCAGGTCACTTCGAAGACTTTGGAGAAGTCAGGAAGTCTCATTACTGGGGCCTCCACCATTCTTTTCTTAATGTCCTCGAAAGCTCTGGTGGCGGCCGGGGTCCAATGGAAATCACCCCTTTTAAGGCAATCAGTGATAGGAGATACGATGGTGCTGAAATTTCGTATGAATCTCCTATAGAAGGTGGCCAATCCGTGGAAGCTGCGGACTTCCCGGATGTTCTGAGGAAGGGGCCACTCAACTATGGCTTTTACCTTCTCGGGGTCAGCAGAAACCCCGCGAGCCGATACGATAAACCCTAGAAAGATGACTCGATCTACGAGGAAAGTACACTTCTTGGGGTTAGCGTATAACTGCTCCTTCCTTAAAACAGAGCAGACTTGTTTAAGGTGGTCAAGGTGTTGTTCTACAGAATGACTATAAATAAGAATGTCGTCAAAGTAAACAACGACAAACTTTCCCATAAAAGGACGCAGCACTTGGGTCATAATTCTCATAAAGGTGCTTGGGGCATTACTCAACCCAAAAGGCATGACCATCCACTCATAAAGACCGTCCTTGGTCTTGAAAGCAGTTTTCCATTCATCACCCGGTCGGATTCGGATCTGGTGGTATCCACTCTTAAGATCGATCTTGGAAAAGAGGGTGGCACCCGTCATCATATCCAGCATGTCGTCTAATCTAGGAATGGGAAATCAATATTTGACGGTGATTTTGTTGATAGCACGACTATCAACACACATTCTCCAAGATCCGTCCTTCTTAGGGGTGAGAAGGGCCGGCACCGCGCAGGGACTAAGACTTTCCTTAATGAAGCCTCGCTGCAGTAATTCGTCTACCTGCTTTTTAAGTTCGGCATGCTCCGTGGGGTTCATGCGATAGTGTGGCAGGTTCGGGAGGGAGGCTCCAGGAACTAAGTCTATGGCATGCTGAATGTCTCGAAGAGGAGGTAACTGATCAGGGAGGTCATCTGGGAAGACATCAGCAAATTGTCTTAAGATAGGTTGGACTTCTTGAGGGATGGGGTCATCAGATTCGGTGGGAATCTCACGACCCACTAAAGCGTATAGAGGTGCACCACGAGTGACCTCAGAGTCCAGAACCTTGGCGGTGACCAGGTTTAGTCCTTTCTTGGACTTAAGGGGGTGGGGTTTAGGTTCTTCCTTGACCCGGGGCTGCGATGGTACAAGTTTAATCTTTTTACCCGCATGTTCGAATACGCAGGTGTTCGAACGCCCGTAGATGTGGACATCATTATCAAAAATCCATGGTCGCCCCAAAAGAATTTGTCCGACATCCATAATCAGAACATCGCACCATACGTTCTCCTTATAGGTGGCAAAGGAGATAGGTACGAGACTTTGTTCTTTCACCTCCAAGGCAGTGGAGTTGACCCAAGCTACCTTATACGGACTGGGGTGAGGAACGGCAGAAATGCCTAATTTGGACACCATGCTGGAGGAGACAGCATTGATGCAACTGCCACTATCTACGATGACCTTACAGTTTTTATCTTTGATTTTGGTGTAGGTGTGAAAGATAGAAGTCCTACGCCAGTCATCGGAGGTAACAGGGTGTGACAGTGCACATCTTACCACGCAGATGGGAGATGTGTCCAACTTCTGAAGGCAATGGAGGACGGTGGTGTCCTCGTCCTCCTCGAAGAAATCACCTTCTTCTTCAACTTGGTGAACTTGATCAACTTCGGGTTCAGGGTCCTCCTCAGTGATTTCCTCGATGATGGAAACTTTGTAAGGACTAGAGCACTGAGAAGCGATATGACCATATCCTTGACAACGAAAGCATTTGGTCCCGGGACTAGTCCGAGGGCCATCCGGGGAGGGAGGCTTACTTCTAAAATCAGGTCGGGGTGCAGGGGAACCCGTGGGAGGTCGAACGCTACTACCCGGAGTAGGTCGGGTAGTAGAAGAGTGCGGGGTGGAACTACCAGACGGCCTGTAGGAGGGTCTAGGGTCGTGATGACGATTAGAATGTTGGGATCGACTCTCCTCTAAGTCAAGTACTAAACTATACGCACTTTCTAAGGTTGTGACATTTCGGGCAAACAGTTCGTTGCGAAGGTCCTCTCGCAATCCGGTACGAAACATGGATAGAATCTGCGCAGGGGTAGTGGAGGTCTCCCCTTTGCAACGGATCAGAAAATCATCAAAAGAGGCGATGTAGTCCTTGACGGGTTTGCTACCCTGAGTCAATCTATGCCACCTATCTAAGAGCCTAGGGAAGTACGAGGGAGGGAGGTACTTCTGTTTAAGCTCACGCTTCATCGACAACCAATCAGTGATGGGGTACTCATTGCGAGACTCCCTAAGGCTTTCTAAGTTAGACCAGAACTGACTAGCCCTACCAATGAGTTTCATACTGGCGAAACTGACTTTCCTAGCCTCGGAGATGTCATACCACCTAAAGAAACTATCCATACCTTTGATCCAGTCCAGAAAGAGCTGGGGATCTAGGGTACCATCGAAAGTGGGTGCATCGACCTTGATGTTTTTCATCAGGGGAAGATCAGGGTCGTGGTGGTGCTCTTGTCTATGGTGGGGAACTCGATGAGGAACTCGAGTGTGCCCCTCATCCATAAAAGGATCGTCCCCATACATAGAGGGAGGTCTTGAAGGAGTGTAAGGGATAGGGTGAGTCCTACCATGCTCTATTGTGTCAAGACGATCGGTGGTGGTCCTACGGAATTCAGCGAGATCAGCTTGGTTTTCCTTTAATTGTTGGCTAATAGCACTCATTTGACCTACCAACAGGTCTAAAGTCCTTCCAAGTTGTTCGGGATCCATCGCTAAGTACTAGGGAGGGTTTGGGGGTGACAACTAGGAGTGGACAGCAAGTGTAAGTGCAGGAAATATACCCTAAAATGTCGCTAACTGCTGTAGGAAACTTGGGGACAGCACTCTGTGCTAAGGTGTTAAGTCTCCTAATCAACTAGCAAGGTTAAAGGGTTAAGGACAGCACTTACATACCAAAGAAAAGACTTTATAACACACTAAATGCATGCAGAAATTTAAAGGACAGCAAACAAAATTGAATTTTTTTAATAAATTTAAGGATGCGATGCATGCAAAAATAAATAGACTAGCAAGGTAACAACCTAGGGTGATTTCTAGAATGCAATCCTAGGTTAACCATGCTCTGATACCAGATGATGCAGGACTATGATGCTTTTAGAATGAGAACTAGGACTTGCACAACTTATTAAAGAACATTACATGATTAAATCTACTAGCAAGAGAAACGAAAAGATAAAACAAAGGAGAGATGCTTGCGTTTAGGCTAAACTACACATAAAGACTGGCACAAACAAGATAGATTAGAAAATTAAATTAATGCTCACATAGTAAACGTTCATTCGTAATCCCTTAATTAACAATGAGATTAATAGCAAGAAAGTACACTCAATAAAACCCTACGTTTACTAGGCTTTAGCAGGCTTAAGCAGAACGATCCTTTTGCGCTTCTGTCATCATTCACAAAGTTAGAGAGCAACGAAATAATTGAAATAAGAAAGGAAGGTCAACCGTGGGTGGTGGAAAATCGTCGCCAGAGGAAGTCCTTTGATTTGCTAATGAGACCGGCGATGATTGGTAGAAGACGATGGATGCAGTCCTTGAAGGGAGATGGTGACGCAATGGTGGCGGGCGTGAAGCGACCGACGATAGTCCACTTTCCTTTGGACCTTTGGTCGTCAATCGTATCAACTAGAGGAATGTGGATCCGCCCGAAGTATTCTTCGACGGTGGTTTCGTAGTCAAACCCTACGTCGAAGAAGGGGGAGCGGAGTATGTCAATGTTGTCTTGATCATCTAGCACCAAGCCCGAATCCCAAGGGCGAGCTTCCATTCATAGCGAGTGGGCCGGAGGATGGTGGAGTTCGATTACCCTTTGCTGTCCTTGAAGTATTATTGAGAGGGAGGAAGAGTTTCTCTTGAAATCCAAGGGAAAAGAGGAGGGGAAGGGGTCGGCCAAGAGAGGGGGCGGGTAGAGGAGTTAGGGTTAAGGTTTTAGGAGAGATTCCAAATTCCAAATCTGAAATTATCTTCAGATTTTTGAAATTGGGAGGGAACTAGGATAGGAAATGAAAATAAGGAAAGGGAGAAGATTGGAGAGAGAGAGAGGGAGATAGGGGGGCGGGTTAGGGGCAAGGGGCCGGCGGCTATAGGAAGGGGAGAGGGGGCATGGGGCTTAATTAGGGATTTCCTAATTTAGAATAAGTAAATTAAGAAGGTTCTAATTAATCCAATTAAAATTTAAATTCAATTTGGAATTAATTAGGCAACCTTTCCTAAAATAGATTGAGTTAATTTTGGAAAGTTTTAATTCAAATTTGAATTGAATTTGAACTTTGAATTCTTTCCTAATAATACCCAACTTAATTTAGGAAATTAATTCAAGTGGGAGGGAAGGGGAAGGTGGCTAGTGGGCCGGCGGCTAGGTGAAGGTGGATGAGGCGGTTGGCCGGCGGTGGAGGGAGGATGGTTGGGCCGTGGGTTAGGGTAAGGGGTGGGGATCGGTTTTGGGGAAGGGGAAGGGGCAAGGGGAGGGGTCGGGCCGTGGGTTTGGGAGAAGAGGGAAAGGGAAGAGGAAGGGAGGGAGGGGCTAAGATCTAAAACCACGAACCCGACACATCGAAGTTGGTGGGTGATGCACTTCCTTCTCCAAAGGATCTCTCCAAGCTCTCAAGCTCACATAAGAATGCAATATGCTGAAATTATAATAATCATTCATTACCTCAAAACAATACAAAGGAGGCTTTTAAATAGCCTTAAACAAAGACCAACAAAAGACAAACATGCCCTCATGGGCTTACAATCCAAACACCCATAAATAAGGGTACAACGGTAACTAAAATAAAAGAAAACAAATACATAGTTAAACTTAAAAATATAAAGACTCGATCGTGGCCGTAGATCGACGGCCACGTCTCCGGTAGACTTTCCAAGTGTGGATGTCCTCATCACCTCTTTCATTGGAAACAATCCCTCACATGATTGAAGTTATATAAGGTATGAAGTGTGTGTTCCATAGTCATTGGCTAACCCTCTATAAGCCAATTATTTAAGAGCCTTTTTCACAAGCCTCTTCTCGCTCAAGTAAGAAACTATCAACCTAAATGCAACCATTTGATTTATAGGATCCATCTGAGAGAGGTTTTCATAATAGTTCTAAATGGATCTATTCAACAAGATTTGCACAATGTTAATTGTTGAATCAAAATTTCATTAGTTATATTAGATAAGACTTGGTCTTTATTTTCCAACATCTGTGTCAACCAACTCAAATTTCATTCATATTTTGTTTTCAAAGATGGTGGTTATCCTAACTCAAGATTAATTCATTCATACTTAATTTTTGAGGGTGTTTGTCAATCTCAGCTTCATTAAATTCAAGCTTGTTACCTACCATGCTTAAGTATTATACAAAGAGATGGTTGTAAAGGCATTCATGGGGCATAGCAAGATGCCTAAAATCATGAGTTAAAAATGCAAGATAGAGATGGATGAGAAAGTTCTCTCAGTGGTTCAATTATGTTTAGTGGATGAAGCATTGACATAGGTCTTAGAGTAAACAACTATAAAAAATTTGTGGCTCAAGCTGGAGTTTTGTACATGACCAAAAGCCTTTCTAACAAACTTAATTAGAAGCATAGACTCTATTTGATTTACATGTAGGAATACATGCCTATTAAATCACATTCGAATGAATTTAATTTCATTTTTCAAGATTTAAGTATTATTGATGTAATTATTGATGATGAAGATTAAACCTTATTATTATGGTGCTATTTAGCTCCCTCTTACACGTACTTTCAAAATATCTGATTATATGGTTTTGTTCTAATCATGATAGGAGTAAATTTTAGAATAAATTTAACAAGATAAAATAATTATCTTGTTTTGAAGAAAAGAAAACAAGAAGCGAAAGACAACCTCGAAGAAGATAAGTTAGTTGTTGCAAGTGTTGTAGATTTTTTTGGTTATACAATTAGTGTTGCTCTTTTGGTGACTAAAGACAACAGTTGTAAAGAGTAGAGAATTATGAAGTCAACTTTTTCTAATCACATATTCTAATTTATATATATTTTTTCACATTTGAAGTAATTTCTAATGGTTACATTGGAAATGGGGTTGTGTGCAAAATTGCATGTTTTGACATTGTGAAGTTAAGGGCACATGATGTAGGGTTTATATGATTTTTATGGTAAAGAGAACAACTTGATTGTTGTCCCCTTAGAGTGATGATGGAAGGGTTATTTGGGTGGTGGTGAAATGAGAATTCATATTTTGGACATATTTGGAGCTGAAATATGTAGGATTTCAAATGTTAAAGTTTTTCTTGGAAAAAATAGGGAAGAACTCTAGATCAAATGTTTGAGATATTAGGAAACTAATAGTGGTGTTCTTATAGGCTTTGGATTAGAGGTTAAGGAGTTATGATATTTTTAAACCGGTTGCTCACAAGAAGAAATTGTCTCTTTTTATGAGGATTTTGACTATGGTATCTTGGAGTTATTAGAAAGTTGAGATTTTAGAAGGTTGTGATAGATTTGCAGGGATATTTGGGAGAGTTTTCGAGAGATTGGATGTATTTTGGGTTTAGGGAAGATAGGCTTAAGGCGAAGGCTATGAAAATTGAGTCGGGAAAGAAAAATAAATGTAAGAAGAGATAACTAAGGACTCACTAAAGGCCTGGAGGATCAACCACAAACTTTACTAATTAGTAGAGCAACCACCCAGTCTTTTCACATGAAATTTGCACAAGCAAAAATAAATTTTATTCCATGAATCAAGAAGTATAAAGCAATATTCTATTTATATGCCTTTTTCAAACATAGACACCTTTAAAAGATTTATGAGTCAATAAAATGCTATTATATGGATTGATGATATGTCCTAATACAAAGAAAAAGAAAATAAGAAAAATAGAATAAAAATTAAAAACTTCCAAATACATGAAAATTTGGATTTGCCATACAAGACAAGTAAAGTAGTATTGAAACCAATCAATGTGTTATTATCTAATGTTAGGTATGTAATAGATTTAAATAATAATCTAATATCTTTAAATACTCATAGTGCTATGTGATATGGATTCTTTGGTGATGTTGACACTCCTAAGGATTTGTAAGGGTATGTTAGTTATATTAAAGGCAAATAGAGTTAGTGGATTCTATGTGTTGCATAATTCAATGTCATGTGTTGATGTGTTGGATTCAACAATTATGGTGTTAGCTTATGGAAACAAGAATGGTATTGAGTATATGACATCAATTATTAAAAACATGGGAGCTACTATTGAATCTATTACTATTGATCTGAATGAGAAGTGCAAAATAAAGGTTATGTAAATCAGAAGCTTCCAAAGGAGAGATGTGAGTGCAAGATAAGTAAAAACTCAAAATAAAGAAGTAACACAATACAAAGACAAAGTCAGACAGTTTTTTTACTTATGGGCTGAGGTGTTATAAGTATTCAGTTAACTTTTACGATTGTTCAAAGAAGGTGTCACATACGTACGTGTTTAGACATAATCAATAAGCATGCATATTTGAAATTTAGACTCCAAGTAGTAGAGTATGAAGTGTGGAGTAAAAATTTTATTAATTATCTTGGATAAGATTTGGTTTTTATTTTCTAATATTGGTAACTACCAGCTCAAGATCATTCACACTTGATTTTTAAAGATGGTGGCTAGCCTAACTCAAGACTAATTCACACATAATTTTCAAAGATGGTGGCTACCAATCTCAAGCTTCATTAAATTCAAAGTTGCTACCTGCCATACTTAAGCACTAGATAAAGAAATGTTTGTATTGTGTTGAGGCAACCCATAACAAAGTAATAAAGAGAGAAAGAGAAAGATAAAGAGAAATAGAAAGAGAAAGGAAAGGGGTGCCATTTGAAAAAGAAAAGAAGTTAATCTCAATTATTTTACCATTTTATTTTACCAAGTTCCATGTTAGCTAGATTAGTTAGAAACCATATCTTCATCCATAGGCTCCCAAGTGCCTTTTTGTTGGTGAGTTCAGCAGGTTTTTAAGAATGAAGTGTTGTTGTTTCTGATGCTGGCAAAAAATGAATCCCTTGGTAATAGTAATGAATAGTTCTCATTTGGACTCTTGCAATATTGAGGAGAAGAGAGCAATTAGAGCAACAACAAAATCTCCTTCTTCATGTCTAGCCCCTATTTTTGCAATAGGTGATTGTGTTTCCTTTTAGCTAAATAAAGTGGGATCTTTCTCTATATCTTTAATTTTATATGAAGTGTAATTTTTCATATACCTTCTTTGAAACATAATCAATTATTCGATCTTTGCGCATAAACATGTAAATTTTGGTGTTCTCTTTTGCATTGCTTGATCTCTTTTGCCAATTTTTTGTAGTTCAATATATTTGCCTCTAGGTTGTGAGCACTCTCTTCTATAACATGCAGTCAATATCTCATGCAACACATAATCGAAACTAATGGAGAATGAGGGTTTGTAAAGCCGACCCTTACTATTTCTGCTGAGGCTATTGATGACATTGATGATGATGGCAATTACTAGACTCTGGTTTCAATCTGAGAAGAAGCATAATAATTGAACTTTTAGCATGATATTTTGTAGTTTGAGATCAAGAGTAAAGGATTCTTCTTGTGGATTTTCCAGAATTTATTTCATTGTGTATTAGATGTCGTGAACTTAAATCCTATCTTCATTATTAATGAACTGCGCTTTGATTAAAGGAAGAAAGAGGATTCATTGATTAGCTGAACTTCGATTGCAAGGATAATAATGAAAAAATCTTCTTTTCAGGCGATCTTAATAGTATAAGAAAATAATGTAAAACTTCGTTACATATTTTGAAGCTATTGCATATGATGAAAGCTTGGTTTCTCCTGCCTATGTACTCTTTTAAATGCCCTTCATGACATGTCTTTTCTTTGTTTGATTTGTCACTCCTGTTTCTTAGACACTGGAAATGTTGGAGAAGAAAGAGCATGTTCTTCAGAAGAAAATCACTGCAGAGTTTGAAAAGGCTAAGGACTATACAAAGTTAAAAAATAAGAAAGGTTTGTACTTGTAAACAGTTGAAAATTATTTGTTTTTAAGTATTTGTGTTTTTTATGTGTCAGTGTTACTTTAACTGGACTTTCATTTGTCTGCTGCTCTAATAAGGCTTACCTTTTCTTAGGTTGTCATTCTAACTTAAAAATAAAAAATCAATTCAAAATGATTAAAGACTCGGAGTTGCAAATTTTCTGATTTATACTGCTTATATCCTCATTGTTTATCCATATTCAGAGAGTTTTTTGCATGTTGAGTGAAATTTAAATTCTTTTCAGTTTTTCCCTTGTTTGGCGGATATAATAGCGTGCCAACTGCACAAATTTAACGCATGGATGTATCTATATACACATGCTTCAAGCATCATCATTTTGATTTAGTCATTGTCATCAGAATTGTTATATGTTGTACCGTGAAATTTTATAAGTTATCCTTAAATTAGGTTTTTAGTGATGTCGCAACAGACATGTTAACAAAACTGAGTTCTTTCTTGTGAGGATTGAAAAGAAAACCCCCGACTCATTGATTCTCAGATTGGGTTCAGATTTTATGAAATTGAACTTAAAAGATTTCTCTTTAATGATAATCTCATGGTTAAGTGGGATAAAGGCTTGATGTGTTGTTGTTCTTGTTGTTGTTGATAATCTCATGGTTACATAGCACTTTCATTTATGGGGAATAGTATGGGAATAACCTCTCCAAGGGTAAACGGTTAGGCTAATATGGAATGAGAGTATTTAAATATAACAAGCATGCGAGGAAATCCAATTGGGCTAGGATTTGGCTAAGCCTTTTAAGGCGAGAGAGTGGAACCTTCAGTTGATCACATGATTTATAATGAGTGGTGGCCAGCTATGTATGATTAAATATTATTTGAAAGTTTCTTTATTTCATCTTCATCATCAGATACTTGTCATAGACCATGTAAGGGATGGAAATACATTCCTCGATTGTATGAACTAGCTTAATCTTCACTATGTCCTTGCTTGAAATTAGATTCATGTGCTGTATCAATTCTTGCAGCTGCAATTCAGTGTCTGAAGAAAAAGAAGTTATATGAAGCACAAATAGAGCAGATAGGGAACTTTCAGTTACGAGTTCATGATCAGGTTTGATTTATGTTGTGTCGCTAGTAGTGCATTCCACTTTTGAAATGAAAACAGTCTGATATATTTGATTTGCATTATCATATAGATGATTATGCTCGAAGGTGCAAAGGCAACAACAGACACCATTGATGCTTTGAAAACAGGATCAGCTGCAATGAAGTCCTTGCAGAAGTCGTTGTGAGTCTCCATATCTTTCAAACAGCTTTTTGCTTCGAATGCCTTTTAACTTGATAAGCTTGTTGAAAATTAGAATACACAATAAACATTATGAAGCCAAAAGAAATGGAAAAGTATTTTCGCCAAGGAAGTAAATGCCATGTAAGAGTATTAAAATTAGTAACGCATCAAGTAGGTGAAATATGTTGGTGTTGAAGTTCTAAGTGGTTGGCTTATGTTTAAACTTTTGGATTGAAAATGGATTTGACCATGGTGTATTGTGTCCAACTTAGACTTTCTAGGGAAGGTAGCTGAAATGAAAAATATGAATAGAAGATGATAATGCTATTTTAATAAATTATCAAGAGAGAGTTTTGAGAATAGCATTTGAATAAAATAACAAATGAAGTAATTAACAAGTATAAATAGGAACTTGTTTAATATTAGAGCACGTGAACATAGTAAAGCTCTATGACCATTGAAGATGCATGTTGAGATTCCTAAGATTATTGAAGACTTGGGTTTTTTTTTGGCTAACAAATATATTCATTTGAATTATAGTGATAAAGCGGATGCAACGGGAGACAATATATTTTAGTTATTGTAACTAATTTGAGGGATGCTAATCAAGTTTATGGGTGTTGCTACTGAATGATGACAAAGATTGATGGAAAAAAGTTTGAGAAACTGCAAAAATATCAGAGATAAATCTGATTTTGTGATAGAAATGGAGATTATATTTGTGTTGAGGCATTTGAATTGTTGTAAGAGTTAAAAGAGCAAAAAGGGAGCTTTATTTAATCTTTATCAACCCTTAATGCTATGGAGCTTACCTTTGCATGAGATTATTCTTCTCTAACCATGGTGTCTTCCTCCTCCAACAATCTTTTGGTGGTTCTTGGCTCTTAGCTCCATTTGTTTTATTTATGATGGTTGCGATTTATGCCTCACTTCCACCTCCTTTTTTGATTGATTGCGAGAATAATGTGCAATCCAACGGCTAAATCCTTATATGAGATTTGTGAGCAAGGTAGGTTTGGTTATAGTCAGAGTTATCTTTCATAGAGGATTTGAGCCGACTTTTTAAGCTTAATGCTCTTTTCCATGTTCTTTAAATAAGAAAAAATCAGGAGTAATTTTTTATTATAAATATGGGGGTTGGCTTGTAGGAAAAAATTATTTATTTTTGAATAAAATTCTAGTTGGATGTGCTATTTCTCCAACTTTTGAGAGTCTACTTGGTGATCAAGTGGGGGACTTAAAACATTTTTTTGGAGAGATTATCTCAATTTAAATACATTGTTTTCTTGTAAGAACTATTAAATTATTAGTTGCATTGAATTTTATTATTTTTCATTTTTTATTGCAATTAACAAATAGTTTTTAAAATTAAGAGTTGTGATCTGCGAAATTTCATGCACATGTTGCTTGGTTCTGTGTATTCCATAATAGATTTGCATTAGTAACCATGAATCCTAAGATGTCCTCGTCAAATTTTGTAGTAGACTTTAAAGTTAGATCAAAATCTTGAAATGGGATTCAACATCTAGGTCGTTTAACAAGACAACTAAAAGAGAAATTTTGAAAAATTGCTGAAAACCAAATAAAATGCTATGCAAACAAAATAAAAGGAAAGAAGATATAAAACAAGTTAAATAAAGAATTAAATTTCTGGTGACTACTCATTCTCAAGATTATGAGCAAGAAGCTTATTTTAATCCTATTGAAGAGTTGATCAATCTCAATATTAATCTAACTACAAGATAGAAAATTATTTGTGATGGAAATAATTTAAGTAAACGGTACATGATATATAATAAAGTATGCCTATTGTAATAATGCATGTCAAATGCATGATTTAGATGATGATGCAACTAAGAAAGTAAATGTTTATATTTAATCGAAGAATAGATTCTACGATAGTTTAAATTGGATTTAAATTAGTCCCTTGGCCCTTGATTCCACGACCAGCATGGGGATCTGTGGGAGGCTCACCTATTAAATTCGAGCCGTTCCTTACATCTTGATTTTATGACCAGCATGGGATCCATGGGAGGCTCACCTGGATCATGCCAATCTCCTTCCATATTCAAGTGGATGATCTAGGAGTGATTATATTAGAGCAACTATGCATGATTCCGTAATTATTTGTTTCTTTATTAAGATACATTGTATAGATCTATAAATATGAATAGTTTTGTGTAATAAAATTAAGCTTTTTACCTCTTTAATTCTCTGAATTTAACATGATATCGGAGCCTAAAGATACATAATCCACCGGCCTTCATTACCGGAATTATAAGGGCTTTGTGTTTTCTCCTCCTTGTGTGCGGCTCTTCGGTTTCAAAAACAGAAAACGAGTGTAGCCGAGAGCAGTCTCTCATATGTGCATACCTGGGGGCCGAGCGAGTGAAGGAGAAGAATGGAGGAGCGGAGACGAGAGAGTGGTTCCTTTCGCATGCGAGTGAGACTGATCGAGCGGAGTAGAGGCTTTTTGCGTGCAAGCCTGGGGCCGAACTGAGTGCGGAAGAAGATCGGGCAAAGGAGTCGAGTATAGAATCTCTTCCTGCTTGCGCGCATCCAGAGGGGTCGAGCAAAGAGGGATTCATTCCTTCATTTTCCTTCTTCATGCGTGTGTCTGGGAAGAATCGAGCTACCAAGCCGCTTGTGCATGCATTTCAAGTGACCAGGAGGGGACGGGAGTTCCCAATTTGCACGTATTTGAGCTGATCGAGTGCGATTCGCATGGCTGGAGATGTGTGCCTGGTTTTTCTCTCGTGCCTGGGATGGAAGTAGAGCGGCAAGAAGCGCAATCGAACGATCTCTCATACCTGAGCAGAACCAAGCTGACCTAGGAGTTGTTGCGTCCTTCCTGTGTGTATTTACAGGGGACAAAAGCTTCTTCCTCCTCTTGCTGCTGCTAGATTAAGAGTCTAGGCCTACAAAACTAAAAGGAAAGAGGGCTGCTGTCTTTCCTCTCTTCCTACAGTCACAAGAGATCCAAGTGTTTCTTCTTCATTCCTCTACCATTGTCTCCGACGAAGCTCATGACAAACGGAGACAACATCCAGAACACTTGAACAGTAAGCTCAAGTGTCTCCTACGCTTTCTTGTTGTACCACCACGACCGACCTTCCCTTTAGAAACAAGAGAGAGAAATTGAGATGGAGATGGGGGAGAAACCGAGCATCCAGATTTCCTCCTCTCCGACGGCATCATTTGAAAGCGAGGACGGCCGCTATCAGAGAAGATATGGTCGGGGGAGATTGTGGAAGACACTACTCTGCGAGCGGTGCAGGAGGAGCTCGGTATTGCTACCTCCAGCTCCATTAAGCTCTTGCTAGGTTCGTATGTTGTGCGGGTTGAGGAAAATGCATTAATTTCATATCTTGGCTTGTCTCGATATATACCACATTCCATTGAGGCCCAAGTTGAGAGCTTGCCGGAGAAAGGGGAATTCTCAGCATAAGAAATAGGAGAAGGTGAGGAGTTGAGTATTGGATCGACTGTTCTTTGTTAGAAAGCGTTTCTGGAAATGGATTGGTGATTATGAGGGTGATAGTGAGCCAAGTTCCACCACCGACCTTCATTGCCGGAATTTTGAGAAATACTGTGTTATACCGGCCCAAGGGCCAGCTGAACCGGTCCCTCCTGGACTGGTTCATGTATACAAGAGGCGGACAAAGGGGGGGGGGGGGGGGGGGGGGCGGAAGCCTGGCTAGGGCGGCTGCTTGGATGGGGCCCACACACTAATTAAATACTTCTTAAATAGTATAACATAATTTAGGAAATATTCCTAAATAATTAAACATGATTTAGGAAATCTTCCTAAACAATATAAATATAATTAGGAAACCTTCCTAAATAGTTCCCCTTAATTAGGAACCTTCCTAAACAACTCCACTTGATTAGGAACCTTCTAAATATCTTCCCTTGGGCGCCACAAGGTGGGCCCCCTGGCATATCTCATAGTTTTGTCATTCTGTGTATATATTTGTTAACCAAATTTGTTAATATTATAGGACTTTAAACCGTAAGTTTGTAACGTCATGGTGATTGATTAACAACCATGGTTTGCCACCTCTCAAATATCCCAAGCAAACTGAGATGGAATTGTGGATATGTCGAGCACATGCTTTCAAATTTGGCATCAACTTATTTGTTGGTAGTGGCCTAGCCATACTGATTCTCACTAAATAGTTTTGGGACATAGAATATGGATGTTGTGGTTCAGAGGTATAGGACAAGACCTGTAATGGCTCATGGTTATGACATAGCCATGGGATTTAATTATTCATAGTTTTTTAGCTTGACTTGATGAAGTGTGTCTATATGATGCATGTTGGATCTTTTTGATTTTATGGTTTTAGTTGGTGGATTTAATTTTGATTGGAGGGCTTGTTAGCATGCGAGTTGGATCTAGCTTAGGATAGGTTGGAGGCTTACGTTGAATGGAAGACCTAAGATTTGATTTAATGGTTTTGTTGGTTTTATAAAAAATTTATTAAAGCAGATGTGGATTACATCTGTTCGAAAGGCCATAAGTGGGACCAACAACCTCGAGGATAGAGAGAGCTCATTAATGAGTTTTAAGGCCTTATCCTACAGGTAAGGTGGCTCAATTGGTTTGGTTTGATGGGCTTATTATATTTTTTGTTCACTCGTTAATTAGTGGAAGGCCCATAGAGATAACTTTTTTATTTATTATTTGGACTTTAGCAGGAATATTTAGACTTACTATTCTATTTGTTAGAGAGGCTAAATTATATAAAACCAACAAAACCATTAAGTGGAACCAACAATGTGGATTTTTTTTTACTTTGATGAATTCTTCTCTTAAAGAATTTTTTTTTCTAATTATCTTGTTATTGGCTTACTAGATGATATTGCTCAAATATGATACAACTGAAATTTTATAATTGCGGTGAAAATTTTAATTGCTCATAGATTTTGTAGTTTGAACTTCTTATCTGTTTCTTTGGATTTATTTGATGTACAAACTTTGAAATAAATAAATCCATTTGCCTGCTCATGGGACTTCCATCTCTTTGCTAAGAAAGAAAGTGTTTTATTCATTAGTACAATAAACCACAAATAACTACAAAAGAGATGAAACACCACAAATAGAGAACATAAAAAACTTCTTGATTTAGTTTAAGTAAGCTTATATCCACAGCTGTATAACGATCCAATAATCCATAAAATTTTGGAATAGATACATGAAGGATTATAATTCATATAAAGTTGGAGATATGAACAAACATACCACTTAATTTGCCTAAGAGAGAGAATACAATCATTTGTTGCGAATAGGAGGGCTAGACATGTAGAAGGAGATGCTTTTATTCCTCCAATCACTCTCTTCGCCTCTCAGTTGCAGAAGTTCAAGTAAGGACAATTTTTTTTTTATGACCAAGGGCTTCTTCCCTTGCTATAACTGAAGATAGCAACAATTCTTTCCTGGTAAACCTCTTTACTAGCACGCCAAAAAACTTATTATCCTCTTTAGATTTTAGCTCTCTCCTCTCTCTTCCTTTTTCTCTCCTCTTTTTGTTACTTTCTTTGAGGAATGCTTTTAAACATTTGTTTCTTTTCTTTTTTATAGTTATCATATGAGGTGGTAGGTGAGAAGAATTAAGTATAAATGGAACTTGAGTTAGCTGGCCAAAATCTGGAAAATCAAGCGTGAGTTATGTATCCATCATCTTGGAAAATCAAGCATAAATTGAGTTATGTAGATTTCATCTTTGAAAATCAAATGTGAGTGAAGTTTAACTTTATAGCCATCAATCTTGAAATATTAAGATTAAATCTTATCCATAATAGTTAATGAAATTAAATTTCAGTCAATACTCTTTCATCTTGACTTTCTCAAGGCACAATTTAATTTCAAAGACATTCAAATAGGAAAAGAATAAATCAATGCATTGGAGATTATCATCAAAGGTTCATCATTAGATTTTTGGTTTTGGATTCTAAATTTCATATTTTCTAGTTTACACCTAAAGAAAATGAATTTATATATGAGAAAAACACCAAATTAGTCCCTAGACTCTTTATGAAGGACCAAAATGGTCTACAACTATATTAAAATATCATTTTGGTTCCTCAAGTCTTTAAAAAAGAATCAAAATAGTCTCATAATAGGACTATTTGAGACTATTTTGCTTCCTCTTTGGAGAGTTGAGGGATCAAAATAATCATTTAATATAATTGAGGATTATTTTTATCTTTCATAAAAAGTCAAGGGTGTTATGACCTGGACAAATTTAGTCTAGGAGTTTAAAATAGCTTAAGTCTCAACCATCCGCCCCATCTTACACGCGACGACCCGTGTGGAACTAGTCAAGTTGATCAACCTTCCTCATGGAACTTGACCGATCGCCTTTGCACGCTACTTCTCTCTCTCCAATTATGATAACCACGTGATTCTCCCGCCTCCTCTTGTGATTTTCCCTCTCTCGACTCTCCCCTCGCGATTTAAAGCTAAAGGGATGCTAGGGCATTATTCTCCTTCTCTTGCCTCTCTATAGCTGCCAAAATCCCTCTTTGCTCTTTTCTCGCAATAGCAGCTATTGGCGAATGTCTCTCAATCTCCTCTCCTTCTACAGTGAGTTTTCCGTCTCCTATCTTTCTTATTCTTATATTTCTAATCACCTACCTAAGAGTTCTTTTAATTCTATTATGAGGCTAAATTTGATTTGTATTAAGTTTTGTATAGCCTTAAATTTCTCGTATAGGAGTTTTAACTTGCTTTGGGAGGAGGTCTCATTTGAGTTTGATGTTCGACTTGATCAAACTCTATATTATTTTGTATCTTTTAAGCTCTGATATCACTCTGTCATACTTTGGGTCCAGAAGGCGGTATGTCCCGGCAACACGGGACGTAACGAAGGGATAAAGTATCCTATTTTGTACTCACAATAAGAAAAAGTGCATAAATCAATAATATAAAATATACCGGAGAAAATAATGGAAGGAAAATCAAATATTCATTTCATTAATAGAGATTCAATAACAATACATTTAAACAATATGACTACCACAAGCAACATAAATTTGAAAGAAACAACGAACATGAATGAAACTACCCAACCATAAAAGTCAAAATGCATAATAAATTGCTACAAAATATAAATTATCAAATACAATCTACTACAGATAAATTTGCTCCTGAGGTGGCAATCCACTTAGCACTCTGATAAGACCTGCTATAAAAAAATAATGATTGAAGTTGATAAATCAAATCCAATAAGTAACTCCTATTTATCGAAGCATAAGCAGTAAAGGAATGGGGCATCCAACATGAACAACTAATAGGTGCGATTAGTAGCCTATAGTCACTATATATCAAATTTGCAATAACATATGTCATGTCTTCTACGACATATTCTAGTATGCTAGTGTAACAAATGCATATAACAAACTTCTTTACAAATAATATAATTCTAATGCATCATGTTGGATATCATCATACTCCCAAATGACCCATCAGTGAGAAGATAAATACAAACCCAAGGAAATCCAATGATTTTCTATAGTTTTGTCACTGTGTGGGTTCCTGAATGATTTTCAGCAGACGTTATATTTTCGATATGTGGATTTTCATTTCATAATATAACATGATTTATAATTCTGATATTTATTGCATTCAATGAGTATTACATAATTTAATGTACCCGAGGTTTTGCAACAGTACATAAAAAATGACCTTTTTATCAAACTTGCTAGTTATTATCAGCATATGCATAAAATAGAAAATTTTGCTATAACATGACTGTCAGTCTAATCAATTATTAAAAACCTATTACAGATAGCAATGATTTATGCCATTAACAAGGAAGGGTATGTTTACACTAAAATAAATAACAATTACTTACCTTTAGGCGAGTGACACGGAACTCCAGGCTTATTTGATATTCAACAAAAAAAGCTACGAGGGCAACGACTTAAAGGTCCTAAAAGAAGTGAAGCCAAAAATAATATTAAGCACATAAGTCGAGTCATAATGATGAATATACTAATCAATCTTAGCCACACCATAAGCATCAAATAAATTATCAATTAATGTGATTTAACCTACGACCTAACAAGACATCTTATGGAGATAAAAATTAAAATGTACCCCCATAAACAACCTTAGATTAATAAACATCTAAAAGATACAAAATAATATAAAGTTTAATTAAATCAAACATCAAACTCAAATGAGACCTCCCAAAGTAACTTAAAACTCATCCTACGAGAAATTTAAGGCTATACAAAATTCGATACAAATCAAATTTAGCCTCATAATAGAATTGAAAAAACTCTTAAGTTGGTGATTAGAAATAGAGAAGGAGAGGGGAAAACTCACCGTTGAAGGAGAGAGATTGAGAGACGTTCGCTGATAGCCGCTGTTATGAGAAAGGAGCGAAGAGGGAGGAGAAGGAAGGATTTTGACAGCTTTGAGAGGCAAGGGAGCGAGAATAAGTGATGCCTTAGCCTCCCTTTAGCTTTAAATGGCGAGAAGAGAGTCGAGAGTGGGAAATCACGAGAGGAGGCGGGAGAATCATGTGATTATCACGATTTGTTGCGTGCGAAAGCGCTCGATCGAGTTTTCATGCTGAAGGCCGATCGGTTCTGCTGGTTCGACATGGTTTGTTGCGTGTAAGATGGGGTGGATGGTCAAGGCTTCTGTTGTTTTAAACTCCTGGACCGAATAGGTCCAGGATATAACAAAGGGATCATTTTGATTATATTCTCATTTATATATATTTAGTGATCTTTGATATAGGAATCCTAATTCTTTCATGTGATCAACATGCGTTACCTTGTTCTAATTGTATTTGATAATTTACAATCCATCCCGCATCAGAGACTCTTTTTGTTTTAATGTATACCTTACAAATACCCGTATCAATCAGTCTTCGTTCTAAGGTAGACTGACTTTGCTTTGATTTAAAGTTGGAAAGTGCTTACACTCGCATTAAATGTGAATACTTGCATGCATGAATCTCTTTCTTCTAAGGTTTGGGATATGCAGCAGGCTGTGCGGTGGTAGCACACCAAGTATGGTAATGTACCGGTAAAATGGCTGATCCTCCAAAGGATGGAGCAGGTTACGGATTTTGTTTTTATTAGGATTTTGATTAAGAGGCTTGACAGGAGTGATGTTTTTTTTTTTAAGTTTTAGGCCTCATTTGTTTCGGCGTTTTTTTTCCATTTCCGTTTTTAAACAGAGAAATTATTTTTTGGTCGCTGTTTAGATGAGACACTTCTATAGAAATACTTTTTAGGGAACTTCATTTTTCTACTATTTTGAGAAGCTTTTTGATATTTGCTTTTCTGTTTGAAAACTCTATTTCCTTAACGATTGTTTTTAAAACTACCTTTTATAAAAAAAGAGGAAGAACCAAACGAAGCCTTACTTTATTATTTTGGTTTTCTTTGCTTGTGATTGTAACATGAAGGGGTTTGTTGTGTTCTTCATATGCAGATTGGAATTTTCCTACGTAAAGGCATGCCAATATTTGATGTATTCGCCTTATTAATTTATTAAGCTGAACACAATTTGTAAGAACATAAAGTCTATTTAGAAGTCATATATATATTATAAAATATATATATCACAACATATAAATATATATATTCATACAAATATCAATGTATCAATATGAATTTACACAATATATACATATATCTATGTATATACACAAATGCAAATATATACGCACATGCATATACATGCATATGTATATATAAATATAATCATGCTCCATGCTATTGAGCGTAACACAATTGAACAAGACCTCACATATTTGTATTTGGCTCGTGCTTATAAAAATCAATCAAATTTGAGCTAATTATTGAGCGGAGCACTATAAACATGAACAATGAGCTTTTTAAACAGCCCTACCAGGAGTGAGAGAGGTGGGATAATCTTTTACCGCCAGGATTGAAAAACCTTCGCTATTTATTTTCATTCTGCAGGAGTGTTGATGATATTGATAAAACCATGGAACATGTCAATGAGCAGTCAGAGAATATGAAGCAGATACAAGAGTCTCTGGCAGCTTCAGTGGGTGTTGCAGCTGACTTCGATGAGGTGCATTTCATTGCAATTCTTGTTCCATCTTCTTCCTATATTGTTCCATTTGTTTTAACATGAAAGAATTGAATGTACATAAATATTTCTTCTTTGTACTTAAAATCAAGCTTTTTGACTGCTCGACTTATTTCTACAGGATGAGTTAGAAGCTGAGTTGGAGGAACTTGAAGGAGAAGAGCTGGAAGAAGAACTCTTGCAGCCACCATCCGCGATTCCCGCAGTTCAGATGCCTGTTTCTCAGCATCCTCAGAGCGCAAATGGACGACATTCTAGCGATGTAGATGAGCTTGCTACTCTTCAAGCAGAAATGGCACTGTAGCTCTCTGATTTTTCAGTACTTGGTCCTTGTTTATGTATATATATGATGCACGTAGCTATACCATATATCTACAATTAAAGAAAACTTTTAACATGGTGTAATTATGTAATAGTTCTCACTAGTTTTTACTGATCTTTTTAGTTATTTTTATAACATGCAGTTTAATATTAAATAATGAATTGCATTAACAAGAAAATAAAATCTCTCTTTTAGCCTACTTTAGATATTATATTAGACTTAGTTCATCTTGATCTGTTGGTTGGAAGTTTTGGTTATCAATCAAATCAAATATTTTTTAGTTAAAATTCTTTTTGAAATAGAAAATTTTGTTTTAGAAAATTGATTTAAAAAATAATAAGAAATCTGTCCAAAAGATTCTGAGGCTAATTGTTTATTTTAAATTATTATTATTAAATTCATTGAACATATTCCAAATTAAAAAATAATATTCCGATTTAATACCTAAAATTTTAAATTTATCCATATATATTTTTTATATCTTAATTAGATTAAATTATCAATTGTAAAAAATATATTAATTTTGAATAGATTTTATTAATAATCTTTTTGATGTCAATTTAAAATTTGAATATTATGTACATAAATATAAATAAATGAAGTATTATATATGTAAATATATAAAATTTTTAGGTATGCAAGTAAATCCTCATAAAATCAATCATAAAAAATAGATTTTTATCAATTTTTTGATTAAAATAAAAGTAAAAAATTATTTTAAAATTGAATATAATATAAATAAATTATTACTGTATTTATTAAAAAAATTCGGGAATTTTTTAAATCCATTTTATCACACAAATATTATCCGAAAAAAATCACGAGTTACGGAATACATGCTTACGGTCACGGAAGAGTCGCTCCAACCTCCAACTACCCGCCGACCGTGAGCACCAAGAAATTCACCAGATGGACGGCCCAGATTCCCCTAAAAGCAAGCTCGTAAACATGGAGACTGGTCCTAGATTGCCGTGGCTTCATCCCACGCTTTTCGTCGCCGCTTGAGATGTCTAAAGACAATCCATGGCGGGAGCTGAAATTCCTCCTCATCGAATCCTAGAGACCAGAAACCCTAGATTCGAGTGTTTCACGATTTTCTCTGCTTATGGCGTCCAACAAGGACGACAGAGGCGGATGCCGCTACGTTCTGGAGAAGCTCGCGAGCTCCCGCTACGCGGCGGCAATGCTTCTTGGCGGGTTTGTGCTCAGCGCTTCTGTGATGGCTCTGCACCTGGGCTATGGTCCGCCGCTTCAGCCGCTGCTTAGTGGGTTTAGGTTGCCGGGTAGGAGGAGAAAGAGGCCAATACGGGTTTATATGGATGGGTGCTTCGACATGATGCACTACGGCCACTGCAACGCTCTCCGGCAGGCGCGGGCGCTCGGAGACGAGCTCGTCGTTGGTGTGGTCAGTGATGAGGAGATCACGGAGAACAAGGGCCCGCCTGTTACGCCAATCAAGGAAAGGTTTGTGCTCTGGATTTCATCGCCAGTCTTGATTGTTTTTGAGGGACATGAATTGTGTGATGAATGGCCTATACCTTATTTGATGCATTATTTACCGCCAAGTGTAGCCAGAGTTGGTCACTTGATCAGATTGTCTTTATTTATTTTTTTAAGTTTCCCTTCGCAATATCTAAGCTGTAATTGTTCCTTTCTGCTTTTTTCTATTTTTTTATTGTCCAAATTTCTGATTAAGTTTACTCTTTTCATTGTGAATTTTTACTGGTTGGAGAAATCAGTAATCCTCGTTTCTGTTTCTATGTTGTTAGGGTGTTTTGTCTTCTGTTTCCAAATTAGACGTTCTTTTGTGTGAAGCGTATGCACTTTTCCCGTTAGCCCGCTGTTTTTTTAACAAAAGATTTAAACCCTCCACCTCTTTCCATATTCCTTTTATTGATATTTGATGGCTTAACATTTCTATTATTTTGAAATGTGATGAACTTCAACATGCAATATGCTACGCAGCGTGTATATATTAATTTGCAAGTTATTTGCTTAATTGTTTACTCTTCATTTTATCTTAATTGTTTGCCCTTCAAAAGATTCTGAAAGAAATAATAAATATTCCTTCATACACATTGAGTTATTTCTTTCTGAATCTTTTGAGACCCCCCTATACAAATAGAGGATCAATATGACTCAATAGTATAAAATAACCTATAACTTTAGTAATCTTATGCAATGTAATTAGTTCTAAACACTTAGAGGATCTGTACTTGCTGCTGCCTCCCGCCACCAGCACTTCCTTTCGTCATGTGCATGCTTTTTTAGACATCTGATGCGTGCAACTCCATGTGGTAGGTTGATCATGGTTGGTGCAATAAAATGGGTTGATGAGGTCATCCCAGATGCTCCTTATGCCATCAACGAGGAATTCATGTACAAGCTTTTCAATGAGTATAACATAGATTATATTATTCATGGGGATGACCCTTGCTTGCTGCCAGATGGCACTGATGCATATGCACTAGCCAAGAAAGCTGGCCGCTATAAGCAGATCAAGAGAACTGAAGGAGTTTCAAGCACCGACATTGTAGGTAATTTTACACAAACATGTAAAAATGTTGTATTAGAATTTCCAATTTTGCTTGTTTTTTCTGAGGTTCTTTACATCAATTGTCATGCATCTATAGCACTTTTTAAGGTTAATTTGGACTTTGGTATTAAGAAACAAGATAAATTTTACTTACTGCATATTATGTCTCTAAATGAGGTGGGCATAATTCAATTTGATTTCAAGTTGGCCATGCTTGGAAATCGAAGATCGGATTATCAAAAGTGGGAATTGAAATTACATTGAGAAAAAAAAATGAAGCCATACATAATTGAATGCTTCAGTTCAATTTATGTTCATTTTTGGCTTGATATTGGTTTGTTTTTGGGAATGGATCTAATCCGACAATTTCAACGTACTATGTTTTATATTTTCTATTTCTTTTTCAATTACTACCGTTTTCTTAGTTTTTGAACATTCAATCTACTATTTTTTTCTTCTTGGAGTGCTTTTCAGGTGGCTGGAAAATACCAGCCAACCTTGGATATCTGGCAGTTGCCATGGAAGTAAGACGGCCACAGCCTCTGCGAGAGACTTGTAGCTCACGGCTAGGGAGTTGGGAGTGTTGGAAAAGAGGTAGTCAAGGCTCAATCAATGCAGCCGTGAATTCTGGAGGTTTCCAAAGGCAAGACCAAGGAGTGTAGATAATGTCTAAGTACAGGAAAGACTTGATTAGAAAATATTAGAAATGTCATCTCTTTATTAGATTTAGATGAGAATTTGACTCTTAACAGGACACAATGGAGAAAAAGGATTCATTTTAGAATCTAAAATAAATATAACTTATATTGGTTTGGTTGGGAGGTGTTTAGCTTACAAAAACAATAACAACATCAAGCCTTTATCCTGCTATGTGGGATCGGCTACATGAATTCTTTTCCTCTATTGTGTCATATTAAGAGTTAAATTCTCGTTTAAATCTAAGAAAAAAAGATCATTTCTAATATTTTCTAACCAAATCTTTCTCTACCTTTTTTAACATAGGCCAAATCTAATACATCTATTCTCTTAACCGGGTCATCGAAATGCTGACGTTTAGCTTACTATAAATAAAAAATATAATGTAGGACAAGCTATAGGCATCTTTCCTAATCCAACTAGAATGATGCAATGAATGTGGATCACAAAAGGGAACTTAGGATTCAGATAGCAAACCACTTAATGCATAAAAAAGTTATTTTCTTTAATGAAAACCAGAAAATATGAGAATCATAATCCATTATTGTGATGAACGAATAAATATGAAGAAATAAACTAAAAAAATTGAATCATTGACATCGATACAAAGTGCAAATAAGTTTACTAATATATTTTTACAAGACTAGTCAACTTCAAGAACCCTATGACACCGCTTGCCAAGGGAGAGAATCTAACAATATTAAAAATACAAGAACCTAAATTTCACCATTCAAGAGCAGCAATGACTTGATTCCCTCTACATTTCATTCTTCCCATTGATGGTCACCATGGCCGAAGATGGCTCTTTGCTTGCGTGAAGGCTACTGGTGGTGGATGAATACTGACTAGTCCCTTCCATGTGAATCTGCTTCATGCTGGAACGTTTTCCTATACTTAGACATTATCTACACTCCTTGCTCTTGCCTTTGGAAACCTCCAGAATTCACAGCTGGATTGATTACGCCTTGACTACTTCAATTCCAGAAAGTAAGTTCTATAAAATTACATGATATTAATGAAGTGATTTTTTGCTATATAAATATAAATTAATTACAGATAAATAATTTTTATAATTAAGTAAATCATTGCATTGAACACAAAATTTATTTCAAATATATTTTGATATATTGAGAAACATAAACCGGAATTAATAAGATTACCAAAAAGAAAAACTTAAGACTCAATTGAAAAATATTTTATTTTTCATGAATCTGAATCGTGTTTTGAATCAAATAAGTTAATTAATTAAGTCTTAAATATGTGAAATAATATATATAGCCTTAATCAAGCTTTATAATGAGAATCATGTGAAGCCTTAATTGAGCTTTTCATCGAGCCCTAATCGAGTTTCTTTACGAGCTTGTTCACGTGCTTTAAACGATATTATTCATGAATATAAACGAGCCGACAAACAAGATGTTCAAGCTTGTTCGATAATTAAGCGTTTATAAAAATGTTCAAGCTCGTTTGAGTAGTTAATTAAGTAAACATGAACAAGCTCTTGTTGAGCTGAACCATGAGTAGCTTGTTGAACGCTCGGTGCATTTGCAGCCCTACACTCGAGGTCAAGTTGACTATTAGCTTGTGTGAGGCTTGTGAACCCATCCTCTAGACATGTCTTGCTCAAAAATCAAGAAAGAACTCCTCTTACCTTCTCAAGTCGCTCGCGACTACCTGACCTCCTCCTAAACCAGTTCACTATTGCCAATGGGCTTGACCAAAGGCCGAGCAGGCATAGCTTATGCAGTAGGAGTCATTGTCTTAGGATCCACACTCGCCACTGTATGCACTTCACAATCCCTTAAAGCATATTGTTCGCTCAGAAAAAATGAGCTCGAACCTCGCCTTCTAAGCTAGGATTTCATTCGTCATGAGTTATATTAAAATTATTTTTATTAACTAGATTTCTCCTGATATTTATGTTAGAGTTTATTGAGATCTAAAGTCTAAATTTTCTATGAACGCAAGCCCTCATAGTTAATTACCTCTCTCACTCGTGGGAGAGCATCTCGATTAAGGATGGTTGCTTTAATACAATTTAGATTTTAGCCAAGTACTTTGAGATTTATTTGAATTAATGGGAGATATTTGATGGGGATGGAGGTAGGCCAGATCAAGATCCCATGATTTTTTCATCACGGGAATACCATCAATTTTAGTCTACCAACGTCAACGAACCATAGGCTATAATGTTCAGGGAATTTGATTAGTGGCCACATGTTGCTTCCTCTCAAGTATCCCAAGTTGTCCAAGGTGACTATTTATAGATTTTAGTTTGTTATGATTTTGGTGTGTAATGGATTTGGTGGGCTTGTTAGCATAGGAGATGACCCGAATATCATTTAATTAAGTTGGAGCTTACATCCATTGGAAAGCTTAAATTTAATTAGGTTGGAGCTTACATCCATTGGAAGGCACGAATTTTAGTATGTTGAGGCTTACATCCATTGGAAGGTGTATATTTAATTTAAAATAGGCCTTCCATCTATTGAAAGCTCGAATTTATTAGATTGGGGGCTTATTGCTTTATTTAGGAGTTGCCCATGTTTTATTTATGTTAGGGCTTACATTCATTGGACTGCTCGTATTAGACTCGCTTTGCTCGTCCTATGCTTTAATAAGAATTTTAATAACTTTGATTTGTTAAGAAATGTTAGATAGTTTGTAACTTATCAACCTAAACTTTAGGCACCTTTTTATCTTTAGAACTCAAATCAAAATTATTTTATGGTTAATTCTAATATTATTTTTTGCTGCTCAAGACATATTGGAACTCTTTAATTTGAAAAATGAGCCCTTGTAGCAAATTTCAAAAATTTTATCTTTTTTTAAATGGTCTGAGCTCAAGGCACATCTACACATGTGCATGCATATGTCAAACCAATTTTGAGTTGAATCAAAACTATTTTCAAGTGAGCAAGCCATCTTGATTTCAAGTCAATTGAAATATGAGCCATCATCATACGTGATTTAAGTTTTTCATATGAGCATCAGCTCTAATATTTTTTCATTTTGTTTTCTTTAAGACCAAAGCGTCTCAAGGCACATAAGACTTTTTTTTAATGTCAATGGCATAGTTAAGCATGCTGAAATCATAAGTTGCATGCAATTCTTGTCAGTAATAAGTGGTTTGATATCATTTGAAAAATGCAACTTGCATTTATGTATGATTTAAGTTAAGCAATATAATCTTTCAACATTACATGTAGCGAGCAAGATTTTGAAAGGAAGCACTCCCATTTACTTAATTTACTAACTTAAATATATATGATTTTAAATTTATCTTAGAAAATATATTTTTATGTTTTGAAATTCATTTTAATTTTGCTACATGAGGATCCCCTGGAAGTCAAAATTTTGGTAGCCTTCCAGCACCTCTGCCGTATAAGGGGTGTTATTGGACATGCTAAGGCCCTTATTTTCTTCCCTATTGGATCTAGGATACAGCAAACACGAAGTCTTTTTATAATCTTATTCTTCCTGGCCAGATTAAAGATGCAATAGACATGAGGTCTTCATATAGTTTAAGTTCTTTCCGGCTAGGTAAGACTGATGGAGCACGGGGTCTTCCATACCTGTCGTTGAAGCAAGAAAGAGAGAGTGGGTTATATACATTGTGTAGTTTGTCGTGTTCACCCCTTTACAGTTTGTGGATCTTGCAAATATCTCTCTTTTTTTCTCTTATTT
This sequence comes from Dendrobium chrysotoxum, assembly GCA_019925795.1. NCBI lineage: Eukaryota > Viridiplantae > Streptophyta > Magnoliopsida > Asparagales > Orchidaceae > Dendrobium > Dendrobium chrysotoxum. Next base: position 19,236,024 of record CM034308.1, read on the forward strand.
TTTTCTTTTTTATTTCTCTATTAAGAGAAAAATAGGGGGAGAGAGGAAAATGAAGAGAGAGAGATGGCTGATTGAGTTTAGCCGGAAAGGTTTTCTTGTGATTATGTGGTGGTCAACGGGTTAAGGAAGAAGTAGAGGGTTGTTTAGCTTAGGTGATGAGGAATATTGGGGTTGCTCGGTGGTTTGTTGTGTGAGTGAGGGTGGTGGTTGGCTGGTTGTGTGGAATTGAGAGGGAGAGTGCTGAGGAGAGTTGCACGAACTGGGGGTTGCGAGCAGGGAGTGAAGTTAGAGGTGTTGGTTGGCCAACGCTCGACCTGACCTCCTCTCTCGGTCGTACCGTGCCTACGAGCCCTCACGCGAATCGGTCCAACAATCCGCTTGATTCACACTTGAACAACCTAATCCGCCTCCCTATATACCCGCACGACAACATGTAGTCCAATCCGACCTCCCTTTGTCCGATTCTCGCTTCCGAGTCGCACACGCATCAGCTAAATCTCTCAATTTATTCTCTTGTTTGAAACAGTAAGTGAAGGAATATGATGAAGAGGAGGGAATATTTGTATATCATTATTAATGATAATAATGAATAGTAATTATAATTACAATTTTAATAAGAAAAAATAGAAAGCCTCGCAATCATTCATTCAGAGGAGTTTAAGACATTCCGGGGTCGATCCTTCCCCCGAAGCCCTCGATTGTCCATTTTGACAAGGCCGAGTGGACCTAAAAGGGCGAGTGCCTTCCTCAACTTCCCTCGGGAGGAGGGGTCGCCGAAAGGCTGCCAAAATACCGAGAAAACGCAAAAATATCGTAAGCATCGAATTAGAGTACTCAAAGACTGATACCGGGGTCGATTCACTCCTTTGAAGCCCTCGACCATTGATTTGATCCTGCCGAGTGAACCTAAAAGGGCAAGTGTCCTCCTCAACCTCCCCTTGCGGGGAGGGGATGCTAGGAGGCTGCTAGAATTGCTCAGGAAGCTGCCTAATTTGTCTCGGGAGATTGCCGAATTTTTAGGAACTATCGGAGAGTAATTTGAAAATTCTATTAATCTAATAATTAATTAAATTAAAATCCCATAATTAATAAATCAATTAAATCAATTTTAAATTTTAAATTCCCTTAATTAATTAACCAATCTACTCTAAATAAAAAATTAAATTCTCATATAATTAATTGATTAATATCAAATAAAATTAATAAAATTTTTTTAATTAAAATTAAAATATATTTTATTAATTATTTATTTTTTTATAATAAAATCTAATTAATGGAGCATTTAACAATCAATTTAGAATAAAAATCTAATTTAAAATAAGTTTAAAATTTAATTAATCAATTGAAATCTAATTTAATTAATTAAATTGATTAACCAGTTTAAAATACGTCCAATTAATTCATAAATTACTTAACCATAAATGAAATAAAATGTATAAAAATAAAATCAGCGTTTGCACTATACAAACCTTGGTACAACGCACACAAACTAAACAACAAACTCAAATACTAAAAACCAAACACTAAAACTCCTAAAAAACTACAAAACTCTCAAACACTAAAGCAAAGAAACTCTCAAAACTCACAAACAACTCTTCAAAACTCCTAACTCTTAGTAAGTTCCTCTTGCGAACTCTAGCTCCTGGCAAAACCTGCAGTTGCGAGCTCTAGCTCCTGCAACTGTTAGTCACAAATACCTGCAAACAAGTAGACTAAAGTTAGTGTAGGGTAAACAAAACTAGTATTAAAATAGAACTGATACTAAAACAAACAGACACTAAAATAAAACTGGTACTGAAAGACAAAAGGAAGTAGGTACTGAACAAACAAGTAAGTGAAGCTACTACTACAGACAAAATTGGTACTGAAAGAAAAATAGAGCTGTAAACGAAATAAAATGATGAAAATAAGGTATTGAAGCTAAAGCAAAGGTAGTAAATCGAAAGTCAACCTACTAAAGTAGAAAAGGCAAGCATTGTAGTTAAAACTCTGGTGCTGGTGTCAAAGCAGTGAAGGATGCAAAGCTAAATGTCCGTTGGTAAAATCTCGCTGCTAAAACCCTGCTAACCTAAAGTTCAACCGGTAACTTCTAATAGAAGTCATAAGTGTAACACCCCACGATACCTCTTAACAGTAATATAGAGTGCCACAAAAATGAACATAACATTCAATCTTTATATTTTATCATTCCTCACACAATTTCATACTTGAATAAAAATATCCTACCACAATGTCATTTATATTATAAATAGAAGCATTTAATTAATCCAAATTTCATAACATAAATATTTACATAGCCACTAAGAAATCCAAAATAATATAACACTGAATAATCTACATACCTTAGCTGTAGACCCACAAACAAAGCTAAACACTAGAATATAAAATGAAATAATTTGAACATATTCTACTTTGACCTTTTCCTGTAACAAAAGCCAATATGAAAAGAACTGGTGAGCTATGAGGCTCAATAAGTTATGCAATTTGCATAAAAATTAAATGCCAGATTATAAAGAATAACATGATTAAATTAACTTAGAAATATTTGCAAAACAACATAAATCGTGTTTTAAAAATATTCTTTTATTCATTTGAAGTCTATACAGAATATCAATATTAATCTTTAAAGATTTGACTAATCTGTACCTGAAAATTTGGGTCTTATAGTAAGTCCAACTTTGGTTAATGCATTTGGGGAAATCTTTAGGTAAAAGTAACCTAACCCTAAATCCCACCTATGGGCCGCCTTGCTTATAGGGCTAGGTTGTAAGATCTACATTCGGGCCTACTTCTACTCTATGACCTACCTTAAAACTTAAACAAATTGGGCCACCTCTAATTGAGGCCGTAAGTCCAACTTTAATTAGGGTGTTAGGGGAAACTTTCCCATAACAAATAACACATCTCTAATAACTTGGGCAGCTAGGCTTCTTTTAAATGAAGTCGTAAGACTCGCTACATGGGCTGTTTTCAATGAAAGCCGTAAGCTTCGACCCAAATTCAAACATATGGGCTACTTCTAAATGAAACTGTAAGACCCATTAACTGGGCTACTTCTAAACGAAGTCGTAAGACCCGCTACACGGGCTTCTTTCAATGAAAGTCGTAGGCTCGAACCCAAATCCAAACATACGGGCAAATCCTTAACAAAGCCGCAATACTCAATCTAAATCTAAACTACAGGCAACTCCTAAGTGGAGCTGCAAGTCCCAACCCAAACCAAATAACCTACTTCTGTCCACTACAGTTTATTCGGGATCCCTGAGAGGAGGCAACCCATGACTGCTAATCAGATTTCCTGGATACTACAATCAGCGGTTGTTAGTGTTGGTAGACTGAAACCTACGGTATTCTTAGGATGACAGAACCATAAGATCTTGATCGGGCCTACCTTTATCCCCCACGACCAAAATTTAAAACTGTTGCATGTCTAAACATTGATTCATCCTTAATCTATAGTTCTCTTCTATGCGTGAGGAGGGGTAATTAACTATGAGGGCCTGCGCTTATAGAAAGTGGAATCTCAGAACTAAATAAACCTTGATGCCGATCATCGGGGGAAATCTGGTTAATTTAAAATTCAATTTACCTTGGGAAAAATATGAGCTTAGGCCTATGATGCACAGGCACGGACACGACGACACGGATACGACACGACACTGACAGGGGACACGTCAATTATTGAAAATATAGGACACAGACACGGACACGAGTTGGAAACGGTATTATAATTTTTTATATTTTAAAAATACAACAACAACAACAACATCAAGCCTTTGTCCCACTACGTGCGGTCGGCTACATGAATCCTTTTTCTCCATTGTGTCCTGTTAAGAGTCAAATTCTCGTTTAAATCTAATAAAGAAAAATCATTTCTAATATTTTCTAACCAAGTCTTTTTAGGTCTACCTCTACCTAAATAAGTATAAAAATTAAATCATTTAACTAGAATTTGTACTTAAAATGATTAATATTAGGATGTCAAGAGTCGGGCATCGATGCTGTTTATCAGTCATCGAGAGAGGAGATGAAAATACCTTCACTGCCAAAGAGAAATGAAAATGAGAATATTCTATGAATGGGGTATTAAGTGTAGGCGATTGATTTGGTGTTATGCATAGGAAATAACAAATTTAGTTCTTATATTTTAAATAAGTAAAAAAATTAAATACAAGAAATTATATTTTTAAAAAATTCATAAAATATTTAAGATACGCGTGTCGGACAAGCGTGTCCAATTTGTATTTAATATTTTTTTAATTGGACACGTTTTCGGCGTGTCCGACTCGTGTCGGAGGAGTGTTGAACATGTGTCGTGTCGGATACGTGTCGGACACTGCACGCCTCTTTGAGGAGAAGTTTCGGTGCATCATAGCCTTAGGCTTGAGAAAATAGGGTTTGTGCCACAGTGCCATCTTTTTCTGAGCGATCAATGACTTATAAAATGATATTCTCAAAATTATTACTATAAGTCTAATGTTGAAATGTATAGGTGGAACGTGGAGTCCCAATCAAATGCTTAAGTAATGGTTCATCTAAATCTAAAAAAGTTTCTTATGGGAGTCTTTTAGAAATTACTATGGTAGGATGAATGCTTATAATAGATGTTGCATGCATGTTAATTGATTACTCTAACGCCCAACAGCTAATAGGTTTCAATGTTAAATTTCAAATTGACTTTCCATTACTTATTTTACCCTGAGCTGCTTTATTGTGTGTATGGGCAACTCATTGAGTAATGTTATTTACGTCACCAGGTCGTATGCTCCTTTGTGTGCGGGAGAGATCCAGTGGAGATCATCATGCACATTCTTCCTTACAAAGGCAATTTAGCCATGGGCACAACCCTAGATTTGATGATGGAAGACCTCCACATGGAGGAACTCGTGTATCTCATTTTTTACCCACCTCTCGGCGCATAGTACAATTCTCAAATGGCAAGGTATTATGAATCCTGTAGTTACTGTTATCCGATTGAGTTTTCATTAATTCATGGAATTGAACAGGATGATTTTGGAATTAATTTCTCATAAAAAGATTCATCTATCTATATGATTTATTTGCTCGTATTTTAAAACTTTCGTGGCTATTCATAATGCAAAGGAGCAAGTGGCTTTAGGCAATTGCCATAGGTTAATCTTTTGAGAAGATCCATGTAATGTATGTGACATGTACTATAGATGAGGAGTAAGCAAAATTATTTCCTAGGGATACGTCCAGTGTGATTCAATGTAAAGACTTAATACATACCAAACAAACTTCTTTGTTGACTTTGACATGTACTATAGATGAGTAGGAGCAAGCAAAGTTACTTCCTAGGGTTACTTCCAGTATGATTCAATGTAAGAATTTGACACATACCAGACTTCTTTGTTGACTATGACAAGAATCTATAATGTCATTGCATTTACATCTGAATTAGTGGCAGTGATGCTTTCTTTATATAATTCTAATAGCTTATCTTTTACCCTTTTAGAGAGTTTGAGAAACCATTTGCGGCTTTAATATTTTGATTTCTCACTATAAACGTATTCGTTGATGGATGGTAACCTCCCAGGCTCCATACACAAGAATTTGTTCATTCTAAGTTGGGGCCATTCCATGCTGAAGTTTTTGAACTTTAACTTTTGCCAAGTGTTTTTTGGTAGTTCAACCTATTGGTGATTTTAAACCTAGCTTTGGCAGACTCTATTTTGGTAGCTCAACTTATTGATGTAATCACATTTTTGTGCTATGCCCATTGCCACTAACACTACTAGTGCCAAGGATACTTTCTATTTGATTATATTTAAATGTGGCTGTTTGGTTGCCTCATAATATTAGTTAGACCCTGGCATTTATGCTTATTGTAGGGATTTATGTTCCTTATTTGTCTTATAGATGGAATTTGTTTCATGTAGTCTCTATATAGTAAACGAGTTGATTAAAGCTTGATTCGCTTCTTGAGTTCAATTTGACATTGTTTACTTGAATTCGTTGAAAAATCTTAATTAAGGTTTTCATTTAATAAGTTCAATGAGTAGCTCGTTGAACTCATGGTGCTAGCATCAGTTTGATGTTGCTAATGGTGGTTCTGCATTGGGGGCGAGGAGTTGAAGGAGGAGAATATGGAGGACAACAACCTCAAGTGGCGGCCGTGGTGAGTTGATGATGTTGGCAGTGGTGGCACGTAGCCTTGTAGAAGGAGAGGTAGGGCAATGAGGGGAAGCATTTGGCCAAAAGTTGAATATAGGGCCCAATGGCAGAATAAAGGCAAGATCAATAGAATAAAGGACTTGATTTGAGTTCATAGGAAAGCTCGAGCTTTCCAGTGTAATGAAGCTCAATGAGTAGCTTTGATGCATCTAGTTTTCTTAATTTCTGTTTTGATGTAATATGAACTGTTATATTTGTGTTTTCTATTTTTGTTTTATGTTTTTTTTAGCTATCCAATGATGGAAAGCATCCCGTGATCAATGCGTAGGATTTGCTTGGCTTGCTTGACCTTGGGTTTGCCGGTTTTGGGGTTCTTTGGGCTGCTGCTGCTGTTGGTTTGGTGTTGGGTTGTTCTCGGTTTGGCTTGGGCTGTTTGGGTTGGGAGCTGATTTTGGAGTTCTATTTTTGAGCTGAAGTTTAGCTCATTAATCCTAAAAGGTATGGTGGAATGTGGCTTTTCTTTTCCCCTTGCTGCCTTCTCGTTTTCCCCCTTGCTGCCTCCTCGGTTTCTCCTCTTAACCCCTTGGTTTTGGTGGTTTTTGCTGTTTTCCCATATGTCCTGTTGGGCTTCTTGTGCCTGCTGCCTTGGTTGCTGGTTTGCCTCTTCGGTTCCTTCCCACCTGGCTGGTTCCGTGGACTTACCTGTTGGGCTTCTTGTGCCTGCTGCCTTGGTTGCTGGTTTGCCTCTTCGGTTCCTTCCCAGCTGGCTGTTCCGTGCCCTTTATGGCTGGTTTGCTGTGGACTTTTGCCCTGTTTCATGTGCTGAAATTTATGGCTGCTGTTTGGTGACCTTTGGTCTTTCATTTCCCTAAATCTAATTGGTTTAGATGGAGGTGCTATGGCTGTTTGGTTTCCTTATGGTTTGCCTATTTATATAACATGTTTTTGGAAGAAAAAGGTTGTTGAAAATTGTTTGGCAAAGCCACTAAATCTGAGGGTTTTCTTCTTGGAAAAGCTTGAGAGCTTGTTCCATCTTCTTTCTCCTCTAGGAAAGCTTGCGAGCTTCTCCTCCCTTCTTCTCGGCTTCTAACCCCTTCTTCTCTACGCAAGTTCCACTCCACCTGTATCCTTCTTCTGGTTCCGGTTGGTGTAAGTTTGGGGCTGTTTTTTTGAGGAAAATCGTGGCTGTTTTGTGGAGGATTGGTGGCTGTTTTAAGGTGACATTTGTGGGCTGTTTTGGAGACATTTGCTGGAGGAGTTTGGTAGAACGTTGGCCCTATGCCTTGGTGGACCCCTGGTTTGCAAGCTAAGCATTTTTCATTTTAATTTCCTACACCCGATGCATGTGAGGAGTCCGCTTGACGGATGTTCTGAGGATAGCGTTGTTTTATTTTAAATTTGTTCTTTGCTAACTTTCTTTTGTCTAAGGTTTGTTGGTCTTCGGTTTTCTGTCTAAGTTGAAGTGGAAGTCTTATTCTCTAGCCTATTTGTTCTCCAATTGTGGTTTTAAGTTGGAAGGTGAGTCTTTTGTTTTCTTTTCGTAATATTTCTCCTTTCTTGGTTTTTGTTTTAAGTTGTCTACATCAAGCTTATTGAGCTTGTGGTGATGTGTTGACTGAAAAAAAAGAATGAAATAAAGAGATTGTAAACAAATGCAAAGTCACGTACATGCCTCCGAGCGGGTCCCACCTCATGCGTTTTGCTTCCAAGCGAGGCAACCCTTCGTTCAAATCAAGATAATTGCCCGCTCCTTTCTTTAAAAATGACTTGTATGAGCGATTGGGGATTCATTCGCACTCCTCCCTCCGCTCAACTCTCTGTATCGCACGCGGACAGAAGCCGAGCCCCCAATTACTTTGCCCAGTCCATCGCCTGCTCGCCCGACACCGCACACCTCCATCCTGATGCCCGACCAACTCTAGCCGACGCCTCCACACGCTTGCTCCTTCGACTCCATCGTTGTTGTTCGACTTTGTTGCTTCGCAGGAGCGTCTAGGGTTCGCCCTTCATCTTCTCTTTTCGTCAGTTGTTGTTCGACTTCGTTGCTGTCTGACTTTGTTGCTTCACAGGAAGTAGAGATTGCACGCGCTGCTTCTTCCGCCCCTTAGTCGTTGTTCGATTTCGTTACTTAAACAGGAGGTATAGAGATTACACTAGTGGCTCCTTCGACTCCTTTGTTACTGTTCGAATGAGCTCCCTCTCCGACCGGACCCAAGTGCCCGAGCATATCTGACTCAAACCCTTCTCTCTCTCTTTTCTTATGATAAAATATATATTATAATATATGTTATGTATATTATATTATATATAATATCAAATATCATATGATATTATATATGTGTAATATAAAAATAAAATAAAAATAAATAAAATAGAAAGAGGAGAATGAAAATTTTCAAACATGTGTCGAAGACCTTGTGCCGTCATACCTTAGATCCGGCCAGGATGGTTTGGAATTGAAGACCCGCGCCGTGATCTTAGATCCGGGCAGATGGTTTTAAATTTGAAGCCCCCACTTCATTGATCTTAGATCTAGGTGGGATAAAATAAAATTTGAAGACCCCACGTAGTCGATCTTAGATTCTGGTGGGATGGTTTTAATTCGAAGACCCTATGCCGTCGACCTTAGGTCAGGATAGTAAGAAATTACGGCAAATGCCGTCCCGATTTCTCCGTCGGGGGGGAGGGGATGCCGGGAGGCTGCCGAAATTTCTCGAAAATTACAGAATGTTTTAAAGCAATTGGAAAGCAAATCAATTTCACTTAATTAATTGATTAATTAATCTAATTAATTAATTATAATTAATTGATTAAGATTAATTAAATAATTTAAAAAATAATAATAATCAATTTAATCAATTAATTGATTGAAATTAATTAACAAAAAATTAACTAATTAATTTAAATTAATTAGATAAAACTAATTAATTAATTGAGGTTAATTAATTGAAACTAAGTGATTAGTTAAAATTAATTAATTAAAAATAATTAATTAGTTAAAATTAATTAATCAAACTTAATTAGTTGATTAAAATTGATTAATAAAAAAAATTATTTAAAAAAATCAATTAGTGAAAATTAATTAATTTTGATTGATGAATTTTATTTAATTAAAATCCGTGAGTTAAAAAAATGCGAGAGAACAAAATTTAAATCCAGGAATTATCATTTAAAATTCGAGAATATTGAAATTGACTAATTAGAGCAATTTGTAAAATAAATGCAATTAAAAAGGAAAGGGAAGGAGAAATTTTACTAATGAACATGTACAACAATGCTTTCTTAATTCTTACAAACCCTCGACAACAAACTCAACTCACTCAGCTCTCCCAAAACTTGTACGAACAATTCAGAAATCTCCAAACCCTGTACAAGACTGCTCTCCAAACCCCTTAAACTACTACTCTCACAATAACTCTCAACACATTCTCCAGTACTCAAAATAAATCAACCCTTGTAACTCTCCAATGCTCCAAGATAAAGCTCCAAAGTAGCACGAACTCTGTATCAACACGTATCTACAAACAAAACAAACAAATATTAGTATATCACAAATAAAAAAAAACCATCAAAATGTTGGAGAATGGTAAATCTAGCTACTAGTAAGACAAAAGTACTGGGAAGCAAGATAAGCTAAGTACTGGAAAACTAGTAGAGCCACAGTACTGGGAAACACGTAAAAAAAAACTACTGTAGTAGGAAAAAAGACTACGAGAACATAACAACTAAAACACTGAGGCCAGTGTTAAAACCCCTGAAGTGTCTCAAACTCTCCAAGTAATAAATCCTAAACAACTGACATCCTCTCAACAAACACACAATGAAATTCAAACCCTTTGGCAGCCTTGCTTATAAGAACTTGGTTGTAATATCCAATACCCGGCAACTTTCAAAGGAAAGCTGTAAGCCCGATCTTAGGGGAAAGTTTTAGGTAAAATTGACCTAACCCCAATTAAAAATACCGGCCACTTCTAATAGAAGTCGTAAGTCTGACCTTTGAGGGAAATATTTAGGTAATAAAACAACCCTAAACTCCTCACTTGGGCATCCTAGTCTATAGGATTAGGTTGTAAGACTCGCTTTCGGGCAACTTCTAAGTGAAGTCGTAAGACCGACACTTTAGGAAAATTGTTAAAAGAAATTGCAATGATCCTAAAACCCAAACAATCAAATTAAAACTATTGGGCATCTTATTTTGAAAGATTAAGTTGTATGACCCACTTTTCAGCCTACTTTCTAAGGGAAGTCATAAGACCTACCTAAGCAATTAAAACCCTCGGACAGTCTTGCTATAGAGTTAGGTTGTAAGACCCATCTCTGGGCAACTCATAAATAGAGTCGTAAGCCCCACTCCAAATTAAACCTACGGGCTACTTTCTATGAAAGTCGTAAGTCTCGACCCAAATTCAAACATCTGGGCTACTTCCAAGAGAAGTCGTAAGACCCTCTTCAAATTAAAACTTCTATGTAACTTCTTAACGGAGTTAAAAAATTCCAAATCAAATCAACTTCTGGGTATTCTGATAGATGTAAATTCCAAAACCTAAATAAAATTAAAACTAAAATCAACATCTAACCACTTCAGTCTACTCGGGATCCCTGAGAGGAGGCAACCCATGGCTACTAATCAGATTCCCTGGACACTACGGTCAATGATTGTTAGTGTTGGTAGATTGAAACTACGGTATACCCGAGATGACGGAACCATGTGATCTTGATCGGGTTTACCTCCATTTTTTCTTATATTTGAGGCTAAAATACTTAAAATTAATTCATCTTTAATCGAGAGTTCTCTCTTACATGGTAAGAGGGATAATTAACTATGAGTGCTTGCGCTCATGGGAAGTAAGAACCCCAGATCTAATTAAACCTTGACTACCCTCAGGGGAAATCTGGTTAACTACAATTTGACTTAATAGAATCAAACAGTTGCAAAGTGGGATTCATGCGTTCGCGCCATTTTTCTTGAGCCAACATGATGACCGTTTGAACTATGGAGATGATAGGGATGGGGTGTGAAGGAGAACATGGATATCAATTTCAAGCAATAATGTCGAGTGAGGTGATCGGTAATGTGCCAATGATATAGAGAAAGCGGGGAAGCAGGTGGCCATTATCTGGATCCAGAGTCTGCTTCTAAGACCTGTGTTAGGCCGGCGCAGGAGGGGCCGGCTGGACCGGTCCAAACCGGACCGGTCTTCGTTTATGCAAGGCGGAACCGGGCGGCACGCGACCCAGGCGGAACTAGCGGGAGGGGCCGAACACGCGTGAGATTTGATTTTGGGAGGGAAATTTTGAATGGGAAGGGCTGATTAGGCAATTTGTAAAACTCCTTTATGGTTAATTAGGAGGATTGGGGGGAAAGGGGGGATTATCTTGGTTTTGAATGAAAATTGAGATCTAGGGTTTTCTTGTCTTGGGCTCTTGGCGTTGCCGGAGATTGGAGAGTCGTTCTTCCTCTCGGATCGAAGAACATTGTATCTTTATTTGCTTTCTTGCATCTACTAGTGAAATACAAGTGTTTGAGTGATTTTTCTTTCCGTTTCGCCTCAATTTTCTCTGGTTTCCCTGTGTTTGGCTGCTGTCCAAGACAGAAAACAGCAGTTTTATGCTGTTTTACCTCCTCCGGATCGATAGGAATACTTGAATCCAAGTATTTCCTATCAGATTGGTATCAGAGCATCGTCGTGGGACCTTTGGCGGCTGAAAACCTGAAATTTCAGCGGGCTTTGGGAGCTTTCGAAGGAAGTTTATTTGTTGTTCGTGGAAGAAAAGATGGCCGGAAAGAAGGTGGAAGTGTTGGAAGGCGAGTTCGGACAACTGAAATCAGATTTGGAGGGAAAGTTCCTTGAAATCTCCACCAACAATGAAAGGTTGGAAGGGAGGTTTTCTGCTATGGAGGAGATGATGAAGAAACTGCTTGAAATGAAGACCAATCCGGCGACATCGGAAGTAAGACAGACCACCGACGGCCATGGCATCGGAGGAAATCCGAACCCATCCCGGGGGAGGAGGATGCCAGAGGTGGAGATCCTGGAAGGAGAGAACGACATGCCTCCTCTAGAACCGCTCTCTAGAGAGGAGATGAGCATGGGATATGACAGAAGGGGTGCTGATTTTGGTGGGAGAAGGGAGGAATTCCATCGCCGAGGTGCTGATTTTGAAGGGAGAAGGGAGGAATTTCATCGCCGAGGTGCTGATTTTGAAGGAAGAATGGAGGACTATGATGAGGGATTTGGGTATAACCGCCGGAGGGATGATCGGGACACCTGGGGAGCACCTCCTCCTCGAGGATTGGGAGGATACGGGGGATACCGAGGATATGGAGGAGATCCCAAGGTGAGGAAACTGAAGATGCCCATCTTTGAGGGAGAGGATGGCCATGGATGGATATACAAGGTGGAACGGTACTTTGCCGTCAATGGGTTGACGGAGGAGGAAAAGTTGACAGCGGCAAGTCTGTGTTTGGAGGGAAAGGCGCTGGCATGGTATCAATGGAGGGACAGAAGGGAGCCTATCCGGAACTGAAGAGAGTTCAAAGAATGCTTACTAGAGCGTTTCCGAGCCGATGGGGGAGGAGACTTCTACGAGCAATTCTTTGCCCTGACTCAGGAGGGGACCGTGGCGGATTACCGCGACAGGTTCGAGTTTTTGGCCAGCTGGTTGGATCATATCTCGGAGTCAGCTTTGGAAGGGAATTTCATGAAAGGGCTGAAACCAGAGATACGATCAGCAGTCAGAGTGTTGGAGCCGAGGAATTTAGGGAAAGCTATGGAACTGGCACAGTTGGTGGAAGATCAGAAGAAGTCAGAAAGGGGAGCCCGGGGAAATTACTCGGGGGGATCGTACAGAATGACGACCACCTTCTTACCTTCCAAGGGGCCAACCCCAGGGAGTTTGAAGGAAGTGCAGAAGGAGAAGATGGGAGGCAGAGGAAATGGAGGACAGTTCAAGAAGTTGACTGAAAAGGAGCTACAGGAGAAGAGGGCAAAGGGGGTGTGCTTCCGATGTGATGAGAAGTACATGCCAGGTCATAGGTGCAAAGACCGGACTCTTCAGGTTCTCCTCGTTTGTGAAGATGAGGAAGACGAAGAGGGAGGTGGGAGTAGGTCAGAAGAGGAGGAGGAGAAGTTGCACCTGAATGTGGCAGAAGTCTCTCTAAACTCCGTAGTGGGATTCACTTCGAGTCACACTATGAAAGTTAAAGGGGTGATAGCTGGCCATGAAGTGGTAGTGTTGATAGATAGTGGGGCGACCCACAACTTCATTTTCACCCAAATTGTTGAGCTGCTGGGAATGGAGTTAGTGGATACAGGAGGTTATGGGGTGATGATGGGCACTGGAAAGGTAGAAATGGGTAGAGGAGTTTGTAGGGGAGTGGTGCTGACTATTCAGGGAATACAGGTGAGGGAGGATTTTCTTCCCTTAGAATTGGGGAGTACAGATGTGATTTTGGGGATGAAGTGGCTGCAAACTTTGGGGGAGACCAAGGTGAACTGGGGAGAACTGCGGATGGAACTGGTAGTGGAGGGGAGGAGAATGGTGATACATGGAGATGTCGGCCTGTCTAGGACAGGGGTGTCTCTCAAGTCCATGATCCGAACCATCCAGGAGGTTGGGGGTGGATACTTGGTGGAGCTGCAACGATTGGAGAAAGTCAGTGTGGGGGAAGAGGGAGACATTCCTCTTGAAGTGCAACCGGTCATACAGCAGTTCAGGGAGGTTTTTCAACCTCCACAGGGTTTGCCACCGCTGAGGGAGCTGGAGCATGCCATCACTTTGAAGGAAGGGGAGACCCCGATCAGCGTCCGCCCTTACCGCTACCCTCAGATCCAAAAGGATGAAATTGAAAGGCTGATCCGGGAGATGCTGGAGGCGGGGATCATAAGACCAAGTGTAAGTCCTTTCTCTAGTCCAGTCCTCCTGGTCAAGAAGAAGGATGGGAGTTGGAGATTCTGTGTGGATTACAGGGCTTTGAATAAGGGCACTGTACCAGACAAGTTCCCAATTCCAGTGATTGATGAACTATTGGATGAGCTATTTGGGGCTGTGGTATTTTCCAAGTTGGACTTAAAGTCGGGATACCACAAGATCAGAATGAAGGAGGCAGATGTTCCCAAGACAGCTTTCAGAACACATGAAGGGCATTATGAGTTTCTGGTAATGCCCTTTGGTTTGACTAACGCACCTGCTACTTTTCAATCTTTGATGAACAGGGTCTTCAAGCCGTACCTCAGGAAGTTCGTACTAGTATTTTTTGATGATATTTTGGTGTATAGCAAGACTGAAGGGGAGCATTTGGAGCACTTGAAGGCGGTTTTGGGAGTGTTACAGGAACATCAGTTACAAGCCAACTTGAAGAAGTGCAGCTTTGCCCAGATCAGTGTAGAGTACTTGGGATACGTGGTCTCCCAAGAAGGAGTGGCAGCCGATCAGAGTAAAATAGAAGCAATGCAGAAGTGGCCAATGCCTAGGAACCTAAAGGAGTTAAGGGGGTTCTTGGGGTTAACTGGGTACTACAAGAGATTTGTGAAGGGATACAGTGCTATTGCTTGGCCTTTGACTGAGCAACTGAAGAAGGATGGATTTTCTTGGGGTGAGGCAGCAACTCAGGCTTTTGAGAAATTGAAGGAAGCCATGATTACAGTTCCAGTGTTAGCACTTCCAGACTTCAGTCAGGTCTTTGTGGTAGAGACTGATGCGTCGGGATATGGGCTTGGAGCAGTATTGATGCAGAATCACAGGCCAATAGCCTACTTCAGTCAAGTGCTGTCAGCCAGGGCTAGATTGAAGTCAGTATATGAGAGGGAGTTGATGGCCATTGTCTTGGCAATTCAGAAGTGGCGGCCTTACCTTTTAGGAAGGCATTTTGTGGTAAGGACTAATCAGAGAAGCTTGAAATATCTGTTAGAGCAGAGGATGGTGACTGAGGAACATCAGAGGTGGTTGTCCAAATTATTAGGCTATGATTTTGAGATCCAATACAAGCTTGGTTTGAAAAATAAGGCAGCCGACGCCTTGTCCAGATGTGTCAGGGAGCTTCAGGAATTAGCGGTATCAGTTCCATTGATGGTAGATTGGGGGGCCATCAAGCAAGAAAGCATGTTGAATGAAGATTTGAGAAAGATCAGGGAGGATCTGGGGAAAGAGAAGAATAGTCATCCTGGGTATTGCCTTGAGGGGGAGAGACTATTGTATCAGGGGAGGTTTGTGATGCCACGAACTTCCATACACATCCCCCACTTGTTGCAGGAGTTTCATGGCAGCGCGGTTGGAGGTCATTCAGGAGTTCAGAAGACATATAGGAGGTTAGCATCGGAGCTCTACTGGAAAGGGATGCATAAGGATGTTGAGGAGATGGTGTCCAGGTGTGAGGTGTGCCAGAGAAATAAATATATGGCCATGGCACCAGGAGGGTTACTCCAACCATTAGCACTCCCAAATAGAGTATGAGAGGAAGTGTCCATGGACTTCATTGACGGCCTACCCCGCTCAGAGGGATTCACAGTCATTTTAGTTGTGGTAGACCGACTTAGTAAGTATGCCCACTTCATTCTCTTGCGCATCCTTACACCGCAGTGTCAGTGGCGGCAGCGTTCATCAGGGAAGTGGTTAGATTACATGGGATTCCTGAGTCGATTGTATCCGATAGGGACAAAGTCTTCCTCAGCCAGTTTTGGAGGGAGCTTTTCAGGATGCAGGGCACTGTTCTCAAGAGAAGTACCGCCTACCATCCACAGACTGACGGACAGACTGAGGTAGTGAACCGAAGCTTGGAGACATATTTGAGGTGTTTTGCTTCTGAAACACCACGGTTGTGGGCGAGGTGGTTACCTTGGGCCGAGTATTGGTATAATACATCATACCATTCGTCTTCTCTAATGACTCCTTTCAAGATATTATATGGGAGGGACCCTCCGCATCTAGTGCACTATGGGAAAGGAAGCACACCAGTTTCTTCAGTTGAGCAGTATCTGGAAGAAAGGGACAAGGTACTAGAAGAATTGAAGAGGCATCTTCTGAGGGCACAACAAATCATGAAAGCAGGCAGATTCACATAGGAGGGACATGCAGTTTGAAGTAGGAGAAAAGGTGTACCTAAAATTGCGGCCCTACAGGCAAAGGACAGTTGCTAGAAGGGGGAACGAGAAGCTGGCACCGAGGTACTTCGGTCCGTATGAGGTGTTGGACAGGATCGGGGCAGTGGCGTATCGACTGAAGTTACCACCAACAGCCACCATACACCCAGTGTTCCATGTGTCCCAGTTAAGGAAAGCTATAGGGGAGCATGCAAATAGCGAGGAATTGCCATCTACATTGACTGAGGATTTGGAAGTAATTTTAGAACCACTGGAGCTTGCAGGAGTGAGATCAGATAATGAAGGCAACAAAGAAGTGCTGATTAGATGGAAAGACCTTCCTGACTTTGAGGCGACTTGGGAGCCGTTGGAAAGAATGAAAGATCAATTTCCTTCATTTCACCTTGAGGACAAGGTGAGTTTTTGGGAGGGGAGTACTGTTAGGCCGGCCCAGGAGGGGCCGGCTGGACCGGTCCAAACCGGACCGGTCTTCGTTTATGCAAGGCGGAACCAGGCGGCACGCGACCCAGGCGGAACCAGCGGGAGGGGCCGAACACGCGTGAGATTTGATTTTGGGAGGGAAATTTTGAATGGGAAGGGCTGATTAGGCAATTTGTAAAACTCCTTTATGGTTAATTAGGAGGATTGGGGGGAAAGGGGGGATTATCTTGGTTTTGAATGAAAATTGAGATCTAGGGTTTTCTTGTCTTGGGCTCTTGGCGTTGCCGGAGATTGGAGAGTCGTTCTTCCTCTCGGATCGAAGAACATTGTATCTTTATTTGCTTTCTTGCATCTACTTGTGAAATACAAGTGTTTGAGTGATTTTTCTTTCCGTTTCGCCTCAATTTTCTCTGGTTTCCCTGTGTTTGGCTGCTGTCCAAGACAGAAAACAGCAGTTTTCTGCTGTTTTACCTCCTCCGGATCGATAGGAATACTTGAATCCAAGTATTTCCTATCAACCTGTCATGGAATGATGATAGATGCAACACTAGGATTGGTTTTGGTGCTTAGCAAAGGAAGAAAGGGAGGCGAAAGTTTTAGAGGGGATGCGAAAGCAAAATGAGGATTATAAAACTTAGGAAAGGGGAAAGGGGAAAGACGTGAGAGAGAAAAGGACTTTAGGGTTTATTAGGTTTTTTTTTTAATTTGATTTTTGTTATATAACCTCTTGTGGGCTCTGAAAAGCTCACAAGTGTTGTGCTTCTAGCAAAGTTAATATTTGTGGAGGCATATTAGATAATCGATAATGCATCTCTTTGAAAGTTTGTTCTCATTTAAGAATTTATATTTCTTTATTTGAGCCTTCCTTTAGGCGTATGTCCTTATTATTAGTTATCTGTCTTAGTTGTATGAAAGAGATTTAAATTAAGGGGTTATGAGGCTTTATTTATGTTAGTGTAGATGATGTTTTTATGTATTTTGGCTATTACTATTTTATTACTTCATAGGGATAGTAAACATACTATTACTCCAGCATCTAGAGGTTTTAATGGACCCCTATTTGAAGGATTGAGAGGCTTTTCTTTGAACTTTGAGTTTCCTGTTAAAGCTCAATCGCTCAAGAAAAGTCATCCCCCTCCTTGCAAGCCATCTCGATGTGTAAATAAGAGGAAACTTGGGATTAGTTTTTCTTAGGTGTTGGCTGATTTAAAATAAAAAAAATATAAAATAAATAAAAAAAGAGGAAAATTTTGAAACGAATACACAGCTGCAGAAATCGAGTGAATGGGAGAAACATTTCAGGAACAACATATTCGTTCAAAATGACACATTTATTCGGCCAACACACTTAAACTGAACCAAAAAAAGGAAGGAGGAGAAAAGTCACATTCTCGATTCCGCTTCTAATGATCTATTTTACTATCCGTAATCAGGTCTCCTTGGCTTCACCTCTCCGACCAAGCAACTGGACCCCCCAATTTCGCTTGGCCTGCTTCGATTAAACCTCGGACCGAACACAACACTTGCATTCGACCCAGCCTTTGACCGAAGCTCCGCATGTGCGATCTTCTGCGTGCCTCCGCCCCAGCCCACGCGCATCATTTCTGTTTGCGCGATCTCCCTCGTACTCGTGCCTCCTGGCTCGCGTGCACCCTATCCTGTCGCTTGTTCGAGCAAACTCCCGCCTCCGCCTTGCTTGCGACTCCTGCGCTAAATCGCCCAAGCAGGCCAGCAGACCGACTCTAGCTGAATAGAGCAGCACGCAAGTCCAGCAGTATTGTGCGAATAGGCCTCCTCCCTGACGCCTTCGTCCACTCTGAACCCATCTGACTACACCCGTTGCCTCTATGCACGTGCAAATCTGCCTCATGCCCGCCTCTCACACTCAATAGTAACTCCTCTATTCTCCTGCCTGCCTGCAATCGAAACACAAAACCTCAACTTATCCCGCTCAAGTTCTGCTTTCAACATTGAATGCTTGAGTGTATGAATGTAATAGAGCGGTACTAAAATTTATATGTATATTAAAAAAGGGATATATAATAATAAATAGGTATTTGACAAAGATTTGCGCTGTCGATATTAAAATCTCGCGACGTCGATCTTAGATCCGGCCGGGATGACTTTAAATCGAAGACCTCGCATTGTCGATCTTAGATCCGGCCAGGTTGATTTCAAATTGAAGACCTTCGTGACTTCCATTCGCGGGAAGGGGATGCCGGGAGGTTGCTGAATTTTCTTAAAAAATAAAAAGGCGGAAAAGATTTTATTGGAGCGATTGGAGAGCCAATGTGAACTTGTAATTAATCACAATTAAAAAAGCTTGATTAATTGATTAAAATAAAAATGAAATTTCAAAGATTAATTAATTAATTGATTGATTGATTATTTATTTAAGCAAAACTCTCCAAATAAGATTGATTAATTAAAAAATAAAATTGATTCATTAATTAATTGATAATTGATAGATAGATAGATTGATTGATTAATGAATTAATTACTTATTTAAGTTAATTAATTGATTAATGAACTAAATGTCAGATTAACTATTAATTGATTAAATAATGATTAATTAATTAATTAATCGATTAATCAATTTAAAATACAATTAATTAATTTACTTGGAGAGCAATGGAAATTAAAAAATTCATTTTAATTAGCTAATTAGTTAATTAATCAATCAATCAATTAAAAATGTAATTAATTAAAATTAAAATTTATTAGTTAATTATTTATATTGCATTAGAGCACAACCAAAAATGAAATAACGGGGGCAAAGCCACTCTAATGAAACTATGCATTTTGATTAATAACAAAAAGATGGAAAAGAAAAATAACGTTTACACTAAAACATCCTAATACAAACTCACACCAACTATAACACCAAACTTTTGTGCAAGCTCCAAAGCAGTGTGAGCTCCTGCAAACAATTGAACAAAGTCAGTACTGTAAATAAAAATTTCAGTGCAAGGAAGAAAAACTAGTATTGTAAATCAAACTACAATGCTAAATGCTAAGTACTGTAACTAAAAACAGTGCTAAAGCAGAAAAAGAAACTACTGAAACAAAAACACTGGTGTAGCGGTAGTAAAGAACTGTAAGCTAAAGTACCTGTTGTCCAATCTATCCTAAACCTAATACCTTAGGTTACTTTCAAAGGGAAGCAGTATGTCTTACAAACCTACAACCTACTTTCAAAAAGTAGCAGTAAGTCCTATAAACCAACCTAGGCAGCTTCTAAGAGAAGTCGTAAGACCTATCTAAGCAACTCACAGGCAACTTCTAAGAGCAGTCGTAAGACGTGTCCAAAACTAAAATTACAGGCAACTTTTAAACAAAGCCACAAGACCTGTCTAAAACTACACCTAAATGAAAACCTATGGGCAACTTCCAAATGAAGTTGTCAACCCTAGACCAAATCAAACTAAAGCGCAACTTCCAAGGGACGCCGTAAGCCCCGTTCTAAACCAAACTAATGGGCCAATTCCAAACGAAGTTGTAAGCCCCGAACCAAATCAAACTAATGAGCAACTTCTAAGGGAAGTCGTAAGACTTGTTCTAAACCAAACTAACATGCAACATTCAATGGAAGCCGGAAGCCCCAGATCAAACCAAACTAACAAGCCCCGACCTAAAACTAAACTTTCGGGCAACTTACATGGGAAGTCATAAGCCCCGTTTTAAAACTAATCATACGGGCAACTTCCAAACAGTCGTAAGCTCCGTTCTAAACTAAGCCTATGGGCAACTTCTAAGGGAAGTCGTAAGTCCCGTTCTAAACTAAACTAACCGGCAACTTCCAAGGGAAGTCGCAAGCCCTAGTCTAAACCAAACTAACGGGCAACTTCTAAACGAAGCGGTATGCCCCAAATTTAATAAATTAATGAGTATTCTAACAGATGTAAATCCCAAACCGCAATAAAATTACAACTTATATCTAACCACCTCAGTTTACTCAGAATTTCTGAGAGGGGACAATCCATGACTGCTAATCAGATTCACTGGATATTGGGATCAACGATTGCTAGTGTTAGTAGATTAAAACTTATTGTATTCTCAGGACGACGAAACCACTAGATCCTGATCGGGTCTACCTCCGTCCATCAATAAACGAGACTAAACACCTAAAACTATTTATCCTTAGATCTAACTAAACCCTTATCCAATCCTCAGGGGAAATCTAGTTAACTACAATCTGCTTTAAGGGGAATGAAATCCTAAGTCTGTAAAGCGGAATTCACGCTGAAACCTCATTTTTCTTGAGCAAACATTAGATTAGATTAGATTTATATTAACTTGAAATTCTATATATTTAGACCAAGGTTGTTTATGAATAGGGTTAAGTCTTTTAATGGATGCAAGTTCCTACAATTAATTATCTTTCTGCTCATGGGAGAGCACTTTCAATCAACAAAGTTGCTAAATTCAATTATAGGTTTTGATTGATGTTTAGATGTGTACTTAATTATGCGAGGAATGATTAAGGGAATGGAGGTAGATCCAATCAAGATATCATAGTTCCATCACTTTGAGTATACCAGCAAAACCAATTTGCCAATGTCATGGGGCTTTGAACCATAACCTCTAGGAAGTCTAATTAACAACTAGGGTGCCTCCTCTTAGATATTTCGTGTAGACTTGGGTGAAATGTATGCGTGTATTGAAGATGTGCTTTCAAGATTGACATCGATTTGTTTGTAGGTTGTTTTAGTTTTACTAACTGGTTCAAAGGCAGAAGGTAGGGCTGCATATAGTTCAAAGGCACTGGACGTGATTGACAAGAGCTTAGAGTTATTGTATGACCATCATTTAGTCATTAGTTTTTGCTTGCCTTAAAAATTGTTTTAAGATGCATGTAAGGTTTTATTGGTTGGTTTGCATGATTTTAGTTGGTGGATTTGATTTTGATTAATGGGCTTATTAGCATAGGACCTAATTGAATTTAATTCGGGATGTGGCTTACATCCTTTATATGGGTCATAAATTGCCACGACCATGAAGATGAGGAATGGCTAATAATTAATCTTACAACTTGACCCTATAGGTAAGATTTTCCTTGAATTAAATTGGTTTATGGAGCTTTGTTGATTTTATGTTGACCCTGTTAATTTGGAGTCGAGTCTTACATCTATTAGAAGGCCCATAAGTGAGACTTACAGTCTCGAGGATGAGGAAAGCTCGATAATTTATCTTAAGGCTTTACCTTACAAATAAGGTGCAATGCTCTATTGAGTTTAATTTAACTAGCTTTAAGGCTTTATACTAGCCCTTGTGGCTTGCATCAGTTGGAAGACCAATTATATATCATTTTGTGTTTGATGTTTATAATTAACTTGATTGAAATATGGGGCTAAGTGTGAAAGTATTTATAAATTTTTTCAAAATGCTTATAGTGAAAATAAATCAAAGCCATTTATAAAAACGAAGCTTAACATAACCCCGTACTAATAACGAAGCTAAATATGAAGTTCTGATAGCGGGTCTTGAGATAGCAATTAATATGAAAATTCAGAAACTCCGCATATATGGAGATTCTCAGCTTATAATTAAGCAAATAGCAGGTGCCTATAAAATCAATAAGCCTGAGCTAATCTCATATCATAAATCTTATTTTGAAGCTCTTACAACAAATTCCTGAGATAACTCTAACTAGGATTACACGTGATGAAAACTGCAAAGTCGATGTGCTAGTAAAGCTAGCTAAAGAAATGACAAATGCCCAAGAGGTCTTAATCATTATAACCATCCAAAGTAGACATGCATTGGCTCCGGCCTTCTTACAAAATGATGAAAGAAAAGAAACACCGCAGAGCCTACTTATATTGGATGAAAATGATTTGAGGGAGTCATTCATTACATATTTTAAAGAAGGTAGGTTACCGGAGGATAAATCTACCGCTTCACAAATATCCAAAAGAGTACTAAGGTATGCTTTTATAAATGATACATTATATTGTAGATTATTTGACAAAATGTGGTTACGATGTTTGGGTCCTGATGAATCCCAAAAAGTCGTAATTGAAGTCCATGAAGTGTTGTGTAGTGCACACCAATCTAGACAAAAAATAAAAATTAAAATCAAACGAATGGGATATTATTGGCCTAGTATGGTTAAAGATTGTCTCGACTATGCTAAGAAATACAATCAATATCAAGTACATGCTGATGTTATACATCGACCATCTAACCCGCTACATCTTACAGTCGCGTCATGGCCATTTGAAAATTGGGGTACCGATATAATTGATCTTATAGATTCACCTTCCTCCTTAGGTCATCAGTTTATCCTTACCGCCACATATTCTTAAAAATGGGCTGAAGCAATTCCCATAAGAGAAGTTAAAGTAGATAATGTGATGAAATTCTTCCGAGATCATATTATCTATCAATTTGGGGTGCCACGTCGAATCATATCAGATAATGACACGACTTTTAAAATTGCCAAAATCTATCAATTTGTTGAACGACATAAAATAGACTTGCGCTACTCTTCAATATACAACCCAACAGGTAATGATTTGGCCGAAACTTTTAACAAAACTTTGATAAAATTATTTAAAAAAATTCTCGCTAAAAATAAGAGAGAATAATATGATAAAATGATAGAAGCCTTGTGGGCATATCGCATTACTTATTAGACTGCGTCACAAGCTACTCCATATTCGCTGGTCTTCAGAACAGAGGCAATATTATCGCTCGAAGTGGAATTACCATCGCTTTGTATTGCTATATGGAATGGAATTACCATCGCTTTGTATCGCTTCGGAACAGAGGCAATATTACCGCTCTGTAAACTAGGAAACATCTTTCATATATTCCTGCAAGACAGGAAATAATTTTAACCTACTCCTGTAAAACAGGAGATAATTTTTATATATTCCTACAACGCAGGAGACATTCACATATCCTCTTGCAAAGCAGGAGGCATTTGCCATCTATCCCTGTAAATCAGATGGAAAATTTTGTATACTCTTGCAAGCTAGGAGGCAACTGTCATATTCTCCTGTAATATAGGGTGCAATTTATATATTACGGCAATGTAGAATGCCGTTTTATATGTTCTCTTGCAAGGTAGGAGACATCTGTCACTTTCCTCTGTAAAATAGGAGACAACTTTATATATTCTCTTGCAAGGCAAGAGATACCTTTATACATTCTCCTGCAAGGCACGAGACAATTTTTATATACTTCTACAAAGCAGGCGGCATCTGTCATTTGTCCCTATAAGGCAGGTAGCAAATCTTGTATAATTCTGTAAAGCAGGATGCATCTATCTATACTTCCGCAAGACAGAAGGTGGACATTACACCGAATTCATTGTGTAAATATAGCACAATAAATTTGTTGGGAGGCAATTTATTGACCTTAAACTAACCACAGCCTGATTGAACCCACTTGCAACCACCCACTACCCACATCGATTGCATGTTGCAATTTGTATTACACCTTTTAAGTCTCCATAATATTACTCTTAATATTCTTGAGGATTAACTTTGCTATGTATATATCGCCATTTATTTCATGTTGATATGCACGAAAAGCAAGATATATGAACTTATCTGATACGAAGGCAGAGGCAGCAGGCCTAGAGGCTAATTTGGTGGGGGTCCAACAAATATCTAATTACTTATGTTAGGAGGGGATTAATTAGGAAAGTAATTTGGGAATTAATTAAGGGAGGAAGGTTGAGTTAGGAGGGAAATATATTAGGACATGGGGCTAAGGAGGTGGGGGAGTTTATTTAAGGGGAAGTTTAGGATTATTTTGTTTTATGCAGAATTTGAGTTGTGCTTGCTATAATTTTCTTTTGTGAGGGCTTCCTAGCAGCATTTAGGTTTAGCGGAAGAGACGATCTATCTCTCTTATGTGTAGATCATTGTGTCTTACTTTCGTATTGGAGCGTTAATACAAAAATCATCATTTATTTTCTCAACTTATTTTTGTTCTTGCTGTATTCTCTCACTGTTTTCATGTTAAGGCGTATCAAATTGGTATCAGAGCAGTGTTCTGGAGCAAAACCAATTTTCTTCTCGCTATTTTCGACGGCAGATTTCTTTCCCTTGCTAATTTCACTATTTGAAGACCATCATCGTTGTTTTTTTTTTTGGAGGATTTCAACCTAGATCCGTTAAATGGTAGCAAAGAAGATGGCGGCATTGGAAGGAGAGTTGGAAGAATTCAAGGCCAGAATGGAGGAACAATATTCCAACATTGAGGGGAAGTTTACGGCGGTGGAAGGAAGGTTCACAATGATGGAAGGAAGGACGATTGTCATTCATGGAAAATTGAATGGAAAACTGATTCGAGAACATGGAAGGCATTATGAGGAAATTAATTCAGATGCAGTTGAAGGTTGCACCAACTAGTCCTATAGGGTTGATCCGAAGGGAAAGAGACTCCAGGTGGACAATGATGAAGTAAAGATGGTTTTTCCTCAAGAACCATCCACCAGGCTTCGAGGGGAGGTGCACCAAGGTATCCCGAAGAAGGGATAGTAATGAGAGGAGGGGCTGAAGTGGGAACCGCCTAGCTAAGAGGGACGATGGGTCGGAGGAAGCCATGGTGAGACTAAACCATGGGGTCCAAATCAACCAAGGGATGAAGGGAGAGAATCGTACCTTCACTTCGCAGGGGGAAATAATAGAGGAAGAAACAATTGGGGTATGGATATCAGATCAAGGAAGTTAAAAATGCCGGTCTTTGAAGGAGAAGACACTCAGGGTTGGGTGTATCGAGCAGAGCGTTACTTTTTTATCAATGGGCTGACTGAAGGGGATGTTTGGAAGGGAAAGCCCTAGTTTGGTTCCAATGGAGAGAGGCTAAGTATTTGATCTACTCATGGGGAGAATTTAAAGAGTGCTTGTTGGAATGTTTCCGAGCCATTTGGAAAGGAGACTTCCATGAGCAATTCTATGCCCTCACTCAAGAGGGGACAGCTATGGCCCGAGAAGTTTGAGCTGCTATTGGGGAGACTGAGAGGAATCTCTGAGGAAGGATTGGAGGGGAATTTCATGAAGGGCCTTACAGAGGACATATGAGAAAAACTTAGGATACTAAGGCGTAGGGGGCTGAGGGAGCCAATGGAGCTAGCATAAAGGGTGGAGGAGAAACAACAAAAGGAGAGGAGCAGTCGAAGCAACACCCTGGGAGGGGCCTATAGGAGCACTTTTACGACCTTAGCATTGAGGACCCAGATGGTATCATTTTAGAGGGAAGCTCCTAAGGAGAAAAGCAGTGTAGTCTATCCTAGAGGCAATTTCAAACGCCTCACAAAAGCAGAAGTTCAGGATAGGTGGGTGAAAGGGCTATGCTTCAAGTGTGATGAGGATAGGGGTGTCAATTCGGGTCAAAGGGTCGGGTTCAGGTTGAACCTGATTTGACCTGACCATAAACGGGTCATCTCAAACCCGACCTGTGCTGATTGTCATGTTGACCCGACCCGACCCGCGAACCCGCTTGCAAACGGGTCAAAAACTTCCCGAGCGGAAGATTGGCGCATACAAGATCTGAAATCATCGATGAGTGCGGAAGATTGGCAGCGTCCGGTGTGAGGCAGAAGTGCGGAAGATTGGCAAGGATCCACTAGGGCGGCAAAGCTACGGCTTGCGGAGCGGCTTGATGCAACGTCTAAGCTACGGCGACGAAGCTATGACCTGCGGAGCAGCGAAGCTACGGCAAGGGCGCGACAACGAAGCTACGACGAAGCACGGCGGGCGAAGCTACGCTACTACGGCATGACCCTGAGGCCTGAGCAATGCGACCCTGATGCCTGAGCGACGCGATTGACACGACCCTGACCGGCTGAGCGATGCGATCGAGTCACTTGGGATTACAAATAGGTCAATTCGGGTCGACCCGCGGGTTTCCGGGTCAACCCGAACCTGACCCATTTTTCAAATTGGTCGGAAATCCAAACCTGGACCCGACCCGTTTCACAAACGGGTTGACCCAAACCTAAATTTTTTCAGGTCGGGTCCGGGTCGGGTTTCGGGTCGTGTCAATTTTTGACACCCCTAATGAGAGATTCACACTCGAGCATAGGTGTAGGAATCGAGTCCTTCAGGTCTTATTGGTCTGTGAAAGGGAAGAGGAGAGCGGGGATGTATTTGAGAGATTAAGCTGTTACATCTGGATGTTGCGGAGGTATCCTTAAACTCAGTGGTGGGATTTACTCTCAATAACACCATGAAGGTGAGGGGGCAAATTGGAGAGCAATTTGTGGTAGTTTTGGTAGACAGCGGGGCTACACATAACTTCATCTCAAATTGGTTGGTGGATCGTGAAAGTTTAATGTAGGACTTAATCCTAGGTGAATTACCCTAGGTGCACCAAGAGGGGGGATGAATTGGTAGTTTTAAAAATATTGCTGTAAAACACAAACTTATGTTTTTGGGATTTTAATAACTTAGAAATAACACCAATTATCATCAAATGCTGAAGCAAAATTTTGTAATGAGATTGTAATTATGATGATGATTGATATATTAAATCAATATATCATTAATTATATAATTTCTATCATGCAATCTTTAGCAAAATAAAAATGCAGAAAAGTAAATTGTGAAAAATGAGAAATCGGAAAAAAACACATCAGAAATTTTATAGTGGTTCGGTCAAGCAATAACCTACGTCCACTCCCCGGAGTCCTCTCCAAGTATTGCACTAAACTTTAATGTCCCTCCTTTAGCCCCCATAGCTAGGAGGAGAAGCCTTTACAATCTTTTCACCAACCCGATGCGACAGAAAACCTCGACCTCCTTTTTTACCCTTCTGGTGAAGGCGGAGAACCTCATCGTTCTTCAAGCTTATGGTCTTCTTCCCAGAGCCACCCAAGAAATCTAGCAAGACACCCGGAAAAAATAAGGCATGACACTTGCTTGGAGCAATCGTGTGAACCCCTTACTCTACTTCTCCCTCACACACAAGCTCTCCCTTTCTTCTTCCCAAAGCTCTCTAAGATTTCTTCTCCAAGCTCTCTCTCCAGAACACTTAACAGCCAAAGACTTGAAACAAGTCTAATGAGAGAGATTAAATACATGGCTTCACAAAAAGCCCTAAAATTCAATTTTGTCTTTTCTGATTGTACAGTACGATGCAAGATCATATGATATGATTAGTCCAAATAACCTTGTTAGTATTGTACGAAGAATAAGGCGTTGTATGATCAATCCAATAAATTGAGCTGATCGTCTAGTACGATTTGAGCATCATCCAGTACGATTAGTTCAAACAACTTGGATTATCATCCCGCGCGATTGACGACGATAAAATATCGTCCCATGCAAACATCGGATCGTACAGTACGATTGAGTCCAATCGTCTTGTACGATCTGACTGGATCAATAAATCCAAAATCATTCCCTAATTACATGATTAATTTAGGCAAGATTTAATTATATCGTATAGTACGATACCTATCGTACGATACGATTACTACAAAATTCTATTGCCTAAATTATGATTGGCGGCTGACTTCTTGATTTCAACTGATTGTCCAATACGATCTAGACCGTCCAGTTTGATTAGTTTAAATAGCTTTAATAATACAGTTAGCCATTTTAATGATCATCTGAATAGCCGATCGTCTAGTATGATATATATTGTACAATACGATAAGCTCAAAAAATTATACTCCTAATTTTCTCACTGTTTTACTCCATTGAGCGTGTGTGTGCGCGGTTGTCAAGTTTAGCATCTACGAAATACATGACATGACTAAAATAATGTAGAAATGAATAAAAGCAAAAATACAGACTCTTTAGGACACTTAACCCTATTCTACCCAGTCTCGAGTTGATCAATTTGCACAGTATACGGTGGACCTGAAATGTTAGTGCACAAAAAAAGTAATAATAACGATAACAAGAGATAGCATAGTAAAGAATCTAATAATATTTGTTATCATCAAAATCACAAGACTCGGATTCAGATTTGCAATAGATCGGTTGGTGTTGAAGTTAGTGTGGACTGAAGAATGTGGGGTGATGATGGGAACATGCAAGATTGAGAGGAGCAGGGGGATATGTAAACGGGTGGTGATGATCTTGCAGGGTATTCAAGTGGCGGAAGACTTCATTCCCCTGGACTTGGGAAATATGGATGTGATTCTGGGGATGAAGTGGCTACAAAATATGGGGGATATGAAGGTGAACTAGAAATCATTGACTATGGAGATACAGGTGGAGGGGAAAAATATAGTGCTTCAAGGGGATGCCAGCTTATACAAGACTATGGTCTCTTTAAAAATCATGCTCGGGACAATTCAGAATATAGGCCGAAGATAGTTGGTAGAGTTGCAAAGCATAGAAGGGTCCAAGAATAGGATACAAGGGAAATTCTAGTAGGGGCCCAACAGATTCTGCAACAATATCAAGATGTATTTCAGCCACCAGTCGGGTTACCCCTGCTTCGAGAGCACGAGCATGCCATCAACTAGAAAGAAGGGACTTCTTCCATCAGTGTCCGACCATATCATTATCCCATATCCAAAAAGATGAGATAGAGAGATTGATCAGGGAGATGATGGAAGCAGGGATCATCAGACCTAATTTGAGCCCTTTCTCTAGCCCGGTGCTATTGGTGAAGAAGGATGGCAGTTGGAGGTTCTGCATATATTACAAAGTTCTAAACAAGGAAACAATGCTAGATAAGTTTCCAATTTCTGTGATAGATGAACTCTTGGAGATGAGTTATTTGAAGCTATGATCTTCTCCAAAATAGATTTAAAGTCGGGATACCATCAAATCAGGATGAAGGCAGCATATGTGCATAAGACGATCTTTAGGACGCATGAAGGGCACTATGAGTTTCCGGTGATACCTTTTGGCCTCACCAACGCTATATCCACCTTCCAGTCACTTATGAACCGAGTGTTCCAGCCATATCTCTGAAGGTTTGTCCTAGTATATTTTGATGACATTTTGATATACAATAGGACAGAGGCAGAACACTGGGGGCACTCGAAGACTGTCATGAAGACATTGAGGGAGCATCAGTTGTTTACCAACTGGAAAAAGTGCACATTTGGGCAATCACAGGTGGAGTATTTAGGGCATGTGGTGTCCGGAGAGGGGGTGTCAGCTGATCAATCCAAGATTCAAGCCATGGTGGATTGACCCCTTCCTAAGAACTTGAGGGAGCTACGGGGGTTCTTAGGGCTCAACGGTTACTATCGAAAATTTGTGAAGGGATATGGTACCATAACAAGACTTTTAACAGAGCAATTGAAAAAGGATAATTTTAAGTTGGGGGAGGAGGCAACCCGAGCCTTCCAGGAGTTGAAGGCAGCAATGATCAGTGTACTTGTGCTGGCACTTTTAGATTTTAGGAGATCCTTTGTGGCGAAGACGAATGCATCAGGATATGGACTAGGAGCAGTACTCATGCAAGATCAGAGACCTATTGCTTACTTCAGCCAGGTGCTCACAATCAGGGCAAGACTTAAGTCGATGTACAAGAGGGAGTTAGCTATTGTCTTGGCCATTTAGAAGTGGAGGCTCTATTTGTTGGGGAGACACTTCCTAGTCAAGACAGATCAGAGGAGCTTGAAGCATTTATTGGAACAACGGATGGTCACTGAGGAGCATCAGTGGTGGTTATTCAAGTTACTTGGATATGATTTCGAGATACAGTACTGACCTAGCCTAGAAAATAAGGCAGCAGATGCCCTGTCTAAGAGAGTGGAGGAGCCTCTATTGATAGCCTTGTCAATACCCCTAGGCCTAGATTGGGAAGTTTTAAAATGGGAGAATGAACAAGATGAAGGATTGAAGAAGATCAGGGTCGCTTTGCTGCAGGATCCAGTAAGTCACCCTGGTTACACACTGAGGGGAGTCCAACTGCTACATCAGGGGAGATTCGTTCTACCAAACGGATCAGGATACATCCCCAAGCTGCTACAAGAGTTTCATGGCAATACAGTCGGAGGGCATTCCAGAGTTCAGAAAACCTGCAGCCGATTATCTGCAGAATTATACTGGGTGGGGATGCACCGCGATGTAGAGGATTGGGTAGCTCAATGTGATGTATGCCAAAGTCACACATACTTATTCATGACACCGCAGGATTATTATAGCCCTTAGCTCTACCAGAGAGGGTATGAGAGGAGGTGACAATGGATTTTATTGAGGGGTTTTCACGATCTGAGGGGTTCTCAGTGATACTAGTAGTAGTGGATCGCCTGAGCAAATATGCCCACTTCATCCCTCTGAAGCACCCTTATACTATGTTTATTGTGGCTACTATTTTCGTACGATAAGTGGTGCGCTTGCATGGATTCCCTGAGGCTATTGTGTCAGACAGGGACAAGATGTTCCTTAGCCACTTTTGGAAATAATTATTTTTTTACAGTGGACAGTGCAAAAGAAAAGCACAGCCTACCACCCCGAGATAGATGGCCAGATAGAGGTGGTCAACATAAGCGTAGAAACCTATTTGAGATGCTTCGCATCAGACATGCTGAAGAAGTGGACAAGGTAGATTACGTGGGCCGAGTATTGGTACAACACCTCATACCATTTAGCAGCAAAGACCACTCCCCCTAGGATTCTCTATGGGAGAGATCCACCTCACTTGATTTATTATGGGCAGAAAACTACCCCAGTATTCGATGTAGAATAGTACATAGAAGAGAAGGACACGATATTATCTGAGCTTCAATTGAGAGCCTAACAGATCATGAAAATGAAGGCTGATGAGCACAGGAGAGAAGTAAACTTCGAGCCAGGAGAGATGGTTCACTTAAAATTGAGGCCCTACAGACAGAAAACACTAGCAAGGAGGAAGAATGAAAAATTATCACCACGATACTTTGGGCCTTATGAGGTCTTGGAGTGCATGGAGCAGTAGCCTATCGATTGGGGTTACCACTCACATCAACGTTGCACCCAGTCTTTCATGTCTCCCAGCTGAGGAAGGCAATCGGAGAACACACACCATCAACACTACCCTCGATATTGACAGAAGATATGGATATTATGGAGGCCATATTGGAACCTTTAGAGGTAGCGAGTGTGTGTGGTGGAGGGGCAAAGGCACAAGAGGTGTCAATCAAGTAGAAGGATCTGCCAGAGCACGACGCCACGTGAGAACCATTCGAGACAATCAGGAGGCAGTTCCTAACCTTTCACCATGAGGACAAGGTGGTACTTTTTGGGTGGGAGGGGTGGGGTGGGGGGGTGTGAGTATTGATACAGAGGCAGATGCAGCAGCCCCAACGACTGATTTGGTGGGGTCCAACAAGGATGTAATTATTTATGTTAGGAGGGGATTAATTAGGAAAGGATTTTTTTAAAATTCAAATAAGAGAAGGAATTAATTAAGGTAGGAAGACTGAATTAGGAAGGAAATATATTTGGAAATGGGGCTACGGAGGTGGGGGGGCTTATTTGAGGGGAAGTTTAGGGTTATTTTGTTTTATGCATAATTTGAGTTGTGTTTGCTATAATTTTCTTTTGTGAGGGCTTACTAGCGGCGTCTAGGTTTAGCGGGAGAGACGATCTACCTCTCTTATGTGTAGATCATTATATCTTACTTTCGTATTGGAGCATTAATACAAAAATCATCATTTATTTTCTCAACTTATTGCTGTTCTTGCTATATTCGCTCGCTGTTTTCACCTTAAGGCATATCATTATCACACTAAAGTCTTCCTTCTCCATTGTTTTTAATTTAATATATGCTAAAACTATATTTTATATCATCGGCCTTTTTTATAACAAATTCTAAGCCCTTTACTTTTGAATTTTTTCCTATTAGTTTAATCTTTCAACTCACTTGTGAGGACATGTCATCAGCAAATAACGTTATTAAGGTATCTTAATGCATCTCATTTTAAATATCTATTGTTTGCACATATACAAGTAATGCCAATGGATTGGAATTAATGTTAGTTATTGAATAACTTAGCTGTAGGTCAAGGATTTATAAATAAAGGAAACTTATCTATAATGCAGGGATAAGAATGCATATATCATCAACTCTTTCTCAAGCTGCCAATGGAAGCGTTGCGCATTGAGGTCCCCTTTATTGTTTTAACTTCTTGTGTTTGAAATTCCAGTTCACAGCTATTTATTACCTTTTATCAGCACCTAAAACAAATTCAATACTCATCAGTCATCTTTTCTAATGTGCCTCCATGAGGCCATTGTTTCTGAGAGGTTTGAGAAGCTCTGTTGGGATAGATTTTTTAGTTTGTTTATAGGGATTTGATTATGAATAATTGCGAGTGGTCAGAAGAATGCATTGATATGGAATTTCAGTTATGTCCAATAGTTGTAACTTCAGATTGCTTGCGTGCAGAACTTTCAACAGTTTGTGAGTGGAAGGTGAATTGATTCCTTGAGTGTTGGCCTGATAGCTTTTGGTTATTGTTTATGGAGAACATCTTTATATTGTGATTTTTTTCATATTCATGATCATCCAGATCAGTGGCTAAAATCTCAGTATTAACGGCAAAGTCTCCATCTCACATCATGTTTTTTCTTATTGTTCCTGTAGGGTCCGGGTCCTGATGCTCGGATAATTTACATAGATGGAGCTTTTGATCTATTCCATGCAGGGCACGTGGAGGTATGGTTTATTTATTCTAATTTATTATAGTAGTGAAATCTTGCATGTATAGCTTTAGCTGCTATAGCTGTACTCCAAATGATATCATAGCTTTTGATACCGCA
Source organism: Dendrobium chrysotoxum (assembly GCA_019925795.1). Lineage (NCBI taxonomy): Eukaryota > Viridiplantae > Streptophyta > Magnoliopsida > Asparagales > Orchidaceae > Dendrobium > Dendrobium chrysotoxum. The sequence continues at coordinate 19,269,352 of CM034308.1, forward strand.
TCTCTCTAACAATTGATATTACTTTCTCAGCTTAGCAGCCCTAATTCACTTACGTATTTGATAATTGGCATATTTTAGCATTTATCTCACATCTGCTAACATTATTAGTCTGCTAATGATAACTATACGGATTTTTTGTTTTGCATGTCCTTGTATTGGTTGATCACTATAGCCTAAGTAGTATGATACTTCTCTGGATCTGGCATTTCAATGTCCGATTAGCATTTCATATGGACACATCTTACCTAATGTGGCTGGTCGGCTGCACCACATAAGTGCCTGAATCAGCCGAGTTTGTAGCATGGGATTTGTCTCTTTCCATTTATTTATTTTCTTTTTTGAACTGTCAATTACATTGCCTCCATTTCCAAATTTCCGTCCATTCTTTTCACCTTCCACACTGAGTATTTGATGTGAAGTAAACGATTTGTCTAGGACTTGTTACTCCCTACGTCTTCAACTCTTTGTATTTGTTATGGATGTTCAGATCTTCATGTTCCACTGTGCCTGTTCATCCTAAATACCTAACCTAGCCCCCACATTTTTTCCGTTTTCTTTTTGAAATAGTTAATTCTTCATTTTTCCTTCCTGTTCCAATTTGTAAGAACTCTTGATCCATGATGGCTCAAATTTAGTGCTTTCTAATGCAACTAGTGTGATGCACAGTATAAATTTTTACTAAGAAAATTAACGATTCACTAATCAGAAGTCACCAATTAATTCAACGGCACATTTCTTTAAACGTAAACATGCAATACTACAATTAAAACCGAACTAATAATGGAATGACTGGAAAAAATCCTAGAAATTCAATGAGGAATTAGAAATATATGAAATTATTGAGCAAATTGAATTTACTTTCCACAAATTGTATTTTTGCCATGTTAAATTTTTATCACAAGAGTACTAAATAAGCCAACGAAAATGTCAAAGTAAGAAAATTAGATATTATGCTAATAGAAGGAGATGACTTCCCTTTTTAATTAGGTAGTTACAATGTACCGCAGTTGAATGAATCACAAATAAAATTTGCACTCACTAGATTGAAAAATAAAATAAAATTTAAGTCCAGCTAAAGTTCTCAATTACATGTCTCTGAACATTTACTTATAGGCTCCTCAACTTATATATGATTGGCATTAGATCAACTCAATTCCAATTTAAATTAATCCCAATAGATAAAAAATAATTCAACTTATAACTTTAAATCCATAGACTTTTCATTCAAAAAGGCAGAACTACATAAATCAAATTCCGTAGTATTATCGGGATGTTATCTTACAAAACACTAATCACAATACGGCAAACCCTTAAGAACTGCATCTTGTGTAACAGGCTAACAGCCCTTAGGAACTACAGCTTGTATGGAAAACAAGGGTTACCCGCAGCCCACTGGAATCAGGAAACACCACAAATAGCAACAATTTCAAGTTCATAATTTCCAAACTCCAACTGTTAATTAACAGCCAGTAGTTTCTACATATAATGTCAAATCTCTCCCGTCTAAAACACATAATTCCAAAAAGGAAAAGGATAAAGCTGACAACAATTCATAATCCGCTGAAAAACAATATGAAAAAGCCAACAGCCATCACCAAAGGCTGCATCAGTTCCAATTCTTATGATTCTGGGCACAGCTCCTCTTTAAGGCGTAAAAGCTCCTCTTATGGGAAATGACTATTATTTGTGGTAATCACCAGAAAAAGAAGGTTGTAAAGTGCAATCGATCTCCTGTTACCGGCTTTTCTTCTAGAGTTTGCCAACTAACAGCATTATTTTCCACTCTTCTTTAGTGGTGAATTACTCATTTTGTATCTTTATTATACTTGATGCTTTTGTAATCCAACTGATGATTTTTTTTTTCGATGGGTGGGGGCATGCAATTCTGAAAGTTGATTGAGTTTGGCGTGCAAATACTAAAGAATTGTGCCAGATGAATTCAAGCTACTTATTTTTACTCTTGAAAGTGTTTCCTTTTATTTGTGTTTACACTTTTCTTTTATGTTTAATTTAACTTTTTGACTGACCGAACATCATTTTGTATAGATACTGAGGCATGCTAGAGCACTTGGAGACTTTTTATTGGTTGGAATTCATACTGATCAAACTGTCAGGTAATTAGGGTCTTCTGGCTGTTGTAACTGAATCTATTTTCTACTTTCCTTTGGATGACTTACCTATCCTTCTTTTGTCAATCTGTTTACATGTTTGGTATTTATTGGTGTTTAAAAAGTTAGGCCATACCTCTTTCTTGTATGTTGTTTACTCTTTTCTCTTTATAATTGCTCTTCTTACTTTTGTGAATGGGAGGGTGGTTTTCTTATTATTTTTTCTACCTCAAACACTGTTATGTATATGTTTGTGTGTATGTGCATGCACATGAATTTGTTTGTGAGCTTGACTGCATACACGAATACATTTGTAAGAAAGACTGCATAAATACTAGCCATGAAAGTGTTTCTGGTTGATGAATATTGAAGGAAAGTGCGACATGGCAGCCATGAGGGTGCTTCTAGTTAGTGAAAACATTCCATTTGTAGGCTTTAGTTGTACATTAAATGCTTTTGCATGTGATTTTTTTGACCATGACCATAATTCTTTACTTTTCTCGTTTTGAGGATGTATTTTCCCTTTCCTAGAGTGATATCTTTATTCAAGAATATGACATTTGCAGTTCTACACGAGGAGCTCATCGTCCAATCATGAATCTTCATGAGAGAAGCTTGAGCGTTTTGGCATGCCGTTATGTGGATGAGGTGATTATTGGTGCACCTTGGGAGGTCTCAAAAGACATGGTTTGTTCCATATTTTAGTTGCTTACCTCTGATTTATTTTTATCTCACTTATATATTTTGCATTCTACGCTGTTTCAAATGAATGCAATGATAATGATCATTTTTGTTTATTTCAATAAACAAATGTTGGAATTCAAATGTCTCTAATATTGATTCTCTTGTACTGCAATTTGTAAATTCATTGTCAAAGTTTTCGGATTCTACAGTCGTAAATGCTGTATTCAGAAGGTATCTTTTTGGTTGATTTCATTGTCTTGAGAGGTTTTGTTCAGGATTTCACTCCTAGGCTTTTGCTTGAAGCAGTTTTGTTAATTTGCTTACCAGAAAGACTCCAGGAATGAATTAAAAGCTATTTTTATTCAATGATGTGCAAGATTCAGTTCCTCTTTATATAGGATTCTTAGGTTCACTTATTGATTTGATATGGTTATGTTCATCTGGGATCATAGCATGTTTTTCCAAGGATATATTGGTGTAGGGCGTGAAGTTGCGGATTTTTTTTCTTCCTTCATTTTGAAATCTTCTTGATGTCTTTGATATGAGAGAATTGTAGATGGGAGTTGAGGAGAATGAAGGGCAAGGGTTCGGTTCCTTTAGGAAATTGTAAATTTCTGTGAAAGAGATGATTGGATTGGTTTCATTGATCATCGGAAGAGTGGGTGTTGGAAGCGGAGAGAGGGAGTCGGAGGCTTCGATGATAATAAGGGTTCCAGAAGGTTGTGGCTTAGATGCTATTGTTGAACTCTTCTCTTTGAACACCTAAAAGTTCAAAGAGATTAATTGTGACTTATAGACCAAATCTGCACGTCACCCTTTCATATTTGCCTTACTCAAATTAGGCAAATAATCATGCATCATTGAATACAAAATTTAATTATTGTTTCATGATTTGTAGCTCTAAAGTTGCAAGTCATTTCTCTTCTCTATGGGCTCCGAATCTTCTAGGAAGATTTCCAACCTTAGACCCAAAATCTAAGTAATATTTTCACTTAACAAAACAGGTATTTCCTCTTCTTATGACATTTAAAACATAACCTTTAGATGACATTTAGGAGCCTCTATCAGTTGAAGTTTACCTTATCATATTAGGCGAATTTCACAAAGTCCTAAGTCAAACACTTAGACATGCCTTTCTCACCCAATTTGGTGGACATTTCTCTTTTATCCAAACGCTAAGAGAATCTCAAAATTCCTAAAAAATCACATAGGTTTCTTTTGATACAATAATTAATTATTCCATCCCAATAGATGGAATGCCTACATCGTTGGATCTTAAGATTCCATAAGTAGCAGGCTTGCCTCAAAGCAAGCAGTGGCTACTTTATGGGTTCTTCATAATCCTTCTAAATATGAAACAAATAAAATCAAATAAATAATGAGGATTTTGCAATGTTCCACAATTCCCTTTCAGAAAAAAATGAAATAATCCCAGTAGAAAGTGTAGAGAAAAGTTGAAGTGAAAAAGAGGCCAAAGGTTCTTATTCTCTTCTTATTAATATAGCGATTCAAAGCTTTGGATACACGTTACAACATAGACTATTCTAAGAGAAGGCTATATTTTGTCTATTAGACCTACAAATTATTTGGTAAGTTGGAATATTTTGCCATTATTTTCTCCCCTTATTTGATTTCACTCACCATCATCTTGATTTCATACACTTGGTCTGTGATAGGAAGTGCTTGCAGAAATTTAGGAAAAGCCTTGGCTGAAATCTAATTTCAGCAATTTCAGAAAATCAACGACAAGAAAACCAAGAATAGAACATACAAGAACACTTTTTTTATTGAAAGTTTTATAAAAGAAAGACAATATACAAGTGGATCTTTAATTGGAGAGGAAGATCCGGCTCTCCCAAATCTCTAGCCGCCGGTTAGAGCCCACATCTTAAGAACAATCTAAATTCAACAAACAACACATAATCCTAACCCTAGAAAAACCTACTTAAAGCAAGCAATAAATAACAAATTCTCAAACAACCCTATCCCAATTGCTTCCCAAATCTATCATATTTCCTTAATTATTTCCCTCCTAAATAAGCCCCCCCCCCCCCCCCCCCCCCCCCCCCCTCTCCTGCAGCCCTCGCTCTGCCTGCTGGATGTAATTGCCAGTCCCGTTAGGACCGGCTTGACTGGTTTAACAATACCTCCCTCCCAACGATCCACCTTGTTCGTAAGGTGGAAAGATGGCTCCTTCCTCAATTTTATCGTCATCACAAATGGTGAGAACTTGAAGAGATTGGTCCTTACATCGGTGCCCCAGTTTATACCTCTCATCACATCTGAAACAAAGCCCCTTCATCTTCTTCTCCTGTAACTCCGTTTTTGTGAGCTTCTCGAAGTTTTTCTCAGTTCTCCCTCTTGCAGTCTTCTCCTTCGGAGTCTCCCTAAGAGTACATGGTGTTGACTCCTTGGATACCAAAAAGGTCGTGGTCATCCTATACGAACCTCCTAAGTTGTTGCCTCTAGTCCCTCTCTCCAAGTACCTAATCTTCCATTAATTGGGCTAGCTCTATAGTCTCTCTCAAATCACGATGCCTCATCACTCTAACTACGGCCCAAATTTTTGGTTTGAGCCCTTACATAAAGATTCCCTCCAGCATAGTCTTCGGAAGTCGGTCCAATCTGCTGTCCAGGTGCTGAAACTGCTCATGGTATTCCACCACTGTCCCCTCCTGCATTAGGGCAAAGAACTGCTCATAGAAGTCCCCTCCCTTGCTGGTTCAGAACGTTCCAACAAATATTCTTTAAACTCCTTCCAGGTTCGTATGGGTCGCCTCATATCCCTCCACTGGTACCATGCCAATACTTTTCCCTCCAAGCACATCCTGGCTACCATCAGTCTCTTCTCCTCCTTTAACCTATTGACGGTAAAATACCTTTCCACCTTGTAGATCCATCCATTGGCATCATCTCACTCAAAAATAGACATCTTCAGTTTCCTCACCCTTTGTTTCCTCTATATTTTCTCATTCCCCAATGGGGTGGTTCCTCCCAAGTGTCCCAGTCATCCCTTATATGCTCGTACCCCATTCTATCATCAAATTTTCACATTCTATCATCAAATTCAGCACCCATTGGATCATAATCAACCCTTCTCCTTTCAAATTCAGCCCCTCATTTTTCAAATTCAGCCCATCATTTTTCAAATTCAGCACCCCTTCGATCATAATCAGCCCATCTCCTTTCAAATTCAGCACTCCTTCGGTCATAATTAGCCCTTCCCCTTTCAAATTCCGTTCCTCTCCTCTCAAATTCAGCACCCCTTCATTCATACCCGACCTCCTCACACCTCTCTCCATACTCTCTATCCGGCTCCTCCCTACGAATAGGCTATAGGGTAAGCATTCTCGCTTCTACCTCTAGAATCTCCACCTCCTGATTTTCCCTTTGCATTATCGGATTAGGGTTTTCCCCACTGCCTTGGTTGAGGCTTCCCTCGCCTCCGATGATGTCGTTTTGGGCTAGCCCTGGAGCAACTTTTTCAACATCTCCTCCATGATGGAAAATTTTCCATCCATCTTCTCGTGGATGGCTAAAATTTGACTTTTGAGATCTAAATATTGAGTTTGGATATCTGAAATTTCATATTTTAATTGTCTGATCTTCCCTTCCAACACTTTTATTTTTCTTCCTGGCATAGGTACCCGGATTTAGGCTCCAATGGCAAAAAAAACAACTTTGATGCGAATATGGCCTCCAAATAGCATAAAACAACAAGATTGGAGAAGAAACACAGCAGAAATCGGCGAGGAAAACTTCTAATTTAGCCCAAAAAATCACTCTGATACCAATTTGATAGAAAGTGTTGGTAGAAATTTAGGAAAAGCCTTGGCTGAAATCTGATTTCAACAATTTTAGAAAACCAACGAAAAGAAAACCAGGAATAGAACACACAAGAACATTTTTTTAATTGAAAGTTTTATGAATGAAAGACAAGATACAAGTGGATCTTCAATTAGAGAGGATGATCCGGCTCTCCTAAATCTCTTGCCACCGGCTAGAGCCCAAATACCTTAAGAGCAATCTAAATTCAGCAAACAACACATAACCCTAACCCTAGAAAAATTACCTACTTAAAGCAAGTAATAAACAGCAAATACCCAAACAAACCTCCCCCAGTTCCCTCCCAAATCTATCATATTTCCTTAATTATTTTCCTCCCAAATCAGCCCCCTTCTCTTGCAGCTCCCGCTCCGCCTTTTGGATGTAATTGCTGGTCCCGTAAGGATCGGCTGGACTGGTCTAATAATCTGCATCATGAGCTTTTGGATAGATACCGCCGAGGGAGGCTCAAATCATCTTAGCAATAGTTAGGGGCAAATAACTGTCACTAATTGAGGGTTCAATGGCTCATTGATTCCCATAGCCGCCATGAGATGATCAAAAAGTCAATTTCATCCCATACTTGAAACATTAAATCTCATCTTTTTGGTCCTATCCCAAGAAGATAGTCCAATCTTTCATTACCTTTTAAATATGTCCTAGCAAATTGTGACCATTTGAGATAGTTATTCTCCTTCAACTGATACATAGGTATGACATTTTGCAGATCTCTAGTTGATTGATGTGAGTTGACTTTATCAGATTGGATGGTTTCTAATGTTACCATGGTAATGGATCATCAATAGGTTTGTGGCTTAAGATGCCATAGAAGGGATGGTTCTCCAGAGCAATGGAGTTTTATTTTGTGGTGAACCGCAATATTTCAGCTTCCGGAAGGTAGGCTGAGGTGCGGTTGGAGCATAACAAATAAGAAGAATTGCAGCTTACAACAATAAAGATTATTTCTGATAATCATAGCACTAGAAAATAACAAGTTGCAACAATGAAGGTTGTACTAACTAGAGTATGGGAAAGACATGCCAAGAAAGACCACAACATTGATGCATGTTAGTAACCCCAAGAAAAATATATTTAAGGTTTTAATATCATGTTGAGAAAAGATCTAAAGAAAACAGGCCATAAATTCCTTGACTTGAAGTATGGGATACATGTCACAATACATAGACTATTCTAGAAGAAGAAAAGAAAACTAGCTTATTCTTACGAAAATGTGTACAACATTTACAACGATACTTCCTTGGCCGAGTAATGTTTAATTGCTTTCCTGATATGTAGAATCAGATTTAAATTTGAATTCAATTCCCTGGAATGTCCATATGAAGGTTGCCTACTCACTTGGATTTCCTTTTCATCTGTCGCCACCTAACATTTATGCTGATGCACCCTGGACTTCTTTTTTAGGTGACAGGAGGCTCCAACAGTCTCTTGCATTCTGTACCAAATGTAGGAATGATAGCATTTTCTATAAAATAATTAATATGGTATTTTATTAAGTGGATTAATTACACTTTTTTTTATTCTCATGCTGATTATATTATTGGAAACTTTTCTGTTCTAATAAGATTTTTTCTTATATTTTGGCTTGGAGTATGTTCATAGTAGCTATATTTGCCAATTTATATTGCCTGATTTACAATTTTTTTGCAGATAACAACCTTTAATATCTCATTGGTTGTTCATGGAACAATTGCAGAAAACATGGATTATCTTATGGTAATTCTAATTTTCATGTTTGTTACAATTACTAGAATGTTTAAGATTTTTTTTTTTTTTTTGGAGAAAGAACTTCAAAATTTTCTCTTGATTTATTGTTTTCTCAAGGAGGAGAAATCCAATCCTTATGCTGTTCCCTTGAGTATGGGCATTCTTCAGACAATCAAAAGTCCTTTGGATATCACAACAAGCACAATCATTAAGAGGATTGTTGCCAATCATGAAGCCTATCAGGTTATTTTTGCTATTAAAACTTGGCTCAAATAATCATTGTGCATATCTCAGATAATTTGTTGAACTTACAGATATTAACATGTGCTTTAAATTATTTTTCACCATGCTTTTGTTTTCTATGGAATGGGTCATAAAGTTGGCCTGTTAGAGGACATTCTCCTTAGGATGTTTCTTAGGTGAGGGTGGAACATATTGCAACCACCTATGAGCAGGAACACTAAAAAAATGACGGAACCTACACAGGTTAGCAGGCCGGTGATCAGGCGACTAGTGCTACTCTCGCTGCTTTAAATAATAAGAGATGATCTGGGAGCCTTATTGCTTTCAAGAAGAAATTTTTTATAAGAAAGCTTTTATCTTATTCATTTTATATTAAAATTTGTTTCCACAAACCTCTTTTCTTAACTGTTATTAATAAGTACTAGCGAATTCCCATACAAATGCATGCGAGTATATAACATAAATAATCCATAAGTAAAGATTAAAATAAAACAAATTAAACATGAATAAAATTACTTAAACAATAGAATATAAAATAGTAATGTGTATATAATTTATAAGTTTATATTTATAATGTATGTGTGATTTTGTTCCATTTCATTTTCTATTTTATTACAGGATAAAAGTCAATGATAATATTATATTTAACCATTTAAGTAACTTTATTGCTTAATGAAACCTTTTTATGATAGAAAAATACTATGCTTGCTAAATTAAAAAAAAATGTAAGGAAGTTAAGTTATCAAATACATTAATTGATTATAATTAGAAAGCATATACTCTTATAATAATTGCATTATTTAGAATTATATACATCTAGTGTATTTTATTACAATCATTTACATATTAATTACAGTATAGTTAAATTTTTTTTTTAAAAATGAGACTAGATATGATCATAAAATTAAGTTTGTTTATTTTGCTTTATTTAGTTTAATTATAATTATAAAATTATTTTATTTTTCCTAACTCTATTATATATTTAGTTTATATGCAGCACTTATAATTACTTTATTTATAGAGAGATTAAAGATAAAAGCTTTCTTATATTAGTTGTTGGGTTGGAAGAATTGGTAGCGTGTTGGATTCCTTTTTCCTGCATTTCATTTTTTAGGTGTTTGGTTTGAAGAAAAAGAAATGCAACATAAAGTTTTGAGAGATTTGGAATACTTCTCTCTGCGTTTGCTCATTCTTGCGACAATGCTTGCCCCTGAGAGCTCCCGTCAATCCTTGCCCTCACAAGCTCTAATCAATCCTTTGTCCTTGTGAACTACCATGATCCTTCCCTCCATCCACGAGCACTCATTGATACTCGATCTTGTGTCAATCCTTGGCTCCCTGCCCTCAAGAGCTCCTATTGATCCATGCCCACGTAAGCTCATGTTGGCGCATGCTCCCATCAATATCTACCCCCAAGAGCTCCTGTCAATCCTTGCCCTCATTAGCTCCCATTGAACCCTACCACCATGAGCCCCCGTCGATATCTTTACATGTGAGCTCCAATTGTGAGCATCGTAGGGTGCCCTAAGTATTTTTTTTTAAAGATTTTTTTTATCAGTTTTAGCTAACACAATAATTTCAAATACTTGTATTCCAAGTACACTATATTACATTGCATTTAAAAATCTCCTGTATTTTAAATACTTACAATGAAATAGCCCATAAATAATTTCTTATTAAAAGTTGGAAGACTTACAATTTTTAATTTGATGATATCATTTTTATGCATATCAATGGCGCAAAATGGTGCACGATGCGGCTCGACGCACGTATGACGGTATTTGCTTGACGCGACGTAGATGTTCAAAATAGTGCTTCCTATTTTATTAACATGTTATAAATTTTAAATTATAATTATAATTTTTTTAAGTTTTATATATTATATCATAATTAATTATTAATTAATTAAACAACAAATTAATAAAATATTAAAAATCAAGGTTGTGAAAATCGGACCGGACATTGAATCAGAAGAATGAGAAGTTTAATATTCAATGATTCAATCGGAGTTAAACCAAATGATGTAATAAATATTAAAATTATTTAACTAAACTAAATGATATAATAATGATGTAATAATTATATAATCATATAATTTGATAATAAAAAATAAGTAGAGTTCATGCACAATATTTTTCCTAATTTTAAATTTAAATATCTTCAATCTTTAACTTTGATTTTTAATCTATATTTAGTTTACATGTAAGCATATAATTTAATATTAATTATTACTAATTTATATTACATATTTAGATATAATTTATACATATAAATTATATAACAAATTTAAATTATAAAATCATATATATATATATATATATATATATATATATATATATATATATATATATATATATATATAAATTAAATAGATTAAAAAATAAATTTTATTCATATTATAAAATTGTTTTAAAAAATCGTGTATGTATTGTGAACATGAAAACTTCAACATAGCTATTTATTCCTACAGTTCTTGGGAAGTTTCACTTTTTATTGTTTATATAGCTTTTTGGTTTTGCGTATATTGGGAACTTACATGGAGTGGTAGGGCCATGTAATAATGCTTGAGTGTGTTTTTTGATATATCATAATTATATATATTTAATACTCATTTAAAAGTTATAATAGATTAAATTTATATTAATTTATTAAGTTTAATATTTTATTTATACTAAATTTATTAAATTATTTAAATTTAAAAACACTTGAATCGATAAAAAACCAACAGTTTCTGTCGGTTCAGTTTGGTTTGATGCAAAGCCGATTTTTAAGATGGATCAGAAGAACCATTTGATCGGTTCATGGTTGAACTGGTCGGGCCAGATCGATTTCTAAAACAATATCAAAAATTTTATTTTTTCTCAATAGGATTTAGAGTTTACTTTTCTTATCTCCATTTCTTTGTTGGTGGTTCGGCTTTGAGTGCGTCACTTGAAGTAGAGTTTTGAAAGAGTCACTCTAGGAAGCCTTTTCGCCTCCTTTGATGACAACAGAATAAGTCACGGGCGGTTCGCAATGAAGGTAACAATCGCTTTTCCCTTTCACGCGCTTTTCTTCGAGTAGAGTTTTGAAAGAGTCGCTCAAGGAAGCTTCTTTGCCTTCTTCGACAACAGTGTTCTTGTCAAATGAGAAATTAGAGGGGGCTCGCAACGAAGGTAACAATAATTCTCCTTTCACGTGCTTCTTAGGCTAAATTGCGTTAAGTAAAATAGAGAATGAACGAGATTTAACTTTCTGTAGGATTTAAGTCATTTTTGTTGTTTGGTAGGATTTAGGTTAAATTATGTTTAAATCCTGCTCAAATCTATCGATGTAAGTTTTTATAGGATTTAAATTTTTTTTTTGTTTGGCAAGATATTTATATTTAAATCTTACTCAAATCAATCTATTATTTGGTTAATGGTATTTTATATTGATATATTTTGTTTAAAATTATTTTATATAGTGCATTAAGTTTAAAATAGCGCATGCAGCGCCGTGCGTTATGCGTCATGACTCTGCGGGGAACTTTGTGCCATGATATGTCATTTGCCGTTGACAAGATGATTTCTTGTTTTACTTTTTAAAGCAGCAAGAGTAGCACTAGCCACCACCTGGTGATTGTGCGACCATCTTATATTTTGCCCAATTAGGTAACTTATTCTTTTATTTTTGCTTTAACGTTGTCGTTCTCATAAAAGGTGGTGGCCATATGTTCCTTTCTAAAATTTGTCCGATCATGTCAGGATCTGCTGCTTGTTTATAAAGAATTGTTATCCTGGTTTTTGGATGCTTCGGGTAATTTCTATTGGAAGTAAAGTGCATTGTTGATTAAATCAATATGAGTAGGATAAAATTCTTGCCCTAAGTTGACCATGGCATCATAGCAAAAGGAATTCAGTGAATTCCACCTGTAATTTTTGGAGCGTGAATGAAGCCTGTGTTAATCACCGATTTTACCAATCCAACATATATTGCTTGAAAATATGTTATTAAGCTGGTCACAGGTGAATGTTCTTCTTTAGCTCTAAAGAGCTGGCATTGTTGGTATTGAATATCACTGTGGTGGACTCCACTCCGTTTTTTATTAAATGATGTTGAAGCAAGAAATCTTGTTTGTCTTCTCAAGCTCTGGTTTTGACAACTGTTATTTCACCAATTCTTTTATATTTTCTGTACACATTTTCCAATGTAATTTAACGACTAACTTTTTGTATTTAGACCACTGAATTTTCTTTTTTTTTTCTTCAGAAACGAAATGAAAAGAAGGAACAAAGTGAGAGGAAATACTACGAGAATAAGACTAGCGTACCTGAAGATTGACTAATGAACTTGATTGCAAGTGTTAAGCTGTTTGAAGGAAACCAACTCATTACAGAAAAATTGTTGGTTCTCCTTATCCGTTAACACCCAAAAGCTTCAAATGCAAATACTGATCGTAAAGTAAAAGCTCAAATTATCACTCTAGCTTATCTGTGATTACAGTTATGGTTTAATTAGATTATTGAATAATGTTACGAGTTCTTTTGACTTTGCTTCCTAATGAGAAGATTTTGTGCAATATTTATTATAATTAATGAGCAGATTGTGTGTATCGATTGTAGTTCTATCATATGAACCCTATCATAGTGTATGTATTGAAGCCTACTGCTAACTGTCAGGAGATGCAATAATGGACGTGTTTTTCTTTCATAGCTGCCTTTCTTTATGAGGTCCACCTGATTCCGAAGTTTGTGAAGAACAGTAACGTGCCAACTAACTGCAGGGCGCGAAGATATTAATGAGAATTTGACCACTTAAATTGCTGGCTCTGTTGTGGTGGGTGGCAAAAGGTAATCAGATGATCTGGATCGTTAAATTTTCAAAACAACATTCTTATGGTTGTTATATATAAGAGTATTTTTTCAGTATTGATAGAAAGCAGCTTGTGAAAGACGATTTCTGAACACTTAATGTATGGGACATTGATGTTTGGATGCTCATCTTATAGTTGGGAAGTAATTCTGAATTTTGTAATTTAGTTGGCAATACTTTAATTTGTAATCAAGTTATTTGTAACGGGCTTGTAAATTAATTAGTCTGTCATTGATGGCAATTGATAAGGTTTTTTTTAGGACTTTTTAGTCAATTAAAGTCACACACATCATATATATAAGTTTTAAATTCAAAATTTTTTGGTTGTTAGTCAAAATTTCAATCAATAAATCAATATGAGCTAATATGAGCTGTGTAATTAATAAGTTTATTACCACATATTATAATACATTCATCTTTTTTGAAAGATGAAATATTTGATATTTTATATCTATCATTCTAAAAAGTTAATATTAGTTGGGGGTCAGTTCAAAAAGGCTTGATGGCATCAGGATGACATCTGGCACGAGTTATTTTTGGGCCAGGAGAGGATTTTTGAAAGGTCATCATGACACTCAAATTAACTCATCTATTGGTTTGGAATTTTGATTATTAACAAAGAGGTTTTAGGTTTGGAGTTTATATGTGTGATGTATGTGAGTTTGTTTTAATTGACTTAAATGTCTAAAAAAAAGATAAGACAAGCCTAGGCCAAGGCAATTTGGGAAGTTTGTTTGGACGTCTGTGCACACGTGATTATAATAGAAATATTTTGAATCATAATGTGTTGTCAACTTTTGTGTGAAAATAAAATGTTTAAAATTAGATAACAAATGCTCAATATTGAAATATATTTAAATAGAGATAGAAAATAATATTAGTTTGATTTTAATGGATAAAATTTTTTTGATATCTATTAACTTTGATCATTTGTCTTGTCATGTTGATATGAATTGTATTACATTAATATATACTATTTTTTTTTTCTTAAAGAAAATTGGGGAATAGTTAAAAGATGATGGTCGGATGGATAGGGTTTACAGATAGCACATTATCTTTGTGTTGTATGGTGTGAAGCATGAGTAAATGATTGTCAACCCAATGCCCACGGATATCGAGATCAATGCCATGTTGACTTAGATATTTGTGCCTTACGTGTTATAGAAGTGGAGTCGGTACAAAGAGATTTTAATCGTCATAGCTTCAAACAACATCTCACAAATAATTATAGAAATAAAGTAAAATGAACGGGAGATGTGATTTTTTACTTGAAAAATCAAAAAAAAAAAAAAAGCCTTGATACATTGTAGCATCATTCATTAATATTGGATATGAATTCAAATGAGCTAGTTTTTCTCAAAATCATATAAGGCATCAACATAGAGTTGGTGACAACAAGCTATTACAGGCATTGATGATGATGATGATGATGATGATGTAAGAAAGTTGACGATATAGATGAAGGTAATCACATTATTCTACTATCTATAGGGGCATGTCATATGGACTGAGGATTGTATTGATAGATTGATAAAATCACTTGCAATTGTTGGGATTGCCTCCTCCAGAAGGTGAAGGTCACATAGCCCTGAGGTAGTTGGTCAAACAGCTAAGGAAGATCATATAGGTTATGGAGGATGGATGGGTTGATCCTCCCTCTATAAGTGAAGACAATTCGATCTAGAGGTTATGAGAGAGGTAGCATGGGAATTCATTAGAAGTGGGTGAGAGCAATCAAAGTGGTTATCTTTTATTTGATAAAGACTTCATGACCTAGAGGTGACAACAAGATATCACAAGAAGACTCTTATGTCTACTAAAGGTGGAAAATCAATCCTTTCATGAAGGTCTTAATGACATGAACTGAAGGCTTACGATGCGATGATGATGAAAGGTTATTGAGGTAATTGATGGCAATTAGGCCAAATTTTCTAGTGGACATAGAGATTTCATAATTATAAAACATCAATAAGGCATTATAGGGAAGTCAGGGTGTCCATTGAAGATAATTGGATCAGGCATCCCGTAGAGATGGAGATAGCAGAACCTAAAAGTGACAATAGAGTGCCATAAGAAGGCCATATAGGTGATTAGATGTAGTTGGAATGGCCATCTTTTTGAAGGTGAAGATGACATTACTTAGAGGTAGCAATGAAGCCATGTAAGAAGATCGTGGAGGCCACCAAAGACAATTAGATTGATCATGAACTAGAGGTGGTGCAAGAAATTTGAAGTTTGATTTAGATGGAAATAAAGGGTAGTTGGAATGACTCCTCTCTTTTTACCTAGTGTTGGCGCATAATGAAGGAAATCAAAAGTAAATCAGGTGTAATCTATCATTAATTTCTTCATGCATAGTTTATATTTTGTATGAAATGGACTTAAAATCAAGAGTGGTTTATGATAAATTTTGTCAGTCTACTGAAATATTTCATTATTGTATCACATCATCTTGTTTTCTTTATGCATAAAGATTTGTGAAAACTCTATTGTTTACATTACATAGTATTCTAATTAGTAGGAAAGTGGAGATCCCAAGCTAATTGTTTCCATTCATCTTTGTTGAACGAGTAGGACTTTGAAACTTAGATGCTCTCACGTTCTCTCCAAACATCTCTGCAAACAAATATATTTCTCTTGTGTGTATTATAAACTTGAAGGGGAGATCCCAAACTAATTTTTTATGCAAATTAAATAATCATACTCCTTAGAACTTTGGATGCTAATCAATTATTAATCAAGAGATAATACATCAATGGTCAGTCGTAATTATCTCTAACTCTAATTTGTGGTTGTCTACGTATGAAGTAGAAATAAACGGATCAATCTCATTATATGTTTGGGATGACAACAATATTTTTATAAAGATGATTATGAGATTAATGTGAAAAAAATAATTTAATTATTCTAGTTATAAAAAAAGAGAAAATAAAAAAAATAATAGCTAAATGAAATTATGATTGTTTACAAATCGAAACAACGTGAAAGCTATTCTAAACAGACCCTCAATGGACGTATACAATTTGATGAGTGGGGTCTGTTTGGGACAACTGTAACTTTTTTTAAAATTAAATATAAAGTTATTGCGGGAAAAACAACTTAGCTATTTTGATTGCAAAAAATAACTCTTGCCAGAAAAAAATAGCACTTCGCCACAAAAAATTCTAAAAAATAGTGAGAAATCAATAAAAAAATAATAGCCAAATAAAATTATAATTATGATCTGAAAATCAGAAGCAAAGCAATTTTGCTTGCAAAAAAAAAAGCAATGAAAAAATTATCTTAAATAGACCCAGAGAGAGAGAGAGAGAGAGAGAGAGAGTAGGTGAACGGTCATGATCTAATTAAAACATAATAGAGAAATTTCTGGACTTACACTTACATCTTTAGCCGATGTGATGAGTTTTTGTGATTGTGATTGTTCACCTTTTCTCTCTAAAGTCGATATTTTTAACTGTTCAATTAAAATTTATACAAAAAAACTTATTTGAGGATATTTCTTAGATGCCTAATTAAAATTATATATATATATATATATATATATATATATATATATATATATATATATATATATATATATATATATATATATATATATATATAACTGGTTTGCGGAAGTGTTTGTAAATCGTTAAAAAAATAAATTTGATTTGTATAAATTTTAATCATGATATAATGAAGTAAATTCTTTATATCGATATATAGGATGCTCGCTTATTGTGGAAGTATGCATTAATAATAAGTTGATAGAATTATTATTCTCATATAGAATTATGAGTGGCCAATAAGTAATTGAGTCATATGCTTAATAAAGAAGATGTCTAATTATATTTTGTTATATAAATTAATTCCTTTTTTATCTAAAAAATAAATAGGAGAAAAATAAAATCAAAATAAGTTGTTATCACTATATCACCATCACAAAAGATAGATTGATGTAATGTTGTGAAATGGATGATGTATATTATGCTATGCATAATTAAATTATCTTTATGCTTAGTCATATTGAGCAACTTAATAGTGGAGAGTGAATCATATGACACTAAAGTTTAGCTCTCTCTCTCTCTCTCTATCTATCTATAAGTTAAAAACTTAAGCCTGTTGAAGAGGGTAAATTAATTGATATTTTTGACCAAATAAAAATTTCAACTATTCATTATTGAAGAAACTCAATAATCTTATATGTCTTAATAAACTTTTCTCACAAAAGAACCCTTAGGCATCATTTGTGACAATTTTTTGGTCATTATTTGCTCGCCGCTTTCAAGAAATCTTTGTTCTATAAAGTTACTGTAGAAAGCAGTAAGAAATTTGTCTCACATGAAACCTTAATGTTGATTGCCTCCTTAAAATAGAAATTTTTGGCATCATCAAGAATCCACTAGTTAGCAACCTTCTCAATCATGCAGAGTCCATTATGAGAGATATCCGATCTTGAATTTTGCCCAATTATGATAAAATGATCCAAAAATTGTGAGGTATAAATTGTATGATTCATCTAATTCAACTCAGCCCACTGACCGTTATACCACTTAAGATTAAATTAAAGCGGTGCAAAATTGAACTCACTGCACCTATGATTAAACTTATTTTTTTAATAAAAAATTTTAAATATATGACTAACGACAAATGAAAACGTTATTTTTATATAAATATTTGATGTGAAATTGAATTTAATACTCTCACCTAAGATTTTTAAATATTAATGGAAACAATAAATCAAGAGAAATAATGTGATGTAAATTAATGAGAGCACATGTTAGGTGAAGGTTATGTTAGTTAAGGAGTCCTTCATGATATGATGGCTTATCATAGATTATGTTTGTCATGTCTTAGAGGAGTACGTAATGAATTAAAGATCTATATTAGAGTGTTAATTAAATTTTTGTCTACATTATTAAATCTATCCATCAATAATTAATTAAACATTAAATAAAATTAATAGGGCATTCATTTTTTTTTTTTTTGAACAGTTAGAGGATTCAAGCCCGGATGAGATGAGAGGAACATGTTCCATTGACCGCTCGGCAGCAGATCGATTTCAATAGGGCAAACATGTGGCTATGCAAATAATGCTTATGACACTTTGTGGGCAGAAAGGATTTGATTTGAAGCTTGTTGTGCATGGCAGCCGACATGTTACAGTTGTTACTTATCTAACTTTTTACGGTTTGCATGCAAGCTATTTATTTGGGGAAAATAATTAAGAATAAAAAATAGAATGGAGATATTTTAATGTAGATTATATAAAAATAAGATTTAAATTTATTTTTGTATTTATTTTAAATTAATATTATTTAACAAGAATTTGTATTATATTGATCTTAAAATATATTTATTAATTTTTTTAGTCTTATTTTTATATAATTTATATCAGAATATTATGATATAAGTTTTTTTATCAAGCATAATAAGATGGATTTTAAAATTTTAAAATGAGTATAATATTTTTTTAAGAAATATAAGATATGTATAATGTATAATTAATAAATCAACTTTTTTATTTTTTATCTTTTAAAATAAATTTTAAAAAATGAAAATTAGCATGATCAAATTTAAAGTTTTTTTAACAAATAATAATGCTCAACAGTTTTTAAGATTTATGTGGTATGATGTGATTGTTTTTAGGAGCTTTTCTACGTAAATAAATATTACGCAACTCAACTTGGCCTGTTGGTTTGATACTTTGGCTATTAATCAAAAGGTCCTGGATTTTGTCCCCCCCCCCCCCCCCCCCCCCCCCCAATATATCAAAAGAAAGTTAAAAAAAAAAACTCATATATTCATAGTAAGATTAGTTTATATGATATTGACTATCGTCAAAAGAGTAAAGGATCATTAAAAATTGATAGTATCCACAAAAATTCTTTGAACGTTCTAAGGAGAATACGGAAGGCAGCATCTATCAACATCCCAATACAATATCCAATGCAACATATAAATCAAAAGGCAAAAGGTTTTTTTGGGAGACATTTAGGTCAATTAAGGCAAACTCACACACATCACATATGCAAGACTCGAATCCAAAATTTTTTGGTTGGTAGCCAAAACTCTCAACCAACAAATAAAAAAGAGCTGCGTGTAAGAGGTGTTGAAAGGCAACTAGCTACATGACAAATGTGTACACATTGTCCTATCCATAAGAAACACCTATTTCCAAACGATCACAGTTCGTAAGTAGCGTTATATGGCTTGAATGTGGTTTGTATCACTGAAGAAGCCTTTTTCAAGGGTGCTGGTAAACAAAGTAGGAGAAAAAAAAAGTAATTTCTTTTGGTTGTTGTTTCCTTGTTGTGCTGTTGGCCTTCCTCTGGGTTGGCTTGGCTCTTGTGGTTGGTTTGGTTTGTCGGTTGTGGTGGTTTTGTCTATCTGTTGTGGCTTTGGGTCCTTTCTTCGTAGGGACTTGATTGCGGGGTATGGTTTTTCGGTTGGGGTGGTTTTGGTTGGGGGTTGGATGTGGGGTTTGATTGGGGGGTTATGGTGGGGTTTGGGGTTCTTTGTGGTATTTTGATTGCTCGATCGGTTGTGGGGTTGTTCTCCGGTTGGTTGGTTTAGTTGTTGGTCTTCCCCTACCTTTCTCCTTTGGGGTTGGTTTTAGTTTGCATTGTTTCTTTTGTTCTGTTCTTATTCTTTTTAGTAAGAGGTTGTTTTATCTTGCAGGTGTTCGTGCGATTTTGCTGTGCCTTTTCTATCTACTCCAACTGTGTTGCTGCTCTACTTTTAGGAGTCTCTGCTCTCACTGCTGGTGTCCCTGTATTGGGCAGGCTTTTGGCTCCTTAATATGTTTCCTTGCCTTTATTTTTGTTTGTTCTATTGTTGTATTAGTTGGATCATAAGCTCTTAGGTTTTACTTCCAATGCTGTATTTTTAGAGGGCTCTTGATTCTTTAAGAACTTATACCATTTTATTTATATTAACACGTATGTCTCATCATGAGTTTTATCAATAAAAAAAAGCAGGGAAGGCCAAGAAAGGAAAACGCCCAGAAAACAAAGAGCAATAGATGTTTGAAAAGCAAATAGCTACATGACAAATGTAACAAAATAGCATGGATACAATTGATAAATCTGGGAAGGAGACCAACAATAATTGATTGGTTGCATCGTGCATCTATAATAAATTGGATCATCATTACTTCTCCCAAAATTGCAAAAGCATACTGTAATGTCATCAATTGTGTTAAGAAATCAACTAAATAGCAGACGGGTAAGGTAGTTGGAATCCACAAACCAATAGAAAATTCCCAACAGCAACGAATCAATTATTATCAAAATCAATTCGTGAAACTATCATTCCGAAATATACCCACCAGAAACATAAAAATATTGTTAAAAACCGTTAAGTTGGTTCTGAATTTCCATGTCCTGCCTTTTTTGTCTAATACCGAAGAAATTTTTTTTCTTCAAAATCCTTTGATTGGATCTATCTTCTCTAAAAATGGTCTGATTATATACAAATATATACATAGTGTGTACACTCGCATATCCAAACTTTTCTTCTTATCCAGACTCCGCGCGGAATAATTTCTCTTTAAGAAAAGAGATGCATCAGTTTTTGTGCCACAATTCTAAAGAACACAAGGTTGATTAATTTTTAGATTTTTGCTTGCCAAAATATCTTCAATTTTGAGATTGTTGGCTTAAAATTTTGAGGCAAAAATTATAAATTTGTTTACATGACCGACCTTTAAACCAAAATGAGCAGTAGATTATGGTGAAAGATTTGATGAATATATTTATGAGAGAAATTGACTTTTTTTTTAATTAATATAGTCTTTAATCTGAATGTTTAAAATTTGTTTAATGCAACCAGCATCCAAAATAAGAGATTTATTAGGAAGATTTTAAATACCTTTAGCCAAACATTTATGAATCTTCTGGAATTTCATGCATACTTGTGTGTGAAAATGTTATTTTCCATATTCTTATATTTATTTATTATTGATGAATCTTCTGGAATTTCATGCATACTTGTGTGTGAAAATGTTATTTTCCATATTCTTATATTTATTTATTATTGGGGAAGTAAAACTATGCAGTGAAACAAATAAGAAATAGAAAATTGCAAGGGAAAGAAAGAACACCGGAATCTAACGTGGAAAAATTGGAAACCGAAAAAAAAAAAATCATAGAGCCATGCCACACAAAAAATTCACAATAAAATTGTGGTAGAAATTGTATATATATCTCTTCTCTCTCACTGTCACATTATTTCTTTGCACTCTAGCACCGTTCTCTTACTAGTACAAACAAAGAGAAACACTAAAAGATGCAAACCTTAATGAAAAACAAGAAAGAAAACTGCCTAGTCCTCCTCACAGCGCCACAGTGCCACAGCGCGAAGTTTGGAGAGCCATGACGCTCAACTATCTATTTTCAATCTATCTGACAGCACCGCGGTGCTCTGCTTTCTATCCACCTCCATTCAAACGATACAACATTGTAGTGTTGGGGTACACAGCGCCCCAGCGCTGTTTGGTAGTACAAAAAAAAGAAGGGGGGGGTCCTGCAACCGCCAACGAATTTGACCGATGGAATTGAGATCCAAGGTAGCAATACAACCCGATTGATTGACAATCAGATTTCACACAAAACTATCATTTATTTAATTGAGAGTTTGGGCTCCAATTATAAATTAATAAAACTATATAACATAGATTAACAAGATGGGAGTCGCCTCCTTTTACATGAGCTACCAGGCATCCTAGAATTGTACCATGCTTAATTTTTCGTAAAGATTAATCACACATACAAATAAATAGAAGAATGAAGGAGACACACAATTTTATGCAAAAAAAAATGAAAAGAAAAATACCAAGGGGTATGGCTTGTTTTGTTTAAAAATAATTTGATATGTACTTAAATTAATAGTTCTTTTTTCTCCGTCAGAGGAAAAAGATGGCGGTGGCCGTCAGAGGATGGCGGAGACTGACAATGATCATTAGTGTCAAACATTGATTAGATCTCTAGGGTTTTTCTGATCTTTAAACTCTATATAAAATCTAGTCTAGGCCCCCTTTTATGTGGAAAATGTATATCTCTTTATAGTATTTTTTGAATGACATTTTTATAAACTTGACGAAAAATGATATAAAATGACTCATATTAAATCTTCGAATTATAATTTATTTATTCAACATTTAAGTAACTTAATGATCTTGTAATTAAACATTCTTAGGCTCATTAGATTCATCTTGTCAAGCTGCTCAACTTGATTATGAGCATGCAATATTCATATATTATTTATCCCTTCAATTGGCATCATGAAATTTCTAATCATACTTCAATTACTTTATTTGGGCTTGTTGCATCCTGGAATATTTGCGGCAGTAGAGAAATATAAAGTTGAATGTCTTAGCGTTGTACGAAGATCCAGCGCACAAACAGATGAAAGTGAGGGTGTAGTATTCATAAGAGACATCAAGATTTTTAAGTGAAAAACCTTGAAAAAGGGGAAAAATCAGGGGGCTTGGCCTAATTTGAATGAATCCACTAGTATTTGTAGTTGATTACAAATGAGACCCTTCCTTGGTTGGAAGGCCGTGGCTTCATGTAACAAATATACATTATATGGAGTGCATTTTATGGTGGGAATATGAAGAATCACTGTTAACGTGTTTATTTGGTCGGAAGAACCAAAGTCGGTGGGTGACGGAGTTCGGAAAGACCGTTGTTTGGCAATAGAGGTTGGAAGGACCGTAGTCGGTGGGCGACGAAGGTCGGAAGGACTGTAGTCCGTGGCCGGGTGGAAGTCTAGCATTAGTCGGTGGTCGAGTAGAAGTCCAACATCTCGAGCAAAAGTCCGACGTCAGTTGGTTGTTGGGTGGAAGTCTAGTTTCGGGTAGAAGTCCAACAAAATTCTGGCGACGGTAAGTCCAGCGATGGACGGAAGTTCGGCGTCGGGCAGAAGTCCGATGAATGTCCGGCGACGGGCAGAAGTCCGGCGACGGGCATAAGTCCAAAGATGGACGGAATTCCGGCATCAGGTAGAAGTCCAACGAAAGTCCGACGAAGGGAAAAAGTTCTGTGACGAGCAGAAGTCCGGAGATGGACGGAAGTTAGGTGTCAGGTAGAAGTCCGACGGAAGTCTGGCGACGGGTAGAAGTCCGACGACGGGCGGAAGTCCGGTGTCAGGTAGAAATCCGGTGACGGATGGAAGTCGGGTGTCGGTTGGTGCCCGGGAGGTGATCGAGGAGGAGCTTGGTGGCAAGAGAACTCTTCCTTCTCTACCTTCTCTTCCTTCTCTTCTTGCTTGGGCCTCCTTCCTCCTTCTCTTCTTGCTTGGGCCTCCTTCTCTTCTCAAGAGAAATGAGGGGTCTATTTATAGTTTTCTGAGAGGTAGTAGGGTTGCAAGCGAACCAAACGTTCGACGAGCTACTCATTGTTCGGTTCGATTAAAGCTCATTCGTGACCGTTTAATTAACTAAACAAACAAACATGAATAATATTTTAAATACTCGATTCTCAAATAAATAAGCTTGAACACTAATGCGTTCGGCTCATTTATGTTCGTGAACAACATCATTTGAAGCTCGTGAACAAGCTCGACATTAAGTTCGATAAGAGCTTGATTAATGTTCGATTTTGAACTCGTGAATAAGCTTGATAAAAATAATTAATATTTGATTATAGAATTAAATAATATAAATATTTTATATTTATTATAATATAATGATATAATTATTATTTGATAGTTAAAAAAAATTCGTTAGATATGTTCGCGAACATACTCGATGTAATCGTTTGTTAGGAAGCTCGATAAAGCTCGTTTGTTAAGTTAATGAACATCTAAAAGTAGAGCTCGTTTATAGCTCGTTCATGTTTGTTTGTTTAAAGCTCGATAAGCACTAAACGAACGAACATGAACTGAACATGAACCGAACATGAACACTCATTAATTTAAATGAACCAAACATGAACACTAACAATAAAGCTCGAACAAACATGAACCAAACTTGAACAACCTGATATTAAATGAACACAAACATGAACACTCACATGCTCGACTCGGCTCGGTTCATTTGCAACCCTAAGAGGTGGCATGGCTAGCAAATAGGAGGAATATCAAGAGTAAATTGGGAATGGTTTGAATGGACGGCTGATGTTGAATCCCTTGATCATGAACCATTTTTTTGGCATTTGAATGCCTTAATGATATCAGAATTTGGCGATCTTAGGCTCTTTGGATCCGTCTCGTCGAGCCACTCGATTCAATTATAAACATGTCTTGTTTGAAAACCATTTGGTAATTCAAATTATGGTTTGAACCTTTCAAATGTGCTTCGGGTCTTTAATTTAGACCCATTTGAGCTCGGATTAGGTTGAATTTGGTGTCGTTGGGTTCATATTTTCGGGACGTTTAGTTCGACTATAAGTTTGTTGAAATCGGAGTTCAGATGGTCCCAAATTTAATTTTGGAAGTTTTCAACTTGATTTTGCCTTGAGATTCATGCTCGATCAAGATAATTTTTTGAGGATATATCAGTTGCTCTCCTATTTTCGAACGTCAAAGCTTCAGAAGTCCGAAAACATTTATCACAGCATTTTAAATTGATCGAATCATAAAAAATGTTGGAAAATTCTGCTCCAAAACATTTAATTGCTCAAATTTGATCATTGAATCTTTGTTGAGCTTCGAAAGTGTCAAAATTGAGTCCGGAACGTCGAAAAATGATTCCGAGGTTCTCAAAAACGTTTGATTTGAACTGTCCGGTACGTGCAAATACACATTCGATAATTGAAACGAATAACATAAGCGTTAGTTTCATTAAAGTACACATTTTGAATGTTATATATATATATATATATATATATATATATATATATATATATATATATATATATATATATATAATTCTCACAAAAATTTATTGCATTTGTTACATAAAAACATAAACTTTTCCTTATAAATCAAATCACTTGTTCATAAAATGATAGAAAAAAATTCATAAAATAATATTTTTCTTAACATATTTTAAAAAAGTGAAACAAAAAATATGACAAGAATTTGTATGGTATAACCATATCAATAGTGTGATTTTCTCATATTATATGAAAGAAAGCCATCAACACACATTCTCTTAAATCATAGATAAGGTAGCATGTAAAATATTGATTTTTACACACCATCTAATATAAAAAAAAAAACTACAATATTATAAAAACATTTGTGTAGAAATATCAAATAAAACCTAAGATAACATAGTACAATATATTGTGATTTCTAGGAAGCATATATAGACTTCAATGTGATCATTAAATTGTGAGGGCCCCACTTCCCATATTTGAGTGCAAGAGATATTAATATGATGGACATAAATTAAGGAAACTCTTTCAGACGCGCCCTTTGGGGCGCTTTGCTCTGAGCACCCGGCAACCACCAATTGCAGTTATTTCTTTTTTTTTTTTAATTCATGGGGCCGATATTCCTTTTTTTCAGAATTTCAAAAATAACAAAAGTGGGCACAAAAAAATTTTAGAATAATTTTGAAAAAAATTAAACATATTTAGAGGCACATTTTCCTTCATTTTCAGACTGTTCACCCCCCCTCCCCCCCCCACCCCCCCCCCCCCCCCCCCCCTTATTGTCCCCATGGGGCAAGGGAAAAATTGCTTCTCTCCTCCTTCTCCCTTCTTCCTCTAACTTTCTTACAGTTAAGGCTTTTCACTATTTTTTATAGGTGGAATCCTCTATTCAAATTCAATGCCCCTCTTTTGTGTAAAAGTTATAATTATTTCTCTCCTTTCCTTTCCCACTTCCCTTCTTACTTTATAGGCTTTACATTATTTTTGGTAGGTGGTATTCCCTACCCAAATTTAATAACCCCTCTTTAATGTAGAAGAAACTTTCTCCTCCTTCTATTTTCTTCTCTCTAACTTTCTTCTTGCATTAGAGGCATTCCACTGTTTGAGATAGGTGACATCCCCTATCAAGTTTCAGTGCCCCTCTTTTATGTAGAAGGTGCTTTCTCCTCTTTCCTTTTTCTTCTCATATGTTCTTCTTCTTACATTAAAGGCATTCCATTGTTTAAGATAGGTGGCATCCCCTATCAAACTCAGTGCCCCTCTTTTATGTAGAAGGAGTCATGATTAGAATTTATTCTCTCGATAGACAACTCTAACAGAAGAAGATCAACATTATCTTACATGCGAGGGTGATTTGAGAAAAGCTGGTGGTAATTATACCTGAGAGGAGAATCAATGATTGTTAGTAGATGGGGAGAATTTTGATGATGTTTGAGCATAAATCTGGTGATGATTATTGAGAGGAAATTCGGTGGCGGTCGATGATTAAGTGGAAGTCTGATGTAGATCGATGGTTGGGTGGAGAGCTGAAGGAGATAGTTGGAGGTTGTGCTACTAATAATAGTCGAGCGAGAAGCTGATGATGACTGATATGAGGTGAAGGGTCGACAGCGGACATCAGGCGAAAGGTAGATGATGGCGAGTGTCCAATAGTATTTTACTAAAGACAATTTGCACCCATACTAATGTGTACGTACATCAGATATCCCTGATAAAAGGGGTCAAAGCCTGCCTTATCAGTAGTCTAGTGACACATTAATAGTGTTAATTGAGTAGAGGCCTAATGATGATCAGATTATAACCTTTCTTTGAAGAAGTTGTAGGAAATGTATCAATGCGCAATAGAGAAGAGGTCACTTGAATCCATCAAGGATATTTGATCGTTTTGAAGTTATTTATTGCTTGATGATAATAACTTGTACGGATTATGTCAATGTACTTTTAATTTCATCTTCTTATAAAAATAAATGTTGATGTAGAATCTATATACTCCAATGACTCCAATGATATTGTATATGAATTTGAGATTATTTTATAAGCCTAATGCTTATTTAAACTTATCATCTAGAGTAAATTTATCCTGTGCCTTTTGAGGCTTTTTAGCCTACTAAGGTCTTTGTATAAGTGATGATCCTGCTGATCAATTGCTCTTATAGAATCTTTTTAGTTAGGACATTGTCCACTACTAGTTTTTCTTTAAGGCTACTTTATGAGTAGACCTTTTTAAGTTTATTTCAGAGTATTGCTTGATGATGTTGAGAGAAATTTGTATAGAATATTTGACTTATTCGAGGTTTTTTTTTTTCAAATTATTGCTCGATGACGTTAAACTGAATGAAAGAGATCGAGAGAATCCACCAAAGATGTATGACATATTCGAGGTTGTATGTTAGAGCACTATTTGATGATATTAACATATATGAAAGAGGTCGAGAGAATCCATCGGATGTATGACTTATCTGAGGTTATATGTCAGAGCACTATTCGATAATATTAACATATATGGAAGAGGTCAAGAGAATCCACCAAGGATGTATGACTTATCCGAGGTTGTATGTTAGAGCATTGCTCGATGATGCTAACCTACATAGAAGAGGTCGAGAGAATTCACCAAGAATGTATGACTTATCTGAGGTTGTATGTCAGAGTATTGCTCGATGACGTTAATTTATATGGAAGAGGTCGAGAGAATCCACCAAAGATGTATGACCTATCCGAGGTTGTATGTCAGAGCACTGCTCGATGATGTTAACTTATATGGAAGAGGTTGAAAGAATCCACCAAGGCTGTATGACCTATCCGAGGTCGTATGTCAGAGCACTGCTCGATAATGTTAACCTATATGAAAGAGGTCTAGAGAATTCATCAAGAATGTATGACCTATTGGAGGTTGTATATCAAAACACTACTCGATGATATTAACATTTGTGGAAAAGGTCAAATTGAATCCCTCTAGGATTGATTTTACCTTGATTGGAGGGGGCGAATGCTGCATGTATCCTGAATCAAAGGTGAAGAAATGTCTATCTTTAGATCGTTACTGTCTTTTTGAGATCAAGATTAAGACCTTGCCCAAGGAGTAGAAGTCCAGCATGGACTATATAAAGCTTGAAATTTTTTGGAAGTATCGTTGCATTTGCTAGAAGTTTTATGATCCCAATATATCATCTTGGATATTGAAAGAGTTGGAGGAATCTTCTTGACCACGGTTGTAGTCTAGGTTGCCACCCAGTCAACATTTAATTCCCATAAAATTGATGCAGTAATAGCTGATGTCAGGACGTTAACACGAACGACCTTTTGAGGTTAGAGAAAAAATTGCCCCCCAATTGATAACCATGTTCCCACAGACGACGTCACTATTGCGTCCTAAAATATTCATGGCAGTAGAGAAATAGAAAGTTTAATGTCTTAATATTATACGAAGATCCAATACACAAACAGATAAAAGAGAGGGTGTAGTATTCATAATAAATATCAAAATTTTTATGTAAAAAATCCTGAAAAGGGGAAAAACCACAGGGCTTGGCCCAGTTTGAATGAATCCACTAGTATTTGTAGTTGATTACAAATGAAGCTCTTCCTTGAGGAAGGCCTTGACTTGATGTAACAAATATACATTATATGGAGTACATTACATGGTGGGAATTGGAAGAATTACTATTGACGTGTTCATTTGGTCAGAAAGGCCATAGTCGGTGGGCGACGGAGGTCGAAAGGACCATTATATGCCAACGGAGTTCAGAAGGACCATAATTGGCGGGCGACGGAGGTCGAAAGGACCGTAGTCAACTGCTGGGTGGAAGTTTGGCGTCAGTCAGTGGTTGGGCAAAAGTCCAGCATCCCGAGTAGAAGTCTGGCGTCAGTTGGTTGTCGGGTGGAAGTCCGGTGTCGAGTAGAAGTCCAACGAAAGTCAGGTGACGGGTAAAAGTCCAGTAATGGATGGAAGTTCGGCGTCGGGCAGAAGTTGAGTAAAAGTCCGGTGACTGATGGAAGTCCTTAGATGGACGGAATTCCGGCATCGGGTAGAAGTCCGACGAAAGTCTGGCGACGGACAGAAGTCTAGAGATGGAAGGAAGTTCGGCATCGAGTAGAAGTCCGATGAAAGTCCGACAATGGGCAGAAATTTGGCGACGGGCGGAAGTTCGATGCTGGGTAGAAATCTGGCGACGGGCGGAAGTCCGGCGTTAGTCGATGGCCGGGAGGTGGTTGAGGAGGAACTTGGTGGCAATAGAACTCTTCCTTCTCTTCTTGCTTGGGCCTCCTTCCTCCCTCCCCTCTTATGAGAAATGAGGGGGTTATTTATAATTTTCTAAGAGTGGCATGGCCAGTAAATAGGAGGAAGATCAAGGGTAAATTGGGAGTGATTTGAATGGACGGCCGATGTTGAATCCCTTGATCGTGAACCATTTTTTTGGCATTTGAATGCCTTAATGATATCAGAATTCGACAATCTTGAGCTCGTTAGATCCGTCTCGTCGAGCCGCTTGATTCGGCAATAAGTATGTCATGTTTGGAAACCATTTGATAATCCAAATTATGGTTTGAACCTTCCAATGTGCTTGGTCTTTGATTTGGACCCATTTGAGCTCGGATTAGGTTGAATTTGGTGTCGTTGGATTTGTATTTCTGAGACGTTCAGTTCGACTATAAGTTTGCTAAAATTCAAGTTCAGATGATCTCGAGTTTAATTTTGAAAGTTTTCAACTTAATTTTGCCTTGAGATTCGTGCCCGATCAAGATAATTTTTTGAGGATATATCAGGGCTCATTTGGATTCAAATGGGACCAACTTTGATGTCTTTCAATTTGACTATAAATTTGCTGAGATCTGAACTTGAATGGCTCTAAATTTAACTCTAAAAATTTCCCAAATAAATAATGCATTGAGATCAAGAAGTTTTTTTTTAGACGTATCATAAAAAAGAAATTGTATGCCAGGATCTCAGCAAATTAATTAAATCGATGGAATGCACACTTTTACTTTTAATCCAATATTTCTCTCTAAATATGAAAATTTAGAGAAAGTAGAATTCCATTGTACATAAAGTGAACTAAGTTCTACTAAGGGTGTAAAAATAGGTCAAAGGGTTGGGTTTAGGTCTGATATGAGAATTGGCTTGATTTGAATCAGATCAATTTGAACCTGTGGACCTCCAAAAGGATACAAAACACCGCCGCCCCATGAAGGGAGACTGTATTTTCCAATGGAAGGGCAGATTCGATCACACATACGATTAACCATTAAAGATAGTGGCTCTCACCTGCACACCCCGATGGGTAATAATATATACGATATGATCATCACAACGGGTTTCCCCCACCCGATGCATCAGCTCGAGTGGGGTTTATTTGATAGTGGGATTCAGTTTTTCACGGGCGCAAGCCCCCGTAGTTAATTATATCTCAGGTCAAGGCCTGAGATAACTCTCGATTAAGGATTCTATATTATACTCTCAAATTTGGATTGGCACATAAGAGGGAAACTAGGAAGTCCTACTCAAAGGCGAAGAAAGGTTCAACTAGGCTTAGTCAACATACACGGCTCAGATCAGCATCCGGAGGGACTAAGATAGTGAGAAGAAACTGGAGAAAAATAAGAAGATCATGCACTCGAAGCATACACGAGAGAAGGATGGAGGTGGTGTCATCTTTGTGACACAGATAGGTAGGATTTATAGTCTCTGAAGGAAAGGAGGCTTACCTACTGATGAGGCATACTATGAAACAGTAGTAGCCTTGAATTCTAAATCTAATGGATTTAGTGTTCTACGCACAACACTAACACCCGTATCCTAGCTAATGCAATGCAAAATCTGGACTTACCCCAACCTGGATGGGGGAACCAGCTAACCACCTAGTCGACTCAAAACCATGAGTCCAATCATTTATAAAAGATGGGTGGGTAGGCTATAGTTCTTTGGAAGTAGGGCCGACATCTAGAGAGTTCCCTAAGTGGCCCCAGGCTTATGTAGGGTGAATGCTCCTAGGACTAATGCAATTAAAATTTTGATTTAATTGATTTCTAATGTAATGCATGCTGGTTGAAGTATCCAAATCGGGTATGCATAGAATTTTAAAAAGACTTATAGAAAATAATTTTTAGAAGTAGACTTGGCTTCCCCAGGTCCGGCACCTCATCCTCATAGGTCAGATTATCCGGACTCTACCCACATGCGGGGAAGTGTCTTATAGAAGGAGAGAGAAGAATGCAATAATATGCATGCGACCCCGGACGATTCCGGCAGTTCCCTAAATCGTTAGGTTGCTAAATTATTTAAACCTTAAAGTTTTAAATAATATTTATGAGTAGAAAATATTTTAGTCCTTAGAGAGCCTAACGAAATCCAGGCTAAAATAAAAAGCGGCATGCAAGACTCCAAGAGACTAAAAAAAAAGCATACAACATATGCGCAATCAAATCAACACATTAAATAAACCAAATTAATCAAATAAATATTCATAGGCCAACTGCCCTTAATTACAACCTAGGGTCTGTAAAAAATTAAAGTGGATGGGCACCACTGCCAACAACTCGGATTTCTAATCCTAAAACAGATGCAAGTTATTTTGAGTGGGATACTCTATCTTCAACTTCTTGATCTTCTCTTCCTTGGACTCCTGGATTTCCTCTTCTTTTGACTCCTTGGATCTCCTCTTCCTAGAACTCCTTGGATCTCCTCTTCCTTGGACTCCTTGGGTAGTAGAATGATCCAAATTTAGATTTCCAAATAGAAAATGACTATCCTCATATTGGGTGTCCTTTCCTTTTCGGAATCCAACCTTTGGATTCTTGTATTCCCACTCAAAATGAGCTTTCACAACTCTTAATCAATATTACAAATAATTATAAAACAGTAAATTCTAGACTCTCCTGCATAGTTATCCTAATAAAAGTCATCCCAATCAACTTATATTATCCCAAGCAGTTTACAGTAAAATAAAATACTCATCACAGCCACACTTGGTCATAGTCTTAATTGTTTGAGGGCTAAGCAGTTCTGGAGCACCTGTAGCAATTTATAATGATTTATTATTTTAGCCCTTATTTATTTAGGGGGGCTGAGCAATTTCTGAAACACCTGCATGAAACATCGTTAGTATTTAAATCATGATTATTGCCCCCCTTTTATTAGCGCTGCATGAGCATAGCCACCTGCAGAAAATATTGTTAGTATCAAAATTGATCCTAACCTATGATTAATCTATCGCGCAATCACATTAATTCCCAAAGTGTAGTAAAAATAAGCAAACACACCAGTAGTTCAATCACAACATGTAGTGAAATCCGGAAAAACTCGGCACACAATAGAAAAGTAAACACCGGCCTAGCTTAGGACTAGAAGTGGTGCCCTAACAAAGAATTCTATAGTGTGTGTAAGGATCTGTGTGGCTAGGGTAGATCCTAAGCTGGGTACTTAGTTAAAGTTGCCTATTGTCCAGGTTTATCGTAGGTCTGAGAAGGGAGTTTTATTTAAGGTTCAAATATTAGTGAATCAAGGTTCATTTTAGTTAATTTAATATGTAGATCATCTTTAATGCTTAGGGTATCAATAATTAGAGTTTAAGTTCCATTAGTGAATTTTAGGAGATTTGGGGTCACCCTATTCACTAGGTCAAATGGGTCCAAAATTGACTTTTTGATTAAAAGGGATTTATGAATAGTTAATATTTTTATAAAATAATAGACCTTAGCCCGATCAGTTAGACTGTAAGCATGCCCAATTTGGGATCTTCTATCCAAAGTTATGAATTTCCGAAGTTTTGGTCTCGTTTTGAACTAAGTTTGACCGGATTGTTAATTTTTTGATTTAAGTTAATTTCTGATGTTTTAATATTTTTGATAAATACTAGACCCTAGTGTGATTTGAATGCCTTTGAGTTTGTCCAATTTAGAGTTTTCTATAATTAGTTATGAATTTTTAAAGTTTGGGCTATTTAGTGAATTATTGAAATTATTTAATTAAAGGGCTGTTTTAGGGATTTTGATCCAAATTAGTTCCAAACTGTGTGGAATCACCCCCAAAGGTCAGGAATGACCCAAAGAAGTGTTCCTAAGTGTTTGGAAAAATTTTGGAATTTTTAATAATTTTAAATTATTTAATTTAATTAAAAGGTGATTTCTAATCAAAATTAAATTAAAGTTTAGATTGAGGACCAATTAAGGGGATTTTAATTTTCTTGGATTAGGGACTGAATTTTGAAGAGTTTGATATATTATGGGTATTTTTCTGATTTAAAATAGATTTATTATAATTTTTCGAAGTTTCTAAGGCTTAATTAACAGGTAAATTAGGGTTAGTTAATTAGGGATTTTAAAGAGCTCTAAAAATTCCTAGAAAATTATGAGGGGTTTAGGATATCACTAAGTTTAAGTTTTTCAAATTTTAAGTCATTCGAGGTTATTATCCTAACTCCTAGAATTTTTCTAAGTTGGCTAGGCAGGTCCTTAATTGTTGTCCTTAAGGTGTCGCTACGTTAACTGGGTTTAAATCAATGTCTTAACTAACCCTGGGCATAACATAAGGGAAATACAGCAAATATAACCACACCAAACATGTCCTTAGATCTAGGAGAGCCTAAGCTAGGTGCTTGTGCATCCTACACATGCAAGGACTACGAAACACTAAGTAAAGCAAGTCTAATGAAGTGATTAGTGAATGATTGTGACCCAATCATTCACTAATTCTTCTCCCACATGAATGCTATTCACATATAAAGCCTAGGCTTAAGATTTCACAAGTAGTGGATTTCTCAAGATTAAAAGATTTAAATAATATGTAATTTTAAAATAATTTTAAAATACATAAATATTAAAATGCATAATAATATAAGTTTAAAGATAAAGTAATTTGAAAAATAGTTCAATGTGTATGCATGAAAAATCCACCGACCACCCATAGCGAGGTTTCAAAATATTTTTTTATTTAAAAATAATTTTTTAGTTTTAAAATAATTAAATAATATCTAAATAATCAAGTAATTAGGTGATACAGAAATAATTCAGAAAAGGCAGATCTGAATCCAAAAAATATTTTTTAAGTTAAAGTTTACATTTTTTTAAAAAATTCAAGGTATTATACGTAAAAATTCGATTTAAAATGAATAAGTTATGAATTTTCAATATTTAAGGAGTTTAAAAGTAATTTTTAAATAATTTAAAATAATTAATATTCAAGAATAGTTATTAAATTTAAAAATAAATTAAATATGGAAAACTTTTGGATTTTTAAAATAAATATAAATAATAGCCTTATAATAATAATAATAATAATAATAATAATAATAATAATAATGACAATTATAACAAATATAATAATAATAATAATAATAATAATAATAATAATAATAAAATATAATTTAAAAATAATAATAACAATAATAATAACAATAACATTAAAATCACTTAAAATGACAATAATAATAACATTATTATTAAAATCATTTAAAATAATTATAATAATAACATTATTATTAAAATTTCTTAAGGTAATAATAATAATAATATTTTTATAAAAATCATTTAAAAAAAATAATAATAATAATATTATTAAAATTACTAGAAATAATAATAATATTATTATTATTATTAAAATTACTTAGAATAATAATGATAATAATATTATTATTAAAATTATTCAAAATAATAATAATATTATTATTATTATTAAATTTTTTTAAAATAATAATAATAATAATAATATTATTAAAATTATTCAAAATAATAATAATAATAATAATAATAATAATAAATCAAAATAATTAAAAAATTATCAAATATAATTTTTCTGACTTTTTAAATAATTTTTCTCGATTTTTTTTCTGATTTTTAAAACTACATTTTAAATATATTTTAAATAAATATTATTTAAATATTAGCCGGCGGTGGCGGTTAGATACGTGTCGGCCCGGGACTGGCTCCGCGGTCCTGGTCAATGATTTGGGAGAGAAAGCGCTGCGGCTGCTGTGCGGGACACGCGGCGCTCCCGGGTTGGTTCTGCTGTTCTGGGCAATGATTGCGGCAATGATTGTCGCGGATCCGAAGCCACTTATCCACGTAAGCGGCTCCGCGGGACCACTGGATCTTCCGCGGTTACGAGATGGATGGCTGAGATTCAGCCGGATGAAACACTTAACCGTAGATCGATCCGCGCGGTCATGAGGAACTATGGAACGACGAGATCCGAACCGTTGATCGCGAGATCAACGGTCCAGATTGCTGCCCGGTGAGCGAAGGCGAGAACCGAAACCCTAATCCTATTTTCGCCTCGTTCTCGTGATCGGGACGATCAAATTAAACGAAATTTTAAACGTATGCTCTATACTTGAACATAAATCATGTGGGATCAATGGTTTGATCCAAAACGCACTATGCAATGAGCTATTTAACTCAAGGTGTCTTAGACTAGGGTTAGGGTTTATACCGAAAATATCCAATAGATTCGGGAGATCTTGGTTCGGTTGCATTTGTAGACTGTCCACGCACAACTTCCTAGTTGGAGTCGAGCTTCGAAAAGCCTTGGATCGGATTGGAGAAGCTTTGGAACGAGTTTGATATCGATTGGCCGGAGATCTCGTCGCCGGTAGCCCTTCTCCGGTGGATTTGGGAGGAAGCCGTGGGGGCTCTTCCAACAAATCTCAGGGGCTGAGAGTGCTTAGAGAGAGAGAGAGAGAGAGAGAGAGAGAGAGATCAAAAGTCCTCTCTAAGTTGCCCTAAGAGGGTTATTTATATGCTAGGGCTCATGATGGACGGCCTAGATCTTATCTAGGGTCTGATTAGAGGGCTCTCAAGTCTCCCCGGCCGTGGACTTGGATCAAGGGAATAGTGGGATGGGTTTGAATAGCTTAGTGGGTCTAAAATAGACCTTAATGGGTCAAATTGACCCATTAGGACCTAGTTTGACCAAGTCAAGGGTTGACTTGGTCAACCTAGTCAATTAGGTCTATGGAGGTGAGGGGTATGAGCCTTGGATGAGTTTGGATTTGATTTGAACTTGAACAGACCCATTCATGCTAATTGGGTCAACCTGGGTTGACCTGGTCAACCAGGTTGACCCATGGCATGGGTCTAGGCCCATTGGATCAAGTCTGACCCACTGACCTCAGTGGGGGAGGGATTGGAAGAATTTAGGGTCAACAGAACCTAACCGGTTTGATAAATGAATCAAAAATATATAACCAAACCCGACCCACTAGTAGCCCTGAGCCAGACTGCATAACTCGTTTTGATTTAATTTTCTTATAACTTTTTAGCAATAATTTTTAGATTAATTAATATCAAATAAGACAATCATTCTAACTAAAAAAAATTGAGAAAAAAATAATTTACATGGGTCATTTCGGGTCAAATTATTCCCGACTTGTTTAATAAACGGGTCGAAATTCCAGATCCGAATCCAACCTTTTTATTAAACGGGTCAATTTGAACCCAAATTTTTTGAATCATGCTATCCGATCGAGTCATTCTTTGACACTCCTAAATTCTACGTTATTTATAATTTATTGAAGTTTTAGGCACTTTAAATAATGTGATAAGAAATATAACAAAAGTAGATTAAAATCTGATGACTTACGAGTTAAATAATAATATATAGGATTTTTAAAAGAATATTTTTTTATGATGATATCAGTTAATTTAAATTAAAAAATATTATTAAAAAAAAAACAAATCGTACCCCTTAATGTAATCATTAGCTTTGATTATACATAAAAATGGGCAAATCAGAGTTTTTTTCTTGGGAAAAAATCGTAATTTTCAATCTACCATCGATCAAACCCTCCCTTAATTGCACGTTCCTTCACATGCCTGAGAAGTCCACTTGTAAAACTGTAAATCCTTTCAAGTCAGAGGGTCATTTTGCTGGATGTGGTTTCCTATTTCATCTCACAAGCTAAAGTGAAGAAAGCTCACGCCTTTCTCTTCTTTCTACTACTTCTCAGTTCGCTTCTCCATGGGGTTCACACGGAGTTCCTTCTATCTTTATTAAAGCGAAGCGCGAGAGAATCTTTGCTTGGTTTTCGCCATTGTGGTGGTTCCGGTGTTGACGTGATTGGCGTTGCTAGAAATCGAAGCAATGAGGGCTCTTGCGGTCCCTTATTCCTCCTAATCCCCATTCTAACTACTTTGTCCTTGTTTTCTTCCATTTCTATATGTGGATTGAGCTCGTGCCAGGTTTTAGCAAGTAGTAGAAGGAGAACGGGTGTTTGGGCTGGGGCAGCGGAGAATGAGAGAGGGCCTGCAGGATGGGCAATTGTGGAACGAGAGAGGAATCTGCAGTGGCCGCAGCTCATGTTCAAGGTTCCTTCTGGCAATTAATGCCCTATTTGGCCCTTTTAATTTCTTTTCTTCTTCTTCATTTGTTCATTTCTTCTCACACATTGTCTTCTTTCATTTTATTACACTCGATTTTTGTGCTTCTTGCGGATCTCGAAAAAAATGTACGTTTGGTTGGAAATGCAGTTTTCTAAGGGTGATTGGGCATCGTCCATTTTTTTCTTTATTCCTCACTTCTTTTAATAAATGTAAATATGGAGGTAGGAGCATTCCTTTCAGTTTTCAAACTGATTTCTAGTGCTGTTTCCGAATTTGATAACTTCAAATTAGTTTATTACAACCACCTTATTAGTTAGTTTTTTTATCTTTTATCTCCGAGGATTATTGTAATGATAAGGGGTGTAGAGGTTCTTAAACTTTCAGGGCCTGTAATTTGTTGAAATCAACACCATCACAGTTGAAAAAAATGGCTGAAGGGAGGCGTAAATAACTTAATTTTAGCGCCTAGTATAGATCTAAGTTGTGGTGCGTATTTGGGCTGGGGATAAGCTGCAAGATATTCAATAATTTATGAGCTCCCATTTCCTTAGAATTTTTTACTGGTTTGACCGGTTCTAAGTAGCACTTTCTATAACCTGAGATTCCTAATGCCTTACCTTGGCATCATTAATCTTATTTACGAGCTCGTCTTAGATTTTTGCTCATTAAATAAAGGGCTTCAACAAAGAAAACCGTTTCTTTATTTCAAAATCTTATTGTTTGCAGTGCAAAATGTCCAATTGCCTCAACAAGCAGCAAGGAACTCCTTGTCGGGGAAGAAGCAAAACCGCTCCTTCTCAGAAATGAGTG
The DNA here is from genome assembly GCA_019925795.1 of Dendrobium chrysotoxum. Lineage (NCBI taxonomy): Eukaryota > Viridiplantae > Streptophyta > Magnoliopsida > Asparagales > Orchidaceae > Dendrobium > Dendrobium chrysotoxum. Next base: position 19,307,696 of record CM034308.1, read on the forward strand.
ATCCTTCAACACCACGGAATTTCGCGGACTCGAGGAATATTGCAATATACACTGACATGATAGCTTTTACATTGTTTGAGCTTGAGACCATTACAAAGAGCTTCCGTCCTGATTATGTTCTTGGGGAAGGCGGATTTGGAACAGTTTACAAGGGATATATTGATGAGAATGTGAGGACTGGTCTGAAATCTTTGCCAGTTGCTGTGAAGGTACTTAACAAGCAAGGCCTTCAGGGACATAAGGAATGGCTTGTAAGTTGTACGGCACTTACTTTTATAATCTCGTCGTTCACTTGACTTTCCTAGTTAGAGTGTTTGTTAAGATTATTTTTCAAGCATCGATTCTGTCTTTCTGACCTTATATCTCTTCCACAAACGAGGAACTGGTATCCTTTTCACTTGGAAGTCAATGTATTTTCCATTTGGTACTTCACGGGGTGATTATCACTTATATGAGAAACTAAAGTTTGGAAAATCTCTTAGATAGTGACTTCCATGTCCTTCTCAATTTAAACTTGTAATATCCTCACTACAAAATAACTTGCTGTGCTATTTCTTAATAGGTTTGACTCTGCAAACATGCTAAAATGAAGTTTTCCCTGTTTATGTTTGTCTGTTGCTAAGGCTAGTTTGACCCTTTTTTTGCTTTTCCAAATGTAATGTGTAATTGTTATGACCTTCCAATTGTCAAGATGGTAGGCTCAATCACATGTATGCAATATTTTATACGTCTAAAGCTGATTGAATGGCTTATGGATGGAAAAGATTAATAAATAAGTAAATGCCAATTTCCAAATGTTGAAATTCTTTGGCAAATTGGTAGTCATCATGAAATTGAAGGAGTTAATTAACATTATTTTTGATGCTGTATTCTTATGCCTATGTGCTGTATTCTTATGCTTATGTGCTTTTCAACTTTCTTTGGGATAAATATAGGATGCTGTTGGTAAGACATAATGCTTGTAGTTTCTATACTTCAATTGAAAATATTGTTTGCTGCTTGTATAGTTATCGTCCCTCGATATTGCACGAAGATATTTGACTATTTTGTATGATCCAAATGTAGAGTTTCTGACAAAACCCTGCAAGCAGATTCTGAAATCCGGTCAATGTCCCTGTTTTACCAAATATAAGTTTTCATTGTCTGCATTTTATAAACTTTTGATCAAATAAAAAATAAGTGATCTTAAAACTTTCTATGATTTCATTGTATGTTGTTCTTTGACCATCTGAAAAGTTTCCTGGTTAACTGTATTATTTGTTTCCATTTGGCAGACAGAGGTTAATTTTCTAGGACAGTTAAGACATCCTAATCTAGTGAAGCTGATTGGATATTGCTGTGAGGATGATCACAGGCTCCTTGTCTATGAGTTCATGTTCCGGGGAAGCCTTGAGAATCACCTATTTCGAAGTAAAACACTCAAGATCTTACTTTGTATTTCTGTTTTTTTACTTCTCAAGATCCTTTATTTTACAAATAGTTTCTTGATTTTCATGAAATTGATTCTACATTGTATGCAACTGTCATTGGCGGAAGTTCACCTTCTTTGGACATGTTGAAATATTGATATCTCGGGTTCTATTTCTTCCACCATACCTTAACGATGACTTGTTGGCTTCACTATTTTTAAGTTGGCAACTAAAGTTGTACATGATTATGTTGGATGTAACTTTAGGAATTCTGAAAATTTACTTGCATTGGACTTATGATTTTTGTATAATATTTCCATCAACTTTATTCCAACTCCACAGGCTTTACCATTTAAACCATCTTTGTCTTATTTTCATTTAAATCGCTCTTTGAGAAACATTTTTGGACCGTCCTAGTTTTCTTTTCCTTTATCATTTTTTATGTTGAAAGCAACGAATAAATGCCTATTTTCTATATCAAGTAGGACATTGATCTTTGATATGAAAAAAATACTGGAGTAATCATGTGAGAAATATGAAATAAAAAATATTGGTTGCATGAACAGAGATAATTAAAACGACTACGCATTTGATGTTCTAAAAAAAATTAGGTAGAGTTAAATGAATCAGTTGGTCAACGATGGAGTGTATAAAACAGAGTTATAAAATTGAAAGGGCCTGTAATGTTTATGAATTTTAGATTTCATTATTATATGTCCATTTATAATATTTGGAGTTTAAGTTAGTTGTTTTGCCTTCTAGTTGATGATGGTTAAAAGACAAATTGAACTTTCATGATTTGTTTTCCAATGCAATGTTATTGCATAATCTTTTAAATTGACGTTTATTGTTTAATTTGTCTTGTATAGCCAAAATGTACAATTCCATCTCTCTCTACTTAGTAAATCTTACTTGTGATAAATATGGTAGCTTCTGCTTTTTTATCTCCTAGATGTTTTGATTTAGACTCGAGCCAAATTCGAGTAAGATCAATAATGCTATATTTTGAAATGAATGTTGAATTGATTCAAATAAAGTCAAATGTTTACTCGAGCTAAATTTGATTTAGTGAAATAATTTTTAATCACTAATCATGATTATTATCTATATAAAAGTATTCAAAATATATTTATAATTACATATTATAAATCATATTATATATAAATGCTTACAGCAACAACAACAACAACATCATCAAACCTTTGTCCCACCAAGTGGGGTCGGCTACATGAATCCTTTTTCGCCATTGTGTCCTGTTAAAGGTCAAATTCTCATTTAAATCTAATAAAGAAAGATCATTTCTAATATTTTCTACCAAGTCTTTTTAGGTCTACCTTTAGCTTTCTTAACATAAGCCAAATCTAATACATCTACTCTCCTAACCGGGTCATTGGAAGGCCTCCGTTTTATATGACCAATCCATCTAAGGCGACTCTCTCTAATCTTATCTTCCACTGGAGCTACTCCAACCTTTTCATGCATATGCTCGTTTCGTATCCTGTCTTTAAGAGTAAAGCCACTCATCCACTTGAGCATCCTCATCTCTACAACACTTAACTTAATATTATGCTTCTCTTTTGATGGCCAACATTCTGCACCATAAAGCATTGCGAGTCTCACCACCATCTTATAGAATTTTCCCTTGAGTTTAGGGGGACTTTTCTATCACACAATAAGCTTGATGCATTCCTCCACTTCAACTATCCAACTTGAATTCTACTAATAATATCCCCATCTATTTCATCTTCACTCTGAACAATAGACCCAAGATATCTAAAACGCTTAATGTGTATATATTTATCATTTAATACAAGTTTACTTATCAAATTTGGTACCGATCATAGATATCAGAAGAATACTTGAGTAATCATGTAAGACATGAAATATGAAATAATTGATGCATGGGAATAGGTGATTAAAAAGAATACGCTATTGATATTCTTAAAAAAGTATGATAGAATTAGATGGGTGGTTAATGATAGAGTCCGTCAACAGGGTAAGAGAATTAAAATTGCATGTATTGTTTACAAATATTCATATTTCTTTATAATGCATGTGTTTTATAATTTTGGAATTTAAGTTTGTTGTGCACTTTCTATTATATCAACTAATTGAAAGACAAATTAAACTTTGATGTTTTGTTTTCCAATACATTGATATTGCATAATCTTTAAATTTACATTCATTGTTTATTTGTCTTTGACTTTAGTAAATTTACCTTGTCATAAATATGGTGACTTATGCTTTTGTATATCCATTATGGGTGATATCTAGTCAAGCTCGAGCGAGCTGATTTAAACACGAAATTAATGATTTTTATTCTAACCAAATTTGAGTTGAGCTTATCAAGAATGTTCAATTTTAAGTTGATTTGAGTGAAATTTTAATTTAATAAAGTGTTTTAAATCAGTAATCATACTGATTATCAATATGGAAGTATTCAAAATATATTTATAGACGTGTATTATAAATTATCTATATACATATACCATTTTATGTGTGATTTAAGTGTGTGTGTGTATATATATCATTTTCTTAGTCAAATTTGAGTTGAATTGAACTTATTTTGAGCAAGCCATTTTTGGGTTGTAACCTATTAATTCTGATTTTGACTTGATTAAAATTCAAGTGATTATCTGATGAGTTTCGAATTTTGAATATAATTATCAACCCTAATAGCCACTCACTTGATCATCTATTGTGGATATGGATTGGCATGGGAAGAGCCAAAATTTGGAACAAATAAAATGACAAATATGAAAAGATGGACAAAGTTAAAGAGGAAAGATTATCAAAAGTAAACTCAAGGCTGCACTGATATTATGTCTTGATGTTTTCCCTTATTAAGACATCATGGTATTGAAAGGATTGATTCTAATGTTGGTTGGTGATGTGATATGCTTAAATGTTGTGAATGTCACATTAATCGATATATTTTATAGTTGATCATAGAATGTGGACAATGTAAGTTTATTTGATGTGTATGAAATTGACGATTGTATGTTTGTTGCATGTTTTTTATGAGATAGTATTTTAATGCATATTTTATATTCTTTATAGAAGAAGCATCATGGTGTGTCTTGTTCTATGTTTTTCAAGATATATTGTGTCCTCTGTTCTTGTTATTTCTTGTAAGATTACACGTCTGAATTTGGTGTATGCTCTTCATAGATTTTTAAGGCTCATGAGCATATTGTGTTTAGTTTCAGATTAGTTGAAAAATATGTAAGTGTAGAAATATTAAGTGATTGGCCCTTGTTCATGAGCTTAAGCTTTTGGTTTAAAATGAGTTTAGTACTGGTGTATCTTGCCCAATTTTGGCCCCCATAGTTTAGTCCTTAGAAAGTAGTGCTAGAGCATGGTTTAGAGGGCAAGGGCCAAGAAATTTGAGATCAAGAAATTTGATGGCTTGAATGATTTTTCTCTTTGGAGAATCAATATGCATGGTTTTCTAATTTAGCAATGACTTATGAAAGTACCCGTTGGACATTTAAATGCGCCAATAATGATGGATGAATAACACATGAAAGATGGATGAAAAATCGCTTTGGATGATCCAGTCGTGTTTGACATGTAACGTCTTGATGAAAGTCCTAGAGAAAACAATAGCGCAGGGTTGTAAGGTGTAGTCCTTGTGCTTGACTAAAATTCTCTTCAACGACTTTATCAAAAGCAAAGGTTGTATTTGCTTTGCATGCATCTAAATCAATTAAGTTCAATTGATCATGATTTAAGAAATATTGATGCGATTGTGAATGATGAGAATTCGACTTGATGATTGTTATGTTTTTTACCTCCCTCTTAGAAGTACTTTTGTGTGCCTTGTTGAATGGGAGATATACCATAAGTTTAGATAATGTAAAAATTCATTATTGCCTAAAGATGTAATTTTGTAAGCAAGAGTGTGTTGATGGTTGGATGACGTATTATTTTTTGGGGCAGACCATTAGACCAAGTGTCTATCTCTAGAAGTAAGTTCGTCTGTAGGAACAAGATTTATCTCTATTGTAAGAATGAGGGCATATAATAGAGATTGTATGGAATTGAAGGAGAGGGAGAAAAAAATAGATGATGACCATAAGAAGGCTAAAGCAACAGATGCAAATATGACTGATATAGATTATTGTGATATTATTTTTGTGATTAGAGGTTATATGCACATTGATCAATGGATTATGGACTCCATATGTATTTACTTATTTGTTATTGGTCACTATTTTCTAGTTATAAACCATTTAATACGTGTTTGTATATAGGAAAGAATGATGTGTGCAGGATTGTAGATCTTGGCATTATTTTATTAGGACTCAAGATGGTGTATCGAGGGCTTCAGCTGAGGTGAGATATGCACCCAATCAGACTGAATCTTTTATCTTTTGAGTGCTATGAGTTACATATTTTCTAAGATGCTAATATCCTCAAGTTTGCAGAGATTAGCTGTGACAAGGGTCAACAGAGCCAAATGAATATATGTGTAGCAAGATGCAACTTCATGAGGATGCTTAAATTATTTCTTCACCTACATTTGAGCATCATAAATTCACATGTTAGGGAAGCTGATGAGATTTAACTCTGCCTATAAGTAAAGCTTCCAACAAGTTTAGGCATAAGGTGATGAGATGACTTCAAGTTATAAGATTGATAATATTTGCATTGTATAGTCTGTCTCAGTGTCGGGTCATGCTATTATATCATTTATGGCAAGAAGACGACCACTTGTGTAAAGAAAATCAATTATAGGAGCATTTATAGGTTTAATGCATTTGCATTGGCATGCAACGAGTGTTCTTTAGGATTCTCTCACTGGTAATGAGTTCAGATGGCACATAGGCTTGATAATATTATGCCATGCTAAGCTCTCCAGGACTTTGGGAGCTTATAGCTAGCACTTGATTTGGAGAAGTGTCCTTGAAGAAATCTAGTTTGATCATAATATTGAGTCAAGGATTAAATGTTGACTAAAAAATTTGATATTCAGTATTGCACACTGTACCTACCTAATTTACTATTCTTATGCAATAATGCATGTGGGTTGATGGATATTTTTTGGTAAGGGAGTTAGGGTTTTGGCTTTATATAAAGATGTTCCTCCCATGCCTAAAATTTACGATACTCATAGTTTTTCCAAATAGTCTAAGGGTGGCTAAAGGTCTAGCACTTCTTTATTTGGCTTAACATCATGGATTGGTTTTTCTTATTTAGGATTTCTTCCTTTGCTGGTCAGTATCTAGTGTAGGTACTTCCATGGCATATGACTACTAGAGAAAAGATCTATTTATTTTTATTAATGTAACTGATGACTACAAAGAGATTTTGGGTTTTTGAGGAGTTTACCAATCCAGTTTACAGACCAAAGAAGAGCTCAATAGTTAGAGAGGATGATCTCTTGGTTGCTTCAAGGCAACAAAGTAGGACTGCAATCTGGTGTCAAACTTTTGATTTAATTGTAAGATAAACTTATTTTTATATTTATTGGGCATCTTGTTTGATTGAGTGTAGGTGTATCTAGGATTTGCTAAGGGCTAGTGAGTGCTTTTATTTTGTACATCATGATTAAGGTTTTGTTGACTATGGCCGATCATTTCTCCTTTCCCATAGATATAGACTTGGTAGAAATAGAATTGCTTGAATATTATGTTCTGTGTTCTTTATTCTCTTCTCTTTTATGATTATGTGGCTCATTATTCTCAAATCTGATAAGATTGAGTTTTGACACTCTTGTTATCATAAACTATTCACTTGTGATTATTTGGTTTAATTAAAAGTCAAAGAGTATTTTGGTTTAAAAATATCAAGTCATTAGCTCTTATAGGCATAAGTTTTTGAGTTGAAAATAGCTTTGATCTAAGGTGTCTCCGACCCAACTTTGGCTGCTGTGCCCCCACTCCCCCCCCCCCCCCACCCCTCTTTCCCTAGATTCACTCACTTATAGTTTTTGTATACTTCTTTTGATTGGCTAACTTCAACATTTAATTATTCTCTTCGAACTTGGATCTACAATTGGCAAAAGTAGTTGTGCAACCTTTCTTGCCACAACATGAAAACATTGATTAGGAATGAATGAGGATTAATGGTTCATCTTGTTAGTTATTTGTAGAAACTGGTTGTGTAGATCAATCGGATTGTACTGTTGACTCATATCTTAAGCAAATTTTTATTTGTATAGCGTCGAGTCGCTGTAGAACCCGCTGAGTCAAAACTTTTTTATTTAATTTTTTCGTTTTGTGTAAGTTATGATTGAATGGTGGTTATGCTCTGGTTTAAGAAAGAATGTGAAGGTTGTGAAAGTGAGTGTGTGGAAGATCTGTAAATTTTCTCCCAGTTTGATAGTGAATTTTGATGTGGGCTCTGTAGTTTTTTCTTGTTTTCTCATTTTTCACATAGATTCTTGTGTTCTTTTCTTTTCATCTTATTTATTTTGATTTGGTTACTCCTGACAACCGGTATCAGAGTCGCATTCTTTGGTTCAAGTGAGAGTAATGACTAATGAAATAAGGTGCAAGATTGAGAAGTTTAATGATTTTAACTTTGCTTTCTGGAAGATACAAATTGAAGATCTGTCTTATGAAGTTATAGTTGCTGGTGGATGGAATCACCAAGAAACCAGAATTGATGTCTATGAAGGAATGAGAAGTCTTGACTGGATAGCCCTAGGTTTGATTCGACTTTCATTTCCTTGTCTGTCGCTTTCAACATTATTAATGAGAAGAATACTATCGATCTCATGGCTTTATTAACAAAGATGTATGAAAAGCTTTCGACTTCAAATAAATTCTTTTTAATGAAGAAATTATTCAATATGAAGATGATATATAGTTGTTTAATGACTGAACATCTGAATAATTTAAACATTATAACAAATTTGTTATGCTTTATCGACATGAGGTTTGATGACAAGATTAGGGCTTTGTTTCTTCTATCTTCATTAATAGATAGTTGGGATGGTCTAGTTATTGCAGTGAGTAATTCTTCAGGGAATAATATTGTAAAGGTTGGTTCGACTGGTTCAATTGAACCGGCCAACCCTAATTATAAATCCCGTGAGCGGCAGGTCCAAGCAAACTGCAAGTGGCCTGCTTGCGTGCAGGAACCCTCCTGAACGGCTCGGATCGCACTGTTGAGTGGACTTCTGCGATCGAACGTGAAAGGTAGCGACTCCTTATGAGAAATAACCTCCTTTCACGCACTCCTGTGGCAGAAAATGCAAGTTAGAAATTCGGTCGAGAGGATTGAGTGGAGAGGAAGAAGAATGAGAAAGGAAGTAAGTTTGTTTATTTGTATTCAATCATTTATCCCATGATTGAAACTTAAGGGAGTGTCGACATTTAATTTGAATGTAGAGGAAGAAATTTGAAGAGAAAGATGAAAAAGTTTGAGAGAGGAAAGGGAAGAAAATTGGAAGAACGTCACCAAGGTATTCGAATGTAATTACCTATAATTTAAGATTTATTTATGTTCAAATTTTAGAAATTTACTGTCGATTGATGTGAATTCAAGTGTAGGATTATTTTTATAAATTGAAAAGTTAAAAACAATACGAAAAAGAGAAAAAGAGAATTTAGAATTTGAAGTTCTTCCATTTTCTGACAATGGAGGAAAGGATAAGTAATCTAATTATTATTTTCATTCAAATTTATTATTTTGAATTTCCTTAATTGATGAAATAATATGTGATCGTCTAATAGGAAGAAGAAAATTAACGGTGAATCTTAACTTCAAAAGAGATTTGAGGTAAGATTGTATTTGGGAAATTTTTATGCAAAATTAATGAAAATTAAAGATGGTAATAGTTATGTAATTGGATGTGTAATTTTAGGTTGCATTAAGGAAGGCTATCTCAGGGACCAATTATTTGAAAGGAGTTGAAGTACCAAAGTAATTAAAGTGGATAATTACAGTTATTTATGAAAATTTCATTATATTATTTTATTTAAATTCTAAATGTAATAAATTGTATATTTGTTTTACTTATAGTTGAATGCTATTTCGTGGAAGATAATATTAATTTATGTATATGTGATAATGAAAATTGACAGTAAAGATCTATATGATTATTATGATATATATATATATATATATATATATATATATATATATATATATATATATATATATGAAAGATTGTATATTGATTTGAAATACCTGCAAAGATATATGTAAAGAATTATGAATTCATTTTATAATAGGTAAATGAAAGCATAAATGGAAAAGAGAAAATGAATATACATGCAAATTACAGGAGTTCACCCTGGTGTGGTATTGGCTGAGGAAGTAGCGTACCCATGCACGTTAAATGGAAAAGAAAATGGTTGTACTTTTAGTATTACATTTAGACGGTGTTCCTATATTAAATGAAAAAGAATATGTTATATGATAATGACAAATAAATATGTTATTTGATAATGATAAATAAAGAATTATGTTATTTGATAGATAGAAATGATTTATATATATATATATATGATTACCCACGGAGTTTACTTAATAAACTCACTCTATTAAATTAACATTTTTCAGTTAAGTCTTTTAATAAGTGAAAATGATTGAAAGAGAGGACTATGTCTACAAAAGACGACGCTCAAATGAAAGCAGGTAAAATGTGTTTATGTTTAAATACATATTCGATGTACAAGTAGTGTTAGTGGCTATTCGGTGTTTGAGGAATATTTGCCATTACTGTTATGTGTAATTATGAAAAATGTATTAACCGTCTGACTGTTCGTTCCCGCCTCATTAATTTGAGTCTCCGGGCCGAGTTATGACAAATACAAAGTTAAACTTTGATCGGGTTAGTGCTGAATGAAGAAGTTCGCAGAAAAGCGAATGGTGAAACTTCAAATTCTGCTTTGAATGTTGAAACTAGAGGAAGATGTTTATATAAAAATTCAAGCTGCGAAAGATTTAAATCCAATAGAGGAAAATCCAAATTAGGAAGAGAGAAATTTGAATGCTAGAACTATGGAAAGAAACTATATTTCAAGAAGGATTGCAATATTTCAAAGAAATCTGGTGGTGAAGGTTAAGATAAAAGTTATTCTGCAAATATTTATGTACAAGAATTTCAGAGTGATTCTCTGATTTTGTCCCTAGACATTTCTGAATCTTGGGGTTTAGATTCAGGTACTTCATGCCATTTAAGTACAAATATGGTGGTGTTCAAAAATTACACTTAAGGTGATCTAGGGAAAATATATCTTGGAGGCAACAAGCCCTGCAACATTATAAGAAAGGGTGATGCTGATATCATGTTGTCAGATGGATTAATTTAAAAACTGAAAGATAGTAAAAAGATTTTAACAAAAGGAAACAGTGGATTGCACTGAAATTTTCTCTTCGGTTATGAAGATGACAACAATTAGAGTTGTGTTGAACATAGTAGCAGTGGAAGATTTTTATCTTTAACAGATGGATGTGAAAATAGAATTTCTCCATGGTGCTTAAAAGAAGAGCTTTACATGTTACAATCTTAAGGATAAGTGGTTCCAGGAAAAGAAGATATGGTGTGTAGGCTAAAAAAGAGCCAATATTTGATTGAAATAGACACCAAGATAGTGGTACAAAAGATTTGACAAGTTTATGTCAGACAAAGGGGACACAAAATATAAGGCAGATCACTATTGCTTCTTTAAACATTATGATAATTGTTATATATTTCATCTTTTGTATGTGGATGTTATGCTGATTGCATGATTATATATAGAGAAGATAAAAGAATTGAAGGAGTAGTTATTAAGGGAATTTGAAATGAAAAATTTGAGTCAAGTTAAGAAATTACTCGGTATGATAATCAATAAGGATAGGAGTGCATGTACTTTGAAGTTGTCTCGAGCTAAATATGTTGAAAATGTTTTACGGAGATTCAATATGAGTGAGGCAAAACCAGTTTGCACCCCCTTAGGTAGCACTTTTGACTATCTAAGGAACAATCGCCTAGATCTAAAACAAAGTAAGAACAAATGAAGATAACTCCGTATACTTCAGCTGTTGGAAGCTTGATGTATGCTATGATCTGTACAAGACTAGTAGGAGTAGCCGGTAGATTTATGAGTAATTCAGGCAAACATCATTGGGAGGTGGTTAAATTGATTCTCAGATACTTGAGAAGGACAGTTGATAAAGCATTTTGCTTTGAACATGCAAGCATTGAACTACATGGATATGTAGATTCTAATTTTGTTGGAGATATTGATGGTAAGAGAAACACGACTGATTATATATATATTTTAAGAAATACTGCAGTGAGTTGAATTTCTAAGTTATAAAAGATTATTGCTCTCTCAACCACAGAAGCTGAGTATATTGCTATCACTGTGGCTAACAAAGAAATAATGTGGTTGTAAATATTTAAGGCAATACTTGACAAAGGGTAAAGAAATGATAAACTATATTGCGAGAACATGAGTGCTATTCATCTTGCCAAGAATGCAGCATCTTATGCTAGGACGAAGCATATTCATGTTCGATTCATTTCATTTGTTCACTCCTAGAAGATGCTCAGTTATCTTTGGAGAAGATACACACAACTCAAAATTTTGCAGATATGTTGATGAAGATAATGATGGTTGATAAAATGAAGCTATGTTCAACTTCAGTTAACCTTCCTGGAGGTTCAAGTAGGGGTGAGCCACACTACAATTTTTCTTCTATGGTTGGTGCTATAGATCAGGAGTTTGATTAATCGTAATCAATCTCCAAGTGGGATATTGTTAGTTCTTTATGGAATATACATGTCAATGGCGCAAAATGGCACCCGCCATGGTGCACAACGCGGCACGGGGAATCTACGACGTTATTTGCTTGGCGCGGCGTGGCGCAAGGCACAAATGGTGCGCGCTATTTGTGCCATGCATGGACAATGGCGCATGGCGCAAGGCACAAATGGTGCGCGCTATTTTGTTAACATGGTGTAAATTATAAGTTATAAATTATAATTAATTTTTTAAAGATTTATATATTAATATTATAATTAATTATTAATTAATTAAACATCAAATTAATAAATTTTAAAGTATTTAACTTTTTTTAGGGTTTAAATCTATTTTTTTTACTATTTGGCGGGATTTAGGCTAAATTATGCTTAAATCATGCTCAAATATATTGATGTAAGTTTATGTAGGATTTAAAAATGTGATTTTTATTGTTTGATAAGATATTTATGCCTAAATTTTGTTCTAATCAACCTATTTTTTTGTTATTTAATGATATAAATATATATATTTTAATTATTTTATATTATGCGCTATGTTTAAAATGACCTGCACCGCGTAATGCGCTATGTGCCATGGCTCAACGGGGAACTTTGCACCTTGTTGTGTTATTCGCCATTGACAAGTATGTTATTGGAAATTGATTGTGTCGATCAATCATATTATAAAGTTGACTCAAATCTCAAGAATTTTTTGTGTACAATGCTAAGGTGCTGTAGACCCGTTGAGTCAACTTTTTTTTTGTTTGTGTAAGTTATAATTGAATGGTGATTATGTTCTAGCGTATGAAATAGTGTGAAGACTATGAAGGTGAGTGTGGGGAAGACCTGTACATTTTCTTCTAGTTTGATAGTGAATCTTGGTGTGGTGTGATTGTGATTTTTTCTCATTTTCAAGTTTTCCACGTAATTTATGGTGTTCTTTCTCTGCTTTTCTTTATATCTTGTTTGTTTCGATTTGGTTACTCTTAACTCATCTTTTCAACCTTAAATAGTTCAGAGAAGGTTGATGATGATGTTCTTTTATGATGAATCATTTCGTTATGCACTAAAATTTATCCTTTTTTTTTTAATTTAGCAAACTCTATATATGCCCAAAATTGATTAAGTTGGCAGATAATCTTGATTGAGTTGGACACAAATCATGTGGAGGGGTTTCATTGTATCCTGTTTTTTATCAAGTCTACATGGAAGATAGAGATCTTTTGAGTGATTATAGAATTGGCTCCTTTTTTATATGTTGATATGATGTAATGGACCTTTTATGGAAGCATTTGCCAACACCTATAAATAGGAGTTGATTGGCCATAGTAAGAGTTTCCAATGTTGTTTTTTGATTCACTAGTTATCTTGGGTATTTTAGGTCATGCAGCTTAAATCTAAAGGGTCTAAGCACAGCACGAGAGATCAATGAGGGATAAATCCATCATCCAGAGCTTGTTTTATTCATTCAAATCTGTGATAGAGAAACACCAGGATTGTGATCTAAAGAGCTTTTGATCTAGCTTCAACACATTACTTTTATGTGCAAATTTAATAATTATGTGCTAATGAATTCTCGTATAAGGGGCTATTGTTGAATTCCTCCTATGATATTTACTAAACATGGATATGACAAAACTACTTTATTTCATACCTATGATTAGACCTATGACTTGATAAATTTAAGTTTGGGCACAAAATTTCATGTTAACACTTGAAGTTGACCCAACTTGATCTTTTTTTTCTAATTACATTTCTCAAGTTGGGCTTAAGCATGAATATATCTTCTTGGCCCTAGTAAGTTCATGAAGTTTAAGTGTATTTCAGTTGATTTGAACCAAGCCAACTTAGCTTTACCTGACCAAAATCCTGGCACTGCTCATCTATTCATCTCCAGCATTAGCTTGGTCGAGCTTGGGCTAAGATTTTTATCTTGAGCTTCTAGTCTACTTATGATGTTCCCTTTGAGAATTAGTTAGTTCGCTGAAGTTTTTGAACTCCTCCTCTGATATGATTTGATTCACTATTTTGTCTATGAATATTAGTTTGATTTGTTGTTAGCTAATTGTGGCTTCCTCATGTATTGTCTATTCTTCAATGGCCGAGGATTGTTGTTTGGTGCCTTGTTCCATCACTTGCTTGAATCAATTCCTTGGATGTTCGTAACTTATTCTATTTGATGCCTTCATCTTCAATTTGAGTGACTTGTGGTTATGAGATTTCCTAATGTTATTATTTCCTTAATATATTTATATGTAACTCCATATTTCCTTGTTTAAAAAGATATACAACAACATCAAGCCTTTATCCCACTACGTGGGGTTGGCTACATGAATCCTTTTTCTCCATTGTGTCATGTTACGAGTTAGATTCTCATTTACATCTAATAAAAAAAGGTCATTTTTAATACTTTCTAACTAAGTCTTTTTCATTCTACCTCTACTTTTTTTAACATAGGCTAAACTAATACATATACTCTCATAACCGGGTCATCAGAAGGCTGACTTTTTATGTGACCAATCAATTTAAGGAGACTCTCTATAATCTTATCTTCCATTCAAGCTACTCGTTTCACATTCTATCTCTAAGAGTGAAGCCACTCATCCACCTGAGCATCCTCATCTATGCAACACTTAACTTAATTTTATGTTTCTTTTTTAATGGCAACATTTTGCGTTATAAAGCATCGTAGGTCTTACCACTATCTTATAAAATTTTCTCTTAGGTTTGAGAGGTACTTTTCTATTCGCACAACAGACTCGATGCATTCCTTCACTTCCACTAGCCAACTTGAATTCTACTAATAATATCCCCGTCTATTTTACCATCACTTTGAACATTAGACTCAAGATATATAAAATGTGTACTCTTTTTAATGATTTGATCGCCCAAAATCACAAACTCTCCACTAGATCTATTACTGCTAAAATTATACTATGTGTATTTGATTTTAAAGATTTTAAATGAAAACATTTAGGCGCTAAGGTTGACCTCCATAATTCAAGTTTTCCTTCAACTCCCTGTCTAGCCTTATCAAAAAGAAGAATATCATTAGCAAAAAGCATAAACCAGTGTACATCCTCTTGCAAATGTCTAGTAGGAACATCCATGACTAAAGCAAAATGATATGGGTTTAAAGCTAATACTTGATGTAATCCAACAAAAATAGCAAAATACTTGGTCAAACCACCTTATGTTTGAACACATGTAACAACTCCTGCATACATATCCTTAATGATTTGCATATAAACATTATTAACTCCTTAAAATTTTGTAAGCCAAGAAATTCCTTCATCCCCTAAGCATTTTCACACCTCTATTGTAATATTGTCAGACCCAACAGCTTTTTCACACTTCATTTTCTTTAAAGTCTCTCTAACTTCGGTTTTACTAATACGATGATAAAAATAAAAATCTCCATTTTCATTTAGAGTGCTAATGTCACTAAGGCCATTCATATTCTCACAATCTCTATTGAAAAGCTTATCGAAATATCTCATCCAACTATATTGAATATCCTCTTCTAGTAAAAGTACTTTTTTATTTTCATCTTTAAAGCACTTTACTTGAACTAAATCCTTACTTTTCCTATCTCTTTGCTTGATTAATTTATACATACATCCATTGCCTTCCTCAATATCTAATTTATTATTTAAATAATTAGAAGTTAAATTTTTTGCATTGCATATTACTTTATCATACTTCTTGCGGTCCTCTTCATATTTTTTTCAAAATTTTGAGCTCTTACATCTAAACCAACTTTTATGATAAAGCTTTATCTTTTTTTCCTTATACATTTTGATTCCAACATCAACGATTTTTACTATTAGAAAATTTTCCTTTTGACACTCCAAGCACATATAATTTGTAACATTCTTAATACAATTAACTACCTTTTTTCACATAATATTAGCTTTCTCATGCACAGATAAAATCTTAAGATCTTGAATTTTACTCTCAAAAATATTTTTATTAGTATTATGGAAATGGCCACATCTAATTCTAGGATAATATTTTATTTTATTTTTCATATTCTGCCTTTTCATCTTAAAGTTCAAAACTAATAAAAGATGTTGAGTACATAAACTTTTATTCGAAATAACTTTATAATATTTGCAATATTAATGATCTATTTTTCTTATTAAAAAAAGTCAATTTGAGTTTTACTATATATTTTCTTATAAGTGATGAGATGTTCCTTTCTTTCTTAAATAAGATATTAACAATTATAAATCATAACTAGAGCAAAATCTAATATAGTCCTACCATCTTCATTAGTTGCTCCAAACTCATAGTCACAATGAATATTTTTAAAATCTTCTACCACTCTACCAATATGTCCATTTAAATCTTCTCCAATAAAACTCTTTCTTTAAAAGGAATCATTTGTATTAATTCATCTAAGTCATTCTAAAATTTTAAAACACATATACAAGCCTACTTGAGAAGCATAAACACTTATAATGTTAATAATTTTAGCATCAATAACAATCTTTAAAGTTATAATTCTATATCCAATTTTATTAATTTTTATTCTTCAGACTTTTATCTGTTATCACACCTATTCTTCAGACTTTTATCTATTATCACACCTACATTATTTCTCTTACAACTCCTACCTGAATACCATAGTTTATATTCTAAAGTATCAATCTCGTTAGCCTTCTCTCCAACCCATTTGGTTTCCTGAATGCATAGAATATTTATTTTCCTATAAGTCATAATATCTATTAATTCCATTAATTTGTTTGTAAGAGAATCTATATTTCAAGTTTCTATCTTAATTCTAGTTTTATGGACTAGCTTCTTTGCCCACATTCGTTCATGATATGTGAATTCTTGCTTATTTAACACTGCACCTGAGCATCGGTGCAACGGCCCTTGCACACTTCTCGTTGTATTCAGTTCATACAGTGTGTTGCTTCTAGGAAATGCCTTAATATTAACACAATGTATTAAAGAATTCATGTCATGATTATTCGATAAGTTTTACGTTGACTGTTGACTACCTAACATAATCTTCTATTTTTCTCATCCAAGGCTTGAGACCTGGCAACAACAATGTTTGTCAAAAAAATACATAGCAAAATTTTTTTGTCACTCTTATACTTATGGGGATGGATTTGAGGGCGAAGAAGTGGTAGCCAATGAATCCGTGAGATGGGGACTTGAAGTTGAAGGTGAAGCTAAGTAGGTGGTAGAAGAGGGCGTCGATGATGGTGTTAAATGTTAATGATATTCTTGGCATGGACAAAGCTACTAGGTTAGATGTTGAACATGTTTGATCCCCTATTGCCTGACTTAACCCATAGCATAGGATAACGCATTTTGGTTATAAAAGTTTAATTTCATTCAAATTTAGCAAAACAATACTACCTCAACTAAATTAGAATTATTTCTCTTTGAACATTGGAAACCAAGCTGGGAGCAATGGCAAAATCTCTGAAGGAACTAGGACCAAAATGGAGGGTTTTTAAAATTGTAAACGTGATGAAGTGTGGCTCAAACCTGAGGGACCTAAATAATATTCATCCTTTTTAAATTTTACTTTTAATTACTTATAATGACTATGATTTCTCTTATTAAATAGTACTTATGAGACACTGCTTCATGCACTGTGCTTGTTGTAGTAATTTTTTTGTGATTAATTAATTAAAAATTCGTATCAGTTGAACAACAGACCTTAACATAGGTTTCTTGTATTCTTTGTCCACACTACATTAATCAGTTGGATCTTGTTAGGCTCTTTCACTTGTTCTCTGTTAACAAGTTTTTACTGACCTGTCTTATCCTTGCTTCTAACTTTAGAGACAACTGCTCCATTATCTTGGGCAACAAGAATGATGATTGCACTAGGTGCTGCCAAAGGGCTTGCTTTCCTACACAATGCAGAAAAACCTGTCATCTACCGGGATTTTAAGACCTCCAATATATTATTGGACTCTGTTAAGTGCAGATCTTTGTTTGTTTCTATTCATTTACTAGTTCTTGACAGATATATATATTTTACAAGATAATTCTAGTTCACTATCTAACTTGGTTTGTTTTTCAATTTTCAGGATTTTACAGCCAAGTTATCTGATTTTGGTCTTGCAAAAGCAGGGCCACAAGGTGATGAGACCCATGTCTCAACACGGGTTATGGGCACCTATGGATATGCTGCTCCAGAATATGTCATGACCGGTATAAGCTCCTTTTGAAAAAAATTCTCTCCTTACAAGACTGCTGCAGTCATTAATTTACGAACTTCATTAGCTTCAGTTCACTCTGTCTTCAATATTTTATGCTGCATGGCTACGTCTCTGTTTGTGGCCTTTTGTACAGTATGTGATCAATGTAGTTTTCAGGTCGTTATATTAGTTTTTCAAACCTTCAGTCAATTCTTTAGTATTGTTAGGCCTCGTTTGATTTGGCTTTTTTTTTTGCCTTCTCTGTTTGGAAATGGCAGAAATTTTTTTTAGGTGTTGTTTGTTTGTGATACTTTTGCAGAAATGCTTTTTAAGGAATTGTATTTTTGTATTGTTTTTAAAAGCTTTAGGGTATTTACTTCTCCGTTACAAAACTCCTTCCTCTCAAACAACAGTTTTAAAACTACCTTTTAGAAAATGTAGAAGATAACCAAACGAAGCCTTAGTCAACTAAGTTGAGCCTTGCGAACTTCATGTTCAACATTTACTCCTACCTACCACGTAAACTCGATGCAATATTAGGCTTTATTAGAGTTGTTACTGCTCAAGCTCAACTTACTTATGAAAGATGAAACTTAAAACGCAAACTTGTTTAGATTTGGAGAAATTAAAACAGAAACGTTAGTATGAGGTTGTTAAATAAGCTCTTCAAACAGCTTTTATGGCATGCAATGAGTTGTCTTTAGGGGTGGAACTAGTCTCTTTTTTTAGGATGAGCAAAAATAAGATTGACTTGTGTAAAAAAATTAGAAGTGAAATAGAAAAGAATTTAGGCAAATGCATTTACTGACCAGGGTGAGATAATTAAAATAGAGATTTTACCAAGGGAAAAATTTTTAGGGTGGACAATTGCCATCTCGTGTTTACTAGCTTTAGCCCTAACTCATCCACCATCTGATTGGAAATGAAATTGTGGGTTGCCCCACTATCTATCAGCACTTCCACGACCTTTCCCTCTATATTCCTTTGTACTTTCATGGTGTGGTTTGGAGTAAACCTAGCCACTGAGTTCAGTGAAACCTCAACTACGTCAAGGTGTAAGTGGTCCTTTTCCTTCACCCTCTCTTCCCCTTCACCCTCCCCTTTAGCTGCTTCTTCATCACAGGCAGTGAGAACCTAAAGGGTTCGTTTTTTACACCTATGCCTACGTGTATACCTCTCATCACATCTAAAACATAGCCCATTCGCCCTCTTCTCCTGTAACTACGTCTTAGTGAGTTTTTTGAAGTTTACCCCAGGTCTCTTTTCTATAGTCTTCTCATTCGAGGTCTCCCTAAGAATACTCGGTGTCAGTATCACACCCTATTTTAACCTCATATAGTCAATCTAGAGTATAACAGAGAGGGAGAATCTGAATAGGTCTATCTCTTACTAACACCCATCTTGAAATACTTATATCAGGACCAAGTGAGTAGGAAATGATCAATCTAAACTCTTCCCAAACTTCATGTTTTTCAAAATCTAAAATTAGAATCAATATTTCATAATTGGAAGCATATATAAACACATCAAGTAAAATATAGAGTTTTACTAAACTTTGAAATAACATTTACATACCCAAAAGTATATGTACAGCTTCTACTCTAACCTCTATGTACATTCAAAACGTATGTACGCAAAACTTCAGTCACCCTTTCTATCTAGGGCCCAACTAGCTCCTTTCCCTTTCCCATAGTACAATCACTATTAAGGAGCTAGAGTGAGCTTAATAAAATATGCAAGCATAGTATAAGAATTAAGAAATTTGCAATCAATAAAAAAAATTCTGGACTTTATTTATAAGCTGTAAGAAAGTAATGCATAACAATGCTAAATTCTTCAAGTGTTTGCTATATTCTACATTTCTTGTTTTGTTAATTTCTCAATACTTTAGGCAAGTTATATGATGATTAAGGTTTTTGCACACTTAAAATTCTTTAATTCAAGGTTGGTCTACGTTCCCAACTTTTAGAATTGAGAGCAGCTCTTTCATTCAAGGTTGGATCCGAATTCTCAACTTTTAGAAGTGAGAGAGAGTAAGGCTTACTTTGTCAGGTCTTTTGCCTTTACTTGTGAGGGCCTATCCCCTCATCTATGCCTTATTTAAATGACATTTTTATTTTCATAAATGTACATAAGTTCGTGTCTCTCATCTGTAATATCTTTCTGAAGCATCACAATTCAGCATCACAGCCCATAGTTTAAAAAGCTGTATTATATGAAAATTGCTATGCCATTCCCATTGCATCCTATCTAAGAAGGCAATACTCGAAATTGAAAATATATTTGATGTTTTTCATGTATGTGAGAACATAGGGGAAAATTGTATTCTTACCTTTTTGACAAAATTTTGGGTATTATAATCATCTCCTTGGATGCCAAAAAGGTGGTGGTCATCTTGTATGAATCTCTTGAGCTGCTGCCTCTAGTCCCTCTCTTTAGGTGCTTTTGATCCTCCACTAACTGGGTTAGCTCCATAGCCTCTCTCAAATCACGAAGCCTCATCACTCTAACTGTCGCCCGAATCTTTGGTTTGAGCCCTTTCATAAAGTTTCCCTCCAATATAGTCTCAAGCAGCCGGTCCAGTCGGTTGGCAAGGTACTCAAACCTCTCACGGTACTCCACCATTGTCCATTCCTATGTCAGAGCGAAGAACTAGTCATAGAAGTCCTCTATCTTGCTAGCTCGAAAACGTTCCAACAGACGGTCCTTAAACTCCCTCCAGCTCCATAGGGCCAATTCATATCTCTCCATTTGTACCATGTCAATGCTTTCCCCTCCAAGCGCAGGTTGACTGCCGTTAGTCTCTCCTCCGTCAACTATTGATGACAAGATACCTTTCCACTCTGTAGATCTACCCATGTGCATCCTCTCCCTAAAAAACAAACATATTCAGCTTCCTCACCCTCGGATTTCCTCCGTTCCCCCTATTTCCTCCATAACCCCCCGTTCCCTAAGGGGGTGGTCCCCCCCCAAGTATCCCGATCATCCCTTCTATGCTCGTACCACACCCTTCATCAAAATCCCCCCTCCTCCTTTCAAAATCAACACCCCTCTGTTCATAATCAACCCCTCTTCTTTCAAGTTCAACACCCTTTCGTTCATACCCAACCCCCTCATGCCTCTCCTCATATCTTCTACATGTCTCCTCCCTAGGAATAGGCTCTAGAGGAGGTATTCTCTCTTCTCTTTTCAAAATTTCCACCTCTTGTTCTTCTCCTCTCCTTATCGGATTAGGGTTTTCCCCACTCCTTTAGCTGCCGGTGGCTTCCCTCGCCTCCGACAACACCGTTTTGGTTTGGACTGCGAGCATCTTTTTCATCATCTCCTCCATGATGACAAACTTGCCATCGATCTTCTTGTGGACGACTGAAATTTGAGTTTGGAAATCTAAAATTTCAGATTTCAATTGTCCAATCTCCCCTTCCAACACTTCTACCTTTTTCCTTGCCATAGGTACTCAGATCTAGGCTCCAATCAGCAAAAAACCAACAATTTGATGCAAATCCGACCTTCTAACAGCAAAAATCAATAAGAATGAAAAGAAAAATGCTGCAGAAATCAGCAAGGTAGATCTCTATTTCAGCCCAGGAAATCGGTCTGTTACTAATTTGATAGGAAGTGGATGCAGAAATTGCACAAACTCTTGGCTGAAATTCTATTTCAGCAAATCCAGATAAACACAAGGAAACTCGGAAGAATAACACACAAGAACATTTTTTATTAAAAGATTTATGAAGGAAATAATAATATACAATTGGATCTTCAATTGGAGTGGAAGATCCCCCTCTTCCAAGTCCTTAGCCGCCAGCTAAAGCCCTCCCAACCTAAAGGAGTCTAAATTCAGCCAAAACAAAACATAAAACTCAACCCTTGGGTAAACAATCTACTTAAAGCATATAATAACAAGCCAGAGCCCTGGCGGGTTCAGGAGGGCCCAACCCATCTTTAATCAATCCAAGAGGGATCGGTCCATCATTCTCATCTCTATAGTACTTAACATTATACTTCTCTTTTAATGGCCAACATTATGCACCATAAAGCATTGCAGGTCTCACCACCATCTTACAGAATTTTCCTTTTGAGGGGTACTTTTCTCACACAACAAGCCCGATGCATTCCTTCACTTCAACCATCAAATTTGAATTCTACTAATAATATTTCCATCTATTTCACCATCACTTTGAATAATACATCCAAGATATCTAAAACGTGTACTCTTATTAATGAATTGATCGCCCAAAGTGACAATCCCCCCCACTAGAACTATTACTACTTAAATTATACTCCATGTATTCGGTTTAAAATCTACTCAAACAAAAACCTGTAGACTCTAAGGTTGACCTCCATAATTCAAGTTTTCTTTCAACTCTCTCTAGTCTTATCAACAAGAAGAATGTCATCAATAAAAAGCATACATCAGAGAACATCCTCTTGTAAATGTCTAGTAAAAATGTCCATAACTAAAGTAAAATGATATGGGCTTAAAGTTGATCCTTGATGTAATCCAACTGAAATAGGAAAATGATTAGTCAAACCACCTCGTGTTTGAACACAACAGCTCCTATGTGCATATCTTTAATGACTTGAATATAAGCATTATTAACTCCTTTCTTTTCTACAACTCTCCAGAGCTCTTCTGTTGGAACTTTATTATATGCTTTATCTAAATCAATAAATATCATATATAGATCACCTTTATTCTCTCTATACTTCTACATCAAACCTATCAATAAATGCATAGCATCCAAAGTAAACCTATCTGGCATAAAAACTGATTGATTTTGAGAAATCTTAGTATCATGTCGTAACCTATGCTCAATAACTCTCTCCCATAGTTTTAAAAGTATGACACAATTCCTCTATAATTCGCACACTCTTGTGCATCACCTTTATTCTTAAAAATTGGAATCAACACACTTCTTCTCCACTCATCTATTATTTTTTTAGTCTTCAAATTATATTGAAATGTTTTGTAAGTCAAGAAATTCCTTCATCTCCTAAGCATTTCCACACCTCTTTCTAACTGCTTTTTTGCACTTTATTTTCTTTAAGGCATCTCTAATCTTTATTTTCATTTATGGTGCTAAGGCCACTAAAGTTTATCGTATTATCTTAATTTCATTGAAAAGCTTATCGAAATATCTCATCCACCTTTGTTGAATATCCTCTACTAATAAAAAACACTTTTTTATTTTTATCCTTAATATACTTCACTTGAATTAAATCCTTACTTTTTCTTTTTTTTGTTTGGCTAGCTTATACATTCATCTTTTACCCTCCTTGGTATCTAATCTATTATATAAATATTAAAAGCTAAATTCTTTGCATCGTATATTACTTTCTTAGATTTCTTACGAGCCTCTTTATATCTTTTCCAATTTTTCAAGCTTTTGCATTCAAACCAATTTTTATAACAAAATCTCTTATTTTTTATCTTTTCTTGCACATTTTGATTCCACCACATACTATTTATACTATTAGGGATTTTTTCTTTTAATATTCTAAACACATCCTTTGCAACATTCTTAATATCACTAGCTACTTTTTTTCACATAAAATTAGCTTCCTCATGCACAGTCAAAATTTTAAGATCTTAAACTTTACTCTAAAAAATATAGTTTTTAGTATTTTTTAAATGCCTCCATCTAATCCTATGATAGTACTTTACTTTATTTTAAATGCCTCCATCCCAAAAATATTTTATTTTTAAAGTATAACACAATACTTTACATTAACAACAATTTTTAAAGGCATAATTCTATCTCCAATTTTATTAATTTTTATAATATTATTCTTCAAATTCTTATCTATAATCGCATTTACACCACTTCTAATACGACTTTTACCCGAATACCATAATTTAAATCATAAATTATCAATCTCCTTAGCCTTCTCTCTAATAATATTTATCTTCCTATGAATCATAATATCTATTAATTTCATTAATCTACCTATAAGAGAACTTATATTCCAAGTTCCTATCCTAATCCTAATATCATGGACTAGCTTCTTTGCCCACATCCGTCTATGATGTGGGAACCCTTGTTAATTTAACATTGCATCCAGACGCTGGTGCAACAACCTTTGCATATTTCTCGCTGTATTCAAGTCATACAACGTGTTGCTTACAGGGAATGACATAGCATTAATCTAATGTATTAAAGGATTCTTATCATGATTATTCAATAAGTTTTATGTTGGTTGTTGACTACCTAATGCAACTCTTCACTTTTATGCTGGCTGTCGACAAGTTTTATGCTGGCGGTTACAATGGAAGAAAATAGGTGGATTTGACACGATTAATAAGAATGCTTAATACAGTGACAAATTTGACGATGCGGGCGAATGACGGTTAGATTTATTTAAATATGGGGATGTCCGCCATGGGGGGGGGGGGGGGGGGGGGGGAGGGGTTGGGGTGCGAGAAAAAATGTGTATTTTAGAGGTATGAGAGAATGACTTAACGATCTTTGTGTTCTAAATGATCTATTTTTCTTATAAGAAAGTAATCAATCATAAAATGTCGGCATTCCAATGACCCTGTTAGTAGAGTAAATGTATTAGATCCCTCCTATGATAAGAAAGATAGTGGTAGTTTTAAAAAACTTAGTTAGAAAGTATTTAAAATGACCTTTTTTATTAAATTTAACTGAGAATTTGACTCTTAAATGGATACACTGGAGAAAAAAGATTCATGTTGCCAACCTCACAGTGGGACAAAGGCTTGTTGTTGTTGTTGTAGGGGTCTGAGATAGTCAGATATAAAAGAGGCGGTGAAGTCAACTTATGTGACTAGATTGTTGGCAACAACGAGATTGGGTGTGAGGAGATCTAAACTGCTATGGGCGAGACTCACCTAGAGGCTATGGTATGTGCTGATTGCCGATGTAGATCTAACTGGATCTGGGACTGCAGTGGGTTGTGATGGAGATGTACAAGACACCCGAATGATTGCAAGGCTCAATGAAGCAGCATTTGTTACGAGCAAACATATAAAACAGTAAAAAATACCAAAATAAAAAAAAACAAAACATAAAATAAATAGGCAATTCGAGGATGCCTAAAATTATAGCTAATTGAGGGAGAAGGGTCTAGGAAAATTTGAAGAGGCATACAACTCTATGTAATTAAGAGAAACGGAGCAGCCACGAAAGCTTGTTTCATTTATATTTTGTTTAAAACCATATTATTCCCACGTGAGTAGTATTTTTAGGCTACAAAAGCACCTAATAACCTAACAACTACCTAATAAATTTAATGACCTATAAATAATAGGAATCATTTGTTACCCCATAAAGCTATTTATTACATTTATGCCTAACATCTATTCATGCAAATAAAAGGGAAAAAAAGGACAAGAAAGTAATTGGCTTGCACCATCCATTATGTTTCTATCGATTATAAACTTTCTGTCTATCTAAGCTTGATCTTCAGAATCCCTAGAGAAATGTAGAGAGTTTATGAGGTTACAAGAGAGGGAGATGGTAGTTAAATTAGGGGTCATTGGTGGCTTCTAGAACATAAGAAAAGATTCTAAGGAATCGGTGGTTGTTGTAGTTTCTATGGTATTGAAAGTGAGGTTACCTTGAGAAATAGTCTTAGGGCCCATTTGATTTCTTGTAGATAGATATGCATTTTAGAAAGCAATATAGTTTTGCTACAAACCATTGTTGGCTGGATGTAATAAAAAATAATGATTTCATAGAAAGCAAAATCATTAGTTTCTTGAATCGATATTGTTAAGAGATGTCCAAGAGAGTTATGAGAAAGTTTATGGAGTTTGAAATCATGTTAGTGTCCGGCTAGATCTAACCAATTGATGGATTTAATGAACCGAATTCATTTTCAAATTATGATTTCTAGCTCGAAGCAAACAAATGAGCCCCGAGAAATTTACAGTTTGCTATGAAGGACTAGGGATTTTCATGAATTTGGCCAAACAAAATCTCTATGTTGTAGCGTTGGGGATTTGAAACATTTTATCTGGCTTTTATCTTGTCCAATATTCAACTCCTCTACAAATTATGCACAACTTGTCGAAATTTACAAACTTTTTATGAAGGACTCAAGGGATTTCTGCGAATTTGGCCAAACAAAATCCCTTAGTAGAGTTGGGGATTTGAAGCATTTTACCTAGCTTTTATCTTTTCTAATATTCAACTCTTCTGCAAATTGTGCACAACTTGTACCCCCTCCCTCAATACTTGCTTATAAAAGAGAGAATGAACTAATTAATAAATGAGGCACAAAGGCGATGTTCAAGGGCCCCTAAATAACCTCTCAAACTTCCAGTACATCTACATTGATTTCTCGTGAAGGACCATTATAATGTCAATGATGGATATTGTTGCTCTATCATTCATTTTAAATATCCTGATATTTAACACATAATTATAATAATTTTCTAGCTTAGTCTTCCAAACTTGGGATACATAAAGTACTTAATAGTAGACTCATTAATAACCTATTCTTTTTTTTTTTTTCTAACAATGAATTGATTCTTTGGAAGATATGCGGGTACCAAAAGCCTTTTGATAATTCTTTGTAATTATCTTATTTGTTACTTTTCGGTATCTATAGAATATTGGTTTGTGGTGCAAAACCCCATTTTGGGCTCCCTCTCAAACTGAACATTGAACACTTTTAAATGTGCTAATTAAGATGGTTAGAAGATGATGCAGCTTTTTACGTACTGAAGTCTTCTCGTCACACTTTATTTTCAAACAACACCATACCCCACACCCCCAAGCCCAAATCCCTTCCCTCTCCTCTCCTCTCCTCTCCTTGTAGATGGCATCTTCAGAGCATAATTTTGTACAATAAGAGCAGTTATTTTTTTTTTTTTTTTTTTTTTGGGAAAATTGAGGGCTTAGCCCGATCTATTAAAACCAAAGGTGTACAAGTGTAGAAAAGGAAGCCTATTGTAAAAAGAACCAAGAAGGAGAAAGAGCTAAATGAAAAAGAAAACAAGCCAAAAGAAAAGGCAGGTATCCCTGTCGGCCTGAACTCAGAAAATAAGCATGATCAGGTTATCACAAGGATTGTACTCCCTTGGTTGCCCGAAGACCATCCAAAGGAAGTAGCGCAGGCATCATCATCGTCCAGGCCCAAAATTACGCCTGCAAAAGATAGAGCACTGAAGGCAACAATGGTAATTCGATTCTCAAACGATCCAGAAACAGCTCGACAGCCACAGAATTCGGATAACCAGCAAAACCATCGGACAAAGAGCAGTGATAACCAATCAGTTGATGCTAATGTAAGTACCGAAATTTGCTTTCAGAGTTTCCTTAACCATCTCACCCTGCTTCCAACCAGAAATTCTATAATTTATGGCTTTAACAATCTTTCTGTACAGAGTGGTCACACACATAGTATCACAATTAAATCTCCTATTGTTCCGTTCAATCCACAAAAAGTAAATAATTGCATTCAGAGAAAGGAGAATGGCATTTCGAATTGTACGTGGCACCGGTAACCCACCAACATGATTAAAAGTTTGGGTAATGTTAGGCCTTAGAAAAAAGCACTGGGTTGAGGGGATGATTTTTTTGAGGATTGAGAAGGAGTATTCACATTCAAATAGCAGGTGGGACACTGTTTCAGGCTGCTCTCGGCAGAGAATGCAAATGTTGTCTTGAATTTGCAAGTTTCTTTTATCTAACTCATCCATAGTTTTCAAACCTCTCTTAGCAGCCAGCCAAGAGAAAACGGAAAAGCGCATAGCATGCTTTTTATGCCAAATCAATGGATGTAGAATGAAAGTATCCTCCCGAACAAAAAACTCCTTATAAAAATCTTTGAAATTAACTTTCTCCATACGATTCCAGCAAATACTGACATTACCGCTTGTGAGAATGGGTATGCTAAGAATAATGTCACTCAAAGGCATGTTAAGAGCAGCAGGTAGGCTCCAGGAGGAGCCCGAAAACCAATCCGTTAGCCTTGCATTAGAGCAACTGGACAAGGCCAAAGGAATACCCTCAGATATTGAATGAATGGATTCACCGTTGCACCAATGGTCCCAAAGTATGGAAGCTGAGCTGTTTATATTTATTGGGAATGAAAAATTATTTTTTGTCTGCGTGGCAGTGCTGCAGATACTCTTCCAAAAGGTGGTGGCTTGTGATTGTATCGGCTTCCAAGGAGAAATATATCTAGTATTGAGCCAGTCAATGAGAGGGGATCTAGTATTATAACATCTGTAAATAATACCACAGTTGACAGCAAATTGTAAGGCTTGCAAGGAGGCAATGCCTAACCCGCCTTTAGAGATAGGCTTACAAGTATCAGCCCAAGAGACAAGGTGCAAATGTTTTGAATTAGATGCACCATGATACAGGAATTTTGCACAAAGCTTGCCAATGGCCTTCAACATCGTTTTGGGAATAGAAGACCCACGGATCCAATATGCAACAGTGTTGGTGATAGTATATTTAAGAAATTGCACTCTCCCTGCAAAAGATAGGATTCTAGCCTTCCAACCAGATAAATGCTTAGTAATTTTCTCTAGTAGTAGATTATAATCAGAGATTTTGCATTTCCCAACAGAGATGGGAAGGCCTAAGTAAGTTATAGTGGGGGAGATGTTGGTTATATTGAGAGCATTTGAAATATCAGTGGAAATGGGAGATGAAGGGGGCATGAGGAGTGAACTCTTTTGCAAGTTAAGATGCATACCAGTACTATTAGAGAAGGTGTCCAGGATGCTAGAAAGACAGTTGCAGTTGTGTATATCCGCCTTGCCAAAAACCAACAAATCATCTGCATATGCTAAATGAGACAGTTTGAAATTATCCATGCCAAACCCCTTAAATGGTTGAGAGCTTTCGGTGGAATCAATCAGACAGGAAAAGGCATCCATGATGATAGTAAAGAGGTACGGGCTAAGAGGGCAGCCTTGCCTAAGACCCGAAGAGGAGGAGAAAAATCCCTCTAATGCCCCTTCAATACTGATAGAGAAGTGAACATCCTTTACGCAAGCTTTGATCCAGCTAATGAAAGAAGAAGGAAATCCTTTTTGTGCCATCCTATCAAACAAAAACTCCCTTGAGATAGTATCAAAGGCTTTCCTAATGTCAAGCTTAGCACAGAAATACTTGTTTCTATTGTTTCTCTTGAAAAAATTCAAAACTTCTGCAGCCAAAATGGTGTTATCTGAAGAGATCCGACCATTGATAAAAGCAGCTTGACTTTGATGAATAATTCTAGGCATAATGACTTTCATGCGATTTGCTAGAATTTTTGCGATGATTTTGTAGAAAGCATTACAAAGGGCAATAGGCCTAAAATCATGAATGTTTTCCACATGAGATTTTTTGGGGATCAAAGATATGGCAGTGGCCTTAACTTTCCTAGGCAAGTAGCTTTTGGAAAAGAAAGATCTCACAGCTGCACAAATAGAGGTCCCCGTGATACTCCAAGTTTTTTTGTAAAAATCAAAATTGAACCCATCGGGTCCCGGAGAGGAGGTAGAGCAACCAGCAAACACCGCCATTTTAATTTCCTCATTAGAGACAGGTCTAATGATATCCAGAACATCTACGTCAGGAAGAGTTTTACCCTTTGGAAATTGATTGATGTCCATGTGGTCTGGAGGAGGAGAATTGAAAAGAGCTTTGAAATGCATTATAATGCCTTGAATATTGGCAAAGTTGCCAGAGCTAAGAATGGAAGCATTGAGAGCATTTTTATTGAAACCTTTCCTTTTTTGAATTTTGGAATATAAGAATTGAAGGTCTTCTTCCCCTTTTTTTAACCATTTGACTTTTGCCCTCTGGATGGTCCATGCAGCCCAAGAGGAATTGTAGAATGCCAGATCTGCACTAAGCTTCTTGTATTGTGTACATAGCTCTTTGTTAAGAGGGTCAGAATCTAGTTTGGATTGACATTCCTTTTGCATTGAAGCCAGATTAGCACATTTAGCAGCTATCAGATTGGAAGATTCCCATTTTTTCTCTTTAATAGCATTTTTTAGCTTCTTCAACTTATGGTATAGGCTAATAATAGGATTCCCTTGAGTCGGAGTGGCAAAGATCGTGATGAGAATGTTCCAAAATTCTGGAAACTTAGTCCAGAAGTTTTTGAACATGAACCTGGAAGCTCTTTTGGTGCCTTCTTTACTTCTAAGTATGAGCGGGGAGTGATCTGAAATAAGGCTGTTTAGCACCTTATAGGATGAGTCAGGATGGCAGTTGATCCAGGCTTCGTTTACAAGCATTCGGTCTAGCCTTAGGTGTATCGGATTGTCCGACCTCTGATTAAACCAAGTATGAAAATTACCACTGGAAGAGAGCTCCAAAAGGTTAGCTTCAAATATGAAGTTATTGAAGGGAGTTAATCTGGAGGAGTGAATCACCTTCCCTCCAGATTTTTCAGATTGATACCGACAACAATTGAAGTCTCCCATAATTACCCAAGGCATAGAATTAGGTGGTTCTAGCTTCTTCAAATCCTCCCATAAAGTGATTCTTTCTTCATAAGAGTTTGAGGCATACACCACTGACAACATGAAAGAGCTCAAGTTGGCAGTCCTAATCACTCCAGTAATTAGCTGATTGGAAGAGAAGGTATGAGAGAAGGAGATGGTTTCAGAGTTCCATTTGATCCATATGCGACCAGGAGAAGCAAGATTAAAGTTATGAAAACTTTGTTCTTGCTCAAAAATTTTGTGGGTTAAACAGAAGAAAGGATTGTTTAGGTTGGAAGGATGAATGCGATTTTCCAGCAAACAAAAAATGTCAATTTTCTCGTCTGAAGCAAGCTTCCTGCAGCAAAAAACCTTATCAGGGTGATTAAAGCCCCTAATATTCCAGCATGCTATATTGGGAGTAGTCATGAAATTTTGTTGGTTGAGTTGGGGCCTTTTTTGGAGCCCCTACCTCTAGTCTTGCTTGGCCCTTGGGAAGTGAGGGGATTCGATTGTTTAGGATTAGAAGTGGAGTTAGGAGTTTCATGCGTGGAGGTGAGATTTTTCGCAGAAGACGGGGGGTTATGGTCTGCTTGGACGTCGGACTCCTGAGTGGTTGATTCTTCAGAATCAGGTGAATGGATCAGCGAATGAAATTTATTTGGAGAGGCATATTTGGAATGCTCTGTCTCTAGATTGGGCGAAGCAGTTTCCGAATTTGTGGTTTCTAAATTGGGGGAGTTTAAATTGGGGATTTGAGCGGTGGCAGTGTGAAGATTATTTGTTTCTGTAGGAGGTTGAGTGTGGTTTTCAATAGGCAATTCCGCAACTTGATCAGCCAGAATGGCCGCCTGGGCTTGTGAATCCTTAATTGTGGTTGTCTGATTGTTGGAGATAATGGCGGAATGTGGTCCAGGTAAGATACCTTTGAAATTTTGGGATCTAGGTCTGGGCCTACGACTGGAGCTCCTTCCACGAGGGGGTTTGGTGATCTGTTGAATGACTGGATTGGGATTAGACGGGCAAGAGGAGGTGGTATGGTTAATGGATTTGCAATTTTCACATAATATCGGTTTCCATTCGTACTCAATCTTGAGGTCGAACAACTTCCCAACTACAGAGATTGGGATGCTATCTGGGTAAGTAGCAGATGAGTCTACTTGAACACAAACTCGGGCATAAGTCAAACGGGATTTCGAAGCTGTAAGTGCGTCTACAGCAAGCGGCGTTCCGACTTTAGTGGCAATTTTCGAAATACCCGTAGGAGTCCAGCAACAGAGGGGGAGATCATGTATTTTAAACCAAATGGGAACCGATTGAAACTCTTCCCTTTTAGGGCTGAAATGCGGAGACCATCTTTGAAAAACAAAGGGCTTACCGAGGATGAAGCAGGCACCACGCGACCACACACGTTCAAAGTCCTCAAGATTCGAGAACTTGAATAAGAAGAAACCATCAGATAGCGAGATGAGCTTGAACATACCTTTTAGGTTCCAAGTTTTCCTGATCGCATTGAGTAAAGTTTCATAGAAAGGCCTCCTACCAAGAGAGTATCCAACTAGAGCCAAGTTCCATTCGGCTGTAGCTTCTGCTATGTCCTCTTGAGCAAAGGGGATAGTACCATCCGGCGTGTTGAGAGTAGAAATTGGAAAATCGCAGGGGTTAGGAGAATCTGTGAGAATACGATCCCAAGCAAGAGGCTGGACGGGGCCTACCTGGGTAGGGGGAGGAGGAGAGGAATTAGGAAGAGGGGGAAATGAGGTATCAAAGGTGGAGGGATCCATGGGATCCCTCCGGCTGGAGTGATGGAAAACCAAAGGCACGTGTCGGCGGGGAGAGCTGTTCAAACCCTAACTTTCACAAGAGCAGTTATTTCCAACCCTA
This sequence comes from Dendrobium chrysotoxum, assembly GCA_019925795.1. NCBI lineage: Eukaryota > Viridiplantae > Streptophyta > Magnoliopsida > Asparagales > Orchidaceae > Dendrobium > Dendrobium chrysotoxum. The sequence continues at coordinate 19,340,255 of CM034308.1, forward strand.
CTTTCCTTAGGTGGTAATTATAGAAAGCCTGCTATGATGAAGGAAACCTCAATCAACTGTGAGCCATTGAAGCTCTCAGGTATGCCATTGTGAGTGTAGGAGAAGTGCTGTAGCAAAGTAAGAAAGAGTTTGGCTTCCCATATTGGTTCCTGAACCTATACTGTAACACTCGTGCTTCTTTTTCTACCTAACCCTCATTTCACTCGCCCATGTGATTTTATGGGCTTCTCTGATACATTATTCGGAAAAAAATCTCTTAACAGGTCATTTGACCTCAAGAAGTGATGTCTACAGCTTTGGAGTTGTCCTTCTTGAGCTTTTAACTGGCCAGAAATCAATAGACAAGACCAGGCCTGGCAAGGAGCAGAGCCTTGTTGACTGGGCTCGTCCCAGGCTCAATGACAGGAAGAAACTGCTCCAGATTGTAGATCCGAATCTGGAGGGCCAGTACTCCATGAGGGCGGTACAGAAGGCTTGCAGTCTGGCCTACTACTGCCTGAGCCAGAACCCGAAAGCAAGACCTCTAATGAGCGATGTTGTGGAGACATTGGAGCCACTGCAGGAGAGCATTGGTGCAAATGGAATCACTGACTGCCGGATGAACAGAAGGCTTGCAGCTGCCAGCATGGGATGCAGACCGATTCCAGCTGCAAAGTGTTCTTCTCCAGGTGCTGTGGCTGCTTGCCGGGTGAGGTGATGCTCCTCTTGTACATTTGACAATACCGCTTATTTGTCTACTACGTGCGTCTTTTTGTGTTGTTTCTGTGGGTTAATTTCTTTCTTTTGGTTGTTAATGGTTTTAATGAATGCTAAGATTGCTAATGCCGCAATTTTAGCACAGAAAACCTTGCCAAAGGCTGGGTTTTTGTTCAAGAAATGAATGTTTAGCTGTGCACACTCAAGAGCCTGATGATTTTTTTGTTACCTCAGTGCTGGTTTGAGGATGTGGTGAATGTAGTGGTTGTTGTTGTTGTTGTAGCCATGACTTCATTTTCCAAATGCCCATGTTATCTGGTTTCTAATTTGTTATATTCTGTGATGAAGCCTGTATCCTTAATTTTTCTTTTTATTTCTTTACTGAATCCTTCATTAAATATTGACTCAAATCATAAAAAACTCTAAAACTTAACGTTCATCGCAACATCTTCAGGACCCAATGAACTATGAACTTCATCCATAATCTCATATGATCATCAGTCACCTTTGCTAATAAATTGGACACATACATTCATCAATCATCATTTAACTATTAATTTTTTTTTAAATTATTTGAGGCCAATAATAAGTAAATTCACAAATGTATGTAACATAGCTCTCTTTGATCTATTGGTTGGATACTTTGGCTATCAGCTAAGAGGATTTCGGTTCAAGTTATATGTATAAATTTTTGAATTAGTGGCTTCTTAGAAGTTTAAGTTTACAACCGATAGGTTAAAGGTGAGGCTCATGCTCCTATGGAGTTTTGCTAGTCATTCTTTGAGCTTTGAGATTGCGAGCAAACACCAAGGATACCAATTTTATTCCTCTTGGGCTTTCTCTTTCCTAGTAAGTTCCATTCATTGAGTTTTCTAGCCCTCAGTTACAAGGCTGGTTTTTACATTTCTTCTTCAAAAGCTGTCGAGTGAATGCAAAGCTTATGATTATCTAACAAATTCAACGATTTTTTTTTTGTAAATCAATTGTATGGTATTTCAGGAATTAGTTACTTCTCTCGCTTTAAAATATAATAACACTCATATTAAATAGTAATTCATCTCAATCAAATTTTATTTTTAATACAAAAAAATATTATATGTATATTATTTCTTATCTTTGTTTTTATATTTATTTTCAATCATACTTTTAAATGTATGTTCTTTTATTATTCGATGCCCTTTAAATTCATATGTGAATTTTTATCTTAATTTATATATTACTGTTGTATTTTAATGATGCTATTGCATTTTATATTATTTAAAATGAAGAATCTAATTTAAATAAGTTGATTACTTAAAAAATTGAACATATTAAAATTAGAAAATTAATAACATAAGTTAAATTAATATATTTGGGATCAAAATATTAAATTTTAATGATTTTAGGATGATTTTATAATTAAAAAAATGTTTATGAGCAGTGCGATGTCAATATTGTCGTTGCATTGTTCATAGCTACAAAAATGCGTATGCATATGCCGTTCAGGTGGAGGCTCTTTTGAATTGCAAACGGGCAAATAGAGTTCGATTGGAGGTGTCCTTAGAGTTTGTTTGGAATGATTGTATTTTTTTGTAAAATTGGTTATAGAGCTGTTATGAAGAAAGAAATTTTTTTTAAAGCTGCTATAGAAAGTAACTTCTTAACAAAAAAAAAATTAAAATAGTAAAAAATGGTGGCCAAATAAAAAATTGTGGTTGCAATTTGAAAAGCAAAGCAGTAAGAAAGTTTTCCCAAATGACGTCTTAGGTTTCGTTTGAGGCAATTTTCTTACTACTTCTTAAATCAATTTTTTAATACAAGAATTTTTTGAATGCAATGAAAAAGTAGTGGCCAAAAGATGTCCCAAATAAAGCCTTAGCTACTCTGGTTATAAAAACTGGCTTTTCAACATAGAATTTTTGAAGGGCATTGAGAAATTAGCAAAGAGAGTTGTAGCCAAAAGAAATTGTAATTGAATTTTGAAAAGTAAAATAATGAGAGAGCTTTTTCAAACATACCCTAATTCTAGGTATTTTAATTGCCCCATCAACTTAAGGTATCTTCTCTTCCATTATTGCTTCTACTAAAAATGGAGTTTTATGCATTTATATTCGCTCTATGTCCATGCTTAAGAACACATATTGAGGTAGTTTTTTTTAATTTTTATTTTTTTACTAATCAGAATATTTTATTTCTCTCTATTGAACTTTTAAAAGAAAACAAAAACCTCCTTATCACTGATATCATCGATAAGTCAATTATTAGATTCATTAAAATAATTTGTATGGGCCAGATTTGCGAAAGTTGTAAGTTTCCTTTCAAGCGAATGAGACATTTTTATTATATTTGGTGGATGACCGAATAATCTCAAAAATAAATAAATTCTGTATGCCCCAATTTTTAATTATTTTATAGATGTATGACCACTATTTTTCTGCTATTTTCAAAAAAAATTATACTAAAAAATTACTTTAGAAAGCATTAAAGAAGTTGTCCTAATGGGTCCGTTTTCTTTTTATTTTGCTTTTTAGACCGCAACAATAATTTCTATTTAACAATTATTTTTGTATTGCTTTCAAAAAAATTTTGTGCTAGGAAGTTAATTTTTGTGGCAGCTTTATAATCACCTAACTGACCCATAATCTTCAAAATTAAGATGATATCATTGAATATGATCCACATTATAAGAATTATATATGAAATGAGTTTAATCATTGTTTGTGATGATTTAATCATTCTATATAATAGGAGGAAAATATAACAATGAAGGGGGGTCATATATAAAACCTTATTTCATCAATAAAAATAATCTAATTGCATGAAATATATCATCAACAATCTATATATTTAAACCCAAGCCATTTAAAATTCCTTGCACTTTTAAATCTTAGCAATCCTTTGAGAAAATTTTGATTAAAACATCTTTGTTATGTGCTGAAAAATTCAGGAGTATAGAAAATTTATCTTCTTAAAAATAATTCTATAAATATTTCACAGACACATAAAATAAGTTTATTGTAGCTCATGTGAAATATAAGTTTATAATGTGAAAACTTAGAAAGGAAAAAATTATAAGGCATGACCCGATTAAATTGATTCCACAAGTGCATGTGTTACAAATGATGCACTTCCTCGCAATGTGAGAAGGTACTGCTAGTACAATGAAGTAGAAATTAATTACGATGCGTGGATTTCATGGTGGAACTTGGAGCTTTGGAACATTGTCATTATCTTTAAGAGAGCATTTATAATCTCTTCAGTCGTTCTCGTACGAGGAGAGTTGACTAGACACTAAGAGGTATAGTATAAAACTTAATGTTGACATCAAAGGGTCGGAGTTGGTGTGGACGGCATGCATCGACCTTTTTGACAATGGCATGCATCAACACAATTTGATATGATAGTGATGATGTTGGTTGGCAATGGTGTTAAGTCTTATAGGTGATATGGTGCATTAATGATTTTAGGGAAGGCAAACGACATATTTGGTGGCATTGATGTTCAAGTGGACGTCATATATTGACATTAGATGATAGCATGCATCGATGTTAGACATGTGAATAAGTCAGCTAACAGTGGCGTTTGTGTGAATAGTTTTCAATGGTCTTATACGTGATGGCGTGTATCGACATCATTGGCGATTGTGATCGACAAAGCTGGCAAGTGTCAGTGTTTTACATTATTTGTGATGACGTGCATTGACCTCATAAACAATGATGTTTATCGATGTTGTTGGCAATCAAAGTCTGGCAACACTGATCAGACGATGGTGGTTGAGTAGCGATAGTAATTTCTAATGAAAGTTATTGGACAATGATGGTCAAGGGACAGTTGTCAAATAACAATGATTAGGAGGCAACAACTACTAGTGGTGATCATCGTCACAAACGTGAGATAAAACTCTAGATATAAGCTCTCTTCAAGTTTAAGTAAGGGTCTATGTCACATTCACGTGGAGAATATATTATTTTTATAGCTTTTAATAATAATATTTTGATAAATTTAGTAAAAATTCTCACAACACTCATCAGATAGTCAACATTGATCTTCTTAATCTAGTGTTTCATTTAATACAAGGCCGAATTTTTAGTATAAAAATTTTTAAATTAAAAATTTTTAGTATAAAAAATTTTAAATTAAAAATTTTTATACTAAAAAACTGCTTTAGTTAACAGTAAGAAAATTATTCCAAATAAAAACTTAAACAAACTAGCCAACAATATTATTTATGATAAAAGAGCAGGCTCCATACAATCATGCCAGGTATCATTAAATTTCACTCTACAAACATTCTATTGAATAAATTGAAGTTGTGGGAATTTACATCACTAGCATTTATCGATAAGGAATTGCCGTAAGCGGATATTTCACTGACAGGACACATGATCTATGAAGTCTCCACATAGAAGAAATTGCCTCATGCTGCTCGAGTTTTCTTTATTTATTACTGGATATTTCTTCGTCAGACTTATTGCCATAAACATGAGTACTTGTCAACTGCAGAGTTTGCTGGAGGCTTGATTACATTACAAGGCCGATCCATTCCTATTTGCTTATTTCAACTAAGTGACCATCTTTTGTGAGCGCTTTCCGCTGGCTTATTGAGATTAGTGGATCTTAGAACGGATCAATGAGTCAGACAAATAAACATTATAATAATTTTGAGGTATAGTTTGATGGCACGCCTAAAAATATTTGTGAGTAAAGAGACGCCTTTTTGTAAAATTACAATTAAATATATTAGTTACATCATCAACAGTCATATTTTTTTCCCAAAAAATTATTATAATATAGAAATATATGGCTAAAGATATTAACTTTAATCGCAAGTTAAAAAAAACAACTATATATATTAATTACATCATCAGTTGCAGTCAGATTTTTGTCATCTGACCGTCACTTTCAAAATCCTGCCCAATCATCGCCGTCACATTTATGTACAATTGTCTCCATTGGATTTCACCAATTGATCACGGTTGTTGGACCTCTGCAGCTTGGCTACTGTCGTTAGACCTCCGCCGACCAACCACCACCGTGGGGCCTCCACTGTCCGATTGTCGGCGTTGAACCTCAATCGGCTGACTATTGCCATCGGACACGTGGTCAAGACCAAACATTCAAAATAGGATTCTACTAGTTCTTCAAAATTTTGTAATTTTATGGGCTCTAAGATAAGGGAATTGGTCAATCTTTGTAATTCAGCATACATAGTGAAAGCATTTCAATTAGGCAATGCCCTTGATTTTTTTTCTTCGTGAGTTATTCACATAAAAAATCTCTGGTGTCATCTAAGCTCTCTCATTTATGTATTTGTGTGCTGGACATTCATGCAAAACTATTACGCAAAACCTTTTTCTCTTGACCGCCATGAAATTTTTAGCCTACAACAAATATGATTTTCTATATGCATGCTTGTGTGTGTGTATGTTGGAAAATTATTATAAAAATTAAAATTGGGTCACTTTGTTTTTGTTGCTAAAAGTGGATCCAGATAATGTGTCAGTGCGCCTCAAAACAAGATCAAGTAACATAGCTTTGAGCTAATGTCAAAAGCCTATCGATGGAACGGTTAACATCACTAGGATGGATTAGTTGTAAAGTAAGCTAAATGAATTTTTTAACTTATTTCCCTCTATCTGTAACTTTTTGATAGAATAGAAAATTATATTCTACTGTAAATTGACAAGTCAGTTCACTAAAGTTGTGAGGGGGAGTTGTGGAAAATGACTAGCTATTGAATTGGGCATTGGTGACCACAAACATCATAATTAAGTAGCTGGGGACTAATCCCAACAATTCTGGTAATTATCTCCATCACTGTCCCTCTCTTTGCCATCAGTTTGTGCTATTTTAATGATGATGTCTATGACTATTATTTTGGTATTTGGAGTATTCTGTTATTATGGATTAGTTCCACAGGTGGGGATTTATCTAATTATTCATTGTATATAGAGGTATTAATATTTGACACGACATAAAAATTTGACTCGAACCCGATCCGGAAATTTCGAGTTTGACCCGACCGATTTCAAAACGGGTCGGGTTTGGATTCTCGGATTTGACCCGTTTGAAAAACTAGTCGGGTTCGGATTGACCAGATGGGTTGCCTGGTCAACCCGGAAACCCGTTTGAAATGAGTTGTCTGCGCTGCCCGAGACTGCCCGCACCTGCCCCGGCTACCCGCGCACCTGCCCTGGCTATCTGCGTGCCTGCCAGCGGCGGCTCGAGCGCCCGAGGCTGCCCGGGCACTTGCCCGCGCTTGCCTACTTGCGTCCGCGCTTGCCCGCAGCCGCGGAAGCCCAACCGTGTCGGGTCGGGTCAACCCGGCAACCCGACGAGTCGGGTCCGGGTCCAAATTTCTGACACGTTTACATACTCGGGTCGTATTAGGGTCGACCCGTTTGAACCCGGGTCAGTTCGGGTTCGACCCGAAACCTGATTTTGACACCCCTAAATTTGTATGTACCTTCTTCTTAATATATGTGCCCTTTCCTTCTTATGATCTTATTGTTCATTTTGAGCATCTTGTTATAGATTTTCATTGACAAAAATGGATCGAGGTGAAATTTTATTTGATCTGATTTGTAAGCTTTTGAGTTTAGGACAAATAAGTTTAACATCAAAAGAGTATTGGTTATTATGTAAGCCAGATTTGGAGTCTGGAGATTGCTGAATAATTCATCATAATAATTCAGTTTATGGATTGCTGAATAAATTCATCCTAATGATCGGTTGCAGAAATGAAGAGAAATGCATGATATTTTTTAGTGTAATTCAATTAATAAAATAAAAATATTTATTCATACTCAGCTCATTTATTATCAAGCTTTACTTGAAATGAAAGGTAAATTGATTATGCTGATAGTAGGTCAATATTTAGGCTTTGTTTAAAATAGGTTTCTTATTATTTTATTTTTCAGAATATAATTAAAATTTTTATTTACCTACTATTTTTTCTCCGCTTTCAATCAATTTTTCTGCTAAGAATCTGCTTGCTATAATAATTTTTAAAAAAGTTAAAATTTTCATAATAATCTTATAAAAGGTTACAGCTGTTCCAAACTTATTTAGGCTTCTTTTAAGATAGATTATTTACTGTTTTTTAAAACAAATTTGTAGCATAAAATTTCTTAAATTATATATTTTTTACTAAAAAACTAATTTAAAAAAATAATAATAAAACTGTCCCAAATAAAATCTTAATCATATTTGTATAAGATTAGGATTAAATATCAATATTGTTTTTTTTATTCAAAGTAATTGCATTTTCTTCTTAGGAGTTAGATTAGTGCCAACCAATTACAATCCCGAATCTGGCACCTATTACAAACCCAATTAACTCGTTAATCCGACCGTACATCAGCCACTCAAATATCCTTTCAAGCATTGGGCCCGTAAAACGGAATTTTTATTAGGTCGGGACACCGGACGTAGCTTTATGTTCGGACTCCACTAGAATAGTGTCACGTAGCATTCATCGACGCGATATCCCGTTCTATTGAATTGTGGTTTTTTAGCACGTGTTATGACAACTTCCGCGCAGTCCGACGACATGATCCGAATTGGACGCGAAAAATAAAAAAAAAACCGCCCTTTTTTAGGTTTAATAAATTGATTACAATTGGATTAAAATAACGGGTAGAGAAACCAAGTAATACCGACTAATTCTTAAGTAATACCGAATAATTTTTCGGTAATACCGAATAATTTCTAGGTAATACCGAGTAATTTATAGGTAATGCAGAGTAATTCTTCGGTAATACCGAGTAATACTTAGGTAATTCATAGGTAATACCGAGTAATTCTTCGGTAATACCGAGTAATTCCTAGGTAATACCGAGTAATACCTAGGTAATTCATAGGTAATACTGAGTAATTCCTCCGATATGGGTCAGGTCGTCGGGCCGTGCGTAAATTAGAAACACACATGCATCATTTGAACTTCTCGGCGAACCGGGTCGCCGGATCTTCGGGTCGCTACGTGGCGCCATTCTAGTGAGTCCGAACATAGAGCTACGTCCGGTGTCCGGACCTAATAAAAATTCCGTAAAACGAACCCCCAAATAAAAAGTAGTTAACAGTAATACAAATTATAAAAACGACATAATTGCTAAGCACGACAATAATTAAACAATTCGTAGATAAAACCAAAAATAAAGTAGCAATCAATTTTCGTCAATAACATGATGTTTATTGTTTTATTATTATATAATTATAAGGCCCTCTCTCTTTTATAATCTTGTTTCGTGTTCCTGACCAAGCCAATGCTAACCAATCCTAACATCCCAGGTTCCGAACCCGTCCCCGCACCAGGCAGGCCTGTTTGAACCATGGGGCCCGCCGGTTCGGCCATCCTCCGGCCTAATTGTCTCCTTGGCTTTTTTGGCCGGTCCCCACAACAAGGAAAAGACCGGTTGACACAATTCTCTCATAATAAATTTAATAATTCTAGAATTTACATGAGATTAATACGATTTATCATATTATATATAAGTATTAATCTTAAAATAAATTTAATGGCACTTAGATGTATTCTAATATTCTTATGCAAGTATTTTTAAGCGTAAATGCTTATTATCCTTATTTCATTGTGTTCAATTGAAGTTTAACTTGAATTCAACTAAATTTTTTAATTTCATGTTTCTTTTAAATCAAATATATAAACTTTTTTCAATCATGCTCATTTCATTGAAGAGAATATGGATTTGTTCATTATTTTACGTTTTTGACAACAATCATAGGTTTCATTTGGGACGATAATTTCTTATTATTTTTTAAAGCAATTTTTTAATATAAAAATTTAAAAATTATTTTAAGAAGCAGTAAGAAAGCTATTCCAAACGAAGTCATAATTTCATTTGGCTAATACTTTCTTGCTTTCTCATTGCTTATTAAAAATTTCTGTGATGAAAAGTTACTTTTTACAACCATTATAACGAAATTGTTTTGTCTACAAGAACTTCACAACTTATTTTATAAAATATTGTAGCTATCATAAACAGACCCTAAGTCTTACTATGAGATAATTCTATTATAAAAGGTCCTAGGAATTTTAAGTGGATGCAGGGCTATATTAACAAAAGAGTATGATCGTTGTTGATTGGGGTTATTACATCAGCTGGAATTATTAGGACGGGATAATAGAAGCGTTTTGAGTTGTACTTGACATCTTAAACAAATGATATCTATTAATTTAACAATTGATACGTCATCAAAAATTATCTTGAGCAGGCACGAATCTCGATGTAATTGAGAGATAGAAGTTTTGAAAACTAAATTCAAGATCATCCGAACTCCGATTTCAACAAGCTTATAATCAAACTGAACGTCTCAGAAAGACGAACCCAACGACACCAAATTCAACTCAATCCGAGCACAAATGAGTCCAAATCAAAGACCCAAAGTGCATTTGAAAGGTTCAAACCATAATATGAATCACCAAATGGCTTCCAAACGTGATATGCTTATAGTCAAATCGAGCGGCTCGATGAGACAAATCCAACGAGCCCAAGATCACTGAATTATGATATTATTAAGGGATTCAAATGACCATTAAACAGTCCACGATCAAAGGGATCAATATATGTCGTCCTTCAAACCACTCTCATTTTGACATTGATTCTCCACATATTTACAAGCCATGTCACTCTGAAAAAATTATAAATAGCCTCCATTCTTCACATGAGAAGGAAAAAAGAAGAAATGAGGAGAAGGGAAGAATTTGGGAGCATGCTTGCCGCCAACCACCGTTGGACTCCTGCTAGTCTGCCTACCACCGCCGGACTTCCGCCAGTCTGCCGACCACCGTCGGACTTCCGCCAGTCCACCGACCACCGCCGGACTTTCATCTGTCTGTTGATCACCGTCGGACTTCCGTCCGTTCGCTGACCACCGCCAGAGTTCTTCTCGGCCACTACCGGACTTCCGTTAGTCCGATGACCACTACCTGACTTCCGTCAGTCCACCGACCATCATCGGACTTCCGTCAGTCCACCGACCACCGCCGGGCTCTCGCTAGTCCACTGACCACTGATGGGCTTTCACCCATCCGCTAACCACCACCGGATTTCCTCCCGTTCATCGACCACCATCGGAGTTCTTCTTGACCACCGCCGGACTTCAACTACAATCCTCCCGACCTCTATTGCCCGCCGACTACGGTCTTATTAACCTCCGTCGTCCGCCAACTACGATCTTTCTGACCACCATCGTCAATTACGAACCTTCTGATCATCGTCACCCGCCGACTACGGTCCTTCCGACCACCGTCGCCTAACTATGGTCCTCCCGACCTCCATCGCCCGCCGACTACAGTTCTTCTAACCACCATCACAGACTATGATCTTTCTGACCTCCATCATCCACCGACTACGGTCCTCCCGACCTCTATCGCCTGCCGACAACGATCCTTCCGACCACCCTCGCCGACTATGCTCCTTCCGACCACCCTCGCCAACTACGGTCCTACGGACTTCTGTTGCCCGCTGACTACTATCTTATTAACCTCCGTCGTCTGTCGACTATGGTCTTTCCGACCACCATCATCAATTACGATCCTCTCAACCTCTGACACTCGCCGACTATGGTCCTCCCGACCTACATCACTCGTCGACTATGGTTTTGCCACCCCAAATCAACATATTAATGCTGATTCTTCCAACTCCCATCATGTAATGTACTCTGTATGATGTATATTTGCTATATCGAGTCAAGACTTTCCTTCTAAAGAAGGGCATCATTTGTAATTAATTACAAATATTAGTGGATTCATTCAAACTGGGTCAGGCCCTGTGATTTTTCCCCCTTTTCGAGGGTTTCCACGTAAAAACTTTAGTGTCTCTTATGAGGGCTACACCTCTACTTATTTATCTGTTTTTGTGCTGGATCTTCGTACAAAACTAGCACGCTAAACTTTATATCTCTCTACCGCCGCGAATATTTCAGGACGCAACAACAATTAAGTAAGCAATTAAGTGTCACTAATAACAAATTGAAAATATGGCCATTAAGTGATGCAAATTGGGCTAAAAAATTTTAATTGATGTGTTGTGCATAGAAAGTTAAAAATAAACCTTGTTATACTAATGCAAATGTAGGTGTGACCGTGTGATCAAAAAATTTGGAGAATTCAGTTTTGTTTGGAATAACTTTTTGACTGTTTTCATGATAGAATAATAATTAGTAAAAATTAATGGGTCTTTCAAAGAAAGCTTTTTCATCGATTTTTCAAATTTTTATTTTAAAAAATTATTTTTGGAGAAATACTTTTAAAATTGTAGCCAAGGAATGAACTTTAAAAAATAAAAAACAAAAGCTTAAGCTACCACAAATAAAACCATCTCACTATTGGCATGCATTAGGAAGTACTAAACGGATAATTTTTAAAAAAATTTCACCCCTCTTCCCTCTCTCTCTCTCTCTCTCTCTCTCTCTCTCCCTCGACATATATATATATATATATATATATATATATATATATATATATATATATATATATATATATATATATATATATATTGATATTAAAATTTAGGGGATAAAATTTTATAATGTGTATAATTATATAAGTTAAAAATAAATAATTTTTTTAATTATATATTATTATATAATATATTTTTAAATTTAATTGGATGGCTAAGATGAGGGCTCAGCATATTAATTAATAATTTAATATCTTAAATTATATTTCTTTCACAATTCAACGTCATACATCAAATAAGTCAACGAGTTTTCACCATCACACATTAAAATTATTCAATCATAAAAGATGCAAAACAGTATGAATTATCATCACTTGAACCTTTTCAAATTTAGGTTGAGATGATTTTTTTACTGTTTCTTCAAATAATAAATACAAAAATTAAAATTTTTATTAAAAACTTATTTTAAGAAGCAATAAGAAAGCCGTCATAACTAAAATCTTAGTGTGATTAATTCAGGATTATTGTCAGATTTAAATTTGAATATATTTATTTTTAGCTAAAAAATATACATTATTTCAGAGTCAATTTAATAATATATTTGAGAAAAAAATGTTTCTCATTTAATTTTCCATTATAGTAAATTTTTAAATTATTAAACTTATTTCAAGATCAATATAATGTAAAATTCATTTGATCATTTATATAGTACACTTATAAGAAATTCAAATAATCTTAAGAATGATCCTGATAAAAATATAATTAGAATATTTTGAACAAAATCTTTTATATTGACATTGTTGCGGGCTAGAATATACGTGGCAATAGAGTTATAATTCTATGTCTTAGTGTTGCACGAATATCCAGCTCAAACATAGAGAACGCAATAATTTTTACGTGGAAAATCCAAGAAAGGGAAAAAACCACGGGGCATAGCCCAGTTGAAAATGATTCCACTAGAATTTAAGTAAAGTACAATGGTCTGACTCGTCCTTGAAGCGGACCAAATTACAAATGTCAACTGAAAATTTTGCAAAAGTCCAGCGTCACTCCAACGTTAGGTGGTGGTCCGGCAGCACTCCGGTGTCAGGCTGTGGTCCGGTAGTGGCACTTCAGCGTCGGGGGGCACTTCGACATCATTTGGTGGTCTGGTGGTGGATTGACAAAACTCCGGCATCCCTTGGTGGTCCGGCGGTGGTGTGACATAACTCTGGCGGTGGTCGAAGAGGAGCTAGGCGGCTGAAGCTTTATTTCTTCTTCTCTCTTGGCTCCGATCCCTTTTCAAGAGGAAATGTGGTTCTATTTATAGAATTCTTGAGTGGCATGGCTTGTAAATAAGTGGAAGATCAATGGTAAATTGGGAGTGGTTCGGATGGACAACCGATCTTGATTCTTGCGATCATGCACCGTTCAATGGACTTTTGACTGTCTTAACGATATCATAATTTGATGATCTTAGGCTCGTTGGATTCGTCTCATCGAGCCGCTCGATTCGACTATAAGCATGTCATAATTGGAGACCGTTTGGTAACCTAAATTGTGGTTTGATCCTTCCAAAAGTGCTTCGAGTCTTTGATTTGAACTCATTTGGGCTCGGATTGGGTCGATTTTGGTGTCGTTGGGTTCATGTTTCTTAGACGCTCAGTTCGATTATAAGTTTGCAGAAATCAGAGTTCGGATAGTCTCAATTTTAATTTTTGAAGCTTCCAACTTAATTTTGCCTCAAGATTCATGCTTGATCAAGATAATTTTTTGATGATGTATGAGACATAAATATTTTTATTTATAAATATGACCCCCTTTAATTTCAAAGAATTAACTTTTTTGGCATAACTAGAAACAGAAGTTTTCTTCGAAATTCAGACAATTAAGAAAAAAAAACAGTGTACATGTTCGAAAATTCCAACTTCAGTGAGCTTAATAAGAAGAAACATATCATAATGATGTCAAAGAAGTTGCATTCCAAATATTAAGTAAATATATAATTTATTTTAGATTATGCAATAAAATTAATCTATAATTTAATTTCATTTATTTATCATGTGCACTTGACTATTTGTAGTATAGTTATATGCTATATATTTCAGATTTTGTAAAATAAATATTATTTATGTTTCTTTTAGGCACTAAAAAATTTACATCCATAGAGTGTGCTTTTTATTTTGGAAAAAAAAATTAGCATGCACATATAAAAATTGCAAGGTACTAGAATTTTTGTATGTGAAAAACTGAGAATGAGGAAAAATCAAGAGATTTGGCCTAGTTGAAAAATCCACTATATAATAGAAGATACAAAATTCATTTTTCATGACAATTAAAATGGATAAGATTATGATAAGAAGAATTATTCAATTTTGTAGGGATTACAAAAATCAGATGTCCATTTAAAGACAATTACAAACCCCACAATAGGGTTTGATCTTGACAGGAGTGGAGATGGCAGTGATTGCTATTAACTGTCGTTGGCGGTGATAGCAGAAAAATATAAGAGAGCTTTTTAGTTCTCTCAACTCTTTTTCTTCCTCATATATAGAAAATGAGACTCTATCTATAGCTTTTTTAGATGAGCATTTTAATAATTTTAGCAAGAATCCAAAACACTATATTGTATGGTCACTATTGATCCCAATAATCATAGATTGTTTATCATATGTTTGGCTGCTTTAATGATGTCACGATTGAGTGATTATGGGCTCATTTAATTCGTCTCGTTGAGTCGTTAGATTTGACTATAAGTATAATATAATTGAGGTCATTTGTAGCATTGAGAGGTTTGTCTCGTCGATTATAAATCTGTTGAAATTAAAGTTCAGATGATCCTTAATTTAATTTTTGAAGTTTCCAATTAAAATATTACCTCGTGATTTGTGTTGGTAAAACAATTTTTTGATAAAGGTATTAATTACCATATAATCAATTATTTTAAGTACATTATTATAAATTTTTTGGTGAAATTAATATTATAATTATCATAAATGTATTTTTCTAGCTTATGAAGTGTGAATCATAATATAATCAGACAAATACCCAGGATTTTAAAAATTGGATCGAACCGATCAATTCTACCAGTTCATCAGTGATAAGTCATAAAGTCGGTCTGATCCATCCTAAAATTTACTTCTGAATCAACCCGGATTGAACTTACCAGAATTGTTGGTACAACTAGCAAATCAGACCCATTTTCTTTGAATCGGCTAGTTCAATTGTTAAGTTATTTAAATATTAAAATAAATTAATTTAACTAATTCAAGTTGAATTATTAAATAAATTGAAATTTAACAAAGTAATTTAAATTTAAGATATTTATTTTTTAATAAACATGAATTTTATAATAATTATTAGCCCAAAATATCACTAAAGCATCTTTACATAGCCTTACCCCTTTATGTGAGTTCTTAACCCATCCAAATCTAAAAAGCAATATAAATAATAATAAGGGAAAGTTCTCAAGTTTGTTTTTTGTTTTTTTTGGAAAGTTCTCAAGTAATATAAGACTAAATAGATAAATTAGGTTACCAAGTTCATAATATATATATTATATATTTGTATATGAATTTTTTTAATTAAATTTTATAATGAGAATAGTATTTATTTTTTTTGTTAATAATATTATATTTATTTATGCACTATAAACATATTTTTTATATATTCATTAATGATAAATTATTTAACATAAATAATTTGTAGATGCAAATTTATAACCTAAATTTAATATATAACCAATAGATGTATATTATCTAAGTATACAACATAAATTAATCATAATTTATATTAAATATATAATTTATATATAAAGTAAATTTATATTAAATATGAATCAAATTTAAAAATTGAATATGTTTAAATTTAAAATTGTAGAAAATATTATTTATGTCTGAATTTTTTTAGTGAAAAATTTACATTATTATATGTGTATCAAATCATCATTATTTCATTTAAATCTTATTTAAATAATTTTGATATTTATTACGTGATCCAGTTCAACCACTGATTCAACATTTTTTAAATCATTGAACCTTGAATCTCTCCACCTTCGGATTCAACATCTAATCTAATTTTCACAACCTTATACATGCCTATGTTTTTTTTTTTTACTTAGGAGTTGTTTGGTTGCCCGAAAAATGAATGCAGTGCAAAAGGAATGCAATATAAAAGGGATGCAATATAAAATGAATTCTTTGGAGTTGTTTGGATGAGTATAAAAGAGATGAATGACTTTACTCTTTTTTGTTTAGTTTGAAGTAAGGTAAATGCAATGTAAAATGTAAAAAAATTATGCCTTGGATGGTCGATAGTGGCAGGCTGCCGTCATTGGAGGGGAGTGGTGGTAGTGGCAGCAGTGGCTGTTGGCCGACAATGATTGGCTGCAGGCTCTCAGTGGTGGACGATGGTGGGTGGCAGACGACATAGGGGTGATGGTGGAGATGGTGGCTGCCTTTAGAGCTGTGTAAATAGTTCTCGAGAATGATTTATCTCCAAAATAAATTAGAATGGATTACACTTCATTCATTTTACTTTATATTAGATTTATTTTTTATCCAATCAAAAACCAAATTTTTTAAAACTTCTGTATTTATTTTACCTTATACTGTAGTTTCAACCAATTAGCCCCTTAAACTCATTATAGGGCCCTTTATTTCCAACCAATTAGCCCCTTAAATTCATTATAGGGCCCAAATCACCAACCACTGCATCACGAGTAGGGAAACATTTATTTACTTTTTTACCCGTATGCGTACTTCATTATTTATTTTCCTTCAGATGTTCCATAAATTTTTAATAAATATTTTTTGAAGTAGTTAATATTTTTTTTAAAATGTCGTACAATTAACTCTCCCAATAAAAAATTTATTAAGCGCTACCGTCAGAATTATCATTATTTTTTCGAAGACAGGACTGGGAGAGGGAGAGGGAGAGAGAGAGAGAGAGCGTAGAATGCGACATATCAACCCCACCAACATCCTCCAATGTGAGCAAATTATTGGTTGCCAACTAATTATTCTAATTTTCCATTCGTTGGGGGCTTTTTTATTGCTTTATTTTAAAAAAAAATTATTACTATAATTTTTAATATCTTAAAAATTTTAATATGAAGAAAAAATTTTCGTATATACAATCTATCAAGATGTGATGCCTTTTAAAAATTGTTAACCAACTTAAAAAAATATATAATATTCATAAGAATTAAAAAAATATTTTCTCATATAATGGTTGCAGTCGCTCCAAATATTTTTGATAAATAAGATATTAAAATATATTATCAAAATTTTGAATTTAAAATTTATCCTATTAAATTTGAACTTTAGCATTTACCAATTAAAAAAAAAAAACAGTTTCGCTGATCGCTCTCTTCCTTTTGTTTTTCGGGGGCAGACTCTATCCTTCTATTAGTATATTCTACGCAAGTAATTTTCAGCGAATTAAGATAAGTAAAAAAATTTATAATAAATCAACTCGTTGGAAATATTATTTATTTTAATTGGATGTCCACTTTATGTCTACTCACCACCTTCTCATCTTGTGGGTACCTACAATCTGTCAGGCAATGTTAATGAATAATGTTCTAATCAGGTTTATCAAATATAGCAATTGGTTTATTTTTTAAAATAAAAATATATAACAAAAATGTCAGAAGAGTTGTTATAGCTACTTTTTTTTCTTTGAAAAATATGATTAAAAAATAAATTAAACTTTCAATTGGGATGTCTTTCTTATTATTTCTTAAAGTATTTTTTTGATAAAAAAACTAAACTTTTTTACTAGAAAGTTAAGCAATAAGAGAGTCGTCCCAAATGAAATCTAAATCATAATAATTTAATTATAGTTTATTATTTAATTGAAGGAGTATGTGAGAAAAATTTTATATTTTTCGATTTAAAACAGCTTACTTGGTCTTCTCAGGTGTCTACATGACTACATCTAAAAAATAGGATTAAATGCTTGAAAGATGAAGAACCATTGGCCTTTGTATGTTTTTGTTTGGGTTATTAGTTTGCTTTGGGTGAAGTATGAAAAATTTGGGCGATTAGAAACTTTTCTTTAAAGAATATGATTAGATATAAATCTTATTTTACGTTATTAGCTATTTAGTTGAATGTTTTGAGAATATATCTATATATTTTAAAATATAAAATAATTATAGTGCATGTATTTTAGAATTATTTGGGTTGTTATGAATAGAATGTGAATAATATATATTAAAACATTTTTTTATGTTTGTTAGGATACATTTCAAATAAACTGAAATATACTGGACAATGGCGTGCGGTGACTAGGGATGGTGGTTGCTGGGGCGGAATCACATTGAGCAAAGGGTGGGCAATTTTGAAAACTTTTCCCTCTAAAATTTTTTTTGCCCGATCTTAAAGTGTTTTGCTTGCTCCCTGCCCTAATCCAATTCACGTAAGCACAACAACTCATTATTTTTTGTGTAAAATATTTCTCACATATTGTTCATATTTGGAAAACTGCTGCTTTCAGTCTGCCTCCTCTGTGACCCACTAAAAGCCTCCTAAATGCCTGTCATTGGCTTTGCCCACCCTAAAAAATAAAGTTGGTTTCACCTCAGGGTAGGGTAACTCTTGTGAGTGTTAGTGATAGGGTGGCGGTAAATTGCGGTTGTGGGAAAGATGAGGTTGCGGGCTATGATCTTTCAAAGTATGCGGAGTTCATCCAATTTTGATGAATTCTAAATTTATCAAAAAAATATATGCGTGATGGGGTATTCCAAACTCTAAAACCAATGCTTTGTATCGAGCTTACTTCAAATAAACATAAATAATAAAAATAATTGAACTCATGCATTCTCTTTTATTTCACTCATAATATTTATAACTAAATAATATAATGTTTTGCCCTGAAATATTCATAACTAAAGAATTTATCAACTTTCTTAGTATTGAACAAATATCTCATATATATATATATATATATATATATATATATATATATATATATATATATATATATATATATATATATTAGTTTAAAAATCACGTGACTTGACTTTTACAAGGCTTCATTTGGGATAGCTTACTAACTACTTTTTTAAATAGGTTTTTAATATAAAATTTTTTGAGCTATAAATTTTTATACTAAAAAACTATTTTAAAAAATAGTAAGAAAGTTACCTCAAACTAAACCTCAAAATGATTTTAGTAATGTGAGCCCTATATTACAAAGAATATCTTTCCAACTAATTAGATATGAAATCATTACAATATACTGAATATAGTGACATAATGTAGCTCCGTCGATAGGCTATAAATGAAGAAACACCGCGTGCTAGAACCTGCCAAAATAAAATAACAGGAAGGAGAAAAAACAACATAAGGCTTGGAAGGTTTTGGATTTTTCATTGATTAATAAACAGGTGGCCTGAGCCACTAATACCTACACCCTTTTGCAGAACAAACCACCAAACTATCACCTCTAAGCATTTCACGAACATTCGTTGAGGCTTGTTGCATTCGGCTATTAAGCTTCTTATTAAAGTAGGCGGTCTGTTCGGTGTAATCATAAAGAACTGTCATCGGAGAGATCAATATCAGTCACTTTGGCAATTAGAGGCCCAACCAGTCTTAATTTTTAGGGGCACAAATTTATAAGTAAAAATATAGAGATTTCGAAGGTATACCTCAGGGTCATGGGGCAGCGTCCCCTGAACAATTTTGATTCTAAGGATATTTTTGGATTATCTTTACTATTTCTCTTTGTATTTGATTCATCCTTTCCTAACAATAACATCTCTACACAATAAATAAATAAATAACACATCTACACAATGTGTTTAATTATGCGGGGGCAATTGTCTGAAGATCATAGTATTTTCAATAGAGATATAATTTTATATCATAATTTTAGATGAAAATCATGCACACAATAATAAGAGAAAGGAATACACGAGACTCATTTTTATGTGAAAATAATTTGACAAGGGAAAAAATAATGGGGCCTAAATCACATGAAATGAAAATATATATATATATATATATGAATAATTATAGAGGTCTATTCTTCCACTCAATTATAAAAGAACAGGTTAAACAAAATAATAAACCCAAATTTGATATTCTGTAATTATAATGAAGCACTTACTTAAAAAATCAATATATGGATAACATTCAAATAATTTTAGTTGGGTGATGGAAGTCGAATGATAATACTTGAGTGATTGTGGTCAAGTGACGGTCGCGTGATTGTGGTTAAGCAATGGTGAACAGACGATAATAGTTGGGTAGCAGTCACAGACATGTCAAGGGGGCGATGGTGGGTGAACGATGATTGTTTGTGGTGATTTTCAGTGTTAAATGTTAGGTAGAGTTCAAAAATTCTTCAGATATCTATGTTTTTTTCAATCACAAGTTATATCGCTCGTATGTTGAGGATATGGGTCGATTTCTTGTTTGGTTTTTTTTTGAGTGACTTTTTTGTAAGTTCGACGAGATTTTTTATGACATTCCATTGAACAACACATCTAATATTTTGATCACTGAGTGTTGAGATTGTTGGATTCATCTTGTCAAGACATTCGATTTGGTACTAATAAATTTGTCTCATCAGATGTTTAATTTGACTATAAATTTATTTAATCCAAAATTTAACTAATCCTAAAATTAATTTTAAAAATTTTAGTCTAAATATTGCATCAAGATTCATATTTGAATAGATGAATTTTCTAACAATGTATCGAATGTAATATATGGGTAATTAATTTTATCCTAATCTCCTAATTACAAATACAAAAATTTTGAGATCAGTTATGATCAAATTTTTTATTAGGATATATCCATTCGATTTTATTCCCATATTATAAAAGAAAAAAAATTAAATAAGAAATAGAAAAATAGAAAAAGTGTGGTAAGTTTATAAATTCTCCAATTAAAAATATAAATATTGAAAAACAGCAGTTGTCATGACCTCACCAACTTTATTCATTAAATCGCTAGGAAAGCTCCTCAACCTCACTGGCAGTTGATATTCTAAGCTTTCATTAAACTAAACTAGAGGCCATTTCTCAAGTCTCATAGGAATTAATGTCCGGCAGCTGTTCTCCCATGCAACTACCGCCCAAGTGTCGTATTCTCGCCGCTTATAATTTTTAAAAATTTTAAAATCAAAATATTCTGATAAAATTTTTACTAAATTAATTTCTAATTTAATAAATTCATTTCTAAATTAAAAGAATATAAATTTTATGTATTTATTCATATAAAACTTCAAATAAATTTAATAATTTTAAAATTTTTCAAATTAAAATTTGATTTATACAACATTTTCATAAACCAAGCCCTCGTCACTTTTCAGGGGCAAGTTTCCCGTTTCCTACTAAAATTTAAGCGGATTTACATAAATACCATTTTATTTAATTTCATGTTATTTATATAGCTAATATCTAAAATTTTAATATTACATATCAACCACCCATAGAATAAATATAAGTGCATGAAATTAAATATTAAAGTTTATAGGGTGGTATGGATGGTAAGAATGAAATATAGGAGTGATATATTTGATATTAAAATTTTATATCTATCATAGAAATATAATATTAAAATTTTAGATGTTAAATATATAAATAACATAAAATAAAGTGGTATGTACGTAAATCCCTCAATTTTAATAGCCATTCAACATCAACTTGTAACGGCGCATTAGACTCCGTGCTAATTTATAAAAATATTAGATAAATGGCAGTTAATGGTTAATAAAATAAAATTAAAATAAATAAAAAAATGGCACCATCAATTCTTCTATTTTAATTTTTTCTATATATTTTTACATGTTGAAGAAAAAAAATATATATGTGCTGCACCTACTTCCGGAATAATATATTCATAAAATTAAAAAGGTCACATTTAAATTACACAAAGGCTTGCATGCAGCCGTGGAATAAGGAGGCGACAGGTGGCCTTCAGCTCTCTTAAAATATGAAAAAATATTATATTTTTATTCGGAGGAATGGACAGATAAACTTATAAATGTGCGTCCATTGGAAATTTCATCTCTCCTTTGCTCGTAAAGTCTCCTCTTCTATAACTATGCTTAACTTCTTGCATTGAATGCATGTGATATGATTTAAAACAGCAAGTTGAAGAAAAAATACAAAATTTATAATGTTTAAATTTTATTATGTTTTTAAATTTATGACACTTTTTTTTAACAGCTCTTTTTGTTATATTTGTGTGATAAGGAGAGGCTCGGCATGATGGAGCAGAAATCCCCGGCTGAACGTCCACAACTGCACGATGAAAACAAGTAAGATGAGATCGAGCGGTGTAACTCATTAGTTGATAGATGAAAAGTTCTCCTCATTTGTGCTCGAATCCCATAGCCTACCTAAAAAAAATAAAAATAAGCTAGATCATCGTCAATGTCAATGCCAAACAAACATCATGATTAATCCCTAACAAACTTATTTGCCATTCTTTTTTAGGTGTAATTGAGGGATCTTATGTACCATTTATTTCTCTGTTTTTTCTATATAAAGCAAGTAATCGTGTAACAAAAAGAAATGATATATGTAGCTCATCTGAATCTGTTGATTGGAAGTTTTGAATATTAATTAAGAGGTTTTAGGTTCGAATCTTATATACATGCTGTGTGTATGAATTTATCTTAATTGATCTAAATGTTCCCCCCAAAAAAACAATGATACAGTAGCAAATTACTCCGTGTCTATGCTTTTTTATTTCCCTTCTTCGTTTATCATCTGCTTTCAAAGCATTAAAATATTCAATATTTTGATCTCTTATATTACACTTCTTAAGAAAAGTACTGTGACAACCAATTATATGAATAAACATTTTAATAATTTTTAGTTTAATATGACTAGGTATTTATTTTAATTAAAAGAATATTAAAAATGCAAATATTATTGTTGCGGGCTAGAATATTCGTGGCGGTAAAGCAAGAATATTCTTCTTCTTAGCATTGCATGGATATCCAACACACAAATAGAGAACTTAAAAACATCAGGATTTTTACTTCGAAAACCCTGAAGAAGGGAAAAAACCATAGGGTCATGCCTAGTCGAAATGATTCCACTATTCTTTGAATATGTTACAAAGATTTTCCCATCTCTAAGCTTGAGGACGATCAAATTACAATAGTCCAGAAAGTGGGTTGAACTTCATGTGGATGTTCGTGAGTTTACAATGACGACGATCGGGCAGAAGTCCGATTGTGGTAGAGCGGAAGTCCAACTATTATTGAGCAAAAGTCCAGGGACGATAGGTGGCCAGGCGGAAGTTCGGTAACAGACGGTGGTAGGGAGAAAATACAGCGAAGGTCGATGGCTGGGTAGGAGTTCTGCAAAGGTCGGTGGTTGGGCAAAAGTCCGGCAATGGTCAGTGGTCGGGTGGTGGTCGAGAAGTCTAGTGGCAAGAGAGCTCCCGAATTTCTCTTCCTCTCTTCTCTTCTTTCTTTTGCTTGCTTCCTCATTCAGTGAAGAATGAGTGGTTTATTCATAATTTTTTGGGAGTGGCATGACTAGTAAATAAAGAAAAAATTAAGGGCATGTTGGGAGTATTTAATGGATAGTCGACATCAACTCTCTCTTTCATGAACTATTTATCAAGCATTTGAGTATCTTACAGATGTTAGAATTCGACGATCTCGAGCTCTTTGGATTCATCTCGTTGAACCAATCGATTTGACTATAAGCATGTCACATTCAGATAGCATTTGGTAATCCAATTAATATTCTGAATATTTCGAGTAGGCTTTGGTCCTCCGATTTGATTTCATTCAGGTTCGGATTGAACCGAATTTGGTGTTGTTGAGTTTGTCTCCTTGAGATGTTCAATTTGATTATATGTTTGTTGAAATCAGAGTTCGGATGACCCCGAATTTAATTTCAGAAGTTTTTAATTCGAATTTGACTTGAGATTTGTGCCTGATCAAGATAATTTTATGATGATATATTAATAATAATTTAAAAAATATGATTTATATAAAAATTATGAATAAAAATTAATTAAGAGATTTGTAGACAACATATTTAAAATTATTCCATTTATGTGCAAGAGAATTTATAATGGTGGAGAGAGTATTTATAATTTAATTTTCTTAATTTTATATAAATATCCAAAATTCATAGTTAAAGTCTTAAAGATGTTAAAAATTCCAAAAGGGATAACTCAGTGAGTCTGAGCCAGTTGCAATAATCCATTATATAATTAAATATATAATAATCTGCTCATTTTAATAATTGAATAATATAGAATTACACAATTGAGAATAATTTTTTGATTTACGTTGTAGGGATTACACAAACAATAATGAAGGTGGATATGATTATATTGCATAAATCTTTACATGATAGCATAATAGAGGCCAAGTTTTCATAGTAGGATAATTGAAGTCAAATGATGGGATTAGATGTTAGTGGTAAGACAACAATGGTCACAATTATTAAAGATAGTCATCAGCAATGGTCGTTGTATAATGAAATAAAGTTCTACAGATCTATCAACTGCCAAATGTTGCTTACCTAGAAAATGGTCTCCTAATTATAACTCTTTTGAGAGGTTTATTTTAATAAATTTGGGCAAAACAAAAAACATTGAATCGAATGAACCATTTTGACCTCCTTGATTATAGATTGTTTATTTAACACAACACCAAGAAATATCACATTCCAAACTCTGACCATTTACTCTCCATCATGATGAACTCTTCTCACCACAAGTCTATTGAAATCAATTTACAGAACAAAATAGAGAGAAATAACAAAGAATAACTTAAGGTGAGATGTAAGAGTAATTCTCTAAGTAACGATTTCATTCATCTATGTATGTGGCTCCAGTACAATAGACATGTATTTATATCAATAAAGTAGCTATAGTTTAATTATAGTAATAGCCTTGATTAGTTACAGATCAACGACTAATAAGTAATTAGCAGAAAGGTTGCCAACTGAATTGGAACCTTGCAAGAGGAAGTGGCTGTACTCGTAGATGAGCAGCAGGTAGGATATCATGTGGAATGGTGGAGAGGCAGATAATTGGAGGAGTCGTTATCACTGTCACCACCCCTCAAGTTGAGAGGTGTACCATGATAAGAGGAAAAAGGGAGGAGAGAGAAAATAGAACATTACTTTCGGAGGTCACAGTGCGATTTTTGTCAGTTGAGCATGTTAGAAAATTTGCTCTTCTCACTGTAAAGACCCTTTATCATATCTCTGATTTTAATAATTTATATTTTTGATATTTTTCTAATCAAATTTATATTTTCATTACTGAAAAATAAGGATAATTTTATATTGTTAGAACTTTCACCATATAACTTTATATATGTGATAGATCTCATTAATATGAGCATTTTGATAGGAATATATTGAATTTTTACCTATTAAATTGAAAGAAATGATTTTTTTAAAGTAAAGATATAGTATATAAATTTGATAAATTTTTTTGTATTTATATATTTTTGTATTTCGTACATAATATTGACTTATATTACATAGAAATAAAGATAATATTTGCATATAAGCAAGGAAGACTGATTGTTAACACTATAATGAATATGTGTTGCTCTTAAAATATAATACCCTAAGTAGGAGGGTAGGCCGACGGGCTTTCTTTAAATAAAAAGTTGGTAATGTAATCCTAGTTGTAGCTTATAATTGATTGACTGAATTATGTTAACGGATAGAGGGTGATGACTCTTAAATGATCATTGAAAGTCACCTGTGAAAATAAATCATTATAGAAATAAATGAAATATAAGATGAGATTGACATATTGATAACTATGATAGATAACAAATGTAAGAAAACACCATATTAAAGCTACATATCCTGACTTGCTTGGTGCATTAAACTGATTGATCATACATAAAACTGATTGACAGATTGATAGCTCATATTGGCATTAATATTGATACAACATAGCATAGCATACTGACATTATTTATTTAGTGATAATATTCTTTATCATATGTCTTGTGACTTCATTGAACATATTAATTTTAATATTAATTTTAAAGATTTTTATTACTTATATAAAGTGATAATTGATAGTGATTAGAATTGAACATATATATTGATTCTTTTATCTTGTATTGAAAGTAGCTATAGAGTTTTAGTTTTCTGTTGGGCTTTTTATCTCATTATATGTGGTTTAAATGATTTAGAGTTAGGGAAGGGACTAGGACCAGTTGTAGTGAGATTGTCAGATATCCTTATATTTTTTTGATATTATTTTGTATTTTCTTTTATTTTTTTATAGTCAGGAGTTTGTGATAGATTAAAAATTTTACTGATCTCCTAGCTATTGTAAATTGATTTTTGGAGAATGAATATAGTGCATTATTTTGAGATATGTAAATGTTACTTATTTTCACTGGTTATTATTTATATGATGATTTATAGAAGTTCAGATTGATTAATTAAAAAGATAAAATAAATATTTTTTTCAAATTTAATTCTGGAGCATTACATGTACAAACCGTCAACTTGTATCTAAGAAGAGTGAAATGTGGAGTTGGCAATGTTTTGGTAAAGATGTCTGCTAGATGATATTTGGTGGATATATGGTAAACAACAATAAGTTTGAGTTTATACATTCTCGAATGAAATGGTGATCAATCTCGATGTGTTTTGTGCGTGAATGAAAAATAAGATTGCTAGCAATAGACATAGTTGAAATATTATTACAGAATAAAAGAATAGTGTCAAGAGAAAGCGAGAAGGCTTGATATAGGCGACTAAGCCAAATGAGATTAGTTGTGGCAGCAGCTAATGAGCATTATTTAGCTTATATAAACGATCGAGCTACCGTAGTTTATTTTGTGACACACTAGGAGAGACGAGTGTTGCCTAGAAAAATGCAGCAGCTTGTACATAGTTGACTTACGATTATTGATGTCACTAGCCCAATCAGCATCTGAAAAAGCTGAAAGTTGAAGTATTACTCGTTGGAGAGTAATTGTACCCTTAAGGTAATGAAGTATGTGCTTAAGCAGCTGAAAGTGGGAATTAAGTTGATTGAGCATGTGCCACCAGAATTTGTTTACAGCAAAAGCTATGTCCGGCCGAGTAGAGGTAAGGTATTGAAATGAGCCTGCTAATTTTTTAAAGTGAGCAAGGTCTAAATAAGGAGTTTGCAATTCAATTGCTGCGAGGAATTTGGAGGGCAGAGGATTGAAGAGGGGCTTGTAGGATAACATGCCAGCTTTGTTGAGAAGTTTATGGATGTATGTTTGTTGAGAGAGGTGGTAGCTTAAAGAAGTTAAAGTTACACCAATGCCAAGGAAGCATTTAAGGGGGTCTAGATTGCGCATGATGAAACATTGTTGAAGCTTGCTGAGGAGAGAATAATGAAGGGCTTATCGTTTCCAGTGATAAGAATGTCATCGATATAGATTAATATGTAAGTTTGTACATGATGATGATGATACATCAAGAGAGAAGTATCGACGGAGCTGCCATGGAATCGTTGCTAATTTAGGTAAGTTGAGAGAGTAGCGAACCACAAGCGAGGAGCTTGCTTTAGACCATAGATTGTCTTCTTCAATAAACACACAGTGGGGGTGTAGAGAGTCTTGAAAATCTTGTGGTTGAGACATTAAGACGATTTCATTTAGGGGTCCATTGAGAAATGCATTGGCCATATCTAATTGAAGAATAGGCCAATTAAAGTTAAGAGCAGCTGTAAGAAGGAGACGTATTGTGGGTGATTTGACAACCGGGTTGAACGTTTCAACATAGTTTATGTCGTATACCTGCTTGTAGCCATGCCCAACAAGCCTTTGATGCCATTCCTCAATAAGATCTTGACGCGACGTTTTAACCTTTTCATCTTTGCCAAGGGTTTCAAGATTCTAAGTAGAATCAAGTAGAAGTTAACACAATGACAATTTAATAAATAAGAAGTTTTAAGCATTGGATCTATAAATAAGATACTTTTTAGTAATATATCTAAATCCTCAAACTAATTTTATTCTCTTTTTAGACCCAAAAAAAGTGTAAATTGATCAAATTATTAAAAAAAAAAACTAATATCATGTTTAAAAAAAAGGGAATTTACATATATATCACAATTTTTTTTGTGTATTTTACATATCAAACGTGCATTGTTGGGCTATGGCTGTGGCGGGAAGCTCGCCGGAAAATTGGCTGGAGTGGAACAACACGGCGACCGGAGCAAGGGAGTGAGAGGCCACCGTGCTAAGATTAGCAGGGCAATCCTTGTATTTGACTTACCGGTGCAAGTGGCTGAAGGTTAAAGAAAATGTCAACTTCTACGCCCAGCTTCCAATCTCCGCCAAAAAGAGAAATTAAATGAACTCCTCATTGGTCCCTTATCTTCTTCGGGAAGCCGTAGTTATTCTTTCCTTGTAATAGGAAGAGCTCCTTTCCAACAACGACGATACCGTATTCACTTAGGCATAAGGATCTAATACTTAACAAATTGCTAAGGGCATCTCCAACCGAAAATTCCATTTTTTACTGCAAAATACAAAAAAACTTCAAAATGCAGTAATTTTGCACCAATCAAACTCCATTTTACGGGCTTCATCGTCTCGTAACCGTCTTTCTCTATTTCACAGGCAAATCCCGTTGATATATAAAAATTTAGCGGGTAAACAATGCGACGCTAATATTGGTGTCGCACTGTTCACCCGCAACCGGATAGCAAAAGTTTTGTCGTTTCATTGGAGCTCCCAAGCGACGCCATTTATGCGTTTGGAGTTCGGATGGAGACGGCCTAAGAAGAACAAATGTAGATACGAAAAGAATAAATTAATACGTATTCTCGAAGAAAAGAAGAGGAGGATGAGAATGTCATGCCGAATTCCACAACCCAATGAATGTGAATCGTTCCAACTTTTATTTTTTGGGTTCCCTTTTATATATATGTAATAATGTAACAGAATAAAAAAATATAAAATAAAGTAACTATCCAATTTGAAGATGTCTAAAATTTCAGGAGATAGATTCGATAATTAGAGTATGTTGACACTATCAGATATTTAAAGAACAGAATGAGCGTTCCCAAAATTTTTTTGAGCAAATTAAACCCATATTCACACATATATTATATATACAAACTTCAAATTCAAGACCTCTTGATTGATAGCCTAAAATTTTAAACAACAAATCAAGGTGGGTTATGTTCCAAAACATGCGAGGCGCTTAAGCAATTTGTAATAACCACAAAAAACAATGGGCATTATCGTCAATAAAACCTATAAATAACGCTAACCAGGCAACTGCCAAGTCCTCAGTCAGGCGCTCCTTTCCAGCTTGTCGTTTCATCCTCCGGCCGTCGAGCATCTCAAAATCTCGACAAAGAAGATGACCAAGATCTACCCTAATTCGCCGCTCCCCGAAACTCCTGCACCATCTATTTCCATTGCCGCCGGCGAGGAGCCGGCCACCCTCACGGTGTGGCGGAAGTCCCTTCTATTCAACTGCAGCGGCTTCACCGTGTACGACGCCAATGGAAACCTCGTTTATCGCGTCGACAACTATTCCTCATCTAGCCTAAACGAAATCGTCCTTATGGACGCCATTGGCAAACCCCTCTTCACCATCCGCCGAAAGGTACTAAATCCTTTCAATCTCCTCGCATAAGAAGTTCGTTCTCTGCTCCGCGGCCTTTTTTTTTTTTTGGGAAATGGATTGTGCCTGAGTCTATTCGTTCTTCTTTCCACTGATGCAGCGATTTACTCTTACGGATCAATGGAGCATCTACAAGGGGGAAGCAGCGGTGGCGACGAAGCCCGTTTTCTCGGCTTGGAAGCATGTTGCGCTCGTCCGATCAAAGTCACTGGCTCACGTGATCCCCTGTGGTGTTGCAGGCAAGTTCGCCGAGGCCATATACGACGTCGAGGGTTCTTTCTCGCAGAGGTCATGTGTAGTCTACGACGAGAGACATAAGCCGGTGGCGGAGATTCAGCGCAAGAAGTCTGTCGGAACCGTCGGTTTCGGTGGCGATGTTTTCCGCCTCGTCGTGCAGCCGGGTTTCGACGCCTCGCTTGCCATGGCGGTTGTGATCCTTCTCGAGAGGATGTTTGGGTCGCGGGTCGCGTCGATTAAGGGCTGAGATTTTTCATTGAATTTTCTGATGAACGGTAATGATTTCCTGTTTTGATGTCGGGGACGTTTTGTGGCTGGTGATTCATTATTGTTAACCTAGGCGTGGTTGCCTCTAACCACTAACCTGAGGACGGTGAAATTTGTAAATTGATTCCCCGAGAATTTAACTTGACTGATTGACCTTGAATGACTCAGAAAGAAATTTTAAAAGTTTTCAATCATGAGCTTGTTCCGATCTATATTAATTTCGTGTCATATTATTCTCCATATAACATCTTTAATATTATGCATTAAAATCGTTCTCATCATTTTTATTAATATTCCTGCATATTTAACTGTTGCATTGCAATTATATAATTACGTCTCATTATTTTGGAAAGAATACTTTTCAATTAATCATGTGATCAGTTCCTGTAAATTATGTATTAAACTAATCATATAATTTTTTTCTTAAGTCAAGTTTTTTTTTGTCTTGTAATTATTATTTTGCATACAGTTTTTAAAAATTATTTTACATATTAGTTAGTAATTAATGATATTTGGTGGTTGGTTAACGTCTTTTGGTAAGAACATTCTGAATTTTTTTATAGAAGTCATTCTTTTCTCTTTACTTCAACAAAAGCATTAACGTGATGGAAAAATTTTTATGCAAGAATATGACCAAATAGGTCTAAGACTTTTGTTTGGTTCCAAGTAGTAGAGGTGTAGAGTAAGGCTTTGTTTGGGACAATTTTGTTTTATGATCATTAAATAACTCTATTAAATAAAATTACAAAGTTAAAATTATTTTCTTATGTATCAATTGATGAAGGTAATTAAGAACAGCTTATAAACTATTTTTATCAAAATTTAATTTTTTTCTTTTATGTTTTCACTATATGATAAATATCAATTTGTGACCAATAAAATCACAATACAATTGGACACAAATGACTTTTTGCATCGAACAACTTACTACAAGAGTGGTTGCAAAGTTGCTTGTTGCAAAAATGTTGCGGCAAGACATAATGGTCGCAAATATTTGTTGTGGCAACCGACAAGATTTTGGCTTCATACAAGACAGCTTCCGTACTGTTTTCTAAAGCAACCTTTTAGCAGGAAGAAAATTGTTTCAAATGAAATCTTTGTCACAAGACACTTGATAGTCGGAGCTCCCGAGCAAATATTTTATGAGTGGCACCGATTGCAAATGCCTACATTATAAGCATCATATAATTGCTTCTGTAATTTTTACTACAACAGTTGACCTCATGTAATGAAATAAAACCTTGAAAATAGTTTTGTTATTTTTATTGTTCCAATTTTTACTCCAACAACATACAAAAGAAATTATAGCTATATCAATCAAATTTTGAAATGAATTCACATGATTATGAACGTTTATATATATATATATATATATATATATATATAATATTTTTGCTTTATTTTTAATTTTGCATTCACAGCAACTACGAACATGTGTCTACGTAATTGCCCTCCATTTCTTTTTTGTTTGTTCTTTGGAAGAGCTCATTTTCACTGGTGCTCTTTTAGGCTCTTATAATTAATAATAAAATCATTGGTCGATATTGTTGAATATTTGTTTTAATATTTTCATAGAAATAGTACCACTTGACAACCATAAGGAGCAAACAAAAGTAACCCACCTAAAGACTGTATGATAGCCTCTTCAAAATCAAGTGGGTTGAGAAAACCACACTTGAGGACTTCTGCAAGTCCATACTAACCCAATGTGAAATAGATTAGAGATTTACTTCTCTTCAGTCACTAGAATATTATGCCAAAGAGCAGGCTCGCATGAGAGAAAATTTTACGAGAGCGAAAAAAAGTATGTGGGGTAAATCATCAAAGAGCTCAATTTTGGGCAAGCCAATATGGGTTTCGCCGCAAAGCTCAACTTTGGGCGAGACCTTGTCGGAGAGATGAAGGAGACATTGATTTGAGTAGAAACATCGATATAGGAAATTAGGGTTCAAAGTTGGGGTATTATGAGTTAGCGATTGGACCCGTCACTGGGTCAAAAATTTTGTCAATAAAACTTCTTTCTTTTATACTCCTTTAAAATGATAAGTATAATATTTAAATAAAATTTTGATTTAATATTAATGGTCTTGGCCTAATTTTAATAGCTTGAAGATAAAGGTTGGTGGTATTAGTGTTTCAAAGGTTTGATGTTAATATCAACAATTTTGAACCAAAATTTTCAAAACTTGTTGAAACTGGCCGAACTAAAAATTTTAGCCAATTTTGAATAATAGTTGTTCAAACATGACCAATATAATGATTTTGATCAACAACAGATAAAACTTAAAAAATTATTTGAAATCATTAATATGAGTCTAGGTACAAGATTTAGAACTCATTAAATTATAGAATATCTTACGACAAATTTTTTTTTAAGGATGTTTTGATTAAGATTTGATTATGATGTGTTTTATATCCCTTGAATTTATTTCGTGATTAATGTAATGCAAAAATTAATTGATTGCTTAAAATTATATTTAATTCAAAGCAATTTAAATGGAAATAGAAGTACTCCATCAATTTCAGATCAAGATATCTTAACCTAACTTTTTTTTTCCTCTATAAAGATGAGCCATTTTCTTCAACTTACTCGATGAACAAAGAATTTAGCAGTTGCTACCTTCTCCATGTGGAAGCTCTTTAGTGTGATGTAGAGAGGTTTGCATGTTCTCCTTTGATTAACTACTAGTATAAGGCTTAAAACCTTGGTCGTCTCGTTGAGCTATATCTAAACTATAGCCTTTCCCAACTCCTTATTCATTGTTCGAGCATGACGAATGCAATTATATATGCTGCATATAGAGATAGTGAGTTGCGACAAATTTCATCAAGCTCAAGGTTAGCTTGCTCATTTTCATAAAAATGTATCCCACTCTTTAACCTAAGTTCCTCCAATATTTGGCATGAATGACCATCTATTTTATCAATTCAATCACATAATAATGCAAGTTGATCAGAATAGTGATACATCTAGACACTAATCTGATATCTATTTCATACTTTTCTTTAATCATTGACATAAAGAATTTATGTTTCATTTGGGATAGTTTTCTTAATACTTTATAATAAATATTTTTAGTTAAAAAATTTCTTGAGTTAGAAATTTTTGTACTAAAAAGCTGTTTCAGAAATCAATGAGAAAGCTGCCCCAAATGAAGCTCGTCATTATTTTATGATGCCAACATGGACTAATTTCTGCCCATTTGATCACATAGTTCGCCATGAACCATTAGAACACCAAAACAAAACATTGAACAATACTATCTAACACAATTTTCACTATAATGTCTCACTTCTTTTAATTTGACATCGTCAATATATTTGTTTGTAAGTGATCGGTCCATGGACTCTGCTTTTTGATCAGCCCATGTGCTCACTCGGAAATTGGTGGGCAACTGAGATCTGCTTCGATTGGGCTAATTGGGCTATAATGTACTTCCAACTGTAAGGTCAAGAAAAAGGCCCTGAAGCATTAAGAAGAATGATAATAAAGGCACACATACTAATATTAATATGTTTTATAATGATATGTTTTGAAGAAATTTAATTATTCTAACCCTCATATGAGTTTAAATTCAGGGGAAAAACCCTACTAATTAATTTTTTTACATAGATATTATCAAATAAAGATTTGCTGTTAAACTCACGTAAAATATACTGTTATTTTTAGTGGCTATTTGGTTGAAGGAAAAAAAAAATAGTGTAAAAAAAGTACTTTATTTTTTTTTTACTTTTTGGTGTTTAGTTGAGCATAATGTTAAGTAAATTCATAATGCATTAGAAACTCCCTCCTGCGACTCATTTTAGGTGTAAATGGAACCCACTATAATTAAGCAAAAAAGGAATTCGCCAGCACGAGAGAAGCCCGCAATAACCCTTGTTCATTTCTTCCTCGTTGTTGCAAAACCATTGTCGTTTTTCCTCCATCATCGCTTCAGAAGCTTTTCATCTTCTCTATTTGGTCGTCGTTGTTAGACTTCGACGCTTAACGTGAGGTGCCCCTTCTTCGCTATTCCACTTCACTCCTTCAACGACGTTCCCTTCCTCTCGGATCAGAAGGCACGACATTCAGAAGCAAATACAGGAGCTCGCTTGTAGTGAAGGTAACTGTCACTACAGGAAAAACAGCTATTACCGGCGGACAAAATCCGCCGGTAAAGTAAAAAATGCGTCGAAAATTATCAGTTTCCGGCGGATTATCGGCGGAATTTGATCCGACGGTAAAACGCGCGTCGGAAAAAAACTTCCGTCGCATTTTTCCGCCGGAACTATTTCCGGCGGATAACCGGCGGATATATTTGACAAACCGACGCCTTTTCTGTGGCAGTGTTCCGGCGTAATAACCGCCGGAAATACCGGCGGAAATGGCCGCCGGAAGTTCCGGCGGATATTCCGTCGCAATAAAAAGCGATGCCTAGTATTACCGGCGGATATTACCGTCGCAATATCCGTCGGTAGTTCCGTCGCATATGCCGCCGGAAAATTCATCATATCGAATTTCCGTCACTGTTACCGGCGGATAATCCGCCAGAAACCTGTAGCAGAAAAAAAAAACCTTCCTCACTTTGAAAAGTGATTTCCACATTTAAACCTGCATACAAAAAATTGCAACAACATATATATTCCACAAAATTAACAATTACACAAACCAGAAGAGCATCAACGAGATAAGGAAAGTATCATAAACAAATAACTAAACATGTTCAAATAGCAAATAGATAAATTTGTCCAAAAAACACATAAAAATATATGTCTACATCAGTTAAATAGTTTAATAATCTCTACTGTGATTCAGTTTCATCCTCAGCTGTACTTCTACCACTACTCATCTGCTCCCTCATCTTTCTCATTTCTTCTAACATTTGAGCTTGCTGCTGCTGTATCTGCATCTGCTGCTGCTGCATTTGCATCTGCCAATCAGCTTGGGCTTTCCGTACCTGTTCTAGCTCAGCTGTGAGGGCAGCTATCTGTTGGGTATATAAAGATTCCTGGGTACTCGATGAAAAACTACCCCCACTAGATGACTGCCCTTCATATGCATAGGTCTGCGAGCCTAACCCATATACTCTGCCATGCTGCATTCCTCCTACCGCTTGCGACCAAGTGCGGTAGTCAGAATAGTCTGTTGATCCAGCAGAAGAACCTTCACCTGCTGCAGTCTGACTCTCTCGAAGCCGTGTATAGTCCTCCTATGAAAGTTATTAAAAAGTTATGCTATTTACACATAATATCACCAAAATTAACTTATATACTTATATAGGCTCTCCTAGCACGCTCGTCAATCCATTGCTGGTCCTCCTGCCGCTTGTGGGTATGACTATGCAATTCAATAGGAGTCAGTTCTCTACCCAGCACTTGTTTCTGTTATAGACATATATTAGTATTCTAATTAAAGTAAATTATTAAAAGATTTTAAAATTTCTTACCAAACGTCTTCTGTGCTCAGTATGAGGAACAGAACCACCTGTATGAAGGGAACTACCCCAGCCCCCAACATCAGAAGCTCTGTTCTGTCTATTTTGATCTCTTCTTCTGGTATAATCTGGGCTTCCCCAAGCACTGCTCAACTCTGCCCATACACCCTCACAAATCCAGAGAGGTTGCTGGCCTGACTTTCTAATATCAGTAAATATGTCTCGCATACGAGTCGAGCCACGCTTCTCAAAGTTCTTTCTGATTTTATCATTATGTTGGGGAAGCCAACAAAAATCTTTCTGCAATTAAACACACACAAGAATGAATAATTATTTTTTTTAGTTTATATATATTAGATATAATAAAAAAATTTTATATAATAACATACCTCAAACTCTCTAAACCATATGTCCCGTACTTTTTTTGGGACTTTCTTCCAAGAAATATAGGGAGCATCGTATATGCTCCGTATTATGTCTCGAATTTTATGCGTAGGATCTTTTGACGGATGAAACCTGAAAGCAATATGTTAGTCAAAAAAACTAATTCAATTCTATTTATATGACTGAAATAAAATTAGTACTTACATGTCACCGTCAGGTTCAATCAACATGCGACTCTCTGTCGCCTCCACTACTGCAGCTGGGCAGGAAGGTCCGGCTGTAGCGGGCTGAGGTGGTGCTGTAGCGGGCTGAGGTGGTGGTGGGACATATGACGGATATGGAGGATATGCACCATGATAAGGTGGGGGTGGGTAATAGGGGAAGAAAGGAGTGGTCTGTGTAAGGTCTGGTGAAGGTAAGTGTGGGTCTGGTGAGTAGAACTGTGGGCTACTGGCTGCATGAGTAGGTAAAGGCAGGCTAGGTTGACTCTGAGTAGCAGGCTGAGATGAAGAGGTGCCCTCAGTACGTGCATGCCTGCTAACAACAGCCTTCTTGCTGCGCCTACCAAATATATTCTTGATCAGTCCTCTCTGATGGTCATCACCTGAAGCCATCTGCACAAATATTGAAAAATATTAATAACAGATATTATGCCAAAAAATATATAAAATATCGTAGGAATTAAATAAATACAAATACAAAAAACTTTTAAATATAAAATAACACAAATAGAAATATAAAAATTTTAATTTTAGTCCAAATTCATTTACCTTATGTTGATTTACTTTCATATGATGAAACTTCTGTACCACTGTCAGACTCATCATGAATGTCCTCTATATTTAAATCTATTTCCTCTAACTGTAACTCACTCTCAGTAGTTATAATTTGATCGTCCACATCATTAGAAATATCTTGTATGTTTGACATAAATTCTTCTTGATGTGCTGGTGGTATTGATGTAGTCTTTTTAATAACTCCCCTGGGTTTGGTCTTCATAATTACGAGCCAATCTTGTTTGCATCGTACTCTACTCGGGTAGTTAGCAAAATAGACTTGGTGCGCCTGACTAACAATGATGAATGGGTCATACTTTGAATATTTTCTATCCTGTTTGACTTCTGTTCTACCATATAAATGATGTATTCTTGTACCTTTATTCTTTACTGGATCAAACCACTCACAATTGAATAGATACACATTATTCCCAACATCAGGATATTCCAACTGTAATATTTCTTCTAATACCCCGTAATACTCAGACTCATCACCTGTATGAGTATTCCTCTAACACATACACCAGAATTATCTATTTTTCTATCTTCACACCAATATTTTGTTTGGAATTTATAACCATTAACTAAGAAATTTTGATAACACTTTACCGTTCTATTTGGTCCCCAAGCTAGATCAAGTAGTCCATGATATTGCAAATTACTATCTTCAGTGTGGACCTAGTTATTAGATAAAGTATGTTATTAGTATGCTTAATAACTAAATAAAGATATATTAATTGAAATGAATTGTCGAAATATGTACCGCATTTTTAAACCAAATAGGAAAATGTGTTTCCACTATCTTCTGGACTTCTACTTGTTCTGTTGTATTCAATCCATCAATGAAACTCCTGTAAACATTAAGGTTTAGATTTAATGAAAGTGTGAATAATAAATTTATTAGCAAGCTTATTCAAACTTACTCGAGATATGACTCAACTTCATCACAGTTAAGCAAGACATATAAAGTGGCAACTCGCATCTCTTTATCAGTCAAATAGCGCATGGTACTAGCGCCTACAGGTTCACCACTGTCGTTGAAAACAGATAAATTTGATGATTGGCCCACTTTTTCAGGTGCAGTGCTCTGACTTGATTGTGACCTTATTTCAAAGTAATACGAGCAGAACTGAGTTGTCTCGTACATTAAATATGCTTCGCATATTGAGCCTTCAGGATGCGCTTTGTTCTTAGCAGTCTTCTTAAGTTTATTTAAGTATCTCTCAAAAGGATACATCCACCGATACTGAACTGGTCCACCGACTCTAGCTTCATATGAAAAATGTAACGGCAGATGCTCCATGAGTCAAAGAAAGCTGGAGGAAATATCTTCTCAAGTTTACACAGAATAAACGGGATATGCTGCTCCATAAGAATAAGTTGCTCTATATTTAATTTTGAAGAGCATAAATTTTTGAAGAAGATACTCAGCTCGATCAAGGGCTTCAAAATTTGATCAGGTAGATAACTAAAGGCAGTTGGCAACAGACATTGCATGAAGATATGACAGTCATGACTCTTCATACCAAATAATCTCCCAGTTCTAATGTCAACACATCTGCTTAGATTTGAAGAATATCCATCAGGTACACGTAAACTCTTCACCCATTCACAAACAGCATGCCTCTGTTCTAAAGTCAAAGTGAAGGGAGCTTTTGGTTTGAAATATTTTCCACTTCCACCATCCCTAAATTCTAATGATTTTCTCCTACAAATCTCTTTTAAGTCCATCCTTGCTTTTATGTTGTCTTTAGATTTATCTTTGATATCCATAACTGTATTGAATATATTATCAAAGATATTTTTCTCTATATGCATCACATCTAAGTTATATCTGATCAAATTTATCCTCCAATATGATAATGTCCAAAAAATACTTTTCTTAGTCCAATTATGGTTGACACCATATCATAACAATTTGTAATCAGCTAATGATGGAGATTCCACTACTGTGGGGCTGGAGCTGACTCTTTCAAATATTTCTTTACTAGTTAATCTAGGAGGAGGCAGTGACATTACCATTTTATTCTTGACAAAACTATCCTTATTTCGCCTGAAAGGATGATCTGTAGGTAAGAACATACGATGACAGTCAAACCAAGTGTTCTTTCCTCCGTGCTTTAAAGTGAATGACTTTGTATTTTCCATGCAAAGTGGACAAGCTCATTTTTCAGAAGTGTTCCAACCTGAGAGCATACCGTATGCGGGAAAATCACCAATTGTCCAAAGTAATGATGCCCTCATAATGAAGTTCTGTTTGGTAGAGATGTCATATGTATTTATTCCCTCTTCCCATAATAGATTTAAATCATCAATCAACGGTTGCAAGAAAATATCGATCTTTGCTTTTGGATTATGTGGCCCTAGAATGATAAGCGTCAGAAACATATAAGGAGTAGTCATACACATCTCTGGTGGAAGATTATATGGTGTGAGTATGACGGGCCAACATGAGTAAGGTGAAGCAGACTGGCTAAATGGAGTGAAACCATCTGCGCATAAACCTAATCTTATATTTCTTGATTCTGAGGCGAATATGGAATATGCACGATCAAAATGTTTCCAGGCATCTGCTTCTGATGGATGTGTAATAAACCCTTCCTGTGAGATATGTTCTTTATGCCATCTCATATGTTCAGCAGATCTCATTGATGCATATAATGATTGCAGTCTAGGAATTATGGGTAAGTAAAATAACCTGCTAGCTGCTACATCCTTCAGCTTTCTTTTTGTGATAGATTTTTATTTAAATCTCGGTGCGTTGCAATGATGGCATGCAATCTCTGATTGGAAATCTTTGTAGAATAACATGCAACCGTTGACACAATAATCTATCTTTTTGTATGTCAAACCAAGCTTCGAAACTAACTTCTTAGTCCGATATAAATCTGTAGGAATTATGTTATCTGCTGGATTGGTTTTTTTAAGCAGTCCAATAAATTGATTAAAATAACCACGGGGGACATTATATTCTGCCTTGATACTTAACATCTTCAGAGCAACGGATAACTCTGAGTGAGTGGTGCAACCTGACCATATTGGTTGTTGGGAAGCATGCAATAAATCATAAAAAATTTTATGCTTCTTTATTTGGTGACTCTTCTGTATATTGCTCAAATTGTGCTCCACTTGCATCATGAATTAAGTCCTCAAGATTAGGTATGATATGCTCTTCATCATCTCTAGTAGCACTTGTCGATGGGCAGCATCGAGAATCCAAATGTGGTTCATACTCACCATGAGAAGTCCAATACCAGTAATCTGGCATGAAACCTCGACGATATAGATCAACAGTTACGTCATCTGGGCTAAGGTGCACCTGATTTTTGTGTTTAGAACATGGGCAACGAAACTTCCCATCTGAGATGAAGCTGGGTAGTTGAGAAGCTGTCTGAATAAAAATATGCACCCCTCTAATGAACTCATCAGTTAATGTCTTCCGTCCTTGCGTCAATCGATTATACATCCAACTTCTTTGAGTTCTGATATTCATAATATATAGCCTACATATAATATTGACAATCAGGATATAAGTTACGATTACTTGTCAAAATAGTTACATACCATTTGTAAAAAGATAGTAAGGTAGTCCTATCTAGATTTGATGGAGAAATATAGAGAGAATAAATATGATCATTTCTGCAACGCTTAACTTAGAATTATGCTAATCTCTTATTGGCCAACATTCGGCACCATAAAGCATTACAGGTCCTTTTCACATCATTAGGCGCGCGGTACCGAGCGCGGTAACACTCGGTACCGACAGTAGTACCGGTACCGCTCGGTACCGATCGGTACCGGACAATAGAATTTTCCCTTAAGTTTGAGGGGTACTTTTCTATCACACAATAAACCCGATGCATTCCTCCACTTCAACCATCCAACATAAATTCTGCTGATAATATCCCCATCTATTTCACCATCACTCTAAATAATAAATCCAAGATATCTAAAATGTGTATTCTTATTAATGACTTGATCATCCAATGTGACAATCCACTCACTAGCTCTATTACGACTAAAATTGCACTCCATATATTCTATTTTAGATCTACTCATGCGAAAACCTTTAGACTCTAAGGTAGACCTATCTGGCATGAATCCAAATTAATTTTGAGAAACATTAGCATCACACCACAACCTACGCTCCTTAACTCACTCTCACAGTTTAGAGTATGACACATTAACTTAGTTCCTCTATAATTCGCACAATCTTGTGCATCACATTTACTCAAATGAAAGGTTTAGACTCTAAGGTTGGCCTACATAAATCAAGGTTACCTTCAACTCCCTCTCTAGTCTTATCAACAAGAAGAATATCATCAACAAAAAGCATACACCAATGTACATCCTCTTGCAAATGTCTAGTGAGAATATCAATGACTAAACCTAGCTAACAAAAAAAAAAGAAATGCGAAAAGGAGAAAGTTACCTAAACAGCAACCGATCGAGCTAGCTCCCGGCGTGCGCGACCAACGTCAACGGAGCGAAGTGGAACTGCGTCCAAGCATAAAATTTCGTCAGGTTAGGGCGAACTGGAAGGAGGAAACGGAGCGTGCGAAAGGGAGAAAGTTACCTACAAACCACGGCCGTGCGTCGTCGACGGAGGATCTCGCGCGAGCGACCGAGCGAGGCACCTAGCGAGCGAGGGAGGGAGGTCGTCGACGGAATTCAAGGGCAAGGTCGTCGTCGAACGAGCTCGATCGAGGGAGAGAGGGACGTCATCGACGGAGATCGAGGCTGGCGCGCGCGTCGTCGGTAGCGGAGCCCTAAACCGAATGAGCCGAAGTCGAGGGCTCGGGGTCGATTTATTAAGATTACCGGCGTATTTTCTGGCGGAAAAGCCGCCGGAAGTATTACCGGCGGATAATACGCCGGTAATACTTTGTCGGGTTTTAATTAACTGGCGGTAAATCCGCCGGAATATCCGTCGGATATTACCGGCGGAATATGTGTCGGTATATTGAAAAAACCGTCGAACCTCCGGCGGTTTAGCCGCCGGAAATCTACCGACGGTATTTCCGCCGGAAAATACGCCGTAAAAGTACCGGCGGTTAAATCCACCGGAAATGCCGTCGCTGTTTCCGACGAAAATATTTCCGCCGGTATTTCATTGTTTTCCTGTAGTGTGTCTTTCTCTCTTCTGCATGCTTCTTTGACCAAATCCCGTTCGCTTTCGCTCGCGTCTTTGGCCAAATCTCATAAATCCTCATAAGGGGAAGACCGTCAGGTTGAGCGGCTGACGGTGGTGCACGGAAGTACCACCTATACGTGGATTGAGATTTATCGCCACTATCGCTGACTCGTCTCCGCCCTAGCAATCGAGGCCAGTTGTAAGCTTTTCAGTAGGCCAACTCTCTGATGTCCCCATTTTTTTGGGCTGTGTGATTTTCTTATTCGGTTTTGTTTTTTTTTTTTTGGCATGATTCTTTATTTCTTTTTTCATTTTGTCAGCTATTACTTCACTTCCCAAAAATTAAGGACTATATTTGTTTTATTTTATTTTTCTAAGATTTACCGTCTCGTCGAGATACTCACTTATTGTTGCTTCATAGAATAAAAATTAATTTAGGTTCCTTCTTCAATTTCTCAATCTTTGGCTTTTAAATTGAGAGTATTATAGTTGGTTCGAATTTATTTTAATCCTTGTTTTTAGTGCTATAAAATAATGTAAAGAGTTAAAGCTAGAGCAGATATCCAAAAAGAATCAGAAAGAAAATTTGTCAGGTAGATCAGGATCATATATCCACATACAAAGTAAGAGTTTCTGGATAATGTAATTCAGTGTTATTGATACACTTTTCAATTGCCAACATTTTTGAACTCCACATAAAATAACAAAAAAAAAGGTACACATAAATATTATTTAGCTGATGGTGGCTACTCTACTAAGAAAGATTTCATATCTTCATATAATGCTACAAGATACCACTTGAAGAAGTTTTGTGGTATCCATCCCAAAAATTATAAAGAGAGATTTAATTTTTGACATTCACCACTTCGCATAACTGTGGAGCATGCATTTGGGTCATTAAAGAACCAATTTGTAATATTAAAATGTAACTCATACTACTCATTGGAGACTCAAGTTGAGATTGTACTTATCTGCCGTATTTTGCATAACCGGATAATTACTGAGAGTGGCGATGACTTAATTTTGTCAGAAGATAAGTGGAGATTAAGAAGCCGTGTTAGGGAAAGATATGAAGCTATGTCAAATGGTTCTCGAGAATGGTTGGAGAGAGGAGATCAAATTGCTTTTGCTATGTGGAGTTGCATGGAGAATGTTGGCTTTTAACACATTATATACATGTATTTATGGTTGTTGTCACTTTTTTTTTAGATGAGCTTTTGTTAATGCATAAAGTTTTTTTTTTTTTTTTTTTGCTTTTATATGCTTCTACACTTTTGTAAATGCATTGTAGACCTAGCTTTGTAAATATATCTTTTTTGATGAAAAGTGTAGAGTCGTGATAGTTCTTCTAATAATATTTTTTATTAATGTAAAATTTTTTTTAAATATCATAAAATTATCATTATTAGTATCGACCCAAATTGTTTAATCAAATTAGAATATTTTCACTTTACTCTTCAAACAACCTTCAACTATTTATAATACACTGATTTAACTTTACTATGCATACACTCAACCAAATAGAAAAAATATTTCCTCTACATTCACTTTACAGATAGTCAAATAGCCTCAAAATATTTACTTTACACTGCATTCACTTTACAGCTAACTAAACAACCCCTTACAAACACAAACTAATCTCGGTGATAATGACTGTTAAATCATATAGTAGTGTTCATTTACTTACAAAAAGGTTATAATTAAAATCGTTTTAAATATATTAATTAATCTGAATATAATTATGACCATTAATTTGTATACTTCTTTGGTCTTAAATGTAAAAGCAAATCAAGGTTTTTTTAGTTTTATCAATTTCTATTTATTTTTTGATGATTTCAATTCCATTTCAATCAAAGCATATTTGAAATTTGTAGATTTTCTTAGATTTTAGTTTTTTGGGGGCAATTTATAATATTTTATTTTTTGCTTTTTTAGGTCCTTTTCTAAGCTACAATTTCAAAAATATTTTTCTTTTTTTAAATATTTTAAGAACAAAAGTTTGAAATAATAGTAAAAAAAAATTTACTATTTTTTTGTGGGACATTTGTGTCAATTATGACAAATTCACACACACATGACATACGTAAATTTAGAACTCAAAATTTTTTGGATGATAGTCAAAGTTTCCAACTAACAGATCAGGATGAGCTGCATCTAACTACTATTTTATAAAAAAAATAATCGAAAAGCTATTCAAAATAAATTTAGAAGTTTCTACTAAGAGAAATTTTTACGTGCGGAGTCCGACAAAGTTATGTTCGGACTCTAATAAAAACGTGAGATATGTCCTTATATACATTATATATAAATTTGTATATACTATGTATAAATTATACTATTATATGTAAATTTGTAGTGACAAAGATGACCAAATAAAGAAGATGGTATTTTGTATTTTTATATAAGAATAAAAGGTGACAAACGAGATAAGATGATATTATAAAGAAAGAAAGCCAATAAAAATAGAAGGAAAAAAAAAACGCTAAAAACCAAACTATATATTAACGTAATTGATGATAATAAATATCACTGGAAAGAAAAGTTGCACCACTCAAACTTAAAAGATCATTTACTTGGGTGTAAGAGAATATAAGAAGAGCAATAAAAAATGAAGAATTAATTCTTCATTCGATAACCAATTGTTTAGCATTTCAAGAGACTCCACATTTATGAGAATTTGATGAAAAGACCAAAATACACGAATTTATGTCAATGTGTAATAATTCAAATATTTCATCTAACTTTTACTTAAATCATAATTTCATACCTATCCCCTAGCTCATCACGAAAAAATGACTCAATGTATATAAGCACATAATATAGCAAAACTTACGGCCCCATAATCATAGAAGAACTGATACATAAAAATAAAACTATAATACCGCGGGCTTTGAAAATTCGGGCCCAGCCTCTCCGTGACTCCTTTCTCTTTGATTGGGTTGTCGATGAGATTTTTTTAACGTTTAGGTTATGAGGAAAATTTTCAAAAGACAGATTGGGTTTT
The DNA here is from genome assembly GCA_019925795.1 of Dendrobium chrysotoxum. Classification (NCBI taxonomy): domain Eukaryota; kingdom Viridiplantae; phylum Streptophyta; class Magnoliopsida; order Asparagales; family Orchidaceae; genus Dendrobium; species Dendrobium chrysotoxum. Next base: position 19,385,135 of record CM034308.1, read on the forward strand.
GAATAAGACATTACCCAGAGATTTCGCCCTTATTTTACGAGGACTTCATGATCTAAGTTCAGGTTTCCTATAGGTGCAAGCCCCTATAGTTAATTACCTCTATCCGTATAGTAAGAGAAAACTTTCGATTAAGACTAGTCGTTAAACAGATACATAATATCCGACGTATAGTAGCAGCAAAGTTTATATATTTGAAATTTTAATAATTAAAATTTGAAATTTACCACCTTGTACTTAAAGTGGATGGTGAGGGGAGTGAAGATAGAATCGATCAATATCCTATGGTTCCGTCGTCCCGGGCCATCGTGGTCCCTAGTCTACTTAGTCAGAGGAGATAGTGGACCCAATCTAACAGAAAGATCCTTATCTGCAGCCATGGGTTGCTTCATCCAATGGCATCTTGTACACTTAGGATGTATATTGATCTAAGGGGACAAATTTGAAGCTACTTTAGCTAACACAGGGCTTTATGCCCTATCGGTCATACCCTATTGATTTATTATTCAATAATTTAATACCGTTGGGGAACATATGAGCTCTGACCATAATTGTAATTTAATAGTGCCATTTGGCGGCAAAATCACCTGGTCAGAGGGTCCCGGTCATAACTATTTACCTATGGAGCCATTTGGCAGTGAAACAACCGGTTAGAGGACACGTGCCACGTCCTTACTAGTCAAAGGACAGACTGAGAATGAATCCTATGATATTCTCGACCAGACATCTGCTCTTTATAAGCTGAAGTGATTTTCAAATCTGTCAACCTCGACAAGCTATTATGGAGGGTAGATATGTATTTTGCTTTAAGTATTTTAGAGTTTTGAATTTTTATGAAAATTTGGGAGACATTTTCAAGTATTTGGGATCCTCTTCGATTTAAATTTTCTGTCAACACGGCCATTATCAGGTACTTATGGGCAATTTTACTTTATCGGTTGAACCTTGTTGACTCTGTCTAGTTGTCGACATAGGATTGAGTTCATTATCTTTATGCCTTTATTATTGAATATTTCTTGTTATAGACCTTGAAGATATAATATGAACATATAAAACAAATATTCTAGTCGACGTCGTGACTGTATATTTGTTTGATAATTTAAGCTATGTCGACTCTTATCTACTCATATAGAAGGATCGGGCTCAAACTTATGTTCATTTTTTGACCCACGCAACATCCTCAGATGTCATGTGTGTGCATACAGCACGCTTGTCAGGACCTATATGGGTATATAGTTTTGAATGCATTTTGCAAGATGTGTTTGTGTAGTAGTTGTATGTATGCAGTGCAATGGATATATGTAACAAATTTGCATATATGATGTATTTTGCATTTGTACATTGTTTAATCATATTTGCATGATGTTTTGTATGTTACACAGTGACTTATTATAGTGGCATAAGACATGCATGTATAATATACTTATGCATCGCCCATTTGCTTGCATAATATATTCACAAATCAACTCGGTGTTTTTATGCAGTACATAAAGCATTTGAATGCTGACATAGCATGCTTACACTACGTTGTGTATTTTGTATGTTGGATAATATGCATGCATTACATGTTTTATGTTTTGCAACGTGCATGCACATGATGTGAATGCATCAGTGCACATTTCAATATATGGGGGTGTTCATGTAATATTATGTTATAGTCAATTATGCAAGTGTCCATCGCTGTCGAGTGTGTGAGATTTCATTTTGACATCTTCAAACACCTTATGTCCGCTTGTATGAGTGTTGCAGATCTAGTGGCATGGTTTAACTGCACATGAGCTTCATTTGTTGCACATCGATAGTGTGATTTTGCTCATTTGTCTTTTGTATATTGTTATCTCCGTCAACATTCAACCTGTAGAAGTGTATTTTTTGTGCATCAGGAGCCTTCCATTTGTTGCTTGCAAATGAGCTGATTTATTTGGTATGTGAGCTTGGCGTCGTAAATTTGTGCCTCTGTTTATTAGTGGCCCGTAGTTTTTAACTATGAATTTCCTTCTTCTGTTTACAGATGAATTGTAGTGATTGGCTACGGGTCGCTCGTGAATTCTTGCATGTAAGTTATCATGCATTGTAAGCTTTATTGAATTTATTCGTTGGTAGTATGTCGTCAGTGGACTATTGACTTTCAAAAATTACAAGTCATTACATGTAGGTAGCCTGCATCCAGTATAAATTTTCTGACATCACTTATAGGTGGAGCGACTGTGCGCATTTCAAGTTTACCACCTTAGATTTATATGCAGCATGTTGTATGCATGATGGATCACCTGCCACTTCCTGCTGCCATGTTGTCTCGTAATGCAGGTTGCATTTAATATTATATGTAGCTTAGCACTAGACATCTTAGAATCATTAACTATTGCTTGTAGGTGAATTGTGCTGAGCACGAATCTTCTAGCATTGCTTGTAGGCGGTGAATTGTGCCCAGCACGAATCTTCCGCATTCATTGCACATCAATCATCATCACTTGTAGGGGCTTGACATATTTGTTTACAAGTTGAGGTCAACCGCATATAGACTATTGTATTCGTTGCATATCTCCTTCGTAGGGAATTCGTCACATTTACAATTGATCTACTGTTATTGTCTGCAGGTAGATCGATGTGTTCATTTGCAAATTGACCGACATTAATAGCAAGGAGGATATCTCCTTTACAGCCTTCTTGTTTTGCTTGTAGGCATGCCACATTCCTTGCATGTTGTGAGTGTATATCCACTGCACTCCCCCCTTTGATATGCTTGTAAGGAAAGTCATTGTATGTGATTGTACTCACATCAAATCCACTATCATCATTCATAGATGACTTAGTGCACTTCCTTGCAATGACATTAGTTGTATGCAAGTTACATTTGCTTCAAAGTTTTCAACCACCTCTTAGTTTACAATTCATTGCATGACTGGTCGTTGCTGCTCTCGTGGTTGAATATGATTGCTCATATGTTGATGTTGACTACAGGGCATTATTGCACTCATCACTAATTTCTCCATGCAGGTTGATTGGTAAGTTGTTACATTCACTTGCATGCTAGCTTTGTGTTCATAGGAGATTGTCGTAGGTATAGTTTATCCGCTATCGTTGCTTGCAAGTGAACTAGCATACTCAATTGCAAGATGACTACTGTTGAGCGTAAGGAGACTATTGCATTCACAATTCACCCATTATCATTGCTCACGAGCGAGCCATAACAACTTTCGTTGTTCGTAGCGGACTGCCATATTTGTCTACAAGTTGGTTGACGTCGATTGTAGGGATGTCGTTGCATTCATTGTATTTCCCCTATTTACATTTGTTGAGAATCTCATAGAGGTACCTGTTTGAATCCTACCATGTCAGAGAAGGGCGTGTATGTGTCTTCATGGGTACCTGTTTGAAAAATCAGCTTTTTCTCGCAGGTACTGAGGCATGTACAGGGGTACTTAAATCTTATCCCGCCGAGCTAAGAAAAGCGTGCACAAGGCTTACCCGCCTCGTCGCAAATGCCGCACCGGGTTCCCTCCCACCACGCTAGAGAAAAGCGTGCATAGGTAGTCCCCCGACGAGCCAATAGCGCCGAATGTGAGATTTGGAGGCACAAGAATTTCTCCTTGTTTTTGAGTTTTAGGGATATTTATACCTTAGTGATCGAAGTGACCGGCGGCGGAGTGATGATGGCACGAGGATCGAGGCACAAGAATTTCTCCTTTTTTTTTTGAAATTTCTTCTTCTCCTTTTTTTTTCTTTCTTTTCTCCTTTTTGAAAACTTCCTCTCTCGTCTCTTTTTAAGTTTCTTTTTGTGTCTTTTTTTTACTGAACATAAAATGAGAGAAACAAGGGTGGTTATTCTCTTTAGAGGGAAAATGAAGGGTTATGTATTAGAGAAAGAAATTTCTCTCTGTTTGAAGAGAGGGAAGGTTGAGAGATGAGTGCTGCTGGGGTGAAGATCAAAGCAAATGTAAATAGTGTGGAAGGTGGAGTGGTCGAATAGGAGAAGTGTGGCTTCATTGTAGGAGTCGAAATGGTCAAGTTTCATGAGTGACAGAGTAGATCGATGAGTAGAGGGATTCGAACGAGCTGGGAGCTCAGCTGAGAGATGTATCGTGTGCAGGAAAACAAAAAAATGAATAAGATGAGTTTCATTCTGGTTTTATCAAAGTGAACGGGAGCGAGATCGAGACAAAGCACGCGTGAATGGATAGCTTCGGCACCGAATTGCAAGAGATGGGCCGAATGGCAGAGGATTTGAGCGGGATTTGAGCAGGATTTTCAGGAGGACTTGACAGAGATATTTTATTTCATATTTTTATATTTTTTTTATTTAGTTTAAGTGGAGGTCAACACTTTCTTTTCTTAAATATGCCACCTGCAAAATCTTTTTTAAAACAATATTTTGACTTAAATGTCGTCTCAACAAACACATTATTTTAGCAAACGCCTAAGGTTTGCCATATTTCTCAAATCTTTGTTTTAGCAGACATCTTCCAGGAAGAAGCAAATTTATGTATAGCAAGTGGTAGATCAAAGCAACGAATTTGGTGATGAGACTCCGATGGCGACGAGGAATGAGCTGAACGGCATGCCTCAGCGGTGATCAACATGCCCCAGGGAGCTGTAGCAAAAGCTGCGATGCAACACTCTCCCAGGCATAAATGGGGCAGAGGTCCCCACGAAGCTCACTTTGATCTGTTGGTTGTGAGTTTTGCAACTAAAAGGTCTTGAATTTGATTCTTACATATGTGATGCGTGTGTGAATTTGACTTAATTGACCTAAATATATATATAAAAAAAGGGCAGAGGCCTCCAAGGTGACTATTGATTGTCATGACATGGCACCACTGCATGCGTGCGTCATAGCAATGTTTGCAGCTAGTTTAACTAGGGATTTATAATAGGATTTGTTGATTAGATTCATACAGATTGTTTAAATTAAATTTTTTTATCATCAATTATTGGGTAGGGCCAGTGGGGATGCGACCCCAATGCGCCTACCATAGCCCATGCACAAAGTGAATGATGCTTACAATTTGTAATATGATTTTGATATTTATGTTTATTAATTAATTTAAACTACTAAGATAATTTTTTATATTAGATCTTTATAAATTACATAATAAGAAAAAAAAATTTCAAATACACATTCCATTAGAAATATGATTAAGACTAGTGTGTGTTCATCTACATGTAACATATATAAGTATGAGATATGATTATAATATTTTTGGTGCGTCCTAGAAAATTTGCGGCAATAGAGACAGATAAATTTTGCGTCTTAGATTTGTACGAAGGTCCAGCACACAAGCAGATAAAGATAGGGTGTAGTGTTCATAAGAGACACCAAGATTTTTATGTGAAAAATCCTAAAAAGAGAAAAAAAACACGGGGCTTAGCCCAATTGAATAAATCGAGTAGTATTGAAGGTTGATTACAATTGAGGCCCTTCCTTGAGGGGATGACTTTATGTAGCAAATGCATATTATATAGAGATCATTACTTGGTAGTTGATGTATTTGGGTGATAGAGGTTGGAAGGACTGTAATCGTTGGGCGACGGTGGTCAGAAGGACTGTAGTTGGCATGCGACGGTGGTCAGAGTGGACCGTAGTTGGCAGGCGACGTGGTAGGAGGGTCTATAGTCGACAAGCGACGGAGGATGAATAGGCCGTAGTTAGCGGGCGACTGTGGTCAGAGTATACTGTAGTCGACGGGTGACGGTGGTCGGAGTAGACCGTAGTTGGCAAGCGATAGTGGTAGGAGTAACCATAGTCTGCGGGCGATAGTGGTTAGAGTGACTGTAGTCGACGGGTGACGGTGATTAGAGTAGACCATAATCGACGGATGACGGTGGTCAGAGTAGACCATAGTCGATGGGCGACGGTGGCCGGAGTGTTCGTAGTCGACAGACGACGGTGGTCGGAATAGACCGTAGTCGGCAGACGACAGTGGTCGAAGTAGCCCATAGTTGGCGGGCGACGGTCGAATAGAAGTTCGACGGTGAACAAAAGTTTGGTGGCGATCGGCAACCGGGCAGAACTCTGATGGCAGCCTGCGATTCGGAGGTTTTCCGGTGGAAGTCGACGGCTAGGTGGTGGCTTGATGGTGGTCGGAGACCTGGGCAGTGGTCTGGCGTTGGTTGACGGAAGTTCGTCGACGGTGGTGCCGAGGTGGAGACCCCAGAGTTTTCAAGCACCAGAGCTCTTCTCTTCTCTTCTCTCTCCTCCTCCTCCCCTTATGTGAAATTGAGGTGTTATTTATAGTTTTTTTGGGAGTGATATGACTAGTAAATAGGGAGAAGATCAAGGACAAGTTGAGAGTTTTTCCAATGGATGGCTGATATCAACTCACTTAATCATAAACCATTTATTAAGCATTTGAGTGCCAAAATGATGTCAGAATTAGGCAATCTCAGGCTCGTTGGATTTGTCTCGTTGAGCCACTCGATTTGATTATAAGTATGCTATATTTAGATATCATTTGATTATCCAATTTATGATTTGAACCTTACAAATATGCTTCGGGCCCTCGATTTGGACTCATTGGACTCGGATTGGATCGATTTTGATACCGTTAGATTCGTCTTTTCGTGACCTTCAATTTGACAATAATTTTGCTGAAATTGAAGTTCATATGGTCCCAAATTCAATTTTAAAAATTTATAATTCATATTTGCATCGATATTCGTGCTTGTCAAGATAATTTTTTGGTGACATATCAATTTTGATACTTGTACTTTTAACTAAATAGGTAATTTTTGTAATTTCCTCGCTGTAGAATTTGTAGATTTCCACTATAAAAATAGTAAACCTTTATTATTATTAGTTTTATCCTTTGATTTTTTGCCCCAATCAAAATTATTTTGTTAAGAACCAAGAAGTGTTAATCTAAAAAAAAATAGCATCTTTGTTAATCTTAAATTTGATCAGCTTAAGGAAATGTTAAACAAAATTATGATTTCCTAAATTGACTTAATTAAAGGCTGTAGTTGCTGGTTTTTCATCAAACAAAAATAGCGAGATTAACCTGTTAATAAGATTAGAAATGTGGTAGAACTGTTAGATGATGGAAATGGAGGACCTAATCAGATTTAATTTCAAATAGATAGTTCCCAAACTAAAAGGACTCGCCAACAAACACTTTTTTTAATCGCTTGTGGAGAAGAATGATTACTAATTACGAGAACTTAGTCTTATGAGAACTTAGTCTTATGACAGTAGAATATAAGATAAATTATGCCACAAAAAGGCAGTAGGTCAGGGATACATTGTTTGAGACAGCTTTCTTATTGCCTCTTAAAGCGGCTTTCTAGTACTAAAAAGTATTTTTAAGAAGCAATAAAAAAGCTGCCCCAAACGAAGGCTAAGGCTTTATTTGGGTTAGTTTTCTTACTATTTTTTAAAAGAACAAATTTATAAAAAATTTTTTTGAAGTATAAATTTTGGTACTAAGCTGCAACAAACAAAGCTTAACATTTTGTTTGGGACGGCTTTCATACTGTTTCTTAAAGATCCTTTTTAATGCAAAATTTTAATTTTTATATTAAAAAATTACTTAAATAATAATAAAAAAATCGTCCCAAACTAAACTGAAATCAGTGGTTGTTTGCTTTAAGTTTCACTACAACAACAATAACAACAATAACAAGCCTTTGTCCCACTACGTGGGGTCGGCAACATGAATCCTTTTTCTCCATTGTGTCCGGTTCAAAGTCAAATTCTCGTTTAAATCTAATAGAGAAAGATCATTTCTAATATTTTCTAACCAAGTCTTTTTAGGTCTACCTCTACCTTTCTTAACATAAGTCAAATCTAATACCTCTACTTTCCTAACTGGGTCATCGGAAGGCCGCCGTTTTATGTGACCAAACCATCTAAGGCGACTCTCTCTAATCTTATCCTCCACTGGAGCTACTCCAACCTTTTCACGTATATGCTCATTTCGTATCCTGTCTCTAAGAGTAAATCCACTCATCCACCTAAGCATCCTCATCTCCGCAACACATAACTTAGTATTATGCTTCTCTTTTAATGGCCAACATTCTGCACCATAAAGCATTGCAGGTCTCACCACCATCTTATAGAATTTTCCCTTAAGTTTAAGGGGGACTTTTCTATCACACAACAAGCCCGATGCATTCCTCCACTTCAACCATCCAACTTGAATTCTACTAATAACATCCCCATCTATTTCACCATCACTCTGAACAATAGATCCAAGATATCTAAAACGTGTACTCTTATTAATGACTTGATCGCCCAAAGTCACAATCCCCTCACTAGGTCTATTACTGCTAAAATTACACTCCATATATTCAGTTTTAGATCTACTCAAGCGAAAACCTTTAGACTCTAAGGTTGATCTCCAGACTTCAAGTTTACCTTCAACTCCCTCTTTAGTCTTGTCAACAAGAAGAATATCATCAGCAAAAAGCATACACCAGGGTACATCCTCTTGTAAATGTCTAGTGAGAACATCCATGACTAACGCGAAAAGATATGGGCTTAAAGCTGATCCATGACTAACGTGTACTCTTTAAGTTTCACTGAACAAAATAAAACAAAATATGATGAGTGCATATGAATTTTCGTAGACTAATACAGACTCATCACAACGGTTTCATTAATTCTATTTTATTCTTGTATTAAAAATATTTATTTAGTCATTGTGGGCGAGACTCAGGTTTCATGATGGCAAAACTCAAAATAAAAAAAAAATATAAAAAGAACATTTAACTGGCACGAATCTCAAGATAGTATTTAAATTAAAAAATTTTGATATCAAATTCAGGATTGATACTCATCAAAAAATTATCTTGATCGGGCACGAATCTTGAGGCAAAATTAAGTTGGAAACTTCTGAAATTAAAATTGGGATCATCCAAACTCCGATTTCAGTGAACTTACAGTCAAACTGAACGTCTCGGAAATATGAACCCAATGACACCAAGTTCTACCCAATCCGAGCCCAAATGGGTCCAAATCAAGAGTTCGAAGCACTATTGGAAGGTTCAAACCATAATTTGGATTACCAAACGATCTCCAAATATGACATGCTTATAATCGAATCGAGCGTCTCGACGAGACAAATCCAACGAGCCCAAGATCGCCAAATTCCGACATCATTAAGACCTTCAAATGTCCAGTGAACGATCTATAATCAAAGGATTCAAGATCGGCCGTCCATTCAAACCACTCCCTAACTACCCCTGATCTTCCACCTATTTACGGGCCATGCCACTCACGAAAATCTATAAATAGAGCCCCCTCTCCTCTTGAAAAAGACACATATTCCTAAGGAGAAAAAGAGAGAGCTCTTGCCCCCTCGCTCCTCCTCGACCACCGTCGGACCACCGCCGGACCACCGCCTTGACGTCGTTGCTCCATCGGACCACCACCTAAGGCCCTGCTCTTCGCCGGACCACCACCTGAGGCCCTACTCTTCGCCGGACCACCACCTGAGACCCTGCACTTCGCCGGACCACCACCTGAGGCCCTGCTCTTCGCCGGACCACCACCTGAGGCCCTGCTCTTCGCCGGACCGCCACCTAAGGCCCTGCTCTTCGCCGGACCACCACCCGAGGCCCTACACTTCGCCGGACCACCACCTGAGGCCCTGCTCTTTGCCGGACCACCACCTGAGGCCCTGCTCTTCGCCGGACCATCACCTGAGGCCCTGCACTTCGCCGGACCACCGCCTTAAAGCCGGAATTCCGCCGGAGCACTATTTACCATCTTCAACTCTGCCCGACAACTACCTAAGGACCAAAGCTCTGCCAGACCACCAGACGACCCCGAAGTTCTGCCAGAGCGACATTAGGCCCTTACAAGCCTCTAACTTTCACCCTACGGGTGATATTTGTAATCTGATCGCCCTTGAAGGCGATTCTGTCCCCTGTAATCTCCTCAAGTTCTAGTGGAATCATTTCAACTGGGCCAGGCCCCATAGTTTTTCCCCTTTTCAGGGTTTTCCACGTAAAAATCTTGTGTTCTCTGTGTGTGAGCTGGATATTCGTGCAACGCTAAGACCTAGAATTCATACTCTACCGCCGCGTATATTCTAGCCCGCAACAAGGATTATTCGGTATTTGATTTCAACGAACTTATAATCAAGCTGAACATCTCAGCATGACAAACTTAATAACACCAAAATTGTTATTATTTGAGTTCAAATAAATCTTAATCACGCACTTAAAATATATTTGAATGTGTCAATATATTAATTAAAAATCAAACAGTCTATAAATAATGAGTACTTATACTCAAATGGAGCGGCTTGATGAAACAAATAGAACGAGCTCAAGATCATGGTCATTAGGATACTCAAATGTCGAAAAACATTATTCATGATCCAAGGGATAAATATGGGACATTCGATTGAGTGTTTCTTTATTTGATCCAAATTTATCAAAACATCATTCTAAAAAAGCTATCAATAGGGTTTCATTTTCTACCTGGAAGATTTTATAGAGCTAGGATATCTAAAGATTTCTGCTGCATTGCTCAATGATAGATGCCAATGACCAGCATTAGCAATCACCATTGTCATTATCTAATTTTTATTGTTAAATTTTTGTCATTTGACTACTATCACCTTAACCCATTAATGGACTTCAGTTGCTTGACTGTGGACATCCATCCTTTGTAAACTTAATGATAGGAATTAGATAATTGTAATCAGTTGCTTATAATCATATTATCTTGTTTGGTAACCATAAACCAAATACAAAGAGAAAGAAAGAATCACGATTTACAAAATACAAACAAACACGAGATTTACGTGGAAATCTCAAATCTGGAAAAAAATCACGAGGGAGAAGGGAGAACGACTTCACTATAGCGAAGAGCCGGAATACAAACGGCTTATAAACCCTAAGCTCTTTACAATATATTTATAGGACAAAAAGGAGGGAACTGAAAAAATAAGCAAAATTTCAAAAATACCCTTACAGATCGAACCCCACCGAGGGGTGCCATCTATGAAGCGAACGACGGTTAAAGACATGAACATATAACTGTCGAATCAAATTCGAGGCTACTCCAACATATTTTTATTTGAGAGGCAGGATGAACACTTGTATCTTTAATTATAGACTGGATTATTTTAACGTGACCATAATCACCCAAGATATCTCAAGAATAGGTTCCAATTAACCTCATAAGAAGGCTTAGCGACTCCTTATTAAGTCACAAATGTGAACAAAATAAGGGCAAATTTTCAAGCTCAGCCTTTTGAAAATAACCATTTTCTCCAAACCAAGCCAAACTGATCAAGAATCAATTGTTTTTTTTTTAAAGCATCCATTTTGATTGTAACTCCTGCAACATAAGGGCAGAAAAGAGAAGAAGTAGAAGAATCGACCCTAAGAGGCCAGCCATACACGATTGCCATAGAGAAAACAGGTAAAAATGATGGTTCCGTATTAGAATCAAAAGAAGGTGGTCATTGAAGGTTCTGCATCAACAAACCACTAATAGAATAAATTCTTCAAGCAATATAGTTTAGAATAATCATCGTCAGGATGATAAAGAAAAATAAAAAATGTCTCTTATCAATATGTAAATTTCAAGTTACTAAGTTTTTTTTTTTCTAAGAACATCCACCAATATACGACAAAATTTGAATTTATCCACTAAAGCCAATTTAAAGGGTAAGGCTAGGTCTTCAATCTCCTCATTAAAGTAGCATAAGTGGTGAGATTCCGCATTAATAAGCTTCTATGAGGGTCAGTACAAAAAGATGTACAAGTAAGGCTAGGCCTCCATCGGATTATTTGATCACTACATGATGTACAAATAAACTTTGGTTAGATGATTAATTAACAGAGAAATCTTCTAGTCCGACTCATTTAGGGCGAGACTCCGCATTCAGTTCCAAGGCTTCTATGAGGGTCACAGATAGCCGTTGTTGATTTTTATCATTGATATAAGAGAATTCTTATATCAAACATTTCTCTTTCCAGTGACATCAAGAAATCTAATATTTCTACAATGATAATTCATTATCAAAATTGTTGCCAATGAAAGCTTTAGAAATTTGTAAGAAAATGACTACTTTTAAAAAGTTTTAACAATTTTTACATAGAAATTAAACATCAATGGAGGCTGAGCGCAAGTGATGAAAACTTAGCTAATTGAGTAATATTCCTTCAGCTTAAATTTAAATTTGATATGTGGTAAATTAACCTGCATAATGTATTAACTTCTCTAAGTAGAATTAAAATGAAATATTTTGAGCATAAGTCGCGATACGTCACCCAAAATCATCTTGATCAGTTGTGGCATAATTAAATTGAAAATTTTCAAAATTAAATTTGGGACCATCTGAACTCTAACCTCAACAAACTTAATAGTCAGATTGAATATCTTGGCAAGACGAACCCAACGACACCAAAATCGATCCAATCTGAGCCCAAATGGGTTCAAATCAAGGGCTTAAAGCATATTTAAAAGCTTGATCAGAGCATTAATTGGATGACCAAATGATCTCCAAATTAGACATGCTTATAGTTGAATCAAGCGACTCGATGAGAATCCAACGAGCTCAAGATCACTCAATCTTGACATCGTTAAAGTACTTAAATGTTGAATAAATACTTTATGATCAAGGGAATCAATATACGTCGTATGATTAAGTGTTTTGGATTCTGGTTCAAATTACCAAAATGCTCATCCAAAAAACCTTATAAATAGAGCTCATTCTCCGTATGAGGAGGGGAAGAATAGAAATAGAAATAATAAAATTTTCAATTTACTAAATTATTGGGTGTGGAGGACCCATCTCTTGAGGGTTCCTCCCCATCTCTTTTGTTTCACACACAAAGGAGAATCCTAAACACTAAGTAGAACAAGAAAAAAGTATTAGCAAGAAAAAACATAGGAGAATTGGCTCATCGTTTTGAAGTCGATGAGGAAACTATTTTTGATGCAACAACTAATATTGGAGCTTATAGCTACCTTTTATTCTTCCATTGGACATATTATATGCAAAAGGAATACTAATTCAAAAAAAAAAATTTATCAATTTTAGTTCTTATTTTAAATTTAAAATGATATTAGAGAAATAAAATTATGCCAAAACTTCATAAATAAACAATTTGCCTAACTTTATGAGTGATGGCACTCTTTTCATTGATCCTAATTTATTAGTTTCAAAAGATTGGTTTAAAAACAAATAGTTTTAAAAATAATAATAATTAAATACTCACTTTCTTTTGTGTTATCAACTAGTGCAAAAAGAGTCGAAAAGTTTTAAGTACTGATAAATGGGTTTGTAAAGTGTTCGCCTATTTGATACACTAAATTTAGATTCTCTAAGGCTTCGTTTGGGACGGACTTTTTATTGCTTCTTAAAACGGAGTTTTAGTACAAAAATTTTAATTTTTCAACTAAAACTTAATTTTAAGAAACAATAAAAAAGTCGTCCCAAATAAAGCCTAAGTTGATCAAAGAATCTTGGTGATCACCGCTAATATAAGATCGCCTAGCACACAAAGCAATATTTTATGGCTAATATTGAAATAATTTCTTAAATTTAGGGAAATAACACTCATGCTTGATTGCCCCTAAACCTAAGGTGTAAATTCTAATCCATTTGATATTTTCAATAAAGAAAAACAACCAAATTTAAATAATCCTATTAAAATCCAAGTTGAGTCAGCAAAAAAAGTTACTAAATTTGAGCATTTCAATTAATGTAAGCTTCATAACAATGACACCACAAAATCTTGCATTTAGCATAGCAACTAGTGAATGCATTTGTGACTAGGTTGCCATCAGTAATAATAACACCACAAAATCTTGCTTTAGCATAGCAACTAGTGCCGGTCTCAACCATACATGCTTATTTACAGCAGAACCAATTATATCTCTCGCTTGCAAATTTGTAATCGTTTGTAAACAACCAAATTAGATCGCAAACATATTGCAACCTATCGTTGCAAGGAAAAATTATTCTGTTCGGACACCGGACGTATCCGGTGCTCGGTATTTAGCGGTACTGATCGGTATCCTACGGTACCGAGCGGTACTGACCGTGGCTGGATACCGATCGATACTGCTAGAATACCGAGTATACCGATAATCCAGATATGTCCGGTGTCCGAACAGAATAATTTTCCTGTTGCAAGGGCAAAATATTTCACAAACGGTACGGAATAAACAATATATTTTTATCTAATTGAATGGGAATGATTTGGTGAGAAAGCACAATTTCAAACCTGGGAGAAAGTCGGCTCTCCTTCAAGCTTTCTAGATGAGACACGACTTTTTTTTGGGAAAATTGGGGGCATAAGCCCGTATATTTGAAATAAAAGGTGTTACAAGAGCCCAAAAACAGAGGAAAATACAAGTATAAAACCAACTATACCTCCCCAAAATGTAAAAGCAAATAAACATCAAAACCACAACGAAAAAAAAGCAAGAAAGCAAACAGGACACATACAGGACTCAGGAAAAAGGACTACATCAGATCTTCAAAGCAGCAATCAGAGAAATAACCAAGCATATCCTGCCAGAGAGGGTACAGGTTGCATCCAAAAGGGCCCTCACAGCACCCTCCAAAAACCAAGGCAACAATCCACGAAGATCCGGTTTAGAAGCAAACCAGGGGCAGGATAGAAGTAGTCCTCGCTCATCATCGTCCCAAACGAACGAACAAAACCGCTGGATGTGAACCTGAAGACTGCGAGAAGCCAAAAATTTGCACCCACAAAGCCCAACGTGCAAAAACAGACAACTTCCACAAGAATAGAAAGTTCCAGCAAAAACAAAATTCGAAGCCCCCACCTAAAGGCACCAGAAGGTAGAGAAAAAGGCAGCCCACCGGAAAATACTCATCCCAGTATATCCACGAAAATACACGTAAGATGCTCCTTAACCTTCCAATTCATGGTCTTGGCTCGAATTGCATAAATGATAGCATTTCTTAATTCTTCTGGTTTTGCCCAAGCATTAGAAAAACGCCTATTGTTCCTTTCTCTCCACAAGAAGTAAATCGTGCAAGATAAAATAAGAAAACAGAAATTTTTTTCCCATCTGCTGAAATGTTGACAGTTGCCCACATGATCATAAGCTTGCCTAAGATTAGGCCTCAAATAAAATTTACTAGTCATCGGGAGTAAACCAGAAAGCAAAGTAAAGGAGTAATCACATTCAAAGAACAAATGTGAGTGGGATTCCGTGAACCCAAGACAGAAAGAGCAAGCAGGGGAGGCAGGTATTCCCCTCCTAATGAGATTGTCTGCAGTTTTTAATTTGCCTTGCACAGCCATCCATGCATAACAGGAGTAACGAAGAGCGTTTTTTTTGTGCCAAATGTAATTGGCCCAATCCACATTATCTAAATGCACATAAAATTGCGTAGAGAAAAACTTAGGTGAAGGATTTGAGGAGCCCTCCCAAGTAATAACTGGTTGCTCCTCAATAACAGTATCTAGAATGGTATTTCTAATGTCATCCGGTAAATAATCAGGAAGGGCCCACGACCCATTCAAAATGAACTCTTTAACCCATCTATGAGAAAGCCTAGATGAGTTAAAGGAAGAGGCCACGCTCTTCCTGTTGCACCAAGGATCCCAAAGGAAGGAAAGACAACTGTTACGATTAACACAAAGGGAAATCAAGTTACCAATAGAGCCCACAGTATGACAGATAAGCTTCCAGAATTTTGAAGCCGAAGAGGGAGGCGCCTTCCAGGGGATTCAAACATATCTTTAAACCAATAGCCACACAAAGAATCATAATTATACATCCTAAAGATGAAAGAGCAAGCCATCTTGTGATAAAGAACTTCAAAGGATGGGATCCCTAATCCACCTTTGCACTTAGGTAAGGTAACAGAATTCCAAGATATAAGATGTAGTTTTTTGTCCTTTAAATTACCAAAGAAAAGGAATTTAGAGCAGAGTTTCGAGATGAATTTACGACAGCCTTTAGGTATGATTGCCCCCCTGATCCAATAGGCAATAGTGTTGGCAATTGTGAATTTAAGGTATTGAACTCTGCCTGCAAAAGAAAGAAACTTGACTTTCCAACCCTCAAGTAGAGCAGAGAGTCTGCTCAGAAGGGGTTGGAAGTGAGTGTAATTTAATCTTTTGGTAGATATAGGAAGGCCCAAATACGTAATAGATTCTTCAATAAGAGGAATCCCCAGATAAGATGCAATTTCCGACTTGTTAACGACTTTCCTGGAGAAGATAAGAGAACTCTTGGCTGGGTTAATATACAGGCCTGAAGCCAAAGCAAAAACCTGAAGAGATTCCTTTAATCTAGTAGCATTTTCCAAAGAGGCCAAGCCAAAAACCAGTAAATCATCGGCATACATGAGGTGGTTGAGAGAGAAGCTTTTAAGTTGAAGTCCTGAAAAAACAGTATGCTCATGATTATGCAGGCAGATAGAGAGGGCGTCCATGACAACGCAGAAAAGGAGGGGGGATAGGGGACATCCTTGGCGCAGACCCGAAGAGGTGTTGAAAAACCCTTCTAAGGAACCATTCAGACAAATAGAGAAATGCACCTCATTGATACAACCACTAATCCATTTAACAAATAACTCCGGAAAACCTTTTTGCTTTAATCTGTTGATCAGGAAAGCCCTGGAGACCGAGTCGAAAGCTTTCTTGATGTCAAGCTTAGCACAGAAAAGTTTTTGAGAACCTTTGAAGTCTTTAAGGATTTCAGAGGCTAAGATGATGTTGTCAGTGGAGCATCTTTTAGCAATAAAACCCGATTGACTTTCATGGATAATAAAGGGAAGGATAGGCTTCAATCTATTAGCAATGATCTTGGCCACAATTTTATAGAACACATTACATAAAGATATAGGTCTGAAATCAGAAATAGAGGTGGAGTGTGTACCCTTGGGAATAAGGGTGATGGCCGTTGCTTTAGCAGCCTTAGTCATCCGACCAGAGGCAAAGAAATGCTTGACTGCCTTACAAACTTGGAAGCCAGTAATGTGCCATGTTTTTTGGTAAAAACTAAAGGAAAAACCATCAGGTCCCGGGGTGGAAGAAGGAGCACCAGCAAACACCACATTTTTTATCTCCTCATTGGAAATAGGAGCTACTAGGTCATCAAGCATGTGGATAGGAACCCTCTTGCCAACAGGAATGTTATATGAGCTTTCATTGATGGGATTAGGGGCATTGTAAAGAGCTTTGAAGTGATCAATCAGAGCCTTGGCCATATCCTTGTGGGCGGAAAGAGGCCCAGAAGGAGAGGAGATTTCTTTAATAGAGTTACTATTCTTCCTAGATCTAATTTTGGCATACAGGAAGCCAAGATCATCTTCCCCCTGTGAAAGCCAACGCGCTTTGGCCCTTTGAGTGATCCAAGCAGACCAAGCGGCCTGTAAGCCCGCTAACTTATGATTAGTATATTTAAGAGCAGTATTGAAGTCCTGGTTTAAAGGATCCCTTTGAATGTCTGAAATGTATTTGAGTTGCGCATTTTTCAATTCCAAAATACCATTAGAAATGAAGTTTGAGGAACACCAATTTTTCCCACGAAGGCCTTTCTTAAGGTTTCTCAAACAGATATATAAATCAGCAATGGGGCTAGCAATAGTAGGCCTGTCAAAAGCTAAAAGAATCTCCTCCCAAAAACCATCCATCTGAATCCAGAATTCTTTGAACATGAATCTAGTAAAGTTTCTTTTTACAGGAGAAGCCAACAAAATCAAAGGGGAATGATCAGATCCTGAGGGGGGGTCTACCTTATAATAAGCAGTCGGGAAAAGGTCTAAAAAGGCCGCATTGACTAAAGTTCTGTCAAGCTTAATATGAATGGGATTGTCAATCCTTTGATTAAACCAGGTGTAAAGAAACCCCACAGAAGCGAGATCCTGTAAACCTGAATCAAACATAAAGCTATTAAGCTCACCCGGTCTTCCAGCATTAGTAGTACCACCAACTTTTTCACTGTCGAATCTACAGCAGTTGAAATCACCAATAATGACCCATGGTAGATCAATCCCAGCAGATAAATCCAGGAGATTATCCCAAAGGACCTTCCGTTCTTCAACCAAATTAGCAGCATAAATCACAGAAATGAAAATAGGGGGCAAAGAGCCTACTTCCAAAAGGCCATGAATGATTTGAGAAGAGGTGAAGGAGGGTGAAAAAGACACTTGAGAAGAGTCCCATTTGACCTTTGGTGCCATGCCATCCCTGATGTTTTTTTGCTGCTGTAGTTATTATTATTTTCTATCGCCAGTAGTGAATTCGACTCTGCCAATTTGAAGAAAATTTCTGTTTTGCTAAGTTTGGAAGCTCCATTCATAAGTCTTCCCGTAAATTAAGATTTCATCGCTCAGTTGACCTTTGGTGTTCTATTTTTACGTTTTTTTAATCAAAATTAAATTAGAATACTGAATACCAGGCCAATTATTTTTCCAAAGTCGGCCCTGCCTTCTTAAATTCAAGACCCCCTTCACAGTTAGCAGTTCCCATCAATTATTCACCATCGGAAGACTTGCAGTCCACAAATACCTTTCCCAACTTTGGTTGGTAGGTAGCAGCAAGGCATTTATGGTGAAATAACCGCCCACGGCCCACTCCCTCCCCCATAATAATACTAACCAACAGACCCCCATTTCCTTCACTAACTCTCCCACCCTGCTCCCTCCAATGACAGAATCCGGCCTTCCCCTCTCCTCCTCTTCCTCCCCCATCATCCCCAAACCCATCCACCGCCGCCGCCTCCCTCTCCTTCTCCTCCTAATTTTCCTCCTCCTCCTCCTCCTCGCCGCCATCATCGTCATCCTCGGCCTCACCCTCTTCCGCCCCCGCGACCCTCGCACTCAGCTCGTCTCCGCCACCATCAGCGGCGCCTCCCCTCACGTCTCCCTCCCCACTGTCACCCTTTCCATCAACCTCACCTTCGCCTTCGACATCCTCGTCTACAACCCCAACCGCGCCTCCTTCTCCCACGGCCACGGCTCCACCCGCCTTCTCTACCGCACCGCCTACATCGGCGACGCCGACGTCCTCCCCGGCCGCATCCCCGCGCATGGATCTACCCACCTTCAACTTTCCCTGACTGTTGATGGGTCCCGCCTCGCCGGCGAGACGAGGAACTTGATCTCCGACGCCATGGCCGGTGAGGTGGACTTCGACACCGACACGAGGATACCTGGGCGGGTTAAGTTCTTGGGCTTCATCAAACACCACGCCGTGGCGATATCGAAATGCCACGTGGCCGTCGGGTTCCCGAACTTGAAGGTCATGCGACAGGACTGCACTCAGAAAACCAAGTTATGATCACCAGGCCGGTGACGACACTCTGTTTGGGAGAAGAATCGGTTTTACCGCGTTATTATAATTACCGCATAGACTACACGAGAGTGGATTATGGTTCAAATTTTAATTGGATAGATTTTAAAGGATTGGATTTATTTTGAGATATATAAATAATTAATTAATTTTATATTATATATAGAGGCCGTTGTATTTTGTTATGTATACTTATGTAGATTTTAGTAAATAGATATACGGTTGTGATTTTTGTTGGTTGATTACGTTCTGCATCGTACCTATTTAATATTGTAGACTTGCAGATGAATTATTGTTTGTATGGGCCTGCCTGTGAGAATTTGTGATTTATTATTGTTATTTTCTTGCCTGTAATCGACTGTAGAATGATAAAAGAATCTCTTTTGATTAAGTGATTTTAGCGGCTTTCACAAATATTGAAATCTTGATACAAATTCTCCTTCTGAAGCTGTGCTCCTTTCTTAAACATGATTACTGAGTGTTTATATTACTTTTGTCTATGTTTACCTTTTTATTTACCGATAGGGTAATTTCTATTAATTCATCTAACAACAAAATTATTCGTCCGGACTTCAATCGAATATGGTCACATCGCATATACATAATGTGTGATATTATGTAAAAAATTATACACATATTGTGTACAAACAATGTGACCTACTTTGATTGACGTTCAAACCGCACGTAATAATTTCTCCTTTGTAATAGAGACTGCATTTTATAAAAGTTGGGTGTGAAGTTGTTGTGGTCAATGCAACTTAGTATTCGTTTGGGACAGCTTTTTTATTGCTTTTTAAATTGACTTTTTAGTACAAAAATTTTTGGAACTAAAAATTTTATTCAAGAAAGCTGCTTTAGAAGGCAGTAAAAAAGTTGTCTCAAACAAAGCCTAATTAGACTTCATTTGAGATAATTTTACACCGCTATTTTTGTTGCTTTCAAAAAAATTTGTACTAAAAAGTAATTTTAAAAAGACAAAATTGTCTCAGCCTTAGCTATCTTAGTTATAAAAAATAGCTTTCAACACAAAACTTATGAAAATAATGAGAAAATAGCAAAAATAATAATAACCAATTGAAATTGTGAATGCTATTTGAAAAGCAAAGCAAAGTTGTCCCAAACATATGCATAATCTGATTGAAACACGTCCGTCTGTTGCTCGCGCTCTTGTTGAACTTGACATTACCAAACGCTATCCTGAGCGTATTTGGCTTGGCCCCAACAAGTTTGGGTATGTCCAATCAGTTTAAATGGAGGATTTTCCCTCTTATTGTGTACATTGTAAGTCCCTTGGTTATTCAAATTTGGATTGTTCTGTTTTGCATTCTAAATCTTTTTGTGAATTCTAAGAATGCTACCAATGCTCTTGACGCTGCGGTTGATAATAAATTTTCATTGATGATGTTTTGCCTAATACTAAAACCCGTCTGATTCCTGCTGCTTTGTCGACCGACAATTTGGGTGTCAATTTAGTGGGTAGTTATGTTGATCTGGTTGTAACTAATTTTATATCTTCTCCTGTTTTGAATGTTGCTGATAATGCCATGCTTGATGATGATGCTATGGTGATTATGCTGGAATAGGGGGAGGGTTTTAACTTCTGGTTTGGTTGGAGTGGTGGCTGCTGATACTCTTATTGTGGTTGTTGAGCCTTCTGTGGGTATTTTAGGTGCTGAGAAGGATCCTAATATTATAGCTACTGATGTGTTGGAGGGAATGAATGTGGGCTTTTGTGATGTTAATTGGGTGTCTTGGATGATTCTACCAGTGGTTTGGTTGTTGTTTCTGAGGTACCTTCCTTGGCTTCTTCTTATTATGTGTTGTCGCCTTTTAATGTGGTTTCGATGGAAAATATTCCTTTTATTGATGTTCCAGTTGCTATTATTTCGAATGAGGAGTTGAAAACTCAATTGGCGATGAAATTGAAGGATTCATGTGCTGATCAAAATGATTGGCTTGATGGATCCTTCTCATCGCCTTGCAGGGGTGATGGGGAGGACATAGTTGGGACCGATGATGAGTATCATGCGACATTGAATGTTAGTCGAATCATTGAGAAAGCCTTTTCCAGTAGGGGTGGAAAACGTCGTAGATGCAAATCTAAAAGGAAGTAACTCAATTTCATTTTTTATGGTTTTGACTAGCTGCGTTTCTTCTACTATTGCTTCTGTTTTTCTGTTTCTGGTTCTGGGGGCTGGCTTGGTTAGTTGTTGCGTCTTTCTTTGTTTGGTGAGTCTGTTGTTAGTTTGCTGCTTGGGTGTGTGGTTGTTTTATTCATGCTATATCATTTCTGGTGGTTGGTCTTTTGGGCTGGTTGGGGTTTGATTCGAGCTGTTGTTGTATTCGTTTGGTCTTGGGTGGTTTATTTCGCTGTTGTGGTTTTTGGGGGGTTCTTTATGTAGCATTGGTCCTCTCCCATTCAGGTTGTGCTCTGGGCTTGTTTCTAGATTTGTTGCTTTTATTTGTCTTGCAGGTTCATGCTTTGGTGACTCTATTTTTTATGGCTGATCAGGAGGCTGAGCTCTTCTTGTAGTTCTCTTTTGCCGTGTTGCCTCTTGTGCTGACTACCTGTGTTGTGATAGTTATTGCTTGTTTTGGCTATTCCTTTTTATTTGCATTTTTGTCGTGATAAGTAAAATCAATGGCTCGAGGTTTTTTTTTAAATGTTGTATTTTTAGAAAGCTGATGGTTCTTTAAGAACGTGTAATTATTCTTTTATTTAATATGTAAGCCCCTGCGAATTTTATCCAAAAAAAAAAGGTAGCATGCAGAATAAACGCTCTTCCTAAAATACGATCTTTAGTTTCAACTATCAAGATCTTCTACTGTGAAAAAATTTTGATGACTGGAAAAGTCATACAAATTACAAACAAGGAGAGGGTTGGTGAGGTTGACGAGATGGAAAGAGGATTTTAAAGAGGCGTGATGATTAAAGAAAAAAAAAATTTTCATATTGAAATTTAATTCATATGATTTATCTTTTATCTTTTTTTTTTCTAATATTATGATTTATCTTTTATTATTTATATATATCTATCTATACTATTATTATAACTAAGGTTGAGTTTCCACCCCATTAAATTCTGATCGTTCATTTTATTCATTTGAAAATTATCCTGGCTCTTTGTTTCATTTTAATAATTTTAAAAATATTTATGTATTTTTATATAATAAATACTTGACACACATTTCATTAAATACACTTTGTATTCAGCTTTTTGTATCCTTTAAATAAATGAAGTATTAATTTAAAATCTCTAATACTTCTTCGTATTCCTTCGTTCATATTAATTAAATATCCAACCATTCATTTTATTTATAAATTTAATTTATTTTTTAACTTTATTTATCTATACTAATATATATAATTACTTGGAATTTTTCCCTTAGCAAATTCTCTTCCTTTATTTTTTTAATTAAAATTAATTTGGACCTTTTGTTTTCGCATCTCTTTCACTGTGCGTCTGTCCATTTATTTCTTTGGATTCGCCTCTTACATGTGACGTCATCATAACCCTCCATCTATGTGACCCTTCGGCTTTTGCACGCATTACTTCGCATTCCCTTCATTTGCATTACTTAGTATTCCATTCACACCCCCACAAAACCACAGCCCTCGGTCCCAACCCCTCCCTCTCACATTCGAAACAAGCTTGTCGCCAGCTTGCCCTCCTCACTTCTCGTGCTTCGTTGAAGAAGCTTCTTTGTCTGCTTCACGTGAGGTAGAATTTTAAATGAGTCGCTCTTAATTTTTGCTCTTACATCTGATGCTCTCACCTCAACCTCCTCGCTCTGACTCTCTCCCTCGGTTCCACATTAGTTTCCCCATCCCGTGAAACACCTCAGCAACAAGTTGAAGAACGATTCATCCTCTATTTTCATCTTCTTCAACCATGTAAAGATTTTTTACTCAAAGAACTGAGATTTGATAGTTTGGCTTTTTTGTTAATTAATTATTTTTTTTTTCATTATCACATGCGTAGCTTCGTAGAGAGTATATTGCAAAAAGGATGAAAGCTCTGAGGAACTCATGCCCAATGCAAACAAGGTAAAAATGAAAGTGAAATTTCTATATAGATTATTATAGTTCAGCACTTGAGCTCATTGTGAAATTTATTTGTAATATTTAAAATTATTTTTAAAAATGTATTTCTTATGAACTAATTCATTTAAGTTTTAACGAATTTTGAGCTTTCATCAAGGTTATATTAAACTATCATAAATTGACCATTGTTTTTCCAAATACTAAAAATTGCACTGAATTTGGAAGGTAATAGTGTTACATTAGCCTCATAAGTGTATTATAATTGCTGCCTTTTCAAATTCCATGCATATGGAGCTGTTCTTCTTGACCTTCTTGGGAAGGAAGCGTATTGAAAAGCCCACTACATAGCAAAAATTTCATTAATTGTATTCCTTATGATAATCAGATAACAAAATAATCGCTGACCACTTGGCCTCCTAAGCCTAGAAGATGAAAAGCCCAATTCAAAAATCAAACATAGCCGAATTTATCAAAATTTAATTGAAAACCTAGAAAAGGCAGCCTTAGAATTATAAAACAAAATTCCTTATGTTAAAAACTTATTTTTATATTATTTACAACGCAAAAATGGTTCCCTTTTTACATTATTGAGAGAAGATCATCAATTCTTTTAAGCCTCTTCCTTGTGATGAAGAATATTGTTCGATCCAATAAATCTTGTTTGGGATACATATTTGTTTTTTTTCCTTTGGATTATAGTTTAAATATAAAGATTATTTTAATTCAATTAGGCTTGTTACAACCTTTAGATCAACACGTCATGATTAGATCAACTTCACTCTCTTCTTTCTCGACATATCATTCTCAAAATATAGAGAGGGTGGTTCGAAAAAAAAGTTACTATAGCCGGAGGAAAATGAACAATTATTATAAGCTCAACCATGATTTTCACGCCTTCTACCAAAACTTTGAATTAAATAGTTTAATTAATCCAATGTTGACTAAGTTCAAATGTCATCTATTGTTTTAGATAACATATTATTTCAAAATACAAGACTTTGAGAATATGATATCACGATATGATATATTTTTTATATAATAATATTATTAGTAAGTCACAATAGTGTTTAGATAATGTTTTACTATGTATTTTTACATAATAATATTAAAATGTTTTTTACAGTATATGAGAACAATTTTTACAGAGATATATTAGAATATTTAATAATGAAAAAAAGATGTCAATGCTTTTAATATCGCAAAATAAGAAATATTAAACTAACCAAATCCCCTAGACATTATATTAACTATAGCTATTATTACTCAGTTATTATAATTGGCCAGCTTATAATTATATTAACTTATCTTACTTCTAAATCAGGTTAATTAATTGCAAAATGTTTAATAGCATTATTAATATTTGTATTTTTACATAATAATATTAAACTAATAATAACATTATCCATACTTATAGTTTAATCTATACTTATATTATAAAAGTAGCTTGTTTTTCTTCCCACATAACTCTAAAGTAAGATTTCAATATACTCAATTCTGCATATATTTTATATTAAATAAGTGAGTATTTTTTAGCTTTAAGATTTTATATCACATTGCGCTCATCCTTTCACTCACTAAAATTCAAGTTTAGAATAACATAATTTATATTAAGATTATGTTGAGTTCTGTAGTAATTGGTGATATTCGTAATTATCATAAAAATATCTAATCATCTTGAAAGAAGTTCATACATATAGTTTCAATCTCTCACATCACTGACAACTAAATTTCTAACTTCTAAGCCTTAATCTTCTTCTTTTTTTCGATTTACTGAAATAAATCATCAATTCTCACATAACAGTGCTTTAGACCTGTTGCCTCTCAGCCCATATCTTATATTTTATTAATTTTTACATTTATTGAAATTATTATGCTCTAATTTTTTTAATCATATTGTTTTTACTTAATTTTTGCAATTGTTTGTTACTGAAGTATTGGATATCATGATTAAAAAAGTTTGCACTTTGTTTTCTTGAAAATTGTTTCTGAAATCTCCTCATTCAAATAGAGGTGCTTATGACCAAAATTATTGCGAATAATTTTAACGAATAAATAAACAATTTATCCATTTTTCTGCTACTATTACTCATTTGTATTTCTTGTATTCTTGTTTGGACTTTGAATATTTAACCAAAAGTTTTAAAAAAAAATTCTTATGATATTGAGAGATTCTGTTAGAACTATTATAGATTGATCATGTTTCTTTGCATATAGATAAGCTTGCCATTTCTTGTGTTTTGTTTTTCATTTTTTCTTTTTTAGGTTAGGATTATGTTTTGCTATTTTTGTGATGATGTGCTCTTGTCAACCATCTGTCCTTCTTTTGACTAAATTGTTGCACTATTTTTGTAGATAAGATTTATAGCAAGATGGGAGAATGTTACTTAATAATTTCACATCTGTTTAATTTAGTGCATTATTTATATGATGTGCACTCCTCTATGTGGACGACTTTAATATAATTTTTTTTTTCAACATCTCTCAAGTTACGTAAACAACTCTTTTAATATAAGTGTGCCAATTTAGCAATGCTTCTTTTCAGGTACCTTCGATTAGATTCTAGAATGTTGGGATCAAGAGTAATTAGGTCGTTCTAGGCTCCTAACAGGGGCCAAATACTTTAGACTAGGAGATCCCAATCCAGAGAAGACCTTAGTTCGTCAATTTGAGGCTCATATGGTGAAAGTTTAGTGTACATAGATTACAAGCAAGGTATGAGTAATCCTCTTTTACTTTTAGTTAATTAGCACTTTATTATTTTTTGATACAGTTGTCATACGAGCCTTTTTTTTTCTTGAGATTTTGCATGATTTACAATGAGCTAGTTACATTTTTCATGGATGTTGTTAATGTGAAACTCATAATGATAAGCTTGAATATAGCTTAATAGTATATTTGAAATGTTATAAATAGATCTTCCAATCAACATATGGACTTTGCATGTAGATTAAAGTGCTGCTTCTTTAGCAAGCATGACCATTTTAGCAAACCAAGCCTCCAAATGCAGCATATATGAATGATGGGAGTATTCTCTTAAGCCTTAACTGCTCAAGTGCATGTTCTTAATTCAACAGGCGGAGCTTCCATGCTGGCCATCAACTCTTATTTTTACTCAAGTTTTTTAAAATTTTTTAGTCATTGATATTATAATTTTATATATTTAGGGTATTATATTACTCAAGGTTTCCTTGGCTGTAATTCCAAGGAAAAATTTTTGGGTCAGAATGGAAATTTTCAAATTAACTTGAGAAAAAGTTTATCTTAAAATACGTTATTTTATAGTCATCCTATTTCATTGAAGTTCGTTTTGTCAGACTTTGGAAGAGGTTGCTTGTGGTGCTCCGAGCTCTAGGATGCCAATAATAGCTTGAGGACAAGGAATCAAAGTTATATTGTTCTCAATATTTTGAGTGCTTAAACTGAAAGATTGTGTGCAAATCCAATTATAACAAGAATTACTTTGGCTACAACAATTCCTTTTTGTTAGCATCTAAAATGTTGCAATCTATAATAGTGCTTTATGCTAGATTTGACCATTTAAATTACGCTTTTTATTTTTTCTTTCTATAAGAATGACAGGTTGTTTGGCTACAAGTAGGATCTTATTCAAGTAGGATTTAGTAAATCTTGTAAATCTGGGCTGTATTCTTGTGGAGCTTTGCTCAAAATGCACGTGCATATATGGATGTTGTTGATGTGATTTAATGCTTTTGATTAAGACATGATGTCATGGATGAAATAATCATAACACTTTCACTCTCTTTCGACGTCCGTGGTACCAAGTATAAAAGGTTTTCCTTTCCAAAGCTTCTAATTTTTTAAGTTGAGATATCTGATCATAATTCTATAATTTTTACTTATGTGGCAGCACATAACTTGCAAATATTTTCATAATTTTCTCAATGAAATTGTTACCAAATCCAAATATTATTCATTGTTTGCATGCTTCAAAGTAATATTGTTTGGTGGTCATTGTGAGAGGTTGCTAATTGGAATCATTGCAGATAAAATATTTTCTTTTCTTGAGATATGAATCTTTTAGCATATGCTTACAAATTATTGATTCTATAAACCAAGGCTTAGTTGATTAATTTTAGGAAGAAAACACTTTTAGAAGTGCTAGCTTTGTTTTCATTCATTTTGCATCTATTTAATTTAAAGCCAAGAGAGGCCTTTGAAAACTAATTAACAAAATATTTGCATGAAATTTAGTTTTCACCTGCTTATTTGATTGGGAGGTTTAATAGAAAAGTATTTTCTATTTTTTATTGGCTTTTGGTTAGAAAAAATTACTAATAAATTGAATAATAAACAGAACTTAAATTTAATTCAGCTTGTTTTGGGGTTTCTATTATTGTATAGACTCATAATGCCAAATATGCATTTTTCTTAATTTCTTTGGTAAAATCATTTTTTTAATAAATTGTATTTAATGCATGTGCAATAAAACTAGAGTAATAAATATAATATTTCTTTCATTTTAATAATGATAATACAACTAAAATATTAATAAAAATAAATTT
The DNA here is from genome assembly GCA_019925795.1 of Dendrobium chrysotoxum. Classification (NCBI taxonomy): domain Eukaryota; kingdom Viridiplantae; phylum Streptophyta; class Magnoliopsida; order Asparagales; family Orchidaceae; genus Dendrobium; species Dendrobium chrysotoxum. Next base: position 19,412,945 of record CM034308.1, read on the forward strand.
TTATTTTTAAATTTTTATTGACGCGTATTTAATGCATTTATAATAAAACTAGTATATATATAGTTGCTTTTCTTTTTAATGGTGAGCATGCAGGTATGAAAAACATGCTTATTTCTTTACTTATTTGATGCTGCATTTAATTTATATATGAAGGAAAAGAAACTAACAAAATTTTGGGAACACCATCCAAAATCTCACAACTAGGGGTGTCAATATTTGACACCAAAAATTTCGGGTTATACCTGACCCAATTTCAAAATGGGTCGGGCTCGGGTTTCCGGATTCGACCAGTTTGAAAAACGGGTTAGGTTTGGGTTGACCTGACCGGTTGCCGGCTCAATCCGGAAACCCATTTGAAATGAGCTGCTCGAGACTGCCCGTACCTGCCCTGGCTGCCCGCGCACCTGCCCTCGACTGCCCGCGGCTGCCCACTGCTGCCCGCGCGCCCGCCGAAAATACCCGCACCTACCAACGGCCGCCCGGGTGCCCGAGTCTGCACGAGCACCTGCCTGTGTGCGCCCATGGATGCCCGCGTCCCGCCCGCCCTCCGCCTGCTGCATGCAGCCCGCTGTTCCGCCGTCCTGCCGCCGCCAGAAGCTCAACCGTATCGGGTCCGGGTTCAGGTCCGATTTTTGACCCGTTTACATACCTGGGTCGGGTTAGAGCCGACCCGTTTGAAACTCAGGTCAGTTCGGGTTCGACCCGAGCCCGACCCGAAACCCGATTTTGACACCCCTACTATCTGTTGTGGCATCAATATAGCTATTCGTGCGAAAATTTTGAGTTGGAAAATATACGGAGCTCTTAAAGGAATACATCTCTAACTGTTTACTAATTTTATAGTTGGATAATCATGAAGAGCTCCTTGGCCTCTTAAATTACTAATAAAAAAGATTACAAACAGAAATCCCAAAAGAGTGAAGACAAAATAAAAAAAGAAAATATGAAAAAAATTAAAGTAGCATAGGACAAAAACTATGCAATAGATAGAGAAAAAGATCAGCATAGGAGAAGCTACTATTAGCTCACTAAGTCCAACTTCAGTAATGCCTTCACGAAGATTCATTGAGTTTTTTAATTTTGTCTTTCTACTTTTGGGTGACCTGTCTTCCTTTTGCATGTAGCTCCTACTTTTAAGCCAAATTTGTTTTAAATGTTATTTATTATTAATATTTAAGGTTTGAATATTGAAAACAGAAATATACTCCACTGCACTGTTCTAACTGACGTATATATTTTCTTTTAATAAATATTTTGTGTAGGAATAAAAAGTCTATTAAAATATTCTGATCAAAATTTTAGTTAGGATGGACTAAAGGTGTGCATTATTTCATTTTAACCTACAGATCGAATCAAATTGAATATATTTTATCAATTTAATACATTTACTAAATAATGGTTCGATTTGTTGTTGAGGGTAACGGCTATTTAGATTTCAGATATTTATTTGACTTTACGAATAAATCAGTTGAACCAAAACAAAAATCTAATATTATTGATGCAACTTCATAAAATCAACTTGATCGTTGCGAATTTCAAAGCGATTGAAATTTTTCAGAATAAAATTCTTAATAATCCAAATTTCAATTTTAATAAACTTATAGTTGAATTGAACATATCAATAAAACAAACCTAATGATGAAGCAATCAGATTTATGTACAAATGAGCTCAAATCGAGCAGGTAAAGCATAATTAGTAACTTTGAGATATAATATAGAGGATCAACGATATCAAAATCTTGCGTATTTATAGGCAAATAAAGCGGATCGACAAGACAAGTCCAATGACCCCAAAATCATTTAATTATGAGGACAATAAAATACTTAAATGTTGAATAAATGATCTATAATAAAGAAGAGTATATGAGTCATTCATATGAGTGTTTTAGATTCTAACCAAATTTATTAAAGTAACAATCTCATTAGCTATAGAAAGGACTTCATTTATTTACTTTTTTGGGGGGACATTTAGGCCACTTAAGGCAAACTCATGCACACGTTGAATACACAAAGACTCAAACTCAAAACCCCTTAGTTGATAACCTAAGCTCTCAACCAACAAGCTAAGATAAGTTGTGTGACTTCATTTATTAGCAGAGAGATCTTAAGAATTCTATTATTGTGCTTTGTGATTGTTATCGATGATCATTATTAAAAATCACAACTACTTTCACATAACTACTAATATCTCTAACCTTGACATTTGACTTCTACTATCTATCTATGAGCACCCAATCTCTATATTAGTATTGTTGATCAATTACTGAAACTCATATGTTAATGTAAGAATCTAAAACCCTCATATGAGGCTTGAAGTGTTGTTTTCGTCCTCCATCTCTCTCAGCATTGTCACGGTCTCCTCCGCATTTCCCACCACCCTCTCTACATACTCCGCCTCTCCACCACCACCTTCCTAAAACTATGCCAAGTAGTCATCATCGTTCACCCCCATCGCATACACCATCATCTCCAACATCGTGAGCTGTCCGCACTTATATAAGGGAGGAAGCGTATGACAATGAGTGCCACATCGAAATTGGTCGTCAGGCGATCAGCATATGCAAGCGCCTTGCGATCGTTGGCACCAACTCATCAACTAATATATATATATATATATATATATATATATATATATATATATATATATATATATATATATATATATATATATATATATATATATATATATAAAATTCACATACCGTCAACTAATCAGTTTGAACTTAAGCTTTTGTATTTTTAAATTTCACCGAGATACTGTAGGAAGTAAGAGATGGACCTAGTATTGATCCATTTTGATGACTCTATCAGGGTAAATTGAAAAACTTTCCATTAAAATAGCCAGCCCAAGCCCGGCCCAAATATTTCTAGTGATAAGCTTATTCTGTTCAAGGGAAGCCCAGGCCCGCCAACCTGCTGATTTAGTTCTTGTTAGGATTGTAAACGAGCCGAGTCGAGTCGAATATTTGTCTTATCAAGCCGGCTTGTTTATTCCTTAATGAGCTCGAGCTCGAGCTCAAGATCGAGCTCGATTAGTGGGCTCGAGCTCGACTCGTTTAGAAAATACCAAACTCGAGCTCGACTTGAAAGCTCGAGCTCGACTCGAAAGCTCGAGCTCATTTGAAAAGCTCGACTCGAAAGTCAGCGGGTAGGTTTTTTATAAAATAAGCTTTGAAATATTATAAAAATAATAATATTATAAATATATATATATATAATTTAATCGAATAGCTTGATAAGCTTTCGAGTTCGAACCGGCTCGCGAGCTCGTTAACGAGTCGAGTTCGAACCGGCTCGACTCACTTACACCCTTAGTTCTTGTTGGTATAGTATTCAAATTTCAAACATTAATTGCATATCTCTATCAGGAAACTTAAGAGAAGCCATCGTAATTAACTATTATGATAAAATTAAACAAAATATTTTGTTAACTTTTAAAAGATTAATTCTCTTTATGCTTCCAAGTAATCATAAAAATATACGTCCCATAATTCATTCAGATTTGATCGAATTGAATTCTTCAATGTTGTATTCAACTACTGATTTTGAACTTGCTTACAGAAGTTCAATCCGATGTGAAACAATCACTTAATCGAATTGAAATCAGATCATTCTCAAAATCAACTTGAAGATCAGACGGCTAATTATTTGGCTCGTGAATTAGCTCACCGAAGCCTAAATAGGACCAAAACATCAATTCAATTTTGAGCGATCCTCAATCTTCAAGCTAAATTCTCAACCCTAAAAAGAATTTCTTAGCTATAAATTGTTCACACTAATTAGTTTGCTTTGTTCCGTCATGTGCTCTGTTGGGTGCTCTGCTAGGGTTTTCGTCTCGCTTGGAGCTTCCTTCTTCGCAGCCCTGTTCGTGGCCGCCGGTGAATCTTCTCTCCTCAGGGAAGATTTGAGGTCCTTTTCTCTGTGTTGTCCGTAATTTTTTAGGTCCTTTTCCGATGTTTTGTCGTCGTCGTCCTTTTTGTCGATGGAGGGTAAACGCCTGGTTGATCCTGATTTTTTGGCTGGCAAATCATCTTCTAAGTCATTCAGTGATGTTGTATCTGGTAGTTCTTCCCCTTCGCTTTTCCCGAATCTCAAAATCGCTTCTCACCGCGGTATGTCGTCGTTGTGGATTTCGGAAGATGAAATTTTAGAGTTAGCGGCTCCTTTTGAGTTCGCTTTGGTCGGCAAATTTCCTTCGTGTAGACCTTCGCTTGAGGCTATTCGTAATTTTTTTTCAACCTCAAGCTCAATGGTGAATTTTCTATTATAGTTCTTAATCTCAGGCATGTGTTGACCAAACTTGTCAATGACTTAGACTATTGTCGTGTGTTTGCTCATTATTCTTATTTTGTGAATTACTGCTTCATGAAGATTTTTAAGTGGACTCCAACATTTGATGTTGAGATTGAATCGCCCATTATTCCTATATGGGTTTCATTTCCCAACATAAGACCCCATCTATTTTCGCCTAGGATTCTTCATGGGCTGGGTTCCATATTTGGTCGTCCTCTTAAGTTGATCATGTAACATCCTCTGGCTCTAAGCCTTCGGTTGCTCGTGTCCTGGTAGAATTGGATGTAACCAAATCTTTTCCTGATAAGGTGTGGGTTGATCCGGAAACTTTGGGTTATATTCAACCGGTGGTTATGGAGGCAGTTCCCTTTTATTGTTCTCATTGTAAGTCTTTGGGGGACTCGAAAACTAAATGCAATATCCTTCATCCCCATTTGGCTTTAGCCCATACTGTTTTGAATAATGTTGATATACTTGTTGTTGATGGTAATCAGCCTGTTTCTGGGGCTGGCTGTGTGGTGGTGCCTGTGGGTGTGGCCGATATCCCTGTAGTTCCTGCGGTTGTGGATGTTTTGGTCCCTCCTTTGGAGGTTTTGGTGGAGGTTCCTGTGCCTACGGGTTGCTCCCTGGTTAATACCGATGTCCCTATGGTTTGTTTGGACCCTCCTACTGTGTTGGAGGGGGCTATTGTGCCTGCAGGAGTTGTTTCTCCTATTGCTGTTGAGAAGGGCCCGAGTGATTTTATTTCTGGTGGAAGAGTTAGAGGGTTAGTGTGGTGTTAATAAGGTGGTGGATGATGGATCCTCTGAGTTGGGTGTTACAGCTGATTTTTCTCCTGTAACTGTTTCGGATTCGCTAGTGTGGGTGCTTATGCCTGCTCACTTTGTTGATGTGCTGGTGTCTCTAATTTCCAATGTTGCGTTGCAAGCTCATTTGGCTAGCAAATTGAAAGATTGCTCTGTTGACCATTCTGATTGGTTGGATGTTTCCTCTATTAGTCGAGAAGGGGAGGGGGCCTGTTTGGCTGATTCGACCAATGATTTACATGAATTTTATAGGTTGCATGTGGGTCATTTTGTGGAAAAAGATTGTAAGCGTCGTCGCAAGAAATCCAAATAATTTTGTGGCATTTGTTTCTATCTGGATGCTGCCTTTTGTGGTTGGTTAGGGATTTTGGTATTTTTTGTTTGGTTGTTTGGCATTTTGGCTTTGGAGTTGCGACTGGCTTTCGTTGGCTTGGACGGTGTGGCTGAGATTTTAAGTCCGAGCAATGTGTTTGATTGAAAAATATATGGTTTTGAAAAGGGTTTAATTTTCTTTGGGAAAGTTAAATTTCTGGAATTTAAATTTTATAATCGAACACTTATTATGAATGATATATCACCTCGAAAGATGAACATATCGTTCCCTAATAGGTTCAAATTACAAATCTTTGAATTTATCTGATTGTCATAGTCAAACTCAAGGAGAAACAACGTATGATCCTGAAAGATCAGAATGATGTTTAATCAACTGTTTGACTATGCTAATCTGAATAGGATCATTAATTTCATAATCATAACTATGATTATAATTGACATATCTATTCGAAGAAAGAAGATATCAATCATTATTAGTTTGAATATGAAAATAACGATCGCCAATTTTTTTTTGTTTTGATTTCCCAAAAAGAATCAATTAAAGGTTTTGAAAACTTGATTTTGAAATCTGGTCTGGGTTTCTAAATCTCCTACGAGCGCAAGCCCTCGTAGTTAATTACATCGTAAGAAACCAGAAAATTTCCTACGAACACTCTCGATTAAAATAGCGATACGAATTTCATTTAAGATTTTCAAAGATTGATATCAAAGGAGGTTAAGGACTGGGATTTTCAATAGGGAATGGTTCAAGATTGAACAGTTATTTCTGGAGTCAAAGGAAGAAGAGTAGGAGGTATTTTGAGATTCTGAATTGCTTCAGAAACACCTCAAACTATCCTAAGTGTTGGGCTTGAATTTGATTGAAAGAAATTTAATGTTTAAATGATCAATTTTATTAGAAAATGGGAATTAGATTCCCGAAAGATTGAGGTCTTAAGATTGAACATTGCCTCAGAACCTAAGTCTAAAATGGGTACTGAGAATCAGTGACCCAGAATCCTAGCTAATGCAATGCAATCTGGACTTACCCCGGCCTGGATTGGGGAGCCAGCTAAACCACCTAAACGCTTTTAAAACCATGAGTCAAAGTCTTTAAATGTAGAGTGGTTAAGGACATTGATTAAGATTGGTTTAAAGAATTGGGGTCGACATCTAGAGCAGATCCTAATTGACCCCTTAACATATGTTGGGTTAAATGTCTAAATAAAATGCAATTAAGATTTAGACTCGATTTTTAATTTGTATCTAATGCAATGCATGCTAGTTGACTCGATGAAATGCTTAAATCAATATGAAGCAGTTTTAAAATAGGCTTAAAAATAGGTTTTATCCTAGAGATTGCACAACATCCCCTTGGACAGAACTGCACCCTAATAGGTCAGGTGGTCTGCCAAAACCCGCAGGCGGGGAGGTGCCTAACAAGGTAGAGAAAAGTTAATATGAATGCATGAAAAACTCCCGGCGAGTCCGGGCTTACTTCTTAAGAGCGTTAGAGTTTCTATCTGAGCTTAAATATTTTAATTTTGTTTAAGTAGAAAAGGTTAATGACCGTACCCTCACGAGCCTCCGATCGGGTTCCAGGCTAAATCAAATCGACATGCAATAGCGCCAAATAAACTACTAAAAGCATGCGGGTCCTTAATCGCAATCAACATATCAATCAAATCAATTAAATAATTAAATCAATTAAATAAATATTCAAAATGAAAGTCCATGGGCAAGTGCCCTTAATAATACAACCCAGGGTCTGCAATAAAGTAAAGTGGCCGGGTACCACTGACTACAACCCGGATTCTACTCCTAAGATTCAAGTGACTTTGAGATTTGAGATTCTTCTCGTTCTTCACTTCTTCGTCTGCTTAGAACTCCTTGGATCGTCGGGTCTGGATATCCAAATGAAAAGAAACTCCCCCTGAATATGGGTGTTATCTTTTCTCTTTGGATACTTGAACTTCATCCTAATTTGGATCTCCAAATGGATAGGAACTCTCCCCTAAGGGATGTTCCTTCCTCTTTGGATTCCAAATTGGATGTTTAAGTATCTCAATCTCAAATCACTTTAAACATTACAACTCAATTTAAGTTAAATTACATCAAATTAAAATTAAAAATCTAGACTCAACAACCTGCAAGGTTATCCTAATAATCAGCAGTTTATATTTGACATCCCAAGCAGTTAATATATTTGAAATTTGAAAATGCTCAATCACAGCCACGCTTGGCCATGCTCTTTTAATTTTAAAGGGGGTCTTAGCAGTTTTCTGGAGCACCTGTGCAATTTGCTAATTATAATTTTGCCCCCTTTAGTTTATGCCCTGTATGAGCATGGCCACCTGCATAAGATTGAATTAGTATAAATCGTTCCTAACATAAGGGTAGATCTAACGTACAATCAATCAACTCAGAGTGCAGTAAATAAATAAACAACCACATCAATATCAATTCTATGTCTAGCAAACAGCATGCAGTGAAAGCTCGAAAATCCGGCACACAGCAGAAAAGTAAACACCGGCCTAGCCTAAGACTAGAGTTGGTTGTCCTAGCAAACCATCTAAAGTGTGTGAGGTAGGCTGTGTGGCTTTGATATGTCCTAAATAGGATGATTTGATTGAAGTTGTTTGAGGTTCAAGTTGGTTGAAGGCTTAAGGGAATATTTAATTTGAATTTAAATATTAATGACTTGAGATTGATTTTAAACTTAATTTTAATTGTTTGTTGGATATCACCTTTGTTGCACACCGAGGCCGTGAAGTTTATTTCACCTTCCTTGGGGCTAATTTAATAGCCTCGTAGGCCTGGGTTACCCAATGGTACCCGATATAATTAAATGATTTGAGTTTGATTAAGGTTTAAAGGTTGGTTAATTTTAATTAAGAATTGGTTGATTGCTGGTTTTAATGTTGATTTAAGATTTTCTGGAATTTTTAACAATTTATTGAATTTTGGAAATTTTTGATTATTTTATTCATTTAATTCAAGGGTCAAAATTTGACTTTTTGATTTAAAGTGTTTTCTGGAAAGTTAATATTTTATTAAAATATTAGACCTTAATACGATCAGTTAGACAGTAAGTACATTGAAATTGGATTTTTCTATATTTTATTATGAAGATTTGAAGTTTTGACTTGAATTTGAACTAAGTTTGACCAAAAGTTGACTTTTTCAAATTTGATTGATTTCTGAAAACTTAACATTTTTAATAAATATTAAAGCTTAAGATGAATTGTATACCTTTGAGTTTGCTCAATTTGGAGTTCATTTGAATTAGTTATGAATTTTTGAAATTTTGAGTATTTAATGAATTATTTAAATTGTTTAATTAGAGACCATTTTTATGATTTGAATCCAAATGACCTCCAAACTTCTTGAAATCAACTCCAAAGGTCAGGAATGACCTAAGGAGTGATTTCCAAGTGTTTGAGAAATTTTTGGAATTTTTAATTATTTTTAATTAATTAAATTAATTAAATTTCAGATTTCAATTAAAATTAAATTAAACTCAATTTTGAAGTCCAGTAAAGGGGCTTTTATTTTTCATTGATTAAGGGTTCAATTCTGGTCAGTTTGAGGTATTATGTGTAATTTTCAGATTTAAACTTGATTTATTATAATTTCTGGAAGGTTTAAGGGCTTAATTAAGGTTTAAGTTTGATTAGGTTAATTAATAGACTTAATGAATTCAAAATTCAGTGAAACTTTTTCTTGAGGCTGTATGTGTCACTAGGTTTGAATATTCAAAGTTTCAACTCAATTGGAGATGTATCCTAATTATTGGAATTTTTCTAAGTTCTCTAAACTTAGGTCCTTAATTATTGTCCTTAATGATGTCACTAAGTAAATGGGTCTTAATCAATGTTTCTAACCCTTAACAAGCATATGTATTCAAGCACAATTTCAAATCAAACCCTAAGTCTAAGAGAGCCTTAAGACTAAGTGGTGTGTGTACTCTAAGCATGCAATTCAAATTAAAGCTTAATTAATTGAGTGACTAATCAATGAATAATCAATAAAATGATTATACATCGATTAATCACTAATCCACATGAATTCCATTCAATCATGCCTAGTCCATGTTTAAAATCCCATGTGATTTCTCAAATTTCAAAAAAATTTAAATATATATATAGTTTTAAAATAAATTTTAAAGGATATATACACATATAGATATATAAACCTATATATACATATATATATTTTAAAATATAAATAATTTAAAATATTATTAAAATAATTTTTTAAAAGTTTGAGAAATCCTCTGATTTATTTGGAAATATATATTTTTTTATAATTTGAAAAGAAAAATTAATTTTTAAAATATTTAATATAATATTTAATTAAATATTAAATATATATTAAAATAACCAACTAATTCAAATTAATTAAAATGAATTAAATTAATTTTTTTTTTAACTTTTGAAATATTAAGATATGTTTAATAATTAAAATATATATATATATATATTTAAAATATAATTTTTTTTTTTTAACATTTTGAAAAACATTTCAATTATTTTCAATTAAACATTAGTTTAAAATATTAGATGTTTAATATTTTAAATAATTTAAAATATATAAAATATCTTAAATTAATTTTAATTTTAAATTAAAGGATTTAATTTTCTGAGCATTTTGATATATTATATGTATTATTTTGATTTATAATTAATTTTTAATCAATTTTTGAAGTTTTAGAGATTTAAAATGAATTAAAATAGATTTTAGAATTAAAATCAAATCAAACGGCCAGTTTGCTGACACGTGGCGTGTTCTGGTCAGCTGGATTAAAGCACGGCGGCGGCCAATCATGGGCAATGATTGCGCCACCGCGCAATCATTGCCGCGTAATTGAGACTACGGCGGGCCCCACGCGACCTCTACTTAAATGAGTCAGCACCGCACGGGACCGTTAGATCACCCGCTATTTCGAGCAGACGGCTCTGATGAAGCCGGATAACGGGTTGATCAAAACAGCGGACGGCGGAGTTGATTAAAAGATTTAAATAACTAAATCTGGGCCGTAGATCATGTGATCAGCGGTCCCGAACTCGCGCGCTTCATGCAGGAATTAACCTAAAGCCCTAATCGAGTAAAATGGCTTGTTCTCCACAAATAATCGATGAAAATAAATAAAATTTTAAACATAGATCTAAGGAATGAACAGAATTCCCGTGGTTATAAATTTTAAGCTTAATATGCGCTAAAAAGAAAGCTAATTAATCTAGTGTGGGCTACACTAGGGTTAGCATTTATACCTAAACCAATCGATGGATTGACGAGGTTAAGTATTCTCTGAGCTTGTTGATTGTCCACGCAACTTTTCTCTCTTGAACCCTCGGTCAGACGAGCTCCCTATCGCCTGGTACTGACCTTGGACGGAATAAGGCTTGAGTTCGCCGGAATCAGGTTGCCGGCAAAGTTTGACCGGCTGGATTTCACTTGGCAAGTGAAAATGAATGTCTGGAATGCTCAAACGAAAAGACTCTTAGCTCTGGGAGAGTTCGAATGGAGAGAGAAGCTGGGGGAGAGAATGAGGGCTTTTCAAGGGGTTTTGCCCTATTCAATTCATTTCAAATTGAATCAGTGGCTGGGATGAGTTTGTTTGAGCTCTATGATGTTGCCAAGTGTCCCTAGGGTGGTTGGGAGCAGGAGAAAGGACAACCCAAGGACGCCTAGGTGGAAAGGGCTATTTGTCCTCTAGTAAGCATGTGGAATTGATTTAGACCATTAGATCTTAATCCAAAGGCCTAAAATAGTTCTAGGAATATTCCAGAAACTATTTGAACACCTGGAATGAAAAGGGATTGGAAAGAATGCCATGTCATTAAGGATTTAAACTATTTAATGCATTCTTTGACCATTTGTTGACTGGTTTGACCAGTCAACAGGTCAAGGCTTGATGAGGTGGAGATTGGAGAGCTGTTTGAGCTAATAGGGTGCACTTCAAGGGATTTGATATTAAGAGGCTAGGACTTGAGTGCATATTCATGAATTAGGGAAGGTTTGACCAAATCATAGTAGGTTGACTTGGTCAAATCAACAACAACTTGGGACATAATGAGCTTAGACATATTCAAGCCATGTTATGAAATTGGGTTAAAAGCTTAATGGGAATTCAATTGGATGTATGGGTGGATTTGACTAAGATCCACACATTTAACCAACTCCAAGATATTGACTTGGTCAAACCTCATATGGATGTGTTTCAAGTTAGGTTTGAATGGATTCAATATATATTATTAAGTGTATTTGAAGGTTTAATAGTTTACTTGAATGAGATTTTAATAAATATGGTGAATGTAGTTTAAGTTGATTAGGTTTGACCAGGTATGGATCTAGTTGACCAAGTCAACTGATGACTAGGATAAGATGTCCAGTCAAGTCCACATCACTAGGGGGGATGATCATAAAAATTTGAGAAAATTTTGAATGCAATTAAGGCTTGATTCAAAGTGTAAAAGCTTAAGGGTTAATCTGGTCAACCTAGGTTGACTTGGTCAACCAGGTTGACCCAGGGTCATAGGTTGAGCTCAACAAGTTTGAAATGATGAATAGGGTCTGGTAGAAGTAATTTGAGGGTTTGAATAGGCTATTTGGGTCAAACCACCTATTTGAACCCTTAATGGGCTTAATGGTCAACTGGGTTGACTTGGTCAATCAAATTGACCCAGGGTTAGGGTTTGAACTGGAATGGTTTGAAATGATGAATGGGGTCTAATGGAGGTGGTTTCAGGGTTTAAATGGGTCATCTAGGTCAAATGACATGTTTAGGCCCTTAATGGGCCTAATGGGTCAATTATGTTGACTTGGTCAATCAGGTTGACCCAGGGTCAGGGATTGGGTCCAACCAGTTCAGAATGACATTCTGAGTCTACTGGTGGTGGTCTCAAAGTCTGGGGAGGTTGTTTGGTCAAAATGACCTATTTTGACCCTAAAGGGGCCTTCTAGGTCAACTAGGTTGACTTGGTCAACCAGGTTGACCCAGGGGCTGGTTCTGGGTTCAATGGGTTTGGTTTGACATTTGAAACTTGCTGGAAGTGACTGCATTTGATTTGGAGGTCATTTGATCAAAGTGACTATTCACACCCCATAGGGGCATTTTAGTCATTTTGACCCCTGGTCAACATGGGGTCAAATTGAGTCCAACAAAATGCAGTTTACTACTTAATGGGTCATAATCAAGGGTCTGGAGATGATTGGAGGCTTTGGAGAAAGCTCCAGGGTCAAAATCCACTGGGTGGTAGGTCCAGTGGCATAGACTGTAAATATTTGAAGGTTTTACAACCTTTGGATTTTAATCTAGTTTCTGGGGTTAGAGACCTCAGAATGAGCTCAAATTTGGAGGGTTACCTCTAGAGACATATCACATTAGTTTGGAACTGACAGATCCTGAATCAGAGATTATTTGATAGGGTTTTGAAATGTTCAAAGATTCACTGAAAAAGGCTTTCAGGACCTAGACCTTTTGGTCTTGGATTTGAATCTAGAAATCTGGTTTTGAATTGGATTTTGAGCTTGAGTGATAGGATTTGAATTAAGTTTAGATTGAATTGAAACTTGGATTGATTTAGAAGGATCCTAGGGTTTAGAATAGGTCCTAGGGTCTAAATCAGCTTAAGGGAATCCTAGGGTCTAGAATAGATCCTAGGGACTGGAGTCTGGGAAGATTCTAGAATCTAGAAGTCCTAGGGAAATCCTAGGATCTGGGGTCTGGAAGAATCCTATAATCTAGAAGGATCCTAAGATCTAGGAATCCTAAGATTCAAGATCTAGAAGGATCTTAGGATCTAGAGTCAGGTAGAATCCTAGGGTCTAGAATAGATCTTAGGGTCTGAAGTCTAGGAGAATCCTAGAATCTAAATTTGTCTTAAACTATATTGATCTGGGGTCAGGATTGATTTGAATTTGGATTAATCTTAAAGTCTGGATTGATCTAATATCAGATTGATCCTAGGGTTAAGATTGATCCTAAGGATTGGAAAGATTCTAAGGTCTGGATTGGTCCTACTGAGCTCATACAAAAATGAGGTCAACAAATGGACCCCCAATATGTGTAATAGAATGTAGTTCTATTGCACATATTGGTGTTGACCGAATAGAATGGTCAAGTCTGGAGTTTTGATCCTAAGGGGATGAAAAGTCTATCCCTGGGGAATCAGAGTTTGAATTGATACTAGGGTGATGCTAAGAAAAGCGTACTCTACCACTAGTGGGTCTGGTCCTAAAGGCAAAGAAAAGTCTATCCCTAAGGGAGAAGAAAGTCTGGAGTATCATATAGGAAGGAAGAGCTCCTACCTATAGAGGATTGAATCTAGATTTGATTCTATGGAGAAAGAAATCCTAATCCTAGAAGATTGGGTTTGAAATTGAATCTAAGGGAAGGAGGTCCTAGCCCTAGAAGATTGAATTTGAAATGATACTAGGGTAGTGTTGAGGTAGCGTACTCTACCACTAGTAGATCTAATCCTAAAGGAAGGGAAGTCCTACCCTAAAGGAAAAGAAGGTCTGGATGATCATATAGAAAGGAAAAATTCCTAACTATAGAGGATCGAGTCTGAATTTGATTTTAAGGGAAAGGAAAATCCTAACCTTAGAAAACTAGATTTGAAAGGATACTAGGGTAGTGCTGGAAACGGCGTACTCTACCACTAGTGGATCTAATCCTAAAGAAGGGAAAGAATCCTATTCTTACAGGAAAAGAAAAATCTGGATGATCATATAGAAGGGAAGAATTCCTAACTACAGAGGATCAAGTTTGAATTTTGATACTAGGGCAGTGCCACAAAGGGCGTACTCTACCACTAGTAGATCTAATCCTAAGGGAAGGGAGAAATACCTAGCCCTAAAGAGAAGAAAGCTTGATTGAGATTGATTCCAGGACGGTGCCATAGAGGACTTACTCCATCACTAGGAAGTCTAATCCCAAGGGAAGGAAGAAGAACCTACCCTAAGGAAGAGAAAACTAGATTTTGAAATTAAACCCAGGACGGTGCCATAGAGGACTTATTCCATCACTGGGGAGTCTAATCCTAAAAGGAAGGAGAAAAGCCTTACCTTGCGGAGAAGAGAGTTTGAATTTGGAATTGAAATTGAATCCAGGACGGGGCCACAAGGGACTTATTCCATCACTGGGGAATCTAATCTTAAGAGAAGGAGAATACTTACTTTTAAAGAAAAGAGAACTGGATGATCTCATAGGAAGATAGTATTGCTTCCTATAGGAGGTCAGACTTAAAGATTTGAATTTTGAAACTAGAATGGTGCCACAAAGGGCGTTATCCATCACTAGTAGATCTAATCCTAAGGAAAGAAAGCATGATGACTCACATCTAACCTTAAGGAAAAGACAACTGGAAGATCCTGTGAGAAGGAAGCATTGCTTCACACAGAATCAGATCTGGATTTTGAATCTAGGATGGTGCCACAGAGGGCGTGCTCCACCGCTAGCGGATATAATCCTAAGGATAGAAAGCACGATGACTCACATCTAACCTCAAGGAAAAGAAGACTGGAAGAAGCTAGGATGGTGCCACGAAGGGCGTACTCCATCACTAGCGGATCTAATCCTAAGGATAAAAAGCACGATGACTCACATCTAACCTTAAGGAAAAGAAAACTGGATGATCCCGTGAGAAGGAAGCATTGCTTTACACAGAATCAGATCTGGAGTGATCGTATGTAAAGGAAACTTGCTTTACATAGAGGATCGAGTCTGGAATGATCATATACAGAGGAAACTTGCTCTGTATAGAGGATCGAGTCTGGATTGATCGTATATAGAGGAAATTTGCTCTATATAGAGGATCAGGTCTGGAATGATCATATGTGAAGGAAACTTGCTTCACATAGAGGATCGAGTCTAGAATGATCATATACAGAGGAAACTTGCTCTGTATAGAGGATCGGGTCAGGATTGATCGTATATAGAGGAAACTTGCTCTATATAGAGGATCAGATTTGAATTCTGGAATTTGAAATTTGAATGATTTTTTGAACTTGAATTTAAAGATGTTTGAATTTGAAACTTGATTTGAATTGATTTTGAATTTGAAGAATTTTAAACTTGAAGTTTGATTTGATTTTGATTCACCTTGCATTTGATTTCGGATTTTCAAAAACTTGAACAAAGTTGAACTGAATAGATTCAAAATTTGAAAATTTTATTGATTCGAAATTCGAGCTACATCAAGCATAGTATTTTTTCAGGAATCGCCCGTTTACAGGAAGCATTGGGTGATTTCCTTTACAATCCACTAGCTGATACGAGCCTCCTTCGTAAACTGTTTCCACTACGAAGGGTCCTTCCCAGGTTGGTTCAAACTTTCCACCGAGCTTTCGGTGGGCTAAGATAGGCCTCCGAAGAACCAAGACCAAGTCTCCTACTCGGAAGGTTCTAGGTCGCACTAACTTATCATGAGCTTGAACCATTCTGGCTTTATAGAGTTCTAGATTCTGCTGGGCTTGGAGACGACATTCTTCAAGACCCTCAAGTTCTTCAAGTCGAAGTTGTGCATTCTGTTCTGTTGTGATCTGATTCTGGACTGCAGTTCTGAGTGAAGGGATTTGAATTTCCAGAGGGAGTACGGCCTCGGACCCATACACTAGTGCAAACGGTGTGGATTGGGTCGGGGTTCGATATGTGGTCCTGTAGGCCCACAAAGCTTCCACCAACCTCTCATCCCACTGACGTTTATTGTCATCCAGGGTCTTTTTGATGATTTGTACCAGGGTTTTGTTGAAGGCCTCAGCCAATCCATTAGCCCGTGGGTAATAGATTGTTGAGTATCTCCAATCAATACCGTGGCGACTTGCAAAGTTGTTGATTTTTGTAGACTTGAAAGCGGACCCATTATCGGATATGATTCTGCGAGGCACGCCGAATCGATATACGATATGGTCACAAAAGAATTTCATTACGTGATGTGATGTTACATTTCTTAGTGGTACTGCTTCTGCCCACTTCGAAAAGTAATCAGTCGCTGCTAAGATGAAGCGATGACCCCTTGAAGAAGGAGGGTCAATCGGCCCGACGATATCCGTGCCCCAACTTTCGAAGGGCCACGAGGCTATCGTAGGATGCAACACATTAGGCGGCTGATGTAAAACCACACCATGAACTTGGCATTGATGACAACATTTTGCAGTTTTCATGCAATCGTCAATCATCGTAGGCCAGTAGTAACCAAGTCTTTTGATTTTCATTTTCATCTTAGGACCCGATTGATGAGCACCGCACAGTCCAGCATGGACCTCGTTAACGATCTTCAGGGCCTCTTGTTTGTCTAAACAACGGAGCCACATCTGATCGAACGATCGTCGGTACAACGTATCGTTGACTAGTGCATATGATAGGGCACGTTTCTTAATTTGGTTGGCAAGAGACCTGTCGTGAGGAAGCTTGCCTTCTTGCAAATATTTGATTATTGGTTGTCTCCAATCTTGTTCTTCATCGACTGCTGAAGATGTAGAAAGGACCTGGGAAGATTGATTGTTGAGGTATTCCATGTCTACAGGGGACAGGACCTGACGACCTTGAACTTCTATGGGGATGAAGTCTTCTTCTGGGCAAGCAAATTCCTTTGCCAGCTTTGCTAGGGCATCTGCCGAGGAATTGCTTCCACGAGGAACCCTATACATAGTTACAATGGGAATTTTCTCGAGTAGGTGCATTGTGTATTGGTGATATTTCAGGAGTTTAGGATTCAAAACCTTATAGGTCCCTGCAACTTGGTTGATCACCAGCTGAGAGTCACCATAGATCTTAATCTCTTTAATCTCCATTAGGATTGCAAGTTCCAAACCAGTTATCAAAGCTTCATACTCAGCTTCGTTGTTCGTATAAGGTTCTGATAAATGGTAGGAAAAGTGCATCATTCCCTTATCCGGTGTTATGAAAACCAGACCGACTCCGGCTTTCCCAGGAATAGTAGATTGGGGTGTTTTGCCCCTTTGAGAGGACGCTGCACCATCAAAATATATTTCCCAGGTTTGAACATTGGATTCCTCAAAACTCATGATTTGCTCATCAGGTAAATCATCATTTAGAGGAGATTCCACCGGTAGCGGGTGTGCCGCAAGGAAGTCGGCGACGGCCTGCCCTTTCACAGCACGCAGGGGGACGAAAGTGATTTCAAATTGTAACAATATCATAGACCAACGAGCTAGACGTCCTGACAACGTGGGCCGGGTCATAAGATATTGTAGGGGGTTAACACTGGAAATTAGACTGACCTGATGAGAAAGCATGTAATGTCTTAGTTTTTGTGCTGCAAAGACTAAGGCAAGGCAATGTTTCTCAATTGCAGGGTATCGAATTTCCGTCGGAAGTAATCTCCGACTCAGGTAGTAGAGGGCATTCTCTTTCCCATCGTCATTGATTTGAGCTAGAAGAGCCCCAAGAGATTCGTCAAGGGCTGCAGTGTAAAGGATTAAGGGTCTTCCCGGAATGGGGGCTGCCAAAACTGGCGGATTTGTCAGGTATTGTTTGATATTTTCGAAAGCATTTTGACATTTCTCGTCCCAAATGAATTTGGCGTCCTTTTTAGCTAGGACAGAGAATGGTTGACATCTTCCAGAAAGATTAGAAATGAATCTTCTTATATACGCCAGCCTGCCCTGGAGGGATCTCAGTTGAGTGAGACTCTTAGGAGGCGGCATATTTAAGATAGCTTCAATTTTGGCAGGATCAATTTCGATTCCATGGTGCCTTACTACGAAACCTAAGAATTTCCCTGACGTGACGCCGAAAGCGCACTTCAAGGGATTCATTTTAAGGTCGTAGCGGCGCAACCGCTCGAAAACAGTTCTTAAATCATAAAGATGAGCCTCTTTCACTCTACTCTTGACAACTAAATCGTCGATGTAACATTCGACTTGATTATGTATTAAGTCATCAAAGATATGAGTCATGGCCCGCTGGTATGTTGCACCAGCATTTTTGAGGCCAAAGGGCATCACTTTATAACAAAAGATCCCTATAGGACTTCTGAATGCAGTGTTTCTCTCATCTTTTGGGGCCATCTTGATTTGATTATAACCAGACGAGCCATCCATAAAGGAGAAAACAACGTGCGAGGAGGCAATGTCCACCATGAGTTCTGGGATTGGCAAAGGAAATTCATCCTTAGGACATGCCTTATTCAGGTCTCTATAGTCAACACAGACTCGGATTTGACCGTTCTTCTTTCGAACTGGCACGACACTGGCTACCCAAGAAGGATATTGTTCTTCTCGAATAAATCCAGCCTCTGCCAACTTCTTGACTTCAGAAATGACTTGTTGTTCGATCTCCAGACGCATACGTCGTGGAGCTTGCTTGACAGGAATGGCATCGTGCCGGATTCCAAGTTTATGGACTGCTACGTGAGCGGACAACCCCGGCATTTCGTCGTATGTCCAGGCGAAGCAATCTTTAAACTCGAATAGAAGTTGAATTAGATCCTTAGACTCATCCTCACTCAACAAAGAACTTATGAAAGTGGGGCGAGGGTCATCCTCTGTTCCAAGGTTGATTTCTTTAAGTTCATCGACTGTTGATTTAATTTCTTCTTCGAATTCAGGGGGTGCATCCCGAACCTGAAGTTCGTCAGAATCATCAAAAGTCTCCAAACAAAGTCCATCGAATGAATCAATGACTTTCGTGGGACAGTAGGGACATTTTTAAATTCAGGACGACTAGTTATTATTAAACAAAATTCATCATCGTCAAATGATCTAACGGTACTAAAGCCGATACCACTAGTCCAATGTTTATTAAATTTTGAATTCCAAAGACTTTCGTGGTATCTAGCCTGACCCTTAGTCCATTGACTCGGAGCAAAACCTTTAGAAATAAGAGATTTAACACCAGCAGGAAAGTAGCCAAAAGGTAATTCCATTAATTCATTGAAATTTGCCTCTTCAAGGATTACATCATCTTCATTCCTTGAGGAGGAAGAGCCAGGGAAGAACTTCTTGGCTTTCCTTACTTCTCTATCTAAGTTTGGAGCGTCCTTAATTACTAACCCTGAGACCCTGTCAGCAGACAGTGGGGTTAAGGTTAAGGATTCAACCGTTCTATTAAGCTTTTCATATAAACTCAATTCAGGCTCGTCACTTTGAATATTTAATCTTGTATCCTCCTGGTCGCTATCCGATTCTAAAGTGAGATCAAACTTCGGAGGAGGATTGATTTTTGTATAATCAAAAGCAAATCTGGCACCCCTTTTTCTTGAATCTTCATCAGAACTTGTTTCAAGTTCGACATAGATCGGGGAATTTCTTTTTTCAATTGAAGGGCGACCTCGACCGCGTGCTCTTTGGGCCATCCTCCCACCTCTTTGAGGTATAATGTTTGGAGGCCTAAAGATCACACGCTCGACGTCGTCTTCACTACTTGAGTTTTGTCTCTTTTGATTTTTGACTTTTTCTTTTCTCAATCTTTGAATTGCTTTTGAACCTTGACTTTCTGCCTTTTTCTCCTTGATATTGATCTCTACTTTAGAACAAGTAGTGGACCCTTTAGGTACGTAGTACGCTGCATCCTCGTAGATCCCGATCTCGTGAATAGAGAATGGTTGCAGATCACCCTTAATTTTAAACTCAATGCCATCTCGTTGGTACTTGATGCATTGATGTAGGGTAGAAGGAACCATCCTATACTCATGGATCCAGGGCCTTCCTAGGAGCGCGTTAAAGGACGTTGCCGAATCAATTATATGAAATTTCGCTTCAGTTTTCAATTCTCCTATCTCTAGAAGAAGGGTAACTGAACCTAAAGCCTTCTCGCCCTTCTCATTGAACCCACGAAGCACTAACTTGTCAGTTGAGAGCTTGCTAGTATCAATTCTAAGGTATGCGAGAGTCTTTATGTTCATCACGTTGACCGATGCACCCGGGTCAACTAGAACTCTTGATAACTTAAACTTGCCCACATTTGCTGTGATATAAAGTGGACGATTGTGGTCGGCAGTTCCAAGGAGTAAATCTTCGTCAGAGAAGGTAACCCCAGGGATTTCCTTAAAGTACAAAGCTTCTTCCTCGGAAGTTGAGGCTAATTGAGCTAAGCAAATCTCTGGGTCGAGAAGTGCTTTAATTAGAGTCTCTCTCATCTCTTTTGAAAGGACTAGGGCATCATAAATGCTCAATTTGGCGGGCAACTTCCTAAGGTGAGCTAAGACATTATAATCAACACTTGGAACATTAACATTGGGACCCGGTGAATTTGAAAGAATTGGAGTTGATTGTTGAGCGGGGATTTGAATTGGATCATCAGAAACAACTGTTGACCTCGATTTCCATTCGGATACCCTCGAGCACCTTTGGTCGACTAAGTTAGACTTCGTCGAGCCTAATTTAATTCAGTTCGACGTCGATCTAGGTCCGATTGTGTCTATTCAGGCCTGATTTCATTAAATCGACTTGGTAGAAATCCAATCAAGCTTGAATCAAACCAAAATTGGGCCAAATTAGACCCGATGAAGTTTAAATAGCCTTGATCGATGTGCTCTGATTGTGCCGGGTTTGATTTAATTTGAGTCGTTAATTTATTTAGATTTGATTTTGTTAATTTGGTCGAGTCGAGTCAAATCCAATTAGACCTGAATCGACTTGAAATTGGGTCAAATGAGACTTGATTGCATTCGCTTAGATTAGATCCACTCATTTTAGTCGTGTCGAGTTGGATTAAGCTTGACAAGATTTAATTAACCTCAATCAGTATAAGTCACCCACGTCGAGTCCAATCCGAGCTCGTATCAGCTTGAATTGAGTCGAATTAGACCCAATTGTTTTCTGTTAGGCTAGATTAATTTATTTGAGCCTCGTCGAGTTCGATTCGAACGTAATTTGCATTTATTCCGGCTTAATTTGAATAACTAAGCTTGACCGGACCTAAATTGACTTGAATCGGATCTAATTTGAACCCAATTTTAGCTCAATTTGCTTTCTTTAATTCTAATTAAAATTTAACTGATTTTCTCATAAGGTTTGGATTTGTTCCTAATTTAACAAATTACCTCGACGGCCATGATTTAGCATGATTTGCAATTCAGCCGGAGATTTGCTATCCATAAGAGGTTTGCAATTTTGCGGCAGGCATGTATGGAAGAATTTAAAATTTTTGTAAAATTTGTTTCCTAAGGCGGATTCGGCATTAACGGACATTAAAGTCTCTCCGGCTCGGGCTCTCTCGGCGATTGGTAAGCCAGCAAAGGAGGCGAACCTACGACTCTCCGTCTCCTTCTAATTCGCAAGCCCCAGCAAGTGGAAGATCTCCTCTCCGCCTCCCTCTAGTTCGGACGAGAGCCAATTCAAAACGGGAGTGAAGCGGGTTTCAAGGTTGGCAATTTGGCTTTCGGCAGAATTCAAGTTGAATTCTGTTCGGATTTCTTTTTCTATCCTTGGGTATGGAATCTTCTTAGACAAATTAAACTTTATCTCTGCTGCTCTGAACTCCTCAAATTATCTTGGTACCTACACGATGCAATCAAGTCCTGATGGTTTCAATTCTGCATAGTGTTAAAGTGTGGGTTGACAGCGATTTGTGGCCATGGTTTGCATGCATATAAAAATTTTTTTTTTTCTCAATGCATTTGTCTTTCTTTTCTAATTTTTAGAAAGGATTTTATTTTATTATTATTATTATTTTATTTATTTAAAGATTTTTTAAATTTGTAAAATTTTATTTTATTTTACCAATTATTATAGGCATTTCTAAGAATTTTCCTTTCACTCTTCTCCTCGAGCTAATGATGCTGATCACTTAAAAGAATCTTTTTGAGGTATTCCTTACAGATTTTCTCTTTACCATAATAGTTGAACTTGGGTTTATATGAACATGATGAGGTGATCCATCTACCTCTCTTACATGGAATTTTCTTTAAGATTTTTGTCCATATCATAAGGTATTGAAAGAAAAAAAAGATACCGCATTATATGAAAATATTTTTTTTATATTTACATATGGATTCACTTTATTCCTGCCATGAAAAATGTTTATCACCTAGTTGTATTCCATAGTCTTGTACAGTGGTCATTGTTCTTCACTTCTGCTGCTCTTGCGTACCATAGGTAACCTTTGCAGTAGTAAGATATGTAGGAATTCGGAGAGCTCCATGT
This sequence comes from Dendrobium chrysotoxum, assembly GCA_019925795.1. Taxonomy (NCBI): domain Eukaryota; kingdom Viridiplantae; phylum Streptophyta; class Magnoliopsida; order Asparagales; family Orchidaceae; genus Dendrobium; species Dendrobium chrysotoxum. The sequence continues at coordinate 19,435,471 of CM034308.1, forward strand.
GCTTGCCTCTTAGTGGAAGATGTTGTATATCAATTTTCTTGCTCAAAGCCTTTCCTCTCACTTTAGATACACATACATTTGCATGCATAAATCAGTTTAATCAGATGGTGGTATGCTTTATGGCTCAGAATATTTTCTATAAAAAGATGAGCATAAAATAAAGTTTAAGTGAAGTAGAAATGGGTGAAGTAATGGTTAGTTCTTAGAAGAATTTTTCAAGCTTTCATTTCTGTCTTATGTTTGTGAGACCAAGTGTTGGAGTCGAGGCTTATGCTTATCCTGGAATGTTTAAGCCCTTGATTTCCTTTCGACATTGTGCGAGTCCAAGTGCAGATTTTGATTTGATTTGGGCTTCCAAATTTTTTTTTTTGGAAACAAAATGGATGCAGATTTTCATTTGTTTAAGGCTCCAAACTTATTTGAAGATAAGCTATATGCAGATTTTTACTGTTTTTACACTTCAAACTGGTTTGGAGAAGGTTTATATGCAGTTTTTTTTTCACTATTTTTCTTGTTCCAAATTATTTTGGAGATGGGTTATATGCAGTTTTTCACTGGTTTAGGGCTCCAAACTGGTTTGAAGATGGATTAGATGTATGCTTTCACTTGTTTTATACTCCAAACTTGAGTTAAATCTAATTTCGCTTCGTGTTGGTTGAAAGCACTTTCTCGAATACTAGAAGGAAGGAAATTGCACCTAACCTTCTCTGTCTCTTTTTGCACTTGGGTTGAGTGTTGAGATGGGTTGTTGGAAAGTCTTATGAATGGTTTTGTGTGAGAAAGTTTCATGAATAGCTCTATATGTGAGAAGTTTTATTTAAAAAAATTTGAATTTAGTTCGATACAAGTTTTGCATGCTTTATGTCGGTCATAGCTCGTAAGGTCTATGGGTTACACAAAGGTTGCCATGCTTTTGAGTATTATGTTATGTGTGTTATGATAGCTTTTTGAGTCTCCAATCCTTCTCCTATGAGATTATTGTGGACATAAACCCTTTCCTCAAGAGATTATTTATAAGTACTGACATTATATGCATTACGGATGGTCTTATTGTGGGAAGAATTTGGGGTTTGGGCTGCTGTAGCATTGTGGCCTTTCTCACTGATTTTGTGGAGGGTGGATATAGATTTCATGGTGAGTTTCTTATCAAATAACATTGCTTTCTCATGGGGTTGCTTGAGTTGGATGAGATGAAAGTCCTTGAAGTGCACATTTTAGACTTGAAAGAAGAAATACATTCTTAACGCTCACCTCTCTTTATTGTTGTTCATCATAGGTGTTGTAATCTTATGTTCAAAAGAAAAAAAAAAGAAGAGAGAGTGTTTATATATATATATATATATATATATATATATATATATATATATATATATATATATATATATATATATATATATATATATATATATATATATATGTTTGGAGTTAAAGATTCATAGAAATGTTGGAAAGATCCATGCCTGGATCAAGATAATCATTTCATTCTATGCAGAAGTTTGTATTCATGTGGGATATGGGTTTTACCCCAATTATCAAATCTTAGACCATGACCGTTCTTATTTTTTGAGTCACCATAGCATACAAAGGTTCTCAATATGAATAAAGCTATGTTTCCATAAATATAACAAGGGAGCTCGAATGCTTGCAAAGAGTTGGGAATTCATGTGTGTGCTTCAAATGCAAAATTTTCTTTTATATATATAAATGCGACTTGTGCTCTATGTTAATTGGAATGTTTCTTGAATTTTGGAGAACAAATTAATAACGAAACTTCTTTCTTATAATCACATTTTGGTTGAGATGCAAAATCAAATGAATTGTTTGCTTGTTGATTGGTTTGGAAAGATATAGTCTTAGTTTTTTTCATTCTCAAAATGTGTAGAACATCACTATAATGACTACGGCGGAATTGAGAGAAATAATTTGGCATACATTCAAAGTTTTACTCATGATTTTCTAAAGCATCCCTTCTATGTTTCCATTAGTTGTTTTATGTGATAAGACCTTGAGTTGCAATATTGTATGTTTGGTATTAAAGCAAATTTATGAATTTGGGTTGGAAGCTCTCTTGAAACATTCGACGATGCATAATATAGAGGTTGTTGGAGAGTTCACCATGTTTCATATTAAAAATATGAATTTCCTATGGAATCAACCCGACGTTACATTGGAGTGTTTTACTTGAACTTGGATGAAGAGTTTTATGCGATATTGTTAGAGTGTTCTCTTGAATGGTGGAGAGTAAGTGAGCATTAAATGTCCTTTCTTTTGGTTACATTTTAGTTGAGTTTCAACATTAAATAATATGATTGCTTGCTACGTGGTTTGGAAAAGTATGGTTTCGATTTTCATTCTCAAAAATACGTATAGCTTCATGAATGGCTTTGTATTAGAAAATTTCATGAGTTGCCTTTGGTATGTGAAGTTTTATAAGTCGTTCTACGTTTTATGAATGGTTTCATGACGGAAGGTTTTATGTAATCTTCTTGTTGAAGAATTCTCATAGCCCCACCCCACGTTAAAGAAATATAATATTTGTTTTGCATCGATAGAAGTTATTGTGGATTTTGTATTGGGAAAGTTTTATGTTTTCTTTTGTTTGAGAGATTTTATGAGTTGTTTTGGATTTTTGAGACCTTATGAATTATTTTTATATTTGAGGAGCTCGATACTAAGAGGCTCTCTTAGTTCTCTTTTTCATAGATAGTGTTCTTCTTCTTACTTGCATTTCCTTCTAAAGATGAGCTTATGCATATGGGTTGAAAGCGTATTTAAAGTTGAAAATTTTATTTGGATTTTGGTTTCAAGATTAGGTTTTCTTCTCTATTGCTTTGAGTTTTATACGAAAGTGATTTGGGTGATTGTGTCAAGTCTTTCGAGTGCTTTCTTAAAATATGGGAACAGTAAATAGCATCCCAATTTTCCTTCCTCTTATTTGCATTTGGTTTAAATGCTGAATGGGAATAAGGATGGGGCAAAGGCATGTCCGGACTTTGACAGAGCATGCCTATCAAATAAGATGCTAACATTCCATAAAAATAATAAATAAAGACCATTTTTGGAGCAGTATAGGAGAATTCCTACAAACTCAGGCAGTCTCGGAGAGCAAACAACCAAGTTAACATCCAGACAAAAGAAAAGGTATGTTTTCATTTAATAGCATTTTATTTTGATTATTTGCATATTGAACATGATTCTGCTCTCATCCAATATTTGTTCTTTTCTTTGTTCTTTGCGAGGTACTCTTGGGAAGGCAAAAGCAAGGAGCAACTGGAGCACTAGATGAAGGAGCTTGGACAGTCGGATCCGAGCATCAGTCGCCCCCATTCATTCTGGTGGGGGTGCTACGGGCGATACCACCGGGTCATAGCCCCCGGTGTTGTGAGTTTTCTTAAAACTTAGACAGCCTTTAGGGAGCCTTGTTGTGTGTACGCTCTCCTACCTTTAGGGCCCTTTAGAAACTCCGATTATTAGGTTATCTTTCTGTTTTATTTTTATAGATCCTTAAACCCAATTACACATGTGCGAATGTCTAAAGGGTTAGAAACATCTATTCATCTCCTACAACACTAGTGACATCTAAGGACAAAAATCAAGGACTGAGTCTTAGAAAACTTAGACTTAGGATGCATGCTCCTTTAGGATAGAGACATAAAACATAAAAACTTAGTGACATATTATTCTAAGATTAGTTTGCTTTAATTCATTAATAATTAAGCAATAAGACTAATTATAATCTGAATTAAAAGATTCAAATTCTTGACTCTCAATCAAACTATAACCAACATACGAAATCACTAGGAGGTGGAATTTGAATATAAACTTGAACTAAAATCTAATTAAAATATTAATCACCTCTTAATTAAACATTAACTAAATAAAATTCATCAAAACAAACTCAAATTCTAGGAGTTATAAAATTGAGAAATAAACCTAACTCAAACCTAAAAGACTCATAATACCCAAACTTTTAAAATTCGTAACTAATTACAGAAAAAATCCAAATCAAGTGAATTAAAAAGCAATCAACTCTAATCAAAGTCTACTATTTATTAAAAATATCAACTTTCTAGAAATCAACCTAACTTGAAAAGTCAACTCTCCGGTCAACCGTAGTTCAATAACTAGGGCCCGAAACTCCTAAAATCATAACTTTGCCTAGAAAACTCTAAATCCAACAAACTAATAGTTTAATTACTCGTGGTAAGGTCTAGTATTTAATAAAAATGCTAACTCCCCTAAACCTAACTTGTTTCTAATAATGACCTTTTTGAACCCTCCTAACCTAGCGGATAGGTAGACCCCGGATCTCCTAAAACCCGCTAATGTAACTTAAACTTCAAACAATATTAACCTTAGTATTAAAATGAATTAGCCAACTAAACTAACTAAAAAAATAGACCCTAATTTACTAATATTTGAACTTTAACCAAATCCTCCTTTTCAAACTTTTAACAAATATTAACTCAAAGTAACTTGAACTAACTACCCAATATAAGATTCATCCAAAGCCACACAAGCCCACTACACACACGTAGAATTATTTGCTTGGGCACCACTTCTAGTTCTAGGTTAGGCCGGTGTTTTACTTTTCTGTTTAGGTGCTGTGACGCTCTTGCATGTGGCACGTGTGCTGTTTGTGTTGATTTGATGTGAGTGTTTATTTTATTACTGCACTGTATTTTGTTTGTGATATTGTTGTTTGTGCGTTAGATCTACCCCTAGGCTAGGGACGTTTTATACTGACTCAGTCTTATGCAGGTGGCCATGCTCACGCAGCACTAAAATAAACGGGGGCTAATATGATAAATCATAAATCATAAATGCTTGCTACAGGTGCTCCAAAATGCTTAGCCCCCAAATAAATAAGAGCATGGCCAAGTGTGTTTACTTTTCTGCACTGATATAACTGCTTGTGATGTGATATATTAAACTGCTTGAGATTTTCATTAGGATAACCTTGCAGGTTCAGTTTGAGTCTAGATTTTATTTTTCATAATGTGATTTGTAATTCATATTGAGTTGTGAAAGTCTTCAAAAGTCCGGCATTTCAAGTACTATGTACCCAAAGAGAAAAAGAAAAGCCCTTCACGGGAAATTTCCTATTCATTTGGGTACACTTTTGGAGGACGGTCCATAGAAGAACCAGGAGACGACCCACATGAAGACTTGAAGACGAAGACTTGAAGATGAAATGCCTGGCTTTTAAGACTTGCGTCGTCCAGTAGGATTAGAATCCAGGTTGTTGTCGGTGGGGCCTGGCCACCATTACTTTTCCGCAGACCCTGGGTTGTACTTATACGGCACTTGCCATGGACTGTGGACTTCTCTTTACTCTGCTATGTGGATTTATATTGATTTGTTTATTTTGTGTGAGCAGTAGAAATTGCCTACTTTTCTTAGGTTTCTTTCTTGCATGTGCTTGGCCTGATTTCGTTAGGCTCCTTAGGAACAAATCTTTTCTACTCGTAATAAAATTCTAAAATTTTAAGAATTAAATAATATAGAAACCTAACGAATTAGGGAATAGCCGGAACCGTCCGGGGTCGCATGCATATCAATGCATTCTCTCCCTCCTTGCTATAAGACACTTCCCCGCCTGCGGGTAGAGTCCAGATAATCCGACTTATGAGGATGAGGTGCTGAATCTGGGGAAGTCTAGTCTTTTCTAAAAAACTATTTTTTATAAGCCTTTTTTAAAATTCTATGCATATTTGATTTGAGATCGTTAACCAGCATGCATTGCATTAGAAACTAATTAAATTAAAATTTTAATTGCATTAGTCTTAGGAGCATACACCCTACATAAGTCCAGGGCCATTAGGAAACTTTCTAGACGTCGGCCCTACCTCCGATAACCAAACTACCTTTCCATCTTTCATAAAGACTTGGACAGCATGGATTTTATACGATTAGGTGGTTAGTTGGCTTTCCTTTTCAGGCAGGATATAAGCCCAGAATACATTAGCTAGGACACGGGTGTTAGTGTTGCGTAGAACACTAAACCCATTAGATTTAGGATTCAATGCTACTATTGTTTCGTAGTATGCCTCATCGGTAGGTAGGTCTTCTGTCTTCCAGGGACCATAAACCCTACATATCCGCGTCACACGGATGACGCCACCTCCATCCTTCTCTCCTGCATGCTTCGAGTGCATGATTTACTTATTTTTCTCCAGTTTCTTCTCACTACCTTAGTCCCTCCGGATGCTGATGTGAGCCGTGTATGTTGACTAAGCCAGTTTGAGCCCTTCTTTTCCTTTGAGTAGGATTTCTTAGTCTTTGCCCTATGTGTCAATCCCAATTTGGAAAGTATAATATAGAATCCTTAATCGAGAGTATTCTCAGGTTCCGGCTTGAGATGTAATTAACCACGGGGGCTTGCGCCCGTGGGAAACCGAATCCCACTCTCAAATAAACCCCATTCGAGCTAATGTATCGGGTGGGGGAAACCCGTTACGATCAGATCATATATATTATTACCCATCGGGGTGTGCTGGTGAGAGCCGCTATCCTCAATGGTTAATCGTATGCATGATCGAATCTGCCCTTCCATTGGCCCACCAGATACTGTCTCCCCTCGCGGGGCGATGGTGTTTGCTGTAGTCCTTTCGGAGGTCCACAGGTTTCTGGCGACCACGGTGGGACAGGTTTCTCTCTCCATCTTTGGATTCTATATTATTCTTTCTAGTGTGTACTCCGGGATTGGTACTCCTTAGATTAGGTCCGTCCCACTCTTAGTTAGGGTCCTTCCTTAGTTAGGATCGTTCCTCCTTCTTAGTTAGGGTTTCCCCTTAGCTAAATTTCTTGCTTTCTGACCTTCTAGGTCATTCTGTTCCCTATCTATCATTCCTCTTCTCGTTATTCTTTACTAATCATTTGAAATCTCTTTTGTTCTTCTTAGCAGACAGTACCATGGCTTCTTTCGTGCCTTCTATTACCTTCCGCTTTGGTACTGACGCCCAGGTGACACTCCCTGAGTCCCTGCTGGCCAGTCCTCCTGCTGAAGGAATCACTTTTGGTTCCTTCACCGACTCGGCCTTTGCCACTCTTGGCTGGCCAAACCCGGCTGAGGCTACTGCCTTTTCTCCTCCTCAGAGGAGAGGTCGTGCAGCCATGCGCCCCTTTGGACGTCCAGTTGCTCGGCGGACAGCCCAGGCACATGCTCGTCCTACTCCTGTTCTACCTGTTGTTCAGACTGCCCCGACTCCTCAACGCCGACAGGCAGTAGTTACCCCTATTGTTGTTCCGGCAGAGGCAGCTCGTGTTCGGGTTCCCCCTCCTTCTTCCTCTAGGAAGAGGGGTGCCCAGACCGAGACTCCTTCGCCTTCCTTCCGTCGGGTTTCAGCTTTCGCTCGACTGTCTCACCCAGAGACCCTCGAGCAGACCCCGACACTTCCCGTACTTCCTGTTCCCACTGTCGCTCAGGTAGTGGGTTCAGATGTTGCTTCGTCTTCCGCCTTCGGCCTTGGGAGAAGGGCCCGGAGGAATAGAAACCGTAGACTTCGTTTGGCTGCATCTGAGGCTGATAGACAGCGGATGGCAGATTTGTTGGCTCACCAGGAGCCAGTTCAGAGGAGAGTGGTCCCTAGGCAGCGGGCACCACGACCAGTTGCAGTTTCCCCTACCCCGGACGTTACGGTTGCCCTTGAGATAGCAGCGGTTCAGGGAGGACGCTTCTCCCCACTGACACACAGTGGTGATGAGGAGGACGTTGCTCGCATTGCGGCGGCCCCTCCTGTTACTACTACTTTACCACGCGCTAGGGTTCCTAGGGATGATGCTGCTCGAACCCTCTCTCAGAGGATTCGAAGCATTATCCGCTTAGCGCGGGGTCAAGGCCCTGTCAGTCGGGAGAGGTTACTCCGCCAGATTTCTCAGGCGTCCGTTCACTTGCTGAGGCAGAGGTACCAGTGGCGGAGAGGATAGCCGCCACGGCAGCCAGTTAGTTCAGTTCCTTCAGTTAGACCGCATACAGTTGCTCCCGATGTTGGACGATGCCCGCGTCGTCATGGACGAAGGCAGCAGCTAGAGCTTACTAGACCTCAGTTTATTTCAGTTATGGTAGCCACTCAGCAGTCAGTTGTTCCCACTGGGTCCCGTCGCAGAGGACGGGTATGGAGACGACGACAGGCAGACTCTCCTGTCGAGGCAGTGCAGCCAGTTCAGATAGTTGGGCAGTTAGAGACAGTTGTTCCTTCCGGATCAGAGGCAGTTCCGATGGTCTATGATACAGTGGCAGATGTTGATGTTATAGTCACTCCCGATGGTTCACCAGCCCGGGGAGAGGTAGTTTCAGCTCCTAGCCCCCGTAGGATTTCTTCCCCTATGGGTCCATATATGGAAGCGCTTCGTCAGACCTTCTCCGAGGAGGACATAGTTGAAGAGTTAGATGAAGATATACCAGTGCACCGAGTGTGTGTGATTACTAGACGAGGTCTCTCGGATGAGCAGAGAGAGGCAGATGATGATGATGATGATGATGAGCAGGGAGAGCCCGAGGTGGGTGGATCTCCCAGGTCAGTTGATACAGAAGCTACAGTTTTAAATCTTCAAACTCAGATGGAAGAGATGGCTAGAGCCATGGCAGTGATGACCGCTCAGTTGACAGCTTTGGGGGTCTTGCCCCAAGTTGCGGACGTAGGTACTCCTACTACGTCCACTGATGAACCAGTAGTACCACCTATAGTAGCACCAGACCCTATGGGAGTGGACAGGGTCCAGAGAGCAGTTCCAGTGTCACCTACGGCAGTTACTTTCACTATCCCAATTCAGAGTCAGTCAGCTCAGTTGTCAGCGGGACAGATTCAGGATTTGATTGCTCAGAAGGTTGAGCAGGCCATTTCCTCCAGGAAGTCTGGAGAGGTAGTTAGCAGGGGGAGACCTTACCCAGTTGAGTACGAGCAGGAGCCTTACCCCCCTGGTTTTATCCCTCCTAGGTTTAGAGTTTTTGATGGATTTGGAAACCCAAGGCAGCATGTGGCTCAGTACCGGGCCATATGTTGCAACATAGGAGGGAATGATGCTTTGATGTTGAGATTGTTCGTCAGCAGTTTAGTTGGGGTGGCATTTTCCTGGTACGTCGACCTCCCCAACGACTCAGTTCGCACATTTGCAGAGTTAGAGCAGCTTTTTGTTCAGAGATTTATTAGTGCTGAGCACCGGGTTACAGTTGGAGAGTTAGTTGTGGCCAGGAAGGGGCCCCGTGAGACTCTACCGGATTATATAGTTAGATGGAGGAATCTTAGTTTGCAGTGTGAGCCCCAGTTACAAGAGCAGCATGCAGTAGAAATCTTATTAAAGAACATAGATGGCCCTATATCTCCTTACTTGAAGGGTTTCAATATTAGAACCTTTCAAAAGTTGTTAACAAAGGTGATCAGCATGCAGGACAGCATACCCGATGCAGTCCCTCCTAAGGTTGAGAGTCAACCCTCGCGTAGACCTCAACGGCAAGAGTCTTCAGGGGCACCTCCGCCTAGGAGAGGGGAGGTACACAGTACCTATAGACCGTCAGATAAGGGCAAGAAGCCCTTAGTCAGTTCAGTACTACAACAGTCATCGTACATACCTGGGCAGTCAGCAGTACAGGATAGATCCTCCCATAAGACTTCAGAGGGTCAGTTGTCCTTACAGGAGAGGCTCGACAAGGAATATCCCTTTAAGAGGGAAAGTGTGCAGAAGATATTTAAATCCCTTGTTAAAAATAATATCATAATATTTCCATTTAATAAGAAGAAAAATGAAGAAGGACTGATAGAGTACCCGTTATATTGCCCCTTTCACCGGCATACTGGGCATGTCCTTGAAGATTGTTTTGTATTTAAGGATAGGGTGGAGAGCCTTATGGCTAGTGGAAAGATTCACCTACAAGATAGTGATTTAGTGCAACCTCAAGGCAAAGTGGCTCAGGATGTGCAAATGAATGCAAGCCCCAGTCAGTGTGATGATTGATAGCAGTTAGCAGAACACCCCTTAGTTCTGGGGGGGAGTGGTAGCTCGCACTCTCTAGCAAGACAAGGGATATGACCAGACATGCAGTTCAGAGTTCAAAGACAGTTGAGAGGAGGCTTTGATAGGCCAAGTTGACAGTTGTCAGTTCAGCTCTTTTACCTATTTCTTTTTCTTTATTCACTGTAGTGCCTATTGAGCACACTTCCTTTTTTTTCATATATTAAAAAAAAAAGAAAAAAAACATTAAAAAAAATGAGAGAGAAGCTCTTAATTGAGTAAAACTGGTTGCCCTTGTCACAGGTGGAACCCGGTAAAACTCTCTAAGAGCTCAAATTCCCCAAGCTTTCCTTTTCCTCTCCTTCGAAGCGTCTAGGTGATCGCTTTAAGGATTACCCTGCGCTCGTGGTTGTTATGATTCTTTATGGTTGCAGTAATCTTCATTAGTGATGTGATACATTTTACTCTGGATGTTAACATCACTTCTTTGTAGGCTTAGATTTTTCTAAAGAAAGATCAGCCTCCTCCTCTACTCTCAATCAGTAACTCACTTTCCCATTCATATCTTGCTCTCAGTCGCTAGAGCGGTCTTATGGATGTAGCGATGTTGCTTTCATCTCTCACAGGGTCCCACTAGTCAGTGTGGGTGTTACTGCTGTGAACTGTTGATGATTATTATTTTTATTCTTGGATGTTATCCTCGGTGACGAGTGTGTCCCCTCGCTATCTTGAGTTATTTCCCTAGTTGTGATGTAGTACATCTTGTCACAGATGTTAGCATCACTTTCTTAGGAGCTTTGATTTTCTAGCAGAAGATCAGCTCCTTAGTTTCTTTACCAATATAATTCCTTATTCATGCCCTACTCTTAAATGATAGAGTACTATGTACGAGTTGAGGTCACTCTCACTTTCCACAGGGTCCCGCTAGTTTGTGTGGGTGATACCGCTGTGATCCTTTGATGATTGTTAATCTTATTCATATTTACTATCCTCGGTGGCAGGTGTGTCCCCTTGCTACCCCGAGTTGCTTCCCCAAACGGTGATGTAGTACACCTAATCCCAGGTGTTAGCATCGCTTCTTTGTGAGCGTTGATTTTCTAGCAGAAGATCAATGCCCTAATTTCTTTATCTACATACTTCCCTATCGGGACCTGACTCTTGGCTGCCGGAGAGGTTCCGTGGATCTGTTGATGTTGTTCTCACTTCTTACAGGGTCCCCATCAGTTAGTATGGGTCCACCACTGTAGTTTCTTGATGATTACTTTTCTTAATATCATTTTATTCTTTGTAGCGGGTGTGCCCCCTCGCTGATTTAATTGTTGCCCACCTGGGATGAGATTGCCCCTCTCGCCACTCTGCTGAGGGCGTATCTCTTCCTGTTGTCCCTTGAGGCATTATTCTGATGTTTCCCTCCTTTTTTATGTGATATTAGTGTTGCCTAAGAAATTTCGTCGGCATTCGGATACTCGTGGCCACGACGATTTGTCCTCTACCACGTAGTAACCAAAGCGCTAGCTCGAGATTCCTTAGACAACTTCTCTCTTGGAGTTCTTCTACTTACCTTTCCTTTCTCCCTCACATCCCTACACAGATCTGTGTTAGGTTGGTGTTGAGGTGACTCTTTTCTCTCCACATCACTGCAGACATATGCGCCGGGTGATTGTGTAGAGTGTTCTTTCTTTATCCTACTGCAGGCATATGCGCCGGGTAGGGACTCTGCTGCAGGCACATACACCGGGCAGAGGTGACTCTTTCCTCTTCACATCACTGCAGGCATATGCGCCGGGTGATTGTGTAGAGTGTTCTTTCTTTATCCTACTGCAGGCATATGCGCCGGGTAGGGACTCTGCTGCAGGCACATACACCGGGCAGAGGTGACTCTTTCCTCTTCACATCACTGCAGGCATATGCGCCGGGTGATTGTGTAGAGTGTTCTTTCTTTATCCTACTGCAGGCATATGCGCCGGGTAGGGACTCTGCTGCAGGCACATACACCGGGCAGAGGTGACTCTTTCCTCTTCACATCACTGCAGGCATATGCGCCGGGTGATTGTGTAGAGTGTTCTTTCTTTATCCTACTGCAGGCATATGCGCCGGGTAGGGACTCTGCTGCAGGCACATACACCGGGCAGAGGTGACTCTTTCCTCTTCACATCACTGCAGGCATATGCGCCGGGTGATTGTGTAGAGTGTTCTTTCTTTATCCTACTGCAGGCATATGCGCCGGGTAGGGACTCTGCTGCAGGCACATACACCGGGCAGAGGTGACTCTTTCCTCTTCACATCACTGCAGGCATATGCGCCGGGTGATCGTGTAGAGTGTTCTTTCTTTATCCTACTGCAGGCATATGCGCCGGGTAGGAACCCTGCTGCAGGCACATACACCGAGCGGGGGTGGAGTTTTCCCTGATTGTCTTACTGCAGGCATATGCGCCGGGTAGACATCAGTCTTTACTCTTTACTTGGTTGAGAGAGCCCCGACAGAGTCCCTGGGAGGGCATTCCTCACCACTCTTTTTCCCTGATTGTCCTACTGCAGGCATATGCGCCGGGTAGACATCAGTCTTTACTTTTTACTTGGTTGAGAGAGCCCCGACAGAGTCCCTGGGAGGGCATTCCTCACCACTCTTTTCCCCTGATTGTCCTATTGCAGGCATATGCGCCGGATAGACATCAGACTTTACTCTTTACTTGGTTGAGAGAGCCCCGACAGAGTCCCTGGGAGGGCATTCCTCACCACTCCTTTTTCCCTGATTGTCTTACTGCAGGCATATGCACCGGGTAGACATCAGACTTTACTCTTTACTTGGTTGAGTGAGCCCGACAGAGTCCCTGGGAGGCATTCCTCACCACTCCTTTTTCCCTGATTGTCTTACTGCAGGCATATGCGCCGGGTAGACATCAGTCTTTACTCTTTACTTGGTTGAGAGAGCCCGACAGAGTCCCTGGGAGGCATTCCTCACCACTCCTTTTTCTCTGATTGTCTTACTACAGGCATATGCACCGGGTAGACATCAGACTTTACTTGGTTGAGAGAGCCCCGATAGAGTCCCTAGGAGGGCATTCCTCACCACTTTTTTTTCCCTGATTGTCTTACTACAGGCATATGCACCGGGTAGACATCAGACTTTACTTGGTTGAGTGAGCCCGACAGAGTCCCTGGGAGGCATTCCTCACCACTCCTTTTTCCCTGATTGTCTTACTGCAGGCATATGCGCCGGGTAGACATCAGACTTTACTCTTTACTTGGTTGAGAGAGCCCCGACAGAGTCCCTGGGAGGGCATTCCTCACCACTCTTTTTCCCTGATTGTCCTACTGCAGGCATATGCGCCGGGTAGACATCAGTCTTTACTTTTTACTTGGTTGAGAGAGCCCCGACAGAGTCCCTGGGAGGGCATTCCTCACCACTCTTTTCCCCTGATTGTCCTATTGCAGGCATATGCGCCGGATAGACATCAGACTTTACTCTTTACTTGGTTGAGAGAGCCCCGACAGAGTCCCTGGGAGGGCATTCCTCACCACTCCTTTTTCCCTGATTGTCTTACTGCAGGCATATGCGCCGGGTAGACATCAGACTTTACTCTTTACTTGGTTGAGTGAGCCCGACAGAGTCCCTGGGAGGCATTCCTCACCACTCATTTTTCCCTGATTGTCTTACTGCAGGCATATGCTCCGGGTAGACATCAGTCTTTACTCTTTACTTGGTTGAGAGAGCCCGACAGAGTCCCTGGGAGGCATTCCTCACCACTCCTTTTTCTCTGATTGTCTTACTACAGGCATATGCACCGGGTAGACATCAGACTTTACTTGGTTGAGAGATCCCCGATAGAGTCCCTAGGAGGGCATTCCTCACCACTTTTTTTTCCCTGATTGTCTTACTACAGGCATATGCACCGGGTAGACATCAGACTTTACTTGGTTGAGTGAGCCCGACAGAGTCCCTGGGAGGCATTCCTCACCACTCCTTTTTCCCTGATTGTCTTACTGCAGGCATATGCGCCGGGTAGACATCAGACTTTACTCTTTACTTGGTTGAGTGAGCCCGACAGAGTCCCTGGGAGGCATTCCTCACCACTCCTTTTTCCCTGATTGTCTTACTGCAGGCATATGCGCCGGGTAGACATCAGACTTTACTTTTTTACTTGGTTGAGTGAGCCCGACAGAGTCCCTGGGAGGCATTCCTCACCACTCCTTTTTCCCTGATTATCTTACTGCAGGCATATGCGCCGGGTAGATATCAGACTTTACTCGTTACTTGGTTGAGTGAGCCCGACAAAGTCCCTGGGAGGCATTCCTCACCACTTTTTTTTTCCTGATTGTCCTACTGCAGGCATATGCACCGGGTAGACATCAGACTTTACTTGGTTGAGAGAGCCCGACAGAGTTCCTGGGAGGCATACCTCACCACTCCTTTTACCTTCTGTTCTGCTGTTTTGATATGGTTAGGCTAATAGTTGGTCTACTTTACCTTTCACTCTTTGTTTCACTATTTTGATATGGTCAAGTGAACATCAAGCTGTCCACACCCACTGTTTCGATATGATCAGGTGGATGTGAGACTTCTTTACCTTTATTTTCTTCTCTATTCTGCCCTTACTATAGGGTAAGACAGATAGATGATCTACCCTCTTTCTTTGGTGATCCTCCTTGCTTTCCTTTGATTGTTATTCTTTATTATTTTGATTTGATCGAGTGATTGTTGGATCTCCTTTCTTCTTACATCATCTTATACCCTTGTTCTAGATGATCATTGAATTTTTTTCTTAGCTCTTTATGACTTTATTTCAATTCTGCTCATGCGAGCATGAGTTCCCTTTCTCCTTCTCCTATTCTGCCATTTCAATCTGGTTAGGAAGATAGTTGATTTTCATTCCTTGGCTCTCCCTCACTATTTCAAACTGGTTTAGCGAGTGTTGCGCCCCTTTCATTCACTGTTTCGAGTCGATTAGGCGAATTCTGGGTTTCTCTCTTCCTTTGGTCCCACCATGCTTGCATGATTGTGTAATTATTGCATGACTGCATGCTTGGGTGACTATTGTGTGACTATATGATCATAACATGGTGGGATACATGTTGCATGATTGTTGTATGATTGTATGCTTCCCGAGTCTCATCAGTGGATCGTAGGTTTGTATCTTTCTAGTGGGCCTTATTAGTGGGTTGTAGGGTTGCATCCTCCTAGAGACAGGGAGGTCAACGCCAACATGTACGGCTCACTAGTCATTCACCGCACCTGTTGGGGGTCCGTTTGTTGACCTCGATTTTCATTCGGATACCCTCGAGCACCTTTGGTCGACTAAGTTAGACTTCGTCGAGCCTAATTTAATTCAGTTCGACGTCGATCTAGGTCCGATTGTGTCTATTCAGGCCTGATTTCATTAAATCGACTTGGTAGAAATCCAATCAAGCTTGAATCAAACCAAAATTGGGCCAAATTAGACCCGATGAAGTTTAAATAGCCTTGATCGATGTGCTCTGATTGTGCCGGGTTTGATTTAATTTGAGTCGTTAATTTATTTAGATTTGATTTTGTTAATTTGGTCGAGTCGAGTCAAATCCAATTAGACCTGAATCGACTTGAAATTGGGTCAAATGAGACTTGATTGCATTCGCTTAGATTAGATCCACTCATTTTAGTCGTGTCGAGTTGGATTAAGCTTGACAAGATTTAATTAACCTCAATCAGTATAAGTCACCCACGTCGAGTCCAATCCGAGCTCGTATCAGCTTGAATTGAGTCGAATTAGACCCAATTGTTTTCTGTTAGGCTAGATTAATTTATTTGAGCCTCGTCGAGTTCGATTCGAACGTAATTTGCATTTATTCCGGCTTAATTTGAATAACTAAGCTTGACCGGACCTAAATTGACTTGAATCGGATCTAATTTGAACCCAATTTTAGCTCAATTTGCTTTCTTTAATTCTAATTAAAATTTAACTGATTTTCTCATAAGGTTTGGATTTGTTCCTAATTTAACAAATTACCTCGACGGCCATGATTTAGCATGATTTGCAATTCAGCCGGAGATTTGCTATCCATAAGAGGTTTGCAATTTTGCGGCAGGCATGTATGGAAGAATTTAAAATTTTTGCAAAATTTGTTTCCTAAGGCGGATTCGGCATTAACGGACATTAAAGTCTCTCCGGCTCGGGCTCTCTCGGCGATTGGTAAGCCAGCAAAGGAGGCGAACCTACGACTCTCCGTCTCCTTCTAATTCGCAAGCCCCAGCAAGTGGAAGATCTCCTCTCCGCCTCCCTCTAGTTCGGACGAGAGCCAATTCAAAACGGGAGTGAAGCGGGTTTCAAGGTTGGCAATTTGGCTTTCGGCAGAATTCAAGTTGAATTCTGTTCGGATTTCTTTTTCTATCCTTGGGTATGGAATCTTCTTAGACAAATTAAACTTTATCTCTGCTGCTCTGAACTCCTCAAATTATCTTGGTACCTACACGATGCAATCAAGTCCTGATGGTTTCAATTCTGCATAGTGTTAAAGTGTGGGTTGACAGCGATTTGTGGCCATGGTTTGCATGCATATAAAAATTTTTTTTTTCTCAATGCATTTGTCTTTCTTTTCTAATTTTTAGAAAGGATTTTATTTTATTATTATTATTATTTTATTTATTTAAAGATTTTTTAAATTTGTAAAATTTTATTTTATTTTACCAATTATTATAGGCATTTCTAAGAATTTTCCTTTCACTCTTCTCCTCGAGCTAATGATGCTGATCACTTAAAAGAATCTTTTTGAGGTATTCCTTACAGATTTTCTCTTTACCATAATAGTTGAACTTGGGTTTATATGAACATGATGAGGTGATCCATCTACCTCTCTTACATGGAATTTTCTTTAAGATTTTTGTCCATATCATAAGGTATTGAAAGAAAAAAAAGATACCGCATTATATGAAAATATTTTTTTTATATTTACATATGGATTCACTTTATTCCTGCCATGAAAAATGTTTATCACCTAGTTGTATTCCATAGTCTTGTACAGTGGTCATTGTTCTTCACTTCTGCTGCTCTTGCGTACCATAGGTAACCTTTGCAGTAGTAAGATATGTAGGAATTCGGAGAGCTCCATGTGCTTGCCTCTTAGTGGAAGATGTTGTATATCAATTTTCTTGCTCAAAGCCTTTCCTCTCACTTTAGATACACATACATTTGCATGCATAAATCAGTTTAATCAGATGGTGGTATGCTTTATGGCTCAGAATATTTTCTATAAAAAGATGAGCATAAAATAAAGTTTAAGTGAAGTAGAAATGGGTGAAGTAATGGTTAGTTCTTAGAAGAATTTTTCAAGCTTTCATTTCTGTCTTATGTTTGTGAGACCAAGTGTTGGAGTCGAGGCTTATGCTTATCCTGGAATGTTTAAGCCCTTGATTTCCTTTCGACATTGTGCGAGTCCAAGTGCAGATTTTGATTTGATTTGGGCTTCCAAATTTTTTTTTTTGGAAACAAAATGGATGCAGATTTTCATTTGTTTAAGGCTCCAAACTTATTTGAAGATAAGCTATATGCAGATTTTTACTGTTTTTACACTTCAAACTGATTTGGAGAAGGTTTATATGCAGTTTTTTTTTCACTATTTTTCTTGTTCCAAATTATTTTGGAGATGGGTTATATGCAGTTTTTCACTGGTTTAGGGCTCCAAACTGGTTTGAAGATGGATTAGATGTATGCTTTCACTTGTTTTATACTCCAAACTTGAGTTAAATCTAATTTCGCTTCGTGTTGGTTGAAAGCACTTTCTCGAATACTAGAAGGAAGGAAATTGCACCTAACCTTCTCTGTCTCTTTTTGCACTTAGGTTGAGTGTTGAGATGGGTTGTTGGAAAGTCTTATGAATGGTTTTGTGTGAGAAAGTTTCATGAATAGCTCTATATGTGAGAAGTTTTATTTAAAAAAAATTGAATTTAGTTCGATACAAGTTTTGCATGCTTTATGTCGGTCATAGCTCGTAAGGTCTATGGGTTACACAAAGGTTGCCATGCTTTTGAGTATTATGTTATGTGTGTTATGATAGCTTTTTGAGTCTCCAATCCTTCTCCTATGAGATTATTGTGGACATAAACCCTTTCCTCAAGAGATTATTTATAAGTACTGACATTATATGCATTACGGATGGTCTTATTGTGGGAAGAATTTGGGGTTTGGGCTGCTGTAGCATTGTGGCCTTTCTCACTGATTTTGTGGAGGGTGGATATAGATTTCATGGTGAGTTTCTTATCAAATAACATTGCTTTCTCATGGGGTTGCTTGAGTTGGATGAGATGAAAGTCCTTGAAGTGCACATTTTAGACTTGAAAGAAGAAATACATTCTTAACGCTCACCTCTCTTTATTGTTGTTCATCATAGGTGTTGTAATCTTATGTTCAAAAGAAAAAAAAAAGAAGAGAGAGTGTTTATATATATATATATATATATATATATATATATATATATATATATATATATATATATATATATATATGTTTGGAGTTAAAGATTCATAGAAATGTTGGAAAGATCCATGCCTGGATCAAGATAATCATTTCATTCTATGCAGAAGTTTGTATTCATGTGGGATATGGGTTTTACCCCAATTATCAAATCTTAGACCATGACCGTTCTTATTTTTTGAGTCACCATAGCATACAAAGGTTCTCAATATGAATAAAGCTATGTTTCCATAAATATAACAAGGGAGCTCGAATGCTTGCAAAGAGTTGGGAATTCATGTGTGTGCTTCAAATGCAAAATTTTCTTTTATATATATAAATGCGACTTGTGCTCTATGTTAATTGGAATGTTTCTTGAATTTTGGAGAACAAATTAATAACGAAACTTCTTTCTTATAATCACATTTTGGTTGAGATGCAAAATCAAATGAATTGTTTGCTTGTTGATTGGTTTGGAGAGATATAGTCTTAGTTTTTTTCATTCTCAAAATGTGTAGAACATCACTATAATGACTACGGCGGAATTGAGAGAAATAATTTGGCATACATTCAAAGTTTTACTCATGATTTTCTAAAGCATCCCTTCTATGTTTCCATTAGTTGTTTTATGTGATAAGACCTTGAGTTGCAATATTGTATGTTTGGTATTAAAGCAAATTTATGAATTTGGGTTGGAAGCCCTCTTGAAACATTCGACGATGCATAATATAGAGGTTGTTGGAGAGTTCACCATGTTTCATATTAAAAATATGAATTTCCTATGGAATCAACCCGACGTTACATTGGAGTGTTTTACTTGAACTTGGATGAAGAGTTTTATGCGATATTGTTAGAGTGTTCTCTTGAATGGTGGAGAGTAAGTGAACATTAAATGTCCTTTCTTTTGGTTACATTTTAGTTGAGTTTCAACATTAAATAATATGATTGCTTGCTACGTGGTTTGGAAAAGTATGGTTTCGATTTTCATTCTCAAAAATACGTATAGCTTCATGAATGGCTTTGTATTAGAAAATTTCATGAGTTGCATTTGGTATGTGAAGTTTTATAAGTCGTTCTACGTTTTATGAATGGTTTCATGACGGAAGGTTTTATGTAATCTTCTTGTTGAAGAATTCTCATAGCCCCACCCCACGTTAAAGAAATATAATATTTGTTTTGCATCGATAGAAGTTATTGTGGATTTTGTATTGGGAAAGTTTTATGTTTTCTTTTGTTTGAGAGATTTTATGAGTTGTTTTGGATTTTTGAGACCTTATGAATTATTTTTATATTTGAGGAGCTCGATACTAAGAGGCTCTCTTAGTTCTCTTTTTCATAGATAGTGTTCTTCTTCTTACTTGCATTTCCTTCTAAAGATGAGCTTATGCATGTGGGTTGAAAGCGTATTTAAAGTTGAAAATTTTATTTGGATTTTGGTTTCAAGATTAGGTTTTCTTCTCTATTGCTTTGAGTTTTATACGAAAGTGATTTGGGTGATTGTGTCAAGTCTTTCGAGTGCTTTCTTAAAATGTGGGAACAGTAAATAGCATCCCAATTTTCCTTCCTCTTATTTGCATTTGGTTTAAATGCTGAATGGGAATAAGGATGGGGCAAAGGCATGTCCGGACTTTGACAGAGCATGCCTATCAAATAAGATGCTAACATTCCATAAAAATAATAAATAAAGACCATTTTTGGAGCAGTATAGGAGAATTCCTACAAACTCAGGCAGTCTCGGAGAGCAAACAACCAAGTTAACATCCAGACAAAAGAAAAGGTATGTTTTCATTTAATAGCATTTTATTTTGATTATTTGCATATTGAACATGATTCTGCTCTCATCCAATATTTGTTCTTTTCTTTGTTCTTTGCGAGGTACTCTTGGGAAGGCAAAAGCAAGGAGCAACTGGAGCACTAGATGAAGGAGCTTGGACAGTCGGATCCGAGCATCAGTCGCCCCCATTCATTCTGGTGGGGGTGCTACGGGCGATACCACCGGGTCATAGCCCCCGGTGTTGTGAGTTTTCTTAAAACTTAGACAGCCTTTAGGGAGCCTTGTTGTGTGTACGCTCTCCTACCTTTAGGGCCCTTTAGAAACTCCGATTATTAGGTTATCTTTCTGTCTTATTTTTATAGATCCTTAAACCCAATTACACATGTGCGAATGTCTAAAGGGTTAGAAACATCTATTCATCTCCTACAACACTAGTGACATCTAAGGACAAAAATCAAGGACTGAGTCTTAGAAAACTTAGACTTAGGATGCATGCTCCTTTAGGATAGAGACATAAAACATAAAAACTTAGTGACATATTATTCTAAGATTAGTTTGCTTTAATTCATTAATAATTAAGCAATAAGACTAATTATAATCTGAATTAAAAGATTCAAATTCTTGACTCTCAATCAAACTATAACCAACATACGAAATCACTAGGAGGTGGAATTTGAATATAAACTTGAACTAAAATCTAATTAAAATATTAATCACCTCTTAATTAAACATTAACTAAATAAAATTCATCAAAACAAACTCAAATTCTAGGAGTTATAAAATTGAGAAATAAACCTAACTCAAACCTAAAAGACTCATAATACCCAAACTTTTAAAATTCGTAACTAATTACAGAAAAAATCCAAATCAAGTGAATTAAAAAGCAATCAACTCTAATCAAAGTCTACTATTTATTAAAAATATCAACTTTCTAGAAATCAACCTAACTTGAAAAGTCAACTCTCCGGTCAACCGTAGTTCAATAACTAGGGCCCGAAACTCCTAAAATCATAACTTTGCCTAGAAAACTCTAAATCCAACAAACTAATAGTCTAATTACTCGTGGTAAGGTCTAGTATTTAATAAAAACGCTAACTCCCCTAAACCTAACTTGTTTCTAATAATGACCTTTTTGAACCCTCCTAACCTAGCGGATAGGTAGACCCCGGATCTCCTAAAACCCGCTAATGTAACTTAAACTTCAAACAATATTAACCTTAGTATTAAAATGAATTAGCCAACTAAACTAACTAAAAAAATAGACCCTAATTTACTAATATTTGAACTTTAACCAAATCCTCCTTTTCAAACTTTTAACAAATATTAACTCAAAGTAACTTGAACTAACTACCCAATATAAGATTCATCCAAAGCCACACAAGCCCACTACACACACGTAGAATTGTTTGCTTGGGCACCACTTCTAGTTCTAGGTTAGGCCGGTGTTTTACTTTTCTGTTTAGGTGCTGTGACGCTCTTGCATGTGGCACGTGTGCTGTTTGTGTTGATTTGATGTGAGTGTTTATTTTATTACTGCACTGTATTTTGTTTGTGATATTGTTGTTTGTGCGTTAGATCTACCCCTAGGCTAGGGATGTTTTATACTGACTCAGTCTTATGCAGGTGGCCATGCTCACGCAGCACTAAAATAAACGGGGGCTAATATGATAAATCATAAATCATAAATGCTTGCTACAGGTGCTCCAAAATGCTTAGCCCCCAAATAAATAAGAGCATGGCCAAGTGTGTTTACTTTTCTGCACTGATATAACTGCTTGTGATGTGATATATTAAACTGCTTGAGATTTTCATTAGGATAACCTTGCAGGTTCAGTTTGAGTCTAGATTTTATTTTTCATAATGTGATTTGTAATTCATATTGAGTTGTGAAAGTCTTCAAAAGTCCGGCATTTCAAGTACTATGTACCCAAAGAGAAAAAGAAAAGCCCTTCACGGGAAATTTCCTATTCATTTGGGTACACTTTTGGAGGACGGTCCATAGAAGAACCAGGAGACGACCCACATGAAGACTTGAAGACGAAGACTTGAAGATGAAATGCCTGGCTTTTAAGACTTGCGTCGTCCAGTAGGATTAGAATCCAGGTTGTTGTCGGTGGGGCCTGGCCACCATTACTTTTCCGCAGACCCTGGGTTATACTTATACGGCACTTGCCATGGACTGTGGACTTCTCTTTACTCTGCTCTGTGGATTTATATTGATTTGTTTATTTTGTGTGCGCAGTAGAAATTGCCTACTTTTCTTAGGTTTCTTTCTTGCATGTGCTTGGCCTGATTTCGTTAGGCTCCTTAGGAACAAATCTTTTCTACTCGTAATAAAATTCTAAAATTTTAAGAATTAAATAATATAGAAACCTAACGAATTAGGGAATAGCCGGAACCGTCCGGGGTCGCATGCATATCAATGCATTCTCTCCCTCCTTGCTATAAGACACTTCCCCGCCTGCGGGTAGAGTCCAGATAATCCGACCTATGAGGATGAGGTGCTGAATCTGGGGAAGTCTAGTCTTTTCTAAAAAACTATTTTTTATAAGCCTTTTTTAAAATTCTATGCATATTTGATTTGAGATCGTTAACCAGCATGCATTGCATTAGAAACTAATTAAATTAAAATTTTAATTGCATTAGTCTTAGGAGCATACACCCTACATAAGTCCAGGGCCATTAGGAAACTTTCTAGACGTCGGCCCTACCTCCGATAACCAAACTACCTTTCCATCTTTCATAAAGACTTGGACAGCATGGATTTTATACGATTAGGTGGTTAGTTGGCTTTCCTTTTCAGGCAGGATATAAGCCCAGAATACATTAGCTAGGACACGGGTGTTAGTGTTGCGTAGAACACTAAACCCATTAGATTTAGGATTCAAGGCTACTATTGTTTCGTAGTATGCCTCATCGGTAGGTAGGTCTTCTGTCTTCCAGGGACCATAAACCCTACATATCCGCGTCACACGGATGACGCCACCTCCATCCTTCTCTCCTGCATGCTTCGAGTGCATGATTTACTTATTTTTCTCCAGTTTCTTCTCACTATCTTAGTCCCTCCGGATGCTGAAGTGAGCCGTGTATGTTCACTAAGCCAGTTTGAGCCCTTCTTTTCCTTTGAGTAGGATTTCCTAGTCTTTGCCCTATGTGTCAATCCCAATTTGGAAAGTATAATATAGAATCCTTAATCGAGAGTATTCTCAGGTTCCGGCTTGAGATGTAATTAACCACGGGGGCTTGCGCCCGTGGGAAACCGAATCCCACTCTCAAATAAACCCCATTCGAGCTAATGTATCGGGTGGGGGAAACCCGTTACGATCAGATCATATATATTATTACCCATCGGGGTGTGCTGGTGAGAGCCGCTATCCTCAATGGTTAATCGTATGCATGATCGAATCTGCCCTTCCATTGGCCCACCAGATACTGTCTCCCCTCGCGGGGCGATGGTGTTTGCTGTAGTCCTTTCGGAGGTCCACAACAACTTGTTTTCCTTTATCCTGAGGAGGTAGCCTAGGGGGTAAGACCTTCCCACCACGTAGTTGTACTTGCACGACTTCATCGGAAGAACAAACTACAGGGGAGTCTACGCTCTCCTTAGGTGATTGATTGTCGTTATCTGAGCGAGAGTCTGAATCTGAAATGTCTATCACGACAGGACTCCCTTGAAAGTTAATTTCAGGGGTTTCACTATCTGATAAGATATTAGATTCGTTTCTCTCTCGAAGAGTCAAATCTGGAGAGTTGAGTGTTTGAATTTCTTGATTGATCTCAACTTGTTCTTGATTATTTTCAACAGAAGAGTCATTAACATCTTGATTCTCAACATTAATCATCAAAATATGGGCAGAATGATCAGACTTTTTATTTAATTTTCGACCCTTTGCCTTTGATGGGGCAAAGTAAAAGTCAGATAATTTCAGTGGTGACAGAGGTTTTGAGCCACCATCAACCACTTGTACAGATCTCTCATCAATAAATTTCCTCTCTACAGAAAGTTCACTCTTTTCATTTTTATTCAGTACAGTAGTTCCTAAGACTACTGGAGAGGAAACTGTCCCAACGTCCTCCTGCGAAGCCTCGAGGTCAACCTCCCAGATCGGGTCCCGGGCTCTCGTCGGTAACTGTTGAGAAAGACGAAAAGATTTATTAATCGACTTTTTAAATGCCCGGGATAGTGCTATATCCCAACCATCTTCAATGGACAAAGAAGAGTTAGAATTCATACCTGAGATAGATTTGACAGACCCCTGATCCGGATCGACCAGGTACTCCTTTGGAATTATGATATTACCTTGACGGAAGTTCTTTTCTAGCCAATCTTTAAAGATGATGCAGTCTTCGATTGTGTGGCCTAACATGCGATGGTAGGGGCAAAAAGTTGGATCATCCTTCTTATTTGCCTCTTCCGGCTTCTTGGCCTCCGGCAATCGAAAATCTGGCTTCTTCTGAAGACTTTTAAAGATCTTTCTCACCGACTCCCTTTTAAATGGATATGTACGAGCCAATCTCTCTTTAAAAGAAATCGGGTGAGAATCTCTTGTAGGTTGAGAAGTTACCTGAAAAGGTGGAGATTTTTGAGTTTGTTGTGTTGGAGAATTACTGGACTGAACATTCATTGGTTTCTTTCCCTTATCAACAGCTGAAACCATTGTTGTTCTCTTTTCAAAAGATTTCAATGGTTTGCTAGCTTTCTTTTCCTCGGTAGAATCCTTCAGGAATGGCATTTTGGAAGCCTCTTCCTGTAGATTACTAGCCTTATTCAAAAGTTTTTCGAAGGTTTTGATAGTGAAACCCTTCAGGAGAAAAGCAATAGGCCCGTGGATGTTCTTTAAAAGAATCTCCACTGCATGTTGCTCTTGCAACTGGGGTTCACACTTCATCGAGAGATTTCGCCATCTCAAGATGTACTCAACCAAAGACTCTCCCGGTTTTTGTTTTTCGATGACGAGATCACCAACGGTTACACGCTGCTGAGCTCCTGAGAATCTCTTTAAGAATAGACTCTCGAGCTCTGTGAATGTTTTCACTGAACCATTAGGTAGATCTGCGTACCACTCAAAAGCAATACCGGATAGACTACTTATAAACTGGCGAAAGAGTAGAGCATCTGACCCTCCTGCGTTGCAACAGCTCGCTCGGAAGTGGGCCAGATGCTGTCTTGGATTTTCTAAACCACTAAAAACTTTGAATGAAGGTGGCACAAAGCCTTTAGGATAAGAAACTGAATCATATTCTTCAGGGTAGGGTCTACCCTTTGGAATGGATACAGTCCCTTGAGAATGGGCTAAGGCCTCCCTTACCTGGATTTCAATCATCTGGCGGATATCTTTATCGGCTGGAGAGGTTGGGGAAGCAACCTCTGGAGTTCTAGGACTTGATTCTGTTTTCCTGCTGTGCTCACCTACTGTGTGTGTTGTAGGTTGCAACTGCTCGGATTGAGATTGCTGTGCCTTGATCATCTGATTTTGCATCTGTTCCATTCTGAGCATCATCTGTTCAATTTTGCTCTCCAGACTCTTAATGTATTCATCTTTCTCATTCAATTTAATTGATCCATCAGAGTCTGAATCTACTGCTGCAGAGGCTTCTTCTTTACCAGATCGGTGTCTTGAAGGCTCAGCATCTTTATTTGATGCTCTGGTTTCAACCATACAAATGTTCCCAGCTGAATCTTCTTCCATTAGATCATCTGCTTCTGGATCAAAGGCTTCAATTGCCTTGTTTTTAAGTATGTCCCTTATTTCCTGTACCACCTCATCGACCGGTCTACCCTCAATTGACTCGAGATCGATTGGTAGGTATCCTTTATAGTTAATCATCTCTTCAAATTCCTCATCTCCGAACTGGGTGAGGACCTCTTGGATTTTCAAATCATCAGCAGTAGGTTCTGCCACTAACTGATCCAACATTTCTTGATCATCCTCAAGTTCTGTCCCCTCCCCTCCGACTGTCCCGGGGTCGGTAGTCGTGAGGGTGACATCCTCAATAGGGTGAGGGATATCTAACTTAACAGGTGACGAAGGAGTTTGACTTGTAGGAACTCCAACATCAATCTGAGGAGAATCCTCACATCCCTGAATAAGGAGTCGGGGGACCTTAACAGATGACTGGACTGGTAAATGAACTGGTGGCTGAACTGATGTCTTAACTGGTGTTTCTCTAATCTGAATTCCAACAGTTCTGCTTATCTTCATTGGCACATAAGGTTCATCCAAAGGTATGGGCCTCTTGCCCTTAACATCAACTGGTTGTAAATCTTTGACAATTTCTTTTGCTTTGGCAATCACAGGGGCCAACTTTGAGAGTCTTGAAGGGGGAACTGGAGGTCTACCACTGAGAGGGTGACTCCTACCAGACCCAGTTAAAACTATCTCCTCAGTTTTGGCAGTTGGGAGACGAGGCACCCAATGATATCCATCCACTAATACTGAGGCAACTGGTTGCTTAACAAACTTTTTGTTTCTCCTCACTGTCTGAGGAGTCAGGTTTCTTGCTTCAGATTTTTCTTCTTTCAGAACTTCTTTCTCAAGTTTATGTGAGATCACCCCCTTCAGGTGTCTTACATATTGTTCTTTGGTCTGACCTGTCTCAGCAGCACAGGTATGAATGATGTTCCTTAACATCCTAGTTCTCAAAGTGTTCTTCTCTTTAGTGGTCCTCTTAACAGTGTAGTCGACTGGGCTAGGTGGAGAGCTAGCAATCCGCGTGACTCTCTCCTCCCCTGCAGCAGCTGCGAGGGGGTGAAAACGACTCCCTTTCAGGAGTGGAGAAGAGGCAGGGATAGGCAGCTCCTCAGCAGCCTCAGGCTCAACTAAACTCAAGGCTTTCTGTTCAGCTATCTTCCTTGACTTAGTAATTTTCTTCCTTATCCTTCTCAGGTAGTTCTTCCTAGCACTCTTAGTGCCAAATAGTGCTGCAGAACTAGAAGACCCTTTTTCAACAGTAGATTTTATTTCAATTTTCTTGTCCTCACTCTGGACTGAGGGTGCAGAAGGTGTAAGGGTAGCACCTACTGCCAGTTCCAACACCGGGGGAAGGTCACTCGTAGCTCCCACAGCTAGTTCCACTACTGGACCATTCTCGCCCTCAGCAGCGAGATTGATGATTGTTCCACCATTAACAGACAGTTTAAGAGTTTTGAAACCCATCCCAAACTGAATCGCACTGCTATGAATTAACTCTTCGACTTGGAGGTCTCGGTCAACAGAGAACAGAAGTTTCCCAGCCATTGCAGAAGATTTGATTGTCTGAAATTTGAAAGAGAAGACTTGAATCAAACCTTTGAAATTGAATTTTGACAAGAAATTTTCTATATTTTATCATATAAATCGAATTATGGGAACTATAATCCGATATATAGTGATAAAGTATAGACATTAATTTTGACTTGAAGAAAATTTAAATTTTTGTTGTATATGTTCAACTACAAGAGAATGTTGTAGAGAACGTATAACGACAATGGTCTGGATTTGATTTGAAAGGATTTGACGAGGGTTTGAAATTTTGGAGGTTGAAAGATTTTCTTTGACTATTTGGAATCAATAAGTCGGATTTGATTTCAACTTAATAGTTAACAAGATACCGAAGAAAATCAAGGAGTTTTGACTCGACTCTCATATCCCACTGATCAAGCTAGGGATAAGATGTCAGAGGTTTGACTTGATGAAAAGACTAGATGATTAAATTTGAATATGGAAATAGTACATGTTATACTACAAGAGAATGTTGTAGTAGTACATGTGACAATGAAAATTGATTTTGAATTGAAAGGGAACTTGAACGACTCAAAAATCCGGCAGCATCTCCCCTTATTTTTGAAACTTGAGGTGTTGAATTTGCATTCAACAAGACAGTTTACAAATATTAGGGAAAATTTTACGGGAAGGAACTCGACCCTTTATATCTTATCAAAGATAAAATGTCAAAGTTCAAAAGTTTGAAAGACACTGAAAATCAATGTTGAATTTGAATTATCGATGTTCATCTACAAGAAGTATTGTAGAAGAACATTCGACACGTGATGATTAAAACTTGAAGAGAATTGAAGGGATATTTTCTAAAAATTTGAATTTCCGGCAGCACCCCCCCTTATTTTGAAACTCGAGGTGTTGAATTTGCATTCAACTCGACGGTTTACAAATGTTAGGGAAAGCTGGGGAAAATCACTTGACTCTTTACATTTCAAAAGAATGATTTAAAATGAAATGTCAAAGATTGATTTATCCGAATAAATTTGAATAAATATTGCATATATTAAGCTACAACGATTGTTATAGAAAAATATATAGCAATGCAGTTTGAACTTGATTGACTTTGAAAAGGAATTTGAAAAATTTTTTTTTTTTGAAAATCCGGCGTCATCTCCCCTTATTTTTGAAACTTGAAGTGTTGAACATATGTTCAACATAACGGTTTACAAACCTGTAAGAGGGAGATTCTAGAAAATCAGCCTGACTCTTTCATTCTGATGAGTGATTCAGAATAGAATGTCAAGGTCTGAAGCGACCGGAGAAGTTGAAAGTATCTTAACTATATACAACTACAATCATTATCGTAGAATATATAGTTGCATTGATTATTATGACTTGAAAATAGATGTTTGAAAAATTTGAAATTTCGGCAGCATCTCCCCTTATTTTGAAACTCAAAGTGTTGAACGTATGTTCAACATAACGGTTTACAAAAACAGGGGGGGGGATGTTATAAGCTAACCCGACTCTTTCATTCCGACTAGTGATTTGGGATTGAAATGTCGAAGGTTAGATTAACCAGAAAATTTCAAATTTTGGGTTAAAATTTGGAAGAGGAATCTATATCCTATCACACATATTGAATTATAGGAATTACAATCCTATATGTAATGATAAGATATAGGAATTGATTGAGATTTGAAGGCAATGGAATTTTGCTAGACATTTGAAATTATGACTTTGAAGTTAGAGAAATCTTCTGTAAATCGTGAAACTTAGCACGCTATGATTTATTTGCATGCAAGTTTGCAACATGTACAGAAAGACTTTAAAAAGCTCAGCTTGACTCTTTCGCTCTACCGATGAACTTGGAGGCGAAATGTCAAAGCTAGACTGGGAGGGAGGTTTCCTACACTCACCTCTCTTTTCACATGTTTTAATTGAGTTGGCCACACTCCCCCAAGAAAGAAATGGGTAGAGGGACCAACAGAAGAAAGGTAGTCAAAACTACCGATGTAATAAAATTCGTACCGCTATTAAAGATGGAGAGAAAGATTTTCCCCAGTGGAGTCGCCATTTTTTTGTTTGATTGAAAAATATATGGTTTTGAAAAGGGTTTAATTTTCTTTGGGAAAGTTAAATTTCTGGAATTTAAATTTTATAATCGAACACTTATTATGAATGATATATCACCTCGGAAGGTGAACATATCGTTCCCTAATAGGTTCAAATTACAAATCTTTGAATTTATCTGATTGTCATAGTCAAACTCAAGGAGAAACAACGTATGATCCTGAAAGATCAGAATGATGTTTAATCAACTGTTTGACTATGCTAATCTGAATAGGATCATTAATTTCATAATCATAACTATGATTATAATTGACATATCTATTCGAAGAAAGAAGATATCAATTATTATTAGTTTGAATATGAAAATAACGATCGCCAATTTTTTTTTGTTTTGATTTCCCAAAAAGAATCAATTAAAGGTTTTGAAAACTTGATTTTGAAATCTGGTCTGGGTTTCTAAATCTCCTACGAGCGCAAGCCCTCGTAGTTAATTACATCGTAAGAAACCAGAAAATTTCCTACGAACACTCTCGATTAAAATAGCGATACGAATTTCATTTAAGATTTTCAAAGATTGATATCAAAGGAGGTTAAGGACTGGGATTTTCAATAGGGAATGGTTCAAGATTGAACAGTTATTTCTGGAGTCAAAGGAAGAAGAGTAGGAGGTATTTTGAGATTCTGAATTGCTTCAGAAACACCTCAAACTATCCTAAGTGTTGGGCTTGAATTTGATTGAAAGAAATTTAATGTTTAAATGATCAATTTTATTAGAAAATGGGAATTAGATTCCCGAAAGATTGAGGTCTTAAGATTGAACATTGCCTCAGAACCTAAGTCTAAAATGGGTACTGAGAATCAGTGACCCAGAATCCTAGCTAATGCAATGCAATCTGGACTTACCCCGGCCTGGATTGGGGAGCCAGCTAAACCACCTAAACGCTTTTAAAACCATGAGTCAAAGTCTTTAAATGTAGAGTGGTTAAGGACATTGATTAAGATTGGTTTAAAGAATTGGGGTCGACATCTAGAGCAGATCCTAATTGACCCCTTAACATATGTTGGGTTAAATGTCTAAATAAAATGCAATTAAGATTTAGACTCGATTTTTAATTTGTATCTAATGCAATGCATGCTAGTTGACTCGATGAAATGCTTAAATCAATATGAAGCAGTTTTAAAATAGGCTTAAAAATAGGTTTTATCCTAGAGATTGCACAACATCCCCTTGGACAGAACTGCACCCTAATAGGTCAGGTGGTCTGCCAAAACCCGCAGGCGGGGAGGTGCCTAACAAGGTAGAGAAAAGTTAATATGAATGCATGAAAAACTCTCGGCGAGTCCGGGCTTACTTCTTAAGAGCGTTAGAGTTTCTATCTGAGCTTAAATATTTTAATTTTGTTTAAGTAGAAAAGGTTAATGACCGTACCCTCACGAGCCTCCGATCGGGTTCCAGGCTAAATCAAAATCGACATGCAATAGCGCCAAATAAACTACTAAAAGCATGCGGGTCCTTAATCGCAATCAACATATCAATCAAATTAATTAAATAATTAAATCAATTAAATAAATATTCAAAATGAAAGTCCATGGGCAAGTGCCCTTAATAATACAACCCAGGGTCTGCAATAAAGTAAAGTGGCCGGGTACCACTGACTACAACCCGGATTCTACTCCTAAGATTCAAGTGACTTTGAGATTTGAGATTCTTCTCGTTCTTCACTTCTTCGTCTACTTAGAACTCCTTGGATCGTCGGGTCTGGATATCCAAATGAAAAGAAACTCCCCCTGAATATGGGTGTTATCTTTTCTCTTTGGATACTTGAACTTCATCCTAATTTGGATCTCCAAATGGATAGGAACTCTCCCCTAAGGGATGTTCCTTCCTCTTTGGATTCCAAATTGGATGTTTAAGTATCTCAATCTCAAATCACTTTAAACATTACAACTCAATTTAAGTTAAATTACATCAAATTAAAATTAAAAATCTAGACTCAACAACCTGCAAGGTTATCCTAATAATCAGCAGTTTATATTTGACATCCCAAGCAGTTAATATATTTGAAATTTGAAAATGCTCAATCACAGCCATGCTTGGCCATGCTCTTTTAATTTTAAAGGGGGTCTTAGCAGTTTTCTGGAGCACCTGTGCAATTTGCTAATTATAATTTTGCCCCCTTTAGTTTATGCCCTGTATGAGCATGGCCACCTGCATAAGATTGAATTAGTATAAATCGTTCCTAACCTAAGGGTAGATCTAACGTACAATCAATCAACTCAGAGTGCAGTAAATAAATAAACAACCACATCAATATCAATTCTATGTCTAGCAAACAGCATGCAGTGAAAGCTCGAAAATTCGGCACACAGCAGAAAAGTAAACACCGGCCTAGCCTAAGACTAGAGTTGGTTGTCCTAGCAAACCATCTAAAGTGTGTGGGGTAGGCTGTGTGGCTTTGATATGTCCTAAATAGGATGATTTGATTGAAGTTGTTTGAGGTTCAAGTTGGTTGAAGGCTTAAGGGAATATTTAATTTGAATTTAAATATTAATGACTTGAGATTGATTTTAAACTTAATTTTAATTGTTTGTTGGATATCACCTTTGTTGCACACCGAGGCCGTGAAGTTTATTTCACCTTCCTTGGGGCTAATTTAATAGCCTCGTAGGCCTGGGTTACCCAATGGTACCCGATATAATTAAATGATTTGAGTTTGATTAAGGTTTAAAGGTTGGTTAATTTTAATTAAGAATTGGTTGATTGCTGGTTTTAATGTTGATTTAAGATTTTCTGGAATTTTTAACAATTTATTGAATTTTGGAAATTTTTGATTATTTTATTCATTTAATTCAAGGGTCAAAATTTGACTTTTTGATTTAAAGTGTTTTCTGGAAAGTTAATATTTTATTAAAATATTAGACCTTAATACGATCAGTTAGACAGTAAGTACATTGAAATTGGATTTTTCTATATTTTATTATGAAGATTTGAAGTTTTGACTTGAATTTGAACTAAATTTGACCAAAAGTTGACTTTTTCAAATTTGATTGATTTCTGAAAACTTAACATTTTTAATAAATATTAGAGCTTAAGATGAATTGTATACCTTTGAGTTTGCTCAATTTGGAGTTCATTTGAATTAGTTATGAATTTTTGAAATTTTGAGTATTTAATGAATTATTTAAATTGTTTAATTAGAGACCATTTTTATGATTTGAATCCAAATGACCTCCAAACTTCTTGAAATCAACTCCAAAGGTCAGGAATGACCTAAGGAGTGATTTCCAAGTGTTTGAGAAATTTTTGGAATTTTTAATTATTTTTAATTAATTAAATTAATTAAATTTCAGATTTCAATTAAAATTAAATTAAACTCAATTTTGAAGTCCAGTAAAGGGGCTTTTATTTTTCATTGATTAAGGGTTCAATTCTGGTCAGTTTGAGGTATTATGTGTAATTTTCAGATTTAAACTTGATTTATTATAATTTCTGGAAGGTTTAAGGGCTTAATTAAGGTTTAAGTTTGATTAGGTTAATTAATAGACTTAATGAATTCAAAATTCAGTGAAACTTTTTCTTGAGGCTGTATGTGTCACTAGGTTTGAATATTCAAAGTTTCAACTCAATTGGAGATGTATCCTAATTATTGGAATTTTTCTAAGTTCTCTAAACTTAGGTCCTTAATTATTGTCCTTAATGATGTCACTAAGTAAATGGGTCTTAATCAATGTTTCTAACCCTTAACAAGCATATGTATTCAAGCACAATTTCAAATCAAACCCTAAGTCTAAGAGAGCCTTAAGACTAAGTGGTGTGTGTACTCTAAGCATGCAATTCAAATTAAAGCTTAATTAATTGAGTGACTAATCAATGAATAATCAATAAAATGATTATACATCGATTAATCACTAATCCACATGAATTCCATTCAATCATGCCTAGTCCATGTTTAAAATCCCATGTGATTTCTCAAATTTCAAAAAAATTTAAATATATATATAGTTTTAAAATAAATTTTAAAGGATATATACACATATAGATATATAAACCTATATATACATATATATATTTTAAAATATAAATAATTTAAAATATTATTAAAATAATTTTTTAAAAGTTTGAGAAATCCTCTGATTTATTTGGAAATATATATTTTTTTATAATTTGAAAAGAAAAATTAATTTTTAAAATATTTAATATAATATTTAATTAAATATTAAATATATATTAAAATAACCAACTAATTCAAATTAATTAAAATGAATTAAATTAATTTTTTTTTTAACTTTTGAAATATTAAGATATGTTTAATAATTAATATATATATATATATATATATTTAAAATATAATTTTTTTTTTAACATTTTGAAAAACATTTCAATTATTTTCAATTAAACATTAGTTTAAAATATTAGATGTTTAATATTTTAAATAATTTAAAATATATAAAATATCTTAAATTAATTTTAATTTTAAATTAAAGGATTTAATTTTCTGAGCATTTTGATATATTATATGTATTATTTTGATTTATAATTAATTTTTAATCAATTTTTGAAGTTTTAGAGATTTAAAATGAATTAAAATAGATTTTAGAATTAAAATCAAATCAAACGGCCAGTTTGCTGACACGTGGCGTGTTCTGGTCAGCTGGATTAAAGCACGGCGGCGGCCAATCATGGGCAATGATTGTGCCGCCGCGCAATCATTGCCGCGTAATTGAGACTACGGCGGGCCCCACGCGACCTCTACTTAAATGAGTCAGCACCGCACGGGACCGTTAGATCACCCGCTATTTCGAGCAGACGGCTCTGATGAAGCTGGATAACGGGTTGATCAAAACAGCGGACGGCGGAGTTGATTAAAAGATTTAAATAACTAAATCTGGGCCGTAGATCATGTGATCAGCGGTCCCGAACTCGCGCGCTTCATGCAGGAATTAACCTAAAGCCCTAATCGAGTAAAATGGCTTGTTCTCCACCAATAATCGATGAAAATAAATAAAATTTTAAACATAGATCTAAGGAATGAACAGAATTCCCGTGGTTATAAATTTTAAGCTTAATATGCGCTAAAAAGAAAGCTAATTAATCTAGTGTGGGCTACACTAGGGTTAGCATTTATACCTAAACCAATCGATGGATTGACGAGGTTAAGTATTCTCTGAGCTTGTTGATTGTCCACGCAACTTTTCTCTCTTGAACCCTCGGTCAGACGAGCTCCCTATCGCCTGGTACTGACCTTGGACGGAATAAGGCTTGAGTTCGCCGGAATCAGGTTGCCGGCAAAGTTTGACCGGCTGGATTTCACTTGGCAAGTGAAAATGAATGTCTGGAATGCTCAAACGAAAAGACTCTTAGCTCTGGGAGAGTTCGAATGGAGAGAGAAGCTGGGGGAGAGAATGAGGGCTTTTCAAGGGGTTTTGCCCTATTCAATTCATTCCAAATTGAATCAGTGGCTGGGATGAGTTTGTTTGAGCTCTATGATGTTGCCAAGTGTCCCTAGGGTGGTTGGGAGCAGGAGAAAGGACAACCCAAGGACGCCTAGGTGGAAAGGGCTATTTGTCCTCTAGTAAGCATGTGGAATTGATTTAGACCATTAGATCTTAATCCAAAGGCCTAAAATAGTTCTAGGAATATTCCAGAAACTATTTGAACACCTGGAATGAAAAGGGATTGGAAAGAATGCCATGTCATTAAGGATTTAAACTATTTAATGCATTCTTTGACCATTTGTTGACTGGTTTGACCAGTCAACAGGTCAAGGCTTGATGAGGTGGAGATTGGAGAGCTGTTTGAGCTAATAGGGTGCACTTCAAGGGATTTGATATTAAGAGGCTAGGACTTGAGTGCATATTCATGAATTAGGGAAGGTTTGACCAAATCATAGTAGGTTGACTTGGTCAAATCAACAACAACTTGGGACATAATGAGCTTAGACATATTCAAGCCATGTTATGAAATTGGGTTAAAAGCTTAATGGGAATTCAATTGGATGTATGGGTGGATTTGACTAAGATCCACACATTTAACCAACTCCAAGATATTGACTTGGTCAAACCTCATATGGATGTGTTTCAAGTTAGGTTTGAATGGATTCAATGTATATTATTAAGTGTATTTGAAGGTTTAATAGTTTACTTGAATGAGATTTTAATAAATATGGTGAATGTAGTTTAAGTTGATTAGGTTTGACCAGGTATGGATCTAGTTGACCAAGTCAACTGATGACTAGGACAAGATGTCCAGTCAAGTCCACATCACTAGGGGGGATGATCATAAAAATTTGAGAAAATTTTGAATGCAATTAAGGCTTGATTCAAAGTGTAAAAGCTTAAGGGTTAATCTGGTCAACCTAGGTTGACTTGGTCAACCAGGTTGACCCAGGGTCATAGGTTGAGCTCAACAAGTTTGAAATGATGAATAGGGTCTGGTAGAAGTAATTTGAGGGTTTGAATAGGCTATTTGGGTCAAACCACCTATTTGAACCCTTAATGGGCTTAATGGGTCAACTGGGTTGACTTGGTCAATCAAATTGACCCAGGGTTAGGGTTTGAACTGGAATGGTTTGAAATGATGAATGGGGTCTAATGGAGGTGGTTTCAGGGTTTAAATGGGTCATCTAGGTCAAATGACCTGTTTAGGCCCTTAATGGGCCTAATGGGTCAATTATGTTGACTTGGTCAACCAGGTTGACCCAGGGTCAGGGATTGGGTCCAACCAGTTCAGAATGACATTCTGAGTCTACTGGTGGTGGTCTCAAAGTCTGGGGAGGTTGTTTGGTCAAAATGACCTATTTTGACCCTAAAGGGGCCTTCTAGGTCAACTAGGTTGACTTGGTCAACCAGGTTGACCCAGGGGCTGGTTCTGGGTTCAATGGGTTTGGTTTGACATTTGAAACTTGCTGGAAGTGACTGCATTTGATTTGGAGGTCATTTGATCAAAGTGACTATTCACACCCCATAGGGGCATTTTAGTCATTTTGACCCCTGGTCAACCGGGGGTCAAATTGAGTCCAACAAAATGCAGTTTACTACTTAATGGGTCATAAACAAGGGTCTGGAGATGATTGGAGGCTTTGGAGAAAGCTCCAGGGTCAAAATCCACTGGGTGGTAGGTCCAGTGGCATAGACTGTAAATATTTGAAGGTTTTACAACCTTTGGATTTTAATCTAGTTTCTGGGGTTAGAGACCTCAGAATGAGCTCAAATTTGGAGAGTTACCTCTAGAGACATATCACATTAGTTTGGAACTGACAGATCCTGAATCAGAGATTATTTGATAGGGTTTTGAAATGTTCAAAGATTCACTGAAAAAGGCTTTCAGGACCTAGACCTTTTGGTCTTGGATTTGAATCTAGAAATCTGGTTTTGAATTGGATTTTGAGCTTGAGTGATAGGATTTGAATTAAGTTTAGATTGAATTGAAACTTGGATTGATTTAGAAGGATCCTAGGGTTTAGAATAGGTCCTAGGGTCTAAATCAGCTTAAGGGAATCCTAGGGTCTAGAATAGATCATAGGGACTGGAGTCTGGGAAGATTCTAGAATCTAGAAGTCCTAGGGAAATCCTAGGATCTGGGGTCTGGAAGAATCCTATAATCTAGAAGGATCCTAAGATCTAGGAATCCTAAGATTCAAGATCTAGAAGGATCTTAGGATCTAGAGTCAGGTAGAATCCTAGGGTCTAGAATAGATCTTAGGGTCTGAAGTCTAGGAGAATCCTAGAATCTAAATTTGTCTTAAACTATATTGATCTGGGGTCAGGATTGATTTGAATTTGGATTAATCTTAAAGTCTGGATTGATCTAATATCAGATTGATCCTAGGGTTAAGATTGATCCTAAGGATTGGAAAGATTCTAAGGTCTGGATTGGTCCTACTGAGCTCATACAAAAATGAGGTCAACACAATGATGAGGTAGATCTGCTCTCCATCTGATCGGTTTGGCTTGTTGGCAACCACTGCTGGCGGCAACTTGCTGATCTTCTTACGAGATGTCGTTATACTTGTCCGTTCGGGTTATCTTCTTTGTGGCCTGTTGCTTGCCCTATGGATAGCCCCTATCTACCATTTGGGTGGTCACAGATTGTTCGCCACTAACTGAGCCCGGTTTCTTCGATTTTTCTTTGTTGGTTGTTTGTTTCCTTGTGGCTTTTCTCTTAGCTTGTGATGCTTAGTCCTCTTTTGAATTTGCTTGTATCTTTCCCTTTTTTATGGAATAAATTCTTCTTTAAAAATTTTTTTTTTGTTCACACTAATTGATTGTTGGGTATCAGTGACTGAGTCATTTAGGAGCCAGTTCTATATTTAGTTTTAATTATAGTTAAGCGGTTTAAGATTAAAATATACTATGATGGATGATCAAAGTGAAGCGTGTAGATTTAAGTGGCAAATTATTAATGTTTATACGTTAAGTGATGTAATAATGTATTTATGTATTTTGAGTTATGTTTTAGTTAAAAATCTTGAGAATATGAAAAACACAATTGAGGGACATATAAGAAAGAAATTTCAACTTTGACTTTTGATGGAATTTTTTTTGTTTGTTTGTAGATTTGATGTATGCAATGGGGTGTCAATATATGACGATCTAAAAATTTGACTCAGACCCAACCCAAAAAATTATGGATTCAAGTTGACCTGTTTAACAAACGAGTCGGGGTCAAATATAAATTTCTAAACCCGGGAACCCAAAATCAACCTATTTGATACACATCCCATCTACCCTGCAGCCCTCACTGCCTTGCCCATCACGCTCGCTGCTTGAACTTGCACAATCGCGCTCACTGCTCGCACTTGCACAGCCGTGCTCCCGCTGGCAGAGTCACACCCGTGCTAGCACTACAGTCGCAGGTTCGCATCTGCTCTATTACTATTACTCGCACAGTAGCACCCACGGCATCACCCTGGCGACCTTGCCTGCTCTCCCGCGCTGCACTTTTTTGTTCTTCCGTGTTAGTGGTTCGTGTCGAGTTTAAAGCGAGTCAGGTCTAGGTTAAAGTTCAAGACCCATTTCACAAATCAGGTTGGGTTCGGGTCAGTTGTTTTGAAGTCGGGTCAAATTCAAGTTATATCTGAACCCGACCCGAAAACCCATTTTGATAGCATCCATGCCACTTAAATCTGACTTCTTTATTTTATTTTTCTATAGGTGCTTACCTAGAATCTTTATTTTTTGTTTAGCTTGATATTTTTCCTTTTTACCAGTACTTATTATCAATAATGTTCTCATTATATTTTTTAATTGATATAATTATTTCGTGTCTCACTCTATTATCATAAATATTCTAAAATAACAATTATATATTTATTTTTGGTTAGAGGGCTATTTGAACGTTTATGTCTAAAATATAAAATATTTTTGGAGTGAATTTAGAATTTGTCATTTAGTTCATTTTTAATATATTTGAAATTTGTTCGATTTTAACAAATTATAATTATATAAGTTATGCAAAGTGATGTCAACCGCCACTGTACACCGCTCACCGCTATTGTCGGTCATCGCTATTGACCGCCTATCACGGTTGCTGGCTGCCATCGATCACTATCATTATCAATCGTTGTTGATATATCATCAAAAAATTATCTTGATCGAGCACGAATCTCAAGGAAAATCAAGTTGGAAACTTCTGAACTAAAATTGGGGCCATCTGAACTCCAAATTCAGCGAACTTATAGACGAACTGAGCGTCTCGGAAATACAAATCCAACGACACCAAATTCAACTCAATCTGAACCCAAATTGATCCAAATCAAGGGTATGAAGCGCTGTTAGAAGGTTCAAACCATAATTTGGATTACCAAACGGTCTCCAAATATGACATGCTTATAGTCGAATAAAGCGTCTTGACGAGACAAATCCAACGAGCCCAAGATCTCCAAAATCTGATATCTCTAAGACCTTCAAATATCCAAAAAACGGTCCACTATCAAGGGGTTCAACATCGGCCATCCATTCAAATCACTCCTTAATTACCCTTGATCTTCCTCTTATTTACGGACCATGCGACTCCCAAAAATCTATAAATATGGCCCTCTCTCTTCTTGAAAAGGGGCACTTAATCCTAAGGAGAAATGAGAGAGATCGGAGATCGCTCTTGCCTCATTTCTCCTCCTCGACCACCGCTGGACCACCACCTAATGTCGGAGTTCCGCCGGACCACCGCCTGACGCCCTGAGCTCCGCCGGACCACCACCTGACGTCCTCAGTTTCGCCGGACCACCGCCTGACGTTGGAGTTCCGCCGGGCCACCACCTAACGCTCTGAGCTCCGCCGGACCACCACCTGACGTCCTCAGCTCCGCCGGACCACCGTCGAACGCCCTGAGCTCCGCCAGACCACCACCTGACATCCTCAACTCCGCCGGACCACCGCCTGATGCCCTGAGCTCCGCCGAACCACCACCTGACGTCCTCAATTTCGCCGGACCACCACCTGACGCCCTAAGCTCTGCCGGACCATCACCTGAGGCTCGGACTTCCGTCGGACCACCACCTGACGTCTTCAGCTCTGCCAGACAACCCCTAAGGTCCGGA
Source organism: Dendrobium chrysotoxum (assembly GCA_019925795.1). Classification (NCBI taxonomy): domain Eukaryota; kingdom Viridiplantae; phylum Streptophyta; class Magnoliopsida; order Asparagales; family Orchidaceae; genus Dendrobium; species Dendrobium chrysotoxum. The sequence goes on from CM034308.1 coordinate 19,475,429, forward strand.
GTTCTACCAGACCACCACCTAGGGCCCAGAATTCTGCCAGATCACCGGGCGACCCCGAAGTTCCGCCAGTGTGACATCGGACTTTCACATACCCCCGACTTCAACCCTACGGTTGATACTTGTAATATATCGCCCTTGGAGGTGATTCAGCCCATTGTAACCTACTCAAGTTTTAGTGGAATCATTTCAACTAGGCCAGACCCTGTGGTTTTTCCCTTTTCCAGGGTTTTCCAAGACGTAAAATTCTAACTCTATCGCCGCGTATATTCTAGCCCGCAACAGTTGCTATTGACCACCTCTGATTAACCATTATTCCAAAATCCAAATGCGCTATTATTTTACTTTAAATTTATTTACTTAAACTTAAATTAAAAAAAAAAAACTAAACTCCTCCGTTCGTAGTGTGATCAACCAAATAACTCAAGAATAATATTTAAAATATATTATTTTTATATTATGCAACATTTATTTTTTATTGTTCATTCTTTTTTTTACTGAGAACAAACAACCCAAAAAAAATTTAAAGGCATCGTCTCAAATTGCGATCAAAATGAAGGAAATTAGATGGTAATGGCAATGGTATCGGTAAAAATTCATACCAAAATAAAATTCAAAATTGCTGTGATTCTTCATTTTTACCTCCTTATCATTATGATGTTGTTATGAAGTCGAACCTTTTATGTTTTGTTTGGGATGACTTTTTTACTGCTTTCTAAAATAATTTTTTGGTATAAAAATTTCTATTTCATGAAACTTCTGTACTGAAAAGGAGTTTTAAAAATCAGTATAAAAGCAATCTCAAACGAAGCTTTAGTTTAAGCAGCAGTCGTACGTAAAACTTTTTAACCTATATTTGACCCTAAAAAAATATTATAGTTAAAATAGTCAAAATTTAATTGGATGCTTTGGCTATCAATTAAAAGGTCTTAAATTTGAAAATATAAGAATGGTGTATATGCATTTCATTTTATGGATGAGAAGTTGATGTAAAGGATAATAATGATTTTAAAAATCGGATCAAATGGGCCGTTTTGACCGGTTCAGCCTTAAAAATCTAATAAATTTTATTTGTTTTCTTTAAAATGGAGACGCGGGGGACCGGAAAAAAAAAACCAAAAAATCAACTCACATTTTGCTTTCACTGAGATTTTATTAGGTAAAAAAATAATGAAAAAACATTTTTATACATAGTATATTAATATGAATTTAAAAATGCTTAATTTACCTAAATATATATATAAACGATTTTGTTTTCTTTACTATGTTGAAGTAGTTATTTTGGTAGCGCGTCCCATTACTTTGTCAAACTTCAAACTCTGATCAATTGAAAATGTTGCCTTCTAAGATTCAAAAGTACGACTACGTATTGCATTTGAACTCATTAATGCATGACCTAATGGGCATAATATTTAATGTTCTTCTGTAGAATAAATTCTTGTAATCTAGAAGACGGTTTCCTTTCTATAGTCGTTCGTTATTCCTCCATCGTTGAGATGGAGGCTGAGGGGTTGGCTTAGATATATAGACTCTTTCTCCAACTTTATTAGTTTTGGATCGTTCGATAGTATTCTTCTTAAACTCCTCTTGATACTCATCCAATGAGCTTATTTCTAAAAATTATAACTTGTTAGAAAATTTTAGATGATAGGATATGTAATATCTTAATTTTATATAAATACCTACCATGCATATATATAAATTTGTAAGAGATATTCGAATTTCTTACATAAAAAATCTAAGAAGGAAAAGGGTTGTCTTCACCACCTCTATTTTGTTATTTTCTATTGAGGAATTAATTGCGGGCAATTAAGAAAATATTTATGGTATGTCGAAAATATTTACGAAGTACGATATCAAATTATTCCGTGTTAAAAAATATGCGGTGAAAGGGGGTGTGTTAATTTTTTACAAATATCCGGCACATCTACACCAAAAATATAAGTGATTATATAAAAATTTTAAAAATGATAAAAAAATATAAGACTTTGCCATGTTGAATAAATCCACTAAATAATAAAAAATATAAGAATCCCCGCTTCATTACAATCAAAGAAGATGAGATTATGCATAATTGAGAACAACTGTCTGATTCTGATTGTAAATATTACAAAAATTGATTATTTACAAGCATAAAATTAAAGTTCAATAAAATTAGACTTTAATAATCAAGCAACAATATACGAAGGATAGAATTTAGGCAGAGTTGACGATGATTGCTAATGGCTGTTTTTGAGATGATCAACGTAAAGTGCAAGAAAATGTTTTAGCTATTTGAGGTTTCAAAACTCATTATCGAAGAAGATGGGAAATTATTTATAACTTTTTTTGAGAAGGCTTTAATAAATTTGATCAAAATTCAAAACACTCATTTAAATGCTCCATCTTGACTCTCTTGATTATAAATATTTTATCCAATACTTGAGTGTCTTAATAATGCTAGAAATGAATTATTTTAAACTCATTAGATTTTTCTTATTAAGTTGTTGGATTTAATTATAAGCATAGAAGATTTGAAAATCATTTGTCCCTTCAATTAATATTTAGAAGTTTCTAAACATGCTTTAAGTGCTCAATTTAGGTTCATTTCAACTCATATAGAATCATTTGTGGTGTCAATCGGTTTCTAAGGTCGAGAAGTTCAATTCAACTATAAGTTGCTTATTTTTAAAAACAAATAATAAATTTGTTGAAATCAAAGTTCCGATGGCGTTGAATATAATTCTTATAATTTCTAGTTTAATTATTGCTTCAAAATCTAAGCTATTCAATTGAATTTTGTATAGATGCATCATTTTCCCCTCTATTTGTAGACATCTAAGCTTGTCACTTGAAAATATATATGTTAAACTTTATAAGATTTTTGAATGAATGAAAATCCTATCAATCACTTTCTCATATGGACTATTTATAGTTAACACTCTGTCTACTATTAGTTATTGATTCAGGCTATTTCATGGGTGTGCATTTTTAAGGTTATGAGTGAAAATCATATCTCCTATTACGCTCATTGAGTCTTTCTACTAAAAACCATATCCTCTATTAACTTTCCATCAAGAGTATCTCCTAGGCATACCTTTCAAAGATTTTTGTAAAATATAATTTTTTTTATTAAATGAAAACTTTATTTATAATTTAAATAAAACTTACTTGACACATAAATTTTTATCTCCATTACAAACAATTATATAAATTATTCTTTAATCTATAATAATGTGAGTCAACTTTTTTTGTATTGATCAGGAATAAAATCTTTCAATGTATGAGGAAAACTAAGTTATGATAGCATTTTTATCAACAATCATCGCCAGCAACCACCATTTATAATTGTTGTCAATATGACATGAGTACTAATATCCAATCAAATCTTTTGACTTCAGATATCCGTCTTCTCCATCTTTTATCACTTTTGAGTGCTACGTAGAACGAGAATAAGATAATTAATTTCAACCTTGCAATCCCATCTTTAATTTTGGGCAAGAATGAACTTTTTTATTTTTAATTATATAGTGGACTATTTCATTAGAGTTAATTCCTAAGATTTTTCATATTTTGAAATTTTTTACATGAAAATTTTTAAACTCTTACAACTTCTATTTATATTAGTGATAAATTTTTATACAAAACTAAGATTTTAAATACTTCATATTTTTACCTCTGTTGCGGACTCAAATATACGCGGCGATAGAGTTTAATATTTCCGTCTCAGCGTTGTACGTATATTCAGCACACAAACAGAATCGAAATAGTAACACCAGGATTTTTACGTGGAAAACCCTGGAAAGGGAAAAAACCACGGGGCCACGCCCAGTTGAAATAGTTCCACTAGTGTCGTTTGAAGTACACGAGGCTGATCCGTCCTTTAAATTCAGGACGATCAGATTACAATGAGTATCAGTTACAAGGACAAGCAGAGTTCCGACGTCACTCGGGGTGTCGAGCAGAATTCCGGCGTCACTTGGAAAGAAGTCCGGCGTCGGGTAGAATTCCGGCGTCGGGCAGAATTCCGACGTTGCTCCCGTGTCGGGCAGAGCTCCGGCGTCCCTCCGGCGCCTGGTGGTGCTTTGGTGGTGTTCCGGCAGTGTTCCGGCGGAGTTCCGGCGGTGTTCCGGCGGTGGTCGAGGAGGAGTTATTCCCTCCTAGACTTCTCTCCTCTTCTTCTTCTCTTTCTTCTCTTCTTCTCTTCTTGGCTTGGGTCCCCTCTTAAGAGAAATGAGGGGCTATTTATAGTTTTTCTGGAGTGGCATAGCCTGTAAATATGTGAGGGATCAGGGGCAAATAGGGAGTGATCCGGATGAACGGCTGATATTGAATCCCTTGATCGTGAACCGTTTATCAAGCATTTGAAGGTCTTAATGATATCAGAATTCTACGATCTTGGGCTTGTTGGATTCGTCTCGTCGAGACGCTCGATTCGACTATAAGCTCGTCAAAATCGGAGACCGTTTGGTAACTCAAATTGCTGTTCGATGCTTCCAACAGTGCTTCGGATACTTGATTTGGACTCATTTGGGCTCGGATTGAGTCGAATTTGGTGTCGTTGGGTTCGTATTTCCGAGACGCTCAGTTCGACTATAAGTTTGTTGAAATCAGAGTTTAAATAGTCTCCGAATTAATTTTTGAAGTTTCCAACTTGAGTTTTTCCTCGAGATTCGTGCCCGATCAAGATAATTTTCCGATGACGTATCAGTTGGCCCCCTATTTTTGGACGACAAAGCTCCAGGAGTCCAAAAATATATGTGTCGGCTTTTCACTTTGGCAAAATCGCAAAAATTTGCGTTCCAAAAATTAAATGTTTGCTCGAACTTGATCATAGAGGCCCCGTTGAGCTCCGAAAGTGTCAAAATTGAGTCCGGAACGTCGAAAAACGTGTCCGGGGACCCCAAAAACGTCGAATTTGGACCGTCCGGGCCCAAAATCGGAGCCCGGTAACGCGTAGGCGGCCGAACCGGCCGGCAGCCGCCGGCGGCGGCGCCCGCGCGGGCGCGCGGGCAAGGGGCGCGCCCCTTGGCGCGCTCCAGCAGTTAGAAAAAAAAAAATTTTTTTTTTTTTTTTTTTTTTTTTTGCTGTGGGGCCCGCATGGATTATAAAAAATCCCAAAAATCCGAAAAAATCCCAAAAAATTCCAAAAAATTCCGAAAAAATTCCGAAAAATTCAGAAAAATTCGAACTTTCTTCTAGAAGCCTCCTCCCTCCAATTTTCAAACATTTTCCCCCTCTTTTTTTAATTTTTCCCTCTCTTTCTCTCCCCTTTTCATCCTATAAATACCCCCTTTGTGGTAATGAAAATTTGCACCACATTCTCCTCTTCCCCTGGCCTTCTAGCTTTTGGCATTCTGAGGCTTTCCGCCGTTTTTAAGTAGGTGACTTTCCCTACTTGATTCGGCGCCCCTCCTTTTGCACAGAAGTTAGCGGTTTTCCTCTCTTCTCCCCTCTAGCTTCTGGCATTTTGAGGCCTTCCGCTGTTTTTGAGTAGGTGATTTTCTCCACTCGACTCGGCGCCCCTCTCTTTGCGCAGAAGTTAGCGGCTTTCCTCTCTTCTCCCATCTAGCTTCTGGCATTTTGAGGCCTTCCGCTGTTGTTGAGTAGGTGATTTTTTCTACTTGATTCGGCGCCCCTCCTTTTGCGCAGAAGTTAGCGGCTTCCCCTTTTCAGGAAGGGGAGCGGGATGGGAGTTGGAAATTTCTCTCCTTTAAGAGATCATGTGGAGGTGAGATTTAGTCGGAGAGAGTCTGACGGCGGTCAGCGGCCGGGTGGAAGTTCGGTGGCGGGAAGAAGTACGGCGTCGGGTAGAACTCCGACGAAAATCTGTCGGCCAAAAGAAGTCCCACGACGGGTAGAAATTTGGTGTCGGGTAGAAGCCCGACAAACATCAGACGACAGGCAGAAGTCCGACGTCATGTAAAAGTACAGCGTCGGGTAGATATCCGACGGGGGTCCGACGACTGGCAGAAGTCCGACGTTGGGTAGAAGTTTAGCGTCGAGTTGAAGTCCGACGAGGGTCTGGCGGCGTGTAGAAGTCCTCCAACGGGAGGAAGCTCAGCATCGAATAGAATTTCGATGTTAGTTTGTCGATGATGGACGATCGGGTGGAAGTCTGTTGGCAGTCAACGACCAAGTTGGGAGCAGAAGGAGAGAGTTCCACGGTGCTGCTATCAGCAGTTGAACGAGAAAGCCAATGATGGCTGATATGAAGTAAAGGACCGCCGGCAGATATCCGACGAAGGGTCGATGATGGCGGGTGTCCAGTGGCATTGTGTTAAGGCAATATTCATCCATACTGAAGTGTGCCAACATTAGATATTATTGGATCAAGGGGCCGAAGTAGTGTGATATGCCAACATTTTGGCAATACACTAACACTGAGTGGAGATCTGATGATGATCCAGTTATGTCCTTTCTTTGAAGGAGCAGTTGTAGGAGATGCTTGCGTGCAGTAAGGGAGAAGTCACTTAAATCCACCAAGGATATTTGACTGTGTTAAAGTTACTTGCTGCTTGATGATACTATCTTGTATGAATGTCACCAGTGTACCGTTTGATTTCAACTTCTGGTGAGAAGAAATGTATATTTGAATCTGAATTTATGTAACTCCAATGATATTGTATATGAAATGAGGATTTGTCCCCTAGAGGGACCTGAATTGTTCTTGTATCTGTAAGACATGCTTTGTGCTTTTGATGTATTATTAGTCTGAACGAATGTGAGAGACATCCTTTTTGACATATTTGAGACTGTAGGTCAAAGCCCTTGCTTGATGACGTTAACATGTATAAAAAAGGTCGAGAGAATCCGCCAAGGATGTGAGACCTTTCCGAGGTTGTATGTCAGAGCCTTTGCTCGACGACGTTAACTTGTATGGAGGAGGTCGAGAGAATCCACCAAGGATGTGAGACCTATCCGAGGTTGTATGTCGGAGCCTTTGCTCGACGACGTTAACCTGTATGGAGGAGGTCGAGAGAATCCACCAAGGATGTGAGACCTATCCGAGGTTGTATGTCGGAGCCTTTGCTCGACGACGTTAACCTGTATGAAAGAGGTCAGGAGAATCCGCCAAGGATGTGAGACCTATCCGAGGTTGTATGTCGGAGCCTTTGCTCGACGACGTTAACCTGTATGGAAGAGGTCGAGAGAATCCACCAAGGATGTGAGACATATCCGAGGTTGTATGTCGGAGCCTTTGCTCGACGACGTTAACCTGTATAGAAGAGGTCGGGAGAATCCACCAAGGATGTGAGACCTATCCGAGGTTGTATGTCGGAGCCTTTGCTCGACGATGTTAACCTGTATGGAAGAGGCCGGATCGAATCCCCCTGGGATCGATCTTCCAGTGATTGAGAAGCAATAAAGACTGCATATTTCTCAGATCATGAATAAAGAGATCATATTTATCGATAGTTTTCATTGTCATTTGTATTCTTTTTTAAAGAAAGAGACAATATCAAAACTGGACGAACAACACATTATATTACTGTAAGATAATAATTCCCTTGTACAACAGAAGAGATACATATAGGGACAACCACATCATTCGACTTGGTAGAAATACTAAGGACATTAGAATGACATCATACTGATCATAGAAGAGATACATGGTGACACATGACAAGTAGTATTACTAACACAAAGGTTCAAGTTGCAGCATTACTCAATCTCACCAACCATTTGAATATTATTCAATGGTTGTCTTTGTTGTTGTTGATTTTGCCCCCCAGTGGGGCGAGCTTCTTCTCGGGTAGGTGGGTTCCCAATAAACTGTCGAAGATAGCCCTGGCGGATAAGTCTTTCAATCTCATCCTTAAGTTGCCAACATGCTTCAGTAGTGTGGCCACGATTACGATGAAAGTGACAGTACTGATCTTGATTTCCTGTATTTGGCTTTGAAGGATGCGGCCATTTCACTTTGTCCTGATCTTGAATCGCCATTAACACCTTTGCTCGAGATGTGTTGAGCGGAGTGTACTCTTTCTCCTGCCGAGGTTCTCGTTGTGGTAATGGGGGCCTAGGAGGTAGATTGCTATTCCCTTGCTTTTTCCGTTGTAAGGAAGAATAATCCATCCCAGGAGCACCTTTGCGCTTCCCATTTGTCTGCTCGAACTGCTTTCTGTGAGCATTTATGGCTTCATCTGCGGAGATTTGTGCCTCCACACGATGAATCAGGTCGGCGTATGAATGAACCGTATCTCGCATGAGTGCCGAATAGAAAGGACCAGGACGAAGGCCTCCAAGGAAGACCCCTCGGAGCAGTTCTGGGTCCACTCCCGGAATCTGTCGAGCCTCGGTGGAAAACCGTTGAAAATATTCTTTTAATGTTTCTCCCTCGTTCTGACGGATCCCAGAGAGATGAGAAGAATCCTTAGTAATTCTTCGGTTGGCTACGAATTGTTCGACAAATACTTTGGCCAATTTGACGAATGTGGGGATTGTTCCGGTTGGAAGTGAATAGAACCATGTTCGAGCCTGTCCTTTGAGTGTAGCAGGAAAAACCTGACATAGGAGTGCATCCGGAGCTCGCTGTATATGCATAATTGTTCGATAATGATCGATATGCTCATATGGGTCGGATGTCCCGTCGTAGGATTCGATGCTCGGTAGCTTAAAGCCAGCCGGAATAGGGTGTTGAAGAATGGCTTCCGTCAGGGGTGACGACTCCTGGAAGTCCCACTGATGAAGAGGTTGTCTTACGCCTCCTATAGGGAACTCCTCTCGAACCAATCGTCGCAGTTCGTGGCGTAGGGTATTGCGAGGGAGCTCAGCAATGTGATGTTGGGCTAACTCTTCGGGGAGGTCCAAAGGAATACGAGGTTGCCGACCTGTGTGCGGAGGATGGGTAGAACTTGCTGTATCAGCCAGTTCGTTATCTTGATGTGACTGCGAACGCCTCCTGGGTGGAGGAAGAGGAATCTCAGCTTGAAGATGTTCGATTTGAACAGCTTCAACACGTGGCGGATCTCGAGGGAGAAGAACCTCCTCCTGAGGTGCTAGGGTCGGTTGTCGAGTCTCTCGCAGGAGGTGTAGGATCTCGTTTTGAGATTCTTCCATCTTTCGGATTCGCTCCTCCAAAGAAGGCCCTGAGGTTCCTTCTCCAGCAATGTGTTGCCCCCCAGGAAGAAAGGAGGCAGAAACTTGATGTCCATGATTTATAGACTGGTTTCTGGATTGGGGAGAGTGGGAGCGGGAGGCTCCTATGAGGCGATTGCTACGCCTATTGACCATCGTAGCAATACTTGAAGTTGTGGGATAAGTTTCCCACAGACGGCGCCAAACTGTTGCGGACTCAAATATACGCGGCGATAGAGTTTAATATTTCCGTCTCAGCGTTGTACGTATATTCAGCACACAAATAGAATCGAAATAGTAACACCAGGATTTTTACGTGGAAAACCCTGGAAAGGGAAAAAACCACGGGGCCACGCCCAGTTGAAATAGTTCCACTAGTGTCGTTTGAAGTACACGAGGCTGATCCGTCCTTTAAATTCAGGACGATCAGATTACAATGAGTATCAGTTACAAGGACAAGCAGAGTTCCGACGTCACTCGGGGTGTCGAGCAGAATTCTGGCGTCACTTGGAAAGAAGTCCGGCGTCGGGTAGAATTCCGGCGTCGGGCAGAATTCCAACGTTGCTCCCGTGTCGGGCAGAGCTCCGGCGTCCCTCCGGCGCCTGGTGGTGCTTTGGTGGTGTTCCGGCAGTGTTCCGGCGGTGTTCCGGCGGTGGTCGAGGAGGAGTTATTCCCTCCTAGACTTCTCTCCTCTTCTTCTTCTCTTTCTTCTCTTCTTCTCTTCTTGGCTTGGGTCCCCTCTTAAGAGAAATGAGGGGCTATTTATAGTTTTTCTGGAGTGGCATAGCCTGTAAATATGTGAGGGATCAGGGGCAAATAGGGAGTGATCCGGATGAACGGCTGATATTGAATCCCTTGATCTTGAACCGTTTATCAAGCATTTGAAGGTCTTAATGATATCAGAATTCTACGATCTTGGGCTTGTTGGATTCGTCTCGTCGAGACGCTCGATTCGACTATAAGCTCGTCAAAATCGGAGACCGTTTGGTAACTCAAATTGCTGTTCGATGCTTCCAACAGTGCTTCGGATACTTGATTTGGACTCATTTGGGCTCGGATTGAGTCGAATTTGGTGTCGTTGGGTTCGTATTTCCGAGACGCTCAGTTCGACTATAAGTTTGTTGAAATCAGAGTTTAAATAGTCTCCGAATTAATTTTTGAAGTTTCCAACTTGAGTTTTTCCTCGAGATTCGTGTCCGATCAAGATAATTTTCCGATGACGTATCAACCTCCTTAAATTTTTTAACTCCTAATGTCATTATTTTTATTTAATTAAAATAAATAAATATTATATAATAAATAAATATAAAGATTTAAGAGTCGGATATATAAATATAAATATTATAAATTCTTCAGAATACAATCCACAAGCAAAAGCAAATCACGGCCGCAGATCACCATCACGAGATCTGCACTGGAACGGATTTCATCATATTCTTAAACTCAAAATAATCCACCCGTCCATCGTGATTCCGGTCCACCGATCCAATCATCTCATAAACCCGGTCTATGCTCCTACCCTCAACCAAGCCCAGCTTCCCCAATACAGTCTGCAACTCCTTGGCCGAGATGTACCCATCCCCATCCACATCAAAGACCCGGAACGCCTCCATCATGTCGTCTTCCTCCTCCTCTTCGCCAACGTCATTATCGCCGAAGATGGCGTCGCCGAGCTCTCGATGAAGGGAATGGAAGGCGTCGAAGTTGAGTCCGAATTGACCGGGTTGGAGAAAGGAGGTGACGAGAGACCGGAGTTCAGAGGGGTCGGCGCCGAGACCGAGACGGTCTAGGGCTTCGCAGAGCTCATCGGCGGTGATTACGCCGTCTCCGTTTCGGTCGAAGATGTCGAAGACGCGGCGGAGGCGGACGGAGTTGAGGCTAGAAGAGCGGAGGCGGAAGGAGGGGGATGCGCGAGGTAGAGCTGCTGGCTTAAGAGATGGACTTGATTTTAGGAAAGCTTCGGCCATTTTATGAGTAGATCTGGAATTGGATCAGGGAGACGCGCGAGAGAGAGAGAGAGAGAGAGAATGGAAGGGAGTTGGGGAGATTGGGGATGAGGAGTGGAGTAAGGGGTGTTTTTTATAAATGGAGAAGAAGGGAGAGGATCTCATTTTCCGCGGGGCGTTGCGTGCGCCCACGCTACAGATTTGACGAATATGAATTGACTTTGCTTCTAAAATGGGAGAAAATGATATTTTATTTTTTATTTTTTTAATCAAATAATTCGACAAAATAAACTTTATAAAATCAAAATGTTTAAATTTGTCTTTTTTTAGAAAATGATTATTATAATTTGTAGCTTTCATAATTTGATTAGATATATTTAAAATTAAGATTTATTTAATTTGAATAAATCATTTTAAAATTACTTGAAAGATAATAATCTATTATTTTTTGAAATATCTTTGAAATAAATAGCTTAAAAAGTGCTCTTATGGATTGAAGCTTTGTTGTTTAATTATTTTAATTAGCATATAAGTATAGATTATGATTGTATGAAATTTAAAATAATATATATTTGTCAGATTTTTAATAAACTCACATTGTCGTCATAATAATTTTAATTAATCAATGATAAATTTAACAGCATTTTAAATAACAATTTCAACGTCATTTTGTGAAAAAAATCGCCATCATTCATTAATGTTTTACAACACAGAACAACATAATATAATATTTGTTTATAAAGATCCAAATAAGCATTTTTAATTTTAGTGAAGATTCTGATATTAATTTGAAGAAAAAGCTAATTATATTTTGATAAAAAATTTGTTCAAATCATTTTAATTTAAATTTTAATTAATCTCTTCTTTTTTTATCTCAAAATAATTTTGAGACCCTTTATCATTAAAATTTAATTAGAAGATCTTAACCTATGCATTTTTAACAATTTGTGGCATAATGATCATCCAAAATATATGAAGAGAGAAAGTGAGAGAAGCAGGAGAAGTTGGAGAGGGAGGGAGGGAGGGAGGGAATGATGTTGCGGTGTGTGAAGGAGTTGATTGCTTAAAGAGACGGTCGATGTCCTTTGAACTGAATTAGATGTCTTGTGCAATGTCGTTGCATTTAGCATTAGAGTTTGCAAGTTGTAATAGTTGATTGGGCAAATGTCTCAAGAATTTGAGAGTTTAGAAGTTTAGAACTGTTGCGGGCTAGAATATACGCGGCGATAGAGTTATAATCCTACATCTTAGCGTTGCACGGATATTCATTTCACACATAGAGAACACAAATTTTTTTACATGGAAAACCTTGGAAAGGGGAAAAATCATGGAGCCTAGCCCAATTGAAAATGATTCCACTAGAATTTAAGTAGATTACAGTGGGTTGACTCGCCCTCGAGGACGATCAGATTACAAATATCAACCGTATGGTTGAAGTCGGGGGTTAGATGAAGTCCTGCATCACTTGGTGGTCCGGTGGAAGTCCGACATCACTTGGAAGTTCGGGGATCAGTTGGTAGTCCAACGGTAGTTTGACAGAACTTCGGCGTCATGCGGTGGTTCGGCGGAACTCCGTCGTCAGGTGGGGGTCCAGTGGAAGTTTGGCGAAACTCTGGAGTTAGTCGGCGGTTCGGTGGAAGTTCAGCGGAACTCCAGCGTCAATTGGTGGTTCGGCGGTGGTTTGGCAGAACTCCGGTGTCTGTCAGTGGTTCGGCGGAACTTCGGCATCAGGCATTGGTCCGGCGGAATTATGGCGTCAGGTGGTGGTCCACGGAACTCCGGGCGTCATGTGGTTGTCCGTCGAAACTCTGGTGTCAGGCGATGGTCCGACGGAACTCCGACGTCAGGTGGGGGTCTAGTGGAAGTCCGGGTGGTGGTCAAGGAGGAGTAAATGGGGCAAGAGCGATCTCCGATCTCTCTCTTGTTTCGTTTGGCTTAGGATTTCTTTTCATGAGAAAGGGGGCTCTTAGATTCTAGAGTGGCATGGCCCATAAATAAGAAGAAGATCAAGGATATTTTGGGAGTGGTTTGTATGGATAGCCAATATTGATTCCCTTGATCATGGACCATTTGCTAAACATTTGAACGTCTTAGTGATATCAGAATTCAATGATCGTGGGCTCGTTGGATTTGTCTCGTCGAGCCGCTTGATTTGACTAAAAGCATGTCATCTTTAGAAATCGTTTGGTAATCCAAATTGTGGTTTGAACCTTCCAATAGCCCTTCTGGTCCCTGATTTGGACCCATTTGGACTCGGATTGACTCAAATTTGGTGTCGTTGGGTTCGTATTTTTGAGATGTTCAGTTTGACTGTAATTTGCTGAATTTGGAGTTCGGATGGTCCTAATTTTTATTTCGAAAGTTTTCATATTGATTTTGCCTCGAGATTCGTGCTCGATCAAGAAAATTTTACATGATATATCAAGAACATTTTATTTCTGGTCATCTGATCGATCAAAATCAAAAGGTCATAAATTGATTAATACTAGAATCGTGCGGTTTATAAAAATATGACTTATTCATTGGTTCGCAGGTTCAATCAAAAATTCAAACCAATTCTTATCAATTATGCGTGAAATTACATTTAGGATTGTATCCAAGAAATCTAAGGATTAGTTCACAATTAAATTGATCAGACTCTTAATATCATGCTCTAATTATTCATTTGATTTATATATTAAGTATATTTTTTATAAAATAAAATTAACATCACCTTTTATAAAGATGGGTGAACGATCTAATCCTTAACTGTGCTCATGCTAAAAACAATTACAACTTTATTCTTTTCATATTTGTTGTTTGAAATTTGTTTATCTACTTGATAGATTCTGTAATAGCTGTTCATGAATTACCCAACCTATTGCCTCAAAATTTTCTTTCAATTCCATTCAAGCAACTTTTTGTTAATTGAGCCAAGGGTGATGCATCTTGACCTTTGCTGATTTTTTGTTTTCTTCTTGATCTATTTTTATCACTGATAAATTCTAAAAGATAAATTAAAATTTTATTTGGGATAGTTTTCTTATTATTTTTTTTAAGCAACTAGTACAAAAATTTCAAAGTTCAAAAAAAATTTGTACTAAAAATTTGATTCCAAAAGTAGTAAAAAAGCTATCCCAAATGAAACCTAAAACTTCTCAAAACTCAAACTTTCAACATCTTATTCTATGCGGCCAATGAATGGCGTCTAGAAGTGAATGAGAACGCGCCACAGTATTTTTTTTGCTGTGTACCGCTAGTTTACCGCTTGGTACCGAGTGACATGATACGTTCTGATTCGCCTATAAACCGTTCGATGATCGCACAGAATAATTTCTCCCACTGATAGACATTTATTTGTATTTATTTAATTTCATTAGAATATATTAAAAATAATTTTTTAAAAAAATTTGAATGATAGTTACGCAGTCAATTATTCATAATCCAATTGCCAAATAAAAAAATCAAATTAATTAGGATTTAATAAATAATTATAATATAAAGAATGTTAATTAATGATTCGAGCATTAATTTACCAATTTAAAGTTATAATTATGAACTAACAGGACAAATATTTTTATTATGAACTACTAATATATTGATTATTGCACCTATCATACGTTAATAAATAAATGAATGAATTGATGTGTTAATGGAATGAATGAATTGATGTTTTAATGGACTAAAAATAATAAAAATAATAAATAAATAAACGGACTACATAAATAAATAATAAATAAATAAATCCAACCGTCATTTTTACTTGATAATAAATAATAAAATGTGATTAAAGAGAAGGCCGCACATAGGATTGGAGACTATTGCAACAAAAAAGGCCTTTCGGCTCCGACGCGGATTATTTGACGGTTTGGTGCGCAGCGTGTTGGGCCTCTCTTCTCGAATGCCCATTTATCAAATCGACGGGAGGAGCGCGGGAATATAGCTGACGAGGGGAATTTGAAGACCGCTTATGCGGTTTTTCGACTTTTTCCTACGCGGCTTAACTCCTCGGCGGCTGCAGGATCTTGCTACGTTTTTTTTTTTCTTGGAATTTTTTCTTTACTATCAAAAGCACTGAAGTTCAGAATAAAAATATATTCAGTTAAGAGAGTGTTCAGAGAGCTTTTTAGCTTTTTTTTTTTATATTATTATTATATTTATTGGATTATAAATAGAAACAGCGCCAGAAATTTTTATTTATGAGTGATGATACAAAATTGATAAATTTTAAAATATTATTTTTTTCAAAAAAATTTTAACTTTTTATTTAATAGAGCATAGTGAAATAATATTAATTTTTTTTAAATCTTAATATTTATTTTCAATAAATTATTATGTTCTATCAGTGTCATATAAAAAATATAGTATTATAGTATTTCATTTTAAATATTTAGGTATTATAGTATTTCATTTTAAATATTTAGGTGCTAGTTTTATTAAAAAAAAGAAATTATATATATATATATATATATATATATATATATATATATATATATATATATATATAATGGGCTTACGTCTTAATATAATTAAAAAAACACAAGTCTTTAAAGGATCAATGACAAGAATTCATTAATATATATAACATTTAGGTAAAAATACTCTCATGGCAAGAATTGATTATGTGGCTTGTGAGTTGAGCCCCTAATTTAAGGTACCCCTTATGCAGGATTCAAACCCTTAAGTGTTTTACAATAAAAAATATTTATTTATCACTTTTAAAACTATTATGAGCTTTATGAGTTAATGGGGCCGCGCGGGGGCCCTATTGTAGATTCACCCTGAATATAAATATAAATTTTTTAATATTTTTAAAATAAATTTTTAATAATTAAAATTATTATAATATGATAATTTTAAGAATACTAATCTTTGATAATTTTTTATAAGAAAGAAAAATTTCTAATATTTTGTAAAGGCTTTACAAAATAATGATTTTATCATTTTACAACTAAAATTACACATAATTTTATAAACAGCTGCAACAATTATAAACCGACTCTAAACATCTATTTTGACAATATGGTTAGTTTGCATATGGAAAAATCCACTAAAAACCAACATAATTTTGGTGTCATGCGATTGTTAAATGCCATGAAGAATACAATACAACACAAAAAATTTATTTTGGTGGTTAGCAGCAACCCAAAATGTATCTTTTTTAAAATAAATGAGCTGGCTCATGAGCCGAGTCGAACTCGTAAAATAAAGCTCGAGCTCGAACTCGATTAATTAATCAAGCTCATGCTCAAGCTCAAGCTCAAGTCCAACTAAGGGTATCTCGAGCTCGACTCGACTCGTTTACACCCCTATACTAAGTATCGATGCCAAGAACGTCTCGTTGGTATGCCCCATGAAAATCTTAATAATTTCGATGCCATTATCTAGCAAGAATGAATAGAATATTAGACTTGATTCCAATGGAATAATCTTTTGACATGAAATAATTACATTAATATTTATAGACCTTCTCGTAGTCTCTAATATTTATATCTAAGAGCGTAGCTCAATCAAGCTCAATCAAGCTGATTCAGTCTCAACTTAATAAACGGCTTATCAGGCATAATATGAGCCAGTCTTAACTCGACAGGTTAACTAATGAGCCGACTCGATTAATAAATACTAATATAAAATATATTTAAAATATAATAGAATTTAAAAGTTTAAGAATAAATATATTTATATATTAAAAATTATATTTCAATTTCATAGATCAAATAATTTCTTATTATTTTTTATTATTTCAATCATTTCATTATAATAAATATTTTAATAATAATCATTTTTTCATTCAAAACAGATGATCGAGCTGGTAAGTTGCCTTAAACTCATAAAATTAAGTTAAGTTCAGATTCAAAGCCAATTAGTTAATTAAGCACATTCTATACTTCACCTCAGCTCAACTCATTAATAAACCTGTTTTTTTTTCTAATTTCTCTCCGTATAAGAGACACACGTGTCTGACATGTGTATTGTACATAATAAATTTTTATTTTAAAATATATTATATAAATAATTTAAGTTAACTATTTATTCCCTTTTATTTTAAAATATATTACTTAAATAACTTAATAACTATTTAACACTATATTTTTTCTTATTTAGCTCTATTTTCTTATGATTTTTAATAATATTTATTTTTTATTTATATATAAATTAATTTTTTTTCCTTCATTTGATGTAATAAGTCTTTCTTTTTAATAGAATTCCATGTTTTACTAAAAAAGTTTGATAATTCTCTATTTTCTTAAGAAGTCGCTATTACATCACCTAATGTTGATTTAATTTGAAAAAAATGAAGAAGCATTTAAGGTTGAAAGAAATGAAACTATCACTCCATAAAAATATCAAAACACAAGTCAATTTGTAAAATAAAAATAAAAAATCAGTAATAAATAGAAATCGCCCATAGAGCATAATATTTTAGTGAGATCACTGCTCATACATAATTTGACTTCTTGTGCCTTTTTGGCTCTTGAATACTCCCTAATTGAAAATCTAAATATTTTATGGAACTTTTTTATTAAAAAGAATTATAGCATATTAAAAGTATGCGTCACTAAAAATCATCTCGGTCGGGCATGAAGCTCGAGGCATATATAAGTTGGCAATTTTTAAAATTAAATATGGGACCATCCAAACTCTAATTTTAGTAAACTTATAATCAAACTAAACATCTAAAGGTAGCGGACCCAATGACACCCAAATTGATTCCACCGCTTGGTAGTCGTTTGCAGTTGATCACCACCGGACTTTCGCATGGGCCGCCATGCAGTCCTAGCCTTCGGACCACCGCCCGTTAGCCAATCGCCGCCAGACCTACGCCTGGCCGTCAACCGCCACTGGACCACCGACTGCCTCAGACCTTCACCTGGCCGCCAATAACCACCGAACCACCGACCTCCATCTAGCCCTTCCCTGGGTCGTCGATTGATGCCATACTGTCAACCACCCACCAATTAACTCCGAACTAGGGGTGTCAATTCGGGTCAACGGATCGGGTTCGGGTCCAACTCGGGTTGACCCGGACCTAAACGGGTTGACCCGAACCCGACCCGTTTAGCTAAACGGGTCAGGATTTTCAACCCGGACCCCGACCCGCACGGGTTGCCGGGTTGACCTGACCCGACCCGACAACCCGCGGGTGCAATCGCTAAGTCGCGACTCACGCAGGCGTAGCAGCATCGGGCTTGGCCGGCGTGGCCGCTGGGCAACTTGGCGAGGTCGACTGGCGAGGCGGAACGGGCAAGGTCGAGTGAAGAAGCAGCGCAGTCGAGCGAACTCAGTGAAGTAACGCGGCGCGGTCGAGGTCGAGCGGAGGAGACGTCTGCGATGGCAGCGATGCTGCGCTGCTGTGGCTTGGCGACTAGCGAGGCGGAACGGCGGACAGGCGGGAGTGCCTGACACGACGGCAACTGCTCGCGTGACGCTGCTTCTGCTAGAAGTGATGGCCTGCGGACTCGACAGGCGACATCAGCGCTCAGTCGGCACAGTGCTGGCATAACGCGACAAATCAAATTTTCGGGTCAAACGGGTCGACCCGCGGGTTGCCGGGTCAACCCGAACCCGACCCGTTTTTCAAACGGGTCAGAAATCCGAACCCGGACCCGACTCGTTTCACAAACGGGTTGACCCGAACCCGGATTTTTTCGGGTCGGGTCAAAAATTGACACCCCTACTCCGAACTTCCACTCGACCGTTGACCTCT
The DNA here is from genome assembly GCA_019925795.1 of Dendrobium chrysotoxum. Taxonomy (NCBI): domain Eukaryota; kingdom Viridiplantae; phylum Streptophyta; class Magnoliopsida; order Asparagales; family Orchidaceae; genus Dendrobium; species Dendrobium chrysotoxum. The sequence goes on from CM034308.1 coordinate 19,494,119, forward strand.
ATTAGAGATTCTTCCAGTCATTGCCGCTAGACTTTTGACTTCTATCATCCAACAACGATAGTTACAAAACTCCCGGGTACCCATAAAATTTGTGACCATTTCCGCAAACTATTGTAGCATCACCGTCTCCAAGCTAAGGGGCGAGCTGATCTTTGAAACCTACATAAATATAGTAGAATCTTCTCATCAAGGCAATACCTCGTGGTTTTTTTCTCTTTTGGTTTTCCACTTTAAAAAATTTTAGTGTTTCTTTACTTTCTCAACTATCTGCTTGTGTGTTGGATACTCATGCTTTACTAGGAAGAAAAAGTATCTAACCCTATCGCTGTGAATATACTATCCCGCAACAAGTGTAAACCTTGGTGAGCAATATGTTAAATTTTGAAAATATTAGAATGCATAGTTATTGACATAAAATTTATTGTAATAATTTGTAATATTGATATTATTTTAAAATGATCTATATATTTCATTAAGAGTAAATTCTATTATTAAAATTCAAAATAATAGATCATTTTTATACAATATTAGATAAGATAGCATACCAAATTTTAAAATACAATCAAATTCTATTAAATCTAAAAATAAAGAAATGTATTCTTAATAATTGTTAGATTTATTTTTTAAGACATAAAAAAACTGTTTAATATAATATTGTTATAAAATTTCATTAATTTGAATTATCTATTTATTTTATTGATTTTTAAAATAATATGATATTAAAAAAACTTATGCAATGTGCATCAGGTGGTCCCCATCCACGTCGAAATTCGCAAGTTAAAAGAGAGAGAGAGAGGTGGCCCAACTAACTCTTCCTAAAATGAAGCCCACTACGTGGCCAGGGTGGTCGAACTGGGTGTACCTATTTTATGGCCCATCACAAGATCGAAGTCCAAGAGCCCGGCTTGAGAGTTGTTATTTTTAGGAAATTGCCGGGAGCGTGAAAAAAAAGGCACGACGAGGATGAGGGTGATGGTGCTCCGGAAATACCCGAGCTCTTCAATTCTCACCACTGCCTTTAAGATATTCTTGTTGTCTCAAGCGTTTCTCGGTGAGGCGGAAACGTCTTGGCCCTCATTGCTGCGTTCGGCTGAAGTCAAGAAGGTGATTTTCGGAGGAAGTAATTTTGTTATTGGATTTTTTGAAAGGTAATCGGGATTTTGGGTTTCGGCGTGCTTGCTGAGGTTTTCTTAGGGTTTCGGCGGGTATGGAAGCGCCACGGCGTATCTTCTGTTTTTTTAGGGTTTTTGGTGTTTAGATGGTGAAGCTTCTCGGGTAGACGTAATTCGTTATTATTGAGACTTTTCCTGCTGAAAATTTTGGTTTTCTCTTGCAAATGTGTTATTTTTTTTAATGATGAGTGCTGAAGTACAAATTTAATATAGACGACAGAATTTTTACAATAACTTTTATATGATCTTCACCGACTTTACGTTCCAACTCTTTTAATTTTTATGGTAGTTGAACCGGGGTGGATTATGGAATGCCGTTTTTTTAATAACTGCAGTTTCTTGTTTCAATTGTTTTTATGTTCTGAATTTTGATCCTTGGTTATTTTGCAGCTAGTTTTTTTTATGCCCGAGGGGATTCGCGAAGTTTGCTTCTTTGTTCCTAAGGTTTTCTCTTGACATAGGAGCCATGATGGAGAAGTTTTTGCTAAGCCACTCAGAGGATCAAGCTGCCGGAGGAGAAGCCATACTCAACACGATAAAGTTTGCAGTACTGCCTATTACAAAGGTTTTCATGGTGTGCTTCATGGGTTTTGTCATGGCCTCCAAGTATGTCAGCATTGTTCCTGCGAATGGCCGTAAGCTTCTTAATGGGGTACGTGGGAATCTACGGTTTATGGCTGGCCTATGTTTTGGCTGAATCTATGAAGACCTTTGTTTTAATCTTTGAATATTGGCCCGTTGAAAGAGTTGGCATCATTTTTCGATTGCCAATCTCCTGGTTTTGCGTACATCTAAATCGAAATCCTTTTTGAGTAGGTCGGCCTAATCCATAAATTTAATTTGTTATACCAGTCAATCAATTTTCATTATCATAAATTCATGTGTCAAACTCGGATGAGTTTAAGGAATATGGCTTATGGGCAGGTTTTTTGTGCAGAACCTTTAATTCAGTAGATCTAGCCAAACCCAATTGCACTTACTGGTTGGTTTGGTCTTTAAGATTTCTTCCACTCCATGTCGAATGTGTGAGGGCTTTTTGGATAATTAAGTTGAATTCAAAGAATTTTTCTTTAAAGAATTTATCAAAATATTTCAGTTTATTTAACAACAATTAATCAGGGTGGTATCTTTTTCCCTATTACTCCATATCAGTGGCGTTGTTCTTTGGGCCATTCTTCGTCACAAAGACTTAAAAAGAAGAATTTGTTAATATCTCCTCCTTTTATCTGATTTTGAATGTTATGTCTGTGAGCTAAGTAAACATCATCAAGTGTCTTCCCTATCTTTTAGATTGAGTCATACTAATGTCCTGTATGAGTTAGCTTATTTTTACATTTCAGACCCTAGTCTCATCCTGACCTGTCTATGATTTTGACGGCATTATTATTATTGTTGATGATTACTTTCTTCCCGCATGGGTGTACTTAGATAATGATTTGGAGTATATACAGCCTCAATTTAACTCATTTTTTTTGTTGATAATGGAATCATTCACGCTACTTCATGTTTTATACCTTTTAACAGAATATTGATGAACACAAACATTGTCATCTGCTCGACGTATTCCAGATCTTGTTGAACACACTGTATCAGCTTGACAATCTCATGTCGGTGGGTCTAGTCCATCAAATTTCATCCTGATGACTCTACTAATAGATACAAGACATTCCTGATTGTCAATTTACACAAGTACAGGGTATCAATTATTTTGACACCTTCTTAGTTGCTAAGCTCAACTCCATTTGAATTCTCTTGTTTGTGTTCATTAATCAAGGCTCCATTTCTACAAATGAATGTGAGTAATGTCTTCCTTTATAATAATTTAATTGAAGCCTTCTTCAATATTATAACCAAGAGAGTACATTGGTAGGGGGAGATTAGAATATATAAGCTCAATAGGGTCTATAGGCTTGTTAACCTCCCAAAAGTCTTAATCGGAGAAAAATCAGTTATTCCTCTTCTTGAGGTTTAACACAAATGACTTGACTATGGTCTCTACCAAACATTTGCAGTTAGTGCTAAACAACGCCATGATCGGTTTGCTGACGAACATTCTCATCAGTGGTTGATTTAGGATTTTAAGAGAGAGAGAGAGAGAGAGAGAGAGAGAGCAAAAGAGTTTACTCAAAATTTCAATGCTAGTTAATATTCTCTTCACGACCCTTTCTTTTTTGTGTCAGGTCGATGAGAGTTTTAATGAATTTAGGTTCAAAGATAAATTTTTAGAGGGTAGATTAGATTTTTAGATAAGACATTACCCATAGATTTCACCCTCATTTTGCAAGGATTTTATGATCCAAGCTCATGTTTCCTCTAGGCGCAAACCACTATAATTAATTATCCCTCCCAAAAACGAGAGAGACATTTTTATTAAGGCTAGTTGTTAAATAGATACATAATATTCAACGTATAATAGCAGTAGAATTTGACATTTGAAAATTGAAATTTTATCACCATACACTTAAAGCAGATGGTGTTGGGGAATGACGATGAACTCGATCAAAATCCTATAGTTTCGTCGTCTCGGGTCATCATTGTCCCTAGTCTACCTAGTAATAGGAGGTAGTCAACTTAACCTGATCGAAGGATCCTTGTCGATAGCCATTGGTTGCTTTGTTCATGGGTACCTTATAGACTTGAGGTGAATGTTTGTTTAAGGGGGCAGACTTGAGTCCATCTTAGCTAACAAAGGACTTTGTGCCTTATCGGTCATACCCAATGATTTAAAGATGTTGGGGAACGTACGAGCTTTGACCATGATCGTAATTTAGTAGTACCATTTGGCGGCAAAACCATCCGGTCAGAGGGTACCTATGGTGCCATTTGGCGACAAAATCATCGATTAGAGGATGTGCTACATCTTTACTAGAAAGAGATGACTTGAGAATGAATCTTAGTGATATTTTTGACTAGACATTTGCTCTTTGTGAGCGAAGTGATTTTCAAATTTATTCACCTCGACAAACGATTGCGGAGAGTGAATTAATTTTGTTTTAAGTTTAGATGATTAAATTTTAATTTTAAATATTAACGTTATTAATAGGTGTAGAGTTTTGAATTTTAGATAAGTCTTTGAGAATCAACCCCTCAAGTTGAGATTTACATTCAACACAGCCATCATTGAGGTTTTAAATAGCTTGTATATTTGTCATTTGAACAGTGTCAGTTATGTTCGCCTGCTAACAGAAGATCGGGTTCGATTACTGATATTATGAGTTATCACACAAATATTAAGAACCAAGAGTTTTATGCTTTTAGAGATGAACCTTTCTTGTAATAGACTTTGAATGTCTAATATGAATGTATAAAATTAAATACTCCGGTCGGCATTACGACTGTATATTTGTTCACTAATTCAAGTCTTGTGAACTTTGGTCCATGCAAAGAGGAAGATTGAATTTGAACTTAATTCACTTTTGATCCTCATAGCATTCTTAGGTGTCACGTGTGTATGTACATCACGCTCGCTGGAACCCATGCGGTATGCACTTTTCTGTGCATTTTTGCATAATACATTTTCAAGTTGACTTTGGTATGATGTATAGTTAGGTTGGCACAATATATTTATAGGATTGTTACAGTTGCACAAATAACGTCATGCATTTGCGTAGCTATCATGATGCATCTACTGATTGTAATAATACACTTGTATAATGATGTAATGTATTTTCACGCTATGCATTCATATGAGACATCTGCATGTGTTGATTATCCTATGCGCATGATGTATTTTGTATCTTGGGACATGTTTGCATAATGCATTTACATCTTGCATGGTTAATGGAGTGTTTACACAATGCAATTACGCACTACTTAACGTATCTACATGACATTTTATATATTGCATGGTGGCTTAATACATTAATGTAGTGTGTGATGTATTTGTATGTTGGTGTAGCGCGCTATTACTAAACATTACGTTTAGCTGGATGATATGCTTACATTTAACATCTGATGGCGTCGTTTATTTAATTTTTATCTTTTGTATTTACAAAATGTCATTTCCTCCAGTTCAGCTTGTAAGAGTGAACTTCTGCTTGCAAATATATTGTATGATGCATTCTAAGTTCTCCACCTTTCACTTATAAGTAAACTATTCTATTAATGTGATAGCCTGACATTATGAATTCACTACTTTTGTTTATCAGTGATCTGCAGTTTTCACTACAAATTTCCTATCTCTGCTTGCAGGTGGGTTATTGTTGTTTTTTGTAGGTAGACTATTATGCAACGCAAACTTTGTTAAGTTTGTTTGTAACCAACAGTAGACATTCAGAAGTCATCGCTTTTGTATGTAGGCGAATTGCATTTGGTATGACATTCTCAAATACTGCTTGTGGGTGGGACTACTATGTGCATTTCAAGTTTACGCTCCCTACTTGTGGGCAAGCTATGTTCACCACGAGTTTGCCATTTTAACTTGTATGCAGGCTGTTATATACATGATGAGTCATCTACTATTACTTGCAAGTGTTGCTACGGATCACTTGCCGCTTCCTGCTGGCAGGTTGTTGTGTGCGTCACAAATCCTCTAGCGCTGCTCGTAGGTGCTCGTGTTCATTACAGGTTTGTTGCTTTTGCTTACAGGCAGTGTGTTGCATGCATTGCAATTTCCTTAGACATGCTTGTGGAGTAGCTATTGCATTCGTTGCACATCAACCTCCTCTGCTTGTAGAGATTAATATATTTGTTTGAAACAAAATTGTTGTTGACGGTAGGGATGTCGTTGTATTTATTACATGTTGCTTGTTATCACCGATAGGTGGACAGTTGTGCGCATTTCAAATTCATGTTCTCTATCACGGGTCTACCACAGTTGTAGGCAAACTGTTGCGTGCATGACGAGTCTCTTACAGTGGCTCGTAGGTGTTTGTATTCATTGCAGGTTCTTGGTTCTCACCTGTAAGCAAACTGCTACATTACAAATTCCTCGCTCGTACCTGTAGGCTAACCATCGTTAGTATTACAAGCCTTCTGTTGTCATTGCAAGCTTTAGGTACTTGCATTCACTGCAATCTCCTTAGATATACTTGTAGGAAAATTATTACACTTACACCATATCCATTGTTGTTATTCGTAGGTGATTTATTGTGTTCATTTGCAAGTTAATTGAGGTTAACTATTGATATAACATCAAAAAAATAATCTTGATCGGGCACGAATCTCGAGGAAAAATCAAGTTGGAAATTTCAAATATTAAATTGGAGACCATATGAACTCCGATTTCAACAAACTTATAATCGAACTGAACGTCTCGAAAATACAAACCCAACGACGCCAAATTCAACTCAATCCGAGCCCAAATGAGTCCAAATTAAAGACCCAAAGCTTATTTGGAGGGTTTAAATTATAAGTTGGATTGCCAAACGGTTTCCAAACGTGACTTGCTTATAGTCGAATCGAGCGGCTCGACGAGACGAATCCAACGAGCCCAAGATCGTCAAATTCTGATATCATTAGGGCCTTCAAATGCCCAATAAACGGTTCACGATCAAGGGATTCAACATTGGCCGTCCATTCAAACCACTCTCAATTTACCCTTGATTTTTTTTCCTATTTACTGATGAGGGGGACCCAAGCAAGAAGAGAAGAGAAGGAAGAGAAGAGAAGGAAGAGAGCTTCCTTATCACCAGACTCCTCATCGACCACCGCTGGACTTTCACCCGTCAGTCCACCGACGTCGGAGTTCTGCATGCCAGCCAACGGACATCGAAGTTCTGCCCGACTACCGACTGACGTCGGAGCTCTGCCTGACAGCCGACTGACGTCGGATTTCTGTCCGTCCACCAAACATCGTCGGATTTTCGATCTTTGTTTGTAACCAGATTTCAACCCGACAGTTGATTTTTGTAATCTGATCGTCTTCAATTTTGGGGACGAGTCAGTCACTTGTAATCAATTTAAACCCTAGGGGAATCTTTTTCAACTAGGCGTGGCCCCGCGGTTTTTCCCTTTTTTTAGGATTTTCCACGTAAAAATCCTAGTGTTCTTTCATCTTCTGTTTGTGTACTGGATATCCGTACAATGCTAAGACAAAAATTTCTAATTCTACTGCCTCATATATTCTAGCCCGCAACAACTATAGATGGATTGTATTCATTCCACATATACCATTCTTTTAGTGGGTTAGCGCATTCATCAGGAGTTTTCCAATGAATTAACACATTCATTGGGAGCTCCTTTCATTGACACTCTCAAGTTCCTTACACGGGCTTGTGGGCTGACTAATATGCACATTATAAGTTTTGTGTTGTTTATGTGTAAGTTATAACATCTATTAGTTGTTTCATATTATTGCTTGTAGTTAGATTGTCATATTCCCCTCAATTCTGTAGTTCACTGCTTGTAGGTGAGTCATGTTGGAATTTTATCCATCACAAGTCTTTCGTTCGTTGATTTGTATTTGATTTTTGTTATTTTGCATATTATAACTTTGTTTTAAGTTTTAGGTCCGATTTCCTATAATTTTTAGTTGCAATCAAGTCCCTTATAATTTGCTTAAGTCTGGTTCCCTATCAGTCTAAATTTCGGCAGTCTCCTGATGTCTCCACCATTTAAGAAAATTTTTGTGAGCCACCACATCAAGAAAGATGTGCATGGTTGGTGTCGGACGACACCGCGGTGTTTAAACAAAACAAGATTTCATGTAAAATTAAAGTTGCAAATAATATTTCAACTTTCTGACTCGAAGAAGGCATATAGAGCTCATATGATAGTCCAGTAATGCACCAGTTATTAGCAATGGATAGTTCATCGATATTCAAATCATACACCAAGCTTTTGACTCCAATATGTGTTTGGAAGTTATATGATTTGTTTATAAAGATGAATAACTTAGCAAAGACATGCATACCAAGACAGGACTACCAATCAGTTAAAAGTCAATCGAATCAAATGATTGGTATTTATTTGTTTCTTTAGTTCAGATGGCTGTAGTAACAGCACTACAATCAACGAAGAGACAAGAGGAAGCAAATACTTGGAAGCCTATAAAGAATATATTTTGAAAGAGAGAGAGAGAGAGAGAGATACAAAGTAACCACAATAAATATTGGTTCTATCTTTCATCATTTTTGCAACATAATATATTCCAAGTAATATCCTGGATTGAAATTACCATAATAGTGTATGTACAAATTAAGACTAACTATGTACTCATACACATGAATTTGATATTTGGCTCTTTTACTAACTATCTAGTTGGTAAAAAATAAAATAAAAAAAAAGAAGGAAAATATGCTGGACAAATAAAATATATATTGCTTTGTGAATAGTAACATTTTAAATAGAAAATACTGAGCTATGAGTGCATATTCATCTTGTATACTGGGAAGGTCTAAAGCCACTATAGATAGTGGGTTATGCAGGCCAAATCCATGTGAAACGTGGGATTGCTATTGACTTTATTTCCCAAATTATAAAGTGAAAGAAAAAAAATAATATAATAATAAAATCATGTTGAAAGGCCTTAAAGAAGTGATCGACTTATTATTCCACTTGCCCCAGTTTGGATATGGATCTCAACGGCCATATGAAGAAAAAAATAATAATAATTAAAATCGGCAGTCATGTTGTGCCCACAATGCCCACGATGTCCAAGACGTTCATATTGTGCTCAAAATAACTGCTTAGACAATTCGTATAAAAGAATGCATAAAGGAAAATTCGGTGGCTTACGCTCACCTGAATTGGAAACCGACGAGGGCTCTCTGGACTTCTCAGATTTTTTTTTCTCCCTAAGAAAACTCCCGTCCGGAACTCCAACCTGCTCGCAATTCTTGCAAGGTTCGGCTTTGTCCCCTGCAATTAAACTTTCCAAACAGACTCCCTTGCCGCCGATTTTCTCCACACAAGCCGCTCCATCTCCGAGGCGAAGCAAAATCGCAAAGGTTGCAATTCTCTTGGCGGCGGCGTCAACACCTGCGAGCAAAGCCGAAGCCTCAAGTGAGCCTTCCGTCTCTGCCGTGTCTGACTCGTCGTCTGATTGCCTTCGTCCCTGCTTCCTTTCGTGAAGGATCGTTTGGCCCAGGTCCGACTCTTCTTGCGTGCAAACAGAGCCCTAGCTCCCTTGTCTTCCTTCTACATGCCAAATTAACACACTTTGCGGAACGCCTCCTTACACACGTCCAAGCCCAAGGATCATTTATATCTTGTGATTTCTCCAAACGGATAGCTTCTTCATGCCCGATTTCCTTGCATTGCCTAAACAGACTACATGCTTCTTGATTTCAAAGCAATCGGCTGAAAACAAAAAAGAAAAGAAGAAGAAGCAACTTATACTAATAATGTTAATAGTATTTACTGTTGTAAATACTATTCATATTACCTATTATTATAATAATAATTATTATTTTTATGTATAATGAGAATGCATATATAAATATATACACAATAATAATAATAAGGGAGGAATTAAATGCTCGCAATCGACAACAATTGGCAACAATGAGCAACAATTGGCAAACAATAATCAGCAATCGAAGTCTCTGAAGACAATTTCGGGACCTAACAACGTCCCGAAGCCCTCGGACATCAATTATCTTTCCGGCCGGACGGATTAAAAGGGCGAGTGCCCTCCTTACTTCCCGGCGCCGGGGAGGGGACGTCGGGAGGCTGCCAATATTTTCTCAAAAATGTTTGACTTAGTCGAATTTTTGGAAAGTTGGAAAATGCTCAAATCATCAACTTGATTCAAAATTGATTAATTAATAATATTAAATTAAATAATAAAAAAAACAACACACAAACACTCAAGCAACTAAATCAAATCATTTTTTTTATTAATTAAAAGTGATTAATTTAATATACATATATATATATATATAAGATAAGATCTGACAATTAGTAAGTGATTTATTTATACTTTAAACTTTAACTTGACTAATCAATTTCAAAGTTAACCTTGATATTTAATTTTGAGACAAATTCAATAACTAGCTTAATCAACTAAATCAAAATTTCAGATTTAAAAATGAAATTCAATTCACTGATTCAAAATTTTAAATATCAAGATAAAATGTTAACTAACTCAACCAAACCAATTAACAACATTAAATCGGCTAATTTATTTAAACCAAGCAGAAGATTTTAGTTAATTGAATCTATTAGCAAGTTAGTTAATCAATTAGCTAATTAATTAACTTAACAAACTAAGTAATTAGCTAACGACAGATATTCAATTAACTTTGATAACCAAAATTTCATTTAAACTTTAATCAATTAAGTTTAAACTCAGGTTTAATTAATTGAGCAATCCATTTAATTTAAATAATCAAATCATTTAAAAATACATTTAACATATGGAATTTAAAATTAAGTAATTGAGCAAATTAAATTTTAATTAAAAGTCAACTTTAATTAAATTTAAACTCGATTAATCAATCTAATTATTGTAATTAAAATCAAAAGAGCATAAAAAACAATGTTTCCAATTATCCAATCTAAATACAAGCTCTCACAAAGCTATCCAACTGAGCAACTCTCAAACTACAAAGCTCTCCAACAACTCTCAATCAAAAAAAAAAACTCACAAACAACTCTCCAACAAACAAGCTCGTGTAGCTACATGAGAACTCTCTAATCTGCTGGCTACGAGCACCTGCAAGCAAACAGGCAAAAGCCAATGCATCAATAAATACAATCATATTAATGCTGAAAAGTAGTAAACTAACTATTGCACCCAAAACAAATAGTGCTGAAAGCAAAGCAACAGACTACTGTAGTAGAATTGCTACGAAACACTAAAAGTAGTGTCGAGGTGGGGAAGTGTGTAAAGAAACAGTCCCGCTAAATTAAGTCCTATAGGTTACTTCTAATAGAAACAGTAATTTCTACAGATAATTACTTCACTAAGTATATCTATTAAGTGAAATGATATACACCTGAAATACCCCTTGGCTACTTTCAATGAAAGCCGTAAGTCCAGTATTTAGGGGTAATAGCTAGGAAGCAACCTAACTCTAGATCCCTTAAATGGACATCTTAGCCTATAGGACTAAGTTGTAAGACCCGCAATTTGGGCTACTTCTAAGCGAAGCAGTAAGACCCGCGCGTTAGGGAATTTCTAAGTGAAGAATCCTAAATCCAAAACTCCAAATCACTCAGGCATCCTAGTCTATAAGGGCTAGGTTGTAAGACCCACCTCTGTGCCACTTAGCTTACAAGGCTAGGCCGTAAGACCTATCCTTGGGCTACTTCTAAGTGAAGCGGTAAGACCCGTGCGTTAGGGAATTTCTAAGTGAAGAACACTAAATCCAAACTCCAAATCAATCTGGGCATCTTAGCCTATAGGACTAAGTTGTAAGACCCGCATGTTAAGGAATTTCTAAATGAACAACCATAGATCCAAAACTCAAATCACTCGGGCATCCTAGTCTATAAGGGCTAGGTTGTAAGACCCATCATACGGGTCACTTAGCTTATAGGGCTAAGTCATAAAACAAATCATTGGGCAACTCCTAATTGGAGTCATAAGCCCCAAACTAAATAAATTAACGGGCAACTCCTAATTGGAGCCGTAATCCCCAAACTAAACAAATCATCGGGCAACTCCTAATTGGAGCCGTAAGCCCCAAACTAAATAAATCATTGGGCAACTTCTAAGGAAGCCATAAGCCCCAACTCAAATTAAATTAAACTAAAACCCACACATCTCCACTTCAGTCTACTCGGGATCCCTGAGAGGAGGTAACCCATAGATGCTAATCAGATTTTCTGGACACTACAATTCATGGTTGTTAGTGTTGGTAGATTGAACCCATGGTATACTCGGGACGGCGGAACCATGGGATCTTAATCAGGTGTACCTTCATCTCCCCATAACTAAATTTAAAACTCTAAAACTCTATTGCACATTCTCACATTCCTTATAAGAAGCTAAGTGTATTTCATCCTTAATCGAGAGTGCTCTTCTAATGCGTTAGGAGGGGTAATTAACTATGAGGGCTTGCGCTCATAGGAAGTAGAACTCAGATCTAAATAAACCCTGACACTACTCTCAGGGGAAATCTGGTTAAATATCAAACTCAATCTACTTCCGGAAAATTAAAGGGAATCCAAAGTTCATGAGAGCGGGGTTCGTAACCTATTTAAAAGATTTTTTTGGAGCGATCACGCGGCCGTGGTTTTCTACCTCACAAGGCCAAGAAAGACGTGCATGGGTTGCAAGGGTACCTGTGCAAAAGACTTGCAAATTTTTCCGCCGGCTTGAAAGCACATACAGGTACTTAGGTTTTACCTCGCCACGCTAAGAAAAGCGCGCACAATGCTCACCCGCCTCGTCGCAAGCATCGCATCGAGCTCCCTTCCACCACACTTAAAAAAGTATGGATAGGTGGTCCGCTCGTTGCGTCGCTAGCGACGAAAATGGGATTTAGGGGTTTTTTAAGTTTGAAGAATATTATACCTTGTGCGAGGGACGACGGTGACGGTGTCAGGTTGACGATGGCGACGAAAATGTGCAAAATTCCTCTCCTTTTCTCTTTTTTATCTCTTTTTTTGTTGCTCTCTCTCCCCTTTCTTTTTTATTTTACCTAATAATAATTATATTGAAAGAGAGAGGTGGTTGTAGAGAGAGAAGGAAGCTACACACTATTTGAGAGAATGAAAGGCTATTTGGCTAGTAGCTGGGAGCAAGGTAATAGGAAAGTCTGAGAAGAGGGTTGTTTTGCATGCAGAGAATGAGTGGTGAGGTTAGTTTTTAGTAGAGGTTGATGGAGCGGCTTGTGTTTGGTTGGAGGGGAATATGGTTTGGTAGCTTTGTTGGGCTGTAGGTGGTTTGGTTTGAGAGCTGGAGTGGGCTACAGGTTGGCCGAGATTTAGAGGTAGAATGGGCTTCAGGTGGGTTGAGATTTGGAGGTAGAATGGGCTGAGTGGGCTGTTTGGGCTGGATTTGGGTGTAAAGGGGGCTGAGTGGTGTTCAGCTATAGCAAGGAGGAGAATGGCTGGGTTGTTCACGGGCCAGATGCTGGACAGCATGGAAATCAGCCCAGTACAGTGGCTGTAGGGCTATTTGGAGAGGCTACGACTGTATAGTGGCTGTAGGGCTATTTGGAGAGGCTACGGCTGTATAGTGGCTGTAGGGCTATTTGGAGAGGCTACGGCTGTATAGTGGCTGTAGGACTATTTGGAGAGGCTGCAGCTGAGTTGGTTTCAAGTGAAGGCTGTGGGGAGATAGTTTGCAGCCTAGTTTTGACGGGGAATAGAGTGGAAGGTAAGGGGGATCGGGCTAGTGGAGAGGAAGGAACTACTGTATGGGGATTCGTGTAAGGGTTGCTCGACTGGATTTAGGGAAGGTGTTGTGTGGGCTTTGGCTGTGTGAGAGCAGAGAGGAGGGTTCGGCTGCAGGTTTCGAGGAGGGAGGAGGCGGAAAGATGGGAGGATCGGCTTGTGTGAGGTGAGATTGCGAGCAGGAGGCTTGGAGTGTTCTATCAGGATGTCTGGTCGGGTGAGGGAGATCGACAAGGGAGATGGTGGCCTGCAGTTGCTGCAGAAATCGAACAGAGAGAAGAGGTGACGGATGGTCGGCTGGTTCGCCGAGCGCAAAGAGTGTGAGGGAGGTCGGGATTGGCCTGGGTCGGGTTGGGCTCGTACAGTCTCAAACCATATTCGCTCTCACACTGCTTTATTCACAGTTGAAACTCTACAATCCCTTGCCACCTTGGGGCAGTGCAAAACTCTGATATTAAATTAGCTCTCAGTAAGAGTCGAGACTATTTTGGGTTTTTCTCTTGTAAAGATAATTTTGTTATTTGGTGGCATGATGGGAAGCCTTCTTTAAAGTCTGTGATATGCTATTTTTTTTTTTTTCTTCACAAAGTTTTGCATACACAGTTAACAAACAAACCTGGAGTTGATTTACATCTGTGCATGTATTAAAAAGATATTGTGACACACGTTGGGCTTCTTATAATATGCAACCAAATTTTAGCTTAATAAGCTGAAGATGGAAGGTGGATATCGACATTTAGTGCTCAAGGATGTTGATTATACATATACTCTAATAGGAACGCTCAGGATGGTAGGGAATGTTAGCTGAGTAATCTCACTCCACCTTTCACGACACCATTGGAAAAAAAACAGAGAGAAGGATCAGAATGGACCCTTAACTTTTTACGAAAAATTAAAATGGCCTCCGACTATTTGAAAGTCCCATTTTAGTCTCTTGATTTTTTAAATAGGAACCTAAATGATCTCATGAAAAGACTAATTTGGTCCCTATTTAAATAGTCAATGGATCAAATTAGTACTTGTATAATTTGGGATTATTTTGATCCTTTAGAAAAAGTTAGAGATCCAATTCAGTCTTTCTCCCAAGCAAAGCCACCACCCTCATTAAAAAGAAGGGAGAAAATAACTTGAAAAAAGAGAAAATGACTCCCAATTTAGTGCCAGGCTCTAGATGGTCTCCAGGAACTCTTGCTATATATGTTTACCTATTGTATGTAGCATTATTCCATCAGCAGATGGACTAGAGTACTTCGATTTTTTTAAACTTGATCCCCCGGTTAAAAGTATCCTTCTTTATTCAAATTTAATTCTTTCATTCTGAGCATGCTGTTCAATAATTAGATTGCAGCGTAAATAGTTTTAAGGAGCTTTTACTTGCATATGAGCATATCTTTAATGTGTTATTATGGAGGACATAATTTAAGGGTTAAACAATGTTGCATGCGAAGGTGTTTCCTGTATGCTGCTGGAATAGGCCATCATGTTAAGCATCGGAACTGAGCAACAGTCTTTTTGTTAAGGCACAAATGGTAAAAACATGAATCCGGGCCAGAATCTCCTGATGCGCACTCAGAAGGCAGGAACTGAACTAGTAACATTTATGCATTAGGCTACAGGTGTGTGTATTGACCCCAGGTATTGAATATTAAGTTGGCTGCATGAAACTAACAGACCTTCTATTGGTTGTAACATGTACTATTCAATCATAATTTACCTTGTATATTCATTAGACTTCCATAAGTTAGGTTTCTTCATATTCATGTATACATTGGGTGCATTCATTGAAGAACATTTTATTGAGGTCTTTACCATCCATATGTGCAAACTAGCATTTATCAACTAAACTTAACATCTAACTTCAGAAGATAACCTATAGAAGTTCTAGCATTGAATTTACCTTAAAAAACTCTCCTTGGTAGAATTTTCTCATATCTTCGTATTAAGCATCATGTCTACCACATCAACATGCGCCAACAATGCCAGAATAAGCTGGTTTCTCAGTTCCTTGTTTTTCTCACTTGCATAAGTGTTAGTATTATAATCGTAATCTTCATTGTTTTAAACAAATAATTAGGTCCAGGTATATGATTTTCTTCAATCATGATATTGCAAGGATGTTAGACCTCTCTTTACTAGTTCAAGAATGCATACTATTTAGGAAGTTCAAAAACTATATATTTCAAATGTTGGAATGAAAATATCATCTTAGGTTGGTGACAGATACATTGTCAAACTGATTTGTGTATTAATTTTAAATAATCTGATGACAACAGACCAGTCACGCCCACCAAACTAGGTTCAGCAAGAATATTGCTAAAGATCATCACCTTCAATTTTTAAAATTATAAGCCATAGAAATATTCTGAAATCAATTATTATATCACAAATGCGTTCAGGTCCTGGCGTTGGAAGTAGAAAGCTTGGCTTCCGCACAATGGCTGCCATAGCATTCACACGGTTGATCCTCGTTCCTCCAGTAGGCCTTTGTATTGTCACTTTGGTTGACAAACTTGGGTTCATACCAAAGGGTGACAAGATGTTTAAATTTGTTCTCTTGCTACAGCACTCAACGCCTACTTCCGTGCTCTCTGGTATCACCTTGTTATCTTCCCGATTTGCTTGCAGATCCAAACACTATGATCATTTTCCAATGACTTGTTAATCATCTGTTTATGCAACATTCATCGCTGCAGTCGCAATTTTATCATAAAACTCTGATTGCATGTATTTATGTACTTGTTATAGGTGCTGTTGCAAACCTGCAGGGGTGTGGGAAGGAAGCTGCTGCCGTTCTGTTCTGGATTCATATATTTTCAGTAATTTCTATGGCTGGATGGATTATTCTCTACCTGGCGATACTGTTCTAAATTTTCTATAAGCTTATACCCAAGTAAGATTCTCACAGAAACATGTCATTATTCATGAAAATTTACATGAAAATCTTCTCTTTATCTTGAAGATGAATATCTCAATTCACTGATCTGAATTGCATGTCTGCAGAGAGAATTGGTGCAGGGAAATGGGCAGTCAAGCTTCTGAATTTTTTTTTTTCAGCTACCATTTTATAAAATTTGATTTGTAGACCAAAGTTCTAAATCTTTTTAGCCCTTTTTTTACTTAAAAATTTTGAATGCCTTTGGCTGGTTGAGTCTAATCAGGGTAATTAGATTATCATGTGGATTAAAAAAAAAACTCCTACGCTTCAACTGTTCGTTATAAGCTCTTAGATTTTAAAGAATATCTCATCTCTTGTAACTATAATTTCAGCGATATAGTTGTTCCCAAATCATCGATGGATGGGAGTATTAAGCGCAAAATCTTTTGGAGTTTCAAAAGAGAACAAACTTAATCTTATTTCCTTATAGAGATTTAAAGGAAAGAGAAAAAAGGCATATTATAATTAATTTGACATATGTATCATATGCACAAAATGTGTATTTAATTAAAATGTGGTAACATTCTAATTGTTAATTAGTTACTAATTTAGATTAAATCAATATATTGATTTTTATCCAATGTGCAATTAGCCTATTTACACACTTAAAATCATGCTTTACTTAAGTAACTTTGTAATTAGCTTAAATTAGATCATCATCATTAATTAGCTACTTATTTAACATAGTTGCTAAAATGAAATAAATTGTTATGTATCTAATCTACTTGTTTAATCACTAATTAAACCAAAGAAAGAGATGGAAAGACTTGGAGGTTTAATTATTTATTCTTTTGTTAATGAATTTAAAAAATGTTACTTGTGTTAATTAATTAATCTTCTTTTCCAACTGAATTTTCAAGACAAATTCTTTTTTTTAGATCAATTAAGACAAAATCATGCACATATGTAATACTTGAGCCCAAGACCTTTTGATTATAGCTAAAGCTCCCAACCAACAGATCAAGATGAGCTACATGGTTGACTAATTTTTTACTATAAATTTGTAATAATTGTCTCGAGAGATTCAAAATTTGCAACATAAATTATTTTGATCTCATAACTAATTATTTTTATTCCGTTTTAAGAAGTTGAGGGATCAAAATAATTATTAAATATAATTAGAGATTATTTTAATTTTTCATAAAAAAATCAATTGACTATTTTGATCCTTTTTTCTTTTAATTAATTTATTTATAAACAAAGAAGTTATGAGAACGTGAGGACAGTATGGACCTTAATTCAGAACGGCAAAAAGAAGTTAAGAAGATAAAAAAGCTTGTTTTAACACTTAATGCAATTTTATTGTGTTATTATTTCATAAATGAGCAGAGTGATTCCTCCTTATCAATTATCATGCATGCAATAGTTCATATATGTCGAAATATACGCAATCTCTCTCCTTGAAGATCATATCATATATTGATATGACAAAGAGCTTTTCATAATTAATTTGCTAGAATATTATAATTATATTTTATTTTAACAAAATATGATACTCATAAAAAAAAAAAGTTATCCAAATTTTTTTGATGAAATAATCTATAATATTCACAATAATTTTTAGAAATGATTCAAACCACATCTTTTTTCTTTTATTATACATCATTCCTAAGAGAATCCCCAACTACTAAGATAAATCTAAGTTAGATAAATTGTTTAGTTAATATAGTATTAGGCCTTGTGATTTTGAGCTACACTAATGAGCTTAAACATAGGGCAACTAATGATAATAGCCAAGCCAAGCAGGAGCTTGCTCAAGCTAGAGCACGTTTATAGGAACCCTGAATGAGTTTGAGTTTGAGTTCGAGCCCAATTTTAATATTTGTAGTATTTTAAAATTGGATTCTTTTAAAATTATAACTATTTGAACTTGATTTAAGCTTGTCTCGTTAGTTAATTAAATAAGCCTAATTGGCCTTATTAGTGAGCTACACCAATATCATGCAACTTAAATATAGGTGGTTTACAGGTTGTTGATCCTGTTGTCACTATCTCTGATAATCAGTGTGCTTCTCCTGGTGAGGATTTGGTTTGTCCCGTGCAAGAGGCTTGTGAGGATATTTTTCTAGCTGTTGTTGTGAAGGATCCATTATGTATAGCTCCTGGTGTCTCTCATGTCATGAATGTGCAATATTAACACTGTGGTGATGAACGATTCATTTAGTAGTTTGCTTGTTGCTTCTGATGAACCTTCCTTGCCTAGTTCTTCCTTAATAGTTTCTGAAGGAACGGTGCCATTTGTTGATGTCCATGTTTCTATTATTCCTAATGATGAGTTGAAAGCTCATTTGGCTTTGAATTTGTATGATTCATGTGTGAATCAATCAGATTGGCTTGATGAGCCCTTATCCTTGCCCGGTGGGGGTGAGAGGGATGAATTCGATGGGCCGAAGGAGGAGTTTAATGCAATGTTTAATTTGAATGTGAATTGCATTGTTGAGATAGCCTTCTCCTATAGGGGTGGCAAATGTCATAGGCGTAAACCCAAAAGAAAGTAACTCTTGTTGTTGTGGTTTCGTCTGGTTCTGGTTGGCTGGGTGTGGTTTATCTTTGGTGAGTTCTGTGTGTTTTTTGGCCCTGTTGTGATGCTCTATATTCTGGTTTGGTGGGCTTCCATTTGCACTTTTGGCCATTGGGGGTTTTGGGCTGACTACTATTGTGAGTCTTTCTAGTGTGGATGTATCTATTGCTATTGTGTTTCTTTTCATATGTTGTTACTTGTTTTGTGTTTAGGTCTTTTGTACCCATTTGGGGTTTTGGCTGGTGGCTGGTTGTGGGGCTCTGTTTGGCTCTTCTGTGCCTGTTGGGGGTTCCTTTGGTTGATGGTTTTGTTGTGGGGCATGCTGGTGGTTGGTTGGGGGGCTTTACTCAGCTCTCCTATGCCTAGTTGTGAGCTCTCTTGGTGGCTGGTTGCCTCTGGTTTTGTTAGTTGGTTGGTGGCTTTGTGTTGTTGGGGCTCTATGGGGTAGTGTTGGTTTGCTCCTTTTGCTTTCACCTATTCTCTGTTCTCTTGTTTTTTCCTTCTTGCAAGTTGCTGTTTTTGAACCTCTCGAGGTGCTGGCATTGGCTTCTTCCTATTTTCCTTTCATGGGTGGCTCTCTCTATGGTCCGGGCTTTCTGCTTTGTGGTTCTTTCTTTTTATTTGATTTTGTAATTAGATTGAATCTAAGACTCGTAGGTTTTATTTTAAATGTTATGTTTTTAGAGGCCTTTGGATTCTTTAAGGACTTATACCAATTATTTTCATTAACGCATAGGCCCCTTCTAGTGGGTTTTTATTATTAAAAAAAAACCATCATGCAACTTATTAGTTAAACAAACTTTATCGAGTATACTAATGAACAACCTATTAAACTTAAAAATAAAATTTTAATTAACTGAATTATTAAATAAACAAATATATAGTGAGCATAAACAAGTGGCTTATGTTCAATAACAAAAATAATATAAAAGTAAAAATAATGTCTTCGACATAATCACCTATTAAACGAGCCTTAACAGTGTTGAGCCACATATAGTTTGTACAGCATACATACCTAAGTAAACCTACACATCAAGACGATTCGGAAATCATTTAAAAAAACATACTATATTTTTTTATAAGTGCACTTAGAATGAAATGTAATCATATTAACGCAATTTCATGAATAATTTCTTCGTTGCGACCCTTGACTAAATATGTAAGTGAGCCAAGCTAGCTCTCAAGTTGATTTAAACTCAACATGCTAATGAGCTATTGAGTGGAGCGTATTGAGCAATGAGCTAAAGTTCGAACTCAAATTCAAGCTCATATATTGTACGAGTTTGAGCTCAAGCTTGAGTCAGATCGATTTGTTGGCTCACTAGATCTAATAACATGAAATTTTATAAAATAACTTGATTTGAAAAAAAAATATAAAATTGAGGTGCAGTGCTGCAGAACTGTACATGATGGCATAGCAGCGCTGAGAGCGCTATGCATCGGGGTGGCGGGACCCCGACGTTAAGCTCTCAGGCTTTTGTCAAAAAAGAATTTTCAGTGAGCTCTGCGGCGATAGGGTGGGTTTTTATCTATTTATTTTTTTATCTTTTAATCAAGTTTATTTATAATGATAGATATTTAGAGACTCTGACAAATTAATTAAAAGATAAAAAATATATAATTTTTCAAATTTGGATCTTGGGGCGTAACAAATTTAGTATCAGAGCGAAGGTTATTAGAAGAATTAAATTGTGGGTCATATAATTGACTATAAGTGAAATAGACCTTAGGTAGTATAGATTATGTTATTTGCATTTATAGTATGTAGAGTATATATGCTTGATTGATTAGAAAAAAAATTATATCAATAGATAAATGGACCTGACTAAGCAGAATGTAAAGAATGAGCAAAGTACAGCAGTAGTTCCAATATCTTCAAATAGTGTGTTACAACTTGCCAATATGGTTGCTTAAATTATAAGTGACACTCAGAGTAGATAACTAGGGTTTAGAGGCATTGCTGAAGATAAGCATTTATAGATGTTTCATAAAAAGCCACCATTATTCAAGGGTGTTGTAGAACCACATGTAGTAGAAGACTGATTATTAAGAATAGAGAAAATATTTGATAGCAAGTAGTACCCTCAGAGCAGAAAAGTGTCACTAGCATTATTCTTGTTTGAGGGTGAAGCAGAAAGGTGGTGGATAGGACAACAACGGGAGAAAGTTCAGGGAAAGGTGAATGTAAAGATTACTTGGACAAAGTTTGTTGTTGTTTCCAAGAACTGGTTTTTTTTACCTCCATCTGCCTAATAGAAAATGTAGTAAACTTTTATAAGATTGGAGCAAGGAGAAAGGACAAAGATGCAGTTTAAAGTAGAATTTACTACAAGTATGTCTCATAGTTGATTAATACAACAGAAGAGAAATGTTATAGATTTCTAAGATGATTGAAAAATGAGTTGATATACCCATTAGTACCATTAAAAATCCAAGATTTTTAGAATTGTTTGAGAGTAAGATTAGTAGAGAATGATTTAACTATACCACTATTCAGACAGGATTTGATAAGAAGGAAGGCAGTTGAAGAATCCAGTACAACCATGTCAGAAACATTTAAAAAAAGATGAAAGTAACAGATGTAGGATACCCGAGTGTCTCGGGTTTGGAAAGGGGCATGTTGGGCGGTGCTTTTTTATCGTTGAGCAATTCTATAAATGTGGTCAGCAAGGATACCGAATGGTTGATTGTCCACAATAGAGATTGGGAGAAGGATCGATGTCGAGGGCAGGATTGTCTAGACAAGCTTATAGATAAAGGATGAATAGACCTAGATGTACTGGGAATGATTAGTGAATAAGACTGAAGATTCTGAAAACAAGATGCATGGGAGAGGTGTGAGTGGGAGTCAGAGAGAGCCTACTCATTTTGCCATGAAAGCGCCAGTGCGGTCGAGAGTCTATAGTTTAGTGCAGTAAGAGAATAGGGATTTGTCTGAGAGATCCACTCGTAGAATTCTCTATCTAAAAAAATTATTTTATTTGATATTGATTGATATTTAGTGCATAGCTGATTGATACCATTGCATAAAATATTGACTGACATATAATTGCATGACATGTATAGATGTATGAACAAGTTGCTTTATTGAAATTATGATTCATTGAATGATATGATTAATAAGCCTATGATCAGTACTTTCTTTTATTTGCTAATGATTGTGTTGATTTTGTTTTTATTTGATTTTATCGTTGATTTAATTTGAAAGAAATAATTTATTATGATTTCTTTTTATTTGCTTTTGAAATGATAGTGAAAATTTTTTAAGGTGGTTAAATTGTAATAACCTAAAATTTTATAAAATGATTTGATTTGAAAATTCTAAAAAATTTTGAGTTGTGGCGCTGGCACTAAGAGCATTATGGCATTGGGGTGGTGGTTCCCTGCCATTAAGCTCTTGAGTTTTTTTTCCAAAATAAAAAAAAGGATTTTCAGTGAGCACTGTAGTGTCGGTCCCCTAGTGGCGAGCACAACGGCGTTGTGTACTTGAGCACAACAGTGTTACGTTACAATAGTGATTTTTAAATAATAAAACAACTTAATCCATTTACTTAAGCCATTCCACCCCGAACCATCACCCATTCCACCCCGAACCATCACCCATTCCACGCATGCATTGCTGAAGAAGAAAGGAGAGGAAGGGAGAGAGAGGAGAGAGAAGGTTGTTGAGGTCATTTTTTGTTCGTTGGTTCTGTTATGAGATTTCTTCTAATTGTGGTAGATAACTCAAATCCTACCTTTATTTTTTGTGATTTTATATTTTTATGAATTTAATCTTCCCAAATCGATAAAAATATATTTTTTCCTAGTTTATGAGACATTTATTGTGTAACTTTTTTTATATAAAAGATGTGATTAATAGATAATAATAAATTGATATGACCTATGGATGATAGATGGACAGGTGAAAACACTACTTTAAAACTGGATGTCCTACCTTGCTTTTCATAATTATATCCATGTCTGCACTTACATGATAACATATAATTAAATTGATTGCTAAACAGAACTGATAGAACCAATTTTGAGACTGACATAACATAACATAGCATATGACATGAGCATTTGATAGATATTGATATAGTATATCGATAAACATAGTGATAAAATATATTAATATAACATACTAACATGGTATATTGGTAGCTATACATGGCATAGTGATGGACATAAGCATATAATAAAATCATCAGCATGAATATAATTGATAGCTTGATGTTTATTTTATTGTACAACCCTTGTTATTGATTTAGACTTTTAGCAATTTTCTTATAGATTGATGAACTTTTTTTGTTTACTGAGATACTCTGATTTTACTGGTCATATTGGATATTTTACTTGTTAGTTGATGTTGATTGATATAGATTGTATATATTGTTTATTGTTCATATTGATAGTATAATAATTGATAATGATTTGGATTGAGTATATATATTGATTCATTTGCCTTACATTAAAGGCAGTGGTAAATTTTGATTGCTTGTTGGGGCATATGTTCATTATGTAATTTTTATTGATTTCATGTTTGGGAAGGGGTCAGGATCCTCTAGAGTGAGACTAATTAGTGTTCAAATTTTATTTTATCTCTTTGTTTAGTTTATCTTTTGTACTCAGGAGCTTTGAAAGAATAGATTGAGGATTAATGTAATCTTTTGACTTTTGTAAATCAAATTTTGAAGGAATGAAAATAGAAATGTTTTGATGAATATAATTTATAGTTGTTTTCGTTGGATTTATTTATAATGATGGATATTTAGAGACTCTGACAAATTAATTTGGAGATAAAATAAATAAATAGATAATTTTTCCAATTTAGATCATGAGATGTGACACAAGTTAGCTCAGTATGAAGTACTGAATAAATATTTGACCAAAATATCATTTCTCACCATTTTAGGCTAATCCAAACTTCCTAGCTATCACATAACTAAAAAACACCTATTTTTCTTCTAATGGTGTTGGTCTCAATAATGCCTGCACTAGTGAGCTCTAGCCAGGACTTCATCTTTTCTCCAGATTCTAGCCTTCGGTCTCATCAATGCCTTCTTCGATTAGCACTAGTAGTGACTTTACCTTCTATTTTGAGACCTTGGTGTCGTCAATCCTTCATCATTCTAGTGAGCTTACATAGTGACTTCCTCTTCAAAATACATCCATTGACTTTGTCGATGCTTTCTGCATCAAAATCTTGTGACTTGCTCTTCCATTTTAAATTGCTGATCATGTAATCCTTCTCAGGCGAGCTTCTCCGGCGAGCTCCCACAACGACTTCCTCTCGAGCAAAGCAACGGCTCAAGAATTAACGGACGAGTCGAGCTTGAGCTCACTTTGAACTGTTCTAGAACTGTAGCTAAGTTTTTGACTGAGTCAAAATCAAGTTTGTTGGGGCTTGAGCTCGACTCGACTCGACTGATTTACACCCTGTATTCATGACCCAATTAGCTGGAGACGTTGGTCAAATAGTCACGTTAAGTATCATAAATCTAAATTTAATTCATTTAAGCATTTATGATCACTTGCAAATTATATTTGGAATTTTCTCGCGGGAAAATTCGCTCGTATCAAAATATCATTTTGGACCCCTACAGATTGCGGATGCATCATTAGTGACGTTAAACCTGATAATGTTGACCATCATCATTCCATCTTCCTCCATCAAATTACTTTCCAACAAAGAGTGCAACCCAGAATAATTAAATAAAGAACAAATTTTCAATAAGAAAACATAATATACCATTACATCTCAAAGTCGGATCATGAAGAATCTCCACGTTAAGGGATCAGCTACAAGTGTTAACAAATTCTCAAGCTACAATCACAAAGGATAGATTCCACAAAATAATGATTTTAAGAAATTTCTTACGTGGCTCATTTTAATCTGTTGGTTCGGAATTTTGGCTATCAAACGTATATGATGTATGTGTGAATTTATCTTAATTGATCTAAATGTCCCCTAAAATTTTATTTTATTTTTTCATTAAATGACAATATTTTAATAAAAAGAGTTCACATATGAAGCTCTTAATATAGGTTATTTAAAGAAAATATTTTTTCCATTAATTCAAGTGCCTGAATTCATTAAATCTAACATCATTATTTCAATATAAAAAATTCAAAAAAAAAAAATTTAAAAAAATAAAAACGAAAGAGTCTGATAAAAAACTTCTAGAAGTGTGCAATTCTACAGGAACATATAGCAAAAAAATCTGATCGAAATTATAAGTAAAGGCCAAAAAATCTCCAAAGATCAACAAAAATCATAAAAGAAATGGGGTTACTGCATGAACCGCTTTCTCAAAGTAATCTCCTTTCATTCTAATCCCCACATCATCCCGTTGAAGGTGTGTCGTCGTATCAATCTCTATCTACTTCTCACAATATGTCAGTTTTAAGGGTAATTTACTTCTTTTTAAAAGAAAATCAAAGGGGGGGAAAAATCTCACCACCTTGCTTTTATACATGCAAAAAGGATAATCATCAATTTTTCAACTTCGAAGTAAGAATGACAAACATCAATGGCTACACAATTATAACTCTTGCAAGAATTATTTCAATATTTTGAAGGATGAGAAGAGAGAGATTTTTCAAAATAAATTATTTTTATGATAATTTTATATACATAATAAACAAATATTGATTATTTACAAAAATAACACTCTCATCTAACCATTTTTTTCTTAATTCTCACACAAATATTAAAATAGCCTTAGTTTTATTCATGTACAAATATATGACTTCAATAGCGTAAAAGTAAAGTCTAAATGTTAGTTTTATATGTAACCGAGATTCTAATATTATGTGCATAATTCCACCATTATCTTTCTTAACTTCCTGTTTTTTTTTTTAAAAGTATATGCAAACATATTTCTTTTTTTTTTGGGAAAAGAATAAAAGGAAATCAATTTTTAAAAAATAAATGGACTATAGAAGTGCAGGGCTCATTATAGGAATATAAAAAATGATTATTTAAATCATTCAATGGAATATCAAAAATGAAAATTATTGCTATGCAACACTGATTGTAATCTATGAATTATTAATCCAATGAAGTTAATCTTGTCTTTGTTTGAGACATAATGCTCATTGTTACTCATTCTCCAATGTTGATACTTATCACCACTATTAGCTAATGTATAAGTTTATCATCTTCTACTCTTCTAAACCACTACCATCCAACATTATCTACCTTCAAGATAATTATAATTTCTCAATTATAGAGAATGATGAATTATTATAATTTTCAATACAACAACAACAACATCAAGCATTTATCCTACTACATGGGACCAGTTACAAGAATCTTTTTACTTCATTGCATCTTATTAAGAGTAAAATTTTTATTTAAATCTAATAAAGAAAGATCATTTCTAATATTTTCTAACTAAGTCTTTTTAAGTGTACCTCTACCTTTTTTAACATAAGCCAAATATAATACATGTATTCTTCTAACTAAGTCATCGAAATGCCGCCATTTTATATGACCAAACTATCTAAGGCAACTCTCTAATCTTATTTTCCACCGGAGCAACTCCAACCTTTTCACATATATTTTTATTTCATATCCTGTCTCAAAGAGTAAAGCCACTCATCAACCTGAGCATTCTCATCTCTGCAACACTTAACATAATATTATGCTTCTCTTTAAATGACCAACATTTTGCATCATAAAGCATTGCAAGTCTCACCACCACCTTCTAGAATATTTTCTTAAATTTGAGGCAGACTTTTCTATCACACAGCAAGCCCAATGCATTCCTCCACTTCAACCATCCAACATAAATTCTAATAATAATATCCCCATTTATTTCACCATCACTCTTAAACAATAAACCCAAGATATCTAAAATGTATACTCTTATTAACAATACAATAATAAAATTATTTTAACTAATATAAGCCTTATTCATTTTCCTTTAAAAATTTCTACACGAAATATCAAGCATGATCCTAATCAATGAACTATTATTTGTGTAATAGGCTAACTTTTGCGTACAAGATTTTAATGCAACATTATCAAGACATCATCTTTTTACCATCACAAATATTCAAGCATGCAACAACTACTATTTAAGCACAATATCTCATAATATCTTAAGCACACATCTTACTCCCTAAATTAATTCTCATGATAATTAATTATATGAATTCCATGGTCAATAAAAAACAATACTATGATCCTTTTTAAACAGTCATTACTTTTTCCTCATTAATTATCTTGACAAATCAATTACTTAAATATTAAAATTTTATTATGTGAAACAAAAAAAATTATTTACACTTGAACAAATTATAAGTATTTGTTGCAAGAACCTATTAATAATCAGACATGCAATGCTTTTATTTTGTTACGTGAAATCTTTTTTGTATGGTGATCAATCTGATGCTTCTTGTATAGAATTCTTTGATTCCACCCTTCTAACACTTCAACCTTCTGGTGACCTCCAAAGTAAAAAAAGACAATTCATGTTTTTAAAATAGAATGCTTTAAACTTACTAAGAACCACATCTCTAATAACAACAGATATCTCTATTTTTTTATTATAATGACATAAAACTAAGGCTTGGTTATTTAAATTATGTTCATTGGACAAATTACTCCAAGAGATTCAGGAAGCAAAGAAACGTTTTTGCCTTTAGGTCTGGTCCTTGGTCTTTAATAAATTCCGTATAAGAAAAAAAATGTTTCATTTACAACCGCCCCTTTTGACTGTATCAAAAAGTAATCCAAATCCAGTCCAGCCATCAGAGATGACGGCTATTTTGTTTTTTGTTTTTTTTTTTATTTTAACATTTAAATCATTTAAGACAAATTCACACACATCATATTAACAATAATCAAATCTAAAACTTTTTTATTAGAAGCTTTATTTTTATTGATAGTCAAAACTTTCAGCAAACGGATCATATTAAGCTGTGTAAATGATTACTTACCAAAGTTAGGAACTAAATTGGATAGGGTCATATCAGCCTACGTATAATGCATGAACGATTATTCAATCTTGCAAAAGAATTTAATCTTACTTGAAAAAAAGATTTCCTTTAATTATCTACAAACCGAGAGCAGGTCTTATAGATTTTGCATTAAACTTGCCCTAACCCTAGAAAGGGGTTGTACAATTCAAACCTCCTAGTGCGAAATAATGTGCATGCAGTTACTTCGTGGCACGCTTTTCGTATTTAAACTGGCACAGAGGAGGTCTGCTCTCAGCACCCCAGTTTTGTTGACCAGTAGAGATGGTATTCAAATTAAATTTCCAAGCGCTCCCCTATCTAATTGCATTATATGCCTTCCATTTATATACATGAAAAATGAATTATTTAATTACGTGTTACTACTATAATAAATAGCTCTAGCTTCTGGCGTGAGAAGGAACTTCAATTCTTATGGATTAAAATGGGCCGGCAACCAGCCCTGATCTCCCGCTGATTTGCCTGGTGGTGCACTTTTTTTCTTTTTTTTTTTCCAGGGGTGCGCGTGTTTACTTTTGACGAGCGGTGAGTCAACTCCATTACCTCATTTTTTAGATTCTCAAGGGTTTTATTTCTTGTTATTAAGCGGGGTTAGGCTCTGGTCATAGCTTTACTGCGAAGTCATTTTCATTTGCTCTCCTGTACAAGAGAGCTGAAGCTTCGACCCTGTGAACAAAATAAAAGAAAAACTTCGATGTGAGTGTAAGAATTATATATATGTCCTAACTGCTAAAGAGAAATGAATGGTTCGGTGCTGTCAGCTCAAAAATAACGATAGTTTGGTTAATTATAATGCTCTTAAGCGGAACATCTCTCACCAGCCAGGATGGACCACAAATCTTCCCGTGGATAAAGCCCAGTTCACCTGTAAACCAAAGACCCCAGGAATGAGGAAGGAGTTTGTTTTTTTCATCTGTAACATCTAAATTTTCTTTATCTACAAAATTAACTCACGAAATTTAAAACATGAGGCACAAAATTCGAGCTACTTTTGTATACAACAAACCATTCATATTTTAACAATATTCTAGCCCAAAGGTCATATAGTTACCTTGGATTTTTTATGATAGAAATATTTGTGTTTTGTAGTTAAAAGAAGATATTTTACAAGTATACCACTCAAATATGATTTAATTGTTACACCGATTCTTTAGAATAATCTGTATGCCCTCACAAGCTGTTCATCTTTCTGATGCATCATTAAATCTCGGTATTATTCTAATTTAAATGAGTTAAATAGGACTGTAAACTTAATGGAAGATAAAAAATTACTCAGATCGAAGTCAACAAGCAAAACTCAATTTGGATTGAACTTGAATAGGATTTATAGCTAGTGGGATTGGATCAAAATGCATTGAACTTATATATAAAACAATCAAAATTGAATCAAATTTTTGCTCGAATCGAAGTTAACTTGCTATGTCTGACTCAAGTCGAGACTAGATCAAGCAATCCTATATTTGGGCTTGGCTCAGCTCCATATTAGATCAAATGACTTCAATTCTAAAATTGGTTCAACTCGAAATAGCATCATTAATAGCCCTAGAGTTAACTAAACCTAGACCTGTATATTGGCACGGTTCAAGATTGGCCTGTCCTAATTTACCAAACCTAGTTAATAATTATGTTGGGGCATATTTTGCCAAATCCAAACCCAATCCCATTATACTTGCATGTTGGGTTTGTTCATTGAGGGTAATTCTATAATTAAGTTG
This sequence comes from Dendrobium chrysotoxum, assembly GCA_019925795.1. Lineage (NCBI taxonomy): Eukaryota > Viridiplantae > Streptophyta > Magnoliopsida > Asparagales > Orchidaceae > Dendrobium > Dendrobium chrysotoxum. Next base: position 19,523,660 of record CM034308.1, read on the forward strand.
AATTGAAATATAATTCTTAAAAACTCTATTTAAGTTTTCATCAACTGTGACATCTTCGTTAGAGTTAATTGTTTAAGGTTTAGATGATAAACTCTTATATTCATCTGTTTGAGGTAGACTAAGAAAAAATCCCCAAGGTTTGGGTGTTAGTATAAAGAAACATAGCAGTGTTTAGATTTAAGAGCTTTCTAAAAAATACTTTCATGTTACCTTATCAGTTCCAAGAGAATTGGCAACAACATGAGTGACCTGCTCGTCAATCTGGTTGGTGCATACGGCACCAAACTGCTCTGCAGTTTGCCATAGGGGATGGAGATGAGGATTGGCTTCGCCCACTGGAAATATTCGGCTAAAGACAATCTTGCATCCTGCAAGTATCTTTCGCTGCTCTGTTGCAAGTATATGTCTCACATCAACATCACTTAGGCAGTTGTGAGAAAAGAAGATATGGTGAATTTTCTCTATGACCTGTTTTAGTGCAAAAGAATCAAAAGAACTGGCACAATAGTAGCACAATATGAGAGCAATAACACGTACTCCAATGCAATGTAAAGAATTTTACCGCTAAACAAGAAGCAAGAGTTCCATCTTCTGGTCTCTCATCATGATCAATCTCAAGAAGTGAAGGCCCGAGAAGCCCAAACTGCCGTCTACTACATGGGAAATAAGTATATCTGCAAAAGGTTTGATACGAATGAAGATGAGAAAAAACATACATTATATACATATATATATGTGTGCGCGCGCGCGTGTGTGTGTGAGAGAGAGAGAGAGAGAATGTGTGTGTGTAAAACAGCTGGAATGATATAACCGATTAACCAAATTTACCTCTCTACAAGAATCAGGTTGTGCCTATTATGTGGCCAGACACGGACCGAATCATCTATTATCACCACAGCAGACTCCATACCTAACACTCCCTCTAAATCTTTGCTTTTGGGCACCCTCTCATCACCATCAAAAGGATCACCATCATCTCCCCTAGAAATTACTCGTCCAGCAAACAAGATCCCGGTTGGATCAAGCACTTTTGCCATCTCAGTGGCATACAACTTATTGCCCATCGTATATAGATGCAGCTCAAAAATCTTACTAGCCTGCAGCCATCAACAAACATTCATTAGTTTCTCCAACGGATAGAACACAACTCAGTAAATGTTTTGCTTCTATTCAGACACAAAATTACCTTCTCCAAAAAGTTCCAAACACCCGGCCTCAATTTGGTCCACATTGCCATATGTTGGAAACGGAAAAGATGTCTTTGCGGCTGTTCTCGATCTTGCTCTTCCTTCTTCCTCAAAATCTCTTCATGAACTGGCTCAACTTCTCCAAACTAGACAAAGAAATGCACATCACTAAACTGAATAAAAGTTTCATCACAATTAAATTAAGGAAAGCAGCCTGTACCTTGGCCGAGTTGAGGAGGGTGTGATCTAGATCAAGCACCAGACAAAGTTTCCCCGCTGCAAACATTTTGTTCTGTTCAGCTATCCTTCTTGCCCTTTCTTTCTGGATGGCAGCTTTTTGATGATCATCATATCCATTCAGAAGGTGATCCATATCTCCCCATGGATTTGTTTCTTGAGAGGCATCTACTGTGCCTGTTTGAGATGAAGAACCATTCACAACTTTAGAATCATTGGACTCTATGATAACTCTTCCATCTGGCTTATCTGTCATGCCTATGATCGGTTGTGAAATATCCAGAGGACCTGATGCCGAGGCAATAGCAGGTAATTTAGAGGTGGACATGTTATCAGCAATATTCTTGAGATTCTTCATGAACTGCCGACTACTATTAGGGATCTGCAATTGCTCTCCCAAATCTCTGTCAGTTATCCTGTCCTTGTTAATTTGGGAGCTAGAAGGCATAGCACCCATTTTGTTTTGATCAGAAGGTGAAGCTTCACTTTTTTGAACAATGTTATCATGAAGAATGCGGCGAGGATCACGAGGTTTCATCCGAAGTCTACCCGCATCATTCTGAGGGTTCTGTCAGTGTTAATCAGTCAACAAACAGATACATAATTGGGCATGACAAATAAATAATATCTGTAGAAGGCAGACTAGTTATCATGCAAAATGACAAATTCTACCAATGATGCCAAAATACACATGTAAATAATGCACCTCATTTAGCTACATGGGAGTGAAAATACATGGTGATGAAAAAGTAAGTTGAAATGAATAAAAATATAAGTGCAACACCACACATTTTTGTGAAAAAATGCAATGAACTACCCAATCAGATGCTATCAGGATAAGCAAAAAAAATGCATCTAATATTAACCGGATAACATATGAACATATAAGAAGTACAACAAATGTGCAAGACAAATCTTGTGCGCAAGATTACTCTCCCAATTAAAGTTGAATGCAGCAGCATAACATGCATGAGAAGCTGGAAGAACAGAACACAAGTAGCTGTCATGGAAGGTGTATGTTGCATTAGGCACTCGGAGGTTAGAAAAACAAAAAAAGCATGAATTAGAACAGAAGCATCACAGAACCAATAAACTAGCAACTAGAAAAGCTCACCAAGGATGCATTCTGAGCAGATATCTGAGTTTTGCTAGAGGCATTCTGTCCAATCTCCATTGGCTTCAGTGTAACACCATTGACAGAAGAAATACTACCAGGCAATCCATTGGAACCTCTTAATTGTACTGCAGCCCCAGCTGAAATACCACATTTTTGCTGGGACTCTACTGCGAAACTCTGTTGCTTTATTTTAATTAGCTCCATAAGCATCTCAGGGCTTATATCCATCTCCTTCAATAACGAAGGCAATGAAACAGAAGGAGCCGAACCGATTGCAGGATTCTGCTCATTCACAGGATTTGCACCAATGGAATTACCAGTAGCATCTAGTCTAGTGTCAGTTATAGCAGCTGCATTTCCAGGTTTTCTCATTCCAACTTCCATAGATTCAGTCAAATGCAACTTACTGCTTGTTTCAGAAGCCACACTACTCATATTCACTGGTATATCTGTAGTAACACTAGATGATTGCCTTTGCCTTTTCAAGGGATGGTCATCCTGCATGACAACATCTGATGCTTTGTGCTTTTTATAATTTGTTTGGCCTTCTACATGCCCATTTCTGGACATGTCCTGATCAGATGAAACACCTACATTAGGGTTGATAAATCGAAGTCTAGGATCCCTGCTCTTAGCCTTTACAACTTCATTTTGCAGGGAATTCAACTGCCCTGCCATTTTATTAGGAGCAGATGGAAGTCCAGTCAGACCATCTGCAGAGTTAGAGCTGCCACAAGATCCCACAGGCTTCAATGAACCCTTTACAGATTTAGTATTACCAACAGCAAAAGAGCTTGAGACTTCATCATGCTTCTCATCTTCATAGCTGCATTCCTCTGATGGAGTGGGGCTTGGCAGCTGATTACTAGGAAGAATAGAAGTTCGCCCATATTTCTGTTGGTAAGAGGAAACCGCTTTAAGGGCATCATTCATATATGAATGCAAAGTTGTATCTTCTTCTTCCTCATTCTTGAAAACTGTTGGAAGAGAGACTGCAGATGTACCAAAACCAATCGGTTTTTGTATTATTAATGGTGGTGCATTCTCTCGTGTAGGTGAAGGCAGGTTGCCTTCTTCATAATCTGCATGAAGGTCAAGCAAAGGGCTAAATTCAACTCTACTTCTAGTTAAAGGAAGTTCAAACTTGGGTAGGAACATCCCTCCACTGTGGCAGCCCCGTAAATCAGTCTCTCTTAGATCCAAATCTGGTTTCTCTTTGCTAATATCATTAGAAACCAATAATTGAGCCATCGAATCTATCTGTAATAATGGAAATTGAACTTGAGCTTCTTGTGGACTGTAAACAGAGACGTATACACTCAACTATAAAAATCTATAACAAACCTCTGTGACTTGTTCTTGGGTCAGCAATACAGAGTACTGGTTTTTTATATGAATTAGCAACCTAAACATGAAATAACCAAGGTTTAATACAGAACAAAGATGACAAGGCAATTTGGAAATTAAAAAAAAAAAGGATCGCTCTTAGCGATGCAAGAACCTCAACAATAAATTCACATTCTGCTTTGTTTTCTTCAGATTCCCAGAACAAAAAACCTGTAATAATAAAATCACTGTGAGTTTTAAACAGAAAAGAAATCCAAAAAGCAAAAAAATCAAAGTTCAGATAATTTTACAGAATGAAGTGTTTGGATCCCCATGAACGCCTGCTGAACAAGAGCATCTAGAATGGGAACATGACCCTCTGCAAACATAGTTTTCAATCCTGCAAAAGACTTCAGCAACCGGGAACAAACACCCTCCAAGGATCTACGCAGCAGAATAGGACTAGCTCAGTCAACTTGGCATCAATCAGAAAACCTTCTAAATTCAAAAGTTAAATTCTGAATTATCAATTTTATTTATGTCTTATATCATTTAGTTATAACTTAATCTTAGATTATAATGTTTAGAATGAAATTCTGAGTTCTATTCTTGGCTTCTCTTCATTAATGCTTAACACTTACGCCTCTGCTTCCTCAGAAGTTATTGTGTCCAACTCTTCCAATATTTCAGCAACACGTCTATCGAAATCTTCCATATCTGCTTCTTCCTTTTCTTCACTTTCCTTAGTTTCTGATGCCTGCGGTTTCAACTCGTCTTTTATTTTATCTGAAGCGAAATTTATCATTTCCTCAGCCACAGGTTCAGAGTCCAAATCAATCTCTCCCTCCTCTAATTCTCCTTCCTCCTTCTCCATATCGCCAACCGAATCCTCGGTGCTATCTCCAGTATCCGCATCCAAAGCTCCCTCCTTTCCTGTTTCCACTTCAGCGTCCTTCACCGGTTTCATTTCCAGACCAAGAGGCTTATTCTGAACCGCCTGAGCCCACGCAAAGCTGTATAAATTAGGGCCAAAGCTTCTCGCGACTGAATAACCCATCATGCCGTCATCCCAAACCCTAGATCTCGATCTCCTTCCGTCTTGGCTAAAATCCTCCGCGGAGATCTCTTCCAGCGACGCCGACGAGTCACCGTCGGAGATCTCCCCCTTATCTCCGCCATTCATGTGAGAGCCATTCCTCGCCATCCGAGCCAGGGTTTTCTTCTCGCTGGGGTTCAGGAGGAAACGGTTGGATCTGGGCATGCGCATATGATAGGCAGTAGAAGGAAGGCGATATCTACAGAAAACTGCCGCCCGGACCGTCAAGTTTTATGTTTCTATGGATTGCTCGAGGAGATCCGTAATGCTAGGGTTAAATCGGTTGATCAGAAACTGTTTTTTAGGCAATAGCGAGGTCGATCTAAAGGACTCCGCGAGCTGAATCGAATTGCTACGATTTAGTTCGACAAACCTAGTTCTTTCGAGTGGATTTTCGTCGAGAAAATATCCAAAATGTCGAACTGGGTAGGAGGAGCAGGTACACAAAAGAGAAGCAGGATGATCGAAGAAATGTCGGGAACCAGAAGGGTAGCGGGGTTCGGAGTTTTATTTAATGAGCATTGGTTTAATCTGAGCCGTAAGTGTAATCTGAAATTGCAGCTCCTAACCGTCGATTCGTTAATGAGGTTGCTCAAGAATCTAATTTTGAATTCTTCCTTGCCTCTCAAGGCTCGAGTGTGGGAAAAATTATTAGGTGCGGACACCGGACGTAGCTCTACGTCCGGACTCCACTAGAATAGCGCCACGTAGCGACCCGAAGACCCGGCGACCCGTTTCGCCGAGAAGTTCAAATGATGCACGTGCGGTATTACTGAAGAATTACTCCGGTATTACTCGGTATTACCAAAGAATTACTCGGTATTACATATGAATTACCTAGGTATTACTCGGTATTACCTAGGAATTACTAGGTATTACCGAAGAATTACTCGGTATTACCTAGGTATTACTCGGTATTACCTAGGAATTACTCAGTACCTAGGTATTACTCGGTATTACCTAGGTATTACTCGGTATTACCTAGGTATTACTCGGTATTACCTAAGAATTACTCAGTATTACCAAAAATTACTCGGTATTACCAAAAATTACTCAGTATTACTTGGTATTACCGAAAAAATACTCAGTATTACCTAGGAATTAGTCAAAAAAGGGCAGGTTTTTTTAATTTTTCGCGTCCAATCCGGGTCGGGTCGTCGGGCCAAGCGGAAGTTGTCATAACACGTGCTAAATACGTGGCGCCGTTCTAGTGGAGTCCGGACGTAGAGCTACGTCCGGTGTCCGCACCTAATAATTTTTCCGAGTGTGGAACGTGATCTGGATCCAATTTCATTTTCGTTTTATATTACTTTACTCAAATTTTCGAAGTAACTCAGCCATTCTTTTTTTTTTTTTAATTTTAACTATTAACCAATAAATCTTTTATTTAAAATTTACATAAGTGAAGTGAAGTGTATGTTAGTTTATCTTAATTAACTCAAAAATCTCAAAAAAAATTTAAAAACTCACCCTCTTGTAGCTATTTATATGAGAATACTTTGATATAAATAAAATTTATAAATCATAGAACTTAAATTTTATATAATATCTTAAATTAATCAAAAATTTTAAAATATATTTTTATATAATTATATATATTGACATAATTTTCTTCATTTAAATAATAATTTATTGATGCCAATTTTGCTCCACAAAAAAAAATTTGGTTGGGATCATTTTGATAATTATGTCAACCCTAATATCGATCACTGCCAACTATTTCTATCGATAACCATCATCGTCATCGATGATTGACATCAGAAATCACCACAATCTCCAAAATATTGAAAAGATTTGACTCTGTGTTTAGGTATATTTGTCCACTTGTGGACATCTATTTCTATAATCCCTATTGAGAAAATTAAATCTTGTTGTTGGGTATAGACTATCCCTCTGTGGATGTTTGATCTTTATACTCGCCATCTTCAACGGTGAAGAAATAAGGATCTTTGTATCACTTGTTATATAGTAAATTTACAACTGGGTTAGACCCCGTGGCTTTTTCTCTTTCTGAGTTTTCCAGGTAAAAAAATTTTCTGATCCTACTACTTTCATCTATACGTGTTGAATCTTTATACATCACTAATACGTGAAACACACACTCTACTGACTCAAATTTTCTAGCACGCAATAATACTTATATTAAATTTGGGTTGTTTTACTTATGTAGTTGTTGCTTACAATTTTTGTTTCATTAGTTATTATTTTGCTTATTGTTGCACTAAATTTTTTAACTCTACTGATGAAATAAAATATTATTTCTTTGTGTTGCTCACGCTTGCTATTTATAATTATTTGTACATGAACTTTTATATTATGAGTATATTACCAATTTAAATTGATTTTGACTTTTGAAAGAGCTGAGGTTAATCCTTCCACCGCGTCTCATGTTGTTGGGATGTATTGTCTTCCAAACTCAAGGTGTGATAGCTATTATCCATGACAATTACATATAGGTACATAAGTGTTTTCTAGCTGTGCAGAAGTCTAAAGTCGTTCATGGTTAAGAGGATCCAAAGAATGACACACAAAAGGAAAAAAACATAATTGAGATACCCATTGACTTTAGCAAAGATATCATAAGAAAGAAATTTCTCACTAACATTGAAGGTACTTGTTATCTCTGTTTCTATTTTTTTAACAAAATAACGCCAATTTTTTTGCTTTGAAACCCTCCAAACTGCCTGAAGTGGACCCAAGCATCACATGCTATCACTTGAGCATCAATCAAAGTTATCTTGTCAAGGTAATGGTAGATAAGGTTCCATGTTGAGAAACATTAGGAGATTGAGGCTAAGATTTAGAAGTTATGAAAGGCTAACTTCATTTATGAAGCATATAATGAGTGTCCAACATAGCCAAGGTAAACAAGACCAGTTGGAGCTGGAGGATGTGCGTGGACTTCAAAAATATCAATGACACATACTGAAGAGATTATTAAATACTACGAAACTTTGACTAGTATAGATTCTATTTTAGTTTCAACTGACTCAATTTCCTTGACACCTTCTCAGGTTGCCACTAGATTTAGATGCATCCTGGTGATGAGCTTCATTGCTGATGAAGGAATATTATATTATAGGATTATGTCATTTGGGAAAAAGAATGTTAGGTGAAAAATAAGAAGTAATTTCTAATAAACTATTTTAGCAAAGTATCGAGGGAGTCAAAAAATCAATTGTCCTGTGATTGCCAAGTTGGCCCTTACTCTCACCAGCACAACAAGATGTCTCAAGTTGTACTTTAAGGGCCATAAGATTTGTGTGCTCACTAATTCCTCTATTCAACAAGTGTTAAAGAAGCTTGAACTCTCGAGCAAGCTCATAATGTTGTCCATACAACTTAGTGAATTCGACCTATATCACTGCTTGAGAATAGTCATCAAGGCTCAAGTCCATGTCGATTTGTCGCCAAATTCTCAAATCCTAAATCCATCAAGGAAGACAACATGACAACAACATCTAGCCTTTATCCCACTACGTGGGGTCGATTGCATGAGTCATTTTTGTCCATTGTGTTATGTTAAGAATCAAATTCTCATTTAAATCTAATAAAGAAAGATCATTTCAAATATTTTCTAGCCAAAACTTTTTAGGACTATCTCTACCTTTCTCAAAATAAGACAAATTTAATACATCTCAATATGGAGGACACTAAATAATGCACACTGATAGAGCATTTGACAGATAGTAGAGGTGTTTACATTATTCTCGGGAGTTTCTATACCCTCACTTTAGCCCATATATATGATGTATGCAATTCTCCTTATATATTGTAGTTTCCATGGTGTTCTTATGTCGGAGATGTTTTAGCTTTTGATCATGATATAAGATTAATTAGAGCGCTTTAATGAAAATTATTTATAATTTCATCATACTTAAATAATATACAATTATATTATACGGTTTGCCGTTCACTCTCAGATAATGCTAACATGCCTTAACATTTAAAGAATTTGAATTTAGTCTCTCCATATAAAGACAAACGCAATAAGGGTTATTTAAGAATAAACATATATAATTTAATTTTAATTTGACTTATTTCATTTAGAGTTAGAGCTAGATTTGAATATGATTTAAATTTTAAAATTATATTTAAATTTGACTAATTTTGACATCAAATTTGATTTATAATTGAGCGTAACAAATTATATGTAGATACCAATATTTAAATATAATCACATTTTTAAGCATAAATCTACTCCAAAATTTTCATAAAAATTAATATAATTCTTTTTTTTTAATTCACAATGAGCTTACATGTTAATTAAATTAAAAGGTTACAGGGTCCTTAAAAGGGATCGAAAACTCAGTAAATACTCAAAGTGCTACAAGCAAAAAGAAAATAAAACCTATGGACTCTAAGACCCGTTACTAGTTACTGATTAACAACGAAAGTTCGGCGTAGAGCAAGAACCAAAAAGAGGATCAGCATCAGAGAATTCCAGGAGAAAATCAGATGATGTGATCGACCCTGCAAGAAATACATAAAGCATGAAATACCAAACCTCAAAGGAAAAGGCACCAAACTAGAATGAGCCTTGATAATCCAAAACCTGCACAAACAACCTCAACATGGAAAATAATTAACAGCAAATCCAAAAACCAACCAGAAAGTGGTCAATAAAAAAAAAAACACCGCTCCACCTGTACACACCAAGAGGAGCAAACCCACTAAAACTCAAAGATCATAAACCACCCTCCTCCAAAACAAGAACAAAGAAAACAAAAAATCAACTAAGCCACCAAGAACATCAAACTGGAGAATAGCCCACACAAACAAGACAAATCAACCCAAAACAACCCACCAGACCAGAAGAAACCCAACCACCCAGAACACCCGGGAAGAGAAAGAAACAAACCCAATCAAAAATCAGACAACAAACAACAATACTAGTAAATAGAACACTGGCTTGCTGCTTGCTCCATGTTTTATGCTAGCATGCTCAAGTTCATACCTACTTTTGTTCATTACTCTTTGCAAACAAACACTCACAATACTTCTAAAGGGAAGAGAGATATAGTGGGCCTTATGGACAAGCAAGTGATGGTGCAGAACACCCAAATAGTTCACCCACACACCCCAAAAGTCCTCAGAGGAAGCAACATGAACCAACGAAGAACAAGCCTCAACCACAAACACCCAAACAGGGCAGTAGCAAACAATCCAACATGACAGCATCAAAAAGCCCCTAAACACCAAAACTTTTCAAGAATTGAAAAGCAAAACATAACAACCAAACTAGAAAAAGGAAAAAAAGGCTAAAATCACAAGTAAGGCAGCCCACCTTCATCAAATCTGACCAACCCTTTTAAAAAATGAGGCAAATTGTTACCTATAAATTCCATATAACCATTGATATTACTCCTATAATTAGCCAACCAGTCAGCACACTTGTTACCTTCACAAAAGATATGAGATATATGAAAATTAAACTGACTAACCAAGTATTTAATTTCTCTAATCATGTAAAATAAATCAGGCTTACAGGTAGCATTGGCATTAAGCATATAATTGATAAGTTTGGCGTCAGTTTCCACCCATATATCCTTAGCATTCAAACCCAAACAAACATTTAGGCCATAATATAGAGCATGCAATTCAGTCATGATAACCGAGGAAGGATTAATAGAGCCAGCAAAAGCAACTAATACATTGCCAAAACAATCCCTAATAATGCCCCCAAAATCACTTTTATAATTATTGACAGAACCGTCAGAGTTTAATTTTAAAACAGGTCAATCCGATTTCAGCCATTTAACAATTTTAGGGATAGGAGCACTATTATCATGATTTAAATGGATGCCAAAATCAATAGCAATAGATTTATAATTTTTTATATTCTTACCACTAATCAAATTAGCAAAAAATAATTAAAGAATTTTGTCTTTAACTCTAGCAATGATAGTGGTAAGATTCATTTTGATGTTTCTATGCTTGGAATCATTCCTTTCTTTCCAAAGGAACCAAAAAATTAAAACAGGAATTAGGTTTCTGATGTGCTCCTTAATAGGAAAATACTAAGCTTGAAGGATGCTAGAGATATTAGAAATGCAAATGCAGCAATTGAAGTTAAACATTACATCAAAATAATTCCAAACCTTAGCATAAATGTACCCATTAACAAAGACATGATTTAGGGTATCAATATGATATCAGCATTGACATTTAGAAGTTAAACATAAGCCTTTCTCCATCAAATTCTTGTTAATAAGTATAAAATTCTTGATGATTCTCCAAGCTAAAACAAAGTAGGAGGTAGAAATACAGTCGTGCCAAATCATAGAGTAAATAAGAGATGGAGGATATTTACATCTATAATAGTTCCAAGCTTTTTTGAAAACAAAGTTATCGAAATTAGAAATTTTAAACATAATACAATCCTTACAATTCACATTTATATGGATTTTAATAATTTGATTAATAAGATTAGTGGGAATAACATCCTTTAATTTATCCACATCCCATTTATCACCATCAAAAATGCTGTTAACTCTAGTATAAGCAGTAGAACGGGAGTTAAGAATATTATCAATAGCACTATCCTTCATCCAATGATCCTATGAAAAAAAATCTATCATCCCCCCCCCCCCCCCCCCCTCTTTTATAGTGGAAAATCAAAGGATGTTTTCCATTGTAGTACTTCATATTCATAAATCTGGCCCAAAGACTTTCTTGCATACGAAAAGAGTATCACAGCTTAATAGAAAACACCTAAACCATATCAGAGAGATTTTTGCAACCAAGGCCACCTTCCTCTAAAACACCACAACATTTATGCCAAGAAGACCAGAGAATTTTAGATTTAGAGGAAGTGGAGCCCCAAAAGAATTTGTTACAAAGTCTCTCAATATGCTTACAAGTATAAATAGCAAGATTTAAAGTTTGAAGGATATAAATAGGGATAGATCAAATAACACTTTTATTAAGAATCAATCTACCCCATAGGAGAGTAGATTGAAATCTCAAACTTAGAGTTTTTTATTAATAATGGAAAAAATATCCTCAAATAAGTGAGATATCTTTCAACCTTTAAAGAGATGAGTTCCCAAATATTTGATGGGAAGGATTTTCGGAACAAAGCCAGCAATGTTCTGAATCAAATTAATTCTATGGTGAGTAATCAAAGTAGAAGTGATAAAATAGCTTTTGTTATTGTTAATATTCAAACATGTTATCCTTTCAAATCTTGTAAGATGGTTCATAAGTATTTAAACCCTATTCATGGAACCATTGGCAAATATAATAAAATCATTAGCAAAGCTAAGGTGGGATATGGGAAAACTTCCCTTAGACTAGAAACATAGGCTAGTTGAGTTTCAGATTAACGATTTTATTTATGTCAAAGTCAGACCTATGAAAAGTGACAATAGATTTAGGAGAAACAACATGCTCAGTCCAAGGTACATTTGACCTTTTGAGGTCATTGAGTGGATTAGTAGTTCTGCTTACAAATTATTGTTATATGATCGTATGTTTGATATACATAGTGTGTTTCATGTATCTTCTTTGAGAAAGTGGTGGGAAGAGATTAACTGTTGATGATGTTGAGATTTATCTAAATCAGCACTATAGGGAAGAACCCAAAAGAATTTTAACATATAATGTGAGAAAATTGAGGAGCAAATATATTCCTATAGTCAATGTATAGTGGAAGCACAGGACCGCCAGAGAGGCTACTTGGGAGAAGGAATCTAATATAAGATAAATGTATCCATGTTTATTTTGACTCATTTTGGTTTAAAAATGTCGAGAAAAATATTTTTCTTAAGGTGGGTAGATTGTGAAAGGCCTTAATTTTTTTAAAGTATTTTTTGACATAGAACAGTCAAAAAATATTTCAGGAGTCATTATAAGTTCAAATCATAATTAGTCTTCGTCGTAATATAGATATTATTGTATTTTAGCTTTCCTAAATATTTCATGAATTTTGAACACTGGTGAAATTCCTTAAGAAATTAGCACATGCAGGTACAAGTGGGAGTTTTGGAATCGTTAGATATCCGTTTTGTAAACTAATTTTATCAAAATTTTTTAAATAAAATGAGCTATTTTATGGATATTTTTCTATAATTTTTAAATTCCCTAAAAATTTTTTATGAATTTTATATTAAAACTTGACTATAATAATATTATTATATACTATTTAATAAAAAAAATCAAAAGTCATAATGGAGTTATTAAATGCCATTTTTTCCTTATCTCTTCATTTTCACCAAATAGAGAATTGATTTGGGAAATTAGGGAAGAAAGAGAAGAGAGAGAAGGGAAAAACCTAGTTTTGGGTGACTTCAAGCTGTTTTCGTCCGTTGACCCAATTGAAAATTTTAGTCGTCTCAAAGTAAGTCACATTATGCCCATCTTAATTTTTAAAAACACACAATTTTCACCAATTTTTTTTATTAAAATTTTGTCTTTGTTAGTGAAAAAATGGGGAAACTTTGCATTGGTAAAACTTTCACTTCATAACTTTTTATATGTTATAGAGATTAAGATTATGAATATTTTAAATATTTTTTAGAAATTTTATAATGAGGGTTTTAAATTTGTGTGATTTTTATTGAAGAGAAAATTATCTGGACTTTGAAAAATAGTGATATAGTATGATAAAAATCTTAAAATATTATTTTACACAATCATTGGTAATTTAATTATTTTCTAAAAATATGTATTTTTACATAGTAGGATTTTATATTGCCTATCATTATAAAAAATTGTTCAATATTGATATAAGCTTAATTACTCTTTAACTATTATAATGTGATGATATATGTATATATATGATTAAATTATATCTGCTGGGAGCCATAAGGAGTCAGAATCCTTTAAAATTCTATATGTGTTAGGAAATATTCTGATGCCTATAAGCCATGTTCTGATGTCTATAAGCCATATTATGTTGCTTACGGGCATGTTCTAGTACTATAAGCATAAAAGGGAGTCATAAGATGCCAGTCCTTTGAGATTTTGTCTGCGTCGGAGAAATGTAATGTGAACCGCTCTATAATATTCATTGTAATTTATTCATCTACTTAGTAATATTATTTAAATAATTGAATAACTGATATGCTCTTATTATATAATATTTCTCACTAGTAAACTGTATTTAACTATTTTTAAATATTCAGCAAAATTTAATAAAAGAATTTAAAATTTTAGATAAGTTTGTGTGGCCTGCTGAGCTGTTGTAGCTCACTGTAGTTTGCTTGTGGTTTTAGTATCTGGAAAAAAGGAGATTGTCGATTAGTAGTTCAGGATCAAATCTGAGGTTACAGATACTTCTCTGTTTTGATTTTTGCATAATCATGACTAGTTTTCTATTCATTTCAGTTTTGTTGCTTCTACATATAACCATGTATTATAGTGTAAATATATTTTAATGAAATGAAAGAAATTTTGCGGATAAATTTATTTTCAGTATTTAGATGTTAGTAGCTTTGTAGTCTGTAGTTATTTAGAATGAATATTGGAAGAGAATCTGAACATTCCAAAACTAGATATTGAGATTTGTCTGTCACAGCTCAACATAATAGGACATGTCATAGTCAGGTTAGGTTGTGGCAAGCTTTTGAAAATTCATAGAAATTCTTTTAAATATTCAGCAAAATTTAATTAAGGATTTGAAAATTTAAATTGATTTGTGTGGTCTGCTGAGCTGTTGTAGCTCACTGTGATTTTCTTGTGATTTTCAGGATCTAAAAAAGGGAAGGAGATTGTTGATTAGTTGTTCAATTTCAGATCTGTGGTTATAGGTATTTCTCTATTTTAATTTTTATACAGTCATGATTAGTTTACTATTTAGTTTTGTTATATAGCTTTTGCATATAGCCATATACTGTTATGTAAATATATTTTGATAAAATAAAAGAAATCTTGTGGATGAGATTATATTCAGTATTTGGATATTTTAACAGCTTTGTAGTCTATAGTTATTTAAAATAAACATTGGAAGAAAATTTGAACATTCCAAAACTAGATCTCGAGATTTGTCTGTCACTACTCAACACTATAGGATATATCCTGGTCGGGTTAGGTTGTGATACTAGTGCATATGAGGACAGGTGCACGTGTTAGAGATCCTTCAAAGTATTGTTCTTTCGCTAATGATCATGGTCATGATGCAAAGGAGCTTGACCACCTCCAAAATCTTGTTAAGGAATCAATCAAGGTTTGTAGGTTAAAAAGTTTGTTCTAATATATCTAAGGAGGAGACAAAGGAAGGTGCCTATATAAAAGCAAAGAAATGAACATGTCTTGCGATAAGTGATTCATATAGCTAGAGCTGTAACTATCATTCTTAATATATTAGTAGAATAAGCTTATTAGCAAGTTAGTCTCAAATGGCTTCGGTAAAAAATGTTGAACTCAACATCTAGATCAAGATCTCCCATTGCTGAAGTGGTGCCTATCACATTCATTAAGGTGGATGGGATAGTGAATGTAAATCCATATAAAATGCAATTATTTCTACACAGCTAATTGTAAATTATCAAATCAATAGCATTTTGATTGACATGGGATCTTGATCAACATCATTTCAAAAAGCTTCTTTAAATAGAGGAATATGGGCGCTTCTTGTTTGACACACAATACATGTATTCTCTTCAATTTTTTTTTTGGAGAATAAAAAGAACTGCCAATCACCTAGAGAAGGTGAAGCATAATTTGTTGTAAGTGGCAACTTCATCATAGTCAACACCCCAACGACTTACAATGTTATCTTTGACTAACCTCTCATGATTACTTTTGGAGCTACAGTCTCCACTTACCATGTCGCCATAAAGTTTTTGCAGACAATAAATTGGAGATATTAAGAAGAGATTTGTCGCAATCAAGGGCATGTTATCTCAATGCCATGGGGAATATTTAAGAGGAAGTTCTTCAACACGAGGTTCGAAGAGGATATGGACTCGACTTCTGATGTAGTAGAAGAAATGCCAATTTTTTAAGATAAAAGCCAAACTTTTTGTATCAACATTTCATTTTATGAAGAGCACAAGAGTGATTTAATTAGAACTCTCTTGGAGAATGTCAACATTTTTTTCTTGATCAACAACTAAGATGTCAAACATTGATATTAATATCGCTAGTGATGCATTGAAATTTGAAAATAATGTTAAAATTCTATTCGTGAGGTAGAACTCTGGTAAATAAAATTTTGAGATATAGTTATTTATGGTTGACTCTGAGAAAAGATGCTGATGAATTCTCCAAGAAATGTCTTCAATGTCAAAATATTCATCCAATGTAGCTCCAACCTTTTAACAAACTGCCATCGCTTTCAAGTCAGTGGCCATCCAACTTCTAGGCATGTGCTTAATCGACCAATTTTCTATGCAAGTGATCAAACAAAATACATTTTGGAGATGACCGACTACTTTACAAAGTGAATTGAGGTAAAGGCATTAGCAAAAACTACTAATTATTCACAACTTCAACTAAACCAATATAATTTGTCATTATGCTATGCCAACCACTATAATAACTAATAATGAGTCATAATTTTAGATAAATATATCAAAAGATTGTTGTCACAATTAGAGAATTTGGCTCAAATTTTCTTTAATTCACCATCCAAAAATGAATGGGTAACTTGAGATTGTAAATAAACTCATTCTCAATATTTTGAGAAAGAAGGTTGAAGGTGCTAAAGAAAAAAAATGCTTAAGTGTTACCATCAATCCTTTGAACTCTAAGGACCATCATTGACAACTGGTTTGACCCCTTTCACATTATCACATGGAAAAAAGGTATCGGTACTTGTTGAGTATAATTTGCTTAGTCATAGGGTAGTCGCTACTCTAGATTTTAAAGAATTAAATTTTGACCAATGGAAAGAGGTGAATGTAATAGGAATATAGAAATTTAGTTTGAAGTTGGGTAGCTTCAAGCCTTAATGAACAATTAAATCAACATCGGAGAAAACTATTTTTTAAATGTGCACTCTATTAATGTAAAAGAAGAGAAAATGTAGATTAACTAAAGTTTGGGGTCTTAGTGATCTCAGCTTAAGGTCAAGTTTAAAAATTGTGAGACTACTCCTTAAAAGAAAGCCAATGGAATGGCTCCCAAATATACGGATAGTTTGAGCTTGTTGAAATCATCCATCCTTCTTTTTAGTTCGAGTCATAATATAAGAAAAATAATATATAATACACTTTAAAGCACAAATCCCTTTCTTCCATATTAAAATTTAAAGATTTATCCTCTATAATTTAAGTTCTTGAAAACTTATTTTTTAAGTATTATTTTCAGGATTCAATGTGAAGACGTTCTATCTCGAAACTATGAATTCAACAAAAGTCAAACATCATATCTCATTTTTTAATATAATATTTGGATGAAAGTTAAGCCACAAAACTCATTCTCTTATCTCTTTGCGATAAGATATGCATATATTGAGTAGAGTGAATTTTTTTTAGATCGGTGGTTTAAATGTTTATTTTGCTAAGAAAAAAATTCTGATAAAAGGTGAGGCCTATTAAAGGTGAAACTATTTTGAATATTCACACATTACTCGTGTATTCTTACTTGCTCAATAGCCTTGAGACGTACTCAGCTTTATAGCAATATTAAAAAGGAAGAGACAATACCATAGAAAAATAAACTTTAATTCAAAGTTTTCCTAATAAATATAGAAGTCCTAACAAAAAATAAAAATATTTTTTTTTTAAAATCACTTTAGTTGCTTATAGCACTTTCTATATCGTCACTTGATCTATATAAAAATTTTCTATGTCCTTAAATTTAAGAGGTATAACTCTCCCTTCCATTAACTTATCCAAGCAAAAGCACACCTTTAAATTTAGGCTTCGTTTGGGATGACTTTTTTATTGTTTCTTAAAGCAACTTTTCAGTATAAAAATTTTAATTTTTTATTGAAAAACTGCTTTAAGAAGCAACAAAAAAATTGTTCCGAATAAAACCTTAGTTAAGAGAACTTTGTAGTTGGCAGATTGACTAATTTTTCTAGTGATCTCGTCAGTTGTCTTTTGAATGCTCTCCTCATCCAACAGGGATTGATGACTCGCTTCCCATTCTTCCTCTTTTCCCTTGAAGCTGCCTCTCAAGTTCTTCTGCTCTATTGTTGGTGACTTCAAGCTCTTCTCTTCTCTTCTCAAAAATGGAAGTCGCCAATACTAGAGAAGCTTCCTTGTCATTATTTTCTTCCTTCAACAAATTCCCTAGGTTCTTAACCTTTTTCTCAAACGGCTTTATTGAATAAAATAGTTTATCAACTTGCTTCTATGGTCAGTCTTGACTCAATATCAACATTAAATTCGAATGCCAATTTCATAACAACCGAGGAAGTTTTGGAGAAGTTAGCGCATCATTTCCCATCGATATATGCATAGAAAATAGCTAGGCCAACATTATAAGTTGTGTAAGAAATACCATCTTCAGGCATAGTGTGATCAAAATTTCTAATCAACTGTTATCGTTGCACAATTGATGCACAAAGCAATCACTAATTGAAGAAGTTTTCTACTTTTTAGAATCTTTCTTCTTTAAAGAAGACTTGACAACATCTTTGACATTAGCCACCACTTGTCCTAACTTCCTCTTTCCCGGCGAACTTTTTTCATTTATGAAGGTTCCTTTTTGAGGTTCCTTGTTGAAGCGACAGCAACAGAGGTCACCACCTCAACAGGAGCATTCGAAGTTGTCACCTTAGCATGTATAGTTGTAGCCGTTGTTGCTATTGGAGGAACAACCATTGAAGTCTCAGCATCAGCGGGAACAAATGAAGTCAGGATGGCAGTTAAAGTTGCTATTTCAGGCGAAAAAACAAAATATCTCAGTCAAAAAAAAAAAAAACCTTAGCAACTTTGTTCATAGTATCAGGAACTCGGCCATCATAATTCAAAGGAGCACATGGATCCTGCTCAATGACGACATCACTGGTTTTCTCAGGAAGGTTTGGAAAAGCAGCACCTAATATATATATTGTCTTTGCAAGTTTTTGTTAAAATGAATCCAGTGAGTAGCTGAAGTACTAATATCAACGGTCTAGCCTTAGATTTAGCAATAACTATTGATTCATTAACAACTTCTTAGCTGATATAAGTTTTTGATTTACACAACTTGTGCCAAAAAGTTCACTTGTCGAATTATAAACTACAATAGTCACCCGGATGAGGATAAAAGAAAATTTTTATAATTTGAAATCTTTTGAAGCATTAAGCAAATTAATTTCTACCCTTAGAAACGATCTTCCAAGCATATGGATCTAAAGGGAAAGTAGATGATGCCGCTAGAATATATGGATCGGTAGGAGGATCAATCTAAGTCGTCGGATCTTTTTGAATGATCAAATTCTTAGATAATTCAAATTCTTAGATACTGTCATCGACTCTAATGGCAAAATTGTTTATTTGGGTTTATTTTCAAATCATAATAAAATTTTATTTGTAAAGCTTTAATGACTTATTATTTTAATTGATTAGGAGATAGATTGTTTCCCTAATTAATTGATTTGATTGGGATTTGATTGGGGATTAGATTAGGAAGTTTTTTCCTTTATTGATTTGCCTCAAATCTATAAATTAAGGGAATTGAGGGCTTATGAGAGATAGTGAAAAAGCTTAAAATCTATTGTAATTTCCTATTGTTCTTCAATATAATTAAATCATCATCTCCTCCTCGTGGACGTAGCCATCTTCGTCGAACCACATAAATCATCGTCTTCTTCATGATTGATTGTGTTGTGTGATTTCTGATTTTTTATTTCTATTGTGTTTGTTTGCACAACAAAAATGGCAGAGCCTCTTATTGGTTCGTTTATAGGTTCAGAAAGAGGAACCAAAAGCTCGCCAGCCATTTTAGTCAATAGTGCAGGCTCAGTTGAAAAGAACATTCAAAAAGTGGTTAGGAGAGGTTGCCAACTCAGCCAATTTTTAGATTTGCTATTTCAGTTGCCTCACCAACCTCCAGCTTTTTTTCCATTTTGGCTTCTTCTTATAGATTTACTCTTCATGATCCTTCATCCTCGGATCTAATTTCTCTTTTCAATATTTCTTAAAGATACCGTGGATGGTATCCTTCTTTGGAACATTCGGCATTTTCTTTGGAAATTTAGGCATAATGGATGAATAGTTATAGAGCTCAAAAGAGGTAGAAGATGACGAGGTCAAGCTATTGAGGAAGGAAGTAAAATATCGCGACAAAACAAACAAGAAAAATATAAATGCAGCAAAAAGAAAAGGATAACAGGATTTAAAGTGGAAAAACCTGAAATCGAAAAAAAAAAAAAAAAAACAGAGCCACACCACACCAAGAAATCCACTATGAAAATAGGAAAAAATAAGTACAAATCTCTCTTCTCGCTCGCTCTCTCCTTGCTTCTCTTATCTCTTACATGGTTCCTACACTCAAAACAAAAGAGAAAGGTCAGTTAATAACACCAAGGGATGCCACCTTTGAGAAAAACAAGAAAGAAAAATTGTTCAGTCCGCCTCGTAGCGTTACAGCGCCAATTTGGAGCCTTGCGACTCTCAAGCCTCTATCATCATCATGCGGCACTACACAACACTGCAACGCCAAATTTAGAGGGTTGCGGTGCTCCACTCTCTATCATTTCTTTTAGAAAACTCTACAGAACTGGAGCGCTTGGGAACATAGTGCCGGGGCGCTCAAGTACATAGCGTCGGGGCTGTGAAACCCCTTAGTAAAAGAAGTTAAATTACAATCTCTCCACCTTCAAAAAATATCATCCTCGACATTTTTATATCAGTTCGAGAGAGAGAGAGAGAGAGAGAGAGAGAGAGAGAGAGAGAGAGAGAGAGAGAGAGAGAGCATGTTCAAAACAAAACATCAAACTAAAAAATAAATATAAATTGAAAATCACATTTCTATTATGCTCATAAGCTCTAATTATATTTTTATTTTTCCAATAAGCATTGATTTGATTCCATGGTAAACTCTTAAACATTGACGTGGTGTAATGGTTAGAATTTTATTTAAGATACTCCATAGTTAGGCAGCTCATTTCGGAGTAATCCTGAGATGGGTGACCTACTAGGAAGTTATATTAACAAGACAAAACTGTGAGGCTCCTAAGCCAAATAGGACAATATCTTGATAGTTAAGAGTTTAACTTCTTTTACTTAAGGGGTTTCACAGGGGAGCTGTACGAAAGAAAAAAATTCCAGGTGCTTTGCATCCGAACCCAAGCAGAAGAACGACCCCCCCCCCCCAACGAGCATGATAAATTGACTTGAGTTCTGTGGTAAAGTTTAATCTAATTGATTGACACAATTAGATTCCACACAGTCTAACACAATCATTCAAAATAAGAAATTCATTCTCATATTTATAGATTTTAAAAAATTGTTTATGGAGACATAATATTACGAGACTCTCTTTTTGGGAAAATTCATTATTAGAGCCTCAAAGGGTAATGATATAACATTAATTTGAAAATTTTAGATTTATTATGAATAACTTTTTGATGCGATTAAGGCTTGATTGATTGCTGAGTCGGATTGGTGCAATTCTGACATCATAAGGAGGTTGTAATTTGGTGGATGTTATGAGATTCGGTGGAGCCATATATATATCCACCTCATCAATGGAGAAGGCATCAATTCATTAGGTGATTACACATCACGTCAAAATTGACGTGATAAAATTTGCTCTCAAATGAGTACGAAAACTTCATGATGGCGCTCATTCGTTCATGGGAAGGTCTTAAATTATGGTGAGATGACTACTATATTGTTGAATCACGAGTTCTGACATCGAGACAAAGAGTCTACAAAAATGGATTCAGTTGAGGTTCTCACACTCCGACAAGAAACATGTGAGCAATAGAATAAGAAAAGGGGTGGTAGCAAGCAGTGCAAGTCTCGTGGGTGCAATCAATGTGCTTTCTGCTTGGAGAATGGTTATTGGAAGAAAGATTGCCCAAAGCTAAAGGAGAAGAGAAAGTGAGTTTTCACTAAGGCTAACTTTAGAGTGGACGAGTGTGACGAAGATTTAGATGTATCACTATCTGCAGTTTCTCAGAGTTTTAATTCAGATAATTCATGCTGAATTTTGGATATTGGTGCTACCTATCACATTTATCCCACTAGATAGTGGTTCTATACCTACAAAGATCTTGACAGTGGTGTTGTGATCATGGGAAATGATCAGGCCTGTCGTATAGTTGTTGTAGGGAGAATCTTCATTAGAATGCATTATGGTACTGATGTGAGGTATGTCCCAGATATCAGGAAGAATTGGCCATCTATTGGGGCTTTAGAGACCAAGGGCTATAAGGTAGTCATTGATGTAGGAGTTCTGAAAATATATCATGGAGCACTAGTTTATTTGAAAGAAGTTCATCATCATAATATTTACTACCTTCAAGGAAGAACAGTGAATGGATCGGCTGCCATTGCTGATGATTCTTTTAATACCACTATATTGTGGCATATGCGGCTAGCTCATATCGGAGAGGCTTCTCTTATAACTTTGGTGAAGCAAGAATTGATTAAAGGAGAAAGCACCTGCAAGCTCGATCTTTGTGAACATTATGTGTTTGGCGAGAAGAGAGTTGTAACTTGTGGTACTGCCATCCACAGTACAAAGGATATCTTGGAATATGTTCACATAGAGATGTTTGAGGTCTGACAAAGATAACATTATTCGACAGGCGAAGATACTTTATCTCTTTTGTTGATAATTGCTCTAGATATGTTTGGGTGTACACCATAAGGCATAAGAGCGAGATACTAGAGATTTTTAGAACTTGAAAGATGTGGATTGAGACTCAGAGTGGCAAAGAGACCCGACGTATCAAATCAAATAATAGGGGCGAATACACTTCAGATGCATTCTTGCATATGTACTAGATATTTGGGATTGAACAACACTTCACTGTTAGAGAGACATCGCAGCAGAATAGGATGGCAGAGAGGATGAATTGGACTTTGGTTGAGAAAGTATGATGTATGCTATTCAATATTGGGTTGGATAAAGTTTATTGGGCTGAATCAATAAACTATACCTGTCACTTGGTGAATCGTCTGCCTTTTGCAGCTATTGGGAAGAAGACCCCAAAGGAGATGTGGTCGGGACATCCTGTTAGAGATTATGAGCACTTGAGAGTATTCAAGTGTTCAGCTTACTATCATGTTCAAAATGATAAACTGGAACCAAGAGCAAAGAAGGCAATCTTTATTGGCTTCAGGCATGGAGTTAAGGGCTTCAAACTTTATGATCCAGTAGAGAAGAAGATTGTCATAAACAGGGAAATTACTTTTGACGAGGTAAGCATGTTGAAGCCTCAAGACTCTAAGCAGGTGGAAAGTTCTATTAAAACCATAGATGTACTGCAGAAGTTGGAGTTTGATGCAACTCCATTTACTCTACAAAGACAGATCACTTCTACTCAAGTAACTAATTCAACTGCAGATCAAGAGATAGAAGATAATATTGAGGATGAGAATCCTGCTTAGGAATCTATTGTGAAGAATAGGTTCAGGCATCAGAGTGTCCCAAAATCACCTTGGTTGTAGGATCACATTGCATTTGTACTTTCAGCCACGGAGGCTGAAGCTCCTAGACACTATGAAAAAGTAGTAGACAATCCTGTTGGTGATCTATAGAAGAGGGTTATGGATGAAGAGATGGAGTCTCTTTAGAAGGATGCTACTTAGAGGATGGTGAAGCTTCCTCCAGAAAGAAAAGTTATTGGGTGCAAATCGATGTGTGCAAAGAAGAAAGGATCTCATGGATCTAATGTATAGTATAAGGCTAGGTTGGTGGCAAAAGGTCTGCGCAACATGAAGAGATTTCTTATGATGAGGTTTTCTCCCCAGTGGTTAAAAATCCCTCGACCCATGGTCACTTAGCACTTGTAGCACAATTTGAACTAATTTTGGAGCAGCTCGTTCCAGACATTACACAAGCAGGTTGTATTATGACTAGGTTCATTATAATCTAGGAAGGAGTCATTAGTAAGCTGTGGAGAGTATCTCGAGTATTTGAGGGGTACAATTGGTGCTGGCTTGAAGATGTAATCACCACGATAGTGGTACATGACTCATGACTGAGTGTCCACTTATCTGAAAAAACTACGCTTAGCTTGATCCCTTGGGAGGGGGGGGGGGGGGTAGTAGGCAACCATCTGGGTGCAGTCATTTTGATATTGGAGCCTAATTTGTTATCTTTCATATTCTGAAGTGAAAGATGATGTGAAGATTATTGATTTAAGATATATTTCCAAATCATAATAAAGTTTTATTTGTGAATCTTTAATGGCCCATTATTTTAATTGATCAGGGAATTGATTATTTTCCTAATGAATTGATTTGATTAGGACTTGATTGAGATTTAATTAGGGATTTGATTATGAAGCTTTTTTTCTTTATTGTTTTGCCTCAAATCTATAAATTGAGGGATTTGAGGGCTTATGAGAGGTAGAGAGAAAGCTTGAGAGCTATTGTAATTTCCTATTATTCTTCAATATAGTGAAAATGATCATCTGCTCCTCGTGGATATAGGCATTTTTATCGAACCCATAAATTGTCGTCTTCTTTGTGATTGATTGTGCTGTGTGAATTCTAATTTTTTATTTTCGCTATTTTTGTTTACACAACAAAAATGGCAGAGCCTCTTATTGGTTCGTTTATGGGTTCAAAAAGAGAAACTAAATGCTCGCTAGCCGTTTCAGTTAAAAGAGCAGGCTTAGTTGAAAAGAACATTCAAAAAGTGGTTAGGAGAGGTTGCTAACTCAGCCAAAGTTTTTAGATTTGCTATTTTAGTTGCGTTACCAACCTCCAGCTTTATTTTTTTTCTATTTTGGCTTCTTCTTATAGAGTTACTCTTCATGATCCTTCATCCTCGGTTCTAATTTCTCTTTTCATTATTTCTTAAGGATACCATGGACGGTATCCTTCTTTGGTACATTCAACATTTTCTTTGGAAATTTATGCATAATGGAAGAAAAGTTACAGAGCTCAAAAGAGGAAGAAGATGAAGGGGTCAAGTTATTGAGGATGGAAATAAAATACTGCGATGAAACAAACAAGTAAAATAGAAATATAACGGAAAGAAAAGTACAACATGATTTAATGTGGAAAAACTCTAAATAGAGGAAAAAATACAGAGCCACACCACACTAAGAAATTCACTATGAAAATGGGAAGAAATAAGTACAAATCTCTATTATATCTCGCTCTCTCCTTGCTTCTCTTCTCTCTTACATAGTTCTTACACTCAAAACAAAAAAGAAAGACCAGTTAATAACATTAAGGGATGCCACCCTTGAGAAAAATGAGAAAGAAAAACTGTTCACTCCGCCTCATAGTTATGGACCTCCGAAGGGAACACAAACAAAACACCACCGCCCTGCGGGGGGAGATAGTATTTGTTGCCAATGGGAGGGCAGATTCGATCACACATATGATTAACCATTGAGGATAGTGGCTCTCACCAGCACACCCCGATGGGTAATAATATATGTGACCTTATCATCACAATGGGTTTCCCCCACCCGATACATTAGCTCGAGTGAGATTTATTTTGAAAGTGGAATTCGGTTTCCCATGGGCGCAAGCCCCCGTGGTTAATTACATCTCAAGTCAGGGCCTGAGAAAACTCTCGATTAAAGATTCTACATTATTCTTCCTAAATTGGGATTGACACATAGGGAGAAGACTAGGAAATCCTACTCAAAGAGAAAGAAAGGTTCAACTAGGCTTAGTCAACATGCACGGCTCAGATCAGCATCCGGAGGGACTAAGGTAGTGAGAAGAAATTAGAGAAAATAAATAAATCATGCACTCAAAGCATGTAGGAGAGAAAGATGGAGGTGGCGTCATCCGTGTGATGCGGATATGTAGGGCTTATGGTCTCTTCTCTGGAAGGCAGAAGACCTACCTACCGATGAGGCGTACTACGAAACAATAGTAGCCTTGAATCCTAAATCTAATGGGTTTGGTGTTCTACGCACAACACCAACACCCGTGTCCTAGCTAATGCAATGCAAAACCTGGACTTACCCTGGCCTGAATTGGAGAGCCAGCTAACCACCTAATCGCTTCAAAACCATGAGTCCAATCATTTTTATGAAAGATGGGTGGGTAGATTATAGTTCTTGGAAATAGGGCCGACGTCTAGAGGATTTTCTAATTGGCCCCGGACTTATGTTGGGTGAATGCTCCTAGAGCTAATGCAATTAAAATTTTGAATTAGTTAGTTTCTAATGCAATGCATGCTAATTGAAGCTTCCAAATTAGGTATGCATAGAACTTTAAAAAGGCTTATAAAAATAATTTTTAGAATTAGACTGGGCTTCCCTAGGTCCGGCACCTCATCCTCATAGGTCAGATTATTCGGACTCTACCCGCAGGCGGGGAAGTGTCTTACAGAAGGAGAAAGAAGAATGCAATGATATGCATGCGACCCCTGATGATTTCGGTAATTTCCTAGGTCGTTAAGTTTCTAAATTATTTAAATCTTAAAATTTTGAATATTAGTTATTAGTAGAAAAAGTTTTAGTCCTTAGAGAGCCTAACGAAATCCAGGCTAAAACAAAAGCGGCATGTAGATCGTCAATAAACTAGGAAAAGCATACAACTTATATGCAATCAACACTAATCAAACATAGTAAATAATTAAATAAATTAATTAAATGTCAATAGGCCAACTGCCCTTAATTACAACCCAGGGTCTGCAGAAAATAAAGTGGCCGGGCACCACTGCCAACAACCCGGATTTCTAGTCCTAGAACAAACGCAAGTTATTTTGAGTGGGATACACTTGGTCTTCATCTTCTTGCTTTTCTCTTCCTTGGACTCCTTGGATCTTAGCTTCCTTGGACTCCTTGGGTCTCCTTTTCTTTGGACTCCTTGGATCTCCTCTTCCTTGGATTCCTTGGGTAGTAGATTGATCTAAATTTGAATTTCCAAATAGAAAAGGACTATCCTCATATTGGGTGTCCTTTCCTCTTTGGAATCCAACCTTTGGATTCTTGTCTCCCCACTCAAAATGGACTTTCACAACTCAATACCAAATTACAAATAATTTACATTAAATGAAAACAATAAATCTAGACCCTCCTGCAAGGTTATCCTAATAAAAATTATCCCAAGCAGTTTAATATATCAAAAGCAGTTATAGGAGAATAAAAGTACTCAATCACAGTCACACTTGGCCATGCTCTTAATCATTTTAAGGGCTAAGCGAGCTCTGGAGCACCTGTAGCAATTTATAATGATAATTTTATTTAGCCCTCATTTATTTAGGGGGGCTGAGCAATTTCTGAAGCACCTGCACAAAACATCATTAGAATTTTTTTTTAAATCATGATCATTGCCCCCCTTTTTATTTAGCGCTGCATGAGCATGGCCACCTACAGAAGACACCATTAGTATTAACATCGATCCTAACCTATGGGTAGTCTATCGTGCAATCACATCAAATCTAAGAGTGCAGTAAAAGTAAGCAAACACACCAACAGTTCAATCACAACATACAGTAAAATCCAGAAAAAGCTCGGCACACAGCAGAAAAGTAAACACCGGCCTAGCCTAAGTCTAGAAGTGGTGCCCTAGCAAACAATTCTACAGTGTGTGTAGAGGCCTGTGTGACTGAGGTAGATCCTAAGCTAGGTAGTTAATTAAGGTTGCCTACTGTCTAGGTTTATTGTAGGTCTGAAAAGGGGATTTTATTTAAAGTTTAAATATTAGTAAATTAAGATCCATTTTAGTTGATTTAATGTGTGGGTCAATTTTAATGCTTAGGGTAGTGGTATTTGAATTTTAGATTGCATTAGTGAATTTTAGGAGGTTCGGGGTCCACCTATACACTAGGCAAAGAGGGGTCCAAAATTGACTTTTTGATTAAAGGAGATTTGTGAACAGCTAATATTTTCATAAAATACTAGAACTTAACTTGATCAGTTAGACAGTTAGCATGCCCCATTTGGATTCTTCTGTCCAAAGTTATTAATTTTCGAAGTTTTGGTCTTATTTTGAACTAAGTTTGACCAGAAAGTTGACATTTTGATTTAATTTGATTTCTGGAGTTTTAACATTTTTAATAAATACTAGACCCTAATGTGAGTTGAATGCCTTTGAGTTTGCTGGATTTGGAGTTTTCTGTAATTAGTTATGATTTTTAGAAGTTGGGGCAATTAAATGAATTATTGAAATTGCCTAATTAGGGGTACTTTGGGGGTTTTGGCCCAAATCAGCTCCAAACTGATTAGAATCACCCCCAAATGTCAGAAATGATCTAAGAAGGTGTTCCTAAGTGTTTGGGGAAAATTTGGGATTTTTAATAATTTTTAATGATTTAATTAAGGCAAAAAGGTGATTTTTGATTAAGGTTGAATTAAAGTCCAGATTAATGTCCAATTAAAAGGCCCTAATTATCTAAGGTTGGTGATTGAATTCTGGAGAGTTTGAGGTATTATAGGTATTTTTCTGATTTAAAATGGATTTATTATATTTTTCTGAAGTTTCCAAGGCTTAATTAACGGGTAAATCAGGATTTGCTAATTAAGTGCTTTAAAGAGTCCAGAAAATTCCTAGAAAATTCTAGGGGGTTTCAGATGTCACTAAATGTTAGTGTTTAAAGTTTCACAGTAATCCGAGATCTATCCTAGAACCTAGAAATATTCTAAGTTCGCTAGACGATCATTAATTATTGTCCTTAAGGTGTCACTATGTTATATAGGAATAAAATAAAGTAACTAACCCTTAGGCATAACATAGAGGGTAAATACAGCAAATATAAACACACCAAATCATGTCCTTAGATCTAGGAGGGCCTAGTCTAAGTGCTTGTGCAACCTACACATGCAAGAACTATGAAAATACTAAGTAAAGAGGCCTAATGAAGTAATTAGTGAATGATTGGGACACAATCATTCACTAATCCTTCTCCCACATGAATTGCTCTTCATATACATAGCCTAGGTTTAAAGTTTCACAAGGGGTGGACCTCCCAAAATTAAACGATTTAAATAATATGTAATTTTAAAATCATTTTAAAATACATAAATATTATAAATATATAATAATATGAATTTGAAAATAAGATAATTAAAAATACTTCAGTTCATAAGCATAGGAGGTCTACCAGCCACCAAGGGGTTTTAAAATAATTTTTATTTTTTAAATAATCAATTATATTAATTAAATAATATTTAAATAACTAAATAACAAAATAATACAGAAAATATCTAGAAAGGACAGAATCACATTCAGGAAATATTTTTAAATTAAAATTCACATTTTTCTGAAAAGAACGAGGTATTACACGCAAAAGTCCGATTTAAAACGAGAAAGTTATGAATTTCCTAAGTTAAATAGATTTAAAAATAATTTTTAAATATTTTAAAATAATTAATATTTGAAAATAATTGATAATTTTAAAATAAATCAGATATAATAATATCTGGATTTTAAAACAAATTTAAATAATAATAATCAAAATATTATAATAATATAAAATAATAAATATTAATATTATCATGACATTAATATTAACATAATAATATTATTATTAGAGATAATAATATTATTATTAATTAACAATATTAATATTATAATAATATTAATAATAATAAATACCAATATTGTAATAATATAAATATTAACATAATAATAATATTATTAAAATAATAATATTATTAATAATAATATTAATGTTAATAATAATCAAATATTAATAATAATCAAATATTAATATTACAATAATATATATTTTAACATAATAATATTATTATTGAAACAATAATAATATTATTAATTATAATATTAATATTATAATAATATTAATAACAATAAATATTAATATAAATATTAATCATAATAATAATATTATTAATTATAATATTAATATTATAATAATACTAATAATAATAATAATTAATATAATAATAATAATATTATTATTAATCATAATAATAATATTATTAAAATAATAATATTATTAATTACAATATTAAT
This sequence comes from Dendrobium chrysotoxum, assembly GCA_019925795.1. NCBI lineage: Eukaryota > Viridiplantae > Streptophyta > Magnoliopsida > Asparagales > Orchidaceae > Dendrobium > Dendrobium chrysotoxum. The sequence continues at coordinate 19,553,570 of CM034308.1, forward strand.
ATAATAATAATAATAATAATAATAATAATAATAATAATAATAATAATAATAATGATAATAATAATAATAATAATAATAATAACACATTATAACAATAATAAATAATGATATCATTATTAATATATAATAATAATATTATTATTATTCTTATTATCATTATAATAATAACATTATTATTAATAAATTATTATATAATAATAATAATAATAACAATAAAAATAATAATATAAATAGTATAAATATTAATAGCAATAATAAAAATAATTATTTAAAATTTTCTGGATTTTTTTATTAAATAACTATTTAAATAATATTATATTAAAAGGAATTTAAAATAATTAATTTTAATTAAGACAACGGCGGCGGCGCGACGGCGGGCCACGTGGCGGCCCGGGATTGGCTCCGCGGTCCCGGGCGATGATTGGAGAGAGGGGAGGACGGCGGCTGCTGCGCGGGCCACACGTCGAATCCCGGTTGGCTCCCGCAACCGCGGGCAATGATTGCCACGGGCAATGATTGGCGGATCATTACCTAATCAAAGACCGCGGACGCGGCCTTGACGTAGCCACGTAGGATGGCTCCGCGGTACCGTCCGATCTCCCGTGGTATGAGACGGACGGTCCAGATCTCGTCAAACCGAGAACGAAACTGCGGGATCACCGCCGCGGTTCGAACGAGACCGCGGAACGACCGAATCCGCGCCGTTGATCAGAAGATCAACGGCTGAGATCCCACGCAATTCAGGCGAGCGTATACCGAACCCTAGAATGAGTTTTTGGGCTCGTTCTCGCGATCCAGTGCACGAAATCAAACGAAATTTTAAACCTAAGATCTATGCATGAACAGAAATCATGTGGTATAGCTTGTTTGACCTAAAACGCACTTATCAAACGCTAATTAACTCTAAGTGTTTAGACCTATGCTAAGGGTTTTCGAGTGATTTTACCGTTGGATCTTCAGGATTTTGGTATTGTCACGACCCGGCCCGGCTAGCCCGAATTAACGGGGCGGGAACATAAGGTCGTACTGAGGAACATCAAAACATTAAACTTATATAACATAAACTATTTCATCTAAAGTATGCATATGAAAGAGCCACTAAAAAAAAAACAAACTTCCAATATAGACTTTGATCAAACACCAATTATAATAACCCAAACAGGAAAACATAAATGTAACCTTAAACTCAAACTTAAACAACAATTATCACTAAGCTCAACACTTAGACCTTAAACTCAGTACAGACTCAATATAGATAACCATATAAGAACATTTCTTCCTGAGTCCTTCTACGGCGATATGTGTACTGCGGCCTTGTAGCCATCACTTCCTAGATGGTTCTCCTGAAAAGATTCCCACAAATAGGGGTGAGCTTGCACGCTCAGCAGGAAATTCATACAGTTCATAAGAATTTGCATAAAACCAAAATAAAACATCCTTTTTAAAATGAGAAGTGTAAACCACGATAAAGCTTGCCTCATTTCATGACTTTTACTTAAGAAACTTTTCATAAAAACTCTTTCATATCATTTCTTCAATCATAAACCTTCATTTAACCTTTCCTCAAATATCAATGTCATTAATGCAAAGAAAACATATATATACGATACTATGCATAATGAATATTCTATCACCCGTCTCGGAGGTACCCATAATTTTTGTACTGATCAGGTACACATTTTCATATCATTTGGCCATTCCTTTACCATTGACTCTTTCGAGTCCCTTTACCATTTGGCTTTTTCAAGCCCCTTTACCATTTGGGCACTCCGCATCAACATGCACATTCTTAAATCATAATGTATAATCTATACTCAGTCAATTATGTATGAAATGGCTTAAAACATGAAAATTCTGAATTTTAACATAACATAACAACTTACTAACATCTTGAAAAAATCTTTTGCAAAATTAACTTCAAACCATAAAAACTTTAAAACTTGCATTAGCAATTGAACAAAATAAAAGCAGAGAAATACATGAAAGTCTTATGTTCAATATGAATACCTACCTCACCAATTCAAAGCAATCTCTACGACGTACGACGTCGTTTAGACACGTCTCGTCCCTTTATGTTCAAAACCTAAGATCATAAAGAAGTGTCAACATTAAAATTTGTTAAAGGTTTATAAAATTCTAAATCTTCTAAACTCTTCCTTTATTACTAATCGATCCTTACTTTGCTTAACGAAATTAAAATAATTTAATTATATTTTCGGATTAATTAAATTATTAAATTTTTGGAAAGTTTTACATCATCAATTTCATTCCAATATTATTCCAATCTTTCCCTTAAGCCTAATTTATAAATACATTAATGAATTTTCGGATTTATTTAATTAGAAAAATTATGAAAATAAAATTTTCATGCAAAACTCTAATTCATGCCATTAGAAACTCCCTTATCATCCTTTGACATCATAATTGTGAAAAACTTCAAAGAAAATTGATATTTGGAGAAAACCCTAACTTTCAAAACTTGTCAGAATTTAGTGAAATTCATTTTCCACCGCTAAAATACTCCCCTAAACTTCCCCTATTGATTTCGTAATGAAATTCCAAGTTTCGGCGAAACCCTAAAAATTTTCGATCTCAAAATTTTGGAAGAATATTTCATTTTTTACCGTTAAAATACCTCCCTACATCTTCTCTATCAATTTCATAAAGGAAATTTGAACAAAAATCATGTTTTGGAAAACCCTAGAAATTTCCTTAGTAAATAACTTGAGATTGAGATGATTTTTCTTAAATTAAAACATACCTTTAGATTCCCCTCGACGTCCTCTTCGATTTCCACAATTTTTCTCGCCGGAAAACCGCCGTCGGAGCCGAGCCCTAGCTTCCCCCGTCGCCCTTCTCCCTTCCGCCTCCGCTTGCGTTTCTTCGGGTCGGCCGAATAGAAATGAGGGGGAGGGCGGTTGGGTTTACTAAATGAGGAGGGATTCCCAAATGACCTCAATGCCCTCACTTAAAACCTCTCATCTTCTTTATTTAATAAGGGTAAAGTGGGTATTAATTAACATTTAAAATTTTTATCTCTCAAATTAACCAAAATTTCATATAAGTTCTATACATCAATTTGTTCAGAATTTTGCGTAGAATTTTATAAAATTATTTTCATTACATTCCGTTAACTTCAAAAATTTCACTTAAATTTCGTTGCGACGCATCGAGATGCGTGCGAGACCTAAGATCATCAAATTTTCGGGTTTTACAGGTATGGTTGCACTTGTAGACTGTCCACGCTCCTAGTTGTAGAAGGAATCGCGGTCGAATAAGCCTTGGATTGGCCGGATCAAAGCCCCAAATGTCCTAAGCCTCGGGTCGACGGAATCTCATCGCCGCCGGCTCTGACCAGTTGTCTTCGGCTCGAGGAAGGTAGGGGGAGTTGGGGGAGCACTCTCGTCGAATCTCAGGGTCTGGGGAGGTCTAAAGAGAGAGCAAGAGTCAAAAAGTCCTTTCTAAACAACCCTAAAACGTCTATTTATAACCCTAGACCTAGGATCAATGGCTAGGATTAGATCTAGAGCTTAATAGGAGGGGAATAAGGGTTTGTGGGTCGTGGTTTGAGTCCTAGAGCATTAGGAAAGTGTTTAGAGCCTTAAATGGCTCTTAATGGGTCATATTGACCCATTAATGACTTGGGTTGACCAAGTCAAGGGTTGACTTGGTCAACCTAGTAAAAGAAGGTCCAAGGGAGAGATGGGCTTGAGCCTGGGATGCCTTGGAGTTGGGTTTGAATGGATTTAACCCATTAAGGGCTTAACGGGTCAACCTAGTTGACCTGGTCAACCAGGTTGACCCAGGCCCTAGGTCTGGGTGAAAACAAGGTCAACAATAGTGTTGCGGTGCCAATTTGGAGTGCTACGACTCTCAAACCTCTGTCATCATCATGCTATGGCGCTCAAACCCACAGCGTTGCGGTACATACACAACGCTACGACACCGAATCTAATGGGCTGCGGTGCTCCACTCTCTATCTTTTCTTTCAGTAAACTCTGTAGAATCGGAGCGCTTGGGAACACAGTACCGAGGCGCTCGGGTACACAACACTGGGTGCTGTATGAAAAAAAAATTTTCGATGCTTTGCACCTGAATCCAAGGAGAGGGAGGACCCCCCAGCGAGCACAATAAATTGACTTGAGGTCCGAGGTAACAATACAATCTAATTGATTGATACAATCAGATTCCACACCGACTAACACAAGCATTCAAAATAAGAAATTCATTCTCATATTTATAGATTTTAGAAAATTGTTGATGTAAGCATAATATTATGCGTCTTTTTTTTGGGGAAAATTCATAATCAAAGTCTCAAAGGATAATAGCATAATATTAATTTGAAATTGTTATAGTTTATTATGAATAACTTTTTGATGTGATTTAGAAATATGAGTATTATTTAAGTAAATATAAATATTTAAGTGTTATATATGTAAATAAATAAAAATTTATGTTATGTATGTAAATCTATAAATATTTATATTTAATTTATTTTCTATTAAATATAAAAAAATAAATTTCTTATTTTCTTATCAAGCACTCCCAATATTTTAACAAAATACCCTCTAGATAGAGAGAGATTATTACGTGCGGCGTCCGAACCATCCGGAGACAAATTTGGACGCGTCACATCACCCGGATGCATCAGACCCTGGGTGACGTGGCACGTTGGGATTCGCCTTCGGACGAATCCAGACGCCGCACGTAATAATTTTTCCTAGATAGAGGAGGTGAAAGTAAAAAAAACACATGCAATTAATTATAATTTACTAAGTGGTCCTTTGATTTGGTGAAAAAAAGAATATAATGTAAAGAAATTTTAGTATATTTTAAAATATTTTTGAATTATTTATTTAATTTAAAGTAAAGTTATTTATGTAAAACTCATTGGCAAATGATCAATAATATTAGGGTTGGTTGTTGGTTGAAAGATGGTAGTGACTGGTGGTATATCTTTGAAATTTTATGTAGTCCAAATACATTTATAAATGAATCAAAATATATTAAATTTTTTCTCCACATTTACTTTATTTTCAATTAAATATAAAATTTTTTGAAAGTCTTTCATTTAATTTACATTATACTAAGATTATTTGCAAATTGCAACCAAATAGCAAAACCTCCCAAAAAGAAGAAAAAACAACTCGGCCTTCGATCTTCTGAGGAACAAAACCTCCGGCACAAAACCTCGCTGCCTGTTTTTTAAGACTTCTCATCCGGAATCTCGAATCCCTGCATTTCAGCCGCTGCTTCCTCTGCCTCTATAGATCCAAGGCGGCGGTAGGTAATCTGCGTCTTCTTCTCCTCAACTCTCCCTTCATACCCGTTCGCTCCTGATCCTCCCCCGAACGCCTATTCCTCCGATGAAACTTATGGCGTTTCAAGCCTGAATTTGTTCGGCTATATTGAAAATTATGTTTTTGGGTAAAGGTTTTTAAGAGCATGGTTTATCGTTTTCCGCAATGTTATGTTCAATCCATTATTTGTTTGGAGCATATTAACATTTTGATCCATCAAGTATGGATAGAATTGCTTTGATCTTTTTCAACCACTTTTTCCTTTATTAATCTTTTGCCATCAGAAGTGTTCCTTGTATGTTGGACCTCTAATTTTCTCCAAGCCGGATATCTGCAGTAAAATTGACTAATTCTATTTATTTTCATGGCAGAGTAAATAGTAAATAAAAATAGTTTTTTTTTCTTATCGAAATTTGAAGCTGGCTTTTTTGTATGCAGATATTCAAGTGAAAAAGAAAACGATAGCATGGATCACAAAATCGTGGGTAATGGGTCTGCTGATATTATTCATGAGATTGAGAAGCTGAAATTAGATAAAAAGGAGATTGAGAATCGTATAAGCAAGCTTGAGGCTCAGCTGAAGGCTGATGAAGCTGTACAAATTAAAGCTAATCAAGCCTGTTCGAGTTATGATTCTATCCTGGATGGGCACGCCGTTTCTTCTAATGGTTTGACGCCAGGAATGATCTACAGATACAGTCGCCATCTCTTGCTTCCTGATTTTGGTGTTGAAGGTGTTGGTTTCCTTGAATTTTTCTGCTCGTCAGTTTAACATGCATAGTTTTTTATTGCCAGGTTATTGGTATTTAAGTACATTGCAGTTTTATAGATGCATTTTGATGAATGTTTTATTAAACTTTCAATATTTTAGCTTGAAAAGTTATTGTATGGTTTAATTAATTGTAAAGTTTAATGCGTCTTGGAGTAACAATAGCATGTGATCCTGAAAGAAAGATTAAATTGGGTCAAATATGTAAGCACCTGACCAGTTTGGTCAGCAAAATAAAAATTAGAGTGGTCTGATCAAGACCAATTAATTAAATAAATATTGGCAAACTAGGTTAAGTTATGCATTTTTTTTTATATACTACTAATTAAGTTGTATATCAACCTTCCTTTGTAGTCCATCTTCCACTAACAATTATAAACCATGCGTTTCTAGGCATTTATGGTGTTGGTATGCTGCAATTAATAGATTTTTAATAGTGATGTTAAATCTTTGAAATACTCATTTTTTGTTTAAAAGGCAAACTATATCATCTACTTTAAGATCAAAGGATAAGAAAAATAAGTTGTAACCAATAATTTTTATATATGCCTTGTCATATGTTGAATTGGATTATACAAAATCTCCTCATTTAAAAGTAACGAGGGGCATTGACATTGTTTTTCTTTCATCCACCTATTCTTGGTACTCATATCTCATATTTGTTTTTCATTCTCTCATTTGCATTGATTGCCAATTGGCATTGTCGCTTGCTCGTACTTCATTGGCTGCAGTTGAACTGGGCAATGTTGAACATTTGGAATACATAATAATGCCAAATTGTATAAAGAAGTGTGAGAACAATTTTCTAGTTCTACACCAACATATTTTTAACATATATGAGGTGGGACAAAACTCAATTCCTTGGCAATCTTCTCTCATGTGATAACTCTTTCCATCAATTATTGCTCTCTCTCAAATGAAATTTTTTATGGCTTCAAGTTTTCATTATGATGTGTTATGCATCAAAAACCCACATAGCCACATGGAGCTATTATAGAAGTCACCCGCCCTTAATCTTGCTCAAGTATGGTATAAAGCAACTAAGACCCATGGGATCTACAAACTCATGAACCACTTGATCCCAGTAGAACCATCAACTCTAATAGTTGTTTGTAGGGAGCGTTGGTTCAATTTCAACCCAAGACCTTAAGCTTATGAAAGAGGCTCAATCATTTAATATTTCTACACCACTGTATATTTTCACCGATAGGATGTAAAACTAAACCCAATACATTCACATGCCTAAATTGCACAATTTTTTGGAGGAAGGACGTAGAGGGTATATAAGAAAGAAGGTAAAGTTCTAGGTTTATTTTTTATGAAGGGCATTATTGTCCTTAATATTAGCTTATCACCAATACATAGGCATTGCTCTCTGAATATTTTTCAATTCAACCTTGCTATCATGTTAATTGTTATTGTTGTTGCTGTGAATCTATTGCATATATATTAAATCGATTTTACTATTATAAAAGTGGGAGAAAGTAGGTAATGTTTTAGGGTTATTTTTAATGAGATTATTATTGTCATCAATATTAGCTTATCATCAGTGTATAGGCATAATTTTTTGAAACCTTTTCAATTCAACCTTGGTATACATATGGTGAATCTATTGTATAGATTCTATACCATTTGTATTTCTATAAAAGAGGGAGTTCCATCTAGTGATAAATTTTGTCTCATTAAGCTGATATCTTTAAGATCTTGAAATTAAATAAACATAAATTCAATTATTTTTATTGCAAAAACTTGAAGTTTTTATCTATGAATGCAACATCTTTGCTAATATTACTCTTATACATTTTACTTTTTTCCCCTTATTTTGAGATGATGACCATGTTGTTTGTGTGTTATAGGACAAATAAGTCTTGCTAAGTCCTCAATCTTGGTGGTTGGAGCTGGAGGGTTAGGGTCACCTGTAGTGCTTTATCTTGCCTCCTGTGGTATAGGTACTGTTGATTCATTAAAAAAAATGAATAATGAACCACTTTTTCAATTGCATTCTTTTTCTAAACGGTCACGATTTTAAAATTTTCTCTCATGACCTTTTGTTCTTGTTAATTTAGCTTTATTGTCACAGAAATTATGTTTTTTATTTGATACAATATCATGTATTTGTTGTTGAAGCTTAAAGATTAATTGCACTTTCAATGATAACAAGTTCCTTGTAGGAAAAGAGAACATGTCTAATTTGTGTTAGGTAAAGAAAGTATGTCGAACTTTAATTGTAGATTCGTCAACTTTAAGAGTAAATATGATGATTATTAGTCGCTGTCCATGATGCACCGATACAAACATAAAAATATAGATGCCATTCGATACAAACACAACACGTACTTCTTATTGAAACTATTGGACGCATACACGCTTTGTATATGTCATTATAATTTATATGTTTACAAAATTAAAAATATTGTGTAGTAATTGCACAAATCAAATAAAATATAAAATGAGTCATAAATTCTAACTTTATAAGGATGTATAAATATCATGATGTTTAAGGATACAAATAATGAATAAAAGATTTTCTTGCCTTTCATAAGCATGATGTGACATAAAAAATGAAAGAGAAATGACATTTGACCCAACATATAGAGGAGTGGGCATGCGATGTTACGTATGGGAGTTGCGAGCTAGGAGCGGATGTTCGCGTGAAATGCTATGTAGTTGAAGGAAATAAATTACGGCCTGACCATTTAGGGATTTAAGTATTTAAACTTAGCCATTAAGGGATACCTGTAGGACATGTGGGGTATGTGTGTTTGATATTTTTTTTCATTTTCTTAATTGGACATGCGTATAACGTGTTTGATGTGTGTTGCAGGCATGTTGCACGCTTGTCGTGTTTTGAACGTGTTGACCATTATATACTACTTTATAATGAAGTATCGGTATATCAAAAGCTTCTATACTCGCCCCTTCACTGTCATGATGCAGCTATTTTGGCTTGGGATACATGAAGGGTACCATTGTGGAAATTTATAACAGAGAAAAGTTGAAATATTAGGAAATTCTCAACTCAACTTTCAATTTATGAGAAGTTATCTCAATTAAATATAAAATCTCTTAGATTTTTCCCTTTCTCAAAATAAGACTTAATGAAGATTTAAATTTATGATGAGATTACATGCAAAATATGGAGGAATACAAGTGAGGAATGAAATTAAGCGCCATTTCACCTAATATTCTTCTATTTTGAGATTAATTTAGATGCAGCTGCTTAGTGTTTAGTGATTAAATACCTCTTTGTGTGGAACTTTAAAGAGCACTAAAAGTTCTGAAGGGCCAAGCACTATGCAATCTCACCCAATTTATACTGCACTTCGTCGACTCATGAGAGACTTACTCAACACATGTTGCACATTAAGATGGATCCATCAATATTGAACATGCACCTGCTACTGAATTTTTGCACGTCCTAAGTACCTATCTCCTCATTCTAAATGCTGCATTGGAACAACTTGGCACTAGGGTAAACTATGGATACAAATATGACCTGCTTGTTCATATCTAGAATTATCCTCATCTTGTGATTCTTTTTATTCCAAAACCTTTTCTGTTGGCAGCTAACTCTTTTCTGCTTCCCCAAATTATGATCCTTCACCAATGTTGTTGAATACAACATTTCACCATTGGATGTTGTACTCTTCAAAACATAAAGTCTATTGACTTCATTTATCTTCAAGACAACCAAAACACCCTTATAGATCTTAAGGGTATTAGCATCACCTAAGAACGTATATCCTTGATGCTGAGAGTATTTTAAGATATTAGGTTCTTCCGTAGATTTTGTGTATACCTAACTTTGATCATCAAAATTGCCACACCACCATGTGACATCAACTTCTTGATGTTAGAGCCTTTATTCTTGTACATAGCTCCATTTTATATGTACAGGAAGTCACCAGAACATGGTTTATACGTGAAAAACATCATAAAATTAGAATACATCTGTCTAGTACAAGTCAAGAGTAGAATTAGTTGTAGTTGCACTTGTATCAATAAGTTACTAAATGAGCATCACTAGAACCAAATCAATTTGCAATTACACTTCTATATACTAATTTCTCCTTGTGGTTGTTATCTATTTCGTGCTCTTTTTTCTTAAGGCTAAGCAATTCCTCTTTATGCGCCATTTCTTCTTATAGTTTAAATTGGTAATATTCTTGAATTTTCTCCTACAATCACCCCCTGATCTTTAATAAACCTCAACTAGTTTATCATTTATGTAGAGCTTAATAATCATCTCTTTTGAAGAAGTGATTTTATGACATCCTCTAACCTTAGTGTATCATGTTCATATAACACGGTGTCTTGGAAGTGCTTGCAAGAAAGAGATTAATATTGCACTAATAATAATGCTTGATATTCATCTTTATCAATTACATATATATTTCGCAAATATTGAATGATATAATTGAACTCATTTAGATGTTATTTGATCAATGTACCTTCTTGCATGTGGAGTAAATACATTACTTGCTCAGGGTACAATTTGTTATAGTCGTGGAGAGGCTTTTTGTCATATATAATGACTCCCACTTGAGCTATAAATTTTCAATGGTTGTTTCCTCTAATATGCCTATCAAAATCTCATCTACCAAATGTAGTTGAATTGTTGAGAGAGCTTTTGTCATTTATCAGCCTTATATCATCCATTTATTATTGTAGGCATCTTCGAGCACCTAGTAGTTCTTTCACAAGTTCTGTGGAACTTGAGTACTTCACATCTTAATCCTCCAAAGTCTAAAGATGTTTGAGCCTAAAGATGTTTGAGCCATTGAACTTCTTAATCACAAGCATAGCCATCATACTTATAGCCTTTTGCTCTAGCGTTGAGTAGTTGAAAAGTATGTTGGTGTTGAAATGCCATGTGATTTGCCTAAAAGTTTAAGCTTTTGGATTGAATATGAGCTTTGTAATTGTGTATTAGGCCAAACTCTTTAGCTTCTGGTTGGTTCATTCTCTAACAAGTGGCTAAGATCAAGTAGTTCATGCGGTTTGTTGTTCTCAAGGGTCCTTGGCCCTTTCTATCATGGTTGCGTGAGGTTCATGAGCAAGCGACTATTGTGGTGGTTTCCATGAGATTGAGTGAGCTATTAGTGCATGATACTTGATGATATTGAAAAGCTTCTATTTGAGGGGCTGTGATGTTCGATGTGGGGAGCTCTCACAAGAGGGGGAATTTTTATGATATGCGAGACTTGAATTTAGTTTTATATTGAATAGTTTAAAAATATATTGGTGTAGACATACAAAGTGGTAGTCCTCACCCACAAACATGAGCTTTGCTTTGACCACTAGTATATGAGGCTCAACTCTATCCTCTTTATGGTTTGCTTCTTAACACCTTAGCGGCCAATCAATTGTTTCCTATATAAGAGTTCCCATGACTAAATTCTTGGCATGGTTTTGACTTTAGGCCTATGAACGAATATGCATGTTTACTTGAAGAACATTTGATTTCACTCATTTAACCTGTAAATTGTCTTTATGGCTTTCTTCTGTTTCTCTAATATTGAGTTTTTGTCCTTGAAGGTTGCATAGGGATTGTTGACAGTGATATTGTTGAGCTTAATAACCTACACCGGCAGGTTAATTGCATGTTTGATTTACCTCTTAAGTAATTTCGTCTTAATTTGATCTTATTTAATTAGATGATTCTTCTACTAGTTCACACTTGGATTAGATTTCCAATCACATCATAGTGGTTAATGTCAATCTACTTGCAAAACATGATTATTTTGCCTCTTATTTCAATTGCTTTGTATACATTTTTAGAACCCAATCCTATAAATTTCAACCCAATCTAGTGGTTCTTAAGTTTTCTTTATGTATGATTAATATAAATACATATTTCTCCTTTTTTATTGATATTAAAAACCGGAGGATAATGCCTAGATTAGATTCCAGTTGTTTATCTAATATCATTGACTACCTGTGGATTACTAGTTACTATGATCTTTTCGGCTATGCAGTTCTTTTTCCATTTGAGTTGATGTGCTTTACCTTATATCCAAACTGTCTTATTTAATGCTACTCCACCAAACTAGTAGATCCTGTAGAACATATGAAATTTTCTATATTAAATTCCTACTTGCAGATTCAGTCACGTTATCTTATCCGTTAAACAATTAGTATCCAAGTTTTACACTCCATCCATAAATTTATGGGGCTCCATACCCTAATTTTTTGGAAAGGAACAATACTTGAGTGGTACTAATTTAAAGTGCCTAGATCTTCAGATCCAGGGAATCAAGTGACTTGTGTGATAGCTTTCTTGTTCTATATCCATGTGAAAATACCAGGAACATTTTCTTAAAATTGAATTTTGTTGACAATAATTTGGTGAGAGTAACTTGCGAGAATAATACCCAACCCATTTTATGCATATTTGAAGACCTTACCATAATTCTAATGAGTGATCTTGAATCATACGTGTTATCGTGGAGATTTTATTAGATTGAGAGTTATTAATTAAATCAATATTCTGATTTGTTATGTAATATATCCTCATAATTGAGTATATATATATTTTTTCTTATTTTATCTCTTATACTTGCTTATAGGCATATGTATTATAGTGAAAGATATGAAGTAGTTTTTAATTACCTTTCATGGTATCATAGTGTGATTTGAGCTCAGCCATTGATCGCTTGTTACCCCACCCTTATCTTCTGTTATTTTTTTTCTTATGCCTCATGTCTTCTACTGCTCCCACTTGTTGCATCTGTGCGTTGCACTCATCTGATGTGTGCATTCAATCATCCTCATCCTTTTGCACCTTCACCTTGGCCCATAGCCTATTGTCCTATTGCATCTCACACCTTCTACTATGCTATGGCTCAACCTTGCACTTTGTGATCGCCACAACCTCATGGCCCATTGCCTGCCGCAACCTCTCCTCTCTTGCTTACATGCTGTTTGCACGTTCTCTCACCTGCGCATGTGTCTAATAAACAATCTCATCCGGTGATTGTACTTTTGCAACCTCATTCGTGCATGTCCTTTGAATCTATATGATTAATAAGCTTATCATTGTTGTTTTCTTTTCTTTGTGGCGTTCATTATGTCTACCTCTACTCCTCTCTCCAAAATTAAACCCTCTAATATTGTTAACACTGTTAAACTCAATATCTCTTATGGTCTTGAATGTATCATTTCCTCTTCAGCTCTCATGAAAAATTTAACATTTGGACTGTTCGACTCCTGAACCAAAGGACACCTCTAAATATATAACATGGCAAGCCTTTGATTATGCAGTTCTCACATGGACGCTCAATCCTCTTAAACCAATAATTGCTTCCACCATCATATTTTAGAAGACTGTCTAAGGGTTGTGTAATTTTCTTCGTTCTACATATCAAAATAATAATATCTCTTTGATATACACTCTCATTTCCTAGATCATCTTTACATCCGCACGGCAAATTTGTTTAAGATTATTATAGTACCTTTAATGAAAATATGATGAACTTCTTTAATATTGCTTATTTACCACTAATCTCTCTACCTAACAAAAACAAAATGAAGAATTTTTTCTTGTCAAGTTTCTCTTTGATCTCCATTCATCTCTCTAGTTTGTTCAAGCTCAATTAATGACTAACAATATCTCCACAACTCTCATGCATTATTTGAGTCATGTAGCTTACCACCCAGTCTTCTTATGATCTCAAACAGATTGTTCTTGCTGCCAACAGAATAGTTGGTTGGGTAATCATGGTTCCTAGTGTCATACGACGATCCACATTGCTGGCAACCATATTTTCTATGAAAGAACAAAATATGTTGAAATAGATTGTCACTGCAAATATATAATCCTTTCAAAGAAGATCATCATTCCTCATATCTCCAACAAAGAATTATCTGCAGATTTTTTACAAAGGATTTGGCACCATTCTGTTTCACCAATCTTTGTAACAAGCTTGATTTTTATAATATATATGCTCTAGTTTAAGGGGAAGTGTAATCATAAAGATTATGTCATATTAAAAGTTATTAATTCAATTAATATTTTACTTTTATTTTGTAACTATTTCCACATAATTGAGAATATTTTTCTCATTATTTTCTTCTGGTATTTGCATACACACACACACACATACACACAAACACTTATATTATTAGTAAAAGGTATCAAATGGTTTTCAATTATCTTAACAATTCAAATGATAAGATTTGTTTGTATGACCTTTCTCCAGATCCGACTTGTTTGACCTTGTTTTTATCTTTTTTATAAGCAGCCTTTTTGTGCACACTTTTTCATTTATAATATCCACATTACCAAAAGCCTTCTGGCTGGGATTAATTGTTCTTTGATGTTTTTTATCTAGATAATCCATCCAGAGGCATATGTTGGCCATGCAAAAGTTAAGTCAGCTGCTGCTGCTTGCCGTGCGTATGTATTTATCATCCTGGAATTGAGTATTCTCCTTTTGCATGCGTTGAGCCATTTGCAACAATTGTTTCAGCATCTCTAATGGAAAGTGATGTTCCAACATATATTTTATAGGGAACACATATTGCAATTGTGATCTTTTACTTGACGCAGGATTAACTCTTCCATTAATTTAGTGGAACATAATCAAGCTTTGCAAGCATCAAATGCTTTGGATATTGTAAGCAAGTATCCTTGATGCGAATGTAGAATTATCTGTATCAGTAATCCTTTTAGCTTATTTGTTTGTAGAGAAAATTATCAAAGTGGTCCTTGAACTATTTATGATGTACCATTTAGTCTCAGACTATATAATATGTTCAATTTAATCACTTGACTCTTCATATCTGATCCAGTATAGTCAAATGATTATATTGACTATTTTGGATCATGTTTGAGGAGTCAAAGGATTGTATTTGGCACACTAGATGGTTGAGACTAAAATCAACTCATACAAATAGTTCAGGAATTATTTTGATCTTTTTTCTTCTGTGCTTTAGGATATCATATTACCAGTTTTTTTTTTAGAATAGTTTTAGTATATCATGCTACCAGTTTTGCAATGCTATTAATTCCATTAAAGATATGACATAGTGGTGGATGCAACAGACAACTTGCCTAGTCGATATATGATCAGTGACTGTTGTGTTGTGATGAACAAGGTTGGTTATTCTTCCCACATTATTTTTTTTTTTGTTTCTATGATTTAAATATTCAACTTCTCATAAACAAAGAAGTAGATTGTAGGGGTTATGTGGTGCATGCATGTTAATGATGGTTGAATTGATCAGAATGTTTATGTGAATAAATTGTTCCATTTTCTTTCCCGTGATGATTGGACGTAATGTTTCTTTAGATAATTTGCAATGAATTGCCAGCAACATACAGTCGCTTTTTTTTTCATTTGAGTGCAAGAAAAGATTTCTAATCAGTTCTCTTCTACTAGTGACCTAGGATTTGTAATTTAGATTTGAATATCAATTCAAAGGCTGGTTATTTCATGTTTGCTTTTTAAGGTTGGAGCATGTCATGGTTGGGGCTTGCTTGAATTGGATTGGTCAATTTTCTTTTTCTCTTTTTCTTGATGGAGGAAACAATGTGGAGTTGAGTAATGGAAACATATAACCAAACTGAGGTAGTTGAACTGGGCTGATAATGATAATCATTTTATTCAGAAAAAAAAACATGCTTAAGTAACGTAAATTTCTTTTTTCCTAAATCTTTTTTCTTTTTTTTTGAGCCGCATTTATCATTAGCAAATTCCAAAAAAAGCTCAATATATCTCATAAATTTTAAGAGGCTGTTTGTTAGAATGTTTTTCCCAGATTTGCGCTGGATTTAGGTGTAAACCCTGCCAATGGTTTCGATGTCCATGTTAAATCCTACAGTCTCTTAAATCCCATTTCTCTTCCATTCAGCAGTAATTCCCAGATTTGCTAAACTTGGGAGTTTGATGGATTTGCTGAATTTAAACGACTAGAAGCGTGTGAAGGTCGGGAGGAAGACAAGGGTTTTCTTCATTGCAACTTTGTCATTTCTTTTCATGCTTCAAACAGAGGGGGTGGTGGTGGTGGTGGGTGGAGTGGTAGAGGATAAAGATGAGAGTTTTTGAGATCAAGATTTGTGATCCACTAAACGTTTGTCTTCTTCACATTCCGTTGCCCTCGTCGATGTCCTCCCTAACAAGCTCCCGCTCTTTGTTGTCAAGGGTTTCATAAATTTTTGATAGAAAGATGATGATTCATAGTTAATAAAATATATTATTTAAAAATAATTAAAGAAGTTATATTAATTAAAATTTAAATTAATCTTAATAAGTCATATTAATTAACTTAAAATATTAATTTACATAAATTAATATTATTTGTGATTAAATTAAATTAAATTAAATTTATTATTTTTAATTAATTTTATAAACTGCCAATTAATGATTGTTTATAATATTAATCTTAACTAATTATAATTTAATTGATAAAATTAGAACTGATGAAATTAATTTAATCTTTATAATTAATGTTAGTTAATTAAAAGTTTATTATCTTAAATTAAAGTTGTGTTATTTTTTATTTTATATTTAATTTGTCTAAGTATAAATTATTATTTAATTAGCATAATAAATTACCTATTGTTTGACCTCTTAAATTCTTTGGAGGGTGTTTAGTATATTAAAAGAAATTGAAGCCTCAACATATTTTAAATTATTTATCAAATATTATTATTTGAATACTATTACTGCTAATAGTAACTGACTTAAATCATGAATTGAGTTGTCGAATAGTTTGTTAGGATTTAACCAGATTTAACCACCATCATGTCAAACAATTTTAATGAGTTAAATGCCTTAGGATTTAGTAAATTCTTATTTACAGGATTTACCAAATCCTACTTATGTAATACGATTGAAGTAAAATCAAGATATAAATTGTTAAGCAAGAGTTAGAAGTCAAATATAGTTTAAATCAAGATTTAAAATTACACAATCAGATATTGAGGTGTGCCTTTTTTTTTGTGAGGCGAACTGTAAGCCTTAAGATAAATCTCAAAATAAAATCATTAAGTAAATTAAATGTATGAAAAATAAAGCATTTAAGAGTAATAGTTTTAAATTATAATATAATATCATTAAAAACCATACAAAAACTCAATAATAAACAAGAAGTTTAAGATTTTAAACAAGTAAACACAGACAAGAAGTCTAAAATAAACAAGTAAACATGTTCTAAAATAAACAAATTATGACTTTGAACTTCGGATTCGAAAGTTACTCTGTTACGCTCGGTTCCTCTAAACCGGACTCAACAGGAGAGCTGGGCGGTTCTAGTGAGGGGGGTTCGGCCCCCCTTGTGGGGACCAAGAAAGATTTAATTCAATATATTAGAAAGAGAAATATCGGGAGAGATTTATGAAGGTTATAATGATAATTAGGAGGGAGTTATTTAGGGAAAGAGTTCAAAATTGAGAGGGAATTAATTAAGGAATGGAGACTGATTTGGGAGGAAAATAGGGGGGCCTATTTATGGCTATGTATTATTTTCCGATTACGCAATTATTATTTCTGCTGTAGCTTTTCTTTGAGAGTTTTCTAGCGGTGTCTAGGGTTTGTGGGAGAGCTGATCTACCTCTCGAATAGTAGATCAATTGTATCTTTCATTATTGTTGAAATATTAATCAAAACCAGCCCTAATATTTGTGTTCTAGCAATTTATTCTTCTATATTTTGCTTTTTTAACTTCCAAATCGCATCAAATTGGTATCAGAGTGAGGGTTTTTGGAGACAATGGCAACAAAGAAGGTGGATGTGTTGGAAGACGAGATGGAGCAATTCAAATCTGGCATGGAGGAGAAATTCTCAACCATGAAAGAAATGTTTTCATCCATGGAAAACTGTATGGAAAATAGATTTGGAGGGGTGGATGAGATGTTAAGGAAGCTCTTGGAGATACAAAAAAAAACTTCACCGGGGGTTCCAATTGCTAAACCTAATTCATAATACCGGGATTCCCTTTACTGCAACTAAGGGGAAAGAGATCAGGCAAGAAGAGTTCAAAGAGGAAAGCTTCTTTCATCAAGATCCACCTCCTAGGGCTCCAATAAGAGGCGAATCAGGAGTTCCGGATAGAGGGGCAACAAGAAGTGAGTTTTATAGCGGGGGTGGTGGAGTGACCGACTACTACAGAAGGGCACTTGGGCAAGGGGAATGGACAATCGACGAAGGAGGTGGATGAACCAAAGTCATGGGGATCGGATCATGGGAGGCGGATGGAAAAAGGTGGGATTCCTACCCTCATTACATGGGGGGAACCAGTGGTGGAAGATGAAGTTGGGGTGGAGAAGTGAAGGTGAGGAAGCTGAATATGCCAGTGTTTGAAGGGGAGGATGCCCATGGGTGAGTGTACTGGGTGGAGAGATATTTTGTAGTGAATGGGTTGAGAGAGGAGGAGAAGCTTACAGCCGCAGGGTTATGTCTGGAGGGGAAAACACTCGCTTGGTTCCAGTGGAGAGAGGCTAGATATCCGATCCGTTTATGGGAAGAATTTAATGATTGCTTGTTGGAACGTTTCCGAGCCATTCGAGAAGGAGACCTACACGAGCAATTCCTTGCATTAACTCAGGAAGGGACTATCATGGAGTATAGGGAGCGATTTGAGTTGTTGTCAGGAAGGTTGAGGGGAATTTTGGAGGCGGTTTTAGAGGAAAATTTCATGAAGGGCCTCAAGCCGACATACGAGCGGATCTTTGATTACTGAGGCCGAGGGGGTTGAAGGAGACGATGGAGCTAGCATAGATAGCAAAGGATTAGAGGTAGATAGAGAGTAGTAAGAGCGGGGTTGCGGGAGGCTCTTGCAGAAGTACCTAAACTTCATTGGCACCGAAGACCCAGATGATATCATTTTAGCGTGAGGCACCAAGGGAGAAGAGTGGGGGGGGGGGGGTCGCCTCGAGGCCAACCTCAAGCATCTCACAGAGGCGAAGGTGCAGGACAAGAGAGCGAAAGGTCTATGCTTTCGTTTTGATGAGAAGTATGCACCAGGCCATCGGTGCAAGGACTGCACATTCCAGGCCCTTCTGGTTTGTGAGGAGGAAAAGACTGACAGCGAGGACCTGGTAGAGGAAGCAGAAGAAGGAATAGAGCACCTACACCTTGATGTGGCGGAGGTTTCCCTAAATTCTGTGGTGAGATTTACTCTAAATCACACCATGAAGGCGAGGGGACAGTTCGGGGAGTAGCCAGTGGTGGTCTTGGTGTATAGCGGGGCTACTCATAATTTCATCTCCAACCGGGTCGTGGACCAGTTGGGATTGAAGTTAGTGGATACAAGGAGTGTTGGAGTCATGATGGCATGAGAAAGTTAGAGAGGAGTAGGGGGATTTGCAGGAGGTTGGTGTTGGCAATCCACGACATAAAGATAGTAGTGGATTTTATTCCCTTGGATTTGGGAAGCACTGATGTGATCTTTTGGATGAAGTGGTTACAGACGATCGGGGAGACCCAGGTGGATTAGAAGTCCTTGATCATAGAGATTCAGGTAAAAGGGAAGAAGGTAGTGCTTTGGGGGGATGCCAGCCGATGCAGAACTATGGTTTCACTTAACACCATGGTCAAGGCGATATAGAGAGCAAGGCTGGGATACTTGGAAGAGTTGCAGAGTTTGGAAGGGATTTGGGATGCAGAGGCAGACAAGGTTTCAGAGTGTATATATCAGCTTCTGTAGCAATTTCCTGGGATTTTTCAGCAGCCTAGCAGATTACCGCCACCCCAGGAGCACGAGCACACTATTACCTTGAAGGAGGGAGCTTAACCTATTAGTGTTCGACCGTACCGGTACTCATATATTCAAAAGGCTGAGATAGAGAGACTTATCAGGGAGATGGTGGAGGCAGGGGTTATCAAGCTCAGTGTGAGCCCCTTTTTCAGTCCAGTTTTTCTAGTGAAAAAGAAGGACGACAGTTGGAGATTTTGTGTGGATTACAGGGCCCTGAACAAGAAAACGGTGCTGGACAGGTTTCCTATCCTTGTAATTGATGAGCTCTTAGATGAGCTGTTTGGAGCAGTTATTTTCTCAAAGATTGATATGAAGTTAGGGTACCACTAGATCAGAATGAACCCTGCGGATGTATACAAGATAGCTTTCAAGACTCATGAGGGTCACTACGAGTTTTTAGCGATGCCTTTCGGTCTTACCAACGCCCCAACCACTTTTCAGTCCCTAATGAACTGGGTTTTCCAACCCTACCTTAGAAAGTTCGTCTTGATATTTTTTAATGACATCTTGATCTACAGTTGTTTAGAGGCAGAGCATTTGGGTCATCTGAGGATTGTACTAAAGACTTTGAGGGAGCACCAGCTGTATGCTAACATGAAGAAATGTTCTTTTGCACAGCCACAGGTGGAGTAGCTAGGACATATGGTGAGTAGAGCAGGGGTAGCAGCAGACCAGTCCAAGATTGAGGCTATGTTGGATTGGCCTTTACCTAAGAACCTGAAGGTATTGAGAGGGTTCTTAGGCCTCAGTGGATACTATCGAAAGTTTGTGCGAGGGTATGGCACGATAGCATGGCCACTTACGGAGCAGCTGAAGAAGGATAATTTCAATTAGGGGGAAGCAGCGACACAGGCCTTTGAGCAATTGAAGAAGTTCATGACCAGTGTGCCAGTGTTAGTACTTCCAGACTTCATCAGACCATTTGTGGTGGAGACAAATGCATCAGGATACAGACTAGGAGCGATGCTCATGCAGGATCTTCGGCCCATTGCTTATTTCAGTCAGGTGCTCACTGTCAGGGCGAGGCTCAAGTCCGTATATGAGTGAGAGTTAATGGTGATTGTCTTGGCCATCCAAAAGTGGCAACTTTATTTGTTGGGGCGACATTTTATCGTCAGGACATAACAAAGGAGTTTGAAGTTTCTATTGGAGCGGTGGATTGTGACTGAGGAACATCAGAGGTGGTTGTCCAAGTTCTTAGGATAAAATTTCGAGATTCAGTATCGCCCAAGACTGGAGAACAAGGCCGCAAATGCATTATCACGGAAGACGGACGAGCCACAGTGGACAACTCTATCAGTACCTATGGTCCTAGATTGGGAAGTTCTGAGACAGGAGAGTGAACAGGATGAGGGTCTAAGGAAGATTAAAGCTAATTTGTTGCAGCACCGGCCAGTCATCCTAGTTACACACTGAAGGGCGCCCAACTGCTACATCAGGGATGATTTATTTTACCGAGGGGTCGAGATAATCCCTAAGCTATTGCAGAAGTTTCATGGTAGTGCAGTGGGAGGACATTCAGGAGCTCAGAAACCTACAACTGGCTATCAACGGAACCGTACTGAGGGGGAATGCGTCGCGATGTGGAGGATTGGATAGCGAGATATGATGTGTGTCAGAGGCACAAGTACTTAGCCATGACGCCAGCAGGGTTCTTTAGCTCTATTAGAAAAGGTGTGGGAGGAAGTGATAATGGATTTCATTGAAGGGTTGTCGTGTTCAAAGGGGTTTTCAGTTATATTGGTAGTAGTGGATCGTCTGAGCAAATATGCACACATCATTCCTCTAAAGCACCCTTACACCGCGATCTCTATGGCTGCTGCTCCTAAAGAGCCTAGTGAAATCAGGCCAAGCACATACAAGAAAGAAACCTAAGAAAAGCAGGCAATTTCTACTACGCACACAAAATAAACACATCAATATAAATCCACATAGCAGAGTAAGAAAGAGTCCACAGTCCACGGCAAGTGCCGTATAAGTACATCCCAGGGTCTGCAGAAAAGTAATGGTGGCCAGGCCCCACCGATAACAACCTGGATTCTAATCCTACAGAATGACACAAGTTTTAAAATGAGGCATTTTGTGTCTTGATCTTCATCTTCTAGTCCTTCTGTCTTTCATACGAGAGATGGTGCGCTTGCATGAATTTGCATAATCCATTGTGTCAGACAGAGATAAGGTGTTCCTTAGCTATTTTTGGAAGGAGTTGTTTCATTTATAGGGGACAGTCCTGAAGAGAAGCACGACATACCATCCCCAGACGGATGGCCAGATAGAGGTAGTCAACAGAAGTGTAGAGACCTATTTGAGATGCTTCATATCAGATATGTCGAAGAGTTGGGCAAAGTGGATTGCTTGGGCTGAATATTGGTACAACACATCGTACCATTCCACAACACAGACCACCCCCTTCAAGATTCTCTATAGGAGAGGCCCACCAATTCATTATGGACAAAACATGATGCAATAAAAAAATTATGTAAGATTGCCACAAATCGTCTTTCTTAAACATAAACATAACAAAGCAAAAATTACAACTTAAAGTCACTTTTCATAGATAAATATTAGACTTGACACACCGACTCAACTACACTTTCAACTTATAAAAGTTTTGAGAAGAAGGATACAAATGGAAGGGTAACTTGTGGAGAAGAAAGAGATAGGAAACCGAGACGAATTATAAGAGAGAGGGAGGTAGAAGATAAATAGCTCTCAAGCTATTTCAAACCCGCAGGTTCTTACATTCCAAAAATTCTCACCAAAAACTCTTCTAAGCAGCCAAAACATCCCATATATATAGGGAAAGAAACCCAATAGTCACCCAAAGCAGCCACCCCCCTCAGCCAACCAGAACAGAAAAGAATCCCAAGAGAAAAGGCACGGCAAAACACCCAAAGCAGTCAGAATCGGAACAGCCAGAAGCCGACAGACACCAAGAAAGGGAGCATGGCGGTTCAGGATCCAAGCAGGAAAAACTCAAAAAGCCACCCCCCAATCAGCCATAATACCCCAAACACCAAACAACCAAAGAGACATGGGCCAAGCCCATTTAGCTAATTTCAGCCCACCATTAAATGCCCACATAGCCTTGATTGCATCAATTCTCCCATGGTGGAGAATTCTCATCTCCTGATGAGATCGTCCCAAAACTTCTATGATGTTTCGAATGCGCCATTTCTGATGGGAGATCTTCCTCTTGAATTGGAACTTCGATTTGTTGATTGATTAGATTATTCATTTTTTTGTTTTTGATTTTTAAAGAAAAAGGAAGACTTACAACAACCTAAAGCTCTGATACCAAAATAATGCAATCAAAAAATTACGTAAGATTGCCACAAATCGTCTTCCTTAAACATAAACATAACAAAGCAATAATTACAACTTAAAGTCACTTTTCATAGATAAATATTAGACTTGACACACCAACTCAACTACACTTTCAACTTGCAAAAGTTTTGAGAAGAAGGATACAAATGGAAGGGTAACTTGTGGAGAGAAGAAAGAGATAGGAAACCGAGACGAATTATAAGAGAGAGGGAGGTAGAAGACAAATAGCTCGCAAGCTATTCCAAACCCGCAGGTTCTTACATTCCAAAAATTCTCACCAAAAACTCTCCTAAGCAGCCAAAACATCCCATATATATAGGGAAAGAAACCCAATAGTCACCCAAAGCAGCCGCCCCCCTTAGCCAACCAGAATAGAGAAGAATCCCAAGAGAAAAGGCATGGAAGAAGACCCGAAGCAGTCAGAATCAGAATAGCCAGGAGCCGAACAGACACCAAGAAAGGGAGCATGGCGGTTCAGGATCCAAGCAGGAAAAGCTCAAAAAGCCAGCCCCCAATCAGCCATAACACCCCAAACACCAAACAGCCAAAGAGACATGGGCCAAGCCCATTTAGCTAATTTCAGCCCACCATTAAATGCCCAGATAGCCTTGATTGCATCACAACACCACCAATATCCAATATATACCAGTACTTAGAGGAAAGGGACAGAGCAGTATCTGAGCTCAAGGAACATTTATTAAGAGCCCAACTGATCATGAAAAGAAAGGCGGATGAGCATAGGAGAGAAGTACACTTTGAGCTAGGAGACAGGGTTTATTTTAAGTTGATGCCCTACGGGCAAAAGACTCTGGCAAGGAGACGGAATGAGAAATTGTCCCCACGATACTTTGGACCTTATGAGATTGTGGAGTGCATTGGAGTAGTGGCCTATCGATTGAGGCTACCACCTTCATTAGCATTGCATCCCGTCTTTCATGTCTCGCAGCTAAGGAAGGCGATAGGAGATCACACACCATCTTCACCACCCCCGACTTTGACAGAAGATATGGAGGACATTTTGGAATATCTAGGAGTAGAAGGTGTGCGCGGAGAAGAAACATGGGCACAAGAAGTACTAATCAAGTGGAAGGATTTGTCGGAGCACGATGCTACATGGGAGCCATACGAGTCGATCAAGAGACAATTCCTATCCTTCCATCTTAAGGACAATGTGCGTCTTTGGGGGTCGAGTATTGTTATGCTCGGTTCCTCTGAACCGGACCCAACAGGAGAGCTGAGCGGTTGTAGTGAGGGGGGTTCGGCCCCCCTTGTGGGGTCTAAGAAGGATTTAATTCAATATATTAGAAAGAGAAATAGAGGGTGGGATTTAGGAAGGTTTTAATGATAACTGGGAGGGAATTATTTAGAGAAAGAGGTCAAAATCGAGAGGGAATTAATTAAGGAAAGGAGGCTGATTTGGGAGGAAAGTAGGGGAGCCTATTTAGGGATAACTATGTATTATTTTCAGATTAGGCAATTGTTATTTCTGTTGTAGCTTTTCTTTAAGAGTGTCCTAGCAATATCTTGGGTTTGTGGGAGAGCCGATTTACCTCGCGAATAGTAGATCAATTATATCTTTCATTATTGTTGAAGTATTAATCAAAATCAGTCTTAATATTTGTGTTCTAGCAATTTCTTCTTCTCTATTTTGGTGTTTTCACTTCCAAATCTCATCACACTCCCACTCTCATCACTTGCAGGATTCCATCTTGCCTTGCAGCCATTACCATGACCACTGGAAAACTGCAACTAAATTGCCTTGGAAGACCTATGAAGTTGATGTTGGGATCTCAGTGATCGATTGTGGCATAGTTCGAGACTCTACTACAATCCCCTCTCCTCCCCTCCCCTCCCCCCACAAACAAAAAGTCTTGAACTCCATATCAAATGGTGAATGAGGATACCATGAAACAAAACTCAACAAAAACTGAAATCTATGAAAGAGGGACGAACTTATATAGGCCAACTTTATATTCAACACCACAACAAGCATAGTTATAAAATTACCCTACTTAACAAGGACATGAAAGCATACCTTATAAAAGAAAAGATAATCAAGAATATGACTTTTAGACTAATTTTAATTAATAACTGTCAACCTTCATAAAGTAAGTCAATATTTTGTGCCTCTTTAAAAGTGCTTAAAGGCTCACAATGAGATGCACCTAAGGCTTATGGCTCTCTTTCCTCTTGTTAAGCTTTAGCTTCGAGGCGCTTTGCATGTGCCTCTCTATGGGGTGGGTCTCAAGGCATAGAGTTTATCGCGCAATATTAAACCATTGTTTTAAACTTGTTGGAAACCCACACAATGTGGGATCCCAAAAGAATTAGTATTTTTATGGTCAAAGTATGCATTTATAATTATAAATGTATATTTACAGTAACATACATGTTTATATTTTTATGTAACATGTTTATATTTAATTATAATTGATTGGCACAAATTTTTTGTCTATGTTGTAAGTAGTTTACTGCTTTGTCCCTTTGCATTCTAATAGTCACCTAAACACTAAACCTATTTTCCCAAAACAATATAAAGCTTTATCATTACAATAAGTTTATACAACAACAACAACATCAAGCCTTTATCCCACTACGTGGGGTCGGCTACATGAATCCTTTTTCTCCATTGTGTCCTGTTAAAAGTCAAATTATCGTTTAAATCTAATAAAAAAAGATCATTTTTAATATTTTTTAACCAAGTCTTTTTTAGGTCTACCTCTACCTTTCTTAACATAAGTCAAATCTAAGACCTCTACTTTCCTAACCGGGTCATTGGGAGGCTGCCGTTTTATGTGACCAAACCATCTAAGGCGAGTCTCTCTAATCTTATCTTCCACTGGAGCTACTCCAACCTTTTCACGAATATGCTCATTTCGTATCCTATCTCTAAGGGTAAAGCCACTCATCCACCTGACAATCCTCATCTCTGCAACACTTAACTTAAAATTATGCTTCTCTTTTAATGACCAACATTCGACACCATAAAGCATTACATGTCTCACCACCATCTTATAGAATTTTCCCTTAAGTTTGAGGGGTACTTTTCTATCACACAATAAGCCCGATGCATTCCTCCACTTCAACCATCCAACTTGATTCTGTTGATAATATCCCCATCTATTTCACCATCACTCTGAACAATAGATCCAAGATATCTAAAACGTGTACTCTTATTAATGACTTGATCGCCCAAAGTCACAATACCCTCACTAGGTCTATTATTACTAAAATTACACTCCATATATTCCGTTTTAGATCTACTCAAGCAAAAACCTTTAGACTCTAAGGTTAACCTCCACAATTCTAGTTTACCTTCAACTCCCTCTCTAGTCTTATCAACAAGAAGAATATCATCAGCAAAAAGCATACACCAAGGTACATCCTCTTGCAAATGTCTAGTGAGAACATCCATGACTAAAGCAAAAAGATATGGGCTTAAGGCTGATCCTTGATGTAATCCAACCGAAATAGGGAAATACGTGGTCACCTTGTGTTTGAACGCAAGTAATAGCTCCTGCATACATATCTTTAATGATTTGAATATAGGCATTATTAACTCCTTTCTTTTCAAGAACTCTCCATGGCACTTCTCTTGAAACTTTATCATATGCTTTTTCTAAATCAATAAATATCATATGTTTATAGGTTTGGAAAAAATAAATTGTCATAAAATAATATATCATGATTAAACACAAAATTTTACTTTGAAAGATAATAAGGCTAAACTATGAAAAATATTGACAAATGTCATCAAGTTAACTGTGAAGGAAAGCTTTATATACAATTCTAATAGTTTAAGAGCAGAAAGAGCATAATTCATTAGAGATTGTTAAGCTTCATACTGAAAATTTATAACCTCACAATTTTATGTCGGTATTAGAATTGTGTTAACTACTGTGCCAAAGATAAAAAAGATGAATAGAGACGTCTTCAGAGATTAATCATAGGCTGAAAACTATCAATGGAGGGCATTTCTTGTTGCTGCTGTTATCTTGGCTTCATGGTAATGGTGGAAAATCATATAAATTATGCTCTATATAAAAAAATCAAATTTTCTTAAAACACGTTAGAAAAGAAAAGAAAATTTATTTTTAATATAAGAAAATTTGATAGGAATACAAAATATATAGAAAATCTGAGAAAATACACTAGCATGGAGGCACAAAATTTAATATAGTACATATTAACAAACTAATTGCACCTGATCATCACGTCTCATAGCCTTCAATCCCATATCAGGGCTTTAATTATGTGAAATATATAGAATGATTGACTGTATTATTTTTTAGTATGTATTGAATTGTTATTTAATATACTTTATTTCATTTATTGTCATTTAGAATTTTGTTATGAAGTTTAGCTTAAATATACTTGGCATTTCTTGTTTGTTTGGAAAATGGTGAGAAGCTATTTGATAGACTGAATGATAAATATGGCAATCACATTCAAGAAATAAAAGAATATGAATTATAATATTTAGTTAATGTTCGCATAAAAAAATATTTTAATAACTTCATATCAAATTTAATTTTAAATTAGGCCATTAACCCATCACCATAATCAAAATATATTTGAAAGTGTTGAAATTGATGATAATATATAGCCATTCTATTATAATATAGATTAATTATAACAATGTTTATGTATTTAAATCTTAAAAACTTATGTAATAGGTTGGTAAGAATATTTTTTGTATTTTAAAATCTTAAAAATATACCGGAGATATGTTGATGTCAAGACGATTAATCATTTGATGTCCAGGGATTCATATTTGCAAAAGAGGATGTTGGAACCAAGGCTACACTGTTGTGAGTCTCAAATATTGAGAGGAAGACAATCACTAAAATCATTGGTGGTGGAGAGACTGCCGAGGGCACGGTAGTGTTGTTGTGACCTACTAAAATCATCGATGCTAGTGTCATGGTGGTCTGCAGATCTAGGTTGGAGAAATCTAATAACTCCACCACTAGCCTCTACCCTCATCTCCAACCACCACCAACAATTTCCTTGGCACCACCATTCGAGCCACTATAGCCATTATCCTCTTCCTGTCCTCTGTCTCTCTCAATTCTTCCAACTACAAAAGAGAATGTCATTAGAGAATCCATGAAATCTAAAATTATTGTATGTCTTTGATCCATATATAGGAAATCTGATGAATATATGCAAAATCTGAAATAGTTGGAGAAATCATGTCATGTTCCAAAATTGCAATTTCTTGTTGTGAATGAAGCACTTTATCAGCTGGCTTGGCCATCTAGAGAGTAGTCAACACTGGTGATAACTGATGAGATTCCAATTCTAGTCAGGATTATCTTCTATCTTTTATGGATCAGTGAACAGTCACACAATGAACTCTTTAAATTTGCATCTTTAATGCAATCTGCGTTTAGGCTTTTTAGTTGCAAGAGACATGGATGTTACTGGGATAAAGGCCAATGATAATGATGATGATGTTGATGAAGAAGAAGGAGAAGCAGATGTGGATGTTCCATTGGCAAAACCTGCAAAGGGCAATGCTTTATTGTTGATTGTTAATCCACTTTTATGTTGTTCTTCCGAGGAAGAGTGCTGAAGTGACTAAGCAATGGCTGTTACCGTGTTTGTGTATTCCTAGACAGCCTAAAGTTTTTGTGTAGCCTGTGCTAGAACTAGTTATTTTGGTGTATCGGCTTCTTAAATTTCTTATAAATGCAAACACTGGGAGCAAAATCTCTTCAGTACATGCGCACAAACATAGCTCACAATTTCATCAATCAAGAAAAGAAAGTGACTTGGAAACCAAGAGTATTTAATGGAACTTGGCATTTTTCTTAAGGGGAGATATCCAAGCTTGTTAATCCTTATATCAAGTCAATATGGTGTTAAATGTTGCTTTTACTCCATTGTTTTTTCCAGCTTATATTTGTGGAATAAATCACTTAAGGATCTTTCTAGTCTGATACACTCGTAATCTTATGTTTCTAATCCGTAAAATACCAAATGTGGTATGCTTTTCTTACAAAGTCTTCTTGATGCTATATGATGCACTTTTGAATATTGTGAAAAGTGTTTTCTGACCTCTTCTTATGGTTTAGGGGAAAATTACTATGTGCGGCGTGTTAATATGTACTGTATTTTATTATGTGTTCCTCTGCTTACGTGTAATTGGGTTTACAGGGTCTTGGGTCTTTTTTCTTGTGTAGCCCTGTACCGGGTCTCTAGCATAGCTTGCATCTATTTATAAAGGTGTTGTACTCATTTCTTAATATAATGAATATACTTTCTTTTATCCTCTGTGTTCTTCTTCGATTTCATCTGCCATTTATCTTGGTATTAGAGCACGGCGTCCCGTGAGCCTTCTTCTTTTTCGTTAGCTTTCTCCTTCCCATGGACAACTCCTCCACCTCGTCTACCGCTCAAGACCATATCCCCACATCTCGTTCATCGTCTGAAACCCTCCCCATTCCTCGACTAAAATTTCTTATCAGTAATATCAAAAGCATTGTATCTCTTACCTTAACCTTCGACAACTACCCTATTTGGAGATTGCAAGTCTTCAAGATCTTTCGCGTCAACGGCTTTGAGGGCTTTCTTGATGGTACCTGTTCTTGCCCGTCACCAACATATTCGTCTACCTCTACTCCCTACTCCCATCAAACATGGCTTCTTGTGGATCAACATCCTGCAGCCGCCCTTTACTCGATCATCTCTCCTAATCTTCTACCTTACGTTCTTTTCCTGGAGCATTGTGCCGAAATCTAGGAGACTATATCTCGATGCCTCCAGTCCACCACAAGATCGCGTCTCATCCAGCTCAAGAACGAGCTTCACCATATCTCCATGAAAGACCAAACAATGACTAAGTATCTTCTTAGCATTAAATCTAAAGTTGATGCTATTGCAACCACAGGAACCTCTCTTGATCCCGAGGATATAATTCTATATACCTTAAATGGTCTTCCTCCTCAATATCAAGCTTTTAAAATTGCCATCCGCACAAACCTCTAGCCCATTACCTTGGATGACTTATACACACTCATTTGTAGTGAAGAGCAGAATCTTGCTCAAGAAGCCACTCGTGAACTTCACAACCTACAGCTCTCGGAACCAAACATAGCTCTGGCTGTTGCACGTGGTCGTGGAAGAGGTCGAAACTCTTACAATTGCAGTCGTTCGTCCTTCACAAATAGATCTGCTCGCAATTCTTCCGCTTGTCTTGACAAAAGCTCAATGAATTCCATCATATGTTAGATTTGTTTCAAGAAAGGCCACTCGGCCATTCGCTGTTGGCATCGTCACAACTCCGCCTATAATGAAGAATCTCAGAAATTTGCCTTTTTTTCACCTATGGACTCCCCCAATAACTCCAACTGGTTTCTTGATAGCGGAGCAACCAATCACCTTACATCCGAATTCTCTCATCTCAACTCACCGCAACCTCATAACAGCTCCAACTAGATCACTCTTGGCAATGGCCAAAATTTGCCAATCAAATACTCAGGCAAGGGTATTTTACCCACCCCCACTGGTAACCTAAACTTAAGACATTTGTATCATGTTTCGAATTTATCATTCAATTTAATATCTGTTCATCGTCTCACCTCTGATAATCATTGTATTGTTACCTTCTCCTCTAACAGTTTTCAAATTCAGGATTCGAAGACCGGCTGCCTTCTTCTTCAGGGTCTGTGTCTTAATGGTTTATATCCTCTTCGATCATCTACCTCCACCAAAACTCTAGCATTAATCTCTACTCAAGACATTCCAAATCTTTGGCACCGGCGACTTGGGCATCCATCATCCGTCACTCAGCAACATTTAGCTAACAACAATTCTGAAATTTGTTTTAGTTTACAACATTATCATTGTAATGAGTGTAAGATGGCTAAAAGCCATCGTCTTCATTTTTCTAAATCTTCTACTACTACCTCGTCCATTTTTGAATTAATTCACTCGGACGTTTGGGGACCTTCCCCTCATGTTTCTATGCATGGTTATTGTTACTATATTTCTTTCATTGATGATTTTTCTAAGTTTTGCTTGGTTTATCCAATGATTAAGAAATCTGAAGTCACCTCTAAATTCATTGAATTTAATCGAATGATAAATTGTCAATTCAACAAACATATTAAAACTTTACGCTCAGATGGAGGTGGCGAATTTATAAATAATCAATTCAACTTGCTTTGCAAACATTGGGGTATACTTCACCAGTACTCATGTCCGTATACTCCAACTTAAAACGGTGTTGCTGAACACAAACACCGGCACATACTCGAAAATGTTCGAAACCTTCTCTTTGAAGCAAAACTCCCTCCTACACTATGGATTGAAGCTTTACATATAGTCGTTTATCTAATCAACAGGCTTCCCACCGAATCTCTTCATAATATCAGTCCGTATACTAAACTTTATCACAAATCACCATCCTACTCTCATCTGAAAATTTTTTGGTTGCCTATGTTATCCTCGGCTCCGTCCCTACTCCAACTCAAAACTATCCCCGTTGTCTCTTCCATGTGCTTTCATCGGCTACGCCACTGCTCAGAAAGGTTACAGATGTCTAAACCCCACCACTGGCAAAATCTACACTTCTAGACATGTCATATTTAACGAGCAAATGTTTCCGTATAAACAACCTATACCTTCCACTGATCAAAATCCTACATCACATCACTTGCCACCTCTTCTACTTGTCCCTATTTCCGGTCAGTCTCACTCAAAATCCGCTACTACTCACGTTCAGCCTCCCTCTTCTACACCTCCGCATACTATTATGCAATCTAATGACTTTGCTGATCCTACACCCGTCTCCACTCTTCAATCGCCCCATACTGCTATCAGCTCACATCCTCCCATTCCGCCTCCCTCTCCTCATATGCAAAATAGATCCAAAATTGGCAATCTAAAACCTAGTCATTTTTAATCTTTTTCATCGATCCCTCACAAATAATCCTACTACCTATGCCGAGGCCAGTGAATTTAAACATTGGCGAACGATGATGTCCGATGAATTTCAAGCTCTCCAATCTCAAGGAACGTGGGAACTCGTTCCACCTCATCCTTCCCAAAACATTCTTGGATGTCGCTAGACATTTCGCACAAAATTCTTATCTGATGGCACTATAGCTAGTCATAAAGCTAGACTTGTTTCTCAAGATTTTAATCAAGAATATGGCCTCGATTACACTGATACCTTTAGTCATGTAGCGATGATGCCTATTGTCCGCGTCCTTCTTGTCGTTGCTCTTCACTACAATTGGCCCATTCATCAGTTGGATGTTTCAAATGTGTTTCTTCATGGCTAGTTTTCTCATACTATTTACATGAAATAACCACCAGGTTTCCTTGACAC
The DNA here is from genome assembly GCA_019925795.1 of Dendrobium chrysotoxum. Lineage (NCBI taxonomy): Eukaryota > Viridiplantae > Streptophyta > Magnoliopsida > Asparagales > Orchidaceae > Dendrobium > Dendrobium chrysotoxum. The sequence goes on from CM034308.1 coordinate 19,586,007, forward strand.
TCTTCACCCAAATTATGTCTATCGATTGAAAAAGGCCTTATACGGTCTAAAACAATCACCATGTCAATGGTTCGCAATGCTCTCTAGCCATCTTCAGACCCTTGGGTTTCAAATTAGCTCCTCTGACCCGTCCCTGCTTATATACAATAAATCTAATATTTCAATATTTTTTCTTGTCTATGTTGACGACATCCTTCTCAACATCTTCTCATAGGAAATTCTAAATTTGCTATTAATGATCTCTTGAATAACCTTAATGCCAAATTTAAAATGCGTAATCTCGGAACAATCTCACAATTTCTCGGTATTCAAGTAGTTCAAACATCTTACGGCTTACACCTTAACCAAAGCAGATTCGCCGCCTCCATCCTATCCAAAGCCAGCATGACTAACTGCAAACCGGTGTCTACTCCCTCTCAATTAAAATCATCTCACTCTTTCGCTCATTCTGCAGCTTTCTCTAATCCTACATTCTTCCGTCAATTAGCTGGCTCATTGCAGTACCTTACTCTCACTAGACCAGATATTTCTTTCGTTGTTAACAAAGTCTGCCAACACATGCAGAACCCGTCAACTGCTCACTTCGAAGCTCTCAAGCGCCTTCTTCGCTATATTCAAAGTACGCTCCACACAGGTCTTCCACTGTTTCGTGATTCTCTTCTTCTTTGATCTTATGCAGATTCCGATTGGGCGGGTGATTCCACCGATCGTAAGTCTATCTCTGGCTACTGCAACTATATTGGATCCTACCTTGTTTCTTGGAGCGTCAAGAAACAAATGTCGTAGCAAGATCTTCAACAGAAGCCGAGTATCGCACTCTTGCTGTTGCAGTCGCTGAAGTAATTTGCCGACTACTTCAAGAGCTAAATTGCTCTACCTTAACATCCACACCATTGTTCGCACATGCACCATGTATACCTATTTTGGGGACATTTTATATCATTGTGAAATGCAGTCTCTACTTACTTGACAGTTCTCGCTCTCTAGTGTGCTGCTTTATTAACTGAGAATATTATTCAAACAAAAGATGTATCAAACATAATAGTTCAGCACGTTCTATTGCTAGTGGATTAGACTTGTTACCCTTTAGGAATCAGAAGGTTCATTTATAAAGCTTGTTGCTTAATAGAGCAATCGTGTAAATATAACAATTAGATGAACTTTTTATCCTCTTCTAATTTAGTGAATTAGAGCTACTAAGACCATTCTTCCTTAGAGACTCCGTCATCTCTCATTGCAAGGTTATTGTCCAATGCGTCTTTCAATTTCCGCCTAGCGTCTTCAAAATTTTGCCAGAAATTCTATTATATGCCTGATAATCCGATTTTTCTTCTGGGACCTCATTTCTCTTGAATGATATAGATTGTTTGGTTTATTCTGGTCTGAGGTTTTGTTGCAATGGAAGCTAGCTTTATAACTTTTGCACGTTGTTATTGTTCATGGTGGGATGGCTTGACCACGCATCGATGATTGAAAGGATCTAACCAAGAAATGCTAACTGGGAAAGATGTGCATAAGTACAAAAATATTTACATATTTAAGAAATATCATTCTGTTAAGTGAATAAGTCCGCATACACATCGGTTTTCTCACCTAATTCTAAAGAATCATAGATGAATAGCCCAAAATAATTGTTGATTGCATCTTGGCTAATACAAAATCAACCCTTCAATATTCTTGTATTCGCTTATATCTTTCTGAAGTGCCACACACTAACTTCAATTTGATTACGTCAGGACTGAAGTCTTATGTTGCCTTTAATTTCTCATGGGTTTCATTGCTTACTTGCAGCCCCTTATATCAGGTGCAGCACTAGGCTTGGAAGGCCAGGTAGGTTTTCTTTATTTTGCCTAAAAATGTTGTTTTTTTCTGAATGGTTTTCATTCTATGCTTAGGATTGTCCACACTCCTTAGTTCAGATACTTACCTTCTGGCTTAGGAGGATTGAATTATTCTGAATTAAGAATAGTAGTTTAGGGAACAAAACTTGTTCTATGCAGCTCACCGTTTATCATCACAAGGGTGGCCCATGTTACCGATGCCTTTTTCCAACACCACCTCCTACAGCAGCATGCCAGAGGTGTTCTGACAGTGGCGTCCTTGGGGTAGGTAAGTAGATCTTTATGTTATAATGATTCCATTACAAATAAAAATGAGTTGATAGATGGTTACTGTTACATGGCTCAGCTCTTATTCAATGTTCTGTATGAGTTTTCTTGTCTCATAGTATGCCTTTTTTTTTTCTTAACCTAAATTTCATTTGGCATGAATTTGTGGGATCCGAAAATTCATGGCCGGCTCTTTTAAGAGAGAGTTTGGTTGTGGGTAAAATTTTTAGAAGACATATTAGATTGCAAATAAGATAACACAGAGAGATTTAGTCCTCATTTAATGAGGACTTTATGATTTGGTTCATGGTTTCCTAAGTCACAAGCCCCAATAGTTAATTATCTCTCTCGATGACATGAGAGAACTTTCGATTAAGGCTAGTCGATAGATGCCAAGTGTGTAGCATATATTAACAGTGATTTTTTATTTTGAGAAGAGAATATCTACCACCTTTAGCTCAAAGCTGGTGGGGGGAATGATGAAGAACATAATCAAGATCCCATGATTATGTTATCATGAAATCTATTCTATTTAGGGAGGTAATCGACCCAACTTGACTGAAGGATTCTTTTCAGTAGCCATGACTTAAATCGTCCAAGGTATCTTGTAGATCTGAGGTGAATATTTGTCTAAAGGGACAATTTCAAGTTGACCTTAGCAAACAAAGGGCTTCGTGTCCCATCAAGTGCACTATATCATTCACCACTTAAGGGATATGAGCTATTGGGGGACAATCGAGCTTTGGCCTTCGATGTAATTTAATGATATTATTTTTGCAGCACAACCACTCAGGGCTCTTGATCATAACTATAATTTTGTGATGCTTTTGACGACAAAATCACCTGATCAGATGGCACATGTCACGTACTTACTTGCGTTAGTGTTTGAGAGTGATCATAGAGATATGATTGATATGATATTGGCTCTTTACGAGATTAATCTTAAATTTGTTAATCTCGACAAACTATTATGAAGGGTGAAGTAATTGTTGCTTTAAACTTAGAACAATCAAATATGCTTGAACATTTTAATATTTTAAATTTTTTCAGGTTTTTGCATTTTATGTGGATTTGCAGCCAAAATTATTAGCATTAGGATTTGATGGTATTTTTAAAAAAAGTATCACCTTTATTTGAGATTTTTTTGTCAACATGATCATCATCTGGGTATATTGATATTTGAATGATTTTATTTTATTGCTTTGAACATTGTTAACTATGCTCACTTGCTTGCAGGGATCAGGTTTGAGAGTTCATATTTTGAAATGAATTTTCTTTATTAAAAGCATTGGGGGCCTTATAAAATGAAAGACAAAATATTTTTGTGGATTTCGCAATCGAGTGCTTTATTTTAAATCAACTTAATTGAGATAAAATAAAATTAGAAAATCCTCTTTTAATTAGCGTTGTGATGATTTGTCGAGAGTCAAAAGTCTTATCAACTTCGGTCTTTGGTACATGAAGAATCGGACTTAAAAATTTGGGACTTATACTCTTATACTATAAGGCGGTCTGTTTGAGCGCATCCATATAACTTTTTGACGACTTTGAGTTTTTAAAGAGAACTTATGAGGTTTCAAATTAATTATGCCTTTCAGAGCAGTTTCATGGTTCTTAGAGTAGGGGAGTTCATGCTCATCTTATTTTCAGTCTGTTCAATATTCTCTGACTTTTTGTTCAAGTTTTTAACATTTTTGTTTAAGCATATGCAGAGCTATGATGAGTTGATTTTATAAGAAAGTTTATGAATTGTTTAAAATGACTGCACTCTTCTCAAGGTAAGAGTTTGGAGTTTAAAATTTCTTTAAAAGGCACATATAATACTTTGGGAATTGCCATAATTTTGATTTTTAAAAAAAGTGTCGCATTTGTTTGATGTGTGAGAGAGTTTAGTAGCTGATGCACGCTTTTGAGAGTTGGTGCATGCTTATCGGTGTGCTTGTAATAGTGTGTATTTGATGGTTGCCTCTTTTCTTAAAGATGAACATGCTTTTTTGCTTTGCATGATTTTTCAAGTATCATGTTTGAGTTGAAATTTGCCTCTTAATGTGTGTGCACGATATGAAAATAATCAAATATTGCCCATATTTTGTTGTTCGTCTCTTTGATGGCAAGTACAACGTTTTGAAAATGCATGCACATCTTTCATTTTGAAAATAATGTTTGCATTCGATCAGCTTGAATTTGCCATTTGCGAATTCAATTCCGTGTTTTTGCAATTTAAAGTCCTTTTGTGCTTAAAGCATTTCTATTTTGCTTGAGTTCAGCGCACAATTTAATCTTTAGTTTATAGAGTTTTGATAGTTCTTAGTGCAGCAGAGAGATTTTGTTCGTGCTTATAGGCAAGCTGCCAAGTGCTATTCATTCTCATAGGTGAGTTAACGAGTACGCTTTAAGTGTTTTTCTTATTTTGTTCTTTTTCCTGGAAGGTGATAGCATTGCATTTTGAGTGTTTATTTTATTTTCTTCTGGTATTCTTTTTTTGAGTCTTTAATGTCTAGAAGTTCATTTTATGATGTTCTTTTTAGGTCACTTCTCTTAAAATTTCAGTAACATTTAGACGTCTCCCTTACATAGGAGGTGTTTGGGGGAGCATTAAGTATGCCTGCCACGCTTAAGAAAGCATGGTGGTCGGTATAAAACACTATGATTAGGGTTCTATAAACCAACCATGCTTAAAAAAGCAGTCTAGGCCTTTGTGTACTTGCATGAAAAATGTTATACCTTCAAACACTAATTTGTAGAAGATGATTGCTATTGAGCCCTGTTATAGTCAAATGCCATTGTAGAAACTATCAAAATGATGTCGTAGACGATGTTAAGATGAATGTTGTGGCAAGACGACATGAAATACCCATAATATTTTTTAATTTTGCTTTATTTGCTTTCTACTTTATGTTATATATATAAAGAAGTAGGTGGCTAGCCAGAGAAGGTGGTGGTTGTCGGTGAGGCGTGCTTCCTTTGTTGTAGACGAGACAATGACCATATTAACAGTTTGCAGAAGACTTGGCAAACGAGAAGTGTCAGCGATGAGATGTTAATGATGTTGAGGGTGGTTGTGCGGATTAAAGATAGATCGCCGACAAGCTAGTGTAAAGTTGAAATTCTGACGGTGGTTTGGATTGGTGTTGACTGTTATATTCAACTTAGGGTTGGAGGAGAGGTGACGACAATTTGCAAGGAGATACAAGGTAGACAAGTTGGTAATTGATGTAGGAGGAGAAGGTGATGTAAGAGCTTGAGGCATTAGCAGGAATGGGAGAGTTATTGGAGTTGCTATTGTTTAGGTTGTAGGATAGTAGGTTTGTATGGGTGGAGAGGAGTCACATAGTCTTGAGCTTGCTAGAGTTGGTATAGGTCGACGAGTACGCTTGAGGGACTTGCCGTTGACAGTGGTTTGGAGTGGCCAGTGGGTTGTAGCTTGAGGCCTCTAGAAGGAGAGAAAAGATCACAAGCTGATGGGCTTGAGAGCGTGAGGGGGAGTGAGACTGTGGAAGATTGAGCGGGTGATAGTGAGTGTCGAGGGTGTTGCACACTTTTAACTTAAATTCACAGTTTCTTGAACTACTCTTCATCTGTACATACAACTCGTAACATCGACGTCTTATTCAAGGAACTTTTGCACGACTTCCTCGCCTCTTTTTCGTTGAGGGTTTTGGGACTTTTGGTTGGAGTAGGAGAGGAGAAAGGAGTTTGGACTTTGAGAAAGGGAAAGAAAGGAAGAGTAGTGGGGAATGCCATTTGACCTTCAGGAGTTTGGCAAGCTGAGGGATGATTTTACGGTTTTGTAATGGTTGTATGCATATTTGAAGGCATTATCTTTAGCTTTGTATTTGCATGATGAGATAAATTATATTATCAGTTATTTTAAATATTTATTTGTGGATCTCATCGCAAAGCACGATGTCACCTTAAATAAATACTTAAAATGCTTCTTGTCTCAGAGGGAAAATTCGGTGACCTTTAAATTTTAAAATTTAAAATGCCCTCTATCTCATCGGGGCGATTTCAATAAATCTTTACTATAAAATTTTAAAAATGCCCTCTATCTTGTATGAGATTTTCTATGATAATTTGAAAACACATTCTTGCTTCATAAGAGAGTTTCGAGAAAATCTGAGTATCCCTTTTCACAATAATCTAAAAATGCATTCTTATTTTGTAAGAGTTAAAAAAAATTTAAGTATACTTATTGATAATATAGAGAGTGTATTTTCAGTTTAACAGGAAAGTTTTGAGTACACTATTTTCTTTAACTTGCTTTTCATGCATAGTGCTTCTTCAGATACTGACCATTGATTAGTGGTATGATTAGTGGTATGGGTATTTGGCCATTCAAGTTGATGAATTTATAGGTATCTTCTTGATATATATATATTTTTTATGACATAAGGGACTCTTCCAATACGGTTCAAAATGGCCACCAATTCTTCAAGTGCACATTTTACTTTGATGGCTTTGTCTGAGAGGCTGACTTCGTAAAGTCCTTCACCACTACTTTTGGATTCAACTTCTCCCTCTATTATTGCATAACAAATTTTCTTTTGAGGAGGAATCTGAGGCCTTTGGTTGACACTTTTTGTGATACTAGTCATATTTTTTGAAAATATTGAGTTCATCGTTTAGTGATCCTGGCACGATCTCCTAGCTTCCGCATTGCCTTTCAAATTCGTGGAGGGTAATACTTGGGCATCCTTGTAGGAATTATCTCTTCATTTTCAATAAATTCAACAAGTAAATCAAAATATTCTCTCTGTGATACTCTCTAGATTTATAAATAAGCTCCTTGGTTTACTACTTTCACGTAGAGGATGTACATAGAATGTTTTTAACTCTTCAATGTTATGGGCCTGATGAGAAGTGATCTCTTTGAAATGATGAGGCAGAATAGGGGTAACCACATGACTAGTTTTTGATATTGGTGTGTCAGTTATTTTTCTTAAGGAGACATTTTGCCTTGTCTGTGTATGAAAATTTAAATTCATAATCAAAATCTGGATTGGCTTCCATATAATCTTCCCTTTAACTGAAAGATTGTGCATCTTTTTGAGTTTGACAGGGATATCTTCTTTTTCTGTGTCCATTCCCAAGTGAGGACCAACTCCTTTTACCCTAGATGCGGGTTAGTTAATTTAGAGAGAGTCGGTGTTGCTTTATTTTTTCCTCTTTACTTTTTAACATCTTACTTTTTGGGTTGTTTGCAACCTTCAATATAAATGCCACATATTTGGATGGTTGCATAATTTTGGTTCCTTAGAAACAATGTATCTAGCATCTTGATATATTTATATTTTGCGCACTACGAATGGTTGTGTATTAGCAGAAACCTTAAATTCTTCTTCATCTCTTGAGTATTTCATGCACTAGTGTAGGGTGGACGAAACAATGTCGTATTGATTGAGCCATGGCCGTCTTAGGAGGGCTTTGAAAGTGATGTTAGTATCAATTACATGAAATTTGGCATACATATAAAGCTTCCCAAATTTGAGGGAGAGGATGAATAATCCAATTGTTTTCTACCTCTTCTTGTTAAACTCATGCACCATTACTTTGTCTTGCCCATTATATAATCGTTGAGTGCAACAAAATGAAATTATTAAAATAGATTTATGATAGATTTATGGTGAAATGAGGAAGGATAAAGTTAAATAGTTATATTAGAAAAATATTGAGAGTATCATCCATTGAAGACGAGATGGTAAAAAATTAACTTTGTTAGTTTGGACATGTAAAATAGAAGGAAACATGTGCATCGATTAGGTGGTTGTATAGAATTAATGGGGTAGGAATTTGAAAATTTTAATTTCGGATTAAATGTAGGATGACTATACAACAACAACAACAACAACAACAATAACATCAAGCCTTTATCCCACTACGTGGGGTCGGCTATATGAATCTTTTTTCTCCATTGTGTTTATTTGACAAGTTTTACGCTGGCTGTCGATTATCTAATATAACCCTTCACTTTTCTCATTCAAGTTTTGGGACCTGACAACGACAAAAGTAGGATGATCATAAGTTATGAAAAATAATGTGTACCAGCTAGACTTGAGATCCTATGTATTACTTAGTAAAATGAACGAAAGTGGAAGATTCATCTAGTCCACCACAAAATAGTTCGAACATGGCTAAGATGATTGTGATCAATTCACTATTATTTGGCTAAAGGACACTCCTTTGTTATTACTTAAAAATCTATTTTGGAGCTATTAGGGGTTGAAATTTTTAGTTAGGTAGTTACCACCTTGTTTTCATTTCAAAGCTCCAAAACCTTTGTGCTGCCAAGTTTGCTTGATTTGAAAGTTCTATTTTGGGCTTATACTTTTCTTGAAACTCCTTTTGACATATATTTTATGCCTTTGGCTACTAGTTCTTCTTAGCATCCTCCGTTCATTTATTTTTAATTTACTTTTATGGACATTCTCCTGATTTACATCATGGGAACAACAATTTTGCCACCCCATTGCAGCTTAGAAGGCCATATGATTAACTCCAGAGATAACCTTTCAACAATGCTAGGTAAAACTTCTACAAAAACCATCTCCAAAACCCGTTGCAGTGGAGCCAATTGCATTTAGTATACATTTTTATAAACAGTTCAAAGTTGAAGTTATTCTGACATATTAGCACTTTGGCTAAACATTTTTTTTTTAAAATTGGGGTTGTTCAAGTTTATTCTGTTAATGCTTTAATGCTGAAGCCAACTTCATTTTCTATGACCAGTTCCTGGTGTGATTGGTTGTCTTCAAGCTCTTGAGGCAATAAAGGTTGCCAGTGGTATTGGCGAAACGCTATCTGGAAGAATGCTTATTTTTGATGCACTCTCTTCTCGTATCCGAATAGTATGCTACTTCACCCTTCTCTTTGTAGACATGATAAGCTATTATTTTGTTTTTATGATCTACTTAATGGCTGTTGTCTCTAACTAATGAAGTAATTATTTGGACTTCTCTATTACTAAAAGAACAAAGAAGCACCGTGAGCATAATTGAGGTGTCGCAAAATGATTTCAGTATAGTATTTGTTAATCTGCAGATTGAAGAATTTATGTTGGAAATGGCTTTTTTGTGGAAAAGCAACTGCATAAACTTTGGAGTTGCATTATACTAAAATTATGCTGTGAAATTTTTAATTGTCTTCTTAATCCTGCTTGCATCAAAAGCTTTACTCCAATTTACATTACCTAAGCAAGTTTGATTTTTCATTTAGTTGTGCATTGCTTCATAAAGTAGTGGTTCATCTCAATATTTCTTTCGCCTAAACTATTAATTCAGAAACTGCAATGCCTTCCCTACTAAGCGGTTTATCAATTGCAAGTGTTTTTACTTCACCAGCAGTGCATGGCTAGGCTCCTGCTTTATCTAACTTCCACTTAGAGATGTAGGAACAAGCATAGGTGATTTATATAGTTACAAGATTTTAGAGCTCTTGCCTATGACTCTAGAACCTACAATGAAATTTGACTATCATGCATCAAGCTTGGTCTTGCCAGCATTGCTTCTCATTGTCATTACATCCAAAATCTGGATCATGTGCTATAGTCGTTAAGAAGATATCCCTTCTGGTTGCATTCTATTTTATATATCCAGTTATTTGATTCAATAGTTAAGAGAAATCATCTGAATTTTCTCCTATCCAATTTACGTATTGTTGATTCATGACTTTGATGGACCCGCTAATTTGATTGGGAGGGAATCAGGAAGTTTTCTAATCAAGAGGGAGTTGTTTAGGAAGGTTCTTAATTAAAGGGGAATTATTTAGGAATATTTAAATTACAATTGGGAGAGAATTATTTAAGCAAGAGATCTAATTTGATTTCAAAATCTAAGACGGAATTATTTAGGGAAAAGGAGGAGGAATTAAGGGGGGATTGTTTAGGAAAGTTTTAATTACAATTGGAAGGGAATTAATTAGCGAAATAAATCTAATTTGAATTCAAACATGAGAGGGAATTATTTAGGGAATGGGGGTTGATTTGAGAGAGAATTATGGGTGCCTATTTAAGGCTAACAATAGGGTGATTTCAGGAGGATGCTTTAAATTTTGTTGAATTTAGTTTATTCTTAGATTATTTGGGCTCTAGCCAGCGGCTAGGGATTTAGGAGTCAAATCTTGCTCTCCAAGTGAAGATCCAACTGTATCTTGATATTTTCTTTCATATATCTTGCAATAAAAATAGTTTAGGTGTGTTCTTCTTTCTAATTTCTTATTGTTATTTGTTTTTTTCGAAGAAATTGTATACACTTCCAATCAAATTAGTATAAGAGCATTTTTTTGGGACCTATGGCGGCAAAGAAAGTTAATGCTTTGGAAGAGCGTCTTAAAGGAAAAGTTGGCCAACTCAAATCGGCATTTGAGGATAGAATGACATCAATGGAGGAAAAATTTTCCAACCTAGAAGGAATGATAAGGAAACTATTGGAGCTTCACACCTAATCAACAACATTGGAGGCGAGAGCACCGTTGATTGGACTGGGAAGTGGGGGGAAACCCGAATATAGGGATGATGAGGGAGGATCGGGAGGTAGAAGTTTTGGGGGAAGAAGAGGAGATGCCATTTTTGGAGTCCCTTCTAAGGAGGGGAAATGGTGAAGAAGTGGGATTTTTGGTGGAGCTAAAAAGTTTGGAAGGAGAAGAAGATGGGGAGAAGATAGAAGCACCAGACATGGTTTAGCAGCATCGAGAGGTGTTCCAGCCAGTTCAGGGGTTGTCTCCTTCGCAGGAATTCGAGCATGCGATCATCTTGAAGGAAGGAGTCTCACCTATCAGTGTTCGTCTGTACCGTCATCGCCAAATCCAGAAGGATGAGATCGAGCGATTGATTAGGGAGATGCTGGAGGAAGGGATCATTCGATGCAGTGTCAGTCTATTTTTCAGTCCAGTGCTATTAGTCAAGTGCTTCGGCAGTAGTTTTGTTTGTTCCACCTTGAGGATAAGGTGACACTTTGGGAGGGGAGTATTAATGGACCGGCCGATTTGATTGGGAGGGAACTAGGAAGTTTTCTAATAAAGAGGGAGCTGTTTATGAAGGTTCTTAATCAAAGGGGAATTATTTAGGAATATTTAGATTACAATTGGGAGGGAATTATTTAAGCAAGAGATCTAATTTGAATTCAAAATCTAAGACAGAATTATTTAGGGAAAAGGAGGAATTAAGGGGGGATTGTTTAGAAAAGTTTTAATTATAATTGGGAGGGAATTAATTAGGGAAATAAATCTGATTTAAATTCAAATCTGAGAGAGAATTATTTAGGGAAAGGGGGCTGATTTGGGAGGGAATTATGGGAGCCTATTTAAGGCTAACAATAGGGTGATTTCAGGAGGATGTTTTGGAGTTTGTTGAATTTAGTTTATTCTTAGGTTATTTGGGCTCTAGCTGGCTGTTAGGGATTTAGGAGAGCCGGAGCTTCCTCTCCAATTGAAGATCCAACTATATCTTGATATTTTCTTTTATATATCTTGCAATAAAAATAGTTTAGGTGTGTTCTTTTTTCAAATTTCTCATTGTGCGTTGATTTCGAAGAAATTGTATCCATTTCCTATCAGACTTCATTTTGACCATAAATTGTACGAGAAGAAACTTTCAGTTGTTGGTTGTTGCACTCACCTTTTTATCCATTTGATTAATTTCTATATTTTAGTTTTAGTCTACTTTGTTAGTGCGAACATGATAAGCTATCTAAGCATCCGAGAAAAAATAAAATCTTAAACCTATCTTCATTTGCTTAAGAAGATATCCTTTCTCGCATGTCATTTTAGTAATTTGTCTGCTTCTTCAATGTATTACATATTGTGAGCATTGGAACTGGTCGTTTCTGTTATATAGCACTATGATTGCCAATTTTATTGAATTTAGTTCTGACGAATTGCGAAGTATATTTTCTATTGGTATCTAAAGTTTAACTACATGATTAGACTCCTGTTGGTGTATTTAGTAACCTGTGCAGGGAGACTCTGTAAATTGGCGCATGTGCTGTTCATTTTTTTTGTTTGTTTGTTTATAATTTACTGATTAGGATTATTCCTGTTGTAACCATGAAATTGCAACATCTAACAACTTTTTATTTTATTATATTTCTCACGAAGGGCAATATTTTCTAGGTCAAGATTAGGGGAAGGTCATTGCAATGTTTTGCCTGTGGTGACAATGCTGACTTTACTCAGCAGAGTTTTCAAAGTTTTGATTATGAGGGCTTCACGCAATCTCCTATGTCTGATAAGGTAATTAAATTTCAAACTTGCGATCTATTTGTGTGGGCTTGAGGTCTTTATCTTCTAAACATTCAATATCGGCAGTGTTTTTTTTTCCCTCCCAATGTAGTCCGAAATTGAACTCAACTCTTTGCTCTTTTTAGACTACGCTCATTTTGTTATGCTTGAGCAACAATCACTATTTTCACCATGGGCCTGGTAAACTTTGGTTTCTAAACTTTTAAATTTTTTTTGACAAGTTTCAAATCATTTTATTATTTGCACCCCATAATTTCTGTAGACTTAGCTATAATCACATAGTTTCTCAATTTTCTTAATTTTTTGTATGCATTAGCATTTCAAAATTGTTGATGTTGTTGTATCCTCAACAGAAAAATTGGTTAGGCTTCAACAAGTGGACAAATTATCATGCACTCTATTTCATTTTTCAACTGCTGAAAAGTCTAGCTATCAAAGTTTGGCGTTGTATCCACTACATTAATACATCATATTCATATTCACAAATTCGACTTCTCCGAAAAGCATGCATATGTCCGTAAATTGGCAATATTGTTACAGGGTTATTGCATGTGTTAAGGTGCGTGAGCGGACATGTGAAAAGTCCTCATGATTGGCATAATCAAGATTTGGAGGATTTATCTCAAATTTATGGGTGCAAAGCTTCCATTAACGTAGTTATAAGAGGATTTGAGGTTGGGGCTTTTATGCCATATATAACTAATAGATATTTTTCCCAAACTTAAAGGGGCAAGCCACCCTAACTCCTCCTGGCACCACCATCAGTTCACATATTATAAATGTTCCGTTCCCTGCAGAAAGGATATTGCATGCTTCAATCATTTATTTAGTGGTATTCTCATCTAAAAATGTATGCTTATTGTGGAGGTTTAAAAGTTAACTATTGTAGATGGCTAATTTTTTGGAACAAATTAAATATTAGGGTATTATTCCCTCATCTTTCTCCCTAGATTATAGGGTTTTATTATAGCTAGGTTCAACGCTCCAATGGACTCTTAACTTCTATTGCTAATGATCCTTGCAGACCTAAATTGAACCTCCAATCAAAGACTTGGAACTTTATTTTTATCTTGATTTTATTAAACCCAATTGGGATTTTGATGTTATACTTCATCAAGATCCCATGATTTTCTCTTCTAGGATCTATTAAGGTTGAATTACCAGGATTTTGGTTGTCAAGGTGCTTGGCAGTTACGTAAGTGTTTCTTGTTTGGAGATGTGGGTTGCTCCATCAAAGATGTTTCTTGAAGAATTGATATTCAAGGTTGAATTGAGTTTGATTTGATTTTCATAGAAAGTCTTGACTTGATTTAAGTGAATTTGATGTCAATGCTGGCAATTAGAACCTTGGTCCATAAATATATGGTAGCGCTCCATATCATTATCATCATCCTCATATGAAGATAAATTCATTAGCGGGCCTATGTTTGGTGGGGAAGGCCTTGGCTTGGTAGCAGCGGAGGGACATGCGACGACCCATACGGAGCTGGAGAGAGTAGAAGGATTGTTTGTTAGAACGTTTCCAAATTAGTAGGGGAGGAGAGTTCTACGAGCAGTTTTTCGCCCTGACATAGGAGGGTTCAATGGTAGAGTACCAGGAAAGATTTGAGTATCTCGCTAACTGTTTGGGCCGCCTTTCAAAGACGGTGTTAGAGGGGAACTTCATGAAGGGACTCAAATCAGAAATCCGGACAACAGTCAAAGTGATGAGGCCTCGGGACTTTGGAGAGGCTTTGGAGCTAGTACAATTAGTGGAGGACCAGAAGCACCTGGAAAGAGGGGCCAAAGGCAGCAATTTAGGAGGCCCATATAGAATGATCACATTCATAGCTCCTAAAGGACCAGCACTAGAAAACTTTCGTGGGACCCTAAAGGAGAAGCCTGTAGGAGGGGAATCTGGGGGAAATTTCAAGAAACTCACTGAGAAGGAGCTACAGGAGAAGCGTGCAAAAGGATTGTGCTTATGTGATGAGAGGTACACATTCGGGCACAAATGTAAGGACCGAACTCTTCAGGTTCTTATTGTCTGTGATGACGAGGAAGCTAAGGAGGGAGGTGAGAGTGGGGAAGTGGTGGAAGAAGAGGAAGAGTTGCATCTTGACATGGCCAAAGTCTCCTTAAACTTAGTGGTGGGATTCACCTCGAATCACACCATAAAAGTGAAAGGAGAAATAACAGACAGAGAGGTGGTGGTGCTGATCAACAGTGGGGCTACTCATAATTTTATCTCCAATCAGGTCATTGACTAGTTGAGGGTGAAATTGGTGGACACAGGAGGCTATGGGGTGATGATGAGCACTAGGTGATGGGGAGAGGAGCGTGTAGGGGAGTTGTGCTGACGATATAGGGATTTCAGGTGAGAGAGAATTTTCTTCCATTAGAGTTAGAGAGCACTAATGACATCTTGGGGATGAAGTGACTGCTGACCTTGGGAGATACCAAGGTCAACTGGGGAGCACTGACGATGGAGCTGGTGGTGGAGGGAAGAAGGATGGTAATCAGGGGAGATGTAGGGTTGTCCAAAGCTAAGATGTCTCTCAAAACCATGGTAATGACCATACAGGAGGTGGGAGGAGGATTCCTGGTGGAACTGCAGAGTCTAGAAGGGATCAGAATAGAGGGGACGTTTCTCTTTTGGTGCATCTACTCATACAGCAATTTAGTGAGATCTTTCAGCCACCTCAGGGCTTGTCGCCACCACGGGAACAAGAGCATGCCATCACCCTAAGAGAGGGGGTTTCCCCGATCAGTGTCCGACAGTACCGCTACCCTCAGATTCAGAAGGGCGAGATTGAAAAATTGATCCGAGAGATGTTGGAGGCGGGGATTATCATGCTGAGTGTAAGTCCTTTTTCAAGTCTAGTTTTATTGGTCAAGAAGAAAGATAGGAGCTAGAGATTCTGTGTTGACTATCAAGCCCTGAATAAAGAGACTGTGCCAGACAAGTTTCCTATACCAATAATCAATGAGCTACTGGATGAGCTATGGGGAGCAGCGGTGTTCACCAAGATGGATCTGAAGTCGGGATACCATCAAATCAGGATGAGAGAGGACATCCCAAAGACTGCATTCATGACACATGAAGGGCATTACGAGTTCTTAGTGATGCCGTTTGGCTTCACAAACACCCCTGCTACGTTCCAGTCGTTGATGAATCGGATATTCCGACCATAACTTCGGAAGTTTGTACTGGTTTTCTTTGACGAGATCCTAGTGTACAGCAGATTCGAGGAAGAGCATTTGGAGCACTTGAGGGTGGTTTTTGGAGTTTTACAGGAGCAGCAGCTGTGGGTCAACCTAAAGAAGTGTTGCTTCGCACAAGCCAGGGTGGAGTACTTGGGGCACGTGGTATCCTAGGAGGGAGTGGCGGCTGATCAAGCTAAGATTAAGGACATGCTGAGATGGCCCCAACTTAGGAGTCTGAGAGAGTTGAGGGGTTTTCTTGGATTGACGGGGTACTACAGACGATTTATGAGAGGGTACAGTATCATAGCCTAGCCACTGACAGAACAGTTGAAGAAAGACATTTTTCTATGGGGGGAGGCAGCTACATAGGCTTTTGAGAGGTTAAAGAAGGCCATGATCACGATACCAGTCTTTGTCTTACCTGATTTCAACCAGAACTTCATGGTGGAGATAGATGCATCCGGGTATGGGCTGGGGGCAGTGCTAATGCAGAATCATAGACCCATAGCCTACTTCAGTCAAATAGTAACCGCCAGAGCTAGATTGAAGTAAGTATATAAGAGGGAGTTGATGGCCATTGTATTAGCCATTCAGAAGCGTCGGCCTTACTTATTGGGTCGACATTTTATTGTGAGGACACATCAAAGCATACTTGTCAATGGCGCAAAATGGCGCGCGCCATGACGCATGGCGCGGCACACCTAAAATGACAGTTGCATGTGTGGCGCATATGTTTAAGTTGGCACGCACCATTTGCGCCATGTGTGTGCAATGGCGCACGACGCGGCAATTTGAATTTTAAGAATTATTTAATATAATTTTAAAGAGTTTTTAATATTTGTATATTTTAATTTCTAAAATAATGTAATAATTAATGGTATATTATGGAGCGATCAAAGAGGAGAGTGTGTATGATGTAGGACTACTATGCGTGGTAAAGACTAGGTAAGAGCTTGCACGATTTTAAAGAGCATAATAATTAAAACTACCAGTTAATCCAAAACAACGAAATAAAACGTAAGAATGGTCACTTGCGTTTAGGCTAAATTACATGAAAGATTTGAAACATTACAAGTAATATAGAAACTCAAGACATGCGTATTAAGTAGATGTTTAACAAAGATCCCTTTTCTAATAATGAGATCAGTACATAGAAAGTTAACTCAAGTCCTATGTTTACTAAGCAACGGAGATTAGCAAAGCACGATCCTTTGCGGTTCCATCATCACCTATAAGATTAGTGAACTCAAAAATAAATGAACAAGGGTCGGAGCTCACCCTTATTAAGAACCGGAGGTGATGATCCACTGGGCGTTGCTTAGTTGCTCGTCGATGGCTTCAACAAGAGAATCCAAGATGCGCTTCACGTACTTTTCAACCGTGTGATCGATATTCGGATTGACGTCAAAGAAAGTGGAGTGTAGAATGAGAAGGACGCCTTGTTCGTCGTAGGCGTAGCCGAAGTCAACTTCTGGATCCATGCATTTGACTTGCTTGGAGGAGATGAGAATGCCTTCTTGCTGCCCTTGATGATTCTTCTCAAGAGAATGAAGTTTCCCTTAAGAAATAAAGGGGAGAAGGGAGGTGGGAGGTGGCCGGCCAAGGTAGGGGTTTGGGAGAGAAGTTGGTTCAAATTTGGAGAAGTTAGGGTTAAGGGAGGACAAGGCTTCAAAATCTGAAATTATTTCAGATTTAGATGTGGAGGGATATTGGGGAATTAGAAATTTGAATTTAATTCCTAAAGGAATTAGGAATTAATGGGAGGGGATGAGGATTGGAGAGAGAGGGGGGTGGATGGGGAGAGGGGCCGGCGGCATTAAAGAGATGGGAGGGGATTTGGGGAGAGAGATTTGGATTTCTAATTTTAGATTTAGGGATTATGAAAGATTTAATTAGGTCCCATTTAATTTGAAAATCAAATAGGGTCTAATTTTGGAAACTTTCCATAAATAGATTCATGGAATTTAGGAAAGATTTGAAATTCAAATTAGGTGGAGTTTGAATTCAAATCTATCTTAAATATTTCAAATCTAAAATTGGAAATAGAGATTAGTGGGGTAATGGGGGTTAGGGCCGGCGGCTAGCTAGGGTTTGGGTAGGGATCCGACGGCTAGACATGAGGGTAGGTGGGGTTTTGTGGTGGGAGGCCGAGAGGGTAGGGGAGGTAGTGGGGTGGGGTTGTATGGTGGCTGTTGGATGGAAGGGGAGGTGGTGAAGTTGGAGCCGTGGGAGAAGGGGAGGGGAAGAGGAGCCGGCGGTGGTGGTAGAGGTGAAAGAAGATAGGAAAAACCAAGAGTGTCCGAAGGCCACTGTTGGGTACTACGCCGGCCTCTCCTAGGCTCTCTACAATACTCTCAAGCTCTCAAACACAAGAGAACACTAATGCAGGAAATTTTTCTTCAATAATTCATTAACTTGAAAAGAATAACACTAGGACTATAAATAGCCTCATACAAAGACTCTCAAAATAAAGGACGACAATGCCCCTAGGGCTTACATACGACCTCCCTTAATAAAAGGGTACAATGAGAACTAATAAAGCAAAATACAACATGACATAAAAATTAGAAAATACATAAAACAACTCAGAAATATAATGACTCGATCGTGGCCGTAGATCGACGGCCACGTCTTTGATAGACTTTCCATGTGCTGATGTCCCCATCAGTGTAGAATGAAGAGTTAAGGAAGATTAGGATGGAGCTACTCAGGGATGAGAATAACCACACGGCAGTAACAGTAGCAGCAACATTCATCAGAGAGGTGGTTAGACTGCATGAGATTCTGGAGTCGATAGTATCTAATCGAGATAAGGTGTTTCTCATTCAGTTTTAGAAGGAGCTGTTCAGACTGCAAGGAATAGTTTTAAAGAGAAGCACCTCTTACCACCATCAGATAGATGAGCAGACAAAGGTAGTCAATAGGAGCCTGGAGACTTGCGATGTTTTGCTTCAATTGAGAGTAGATGATCCCATGACACCAAGGGTCATCTTCTCTTCATTTAAATTTTGTTTGATAGAACGACAATATTAGCGAGTGATGATAAAGATAATGATAATAATCAAACTATTGGTCCTCACAACAACCTAGGGATCCTCAACAGTTAGAAGTCATCTCAATCTTAATCAATAGAGACATGGTTCATGACTCATGAGAATGTTCGTGATCAAGGTTTGATAGTCTTGCAATAATCTATCCGTGTTGCCGTGATAAGATTCTTCTCTAGCTTTCTATAGAGATAGAATTGTCATCGTGGAAATAATGAGGATAAAATCAATGAATTGATAAGGGAGGGCTGCGGATCCCAAGGATCACCTTCTCTTCATATGCCCTCTTAATTCCTTTTATTTTTCTTTTTTGATTGGTATTGGCCTCTTTCCTCTTATTTTCTTCTTCTCACTCAAGATTCGTTCCCCTTCTTTTTATTTTTATTTATTTATTTATTTTTCTTCTCTCTCTCTCTCTCTCTTTCTCTCTCTCTCTTTTATAATTTCTTTTCTTAACAACTGAGCCAAATTTCAACGCTTATATCTGCTCTGCCTTTTTTTACTTCTTTCCTTGCCAATAATTATTTTATAGTCATTTTTTTAGGGGAGAGCATGAATTCATCATTCATGTAGGCTAGATTTCCCATTTAATTGAAAGATAATAATTAATGATGAAGGTGGTTATCAGCAAAAATTTGGTTTTAAATGGGCTGGCTTAAACAAGTTCCCATAAATGGGTTAGTTCGACGAAATAACTCAACTCAACTAAGTTGATCTAGTTTAGAGATTGAGTTAATTAGCTAGTTTAGGTTTACTTCTCCCATATTTATTGTGGGTTTAAATCGTATTAGGTTAGGCGCACTCTAAGGTAGGTGCACTCTAAGGCAGTCTATCAATTTTGCAAATAATCCCAGGCATATTTTTTTTATATGTCAACATACACAGATTAATTGCCATATGCTTTGGTACATTTTTCAATTTATAAATATGTGGCATTGCTTAAAGTAGGACCAATTGGCTGAGGAGCCACATAGAAATTGTTTCATTGAGCTTTTGCAGGAGTATGCATAGATTTATAAAGATGTATTATGCATGCTGATCACAATTGTAATGGAATATGATCACATATTTCGTCAATGCTGTGTAATTTCTGCATTTCCTCAAGGGAGATAGATAGATATTGCCACCGAATCTCTCTCTCTCTCTCTCTCTCTCTCTCTCCTGCCAAGTATTAGACACGTCATCCCTACTCTACCGTTATCAAGATTACACGTGTTCAATTGCTATTTGTTTTATACTTTACCTTGGCTCTATTAGATGTCTATATATATATACTGTACTAGTCATTACATGAATACAACAAAAGCTTCTTTGTTCTCTGTTATTCCCTTTCCACGTCTTTCTTCCTATTATTGTTTCCGCTCTTGTCCTGAGGCTTTCATGGTATCAGAGCAGGTCCGTCCGTGACTTTCTTTTCCCCTTTGCCCCTCCTATCGGATTCTCATGGCTACCTCCTCTTCCTCACTTGCGGCAACGTCCGATGCCAGGCAAAGCTCCGGCGCAGCCCTCGATTCTCAACATATCCCTCCTCAACTCAAATTTCTTATGCGCCACATCAAAGGTATCATCTCCCTCACCCTCACCGCAGAAAACTACCCGATCTGGCGGTCTCAAGTCTTTAAGCTATTCAAAGCCCACGGATTCGACGGATTTCTTGACGGCAGCTGCACCTGTCCCTCCCCGCACACACCTTCGTCCGACAATGCCCTCTCCCATCAAACTTGGACTCTTCTTGACCAACATCCTGCCGTTGCACTCTATTCCATCATATCCCCGAGCATTCTTCCCTACGTTCTATCTCTTGATCACTGCACCGACAGCTGGGAAACCTTAGCCTGCCGACTTCAATCCTCTACTCGCTCCCGTACCATTCAGCTCCGGAACAAACTTCATCATCTCTCTATGAAAAATCAAACTATGTCTCAATACCTTCTTGCAATCAAATCTATCGTTGATGCCATCGCCGCAACTAGTTCTCTTGAACCTGAAGAAGTCATTTTCTACACCCTCAAT
This sequence comes from Dendrobium chrysotoxum, assembly GCA_019925795.1. Taxonomy (NCBI): domain Eukaryota; kingdom Viridiplantae; phylum Streptophyta; class Magnoliopsida; order Asparagales; family Orchidaceae; genus Dendrobium; species Dendrobium chrysotoxum. The sequence goes on from CM034308.1 coordinate 19,606,597, forward strand.
GGCCTTCCCAGTCAATATCAGGCCTTCAAAACAGCAATTCGCACAAATCTTCAACCTCTCAGCCTCGACGCCCTATACACATTGCTATGTAGCGAAGAATTAAATATCGCTCAAGAAGCCACCAAAGAACTTCAGCAACTTCAAATCTCCGATCCCGCTACAGCTCTAGCTACTTATCGCGGATGTGGTCGCGGTCGTCATCCCTCCAATCGCGGTCGATCTCAGCCAAACTACCGCAGACGCACTCGCCCGGACAAATCACCCACCAGCAACATCGTCTGTCAAATCTGCTCCAAGGTCGGCCACTCCGCCCTCAAATGCTGGCATCGTCACGATCAATCCTACACCGAAGAATCTACCAAAACAGCTCTATTCGCACCATCCGACTCTACTTCCCCAACGGATTGGTTTCTTGACGGCGGCGCTACCAGCCACCTCACCTCCGATCACTCGCAAGTTCACTTCAGTAAACCATACGCCGGAACTCAACAAATTACGTTAGGTAACGACCATCAATTACCAATGCAGCACTCCGGAAAAGGTATACTACCTACCCCTATAGGTAATCTGTACCTTCAACATCTTCTCCATGTGCCTAATCTCTCATTTAATCTCATATCTATTCATCGGCTTACTACTGACAATAAATGCACCATCAAGTTCTCTGCTCATGACTTTCAAATCCAGGATTTGACGACGGGTCGACTACTTCTCAAGGGACCATGCCTTGACGGATTATATCCCATCCGATCCCACTTCACCAAGCCACATCTCGCTCTCTTCTCAGCTCAAGAAATTTCCAATTTTTGGCACAAACGCCTTGGACACCCGGCGCATACCACTCTTCAGCAAATACAAAGACACATTCCCTCTTTATGTAATAAACTGCATAGCACACATTGTAACACTTGTAAATTGGCTAAGAGCCATCGTTTACCTTTCACTCATTCTAAAAATTCTAGCTCTAATCTTTTTGATTTAGTTCACTCTGACTTTTGGGGTCCCTCCCCTACGACATCCACACAAGGCTACAATTATTACGTTTCATTCATAGACGATCACTCTAAATTTTGCTGGGTCTACCCTCTAAAACATAAATCTGATGTATTATGGAATTCAACAATATGATCACCTGGCAATTTAACACTCACATTAAAAAACTTTCGATCTGATGGCGGCGGTGAATTTATCAACCAAAAATTTCAAACTCTTTTCAAACAATTAGGAATTATTCACCAATATACCTATCCCTACACGCCCTCTCAAAATGGCGTCGCCGAAAGAAAGCACCGCGACATTCTTGAAACAATCCGCAGCCTCCTCATCAAAGCACACCTTCCGCAGTCTCTCTGGGTAGAAGCCCTATTCACTTCCATTTACCTCATAAATCGGCTCCCAACTAGATCCCTCAAACATAATAGTCCATATCACATCCCTACCACAAACCCCCTAAATATAATCATCTCAAAATCTTCGGCTGTTTATGTTATACATGGCTCCGTCCTTACAATAATTCTAAACTTTCTTTTCTCTCCACACCGTGCGTTTTCCTCTGGTACGCATCGTCTCAAAAAGGGTATCAATGTCTCCATCCTCAAACTGGACATGTCTATGTATCCCAGCATGTGGTATTCAACGAAGCTGTTTTCCCTTACCATTCCGCTGCTCAAAACAACACTCCTCACTCCACCAATACTGTCATACCTCCTCTACTCTCCTCTACTCTTGGTGCCCATCTCATCAAACAATTCCAACGCCACACCTAACCAAACAACTCCACGTCACATCACTCCCAGAAATTCCCCTAACCCCCCTCCCATTCCCGCATCTCCTCAAATCATTCCTTCCCAACCTGCTCTGCCACCTATTCCTCATCCCATTCACCAAATGCAAACACGGTACAAAACCGGCACCTTAAAACCTAAGAAAATTTTTAATCTACTCCACTCCACTTCCCCTCCTGATCCCACCACCTACAACGAGGCAACTCGCACAGCCCACTGGCGAGCCGCAATGTCCCAAGCATTTCAAGCACTCCAGTCCCAAGGTACTTGGTACCTTGTCCCTCCCAACCCCCACCAAAATGTCCTCGGCTGTAAATGGACATTCCGCACCAAACACCTAGCTGATGGAACCATTGCCCGATATAAAGCTAGACTCGTCGCAAAAGGATTCAATCAGGAATACGGCATCGACTACACCGAAACTTTTAGCCCAGTAGCAAAAATGCCTACTGTTAGAATCCTTTTAGTCATTGCGCTTCACCATGCTTGGCCAATCCATCAACTCGATGTCTCCAACGCCTCCCTTCACGACCATCTGAACCACACCGTGTACATGAAACAACCACCCGGATTTGTCGACGAACTTCATCCCGACTACGTTTGTCGATTGAAAAAGGCACTCTACGGCCTCAAGCAATCTCCACGCGAATGGCTTGCCACCTTATCCAGACACTTACAAACACTCGGATTCCGGTTCAGCTCATCCGATAGATCTCTCCTCATTTACGTTAATAACGGTATTTATATGTACTTCTTAGTCTACATCGACGACATCATTCTCACCGGCAATTGCCCAAACGCCATCAAGAAACTTCTTCAAAATCTAAGCTCCAAGTTCAGTATGAAGGATCTCGGCAATCTCTCTCAATTCCTGGGCATACAAGTGAACCACACCTCATATGGCTTACATCTAAATCAAAGCAGGTTTGCTCAAACAATTCTCTCCCGCACAGGTATGACAAACTATAAACCGGTATCTACTCCTTCTCAACTCAAAACTCACACTACTAACGATACCTCCGCTACTTTTGCTAACCCCTCGCTATATTGTCAAATCGTCGGGTCTCTACAATACCTAACCCTCACGAGGCCGGACCTCTCATATGCTATCAACAAGGCTTGCCAACATATGCAGAATCCTACAAACGCCCACTTCGCAGCTCTCAAGCGCCTCCTAAGATACATCCAAGGCACAATTCACAATGGTCTACCTCTGTTCCGCGACAAGCTCACACTTCACTCTTACGCAGACTCAGACTGGGCTGGCGACACAACCGACAGAAAATCCATCACAGGGTACTGCAATTTTCTAGGTTCATCCCTTTATCTCCTGGAGCGTCAAGAAACAAAATGTTGTAGCGCGGTCATCTACAGAAGCCGAGTATCGAGTCTTGCATCTGCGGCCGCAGAAATCACATGGATACACCGGCTACTTCAAGAACTCAACTGTCCTCAACCTACCGCCACTTTTCTATTCTGTGACAACACGTCAGCCATCGTCTTAGCAAATAATCCGGTATTTCACGCACGCACAAAACATATCGAAGTCGACTGTCATTACATCCGCAACTGCATTAAGGCCAAGACCATCCAAGTTCATCACATCTCAACCAAAGACCAGCTGGCCGATCTCTTCACCAGGCCGCTTCCCGCACCTCGGTTCAAGCTCCTGTCTAGCAATCTGGTGACACCTCCGGATGCGCCAGCTTGAGGGGGCCTATTAGACACGTCATCCCTACTCTACCGCTATCAAGATTACACGTGTTCAATTGCTATTTGTTTTATACTTTACCCTGGCTCTGTTAGATGTCTATATATACATATTGTACTAGTCATTACATGAATACAACAAAAGCTTCTTTGTTCTCTGTTATTCCCTTTCCACGTCTTTCTTCCTATTCTTGTTTCCGCTCTCGTCCTGAGGCTTTCACCAAGTTTCTTCCTCCCTATATTTCAATAAAGGATGACAGCTGCCAAGGGAGTGTTTGCAGTAGTTAGAAGCCATTCTCTCCTTTCATTCTTGAATCATTCTACGTCTTCCCAGACTAATCTGCATTAATCTCCCCCATTTCATTCTCCTTGGCATGATGGGGAGGGCTTTGAAGTGGCGATGAGCTAATAGTCAACTTTGACTGCATTTCTCTTTGAAAGCCGGCAGCCTTGGTCTAATTAATAATCGTGTGTTGAGCAACGGAAACCATGGGTTCCCTAGTCAGGTTCTATGAGTAGCTCCCAGTGTGAACCTTGTCCTTTTTTCAAAAAAAATGACTAAAAGCAATTTTACTAAGAAAAACTTCATGTTATAGTCTCTATAGGTCTCAGATCTTTGAATGTTGTTCTATCTCCAATTCGACAGCTCCAAGGCTTTGAAATCAAATTTATTTTCTAGGAAAAAGTGACTATGTTAGGCAATACAACTTCCTTAAAAGTCTATAAGCAAAATATTGATTTTCCTCTCTGTCAGCATTGTCCATAGCTATGATAATGACATCATCCTTGTTGACCTCTACTAATGAAACAAAAAGAAAAAGATAAAATTTTTTTTGCTTAAGTCATACCTCTGCCGCAAATCCAGCTGCCCATCCCGTATTTCTGCTCAAATCTCGCCCATGCTCCTGCAAACGGCGCCGCTGTCAGCACCTGCTCCCGCGTGCGAATGCTTGCCTCGATCGCTACCCTTGGCGTCTTTAAAATGAGAGCGAGGCCCTCATTCATTCGCAACTTCCTTCCTACTCGCAGAACTCCCACACTCCCGAAATCCTCTCGCTTCCTCAGACTCCCGCTCCTTCCTCCTGTACCGAAGCCGACCCCGCCCCCAATCCTCATATCATCTCCTCCAACCGACATCTTGCCGGATCCCCTGCTACAGGCCGAAGCCCTTCCGATGCCAGAACCCCACGACCGACCTCCTCAGTCCGCGATTCCCATCTGGTCCGCAGATCCTGTCGCTGCTTCCGACCTAGCCGGCCTCCCTGTTTCGACCGATCCGAGAGAGAGAGAGAGAGAGAGAGAGAGAGAGAGAGAGAGAGGGAGGGAGGAAGTAACCTACCCGCCTTCATCCTAGCCAACTTCCGTCCCTTGCCCCAGACTGCGCACCCCAGACGACGTTCCTTCCCTGTTCGATCGGAAGTTGCGACATTTTGATTGCGAGTGACGACAGGAGTTGCTCGCTGTGAAGGTAGTTTTCTCCCCTTCGTATGCTTCTTTGGCCAAATCCAGTAAATCTGCCGAGCTCCAGCGATTTGGGTAAGAAGAAGGAAACATATGATTCATTCTGTCGTGAGAACTGCAGGGCACCTAATCCAACTCATATTTTATTTAAATCATAATTAATTATAGTCTAAATTAAATAAAATCAATTTATAATTAATATTAAATTAAATATAATTAATTAAGTATAATTAATTATAATTTATTTAATAATTGATTATAAATTAAATGAAATTTACTTATAATTAAAATTTGAAATTAAATATAGTTAATATAATTAATTATATTTAGTTTCTTTTATTAATTAATTATAAATTAAATTTGATTAATTTATAATTAATTCTAAATTAAATATAACTAATTATATAATAAGTATAATTATTTATAATTAATTTATAGTTAATTATAGATCAAATCTAACTAATTCATAATTAATTTTAAATTAAACTATAATTAATTACTAGATATAATTAATTATAGTTAATTTCTAATTAATTATAAATTAAATCTAATTAATTTTAAATTTAATATAATTAGTTATTTATTAATAACTAGTTATAATTAATTTATAATTAATTATAAAATAAAGGAAAGAGAAATGCAAGGAGAGCTCTTCTCTCACCTCGGTCCACGAGCCTCTACTCCGACGCTTGCAAAGGTATAACCCTCCAACCCTAAAACTCCGAGAGCCTACTTTGTTGTCTGCGGCGGACCGGAAAACCGCCTATACACGCTTTCTTAAGTGTGGTGGGATGGGACCCCGGTGCGGCGCCTACAATGAGGTGGGTAATCACCTAAAAATCCTATCCTCGGTGTTCGTGTCGAGTCGGCAAACCGCTCATACACGCTTTCTTAAGCGTGGTGGGAAGGGAACCCGGTGCGACACCTAAGGCGAGGCGGGTAGGCCCTATACACGCTTTTCTTAGCGTGGTGGGGACGATTTTAAGTACCCGTATGCGGCTCTGTACCTGCGGGGAAATAAATTCTTTTCTTTTTCAGGTACGTCGAAGACCCATACACGTTTTCTTAAGCGTGGTGGGGGATTGAAGACTTTACACGGCCGCGGTGTCCTTGAAAGAGGGCATCTACCATACACGCTTTCTTAAGCGTGGTGGAAAAGGCCCAGTTTTCCGTAATTTCCCCTAAACGGGGGAGATATCGGAATGCTGCCGAAATTTCGGGTGAATTTGAAACCATACTTGGATCTGATTTGGACTCAAACGAACAAGAGTTGGATTGAATAGAATTTGAACTTAAGTGAACAACAAAAATTTTGAAATGAACAATGAAATGGACTTAAATGAATTTGAATCCAAATAAGTGACAATGGACAGCAGGGGACACAGAACTTGAGCTGAACTTGTGCACGATTTGAATATTTAAACTCAAGTAAAGACTTGAGCTTGGACAGCAGGGGACCATTTCTTGAACTCAAATGACTTTGAGCTTGACTTGAATACAATGATGGGGACTTGAACTCAAACAAATGAAGAAAACTTTGGCTTGGACTTGATCTGAGCTTGAAAGAACAATGACTCAAAATTGTAACTTGGAGACGATCACAATGAACTTGGTGCAAGAAGTTTTTTTTGACATGAACTTGAACAATGCAAAGGACTTGGTTTGGGACTCAAGAGAATTTGCACGAATTGAACTCAAATGGAATAGAATTGAACATTAACTCAAGTTTAATTCGAACAATAAAGAGCTTGTGTTTGAATAAGAGAGTTTGGTTTGAGTAATGGCATCAAAACCCCATTGGAATGATAAGGAATTGTCTCTTTAATTTAAATGCAAGGTACTAGTTCAAATCTCATGCGAGTCCTAAGACAAGACACCAACCATTCAGATGAGCACTGAGAAATGTTCAGAAGACTGGTATCAAACAAAGAAATTTGAACACCACTCACTTAGAATCGGTGTCAATTAAGTTGCAAATAAACATATCAATCCACTCATGAGTAATGGCAGTAAGAGGTGTGCAACAAATGTAGTGACCTCTTCACTACATCAATTTGCAACACCACAAAGGAGGAATTTTTGGCAAAGGCACTAATTCATCAAAGAAATACTGAGTTGAAATTTGAAATGTGGCCCCCTTTCAGTCAATGCAAGTTGATGTGTGAATACAATGCCTTGCCAACATACATATGACCAATGGCAGTTGTCCTAGGGATACATACGGTAGTCCCCACAAGCGCTAAAAGACATGCACAGTGAATGAAGCAACTTCTCTACCACTTACAATCATGCAATGTCAAGCAAAATAAAAGACTACAGTTTCTTATCAGTCCTGAAGATTGATGTGCTATGAGCATAGCAAATCTCTAGCTAACATGCATGGAGAAATTGGTGATGGGTATAACTCAGTCAAAAATCAGCATCAAGATACAAACAAGCATACTGATCTGCATGTAATCAAGAGCAGAAGATCTGTAATGCATACAAGCCCCCCATACGAATACAGATGTACGTACTGTATGTCATCTGTGGGTAGACACAGAAAGACTTCAGTAAATGCAGTATCCTGAAGTCAATTCCAATCTATGAATGAAAACATCTACCTGCCTACCAGCAACAGTTGTGGAGATCGTATGACGCCACGCCACCGGATCTGCAACATTTGTAAAAGCAGACAGAAGGCGTTCACAAATATTTTCTAAAATGCCCCCGCACATGCACCATAATATGTATACACATAGGTACACATAAGGGGATATACTAAACACCCGCATGGGCCCCGGTGAACGTGTTATTGGTACACACGTGACGTCTAGGGATGCTGCGCGGGTCAATAGATGAATTCCAGTTCGAGCTCGATCCTCTTATACGGGTAGATAGGAGTCGACACGGCTCGAACTATTAAATAAATATACGGTCGCGAGGTCGACCGAGATATTTGTTTTATACGTTCATGTTAGGCCTTCAAAGCCTATAATCAAGAGAATTCACTAACAAAGGGCATGAAGCCTACGAAAACCCGATCCTCTGTTAGCAGGTAAACAGAGTTGACAAGGTTCAATCCACAAATATCAATAATCCCAATCACCCCGATGATGGCCGTGTTGAATGCATATCTCAACCAGAGGGGCCCATTCCAAATAATCAAAATACTATCCCAAATTTCACAAAATCCAAAACTCCATAAAACTCCCAAACTCCCTACAAAATCCAATCTTTTGAAAAATCCCAAAATCCAAAAATCTTTCCAACTCCAGATATTTAAAAAATTGAAATCCAACTATCAAAACACTTAAAGCAAATCCATCCACCCTCCGCAATAGTTTGCCGAGGTGGATAAATATGAAAACTACTTCAGCTCACATAGAGCTAATGACTAGTCGAAAATATCACTAGGATCCATTCTCAAACAACCTCCTGCCAGCAAGGACGTGATACGAGTCCTCTAACCGGCAGTTTCGCCGCCAAATGGCACTGCAGGATAAACGGTTATGATTCGGGGCCCTCTGAACCAGGTGGTCGCCGTCAAATGGCACCATTATATTATGGTTATGGCCAGAGCCCGTATGCTCCCCAATGGCATCAAATCCTTGAGATATGAATCAATAGGATATGATCGATAGGGCGCAAAGCCCTCTGTTAGCTAAGGTGGATTCTAATTTGTCCCCTTAGACAAATACTCCCCCCAGGTCTACAAGGTACCCTTGGACGAAGCAACCCATGGCTGCCGACAAGGATCCTTCTGTCAGGTTGGGTCGACTACCTCCTCTGACTAAGTAGACCAGGGACCACGATGGCCTGGGATGACGGAACCATGGGATCTTGATCGAGTCCATCATCCATTCCCCCACCATCCGCTTTAAGTATAAGATGGTGAAATTTCAATTTTAATATCAAATTCTCCAACACTTTCAATATTTCAAATACCTATTGCTGCTACTATACACCTGATACTACGTATCTATGGATATAACGTATCTGATTGACGACTAGCCTTAATCGAAAGTTCTCTCTCATTACCGGGAGGGGTAATTAACTATAGGGGCTTGCGCCTATAGGAAACCAGAACTCAGATCATAAAGTCCTCGCAAAATGAGGGCGAAATCTCTGGGTAGTGTCTAATCTACAAATCCATCTGCCTTCCAAAATTTACCCCGGAACTTAAATTCGTTAAAACTCCCCCCTCAAAAAGCAAAAAGCGGGCGGAGGCCGGGGCCGAATTTTCGGAGCCCACAATCCTTTTTTAAACTATACATTTGCAACTTTTTTAAAACTTAATACTTCAAAGTACCACCATAACCATGAAATCTACTGTTTGATCTCTCACTTGCAGGTTAAATTTGAAATGTTATCCGCCTAATTTCCCTAAATAAATCTCTTTTATTGATCCACAGCGAACTTAGAATCTTAGTTATGAATAACATTATATTTATGTAAATTAATAAATTAAAGATTTACTCAATTATTTGTAAAATTTCAAGGGCTTTATACTGGCCTAAACTGGCATTCTAGAAGTAGAACAAATTTTTGAAATGATCTTTTGAGCAAAATGAATGACCCTAAAACTACATAGGGGCTTGAATTGAACCCTGGGAATGTCATTTTTGTTCGGATATGATGAATGTAAGAACTCTGAATTGCTTTGCATAGGATTAGCATATTCTGTTTTGCTCTATAATATTTATCACATTTCTTAGCCTCATAATGTAATTAACACGTTTCATACTTGCTTTATTGCTTCACCTTATATCAATTAGACTCATGGTAAAGAAGCATTATCAACATTGAGCAGAGCATCAGTATAACCATCTGTTTCTGCATTATTTTTGTTGCTACTGTAGGCTCGCCCGAAGCTAAGTTTAATTTCTGACAGTGCTCGAATCACAAGTAGAGAGTACAAAGATTTGATTGATAAACATGAACCACATATTTTAGTAGATGTACGCCCTGCACATCATTTCAAAATCACAGCTATTCCTGAATCCATTAGCATTCCATTATCTACATTGGAGGATCAGATATCACTTGTTGATTCATATTTGAAAGAAGTAGCAAAGGATTCAGATAAAGCTGCTTCACTTTATGTAGTTTGTAGAAGAGGAAATGATTCACAGAGAGCAGTTGACTTCCTAAGCAAGAATGGTTTTCCTCTAGCAAAAGATATTATTGGGGGACTCGAGTCATGGGCTCAAGATGTCGATCCTTCATTTCCTATATACTAGGAAACTTACAAAGAAGGTTCTATTTATAGGAAAAATGCTTGTAATTTATTATCTCACTTTCTGTTAAGGATTGAGAGAAGCAGAATGTTGTTGTAAGTTAATTGAATTTTAGATGGATCAGAGATGTTCTATTACAGATATGTAGTGTTTTTTATATTTTTACTAACTAGCATGTCTAGGACACTTGACTCTTAAAATATATCAACATCATCATCATCAGTGTCTATTCAAATTATTTGGGATCAGTTCTATGAATATTCTTAAATATTTCGCATTATCGTCGTTTCTCCCATAGTGTTGCATAAGTTAACCCAAGGTTATTGATATAATTCATCATATTTAGATTTCGTTTGAGATGACTTTCATGTTGCTTCTTAAAGTAGCTTTTTAATACAAAATTAAAATTTTTGTACTAGAAAGCTATTTTAAGAAGCAGTAAAAAGCCGTCCCAAACGAAGCTTTAATTTATCTCAACCATTGAGATTTTAACTCATAAATCCTTCTTCATTCACCTTTAGTGAGTATTTCCTGGTATGTGAAGACTTTTATTTATGCAAAATTTTATTTATAATTCTGTTCATGCATTTGATCTACCTTCTTATCCTGAAATGCTTAGCAACAAATTGGTGAGTTCTATGTATTGTGTAATTTTTCATAAATAAATTAATAGAAGTGGGAAGCCCGTGAAGTTGAACAATATTGTAAGAGATTAAGGCTTCATTTGGGACGATTTTCTTACTTCTTAAAATAGCTCTTTAGTACAAAAATTTTAATTTTTGTTAAAAAAATTGTTTTAAAAATTAATAAGAAAATCGTTTCAAATGAAACCTAAAAATTTATGAGTGAAGCATTAGTTGCCTTCTTGCAAAGCAAAAAAGTAGGTCATCTTAGAGTAGTCAACTATAATATAGATAGTCATATTTGCAAGCGGCCCTTGACGGATTAGGAATTAAGTCCCTATTGATATATATCTAAGAAGAATTTGGGATGAGCAGTAGCATGCATGGTCCAATGGTCTGATTGATCACCTTGCCAAATTGGCAAGTCCAACATTGACTAATAATGCAGGCGACATCTTACTTTATGAAGGGCCAATAAAAATGATTCTCTATAAGTTTTATTATTTTATCACGACCACTATATCCGACTAAGTTGTCTCCATGTTATTATCATATAAGAAAATATTTTAGAGATGAGCATTGAAGATAGTGTAATATCCTGAAATTTAGGTGAAAGAAAATGATTTTTATTTGAATTATCTTTTATTATAACAGTTAAATTATTATTAATTAAACACTTAGATAATTTACACATCCCGAATAGATGCTTATATTGAATGGGAAGTTTGGAAATCAATTATCATGGTGCACCCCACTCTATTATTCCTTATCTGATTTGTAAGGCACGCATACAGCAAACAATACAAACAGTACATAGGAAAAAGATAGTTATGGGAGTGAAAAGGGAAATCGGATACGGCTGTGCCGGAAAAAGGGGATTTAGAAATTTCTGTGATAGAGAAGGAGAAGGGAATTTAGCATTTCTATAGTTGAAATCATGACTCAAAGCATTGGGGAGAATGAAGAATAGCAGCATAGTGTAGAGAATCAGTACAGGGAGATTTCTCCATTAGGTGATACATTGTTGTGGGACAGAACTCCAGACAGTAGTGGAGTTCGCATAATCTCCTGTAGCAACCTTCGGCTTAGTACAGAATGCACTGTGGCTGTATTCGGCACAGTGAAATTGCTGTTGTATGGTTCGACTGTTGATGAAGAGGAGTTCGGTATTATTAGTTAGAAGGAAACTCTATGAAAGCAGTGTAATTCAGATTATTGTGCAGCAAAGTGTGTGTGTGAAGAAATTTCTGTGAAACAGAAATTGTAAAGAAGAAGGCTTTTTTGGATCTATGCAAAGGGGAGGTTACGAGGTAAATTGTAATGTTAGTATAAATGAATTTATACAAAGTTATTTGAATAATAATTTATGGAATCTAGAGAGAATTAAATTTGTGTAGGTTACTTATAATCAAAGAAGAGTGCAAGATGGAGTTGAAAATATGAATCTTCAAGGAGGTAAGTAATGCATGTATATTTCAAATATAATGACTTTCAAGTATAAGTATGGAGGTTAAATCTGAATGCATTAAAGTAAAATGTTATTAAAGTAGTTTAATGTATATGAATGATTATACCTTCAAGTTTTTAAGTATGAACAATTAGATACATAATTTAATCTGATAAGTGTAAAATAATGTTTAGTATGTTAATCTAAATATTTTTCTATTTGATACTATTTTGGAAATATGTCAATTTCCTTACATTTGGTATGCATTTTAATTGTATACAGATTTGAACAGAAATGATTAGGAAATCATGCAACAACTTAAGTATGACTTATGAATACTGAAAAATTTAATGAATATCAATTTAAAAGTAAAGTTTGACTATAAATGATGTATAACTTACAAATGTAGGTGGGAAAAAGGGTTCTCATATATGAGACTATATTGTAAGTGGGATAAAAGGGACTCCAATGAAATGAGACCTGCATAGCAGGTGGGGCAAAAGGGACCCCAAAGATTAGGGTTGCAAACGAACCGAGCCGAGTCGAGTATGTGAGTGTTCATGTTTGAGTTTGTTTATCATTAGCATGTTCAAGTTTGGTTCGTGTTTGATTCGAGCTTTATTGTTTGTGTTCATGTTTGGTTCGTTTAATTTAAGGGTGTTCATGTTTGGTTCATGTTCGGTTCATGTTTGGTTCATCTAGTGCTTATCGAGCTTTAAACAAACAAGCCTTAATGAGCTATGTTCGTGAACAGAATTAGCAAACAATCTATTGAACAAACAAACCTTAAATTTGTTCATGAACATCTTAAATAAACAATCTTGCAAACATAGACAAATGTGAAATGTCTCTTGTTCATAAAATTAAATTTATAATAAAAGCAGTTATCTATTTAAAATGAAAATATGATTAATCTATATGAATATATTTTCAAATGAAGCTTATAATTAAATATTAATCGAGTTTTTATCGAGCTTAATGTCGAGCTTGTTCACGAACTTCAAATGATGTTGTTCGTGAACATAAATGAACCAAACACATTAGTGTTCAAGCTTGTTTATTTAAGGATCGAGTATTTAAAATATTGTTCAAGTTTATTTGTTTAGTTAGTTAAACGATCACAAACGAGCTTTAATCGAGCCGAGCATCGAGTAGCTCGTCGAACGTTTGGTTCACTTGCAGCCCTACCAAAGATTATAATATCTGTATAGCAGGTGGAGCAAAAGGGACCCCTAAAGAGCCAAAATGGACCTCTATATAATTCAATGGCGATAATGCCAAGTTTATTTAGGCTCCATTGAATAATGTTATGAAGGTGTAGCCAAATAGACTAAAATTGATAATCATTATAGAATTCAAAAGAAGTAAAGATTAATGTTAAGTATGAATTTATAATGATTTCAATATTTGATTATTTTCAATGATTGTACTTTAAATGTTAATTAATTTGTAAATCTTACTGAGCCTCATAGCTCACTAGTATTTTTTTACTGGCTATTGTTACAGGAAAGGGAAATGAGAAGATTCTAGCAGATTAATTTGCAAGTTATTTTAAATTTTATGTTAGTATTTATCTTTGTTTGTGAATTCTAAACTTGAGGTATGTAAACTTTCCAGTGATGCACTACTTTGGATTTTTTTAGTGGCTCTGTAAGTATACCATGTTGAAGTTTAAAGTTATTAGGTGCTTTCGATGATGTGTTGAATGAAAACTATCAGATCTTTTAATGAATAGTTTCAAATATTTCAAAAGTTTCATATGATTGATTGATTGATGAAAATGTTATGTTTATGTTAGTAATACTCTTAGTATTGTTAAGGGGTACGATGAGGTGTTACAAAAGTGGTATCATAGAAAAGATTTAAAATTCTGAGGATTTTATTACAGAAGCATAAGTGAATTGTTTAAGAGAATAAGATGGGATCTGATGGAATTATTACAGAGCCTAGGAGAGTGTAGTGTTTCTAAGTTAGTAATAAGTTTAACTTCAGCCTCGCTTGTATGTAAGCATATGAAAGTAATATTTAATTAAGTATACATGATTATATAAATGCATAACTCTTGATATAATGTATTGCAGATGTAATGGTTGAAAGAATAACTGAAAGAGATGAGGGTTAGTCATCTCAGCTTATTAGAATCTCTGAAGATCCTGAAAATGAAATACCAGTGAAAGTCAATGTACTCAAAGTATACAATGCACCAGTAATGCCTGATTCTACCAATATGATGCCTGGGAATATAATGCAACTCCAGATGATGAATATGATAATGCAGATGATGGAAAAGATGCAGTCTATGGTGGGATTTGCAACGCCTGGTATTCCACCTGTTATTACTCCAGTCACTCCTACCACTTCTGGTAGTAGTGCAAATGTTGAGGCAGGTGATCTTGTGGGAGCTGAAGTTGATACGCATTTAAAGCTTTTCTAGAATTTAAGACCTCCATTGTTTAATAGAGGAGTTGATGCGAGAAGTGCTGAAGTCTGGATCATCATGATAGAGAAAGTTTTAAATGGAATGAGATGTCCTGAAAATAGACATGTATCCCTGGCAATCTTTATATAGAAGGTGAAGCAGAAAGGTGGTGGAGGGGATAAGAATTGGAGAAGTTCAGAGGTAGAACAGAGAAGCAAATTATGTGGGAGGAATTTGATCAAGTTTTTAAGGAATGATATGTTCCTCCATCAGCAAGACAAGCAATGCATGAGAGCTTTGTAAATCTAAAGCAAGGAGAAAAAAACTATTATTCAGTATGAAGCAGAATTTACAGCTCTGTCAAGGTATGTTCTCCAGCTTATCAGTACTTCTAAGAAAAAGTGTTACAGATTTTTAAAAGGATTGAGAGATTCATTGACACAGCCATTAATTCCTCTTCAAATAAAAAAATTCTCTGAATTGGTTGAGAGTGCTAGGTTGTTGGAGAATGATATAGAGGTAGTCTCTCATCCAGGAAGATGTTTGATGAATTTTGGAAAATGTTACTTGTGTGGAGAATCTGGATACATCAAAAGAAACTGCCCAAAGAATGTTTAAGGAGGCAGGAAATTTAAGGGTAGTAGTCAAAGGAGAGATCAGTACAGAGGTGCTTGGCCAACATTCAATCAATCTGCTTTAAAGATTAAAGGAGAAACCTCAAGTGAAGGATTCAGATCAACACCAGCTTGAGTATTTGCTTTAACTTCTCAGGAGGCTAAGGACTCTTTTGAGGTGGTGACAGGTACTTTAAATATCTCAGAATTACTTGCTAAAATTTTATTTGACTCTAGTGCATCCCATTCTTTTATATCTGAGATATTTAGTAAGCAATTACCTGTGAAACTGATTATTTTTACTCCTGGATTAAATATTAGATTACCTGTGAGTAATTATTTAAATGCTAGTACATCCTGTTCAGTTGATTTTATGATAGCTGGTGGAAAATTTCAAGCAGAATTGATAGTGCTTCCATTGATAGAATTTGATGTATTTGGGAATGGATTGGTTGGTCAAATATTTTGTCACCATCGAATGCTGGAAGAAAAAGGTCAAGTTTGATTTGCTTGGGGAAGAAGTATTTTACTTTCATTATGAAAGAGGGGTAGTTTCCTCATTGATTGCTTCTAGTTAGGTGTATAAAAGTTTAAAAGGGGGTGAATTGATTTTCTTGACAAAGTTAGAAGTAAATAAAGAGAAAGGTGATGATATAAATTTCATTCCTATAGTGAATAAATTTGTAGATATATTCTTAAAGGAATAGAAGGATTTACCTCCAGAAAGAGAGGTGAAATTTTCAATAAATCTTTAACTTGGAATAAATCTGATAGTAAAAATACCTTATAGAATGACAACCAAGGAATTACAATAGTTGAAAAATCAATTGGCTAAACTGATTGAAAAGGGTTTTATCAGACCCAATTCATCTCTTTGGAGTGCACCAGTGTTATTTGTTAAAAAGAAGGATGGTTCAATGCGAC
The DNA here is from genome assembly GCA_019925795.1 of Dendrobium chrysotoxum. Taxonomy (NCBI): domain Eukaryota; kingdom Viridiplantae; phylum Streptophyta; class Magnoliopsida; order Asparagales; family Orchidaceae; genus Dendrobium; species Dendrobium chrysotoxum. The sequence goes on from CM034308.1 coordinate 19,622,798, forward strand.
TCTATATTGATTATAAAGAATTAAATAAGGTGACTATCAAAAATAAGTACCCTATCCCCAGAATTGATGATCTATTTGATCAATTAGCAGATGTTGTTGTATTCTCTAGGATTGATTTTGAGATCAGGTTATCATCAGGTTAGGGTGAAAGAAAGTGATGTTGAGAATACTGTTTTTGGTATCAGGTATAGGCACTATGAATTTTAGTTATGTCATTCGGTCTTACCAATGCCCCTGCACTGTTCATAGATATGATGAACAAAATTTTTAGACCGTATCTAGATCAATTTGTAATTGTGTTTATTGATGTTATATTGATATATTCTAAGAATGATAAGGATCATGCAGATCATTTGAAGGTTATACTTGAACTACTGCGACAACATAAACTATTTGTCAAATATTCTAAATGTGAATTCTGGTTGAAGAAAATTTCATTTGTAGGACACATTGTTAGTGGAGAAAGAATATCAGTAGATTTAGAAAAGATTAAAGCAGTAATGGAATGGCCAAGACTAACAAATGTGACCGAGATCAGAAGTTTCTTAGGATTGGCAGGTTATTACTGAAGATTTGTTAAAGGCTTTTCTCAGATTGCTTTACCTTTATCCTAATTGACCAGGATGTAAAATTTGAATGTACTGATGATTGTGAGTAGAGCTTCCAAGAATTGAAACAGTGTTTAACAACTGCACCAGTGTTGACAATTCCTTTTGGAATTGAGGGATTTCAATTGTTCAGTGATGCTTCTCTGAAGGGATTAGGTTGTGTGTTGATGCAAAATAAAAAAAGTGATTGCCTATGCTTCTAGACAGTTGACGTCTGATGAAAAGAATTATCCAACTCATGATCTAGAATTTGCTGTAGTGGTATTTGCATTAAAGATTTTGAGACATTATTTGTATGGGGTGAAATGTAAGATTTTTATAGATCACAAAAGTTTAAAATATTTTTTCACTTAGAAGGAATTAAATTTGAGACAGAGAAGATGGTTGGAGTTAATAAAAGATTATGATCTTGACATTTAGTATTGTCCAGACAAAACTAATGTAGTTGTTAATGCACTAAGCAGAAAGTCTTGAGTACAATTGAATGTTATGTTAATTATGGAAGAAGGGGTTGATTAAAGAAATGGAAGCCTTACAATTAGAAGTCAGAGTGTAAGGAGATCAAGATTCAGTTAGTCTTAATCAGATGTCAGTTCATCCTTCTTTTGAGGAAAGAATCACTGAAGCTCAGAGAACTAGCACTAAATATTAAGAGCTTTTGGAACAAGAGAAATCAGGAAAAAGATAGGATATCAACATTGATGATCAAGGAAGAATCATGAGCAATAGGCATTTATGGATACCAAAGGAATCAAATCTTGTTCAAGAGATTCTATTTGAAGCACATAATTCAGGTCATTCAATCCACCTTGGAAGCACAAAAATATATAAAGATTTAAAGACTTTGTTTTGATGGCCATAAATGAAAAGAGATGTGGTTGATTATGTGGCTAAATGTGGAAAGTGCTAAGTTGTTAAAGCTGAGCATCAAAAACCCAGTGGAATGTTGTAGTCATTACCAATTTTAGAATGGAAGTGGGAAGAAATAGCAATAAATTTTGTTACAGGATTTCTCAGATCAAGGCAAGGGCATGATTGTATATGGGTGGGTTGTGATTGATAGGTTAACAAAGTCAGCCCATTTTCTACCTATTCGTCAGATAGCTTCAGTGAAAAAGTTGGCCAAGTTATTCGTGAAAGAAATAATCAGATTACATGAAATTCCTAAATTTATTGTATCAGATAGAAATGGACGATTTACATCCAAATTATGGAAAAGTACACATGAAAGTTTGGGCACAAAGTTGAAATTCAGTACTGCATTTCATCCACAGACAGATGGTCAATCAGAAAGATTGATTTAGGTGTTGGAAGATTTGTTAAGATTATGTACATTGGATTTTGAAGGTAGTTAGGATAATCATATTCCATTGATAGAATTTACCTCAACAATAGCTACCAATCTTGTATCAAGATGGCTCCATATGAAGCTCTATATGGCAGAAAGTGCAGAGCTCCATTGAGTTGGGTTGAAGTGGGTGAAAGACAATTGTTAGATCCGCAGTTGATAAATCAAGCTACTGAAAAGATTCGATTAATCAGAGACAGACTAAGAGCAGCTCAAGATCACCAACAAAAATATTATGATCCCAAGCATAAAGTGGTAGAATTTGAAGTGGGAGATTTTGTATCTTTGAAATTGAGACCAATGAAAGGTGTTTCTAGATTTGGCCAAAGTGGAAAACTCAGTCCTAGATTTATTGGTCCATTTGAGATTATTGAAAGAGTGGGACAAGTAGCTTACAGATTGGCTCTATCTACAGATATGTCCGATATACATAATATTTTCTATGTATCAATGCTCAGAAAGTGGGTTATAGATGAAGGTCAAAGGGTTCCTCAGAATGACATTGAACTTCAGAAAAATTTAACATATGTTGAAGAACCTAAAAGGATGCTATAAAGGGATGTGCGTAAACTGAGAAGCAGAATGGTTTCTTTTGTAAAGGTAAAATGGAAGCAAAGATCAGTGAAGAATGCTACATGGGAAAAAGAAGCCTACATGAGATAGAAGTTTCCTCACCTATTTGAAGATGTATGAGGAGTTGAATTTTGAAGACGAAATTTCATTATGGAGGGAAGAATTGTAATATCCTGAAATTTAGGTGAAAGAAAATGATTTTTATTTGAATTATCTTTTATTATAATAGTTAAATTATTATTAATTAAACACTATTAGATAATTTACACATCCCGAATAGATGCTTATATTGAATGGGAAGTTTGGAAATCAATTATCATGGTGGACCCCACTATATTATTCCTTATCTGATTTGGAAGGCACGAATACAGCAAACAATACAAACAGTACATATGAAAAAGGTAGTATGGGAGTGAAAAGGGAAATCGGATAAGGCTGTGGTGGAAAAGGGGGATTTAGAAATTATTGTGATAGAGAAGGAGAAGGGAATTTAGCATTTCTATAGTTGAAATTATGACACAAAGCATTAGGGAGAATGAAGAATAGCAGCATAGTGTAGTGTAGAGAATCGGTACAGGGAGATTTCTCCATTAGGCGATACATTGCTACGGGAAAGAACTCCAGACAGTAGTGGTGTTCGCATCATATCCTGTAGCAACCTTTAGCTTAGTACAGAATGCATTGTGGTTGTATTCGGCACAGTGAAATTGCTGCTGTATGGTTCGAACACTGATGAAGAGGAGTTCGGTATTATTGGTTAGAAGGAAACTCTAGGAAAGCAGTGCAATTCATATTATTATGCAACAAAGTGTGTGAAGAAATTTCTGTGAAACATAAATTGTAAAGAAGAAGGATTTTTTGGATCTATGCAAAGGGGAGGTTACGCGGTAAATTGTAATGTTAGTATAAATGAATTAATGCAAAGTTGTTTGACTAATAATTTATGGAATCTAGAGAGAATTAAAATTGTGTAGATTACTTACAATCGAAGAAGAGTGCAAGGTGGAGTTGAAAAGATGAATCTTCAAGGAGGTAAGTAATGCATGTATATTTCAAATATAATGACTTTCAAGTATAAGTATGGAGGTTAAATCTAAATGCATTAAAGTAAAATGTTATCAAAGTCGTTTAATGTATACGAATGATTATGCCTTCAAGCTTTCAAGTATGAATAATCAGATACATAATTTAATCAGGTAAGTGTAAAATAATGTTTAGTATGTTAATCTAAATATTTTCCTATTTGATATTATTTTGGAAATATGTCAATTTCCTTACATTTGGTATGCATTTTAATTGTATACAGATTTGAACAGAAATGATTATGAAAGTATGCAACAACTTAAGTATGACTTATGAATACTTAAAAGTTTAATGAATATCAATATAAAAGTAAAATTTGGCTATAAATGATGTATAACTTAGAAATGTCGGTGGGACAAAATGGTTCCTATATATGAGACTATATTATATGTGGGGCAAAAGGGACCCTAATGAAATAAGATCTGCATAGCAGGTGGGGCAAAAGAGATCCCAAAGATTATGATATCTGTATAGCAGATGGGGCAAAAGAGACCCCTAAAGAGACAAAAGGGACATCTTAGTTGGGAGTCAAACTCCCATCCAACAAACTATGGAGAGATGCGTATAATTGATCTTTCTTTAAGACATCATTTAGTGGATCCATGATTGTGTTAAACATTTTAATAATTCTACTTTAAAAATTAGCTAAACTGTGAAAACTATGGGCCACAACCACGTAGGTAGAGGTGGACCAACCTAAATGATCTAAAATTTGAGAGATTCCATCAGCCAGAATATGAGAATAATCAACTCAAGAATGGACCTCAGGTTGTAAAAAAAATGCATTTATTTAAATTTATGTAAACTTTGTTGGATATTTACTTATTTAGGGTACCTAAAATTACGTGAATTTCTATCAAATGTTGATATATATTAAGGTGTCATCAACGTACACTATAAGATATTTGATGATAAAAAAAATTTGGTATTTGATTCATGATTCACATGAAATATAAAAAAAACTTAAAAAATTCATCCAAATTTTAAAAATAATTTTCCACTTATTCTCTCTCACACATTTTATTGAAAGGTGGACCTGATGACTAAGATTTTATTTGGGACAACTTTCGTACTGTTTTATAAAGCAACTTTTTAATATAAATTTTTTTAAAATTTGTAATATTTCTACTAAAAAGTTGCTTTAGAAAGCAATAAAAAAGCTGACTTCATTTGGGACAACTTTCTTACTACTTTTCAAAACATCTTTTTAATACAAAAATGTCAACCTCGACTCACGAGCCATTCATCAAACCGATCTCGAGCTGGCTCAGAAATCACTTGACTCACTCACACTGCTAAATAGTCCCAAAGAGAATAAAGTAAACATGCTGCGATCGAGATCCCTACTTGGCAGCAAAGTATCCCTTCAAATGTATGTAAAATCAATAATGATATCCCATCGCTCCCCACCTATCCGAAGCCTACCTGCTCTAGTTGACTGCATAGCAAAAAAAAAAAGAAGAAGATCAAACTGAACTTTAAAGTCTTTAAATCTATTTTAAAATGAGTACAAAACAAATTATTTATTAAGACATCATAGTCTGCATTAAAATCGAAGCAGTCGTCCAAAACCAGCAGATAGAAATATTCAAACAGAAGAGCATTGTGGCCAACAGCACATACCATAGAAAAACAAAGGCATCAAGACAAATCAAAGCCAATGATCTGGAACGGCCGAGTCTAACCACGTAGCAACAAAGATGGCAATATCAGAGAGCCCACATAAAAGTCAAAAATATTACACGAGAGAATCATCCAACAAAAATAATAAAAAATCAATGAGTGCAAAAGCAGCTGAACAAAATCAACAAGGGAATTAAGATTAATTGCGGGTCTTGCACCTGTGGGTGGGGCTGATTGCTAGTAGGTTCGTCGATGAATTAGTTACGTCGCCAAGCGCCACCTTTGAAGCGGTGGCAGCGAGTAGATGTGTCATTCTTTAACATGAATCAGTGGTGAAGCAAAAAAATTGTTTATAGTAGAGGCTTAAACTTATTTTTACAAAAACTCATTTAACTTTTTTCATCCGAATTTGAGACTAATGGCATAGATCATTTTAATTTTTTTTATTTATTATTTTAAAAAGACAAAGTTGAAATTGCATATAAAAAACTGTGTAGAATATTTAAACTCAAAAAAATTATAAATTTGTTATGTCTTGACATCGACGACAAGAATGTCCCCGTACAACCCATTTATGATCCATATGAGAAATATATAATTTATATTACTCACAAAATTTAGCTTTTGTTGATAAAATCTCCCACTTATTATTTCTCTTATCTTATAGTCTTATTTTAAATATATAAATCAAAGACATAACATTTATAATATATTATTCTCCTCTCTGCAAAACTTATGATAGTTCAATAGTGATATCAAGTATATCTTCCATCAAATGTGGGCAAAAAGATAATTTAAAAGATTACAAAGATTCTAATAATGTGAATGTCTCACATCTATGTTAAGAGCTTATACCATCGAAAAAAAATCTAAAACATTAATTACTAAAGAAAACATTTTAATTAATCTTACAACTAATTTATATGTGAACCCCATCATTTATTGCTTGTATGCCTTAAGAGTTATTTCTTGATGCAATCCTTATCCTATTACAAGTTCTTCATTTTGAAATCTTGTTAATGTTTTCTCTCGTGTTTATATCCCGAAGCTGGTCATGATCTTGCATGAAACACCAACAATATTCATCAGATTTAAAATTATAGTAAATTAAAAAGCAATTTGAATATTATTTTTTGCAACTAATACTAAAGCCAACAAGAGTTTGAGTGAGAAGCAATGAATATAATGTGTCAATTTATTTTTAGTTAGGAATAGCGCCTTCAGGCTGCTAAACTACCCTTCATATTGTTAAGTTCATCATAATCTTCATCACGCATTCTTGAAGTACATAAATCAAAGGTAGAAAGGAGTTGTTCGATAGTTCTTTCAAGACATTTAGCTGTTGTGCTTGCAATATAAACTTGTTATATTTTTCTTTTACATATCGCAGCATAATAACTATTTATTCTTTAGCAAATATGTCACGAGATTCATCAACTAAAATAGAAAAGCAGTTATCTCCAATTTCCTTAGTTATGAAGCTTGTTATTGTAATCAACATAGCACATGTGATATCTTAGTAAATATTAGACGTAATTAATTTTAAATTCTCAAGAGAATTTTTTAGTATCACATTATTTATGTCGTTATTATGTTCAGCCAGAAACTACACCTATTGAAAATAATTTTCTTGAATTTTTTATTTTTCTAGACACATGTTCTTAAAAAGCTAATCTATCTTAAAAGAAACCTCATACAATCGACAAATGTATTTAAATAAGTTTGATATGCAATTGTTGTATGATCAAATTACTTCTGAAAGACAAAATAAATATACCGACTCTGTTTCATTTAAGTCTTTAGCATTTTGTCGTGCATTATTATGTACATTGTTATAACCTCCAACATGAAGTTTAAATCTATTTATTTTTTTTCAATTTAAAAATTCATTTTAATTAAATGCCTCATCATCATCATTTTCTCCACCTAATTCTTTGAAAATATAACTATAAATATTATGATTTATCTTCATATACATTATACTTTAACCAGTTAAAATACTTATCAAATCATCTCTGATTGAAATGTTTATCTTTATTGCCAAATTTACTTTTAAGAAAGTCATAATTATAAGGCTGATATGGCCTTATTTATAAGTATGATCATCAAACTTGATCTTGAATATTAAAACTAAATTCACTAATTGGAATTCATAAACCTAAATCTAATGGAAATTTTTCTAGATCTATTTCCAGGGTTTTTTTTTATGATTCATTCTCTGTTTAACTCTTTTTTTTGTTTTTTCAACTAAAATTAATCAAATATTAATCAATCATTGGTTTATAAAACTAACATACTTAAATAAACAAGTGTCATAAAATAACAAATTTTAGCAAGTAAAGGTATTTAGCTTATAAAATAAACTACCATGTGATCACACAGACATATTTCAGCAAGAAAAAGTCCTCTTTAATGCTTTATAATTCTATCAAAATTTGTTATTTAATGTAAATTTTCTATAAGAACTAGAAGTTTGAGCAAGCCTGCAACTAAAGCGAACTCCTTTGCCAGCGACAAATCTGCAACTGAAGCAACTTTGTACCAATCCATTTTGATCTTCATGCATGTTTTGTTTGAGGTTCTTAATTCATGGCTTCATGCACAAGGTATGGGTATCCATATCAAAACTTGACAGTGAGAAAAAGGTCATTAAGAAAAATAAATCGAGACCAATTGCCTCAACCTATAATGTCACTAACTGGATGGCAAAGCCAGCTTTTTACAATTACCTGATTACATGAACATGGTTAAGACCAAAAGGAGAAGAACCTTGCGTTTGCTGATTAATTCAAACACTGGAAAAAAGAAATTACGGAACCTGATTAGCTTCAAAATTAGTAGAGAATGATATAAACCAACTCCAAATTGAATAAACGAAACTAATATGACTCTAACCCGTAAAGATTTATAAAGCTTTAGGGATTTCTAAATAAAATCGTGGGATCAGTTTGAGCAAATCTGTGCCTAAAGCAAAGCCGTTTGCCAATGACAAATCTGCGACTGGAGCAAAGCCGGTTGCAGGCAATAAACCAGCAATTGAAGCAAGAACTTTTTGCCGGCGAAGGCGAGTTGGACCTCCAACCCCATGCGAAAACTCAGGTTTTTCTCATAGATTATTACACAGACCGCAAACGAGGTAGAGAAGGAAATAGCAATTAGGGCAAGACAGCTATTAAAGAAAAAAAAATAATCACAATCGCAGCTGAGCAAATCTGTTACAAAAGCAAAGTCGTTTGCCAACTACAATCTGCGAATAGAGCAAGGTGGTTTGCCGGCAATAAACCAGCGACTGAAGCAAAGACTTTTGCCGGCGGCTGCGAGGTTTTTCTGATTTTTCTCACAGAATATTACACAGACCGCAAACGAGGTAGAGACTGGAATAGCAATTAGGGCAAGCCGGCTATTGAAGGAAAAAACACATAAAAATTACAATCGCAGCTGAGCGCGGGAGCTGGCCATGGCCTCATGCCCCTCATTACTTCTGATGTAGCTGTAAGCATATGACAACAAGGCTACCATTCAGCTCTGGTCTCCAGCTTCACATAGTTGGCGGAAATTTCTCTTTGCATGTGAAGGGCAACAATGGCAGGACAAAATTTATAAATACCTGGTCATTTGCCACGAATGAAAAGGAATGTCCCTGAAAGCTCTACATTAAGGACATTCCTTTTCATTCGTGTACCCTGCCCCTTCTCTTTCTAAAATCTTCAGGGCCAATAAGCTTTGAAGTAATTGAATTCATCTCTTTCAACAAATCCATTGCCTCTTCTATTTTTCCAAACTTCTTCAAATTACTGATCATTGAACGATATACATAAATTGAAGGACGGTGACACTTCTTCATTTCACCAAACAATATCACTGCGTCATTAACATGACCTGCCCTTCCAAGTCCATCAATAAGTGCTGTATAAGCTTGCAAATCCAACTCAAATCCTCTACGAAGCATTTCTTCTGCAAAAGCTTTACACAAGTCCAATCTTCCAAGCCTTCGAAGGCAGTTGATCAATGTGTCATAAGTGACAATGTCCGGAGAATAACCTAGCTCTTTCATTAATGAGAATTCAGAGAGCATTTTGTCAACTCGACCAGCTCTACCTAATATAGCCAGGACTGTATTAAATGTTACAGTGTCAATTTTACATTCACGATTCTTCAGTTCTTCAAACATCATCAAACTTCTATCAATTTGACCAGACTTGGCAGTGACAAAGATAATCCTGTTTACTACAGTAGGATCACTATGGGATGTTGTTTCTGAAACTTCACTAATGAATTTTAGCAGTTTTGAGTCAGACAAACTTGGAAGAACCTTTGAAACATTAAGATATGAAATTAAATCAGGAGGCAGTTTCGAAAGTAGTAATTTCTGGAAGATATCACAGAAGAGATCAAAGTTACCAGTTTCTCCTGCCACAGCTAGAAGCATGTTGTAAGTATTCAGATCAGGATGTATTTGTCGATCATGAAGATACCGTAAAAAAGACAACGCATCTGATAAATTTCCAACTTTACAGAGTTTCTCAATGAATAAACTACACATTTCCTTTGCGCAACATACTTCATGTTTCTCACTTAAAAAGAAATGTTCCAAGGCCTTTGTCAAATCATCAGTGATTGAAATGCCTGTCGTAATTTTCCGGCAATGGCCAACTACTGTTGCTAGGTCAGACTGGTTGGCTGAGCATGATAACATCAATTTAGCTGGGAAGGGGTTACCAATGATCGATTTCTGTGGGAACCAGAGCAGAAATCAGAAATCATAAGTAGACAAAGGACAACTATATGCAAAATAAAACTCTAGTAAAAATTTAAAGGTACAATAAGAGACCATAAATTATAGCTCTAGCTTTCCCTTATTTTCACGCATCATCATGCAGTATCCTTCTATTTATGATCAATGAACAAAAGAAAAGCCAAGTCATCCATTTCTAGACTAATGAACTTGATGCTCATATAATCATAAAATTAGGGATAAAAGCCTTACATCCCATCTTATAGAACTTATTTTAGCATCTGCAATGTCAAAGAAAAAGCTAGCTGGGAAATCTTCAAATCCAAACCTTGATCTAAAAAAATAAGCTTGAAATATATTAATTTCTATTCCTTTATTTTAGACTCTATCATCCCATTTTAAGATTGGTTTTTATTTACAGGTGCCTTGAGGACGCACACCAAAGAATGTTTCACTTGAATCATTCAAATGACAAATATAGTGAAGAAAAGCAAGAGCTAGCTGGGTACTTTTACCAATAAAAAAATTCAAAACTGTAATTACAATTTTTTTTTCAACTTTGACTCTTTGAAAACTTCAATAAACATTTAAAGTTTCTAACTGGAGGGCAATGGCTAGCAAAACCATTTATACTATAAAGAACTTGCTATTTGACACCTTCCCATGTTTTCAGCCTCATTTGTCAACAAAATTCATGTAAGTGGAATGCAATCAATCAAGAAATAATTTTGTACCATCAAAATCGTACCTACTTATCATACTAATAATGAAGACGGTGGAAACAGTAAACATAATTTTCTCATTCAAATCGAGGAAATGAACAAAATAAATGAAGAATAAAAGATTCTCTGCAATGATGACAATAATGGTGCCAATGTTGTCAATAGATATGCAAATGAAAAACAAAGTTCATGCAAACATGCTTGAAGTAGGTTTGTGCAGAAAAAGGGGGTAATCCAAAAATGTTAACCAAATTGATAAAATTGATTTATGTGGTTTGGTTTAGTTTAGCGTTGAGACGTTTGACATTTTCCCTAAACTAACTTATTTGATTTGATCTAGAATTAAAGTTTTGCAAAAGAAAAATAAAGCAATCTAACATATAAAACATAATATGCATAATCACCAAACATATTACTTAGCAGTCAATCAATTAGTTCAGATGGAATCAAAACAATTCTTTGATTTTGATTTACCTCTATATATATATATATATATATATATATATATATATATATATATATATATATATATATATATTGAAATTCAACTATGACGATCATATTAGGCACACAAATTAATTAGCATGATTATTCTTTCCTTTATTTCTATAATGTTGTTTCATGTTTTAGGGAATAAAATTGAAAATTGAGGGCTAATATAATGTACGGGGAAATTAATAGGAATATATTTAAGGATTTGATGAAATAAAAAAGAAATAACTTCCTTTCCTCTATTTATTTTTCCTTTCCCCTTGGTTGTTCGAAAGGGTAGAAAGATGAATATAACTCCCCTATTCGATTTCTTTATGGAATCAAAGCGTAGATTATGATCCGCTTTTACTCGAAGGATTGATCTCCATCATCTGATGGTGCTCAAGTTGAGCCTCAATATTCTCTTAACTTGATAGCTAATCAAGAGCTGGAATGCATTGAACATTCTTCTCTGCATTATGCCCCTTCATCTGATAACATTTATGGTTCTCCCCATCGATCAGTCTCACCCAAAGTGATGACATTAAACCTTGTCCCTACTTAAGTCATCTCATGATTCACATTTATCAATCTTTCGCACATTGCCTATGTTTCCTGACTTCATGACTACGTTGCTTGCATCGCTTATGTCGCCTTTGAAATCGCCTGTATCATCTTCATCACTTACATCTTTCGTCATCATAAGTTGCCTTTAACTATTTTCAATCATGACTCGTTCTTCTGACTCCTTTTCATGACTAAGTTCATCATCTTGACACCCACTCATCACCGTCAAATTTTGGCCTTATCAGAGGCCACAAGGCTCTAGCTTCTACGTGAAGTCATCTCTTGAGCAACTAATCTCTTGCAAATGCAAATCCATTTGATCAAGCTTTCAAAGAGTGATCTGTTTATCTCTTGCATTCATCAAACTCCAAAAGTCATCCTACCTACTCACTAACCATTCATTGCTTTTGCTCCACTAATCTTCCTTCGTTGATCATCAACCTCCTATAACCGTAAATCCATTGATTAGGCTTTCCTAATTTGATTCGTTGATCTCTAGTATTCATCGACATTTTTCCTCTAATTGAGTTTTAGGATGAAATTTTTACTCTTATATGACCAAATAAAACATCGCTGGCAAAAGGCAAAATTCTACTCCTTTATGACTGAACTTACTCAACAAAGAACAAATGGACACTCCAAAAAGAAAAAAAAAAAGTTAATTCAATAAAAACCAACTATATAGCTACCTCCGCCGTGATTGGTATAAATTCATTAGGCCAAACATTATAAATTCCTCAAATGTAGACAAGGTTAACCAAGGGTTGTGAATTATAGATTTTGGTGCCTCATATCACATGACGGCTTATATCACAATTATAGAAAATTATAAATCATGCAATAAGGGAATTAATGTTAAAATTGCTGATGGTTTACAATCTGAAGTTCCTGGAATTGGGTTCGTTTGCATCTTAAATAAATTAAATCTTAATTGTGTCAAACCATGATTATAACATATTGTTTGTCAATACATTCATCTTTGATCTACACTGCCATGACAAATTTCTTTCTAATCTTTGTGAATTTCATGACTTGGAATGAGAAAAGATGATTGGTAGCGTGAGATGTGTTTGAGACTTCATCTCCTAAAGTTGGCTCTTCATGAAAACAAGCTCTTAAGGTTGGATAGCTTAGTGAAAATAATCCTCCGGATGTTTAGATTCCAATAAGAATAGTGAAATCTTATTATGTTACTATCAGTTCAGACATTCAAACTTGTACATAAAAACATACTTAATTATTTAGGAATAAAAATTCAAAAGAATTCTCAAGCTTAATTTGTTAGTTCTCAAAACAAGTGAGAAATTCTTATCTAGGGATCATAAATAATTAAAAATTTGTGAGGAATCATTGAGTTATTTGCTTCATAAATGATCACACTAGAGTCAAATGGATATTCCTTATGAAAGAAAAATCTGATAAGTCAAATATTTAAACTTTCATACTATGATTCAACCTCAGTTTCAAACAACAACACAACAACAACAACAACAATAACATCAAGCCTTTATCCCACTATGTGGGGTCGGCTACATGAATCCTTTTTTTCTATTGTGTCATGTTAAGAGTCAAATTCTCATTTAAATCTAATAAAGAAAGGTCATTTCTAATATTTTCTAACCAAGTCTTTTTAGGTTTACCTCTAACTTTCTTAACATAAGCCAAATCTAATACATCTACCTTCCTAACCGGGTCATCGAGAGGCCGCCGTTTTTTTGTGACCAAACCATCTAAGGTGACTCTCTCTAATTTTATCTTCCACTGGAGCTACTCTAACCTTTTCACGCATATTTATTTATTTTTTCAAACAAAAACACAAGTGTTGAAAATTGATTATGCAAGAAAATGTTTTGCCTCAATCCTTGATGATTATCTATCAAGGGAATAGTTCAACAAAGCTCATGTGTTGGTACACCATAACAAAATGAATAGATGAAAGAAAAAATAAATATCATGTTCCTGAATATTTTTAGAGGGAAGTTTAACATATCTCATAAATATAGAATGTCCTCTCATATTATCAACTTTCAAACTCCATGCTAATTATTCCTAAGCTCTTACTCAAACGATGAAATTATCTCTACTATTTCCATGAAATGTTCATGGCATTCTGCATATATCCATGTTCAGTCACAAAATATGAGCAAAATTGATCTCAAGGCTATCAATGTATATTAACAAGGCATACCCTTAATCATAAAGGTTATAAGAGTCATTCTCCCATTACATGAAAAACTCCATGAATTTCATTGAATCATAATTGTATTATCCAAAATTGATAATCGATGGGGAGAATTAGTCTCAAGATTATCAACTTTCGAACATTACTACTACAAATGTCACTACCATGTCTACTAGGCCCAACCTATGACTTTCCTGTTAGAAATGAACCGCAGAGTCCAATTCTTTCTAATATGGATGAAAATCCCTCATCTCCAAAAGCCCATCTATACCTATTATTAAAAATCATTCAATGCTTATTTATTCCAAAGGGAAAGAAAACTATGAGTGGAGCACCCAAAACATATTGAGCAAGTTTAGCGGTCCAATATGAGTTCAGACACTTAACAAATTCTCAAAGCAATACCTCCTCTAAACCATGAATAATTAATTGATTGATTATGGTCTTGATACACTAATTGTTTTGAGAAAAGGTGAGTGATCTAGCACTATTCACCCTATTTATAACTTTATATTTTATGAGGGACTTTCTTCAAATTTCCATCATTTGTTAGCAATATCACCAAGTAAATGCGCCAAAGTCAACTCTTCAGGTAATGAAAAATCCAAGATAGAAAAATTCTATATGGGAAGACATTCAAGCACTTGAAAAGAACAAAATATTGGAGATTATTCAGTTGCCACAAGGAGAGTGGATGCTGGGCTGCAAACATTTTTTTTATCAAACACAAGGCTGATGAATGAACAAAGAAGTTCAAGGCAAGACTTGTTGCAAATGAGTTTACACAATCCAATGAGATCAATTAGCAAGAGATTTTTTTCTATAACAAAATCAAATATAGTATGAGCGATCTTATCTCATGCGAGTGACTTGGATTAGCCACTTTATCAATTAGATGTCAAGAATAACTTTCTTAATAGTGATCCTGAAGAAAATATCTACATTAAAATTTCTTTTAGTCTTCAGATACTTGCCACAACAACCATAGTCAACAAACTTAAAAGATCCTTCTATGGCCTAGAGCAATCTTCACATGTTTGGTTTGCCTAATTCACCGAGGCAGTCAAATTTTATGAATATATACAATGTCAAGCTAATCATACTATCCTTGTAAAAAGAACACCACCTAGACGTGAATCTGTTATTTTGATTATAAATGTTGATAGATCCATCCACATGGGAGGCTTTATAGAAAAAATGAGCACACTAAAGAGATTTCTAGCTAAGGAATTCAATATTAATGAATTAAAAATTTTGATATATTTTTTGGGAATGGAGGTGGCTCAATATCATAAGAGTATCTCGGCCTCACAATATAAATGTGTTAAACCTCTTAAAAATAATATGAATGTCAAGTTGTAAGCTAACAGATACTCCCATGAATTTGGATGCTAAACTTGGAACCAAAGATAATAGTTCTCCAATTGATAAAGATAGATACAAAAAAATTGTTGGTAAACTAATTTATCTCTTTCACATTAGACCTGATATTAGATTTTCAGTAAGTGTGGTCAGTCAGTTTACAGATATTTGATGATCTTATCCTCAAATTGTAAGAATAGCTTCATCTTATGTAATTTTATAATTGTACAATAATCCTCAGGCGCCTTTTCGTTTAAACAACTCAATCTTAAATATAGAAGTTATATCCTCATTCTTCAGTATTAATCACTGAAGATAAACATGGTGTGTTGGGATACTCTTAGGTTTCAGACATCCGCCAGATGATCTAAGATTAGTCAGAAGATAACTGATGAACAAAATTTGTGCAACAATACGCTAAAATATATCCCCACACCGACCATAGGAAGCATCGAGTGCAAAAATTCGCAACTCCAGTTAAAATCAGAACAATTAAATTTTTTTATTCGAACAAAGGAAAATAATAACGTCAACTTAACTTTCCAACCTCTTTAACACAACGCTTATAGCCATCACATTTCAAAACTGTTAATAAGGGTCTTGGAAGTAAGAACTCTTCAAGTATTACGTTTCTGAAACCTAATTTACTATCATAGACTAGAGTAGCTATGCACACTTAACTTCACAGACATTATTGCATTGCGAAGAAAATATAGCAAAATGAGAGCATTCCACCACAAGTTAGCTGTTTTTCCCCCATTTAACTATTAGAAAATTTCCGTAGCTCAATAGCTAACTGTCCTAAAATTAGATATCTCATAAAGATAAAAATGAAAAAATGAAGAAATTATCCGCTGAAAATTTCTCAGTGAGGAGAGCAAATTACCGATCTTCCATGAGTGAAGCCTGGAGATCCACTCAAGCGGTGCCTGCGGAATCCGCTTTCTACTCCAGTTCCAGGCTTGAGGCGACCCAATTCATAAAACAAAGCCCTAGGGAAGCTTTCGCAACCACAGCCAATATCTCCGTCGAAGAGAAGTTGAAGACTTAACCGACACAAATTCATCGTCGGCAATGGCAGGATCCGATACCGATTCATCTCTGCCTGCCAACCCTAGATCAGGAGAGTACGAGACCATTTACCCAATAGAAAGACAAAGGATTAGGTTCCTCGTTCTGAAATGAACTGTAGCCACCGCCGAGAGCGGCGGCCGGTGCCGGAGGTTTCCCGTTGCGGGTGCAGAAAGCTGGGAAATGCGTCGAGAATGGAGAAATTATTTCGTGCGGAGCGCGGCTTAGCCCTTCTTCCGGAGAAATGATTCTGTGCGGACACGCGCCACGTCACCGGAACCCAGCCGTATTTAGGATTTTAAAAAATAAGAAACAGCTAATAAACAACCGATGTGACATGCGTAATTTGATTGGTTTTCAGACGCATTTGATTGGTCTTCAGATGAAGTTCGATGTCTACACAGGATAATTTATTCTACTTCCAAGAAAAATTATTAAGTGCAAACCGAACGTAAGTAGTGACACACTAATTGGCCACATGGTCTTATTTTATTTTGTTTTTGTCGGTTCGATCAACCTGTTTAGAGGTGATAGTTTTATTTTTTGAAAAAGGTCCTTATCATTCCATTCAAAATTAGGGTTTAGAGTTAACGCTCTTTTTTAAGGAAAAAATCCGTGAGAACTCTCCAATATTTAGGATTTTAAAAAATAAGGAACAGTTAATAAAGATGAAGATAAAGACTGATTTGGAGGAGAATGTTATATTCTTCTAGCAGATGATAGGCCCATAAGATGTGGAGATCGAAATGCGATGTGCAAACTTTCAGGAAGACTTGAAGGTGAAAAAATTGCAACCTGAAGCAATGATAGGTTTAGGGTATGAAGCGGAAGTTATGTTGGTTAGAGGTGCTATAGGTTTCAACTTATCGATAAATTTCAAACTCCTAGATTTTTAAGGTTTCCTGTAACAACACACTGTATACAAGCTTGTAGAGAGTCATGTATTGATTGTGTATGATTCCCCTTTGGTATAAATTGTGTATTGATTGTCTACAATTTGTGTATTGACTGTGTACAAGTTTATAGATAGTCACTATGTCCCCCTTGGTACAAGTTGTGTATTGACTGTTTATAAGTTGTATATTGATTGTGTACAAATTATGTATTTACTGTCTTTTCTGTGTATTTATGTGTGATTGCTTGTACACATTGTGTACAAGATGTGTATTAACTTTGTACTAATTGTGTATCATCTTTTAGCCACTGTGTATAAGCTTTGTATTAATTGTATACAAGCTCTGTATTGATTGTGTTTTTACTATGTATTGACTGTTTATTGAATGTGTACCATCTTTTAGCCATTATATACAAGCTGGTTATTGACTATGTATTGATTGTGTATTAATTATGTATTGGTTGTGTATTAACTATGTATTGATGTGTATTGTGTACAGGCTGTGTATTAGCTGTGTATTTACTATGTACAAGCTATTTATTGACTCTATATTTATTGTGTACCAACTGTATATTAACTATATATTTATTATATTTTTACTGTATATTGACTATATATAAGTTGTATATTGATTGTGTACAAGATGTGTATTGAATGTGTAATGAATGTGTATTAATGTGTGATAGCTTATACATGGTGCAAGTGTACTGATTTTGTATTGACTATGTATAAGATGTGTACTGATTGTGTATTGACTATGTATAAGCTGTATATTGACTATGTATTTATCAAAGTTGTGAAAACAGGACCAGACAACGAACAGGAAGAAAGAGAGGTTCACAGTTCGACCGGTTCGATCAGTCGAACCGGATGATGTAATAATTTATAATAAAATTTAAAAAATTAATAGAATTAACATAATAATAAAATATAATAACCATATAATTTAATATAAAGTATTGCTAATTTATATTATATATTTAGATATAAATTATATAAAAAACTCACAATAAAAATTAATTATTTATAATATATAATTAAATATAAAATTTAAATAGATAAAAATAAATATTATTAACTAAAAATGTAAAATTTTCCAAAATAAAATAAAATAAAATAAATATTATTCATATTATAAAAATTAATTGTTTATAATATATAATCAAATATATAAAAAAATGGATAAAAATTAAATATTATCAACTAAAAAAATATTATTCATATTATAAAAATTAATTAAAAACCATTTAAAAAAAAGATGTTTTGCTTTGTATAGCGTATACATGATGAAGCTAAAGATAGCTTTTTCTTTGTATGATTTAGTCCCACATCACTTGTAATATTTTGTATTGTATGATTTATATAACTTTTCACTTTTACCCATGATAGGAGCTCATATGGAGCAATGGAGTCATGTGAGATTGTTGTAAGCAATATTTAATTATAGTCTTTAATATTTATTTAAGAGTTTTAATATTTCAGATTTATATGAATTGATTAAGTTTAATATTTATTTATTATTAAATAATTTATTTAATTATTTAAATAAAAAATTTTGAACCACCAGTTTTAGAAAACCACGGCCGGTTCACCGGTTCCTGGTTGAACTGGCGGTTCATGTCAGTTCTGGTCGGTTTGCTGCACAGCCAGTTGTTGACCCTGTTTCTCCCTAGACCTAGGTCAAAGGGTTGACCTGGTCAAATTTGACCAGGCTAGACCCTGGAACCCAACCCAGTGGGTCCAGGGAGTCAAGCCAGGTCTGCTGAGCCCAGACCCAGGCCCTGGGTCAACCTGGTTGACCAGGTCAACCCAGGTTAACCCATTAGGCCCATAGAGGTCTAAACTAGTTCAAATCAAATCCAAACTCAATCCAGGGCTCTCCAAGCCCTATTTTCTCCTCCACTGGACTCAGTGGGTCAGGCTTGACCCATTGGGCCTAAGTCTTGGTCCTGGGTCAACCTGGTTGACCAGGTCAACCCAGGTTGACCCATTAGGCCCATATGGGTCTAAACCAAGTCCAAATCAGATCCAAGCCCAACCAAGGGCTTCAAGGCTCATACCCTCCTCCCTTGGACCCATTTGACTAGGATTGACCAAGTCAACCCTTGACTTGGTCAACCTAGGCCATTAATAGGTCAAAATGACCTATTTAAGACCATTTAAGGCTTTAACACCCTCCCTATTGAGTCTAAACCCAAGCAGCGGCCTAATCACCATATTCTCCCTCCTAATTAGTCCCTAATTCGATCCTAGCCGTCCAACTTAGGTTTAGAGCTATATATAGGGATCTTAGGGTTAGTTTTAGAGGACTTTTGATCTCTCTCTCTTCCCAAGGCCCCTCAGCCCGAGATATTTGGTGAGAGAGCTCCTATAATCTCCCCCCACCCTTCCCTACTCGAATCCCGACGGTCCACGTTCGCCGGCGGCGAGATTCTGGCAACCCGAAGCTTGGGACGTCCAAGGCTTCGAGCCGTGCAATCCAGAGCTCGTTTGATCAAGGTTTCAACAGGAGAAACGTACGAGGACAATCTACAAGTGCAACCGAGCCAAAATTTCCCTAATCCCACGGTGAAATTTCTTTAAAACCCTTAACCTAGGTCTAAACACTTAGAGTTAATTAGCACTTTGCACAGATCATTTTGGCCCAAACCAATTAGTCCACACGATTTCTGTTCATATCTAGGCTCTAGGTTTAAAATTTCGTTCGATTCCATCCACCCGATCGAAAGAACGAACCAAAATAGCGTATTAGGGTTCGGGTTCGCCGTCCCGTTCGCTTGAGTCGATCCTAACCGTTGATCCCGCGATTGACGGCCGAGATCTGACCGTTCCACGGTCCGGAACGACCGCGGATCCTCTCCCGCTGTTCCGCCTGCGATCCGGCTTGATCTGAGCCATTGATTCAAAACGGCGGACGATCCGACGGTCAGGAGACCGCGCTGACGCGGCAAGTGAAGCCGCGTCATCCGCGGTTTGATTGCCGCATGATTGCGGCAATCATTGCCGGCGGCGCAATCATTGCGCCGCCAGGCAATGATTGGCCCACGGTTCGCGGGCCCAACCGAAGCCTGACGCGTGTCCCGCGCCGCCAGAACCTTTTTTTATTATTATTATTTTTTTTTGTTTTTTTTTGTTTCTTTTATTATTAATTTGATTTAATTAATTAAAAATAAAAAAATATATATTTAAATAAATAAATAAATTATTATTTTTATTTTTATTATTATAATCATATTATTATTATTATTTTAATTATTATTATTATTATTATTATTATTATTATTATTATTATTATTATTATTATTATTATTACTATTATTATTATTATTTTAATTACTTTAATTATTTTAATTATTTTTATTATTATTATTATTATTTTAATTATTTAATTATTATTATTATTATTATTATTATTATTATTATTATTATTATATTATTATTATTATTATTATTTTAATTATTTTAATCATTTTAATTATTATTATTATTATTATTTTTAATTATTTTAGTTATTATTATTATTTTTATTATTATTATTATTATTATTATTATTATATTATTATTATTTTAATTATTTCAATCATTTTAATTATTATTATTATTATTATTATTATTATTATTATTACTATTATTATTATTATTATTATTACTTTAATTATTTTAATTATTATTATTATTATTATTATTATTATTATTATTTAAAATTTATTTCTAAATCATATTAATATTATTATTTTTATTACTATTATTATCATTATTAATATTATTATAATATTAATATTATAATTAATAATATTATTATTTTAATAATATTATTATTATAACTAAAATTTTTATTATTATAATATTAATTATTATCATTATTAATATTATTATAATATTAATATTATAATTAATAATATTGTTATTTTAATAATATTATTATTATAACTAAAATTTTTATTATTATAATATAATTATTATCATTATTAATATTATTATAATATTAATATCATAATTAATAATATTATTATTTTAATAATGATATTATTATAACTATTATTTTTATCATTATAATATTAATTATTATCATTATTAATATTATTATAATATTAATATTATAATTAATAATATTATTATTTTAATAATATTATTATCAGGAATAATATTTTCATTATTATTATATTAATTATCATTATTAATATTATTATAATATTAATATTATAATTAATAATATTATTATTTTAATAATATTATTATTATGAATAATATTTTTATTATTATTATATTAATCACTATCATTATTAGTACTATTATAATATTAATATTATAATTAATAATATTATAATTTTAATAATATTATTATTATGATTATTATTATTATTATAATATTAATGATTATTATTATTAATATTATTATATTAATATTGTTAATTAATAATATTATTATTATTTTTAATAATAGTATTATTATGTTAATATTAATATCACTATAATATTAATATTTATTATTTCATATTATTATTATTATTTAAATTTATTTTAAAATTTAGATATTATCATATCTGGTTTATTTTAAAATTATTATTTATTTTTAAATATTAATTATTTTAAATTATTTTAAAATTACCTTTAAGCCTATTAAAACTTCAAAAATTCATAACTTTTCCGTTTTAAATCGGATTTTGACGCACAATATCTCGTTCTTTTCAGAAAAAATATGAATTTTTAATTTAAAATTATTTTTTATATCTGATTTTGTCCTTTCTGGATGCTTTCTGTATCACTATGTTATTTCATTATTTAAATATTATTTAATTAATATAATTGATTATTTTAAGATAAAAATTATTTTAAAACCCCCTTGGTGGCTGGTAGACCTCCCATGCTCATGAACTGAAGTATTTTCAGTTATCTTATTTTCAAATTTACATTATTATTATTTATAATATTTATGTATTTTAAAAATGAGTTTAAAATTACATATTATTTAAATCCCCCAATCTTGGGAAGTCTACCTCTTATGAAATTTTAAACCTAGGACCTATATGTGAACAGCATTCATGTGGGAGAAGGATTAGTGAATGATCGTGTCCCGATCATCCACTAATCACTTCGTTAGGCTTCCTTACTTAATGTTTTCGTAGTCCTTGCATGTGTAGGTTGCACAAGCACATAGCCTAGGCTCTCCTAGATCTAAGGATTTGATGGGTGTGTTTATATTTGCTACATTTACCCTCTATATTGTGCCTAAGGGTTAGCTAACTCACCTTTATTCCCGCTTAGTGTAGTGACACACTAAGGACAATAATTAAGGATTGTCTAGCGAACTTAGAATATTTTTAGGAGCTAGGATAGATCCCGGATTGCTATGAAACTTTAAACACTAGTGCTTAGTGACATCTGAAACCCCCTAAAATTTTCTAAGAATTTTTTGGACTCCTTAAAACACTTAATTAGCAAACCCTAATTTACCCGTTAATTAAGCCTTAGAAACTTTAGAAAAATATAATAAATCCATTTTAAATCAGAAAAATACCCATAATATCGCAAACTCTCCAGAATTCTGTCCCCAACCTTAGATAATTAGGGCCCCTTAATTGGACATTAATCTGGACTTTAATTCAACATTAATCAAAAATCACCTTTTTGCCTTAATTAAATCATTAAAAATTATTAAAAATCCCAAATTTTCTCCAAACACTTGGGAACACCTTCATAGGTCATTTATGACCTTTGGGGGTGATCCCAATCAGTTTGGAGCTGATTTAGGCCAAAAGCCCCAAAGTACCCCTAATTAGGCAATTTCGATAATTTATTTAATTGCCCCAACTTCTAAAAATCATAACTAATTACAGAAAATTCCAAAATGGGAAAACTAAAAGGCATTCAGCTCTAATTAAATTCTAATATTTATTAAAAATACTAGGTGTCCAGAAATTAGCTTAAACTGAAAAGTCAACTTTCCGGTCAACCGTAGCCTATAGTCTAGAGCCTGAAACTTCTAAAATTCATAACTTTGCGTAGGAAACTCCAAATCCAGCAAACTCAAAGGCATTCAACTCAAATTAGGGTCTAGTATTTATTAAAAATATTAAAATTTCAGAAATCAACTAAAATCAAAAAGTCAACAGTCCAGTCAAATTTAGTTCAAAACGAGACCAAAACTTCGAAAATTCATAACTTTGGATAAAAGAATCCAAATCGGGCATACTAACTGTCTAGCTGATCAGGTTAAGGCCTAGTATTTTATAGAAATATTAGTTGGTCATAAATACCCTTTAATCAAAAAGTCAATTTTGGACCCCCTTTTGCTTAGTGTATAGATGGACCCTGAACCCCCTAAAACTCACTAATGCAATTTAAACTTTAAATATTATTACCCTAAGCATTAAAACTGACCTACATACCAAATTAAATAAAATGGATCTTAATTCGCTAATATTTATACTTTAATTAAAATTTCCTTTTAGACCTACAACCAACCTGGACAGTAGGCAATTGTAACCAACTACCCAGCTTAGGATCTACCTCAGCTACACAGCTTTTCACACACATCTAGATGGTTTGTTAGGGCACCACTTCTAGACCTAGGCTAGGCCGGTGTTTGCCTTTCTGTTGTGTGCCGAGATTTCTGAGATTTCACTGTATGTTGTGATTGAGATGATGTTGGTGTGTTTGTTCACTTTTACTGCACTCTGGGAATTGATATGATTGCACGATAGACTACCCATAGGTTAGGATCGATCTTGATGCTAATGATACTTTCTGCAGGTGGCCATGCTCATGCCATGCTAAAATAAAGGGGGGCAAAATTCATGATTTAAATACTAACATTATTTCATGCAGATGCTCCAGAAATTGCTCAGCCCCCCTAAATAAATGAGGGCTAATTAAAATCATCATTATAAATTGCTACAGGTGCTCCAGAGCTTGCTTAGCCCTCAAATAATTAAGAGCATGGCCAAGTGTGGCTGTGATGAGTACTTTTATTTTTATATAAATTGCTTGGGATAATATAAACTGCTTGGGATGATTTTCATTAGGATAACCTTGCAGGAGAGTCTAGATTTACTGCTTTCATTTAATGTAACTATTTGTAATATTGGTTGAGAGTTGTGAAAGTCTATTTTGAGTGGGGATGCTGAAACCCAAAGGTTAGATGCCCAAAGAGAAAAGGACACCCAATATGAGGATAGTCCTTTTCTATTTGGGAATCCAAATTTGGATTATTCTACTACCCGAGGAGTCCAAGGAAGCTGAGGTCCAAGGAGTCCAAGGAAGCTCAGATCCAAGGAGTCTAAGAAAGAGAAGATCAAGAAGATGAAGACCAAGTGTATCCCACTCAAAATAACTTGCGTCAGTCTTAGGATTAGAAATCCGGGTTGTTGGCAGTGGTGCCCGGCCACTTTAATTTTCTGCAGACCCTGGGTTGTAATTAAGGGCAGTTGGTCTATGGACATTTAATTGATTTGTTTAATTATGTATTATGCTTGATTTGATGATGATTGCGTATAGGTTGTACGCTTTTCATAGTTTATTGACGATCTGCATGCCGTTTTTGTTTTAGCCTGGATTTCGTTAGGCTCTCTAAGGACCAAAACATTTTCTACTCGCAACTAATATTTAAAATTGTAAGTTTTAAGCAATTTAGAAACTTAACGACCTAGGGAATTGCCGGAATCGTCCGGGGTCGCATGCATATTAATGCATTTCTCTTTCCTTCTATAAGACACTTCCCCGCCTGCGGGTAGAGTCCGGATAATCTGACCTATGAGGATGAGGTGCCGGACCTGGGGAAGCTCAGTCTAATTCTAAAAATTATTTTATAAGCCTTTTTAAAGTTCTGTGCATACCTGATTTGGATACTTTAACCAGTATGCATTGCATTAGAAATCAACTAAATCAAAATTTTAATTACATTAGTCATAGGAGCATTCACCCAACATCAGTCCGGGGCCAATTAGGAAATCCACTAGATGTCGGCCCTATTTCCGAGAACTATAACCCACCTACCCATCTTTCATAAATGACTGAACAGCATGGTTTTAAAGCGATTAGGTGGTTAGCTGGCTCCCCCTTCCAGGCCGGGGTAAGTCCAAGTTTTGTATTGCATTAGTTAGGACACGGGTGTTAGTGTTGCGTAGAACACTAAACCCATTAGATTTAGGATTCAAGGCTACTATTATTTCATAGTACGCCTCATCAGTAGGTAGGTCTTCTGTCTTCCAGAGACCCTAAACCCTACATATCCACGTCACACGGATGACGCCACCTCCATCCTTCCCTCCTGCATGTTTCGAGTGCATGATTTATTTATTTTTCTCCAGTTTCTTCTCACTACCTTAGTCCCTCCGGATGCTGATGTGAGCCGTGCATGTTGACTAAGCCTAGTTGAACCTCTCTTTCCCTTCGAGTAGGACTTCCTAGTCTTCCCCCTATGTGCCAATCCCAATTCAGAAAGTATAATATAGAATCCTTAATCGAGAGTATTCTCAGGCTCCGGCTTGAGATGTAATTAACCACGGGGGCTTGCACCCGTGGGAAACCGAATCCCACTCTCAAATAAACTCCATTCGAGCTAATGTATTGGGTGGGGGAAACCCGTTACGATCAGATCATATATATTATTACCCATCGGGGTGTGCTGGTGAGAGCCGCTATCCTCAATGGTTAATCATATGTGTGATCGAATCTGCCCTTCTATTGGCCAGATACAGTCTCCCCTCGCGGGGCGATGGTGTTTGTAGTCCTTTCGGAGGTCCACACCAGTTTTCAAGGCTAAACCAGACTGGACTTAAGACAGGTTCACAGTTGAACCGGTCAGACCGGCCGGTCCGGTCCAGTTTTTAAAATATTGGTATTTACTATATATTAGTTATGTATTTAATATGTACCAGCTATGTATTGACTGTGTTTTTTACTATATACAAGCTGTTTATTAACTGTGTATTAATTGTATACAATCTATATATTAATTGTTTATTTATAAGTTGTATTGACTATATACCGAAGTGTATATGAGTGTGAGAAGGAGGCATACAAGATGTACTGTAGGTATGCACAAAGTATTGGTTTTAGTGTTTGCAAGAAACATCACATTTACTGGTCAAATTCCAGAATGATAAGATGTAAGAACTTTGTTTATTTAAAAGTTGATTTCAAGAAGGGTCCTGATTTGAATTTATAAATGAAATATCAAAGATCAGATACCATAACAAGTTATCCAGTTATAATTAGGTATATAGTGGATGAAGATTGAAATTAAAAGGTGCAAAAATTTATAGAAAGCCATAATCATGATTTGGCTTGGCCTGAAGACAAACATCTATTTAGATCATGTAGGAACATGAGTGTCGAGAAAGCATTAGTTCTTAAAACAATGATAAAAGCCAGAATTAGAATCGTAGATGTTTTTCCTATCTTGCCGATGAAGTTGAAGGTATTGAGAATGTTGGATTCTCTAATAGAGATGTTTATAACTACATTCAAAAAGAGAAAAGAATAAAGATTGAAAATAGGGACACTAATTCTTTATTCACCTATTTAAAAATCAACAAGTTGATAACCATATATTCGTATGTGACATCTAAATTGATGAATTTGATAGATTGTTAATTTTTTTGGGTTGATGGGATGTATATGATATATTATGACTACTTTGGAGATGTAGTAATTTTTGATACAGATATGCTTAATAAATATAATTTAATCTGTACACTATTTATCAGGGTTAATAATTATTGGCAAAACATTCTACTTGGAGTGGCCTTTTTGTTAAATAAAATAATTGAATCATTTACATAATTATTTAGAACATTTGTATGAATAATGGGTGATAAATATCCAATAATAATATTTACTTATCAAGACCAGGTAATGACTAGGGTCATAAAAGTTGCATTACCTAGCACACGTCATAGACTATGCCAATGACACATCTCTAAGAAGGCTCCATTAAAAGTTCGATGCTTCAATAACAACGATAAACTATGTGACACTTTTATGCATATTTGAGTAAGTGTAACTATGAGGAGGAGTTTGAAGAAACATGGGCTGAAATGATCACAGAAGGGAGCCTCCATAGCAATAGTTAGTTAAAGGAGCTTATAGGATAAGAAATAATTGTCAACAATATTTAATAAGGACTATTTTAGCATCGATATTCTATGCTCACAATGTAGCGAGTTTACTAATAACATGTGTCATGGCACTTTGAAGCCAATAAGTTTAATAACTAATTATTTTCTGGGCCTAAAAAAGGTGATGATGACATATCACTGAAATAAATAGGATGAATATTATAAATACGATTAATTCGTAATTGTACTTGTAATAAAAAGTAGCTAAATATTAAAGCAAGATTCTCGATTTTACTCAAGAAAGCTTTATTTATTTTTTTAGGAAGAATTTTTAAATGGTGTGGGTGGAATGAGTATAGAGTATGCCTCAAGTGATTCTTCAAAATTTTTTGTCAAGAGCACATAGAATAAGGATCAATCGGTCCATTGGGTTTTTCATTTCGGTGCAAAAGAGTGTAGAATTCAATGCACCTGTTGGAAGTTTGAGATGATGGGCTTATGTTCTCATTGTAAGAGAGTTTTGAGGTGGCTAAATATCATGAATATCCCTAAGAAGTACCTTCTACTGGGATGGTTAGTAAGAGTTAGAAAAAATATGTTAGTCGCATATTCACAGGTACAGGAAAGACTCCTAAAGATAGTAGTGGAGTAATATTAAGAAATATTATTAGTATATTCTCTTATCAAATTTTTGTGCGAGCACAAGGGAATGGGAGGCATAATAGTACATGTTGGCTGCAATGAATGACATAGCTGAAAATATCGACATGATTTTTGATCACAAGAGAAACAACTATAAGTTTCTAGGCAATTCACAAGGTTGCATTACAAAATTGAAAGATCCACTAAAGTATAGGTTTAAAGGCATCTCTAATACAAAGCTGAAGGGCCACTGAAAAAAAAAAAAGAAGCCTAAGAGTAAGATTTAACTTACCTACTAATTACTTTTTATATATATTATGAGATAATGTATGTTTTGATGAGCTTAATTTTTTCAGCAGAAAAAACTTGCCATGAAGGCAAATAAAACAAAAATGTCTTCACCTTCAAGATAGATCAAGTTCTCAAACATGCCCGAAGGCTTCAATGAGAAATTCATAAATAGGATAATAACCAATCAATCGGCACCTGAGTACACGAGGATGATGAAAGATATCATTGTTTCAGAGCAACAATTGTATTTAATTTAACTATATCATTATAATTATTAAATTAAAATTATTCATTGTAATAATTAATGGTTTAAAAAAAATTCATTCATTGTAATAACATGAGTTATTCATTATAATAATTCATGGATATTTTTTATTTATTATAATAATATAAGTTATTCTAATTCATTCTGTTATATTATTGAACATGTGTATTCACTGTGTATTGATTATATATCAACTGTGTATTGATTGTGTATCGATATTATATTAAATGTGTTTTAAGAATTGAACTTGTAAGGAATAATTTCTTTGATACACTATCAAGATAATTCCACTGTGTATTAACTGGATATTAACAGTGTATTAACTGTGTATCGACTATGTATCAACTTTGTATTTCATTTTTTTTAAATTAGGTTGCATATATTTTAAATGTTTATAAGTTTTTTTTTTTTATTTTGTCTCTTTTTTGAGCTTGTATTAACTTGATATTCACTATATATTAATAGTGTATTGACTATATATCAACTGTGTATGAATTGTATATTGATAGTATATCAAATTTGGATTAAGAATTAAACTTATAATGAATAATTTTTTTAAAATACTATCAAGATAACTTCATTGTGTATTAAATGTATATTGACAGTGTATTGATAGTATATTAACTGTGTATCAACTGTGTATTGATCGTGTATCGATAGTGTATCGAATGTGTATTAAGAATTAAAATTTTCAGAAATAATTTCTTTAATAAACTTGTAAGATAACTTTACTGTGCATTAAATGTATGTTAACTGTGTATTTATTGTGTATCGATTGTATATGATTGCATATAGATTTTATATTAAGTGTTTATCGACTATATATTACATTTTCAAAATAAGGTTTCACAGATTTCAAGTTCTAAGTAATTTTTGATTATTTGATACTTTTTTAACTGTAAATTAACTATGTGTATTGGCTATTTTTTAACTATGTATTGACTATGTATTGATTATGTATCAACTATTTTTATATACCTTGTTGATAATATACAGTCAATGTCACTATCGATATAATTTTTTTGATATCAATATAAAGTCTATCACATGTCAATACACAGACCACCAAAAAATAAAAAGAAAAATTAATATAAGAATGTAGTTTTATGTTATTGAAATAAATCAATATCAATGCAAAGTGTACAAAAAAAGTTATTTTATAGGAAAATTTAATCGAAGAATATAGTATAAGCACATTGATATGAATCAATAACAATACAAAGTGCACAGAAAAAAGTTTATCTCATCGTTGAACAAAACAAGGCGTATGCGAATTCAACCCTAAATTTGGCATTTTTGCTTGCCAATCTTGATGTTCTACCCAGTTGACATTCCTTTGAAGAATAATTCTTTTCATATATTTACAGACAAATATTCTACAATCAATATTGTTAGTCTGGGTTGGCAAACCATGGACACCCTGAATAGGCCATCATCTTATATCACTATCAAAAGATCCCTTCATCTTCGCATATAAATTTTTTTTTTCTGAATAAGATAACAATTAACTGGCCACAAGAGAAAAAAATTAACAATATTCCATGTTTCTCTCATATACAATAGCATGAAAGATTTCCCTATGCATCAATTTGGGTAAGGAATCGTAGAATTTCTAAACCTTTTATTTCAGCCTCCCTACCAGAAGGGTCCAGTGTTTATTGTGGATGATTGGTGGAAGTAGAAGATTAGATGTCCTGACCGCAACCTTATTGACACGTTGGATATAAATATGGGAGACCTAATCGTATTACTTGTATGCCTACAAAAGTCAAAGTAAATAGCTAATGCTACGCAAATAATACAACAACAACAACAAACCTTTATCCCACTATGTGGGGTCGACTATATGAATCCTTTTTCTCCATTGTCCTGTTAAGAGTCAAATTCTCATCTAAATCTAAAAAAGAAATGTCATTTCTAATATTTTATAGTCAAGTCTTTTTAGGTCTACCTTTACCTTTTTTTAACATAAGTCAAATCTAATGCATCTACTTTCCTAACCTGGTCATCAGAAGGCCATTGTTTTATGTGACCAAACCATCTAAGGATACTCTCTCTAATCTTATCTTCCATTAAAGCTACTCCAATCTTTTCACATATATGCTCATTCCGTATACTGTCTCCAAGAGCAAAGCCACTCATCCACCTAAGCATCCTCATCTCAACAGCATGTAACATAATATTATACTTCTCTTTTAATGGCCAACATTCTGCACCATAAAGCATTATAGATCTCACTACCATCTTATAGAATTTTCCCTTAAGTTTGAGAGGGACTTTTCTATCACACAACAAGCTAGATACATTCCTCCACTTCAACCAACCAATTTGAATTCTACTATTAATATCCCCATCTATTTCACCATCACTTTGAACAATATACCCAAGATATATAAAATGTGTACTCTTATTACTGACTTGATCGCCCAAAGTCACAATCCCCCCACTAAATCTATTATTACTAGAATTACACTCCATATATTCAGTTTTAGATCCACTCAAACGAAAGCCTTTAGATTCTTAAGGTTGACCTCCATAATTCAAGTTTAACTTCAGCTCCCTCTCTAGTCTTATCAATAAGAAGAATATCATCAGCAAAAAGCATACACCAGGGTACAACCTCTTGTAAATGTCTAGTGAGAACATCCATGACTAAAGCAAAAAAGATATGAGCTTAAGGCCGATCCTTGATATAATCCAACTGAAATAGAAAAATACTTGGTCAAACCACCTTCTGTTTGAACACAAGTAACAGATCCTGCATATATATCCTTAAAGGCTTGAATATAAGCATTATTAACATCTTTCTTATGTAGAACTCTCCATAGCACTTCTCTTGGAACTTTAACATATGCTTTCTCAAAATCAATAAAAATCATATGTAGATCCTCCTTGTTCTCTCTATACTTCTCCATCAAACCTCTCAATAAATGTATAGCTTCTATGGTAGACCTACCTGGCATGAATCCAAATTGATTTTGAGAAACATTAATGTCATGCCATAACCTATGCTCCATAACTCTCTCCCATAGTTTTAAAGTACAACACATTAACTTAATTCCTCTATAATTCGCACAATCTTGTGCATCACCTCTACTTAAAAATAGGAATCAACATACTCATTCTCCACTCATTTGGCATCTTTTTAGTCTTCAAAATAATATTAAAAAGTTTAGTAAGCCAAGAAATTCCTTCATCTCCTAAGCATTTTCACATCTCTATTAGAATATCATCAGGCCCAACATCTTTTCCACACTTCATTTTTTTAAAGCCTCTTTAACTTCAGTTTTACTAATACGTCAATAAAAATAAAAATCTTTATTTTCATTTAGGGTGCTGAGGTCACGAAAGTTAAAGCTTAGCAAAATTTCTCATCCACCTTTGTTGAATATCCTCTTCTAATAAAAATACTTTTTGATATTCATCCTTAATACACTTCACTTGAACTAAATTATTACTACTCATATCTCTTTGTTAAGCTAACTTATACATATATCTTTTGCCCTATAATATCTAATATATTATATAAATCATTAAAAGCTAAATTTTGCATTACAAATTGCTTTCTTAGACTCCTTATGGCCATCTTTATATCTTTTTCAATTATTAGAATTTTTATAGCTAAATTAATTTTTATAACAAATCTTCTTATTTTTATCTTTTCTTGCATATTTTGATTTCACCACCAATTATTCTTACTATTAGTAGCTTTTCCCTTTTATACTACAAGCACATCTTTTGCAACATTCTTAATATCACTAGCTACTTTTTACCACATAATATTAACCTCCTCATATACAGATAAAATTTTAAGATCTATAATCTTACTCTCAAAAATATTTTTGTTAATATTTTTTAAATGCCCCCATCTAATCCTAGAATAATGATTTACTATATTTTTTATGTTCTACCCCTTGATCTTAAAGTCCAAAACTAATGCTGAGCAAATAATATTATATATAAATTTTATTACGTGAATATTAACACAATGTATTAGAGAGACGTATAGGAAGGGATGGTACAGGTTAGGGTTATGTTTATTCTTCTAAGATAATAATACGGCGAAGACATCGATGTGGTTATTATCCAGGTATTTATTTGTTATAAGCTCATCAATATCAGCTCTACTTATGATATTCCCAAAAGCAAATATCGTGTCAATCCTGCAACCAAAGTCAATACATAACCGATACATAGTTGATACATAGTCAATACACAGCGGATCCACAATTGATATGCATTCAATACGCAGTTAATACACAGTCGATACACAGTTAATACACAGTCGATACACAATCGATACATAGTTAATACGCAATCGATACACAGTCGGTGCATAATTAAAATTGTGTATCATATATACATTTAATACAAAGTCAATACACAATCGCTACACAGTTTATATGCAATCGATACATAGTTGGTACATAATTAAAATTATGTATCATATATTGATCCATAAAGAATTATTTTTCTTAATGAAATTTGATAAATCTAACTTACAAAATATAATACGCAATCGGTACATAGTGTGTGTATAAGAAGAAATTATATACTTTATATACAATTATACATGATGTGTGACAATCTTGTTCACACATTGTGTACAACTGTGTACACAGTGTCTGTATAAGGACAAATTAGGGCCCGATAGTTCATGCAAAATCTTCAACTTCCATCTTTCTTCTTGACTAGTAGATCTGGGCTATAGGAACGGCTCATGCTCATCTTGATGATCCCTGCCTCCAACATCTCCTGGATCAGCTTCTCAATCTTATCCTTTTGGATCTAGGGGTAGCGGTAAGGTCTTCCCTCAATGTGATGGCATGCTCCTGTCCCCTCTATGGTGGCAATCCTTGAGGTGGCCGAATCAGCTTCTCGTACTTAATATTTTTTCTCCCATGACTAATGTGGAGATAGTGGTAATAATGAGGTGCACCCAATAGCTAACTCAATTTTTTGTGAACAGTTCATAGTTGGCTCATTATGCAACTTGTGGTTAGCTTATTCATTAACTAATAAGCTAATATGAACACAATATTAAGGTTCAATTTCTTAACAAACAAAAGATAAATAAAATTTAATTCATTTATTTGTGTTTAGCACATTTAATAGCTATATATATATATATATATATATATATATATATATATATATATATATATATATATATATAAGGGTTTATTTGGGACAAGTGTAATTTTTTATAAAGGTGGTTGTAAAGTTGTTGTGGAGAAAATAGCTTTTTTGAAAGTTATTGTAGAAAGCGGCTTCCTAGCATAAAAATTTATTGAAAGCAATGACCAAATAAAAACTATAATTGAAGTCTAAAAAGCAAAACAATAAGAAAGCTATCCCAAATGAAACATAAATCATTTGTGTAGTGGTTGTATATGATGTTAAATAAGTGTTACACTTGTTTGATGAGATCTAAAATTTGATACTTTCATATCTTATTTATTCAAAATAATGAAAATTCTTCATTTGGTTCATAGGCCTATTTATGTTCATTTATCTTCACAAATACACCAAATTATAAAGAACCGACAGAGAAATATTAAATAACATTGAATACTATCTAACAATGAATAATAAAAAAATAATGAAATGAACTTGAATAGAACTCCACTCGTTTATGTGCATCTCATTTAGATCCCTAACTCTAGGCATCTCAAATGGCTTCCAAGCAAATGTATCGAAGTTATTAAGAAGTAGATTAATTAATTCTATTCATAAAGTATCTTCACAAAGCAAGCATAGTTGAAACTTCCTTCTAGTTATGCTAGATATAATGGTAAAAATCTCCTTTGCCACTTTATAGGCTGGGAGGTGGATTGGTTCTTCCCATCATGCTTTAATTGGTGTAAATTTCATTTATAGTTAAAACTTTTTGGCTAAGTGTCTAATCAAAACGACCACTCAAAAAGTGCCAATGAAAGGAGACAAAAATACTATTGCATTTGGTGGGTCATATAATGGCAATGAAGTCAATTTATCTTATTGTGTAGAACATATGGCCTCAACAAATTATTTCAAAATGGAAAGCACCTCACATCCTAGAAGCCGATTAATGACCCAACAACTTTTTGAAAGTTCTTTAAATTTAGCCCAATTCTCTCAAATAATTCTATAAATAGAATGTTGGTTGAGCGATCAGTGTTTGTAAGTGTTTAGAGAGCTTTGTATTGGGCGATGCTGTCTTAGATTGTCATCACCATCATAAATGTTTTGGTATATTAATGAATTCTTATCTTATAAAAAAAGGGTGAATAGTCTTTCGTAAACTCTTTGTGCATAGTCTAATAACAGACACCTTTATGATATCACTAACATGGCCGATAACTTTTACTATGTTATGTTTGAAATGTCCAGTCTTTGACTGCTAATCTTGACGATCACTCACCAAAATTTCTCAAAGTGACCCTTTTTAGTTAGCTTCTTGAGGGAGATGAGAGAATCATCGATGTCGTGACTATAATTATTATGATAAGTACATTTTATTTTTGTCACTCCTCTTACTTAATTTCTTTATTTCATTGATTGCTTGAAGTATTCATGATTTTTTTTATAACAATCATAGTTGTAAAGATTAATCTATTCAGATGAGAAATATTGCTATCCTCCTGCCTGTGGTCAGTCAATGGAGGTAAGGTGAGATGATGATGGAAGTTATGGTGAACTCCTTATGATCTGGTCTCCCTAATTGTAAAAAAAATATACTTAATATGTTGCTTATCAAAATAGAGTTGGTGAGTCATTAGGCTCTCCCCTTTCTTCTTCGAAGAAGAGCATATTGACGAATTGGCAAATGGAACAAGACCTTAGACAATCTTTTAATATTTATGTATTTAGTAGCTTTTACGACAATTCAGCTATGAATGCAATCTTTTTATTATAGGAAAATTAAAAGTACCCTTGCATAGTCCAAGAATTATAGTTAATTTAGCAACTAAGGTGTAATAAATTGTTACCTTATGTGTAGAATGATTGATTCATAAAAGCTTTCTTCTTTTTGTGCTTCATGAAAAATAGTGATTAAGATGCCTTTAGTAACTTTTAGACAATAACAAAATGTGAAAGGAAAAGATAAGTTGTTGAATGACAAAGTGCATGAAGCTAATAGCTTGTTGAACTACCTATGACTTGAATCCTTATACTTGGTGACGAAGACTTTTCACATGGTTGCATCAGAGATATTGTATAACTAAAGATCCCTTTTAAAATGGTCTAAAATTTCGACAAGATCAAAAGTGCCATTGTACAACTCCAATTGTTGGGCTTTCAATTTGTGAAGGAGAATTGAGAGATCTGAAGGAGGGGGATTTGGTAGACTTCAACTCCATGGACATGGTTGGGAAAATCCCTCTTCTAAAATGAGGGGAAATCGAGCTAGTTGGAATTGGATGGAAACTAAAGTCAAGCAAAGTAGAGGGAATTGGATAAGCTAAAGTTAACGGGTAATGAAATGTGGCATGGTTCCTCTCTCCTAGAAAGAGGACATCAAGTGACGGGAAATCAAGTATCAAAATTGATCAATGCAATCCTCAAAATAAGTTGCAAAATTGAGCCTCATAATTGCAGTTCAACTTTTGATTGTTTCATATCCAAATTTTGCATTGAAACCTGTGGCTGATCATTATGGAAATTTGCGATCCCATGTCCCATCAATTCCAAAGATCCAAATTGCAAGCATTTATTTCTAGTACTGCGCAGTGCGCATATGTCGGCAGCAGAACCACATGCGAGTAGACTTAAAATTATAGTTCACTGGGAATTATGATATATGCAGCTTGCGATAGAATATTGAATGAGGATGAAAGGAAAATTAATTTGAAGTGGACTAAATTAAACAGACTATAAAATATTGAGGTCCCTCTCAACCCATTGAAGACTAACTCAACAGAAAAGAGAAATCACCAATTGAAAAAGAATATATGCTTCGAAAGACTACATTAAAGCGCTCAAACAGATGGCCGTTGGGTAGGATTGAGGACTAATAAATGCTATTTGGAGGCTTCTTCACAAATTCTACCTTCATTAATGTAGAAGATGGGGTGAAGTAAATGCTCCTAGTCCTAGGCCCTGGCCATTGGGAGGCCTCATGTTGCCACCTCTGTAAATTGCCTCTCCTTGGCACCAAAAGTTCTGTACAAAAACTTCTCAACCGCTGAGAGAAATTCCTCTACTTTTTCTTCATGTGGTAAGTGTCCACAGTTTCGGATAACTTCGACTGTTGAGCCAGGTATGGCTTGCGCCAGCCTCAGTGCATTCCAAGAAGGAACAATGCGGTCCGTGTCACCAGTGATAATCAATACTGTCCATACAAGTAAGAGAAATAATAAGTAAAAATAAGCTAAAATATAACAGGGGGAACAAAGACTAAGCCATATTTGTTAAGAAAGAAATAAACAAAATATGCAGAGAAAAAAAAAAATCTTAGCGTTTGTATCAGATGATTAAGGCATGTTTTAAACCTTCTTCATTATTAAAGAATAGGAATTTCTGCACTCATTTCATCAGGGAGTAGATTTTCCACCGCTAAAAGTTTAAAACTAAACAGCGCAATTAAGTGAAGGGGTTAGCTGGCCAGTGCAATAAACTCATTAACTGCAGAGGATGGGAACCCATTTTATCCAAAGCTACAATTGGTTTTACCATCATTTGTTTGGCAAGGTGCAAGCCTATAATTGTGTGAAAAAAGGATTAATGTGTTATGAACTTTTACCAAACTCCAATTTTTTTTGTATTAAGAAAATTTGTATTAAATGTGTTAATCAAAGTTTTTATATAATTAAGAAAAGATTACTAAATAGAAAAATATGCATGGTTGCATACTATCTGTATAATTATATTGATAATTATAGGTTAAGAAAATCCATAAAGAAGATGGCTTAATGGTTGATATTAAATTACTCATTCAGTGATACCCGGATCAAAACTTTTTCAACGGTTGATAAAATTTTTGTTGGAGAAGCAAAACTTCATTTTACAACTCATAAGATTAATTCTACTATAATTACCACAACTCTGCATATCTCAATTCTAAAATCTACAATTATGTTTTTACAAGAAAATCTTTATGCAGTGAATATTAATTCAGTATTTCAAAGATTAAAGTTTTAGAATTTCAATATTTCAGTTATGACTTAAATAAAGCATGCATGAAATAAATTCATTAATTACCAGGACATTTGATCTCAGAAAGTCTCTTTGAAAGGGGAGGCTTTGACTTTGGTTTTGAAGTAGAACCAAATAACATAGCTATCGTAAACTCCAGAAGGGCACTATCCCAACCTTTAGCTCTCAATGGCTGTAAAAGGGTAGGAAATCTTAATATGAGAGACAAAAAATGTGTATCTTATAATCTCACCAGAAAACAGACTGACATAAAGATAAATAAGATTTATTTTTTTTGTAAAATAAAAATAACCTTTGTATAGCCTTGTAAAACATCATCGGTAATTTTGCTTGCATCATACCATGATTTCTTGATAGCTAATATGCCAAATTTATCCATGACTATTCTCACCTGAATAAAAACAAGCATCAGAACAATATGACTTGAATAAACATTCAAAAGTATAAGAACTGCTTTAAAAAAAGGTAATGAACATAAAAAACAAATATGATTATGAAAAACGCTAACCCTTTGGTTGGTTGGGGTATTGTTCTTCTTCAAATGAAGAGGTCAGATGTTCAAATCGAAGAGCTTGCATGGCTAGAGAAGTCTTTTTCGTTTATGCTTAAAGATGATATAAAGGATTACTGAGCCACTGTTTTGGAGTTCCCCAAACAACTAGATAAGGAACATGCTTCTAAATTAAACTAAGGATTCATTTAGGGAAGTTATTTCACTGTTTCTCTCATCAGACCACACTTTTTTTTCATGGGGAGAAACTACTTTTTAGTTTTTAAAACCAGGTCTATTAGAGTAGTAGCAGTATGAAAGTTATCATCGGAGATTTTGAAAAGGAAAAACATTAGAATACCAACAGCAACTTCCAAAAGAATTATTTTTCTTATAATAGCTCCACAACTATGTTGCAACTGCCCCAAATGGATCTTAGACTTTGTCAGCAAAGGCCGTCAGAAAAGAGCACAGAGATATATGGCCTAAAATGATAAAATGAGAAGGCTAGGAAGGATTATAATTGTTATAAATCTTAAGAGAAACCATAAAAGAAAATTCAATTTAATCAGAATTTGAAAGATTTCAAGCCAAAAAATTATTGCCAAAGGATATAATAATCACTAGGTAAGATCAATGGATGGATGAAATTACTTTTGTTTCATCAGTTTTCATTGTTAAACTGCTTCTAAATCTACTATTTCCTAAAATAGAACCATGATAATAACTCGAAGCCCAAATAGCATAAAACCTACACGCCCTAAATACTAACTAACGAGCTTTTGATGGCGATGCTTTATTAATTATCATCTACCAGAATCATTTTCAACCTTGTGTTGCACATCATATTTTCTCGTATAAACAAATTACAATGATAA
Source organism: Dendrobium chrysotoxum (assembly GCA_019925795.1). Classification (NCBI taxonomy): domain Eukaryota; kingdom Viridiplantae; phylum Streptophyta; class Magnoliopsida; order Asparagales; family Orchidaceae; genus Dendrobium; species Dendrobium chrysotoxum. Next base: position 19,661,803 of record CM034308.1, read on the forward strand.
ATCTCAATTTCAGTACGGAAAAATATCAAGATTATTAAACAAAAGGAGATCAATGAAACATTCAACTCACCAGCATAATACCAAATGCTGATCTAATGAGAGCAGCCACGACTTTAGCAGAAAATGAACTGACCATATTAGTCATTTTATTTAGCATTCCAAGTATAAAGCCTGCAATGATCCCGCAGAGCTTACACAAACCATGCCAAATCCTGGAAAAAGGATTCTCAACTGCACCCATATCTAAATCGCCATCTCCTGCCTTCTTTCTCTTCCCGACTGCTCCACTCTTTGCTTCTTTCTTCATAATAAGAGGGGCAAAGATTGCAGGAGCAACCAAAATCAATGCAGCAACTTGCTCAGGAGATTCAAAATAAGCGTTCATTGCTACTAAACTACCAGCAGAGTGCCTGACATTCCAATTAACTTGTTAATTATACGAAAAGCTTTTTAAAAAAATCAAATAATGATTATAGAAGAAGCCTTACATACCCCATCAAAATAGCCTTCCCTGCACCCAACATATCTATGAAGGAAAGCGTAGCCAACACAGAGAAAGCCGTCGAGTATGGATTCAATGGTTTGTCATCACCAGCTCCAGGTTCCTTGTTCTTAATATAGCTTGTTCTTGATGTCAGTCCGAACGCAGGCCTATCAAAACCCAGAACCTTTGAGCCGATCAAGCAAGCCAGAGGCTTCATTATTCGACCCCACGAGAAAACCGAAGCACCAAAACCATGTAATAAGATCGTTGGCAATCCAATTTTGCCTCGAAAAGCTTCCTCCTTATCCTCTTCATTAGCCTCATGATGGCATATCTTGTGGTGAATTCTGACCCCATTGATCTCAAAGAAAAGGCTATCAGGATCAGCAAGCTTCTCCGGATCTACAAGATCTTCCTGGTCGACCCCAGCCACGCTTCTCCGCTTCACCGCAACATCGCCCACAAGCTGTTCGGAAAAATTCCCAGCAGATTGGACATAGTAATTACTCTGATTGCCAACGGAAGTGGGTTTCCGGTGAATGTCATTTAAGTCCAGGGAAGTCCAGGAGGTGGGGCGAGGAGAAAGGAAATGACGGTGGACGGTGAAGAGAAACGTTGGAAAGGTAAATGAGGATAGAAAATCAAACCGGGAACGCATTTTGTTCCTTTTCTCGGGAAGTGTAGGCCATGAAGAAGCAGCAATCCGGGAATTTATAGAAAACTGGAGGCAATGTGGACCGTTATAGAGGGTCAAAAATCCCGAGGGAAATTGTCTGAATATATTTTCTCTGAGCATGGCCACGAAAATATTTAGAGAAATCTTTGGTGATATCTGTGTCGTGCACAGGACAGATTTTCGCTATAGTTTGAGAGCTATTTATTGGTTTAAAATTTTAATTAAAATTTTATATAAATATCTAGGTTCTTTTAGAAATAAGTTTCAGTTACATAGGATAAAATTATAACTATATTAAGGGTAAAATTTCTAAGTATTATTAGTAATTAAATTAAGTGATTAAATATGTTATAAAAAATATTTAAAAATAGACATAGTCGATCTGTTCAACAGCCGACTTACTTGTCTAATCAGCATTTCAAAAAAAAAAAGAAATTTAAAAAAAAAAAATTAGAAGTAGTGTAGCAAGTTTTTTTTACATTTTTTTATTTTTAAATCAAATTTATATTTTTCAATGGAAAAAAATTTAATTAAATTTAAGAAATAAAAATTTTATTTTAAAATAAAAATTAATTTGAGTATCATATTTATTTTTAAATAGAAATCATTGCTCAAGTTTACATCATTAATTCAATTTTTTTAAAAATAAATTTTCATTATCTTTTAAAAAATGAAATGTCATTTTCTTAGTTGAAATAAAAAAATATATATTCAATGTTAGTTTATCTATAAATACTTGAATTTAAATATGTAATCAGTTTTTTAAAATATATATTCTAATTGCAATCCCAAACAAGCCTTACGACGTTAAATTTTAATAAATTATCGTAAAGATTAAGAAAGTTAATGTAAGATAGATATCCATTTATCAATATTAAATTATAAAATTAAAATATATAAAAATTAACAATGATATTAGAATTAATGTAATTTAATTAATTTTTTCCATTGAAAAATATAAATTTGATTTAAAAAATAAAAACATAAAAAAATAATAGTGCACTGTAGCAATTCACAGTACTTTCAATTTTTTTTAAAAAAATTATTTTTTTTAAATGGTGCTGGGCAAATAAGTCGCCCGTTGAACAAGCAGCTATATCTATTTTTAAATTTTTTTTATAGCATATTAAATCACATAATTTAATTACTAATAATACTTAGTTTAAAATTTTACCCTTAATATAATTATAATTTAAAAAAACAATTGGTTTGAATTTTTAGGCTTCAAAGTTTAATTATCTTTTCCCAAAAAATGTTGAATTATCGTTAGATTTTTAACAGCGATGCTAATTAATATACGTGAGAATCCTGTGGGTTAAGGCATTATCTTCTTCTTCTCTGTCTTTTTTATGCCAAAGCTCCCAACTGATAAATTAAATGAGTTTTGAGATAATTTTTTTCCTGTTTGGCTATTGCTTTATCAGTGCTTATAAGAAGTTTTTGCACTAAAAGATTATTTTTTACGAAAACTTTCAAAACAATTTCTTTCTTCATATTAAAAAGATTTACAGCCATTCCAAACAGGTTCTAATTTATAGTCCAAATATAACAAAGATATTTATAATAAATATAAAAATAACATAACCATAATATATATTTATTTAACTTTGATATAAATATTAAAAATGAAAATATTTAAGAAAATTTTAAAATATATAAAAATGTGCACGGCATAAAATTATAACGGTTCATATTCAAATATATGATTATTATCACGTGTTATTATAACAAGCTGCTCCTGATCATGAGTCATGACTTGTCAAGAGCTCTTGGCATAATTTCTTTTCCAACCTAGCCAAATATTGATTTTATGTTATTAAAATTAAGAAATTATGTCTAAAAAATTTAAGTTGTCCTTAACAATTTAAATTTCTCGTGGCGTTGGGTTATCTCTAAGGAGGCAAATTTAACATGAAAAACGTGGAGTCGAATTTGGCGAAGTCTAATTTGACAGTAGAACTTTCCAAGATCTTAAATTTTAATAATTAGGAATCTTTATTAATTTGGAATGTAAACAAAAAAAATTATGTGAGAGGCCTATAAATGAGTTGAGTTGAGCTCTTTTTTGGGTTAACTTTGAGCTCGACTAACCAATTAAGTTCAAGCTAGAGCTCAATTCTATGAGTTCAAATCAGCTCACGAGATAGCTTATCTATTATGAAAGAACAAAAATAATTTTGATATAGACATTTTTATAATAAAATGAGAAAAATAATAAATAATCACTTGAGATTGGGAATGTATTTATAAATTTTTAATATTTTTAATAATAATGTGCTTAAACATTGAATTTTAATATATTTTAATTTTATTATATGTTGTCATTTTTTAAACAAATTGGCTTACAATCTAACTAAAGCTTCGTTTGGGATGGCTTTCTTATTTTTTTTTTAAGTAATTAATGCTTCATTTGGGATAACTTTTTAAAATATTTTTCTAGTACAAAAATTTCTAATTTAAGAATTTTTTATACTAAAAAACTGCTTTAAAAAGTAATAAGAAAACTGTCCCAAATAAAATCTAAGTCGAGCAGGAATTGTCTCGAATTTATCTTATTAACTCATCGGGCTTGCCTCATAAATCACTTCTCCAATTAGCTTGAGAATGGAATTGACTCAGTTACATTCAAACATGTGTGGTATATACCAACTTATAAAATATATAGAGAGCCAATCTTTTTTTGGTTTTTCTATTAGAATTTGAGAGAGAATAGGGCATTCTTGTGCAACTCCCGCACAAGGCCAATCTCCAGCCAATTCAAGATTTTTCTCTTTTTGCTTGTTGTAACGATAAGCTCTTTGGAATTCCCATTTGATTTAGTCATAAGGTATATTTCAAAGAAGTTGAATAACCTTTGATATAATTCGTAACAAAGCATGGACCATATTATATTTCTTCTTAGTATATATAGTGTACATTCAAATATTCTTACTAGTATATATAATGTGCATCCAAATATTCTAAGCTTTTGGTTCAAGGTCAGGACAATTTGATCGAGTTAAAATAATAAAGATGATAAATTGGTCACCAATATTATCATGAACTCGTCTGTAGCATAACTTTGTCAGGTTTAAAATAAAGTCGTCAGGACTGTCCTGGGAACTCGCCTAGGCCATAGCAAATTTGCTAACATATTCTAATGTTTATCTAAGACAAACCGGCTTATGTTTGGAAGCTTGCTATCACAATTAAATCAAATAAGTCAGAGACTTCCTTTAACCAAGTTGATGACTTAATCGAATATGTTGGCGACTTCAATTAATAAGCTGGTAATCCTATTCATTGAAGACTGTCAATTAAATCAGTCAAAGTTTTTGTGGAAATAAATAAAGGATCTTCTAATTTATGCACTCCTTCTGCAACGACATCATGACTGATGAAAGTCCAATATGTTAGGATTCAATGGAGACGGAAAAATAATTTCATTGTCTCCGAAAGACATATCAAATTATCCAGAAAAGACATCGGAAGTGTACATAAATCCATCGAAATGCAGAATCAAGGTTTTCGATCTTCCACGTTTGAAACGGCGTTCTCCAATAGAGCAAGAGACTCCTTCTTTTCACTCAAGATGGGAAATGAGAAAAATGAGAACTCCACCACTTAAACTGGGGCCACGAGCCTTTTATACTTTAAGTGTATTTATTTTATTTCAGTCCATCATTAAAATAAAATAAATACTCAACCTCTATATAATAATTAACTCCATATAAATTTGAATGAGATACCGCATAAGTTAAATAATAGTTTAATTCTTAAATATATCATAAATTTAATTGGCTCAATTTTAGATAGCTTCTAATGTAATATAATTTATTTATATGTGTTGCGGGCTAGAATATACGCGGCGATAGAGTTAAAATACTACGTCTTAGCGTTGTACGGATATCTAGCCCACACACAGAGAACACAAGATTTTTACGTGGAAAACCCTGAAAAGGGTAGAAACCACGGGGCCTGACCCAGTTGAAATGATTCCACTAGAACTTGAGTAGATTACAGGGGGCTGACTCGCCTCCAAAGGCGATCAGACTACAAGTATCACCCGTAGGGTGAAAGTTAGAGGCTTTTAAAGGCCTAAGGTTCTGCTGGCAGAACTTCGGGGTCTACCGGCGGTCTGGTAGAATGTTGGGCCCTAGGTAGTTGTCAGGCAGAGTTGAGGACGTTAAATGGTGGTCTGGCAGAACTCCGGTGTTAGGCGGTGGTCCGGGGAAGAGCAGGGCCTCAGGTGGTGGTCTGACAGAGTGTAGGGCCTCAGGTGGTGGTCCGGCAGAGTGCAGGGCCTCAAGTGGTGGTCCGGCGAAGAGCAGAGCCTCAGGTGGTGGTTCGGAGAAGAGCAGGGCCTCAGGTGGTGGTCCGGCGAAGAGCAGGGCCTCATGTAGTGGTCCGGCGAAGAGCATGGCCTCAGGTGGTGGTCCGGCGATGAGCAGGGCCTCAGGTGGTGGTCCGGCGATGAGCAGGGCCTCAGGTGGTGGTCCGGCGATGAGCAGGGCCTCAGGTGGTGGTCCGGCGAAGAGTAGAGCCTCAGGTGGTGGTTCGGCGAAGAGCAGGGCCTCATGTGGTGGTCCGGCGAAGTGTAGGGCCTCAGGTGGTGGTCCGACAGAGTGCAGGGCCTCAGGTGGTGGTCCGGCGAAGTGCAGGGCCTCAGTTGGTGGTCCGGCGGAGCAACGGCGTCAAGCGGTGGTCCGGCGGAACTCCAGCGGTGGTCGAGGAGGAGCAAGGAGGTAAGAGCTCTCTCTTTCCCTCTTAGGATTAGGTGTTTCTTTTCATGAGAAATGTGGTCTCTATTTATAGATTTTCATTAGGGAGTGGTTTGAATGGACGGCCGATCTTGAATCCCTTGATCATAGACCATTTGCTGGATATTTAAAGGTCTTAATGATGTCGGAATTTGGCGATCTTGGGCTCGTTGGATTCGTCTCGCCGAGTCACTCGATTTGAGTATAAGCATGTCACATTTGGGGACCGTTTGGTAATCCAAATTATGGTCTGAACTTTCCAACAGCGCTTCAGACCCTTGATTTGGACCCATTTGGGCTCGGATTGGGTTGAATTTGGTGTCGTTGGGTTCGTATTTCCGAGACGCTCAGTTTGACTATAAGTTTACTGGAATCAGAGTTCGGATGGTCCCAAAATTAATTTCGAAAGTTTCCACCTTGGTTTTGCCTCGAGATTTCTGCCCTGATCAAGATAATTTTTTGAGGATGTATCAATATGTATAATTATATGAGCTCACATACAAAAATTTGCCAACACAATACAATATAATTATAATGCTGATAAGTCGTAAATGGCAAAAACATCTATGTTTAAATGTATGATTATTATCTCAGGAAGTATAGGGCCATGAGGAAGCAGCAATTCGGGAATTTATAAAAAAAGTGGAGACAATGTGGACTGTTATGGAGGGTCAAAAATCCATGATCAAGGGATTCAATATTGGTCGTCCATTCAAATCACTCCCAAATTACCCTTGATCTTCCTCTTATTTACTGGTCATGCTACTCTCAAAAAATTATAAATAGATACCTCATTCTCCATTGAGAGGGGACCCAAGCAAGGAAAGGAAGGAAGAGAGCGCCCTTGCCACCATACTCCTCCTCGACCACCACCAAACTGCCACCCAGCCACCAATTGACGTCGAACTTCTTCCCGTCCACCAACTAACTCCAGCCTTTTAACCAGCCATAAACTGACACCAGACTTCTTTCCGGCCACCAACTGATGCCGAACTTCTTCTCGGCTACCAACTGACGTCGAACTTTTGCCCGGCCATCCACTGACGCAGGACTTCTTCCCGGCCACCAACTGACGCTGGACTTCTGCTCCGCCACCAATTATAGTCCTTCTAACCTCTGTCGCCAGACAACGATCCCTCCGACCTATATCTCCCGCTGACTACGATCCTTCTGACCTTCGCCGACTACGATCCTTCCGACCTCCATCGCCAGACAATGGTCCTTCCAACCTCTGTCACCCGCCGACTATGGTCCTTATGACCTTTGTCTCCAGACAATGATCTTTTTGACCTCTATCGCCCGCCGACTATGGTCTTACCAACCAAACAAATATATCAATAATGATTCTTCCAATTTCCACCATGTAATACATTATATATGATGTATATTTGTTACATCAAGCTAAGGCCTTCCCTCCAATGAAGAGACTCACTTGTAATCAATGACAAATACTTGTGGATTCATTCAAACTAAGCTAGGCCCCATAGTTTTTCCCCTTTTTAGGATTTTTCATGTAAAAATTTTGGTGTCTCTTATAAATGATGCACCCTCTATTTTATCTGATTGTATGATAGATCTTCGTGCAAAGTCAATATGTTAAACTTTATATTTCTTTACCGCCATAAATATTCCAAGACGTAATAGTTTGGCACCGTCTATGAGAATGTGGTTCCTGACCGAGGGGCAATAGTTGCTCCAACCTCAAAAGATCATTTGTCTCAACATCTTGACATTAGCTATTATTGTATCAATTTTATAGGAATTAAATATGGACTGGGGGGCAACCTTACTATAGCAGTGGTCAAGAAGATTCTTCCAACTCTTCTAATATCCAAGAGATATCTTGGGATCATAAAGCTTCTAGCAAGTGCAATGATGCTTCTAATAAATTTTAAGCTTTATACAGTTCCTAGCTGTACTTCTACTCCTTGGGCAAGGCCTTAATCTCGACCTCAAAAAGATAGTAATAGTCTAAAGATAGACCATTCTCCACCTTTGATTTGGGATACATGCGGTGTTCGCCCCTCCCAATTAAGTTAAAATCGATCTCAGGGGGACTTGATTTGACCTCTTTCATATAGGTTAACATCATCAAATAGTGCTCTGACATGCACTCTTAGATAGGTCATACATCCTTGGTGGATTCTCTCGATCTCTTCCATATAAGTTAACGTCATCGATAGGGGCGGAGCTTGAATTTTTTTCTTGTGGGGGCACAATTATTGAATCTTCAACATACCATGAGTTTTTAATCTCAACAACAAATTAATAAAAACTTTGATGTAGGGATTAGTACGCAGTGAATTATAATAATTATTTCTAAAAATCCTTCAAAAATGATAGAAACAATTTAGACAAATTAAAATTTTTAATTTTAAAGAGTAAAAATTAGTACTTGCTCTATTGAATTTAAAGTATATGAAAAACTTAAAGCTATTTAAACTTAAATAAATTTCCAACACTCATATATTATCAAAAAATTATCTTGATCGGGCATGAATACAGTCCTACCGTTAAATTGAAAAAAAATCAAAATAAATAAAAGAAAATTTTAAACAGAAAGAAGCAAAATCAAATTTAATTCCTTAAACCTATTGTTTATACATCATCTTCAAAAAGCTACGGGTAGAGTCCTGCCTATGGATTCAGGCATTGGTTTCCAAAAGCTACAGGCAAAACCTTGGAGAGAGAGAGAGAGAGGGAGCAAGCAAAGTGTTGGTTTGAAAGACTTTCCCAAGATTAGCATTATGGCACTTCCATCATTAGAAGATTCATTTTTAGCTTGGCCTCAATCTTTAAAGAGTAAGTGTTGTTTTGAAAGCAGGGAGCTCATTAGTTCCTTATGCCCAATCCATATCACTGTTAATAAAGATGACAAGTTGTCTTCTCTCAGCCAATTTAAATGGAGGATATGTTTGATAAATTAGTGGTTAATTGGCTTGAAAATATGGAAGAAGAGTTCATCATGCAAGATGTCCTTTTTGACATAGAACAAGTCCCTCTTATGGCTTCTCAGCAGAGATTGAGCCCAAAACCAGAAGTTCTTAGTCAAGAATTAGTAAACATGTTTCTCTGAAAAAGAAAAAAAAGTCATTGAGCCAGTGGGGGCCCATGCCCCCGGTGCCCCCACCCTAGCCCCGCCACTGGTCATCGAGTAGTGCTCTGACATACAACCTCGGATAGGTCATACATTCTTGGTGGATTCTCTCGACCTCTTCCATATAGGTTAACATCATCGAGCATTGCTCTGATATATAACCTCGGATAGGTCATACATCATTGGTGGATTCTCTCGACCTATTCCATATAGGTCAACGTCATCGAGCAATATTCTGACAAGTAATGTTTTTCCTCTTTTTAGGGTTTTTACGTAAAAATTTTGATGTCTCTTTTAAATGTTACACCCTCTATTTTATCTGAATGTATGCTGGATCTTTGTGCAAAGCCAAGACATTAAACTTTATATTTCTCTATCACCGTGAATATTCCGGGACACAACAAAAGTAAAAAAAAATAGAGCAAATTATTTCTGTATTTGGAACGTCGCCTCTTAAAAGCTAAGATCTTTGCATCGCATATTACTTTCTTAGATTCCTTACGTGTATCTTTATATCTCTCTCAATTATCAAAATTTTTACATCTAAACTAATTTTTATAATAAATCTTCTTATATTTTATCTTTTCTTACACATTAAGTTTTTCCCTTTGATACTCCAAGCACATCTTTTGCAATATTCTTAATATCATTAGCCACTATTTCCCTCATAACATTAGCATCCTCATGCACATAAAAAATCTTAAGATCTAAAATCTTACTCTCAAAAATATTTTTATTAATATTTTTTAAATATCTCCATTTAATCCTAAAATATCATTTTACTTTATTTTTTATTTTCTGCCCCTTTATCTTAAAGTCCAAAACTAATAACCGATGTTAGATACATAAATTTTTACTCAGAATAACTTTACAATTTTTGTAATCTAAACGATCTAATTTTCTTATAAGAAAATAATCAATCTCAGTTTTACTATATTCATTTTTATAAGTGATAAGATGCTCATCTCTTTTCTTAAATAAAGTATTAGCAATTAAAAAATCATAAGCTAAAAAAAAAATTTAATATGATCTTACCACCTTCATTTGTCATTTCGAACTTATGGCTACCATAAATACTTTTAAAATTATCTAACTCTCAACCAACATGCCTATTTACTTTCTTCAAGAGGTATCTTTTGTATTTATTCTTCTAAGTCATTTCAAAATTTTAATTTTAAACTCATATCCAAACCTACTTGAGGAGCATAAAAACTTATAATATTAATAATCTTACCATCAACAATAATCTTCAAAGCTATACTTCTATCTTCAATTCTATTAATTTTTATAACATTATCCTTCAAACTTGTTATATCACCAAAAATTTGTCTTGATCAAGCATGAATCTTGATGTAATTATGAGATTGAGATTTCCAAAATTAAATCTGGGACCATTCAAACTCCAATTTCAGCAAACTTATAGTTGAACTGAACGTCTCAAAAAGACGAACCCAACGACCCCAAATTCGACTCAATCCGAACCCAAATGAGTCCAAATCAAGGACCCAAAGCGCATTCGTAAGGTTCAAACCATAATCTGAATTACCAAATGGCTTCCAAACGTGACATGCTTATAGTCAAATCGAGCGGCTCGACGAGACGAATCCAACGAGCCCAAGATCACCGAATTCTGATATCATTAAGGCATTCAAATGATTATTAAACGATCCATGATCAAGGGGATCAATATCGGCTGTTCATTCAAATCACTCCCATTTGGACCATGATTCTCAACATATTTACAAGCCATGCCACTCTCAAAAAACTATAAATAGCCCCCATTTCTTTACATGAAGGGGAGGAGGAAGAGAATGGGAGAGCTTGGGAGCTTCCTCTCCGCCGGCCACCGCCAGACTTTCGCCAGTCCGCCGACCACTGCTGGACTTCCACCCGTCCGCCGACCACCGCTAGACTTCTGCCAGTCCGCCGACCACCGTCGGACTTCAGCCCGTTCGCCGAACTTCCGCATGTTCGTCAACCACCTTCGGAGTTCTTCCCGACCACCGCCGGACTTCCGCAGTCCGCCGACCACCGCCAGAGTTGTTCTTAGCCACCGCCAAACTTTCGCCAGTCTGCCGGCCATCGCTGGAGTTCTTCCCAACCACCGACGGACTTTTGCTAGTCTGCCGACCACCGTCAAAGTTCTTCTCAACCATTGCCAAACTTCCGCCAGTATGCCGACTACCACTGGAGTTCTTCCCAACCATCGTCGGACTTTCGCTAGTCCGCTGACAACCGCCGGACTTTTGCCAGTCCGCTGACCAACCCCGAACTTCTGCTAATCCTCCCGACCTTCGTCGCCTGCCGACTACGGTCCTTCCGATCACCATCGCCCAACTACGGTCCTTCCGACCACCGTCGCCCAACTACGGTCCTCCCGACCTCCGTCACCCGTCGACTACGGTCCTATGGTCCTTCCGACCACCGTCACCCAACTACGATCCTCCCGACCTCCATTACTCGCCGACTATGGACATCCAACCGTCGCCCAACTACGGTCCTCCCGACCTCCGTCACCCACCGACTACGGTCCTACGGTCCTCCCCACCTCTGTCGCCTGTCGACTATGATTCTTCCGACCATCGTCGCCTAACTATGGTCCTCCCGACATCCGTCGCCTGCCGACTATGGTCCTTCCGACCATCGTCACCTAACTACGGTCCTCTCAACCTCTATCGCCCGCCGACTACGGTCCTTCCGACCGTCGTCGCCCAACTATGGTCCTCCCGATATCCGTCGCCCGCCAACTACGATTCTTCCAACCACCATCTCCAACTATGATCTTTCTGACCTATGTCGTCCACCAACTATGATTTTGCCGCCCCAAACAAACATATCAACGCTGATTCTTCCAACTCTCAGCATATAATGCACTCTGTATGATGTATATTTGCTACATCAAGCCAAGACCTTTCTTCTAGGGAAGGGCCTCATTTGTAATCAATTATAAACATTAGTGGATTTATTCAAACTGGGCTAGGCCCGGTGGTTTTTCTCCTTTTCAGGGGTTTCCACGTAAAAATTATGGTATCTTTTATGAGCTCTACACCGCTACTTATTTTATTTGTTTGTGTGCTGGATCTTTGTACAAAGCTAGGACATTAAACTTAATATATCTCTACTGCCGCGAATATTTCAGAATGCAACAAAACTCTTATCTATAATCACATCTACATCATTTCTAGTATGACTCCTACCTGAATACCAAAGTTTAAATCCTAAACTATCAATCTCCTTAGCCTTCTCTCCAACTCATTTAGTTTTTTGAATGCATAGAATATTTATCTTCATATGAATCATAATATCTAATAACTCGATTAATTTTCTTGTAAGGGAATATATGTTTCAAGTTCCTATCCTAATTTTAATTTCATGGACTAGCTTTTTTTCCCACATTCGTCCTTGATGTGGGAACCCTTGCCTATTTAACACTGCACCCGAGCGCCAGTGCAGCGGCCCTTGCACACTTGTCGTTGTTTTTAGGCCATATAATGCGACGCTACGAGGGGACACCCTAGCATTAACATAATTTTTTAAGATTCAATAAATTTTACACTGACTGTGGACTACCTAACGCAACCCTCCACTTTTCCCATCCAATATTTGAGATCTGACAATGACAGTACCGTTCCTTTCAAAAAATAGATATTGAAATAAATTACAATTATGTTTGTAGACAAAATATATAAAGCCAATGGCTTAGATCTGCAACGTTTGAAAGTTGAATTATCATTTGTTCTTAGACATCATTGCTTGTATAACTTCTTATAAATGACTAATTGTGTTGTATTCATGGCCTGTGAATTATCCGTTTTTTTTGTTCATATGATATAAGTCTTGTTAACGTATTTGAAAATTCATTAATGAATGGTCAAAATAACATGAGATAACATTTTTATACAAAGAGATAATCAAATAAATTACGAATCTATTTGGGCACATGATAAAAAAAACAAAAAAACAAAAAACAATTGCTTTGAATTTTAGGCTTCGAAGTTTAGTTATCTTTTCCCAAAAAATGTTGAATTATCGTTAGATTTTTAACAGCACTGCTAATATACGTGAGAATCCTGTTGGTTAAGGCATTATCTTCTTTTTCTTTGTTTTTTTTATGTCAAATCCCAACCAACAAATTAAATAAGTTGCATTGGTCTTCTTTTTTCAAAGTTGATTAATTATCTATTTGAGATAATTTTTTTTCTGTTTGGCTATTGCTTTATCAGTGCTTATAAAAAGTTTTTGCACTAAAAGATTATTTTTTACGAAAGCTTTCAAAACAATTTCTTTCTTCATATTACAAAAAATTACAGTCATCCTAAATAAATTCTAATTTATAGTCCAAATATAACAAAAATATTTATAATAAATTTAAAAATAACATAACCATAATTTATATTTATTTAACTTTGACATAAATATTAAAAATGAAAATATTTAAGAAAATTTTTAAATATATAAAAATGTGCATGGCATAAAATTATAACGGTTTATATTCAAATGTATGATTATTATCACGTGTTATTATAACAAGCTGCTCATGATCATGAGTCATGACTTGTCAAGAGCTCTTGGCATAATTTCTGTTCCAACCTAGCTAAATATTGATTTTATGTTATTAAAATTAAGCAATTATGTCTAAAAAATTTAAGTTGTCCTTAACAATTTAAATTTCTCGTGGCGTTTGGGTTATGTCTAAGGTTTTATTTGAGGCAGCTTTAGACTATTATTTTTTCTCTATTTTTAAGAGATTTTTTACTAAAAAGTTGCTTTATAAAGCAATAAAAAAGCCGTCCCAAACGAAACCTAAGGAGGCAAATTTAACATGAAAAACGTTGGAGTCGAATTTGGCGAGGTTCTTAATGTCTGTTCAAATCTTCAATATGGTAGCCAGGTCTAGTATTCCTTGCGAATGAATAATAAGATAAGCCATGTGTTCCCCATGCCAATTACTAAATCAGTTCATGCCTTATTTCTTTAATTCCTTCCCGTACTCCTGCATTTATATATTTTGGGAACAGGTAGGTCGCTGTTACCAGTTTTGTAAAGGTAAAGTGTTCACACTGGCAATTCAATGCCTTCGCAGCTTCGCTTCAAGCACTTTCCTCTCTATTTCTTATTTTACTATGAGTGGTGGAGACGTGGAGCTAGCAAATATCTAAGGGGAAGAGACTAGCTTGGCATGTCCAACCAATCCAATAATGTTAGGTGACGATGGTAGTTGATACGTCATTAAAAAATTATTTTGATCTGGCATGAATCTCGAGGTAAAATTAAGTTAGAAACTTCCAAAATTAAATTTGGGACCATCCGAACTCCGATTTCAGCACAGTTACAGTCGAACTGAGCATCTCGGAAATACGAACCCAACGACACCAAATTCAACCTGATCCGAGCCCAAATGGGTCCAAATCAAGAGTCTGAAGCGCTGTTGGAAGGTTCAAACCATAATTTGGATTACCAAACGGTCTCCAAATGTGACATGCTTATAGTCTAATAGAGCGTCTCGACGAGACGAATCCAACGAGCCCAAGATCGCCAAATTCCGACATCATTAAGACTTTCAAATGTCCAGCAAAAGGTCTATGATCAAGGGATTCAAGATCGGCCGTCCATTCAACCACTCCCTAACTACCCTTGATCTTCCACCTATTTATGGGCCATGCCACTCACAAAAATCTATAAATAGAGACCCCATTTCTCATGGAAAAGGGACACCTAATCCTAAGAGAGAAAGAGAGAACTCTTGCCTCCTTGCTCCTCCTCGACCACCACCTGAGGCCCTGCACTTCGCCGGACCACCACCTGAGGCCCTGCTCTTCACCGGGAGACCCCGAAGTTCCGCCAGCGCAACCTTAGGCCTTCAAAAGCCTTTAACTTCCACCATACAGGTGATACTTGTAATATGATCGCCCTTGAAGACGAGTCAGCCCCCTATAATCTACTCAAGTTCTAGTTGAATCATTTCAATTGGGCCAGGCCTCGTGGTTTTTCCCTTTTTCAGGGCTTTCCACGTAAAAATTTTGTGTTCTCTGTGTGTGAGCTGGATATTCGTGCAACGCTAAGACGTAGTATTTTAACTCTATCGCCGCTTATATTCTAGCCCGCAACAGTAGTCATAGTAGGGCTTTGAAAAAAGCTCTTCGTTCTTATTCAGTCCTATAATTAGACCAGATTAGACTAAGATTGTGAAGTAAAACTTTGTTTAATCATGTTTGGATCAATAGAAAAAAGAGTGTTATTGGGAATTGGACTATTTCTCACATGCATTCTATCATCAGATTATCATCATCTGATTGATGAATCCAACCCCTTTATTAAACTTAAATTGTTCGCATGTAAACATCTAACTTTTGTAATCCCTAGAACGAAAATTAGTCAACTACTCTCAATTGTATAATCCCGTATTCTTCAATTGTAGAGAAGAGTGAATTTTTTTCCCACAATTATATAGTGGATTAACACAATTGGTCTAGGCCCCATGATTTTTCCTTTCTTTGGTTTTCCTTATGAAAAATTTATGTTCTCTTATAACTTTTATTTATGCGTGTTGGATATTTATACAAACCTAAAATAATAAATGCATACTCAACCACAGTAATTTTTCTAACACGTAATAAATATAGCTAACGTCGGGCGTCCATAGTTGGAGAGAAGATGTCAAATAATGGGCTTGAGTGTTAGTAGTCAGACGTCAATAGCCGAATGATGGAAGTTAGACTATGGTGGCGGCAATTACCGCTGGTGTTCGTTTGTGACAATCCCCAGGCAGTGCACTGGAGTACTTAAGACTAGATTTATACGAAAATTAAAATTAATAATTTATTTAAATAAAATACTAAATTTAAATAAAATATTAAATTTAATAGTTAATTTAAATAAATTATTAAATTAATAATTAATTAAAATAAAATATTAAATTAATAATTTATTAAATTAGTAATTAATTAAATAAACTATTAAAATTACTAATTAATTATAATAACATATTAAATTATTAAAAAATAAATAATAATATTATATTTTTTAATCATTTTAGTTAAATATTTAAATAGTTAATTTAAATTATTTAAATATTATTTATTTATTTCGAATGGTTTTAATTTCTTCTTTTGAAATTACGAATATATGATTTTTTCAAAAAAACTTAAAATCCGCTAGAAATATTTCTTCCCAAATCCGCCGGAAAAGTCGTCGAAAATCTGTCGGAAAGTCAGACAAAAAATATTTCATCACAATACGTCGGAAAGCCACTCGAAATCTGACAGAAAAATCCACTGATAATGATTGATTTTTCTGCAGTGAAAAAACAAATATGAAGATCTAATTAGTCCTTATAAGTTTTTAACCAAATAGCCCCTTATACCATTTAATCAAATATTTGAATAATAATTCCATGAAATTTATTTAATTAAATCTCATGTGTGTGTATATATATATCATTACTTTCTTAATCTTTAAATATATAAAAGTTGATTGAGAAGGTATATTTGTGCATGATTCACATGAAAATTATGACTTGTTGGATCCTAGAATATTCACAGCGGTAGAGAAGTATAAACTTTAATATCTTAGTATTGTACGAAGATCCATCACACAAATATATAAAAAGAGAGGGTGCAACATTCTTAAGAGACACAAAGATTTTTACGTGAAAAATCCTGAAAAGGGGAAAAACCACAGGGTTTAATCCAGTTTGAATGAATCCACTAGTTTTTGTAGTTGATTACATATGAGGCCCTTCCTTGGAGGGAAGGCCTTGGTTGTCGGGTGGAAGTCCTATGATGGATGAAAGTTTAGTGTCGGATAGAAGTCAGACAAAAGTCTAGCGGTGGGTAGAAGTCCGGCGACGGGTAGAAATCCGGCGATGGACGGAAGCCCAACGATGGATGGAAGTTCGGCGTTGGGTAGAAGTCCGACGAAAGCCCTGCGACGGGCAGAAGTCAAGCGTCGGGCGGAAGTCTGGCGTCAAGTTGAAGTTCGATGAAAGTCCGGTGACGGGTGGAAGTCCTGCTTCAGTTGGTGGCTGGGCAAAATTCTGGTGCTAGTTGGTTACCGGGCAGAAGTTCGGCGTCGATCGGCTGCTGGGAGGAAGTCCGGCGGTGGTCGAGGAGGAGTATGATGGCAAGAGAACTCTTCCTTCTCTTCTTTCTTGGCCCCTTCCTCCTCCTCTCTTGAGGTCCCTTTCTATGAAAAATGAGAGGTCTATTTATAGTTTTCTGATAGTGGCATGACTAGTAATTATGAGGAAGATAAAAGATAAATTGGGAGTGATTTGAATGGACGGCCGATGTTGATTCCCTTGATTATGGCCCATTCATTGGACATTAGTGATGTTAAAATTTGACGATCTTGGGCTCATTGGATTCGTCTCGTTGAGCCGCTCGATTCGACTATAAGCATGTCACATTTGGAAACCATTTAGTAATCCAAATTATGATTTGACCCTTCCAAATATGCTTCGAGTTTTCGATTTGGGCTCAGATTGAGTCGAATTTGGTGTCATTGAGTTCGTATTTCTGAGATGTTTGGTTCGACTGTAAGTTTGCTGAAATTGAAATTCAGATGATCACCGATTTAATTTTGAAGTTTCCAGCTTAATTTTGCATGGAGATTCGTGCCCAATCAAAAAAAAAATTGCCGATATATCATGACTTATTTAGTGTTTTCCTTTTTCCTGTTTTAAATATTTGATTAATAATTTCTAGCATTGGACTTAGACCAAACACATTCTTATAAAAAACTTATTAATAGAAGATCTATAAATGGGTGAGAAACATACATATTTTTGCGGAGAGAGACATTTATATGTATTAGAGACCTGCAAAATAATAAGATTTTTTTATTATTAATTAGTTAAATATAATAGTGTTAATTAAATTAACATAATAATTTAGATGGTATTTTGAAGAGAGAATTTTTTAAGTTGGGATTTGAAACATTTTCTCCACCAAGAGAAATCATTGAGGCGTTAAGTCAAAGAAGCGCTTAAACAAAATCTAAAGTGCGCAAGTGAAATATGTTGTTTGCCATTAACTATCTTTACAATAACATTAAAAATATAAATATATTAATAAAAAAATGTCATATCAATAACGAAAGAAAGTTTTGCTATTAATATGTGTATATTTAACCTTTGTTAGTCTCTGAAAAGGGGAAAACAGTGAACTTACGGTCCGACGATCAAGAGAAAAAAAAAATAAAGCATTAAAATATGCAACGAATTCAATAGAGCTTCCATAGAGGAAAATATAAAACTATACAAATTGAGCTAAAAAATTGGTAAACAATGCTTTAAATGAATTAAAATGGAAAACTAAAAAAACAAATTAAATAATTGAACAACTGACCGAAGAAACAAACAGAAGCAAAGATAAATGTCGCATCAAACAGGACTGAGGCTATGCTGGATCAGCTGCCTTTGGAGGAGATCGTCGACAATGTCTTGTAAGATTATATGTTCTTTGGGGCTCATCGGATAATGGGAAGATTAGGCAATGTCGCACCATGAATGAAATCAATTTGGTGTTGAATTGTGCGGAGGGGCGGCTGTTGGTGCGGTAGTTTGGTAGGTCCTATATCAACAAAGTATAACAGTAGTATTTGAATGGGTTCTGGAATCAGAGTGGTGTCCAGTGGCTTAAAGCTGTCTACTGCCACTAGAGCCAAGACAGGCAAGTCTTCATGTGAAGCTTTTAATAGGACATGTCCCGAAATAAGATAAGCTGCAACTTTTCCTTTGTCATCCTTGTCGATTACATCAGGTGAGTGTGGCAATAATCGCAACTTCTTGCCCTTCCAATCAAATGAATACACATTGAATCTGCAGTCATATATGGCATTAGCATCAAATTGCCACAGCCGCCCGGGAATGAAGTGGCAAATGTCCATTTCCAGGACATCACAACTGACTTCACACACATAATGCTTCCTAATGGAAAAGGTTACCCAACATGCCTCTACAATAGTTATCTTCATACCCCGCTTAACCCAGCTAATCTTGTAAGGTTGAGACTTCTTTGTAGTTTTTAATTGCAGAGCCTGTACAACAGAGCGAGAAATCACATTCTTTGTACACCCGCTGTCGATCAGTAAGTCACAAACCTTTTTATTTATTGTGCATCTTGTCCAAAACAACGCATTTTATTACGATGGTATAGGATGACTAGGTGCCAATAATAGATTCTGTAGATGCAGATAACTGAATCGCCCTCGTCTCCTGGAATATCTTCGGTAATCACTTCATTGTCGGGACGATCTTCATTACCCATTCCTTCATCTTGACAATCACCCTCCATAAGCTGAATTTGTTGCCTATTAGGACACTCATTAGATTTGTGCCTGGGCTAAAAACACCTAAAGCTTTTTAATGTAGTAGGCTTACTGTAAGGGTTCTCTTTCACTGGGGCGTTTACTTTAGTTGGAAAGTTGGTTTTGATAAGATTGTTGCTAGATGTCGGAAGAGTGGATTGTTGTGCCTTAACCGAGGGAAGACTAGATTTCAGAACTTACACATGTGCTTCCTGTGGGAATTGTCGCCTGCTGGAATAACTTCACGAATGCTGCTGCATTTGAGTCTCAACATTCAAAGCAAAATTGGCAGCTTGGGATAATGACCAAATCGAATTCAGCTCTAGTTTGTCTTGTATCTGATCTCTAAGGCCCCCAATTTTCCTTGCTACTAGCTGATTATTAGTCTCATGGAGATTATTACGAGCACTTAGATGACAAAACTCCTCCGTATACTCATTCACAGTCCTTGATCCTTGAGTACAATGTTTATAGTTGAGGTACAACATTTTCTCATAATCTGTAGGTAGGAAATGGCCCCTCATCAATTGCTTAATGAGAAACCAATTACGTACGGGTTCTCGGCCTTCGCATCTTCGAGTTTGTAGAAGTTGGAGACACCACGCACTTACTCCTCCTTTCAATCGACATGCCACATACTTAACATGCTTTGTGGATGAATCTCCATATATTCAAAGAAGGTCTCCACTAGTCATTCCCAACCAAATAATCTTCGATGTGGAGATGTCCATCAAAGTAAGGTATATCCATTTTCACCTTTAACTCCCCCTGGTCTCCTCTGAGAAGGTGTCCGCCATGATGCCTTGGGGCTTCATAGTAATATGGACGCCAATCATCCTCTGAATCTAAAAAATATTAGGTTGAAGCCTGCGATTAACCTCGCCATCTGAATATGAGAAATCCGCAATTGGAGCTTGTGGTCATCAGCGAGCCCATTCGGGATTCAAAATCGGTGGTGGTGCTAGCATCGGTAAGCAACCAGGCATTGCTGGATCCACCATTGCCCTGAGAGCAGCCATTTCAGTCCTCATCTACATGAAGAGGCAAAAAAAATCTGCTCGTAACT
This sequence comes from Dendrobium chrysotoxum, assembly GCA_019925795.1. Taxonomy (NCBI): domain Eukaryota; kingdom Viridiplantae; phylum Streptophyta; class Magnoliopsida; order Asparagales; family Orchidaceae; genus Dendrobium; species Dendrobium chrysotoxum. The sequence goes on from CM034308.1 coordinate 19,682,173, forward strand.
CCTCAAGATGTCGGGTGAAACTCGCCTGTGCTGCCCACACTGCATCCAAGCTCCGCTCTTCGTCGGTAGCTCATCGTGAACTTCCCTCAGCCATTTCCTAGGCTCGCTCTAATACCAATATGATATAGCCGCTGACCTGTAGGGAGAAGCTACAAAGCAATGGAACAGAAAACTCACACAGTAAGTTTGATTTAGTAATTTTCTTCTATGTCCTTCTTGAGAAAACAAAGGGTATATATCTCTGCCATAGCTTAAGCAGAATTACTATAACTAATAGTTTTTGGAAATGATAAAAAGGTAGTATGGATAACACATAAAATCAAGGTTGTGAAAACCAGACCGGCCGGAAATTCATCAGGCGTCACGGGCTGGGGCGGGCTACACGGGCCAGCAGGCGTAGCCTGTGCGGGTGCGACCTGGCTAGCGGGCGGGCCAGCGGGCCAGCGGGCGTGGCCTGTACTGGCTCAGGCGGGTGAGGGTTGGATAGCGGGCTGGTGGTTTTTTTTTTTAATTATTTTTTTAAAAGTTTTTTGCCAGAAATTTGCCGGTAATATGCTATTTTCCTGTAGTGCGGATAATGAACCGGTAGAGAGAGCGGTTCACGGTTCACGGTTCGATCGATTCGACCGGTCGAACTGGGTCGAACCGGATGACGTAATAAATAAAATTTAGATGACATAAAAATCATATAATAATATAAATTTTTTATTAAAAAAAAAATTGAATTCACACATTACATATACTAATATCTTATGTAATTTTAAATTTAAACTTATTCAATCTTTAAATTAATTCAAATTTAACAAAAATTTAACTTACATATCAATTAATAAGTTTAATATAAATTATTTTTAATTTATGTTATATATTTATATATAATTTATATTTATAATTTATATATTAAATTCATATTATTATTTTACATTTATAAATTAATGAGGTTAGATTAGATCATTTATTATAAATAAATAATTAATTAATTTTTATAGTATATAAAAAAATAAATGAAGAATATAATTTATTTAATATAATTAATTAAAAATAAATATTATTTAAATCATAAAAAGTTTATTTAAAAAATTTATTTTAAAATGGATAGTGTGTGTTATAAACTTAAGAGTTAAGAAGTTAGAAATATAAGTTTTAGCTTTTTTAGTCCCGCATCATTTTGGAGATTTTCTCTTGGTAATGCTTTTACTTTATATTTGCTTTTGAGCTAGAATGAAGTAGTACCTCATGTAAAGTGACAAAATATTGTGAAATGCATAGTTAAATTTTTTTTAATTTAAAATTAAGCATTTTAAATTTAAAATTAAATTATAAATATTACTTAATATTCTAAAATAATTTATTTAAATATTCAAAAAATGCAAAAGTTGAACCGGTATGTTCAAGAGAACCGTGATTGGTTCAACTATTTCCGGTTGAACCTGCGGTTTTGTCCAGTTCTGACCGGTTTTGATGCAGAAGCGGTTCTTAGGATGAACTGAACTAGCCATTAAATCGGTTCACGATTGAACCGGTCGGACCAGCAGGTCCGGTCTGATTTTTAAAACATTGCATAAAAATAGGATAATAAACGGTTAGTAGTGGCGGCATAATGTGGCAGGTTGTTATGTAGTCCGCAGGTGGCATGTAGTCCGCATCAAAGTCTCGACAGGAGCTTGCCGCAAAGGTAACAGTCTTTCTCCCTTTGGCGTGTTGCTTCTCCTAAATCCCATAAATCCGCTGAATTATCGGATTTACTAAATCCGGGATTTAAGGCAAAACAGAAAAGTTACGGGATTTAAGATTCTGTTGGATTTAAAGTTTTCATTTTTGTTGTTTGGCATGATTTAGGCTAATCCTCCATCCAAACAACCCCTTTATGATCTTAGCTTTGATTTATGTGATATTAGTTGAAATTAGGGGCTGTTTGGATGTGCCAAGGATTTAATTTAAGTAGGATTTCATAAATCCTATAAATCCAGATTTACTAAATCCCAGGGTTGTTAATTCTTGAAAACTGTTTGGTAACATTCAATGTAAATCTGGATAAATTCTATGTGACTGTTTGACAATTCAATTTAGGATTTAAGATGGTTAACACATTTGAAATTTGTTTTATGGATGATTAAAGTACAACAACAGAAGTTCAAATGAAATACATCAAAGTTTCGTTAATATTAATTAATATTCTAATATTAGTTAATTATTTAACTATTATTTATAATGTTATATAATAATAATTTTTATCTGAAATTATATTTAATCATACTAATTATTTTGAAATAACTAAGTATTTAACTAATAATTCTATTAATAATTTAATTAATTAATTAAGTATTATTTAATTAGTTTTACTTAATTATTAATATTTAAAATTTTGTTAATTAAGTTAATCAATAATAGCTTACAGGCGCCTAGGGTTTGCTTTTCACTTCTCTATTTTGTCGTTGCTGTTCGGCTTCATTCCTTCGCATGAGGTGTAGAGTTTTGCACGTTCGGCTACTTCGTGTCTGTTCTAGTTCGCTCCTTTGACGACGTTTTGGATCGGAAGTTACGACATTTTGATCGGAAGCAACGACGGGAGCTCGCTCGCTGTGAAGTTAACTTTCTCCCTTTCGCGCGCTTCTTCGGCCAAATCCCGTAAATCCGCCGAACGGAAGGATTTGGTAAATCCGGCATTTACCACGGAAAAAGGTATTTTCCGTCAACTGCGACTTCCATTTACCGTGAGATTTGATTTGCATTTTTAGTCGTTTGGCGGGATTTAGCTCGAATCGGCCTTAAATCCTGCATCCAAACAGCCCCTTAAGGTTAAAAAACGACATTACAGGAAGATTGCAAGTGCTCCCTTGCGATATATCATAAAAAGATACGGTCTTTCTTGCTTTTTCAATCTGTATTTGGTAGTCTTTTGATAATTGCTTTCTATTACATAATAATAATCATTTCATGTACTTTGGATCCTCTTATTAATGGCTGATTTGGTTGGGCTTCTCCTTATAAAGAAGGTTGAGAAGCTATCGAAAGATTGCTTTATTAAGGGTCTTCACATTAGTTCTATTTTCTTATGCTTCAGTCATGTGTAGAATTACCGTTCATCATGTTGCTTAATTATGTTAATTTCATCAATTGATAATTATCATCAATGAGTTCCATTCATCCTTCAACAACAAAGAGGACTTTATATTAGTTTTATTGATTTTCATGCATTGTCATGGGTGATTTAGCCGACCACACGTAGTGGGATAAAGGCTTGATGTTGTTGTTGTTGTGCTTATTTAGTTTACTACTTTACTAATTAATAGTTAATTGGGATGTTAATATATAATAAGTATGTTATACTAATTAATAGTTTACTACTATAATAATAAATAAGAAGTATGTTTTAATTAATCTAGTTAAATTGGTAAAATATTTTGGATTAGAGTTTGTGTTCCATTAGTTTAATACTTTACTAATTAATAATCAATTGGGATGTTAATATATAATAAGTATGTTTAATTAATCTTGTTGTAGTTTTGTAATATTTTTTAATTTTATGATCAATAATTATTATTAAAATATTATTTGAGTTAACAGACTTAAATCCTGAAATAAGCGGCCAAACAGTTTGTTAAGATGTAACCGGATTTAACCTTTATTGTGCCAAATAGTTTTTAGGATTTAACTACCTCGTGATATGCTAAAACTGGATTTACAAGATTTACTAAATCCTAGTTGCAGCCATGCAACTTCTAAACTAGTGAGGAAGTTGAGATTGGAGCTTTCTTGGGGAACAATGTGACTAGCTAATGTGAAGGCGAAAGGAGTTTGTGAGAGAAGTGGTGATGTAGGAATGACCGTTGGTGCGAGTAGCTTTTTCTTCTAGTTGGAAGAAATAGGGATGGGAAAGGGAAATTATGATAAGGACGCTGTAGGTGCGTCTTTCTTCTTTTCCTACTAGCTAGTAGAAATAGGGATGAGAAGGGGAAATCATGATAAGGATGCACAGGTATGTCTTTCTCCTTCCCTTACTGTTACATGATGGTGGTGCTCATCATGATCGCCCACATTCAATTAAATAATTAGTAAGGTCGCTTTCTTATTTTCATCCTACATCATTGGCAAAAAAAAACACCATTTTTACATATCTTATTCTCTTCAATCTCTATTGGGTCTTGGATGAAATCACAAGGATTGTTGTATTCTTCCTTCTTTATCCAATGCATCTAGACCTCACGCTCTCCAACATCGGCAACGATCTCTGCTAGTTGAAACTAATGCACTGTGTTTGCGGTAGGATAACCAAGGTCCTGCATTTTTCATCCTTGATCATTGCTAGTGTTATTGTCATCCCTCTCACTAGTTAGACTTAGTAGCTTATGTTCAACATATTTTGGTACCTTTTTAATTTTTTTTTCCTTCAATAGTGAGAAAACTGGTAGTTGCCATGAAAAATAGGAAGCAAATATATATTTTTAATTTGTCATTGAAAAAAAGTATTGAATATACTGAATGAATGGTGTAATCTATGACTTATAGTGGGATTTGCATACATAGCATGATAAACTCTTATTTACATATCTCACACCAAAACTCTCTTAGTTACATATATAACATCGAAATTCTCTGTTAACTCCTTTATCAACTGTTCTAACACAACTCAAAAGTTGTTCTATCATAAGCAAGCCTCCTCAACAAGAATTTTATAGAGCATTAGTGTTTTATTAAAAACATTTTTCGAAAAAAAAAAAACTGCCGCAGCTTTAAAAACCCAAAAATTTTGCATTTCAAAAAGTAAAAAAAAAAGAAACTTGGTTTATTTCCTTCAAAGCGAGAAGCTCAGACCAATGCTCCTACTATGGAGAGGGATGTTGAAGAAATTTTTTTTTGACGTACTCTCAGGTCTAGATTTCAAATATAGTTTAGAAAAAAGTTCTAATCCTACCTCAAAACCAAAGCAAATTGCATTTAAAAAAGTTTTAAGAATTAAATTTTTATACCTTCTTCGTCTCCTTCACAACGAGAATGGCCCATCTGCTTCAAATATGACAATTCACACGAAAGATTTTTAGAAATTGTGGCTTATGAAGAAGAGTTTGCAAAGAAGGAATCGAAAAATTTTGGAAATAGGAAAATAGTGCTAATATAGTGTTCATTTTGAGGTGATAGATAGAATTTGGATCTTATTTAAGTAAATAAGAGAGTTTGGGTGTGGGATTTGTAAATAAGAGAGTTTTATACTTTTATGTGCTATGTATGACCCCCTAAATTATATTTGATTTCACAATTATTAAGCCAATTGAAAGATGATTCACGAGATTAATATGCTTAGGGAAATGATGATAGTACCTTTGAGGATTTTTTTTCTAATGATCTTTAAACGAAGGCATTTTATTTTTTTGGGAGTAGTAACTTTAGTTGAGCATATAATGTACACTTTTTTTTCGTTTGTTTTGCTATTTAGAATGGAATAAAAAAATACATATTACAAAAAGCAGAAAATGAAATATAAAATGAATCCAAATTATTAGTTGAATCTTTGAGCATCATTGTTATAAGTTATCATATCATCATTTTCATGATTGAAGAACTCTCGGAATTTTCTAGGTCTTAGATTTTGTTTGGTAGTAAGTTGGGTTTAGTGAATCCATGTTTATAAATCCTATAAGTCTGGATTTAATAATTTTGGAGTGTTAAATCTTGTAAATTTTTTTTTCCTATTATCTTTAATTGTAGTTAAACATTAAAAACTTTTTTTATGCAAGCAAGATGATTATGTGATTGGAGTTAGATTTATGAGTAATAGGGCTAACTAAGTTAATTTTGAAAATTAACTCTTAGTTATCATAATCCAGAATGATTATACAGTTATGATAATTCATAATTCATATTAATTAGAAGTATTAATTTTTTGGTTAAGATAATAAATAATGGCATTATTAAAGTATTAATTGGGCTAAATTCTAGTAATCAAAGAACTTGTTAAATAAAGGTTTATTATGCTCTAGTAATTATGTACTTTCTGATGGACTGGTTGAGCCTATGGCTCCACTAGGGCGGGCGGCGGGTAAGAAGAGCAAAGGGGATTAATTCCACTTTAATTACTTACCATACCATAGAAAACTAAAATTGTGAAGGAATTAGAAAAGTTATTTAGGGAAAGAGGGCAGATTTTAATTCAGATTTCAAAGAGAATTATGAAAGATTTATTTTGGAAAAAGGGCTGATTTGAATTCAGGTTTTTTTGTTTTTTGGGGGGGAGGGGGGGATTAAGAAATGTTTATTAGGGAAAGAGGGCTGATTTAAATTTAGAATTGGGAGCGAATTACATTTAGGGAACGGGGGATTATTCGAATTCAGATTTGGAAGGGAAGTAGAAAGGTTTACATTAGGGTTAATTGGGTTATTTATTTTTCATTATGTGAATTATTTTTGCCGTAGTTTTCTTTGGAGTTGTTTCTAGTGGCTACTAGGGTTTGTGGAGAGCTGATCTACTGATAGGAAACACTTGAAAATCTCAAGTAATTCCTATTGATCTTCGAAAAACAGCGAGAAATCTCCACCAAAAGCCACACGAAAACACGAAAACAGTAGATAATTTGTATTATTTGATGAAAGGGAACGGAAAACTGCAAGATACAATTGATCCTCTATTCGAGAGGAGGATCTTTCTCTCCCAAATCTCTAGACGCCGCTAGAGCCCAAAAGACCTAAGAGATCTCAAATTTCAGCCAAATTCAAGATGCCCTAACCCTAGGAAAATAAAGTATTTAATCCATACAAATCAAAAGGAAATCCCTAAATAATCCCTACATTCAAATTTCCCTCCTAAATCCCTCAAAAATCCTTCCTATTCGGCTCCCGCAAGATTGCGGCTCGTGTGCGGCTGTAGCGGGAGGCGGACATTGTTTGCCTCGTTCCGCCTGGGCCGGTCCCGGCTGGACTGGCTGGACCGGTCCAATTGGACTGGTCTAACAATACTCCCCGCCCAAAGATCCACCGTGTCCGCAAGGTGGAAAGACGACACCATCCTCCCATCCTTCTTCATCACAAACAACAAGAACCTGAAGAGTTCGGTCCTTACATCTGTGCCCCGGCGTATACCTCTCATCGCATCTGAAACAGATCCCCTTCGCCCTCTTCTCCTGTAATTCTGTTTCTGTGAGCTTCTTGAAGTTGTCCCAAGATCTTCCGCCGGCAGTCTTCTCCTTCGGAGTCTCCCGAAAGGTACCCGGTGTCGGCTCCTTAGGTGTCAAAAAGGTGGTGGCCATCCTGTACGTGCCTTTTGAGCTGCTGCCTTCCACCCCTTTCTCCAAGTGCCTCTGATCCTCCACCAACTGAGCTAGTTCCATAGCCTCTCCCAAGTCACGAGGCCTCATTACTCTAACCGCTGCCCGGATCTCTGGTGTCAGCCCCTTCATGAAATTTCCCTCGAGCACTGTCTCAGGAAGGCGGTCCAATCGGCTAGCAAGGTACTCGAATCTCTCCCGGTACTCCGTCACTGAACCCTCCTGTGTCAAGGCGAAGAACTGCTCGTAGAAGTCTCCTCCCCTTCCAGTTCGGAAACGTTCTACCAAACAATCCTTGAACTCTCTCCAACTCCGTATGGGTCGTCGCATGTCCCTCCACTGATACCAAGACAAAGCCTTCCCTTCCAAACATAGGCCCGCCGCCGTCAGTCTCTCCTCTTCTGTCAACCCATTGACGGCGAAATATCTTTCTACCTTGTAGATCCACCCGTGCGCATCCTCCCCCTCAAAGATTGGCATCTTCAGTTTCCTCACCCTCGGGTCACACCAATTTCCCCTAAATCCTCTATAACCTCCCATTCCTCGAAGAGGAGGTGCTCCCCAATTGTCACGATCTTCCCTCCGGCGATCATAACCAAACCCTTCGTCAAAATCCCCTCTTCTTCTTTCAAAATCAGCACCCCGGCGATCAAAATCATCCCCTCTCCTTTCAAATTCAGCACCCCTTCTTGCGTAGTCACTGCTTCTCTCCTCTCTCGAAAGTGGTTCTAGAGGAGGCATTCCATCTTCTCCCTCCGGGATCTCCACTTCTGGATTTTCCCTTCCCCTAAACGTGTTAGGGTTCCCATCTCTTCCCTGGCCGCCGATAGTTTCCTTTGCTTCCGATGTCACTGGTTTGATTTTGGCTTCAAGCAATTTCTTCAACATCTCTTCCATCACGGCAAACTTCTTTTCCATCCTTTTATTATTGGATGAAATCTGATTTTGAAAATCAAACCATTTTTCCTCCAACTCTGATTTAAGTTGCGCAATTTCTCCTTCCAAAACTTCAACCTTCTTCCCGGCCATATTTCTTCCCAAGAACCACGAGAAGATCTTCTTCCGGATGAGATTTCACCGCTAAAATTTTATAATTTCAGCCGCCGATGGTCCCAAGACAATGCTCTGATACCAATTTGATAGGAACCACTTGAAAATCTCAAGTAATTCCTATCGATCTTCGAAAAATAGCGAGAAATCTCCACCAAAAGCCACACGAAAACACGAAAACAGTAGATAATTTGTATTATTTGATGAAAGGGAACAGAAAACTGCAAGATACAATTGATCCTCTATTCGAGAGGAGGATCTTTCTCTCCCAAATCTCTAGACGCCGCTAGAGCCCAAAAGACCTAAGAGATCTCAAATTTCAGCCAAATTCAAGATGCCCTAACCCTAGGAAAACAAAGTATTTAATCCATACAAATCAAAAGGAAATCCCTAAATAGTCCCTACATTCAAATTTCCCTCCCAAATCCCTCAAAAATCCTTCCTATTCGGCTCCAGCAAGATTGCGGCTCGCGTGCGGCTGTAGCGGGAGGCGGACATTGTCCGCCTCGTTCCGCCTGGGCCGGTCCCGGCTGGACCGGTCCAATTAGACCGGTCTAACATCTACCTCTCGAATAGTGGATCAACTTGTATCATGGTTTATTTTGGCGAAATAAAAATATTTCTCATTGATTTTGCTGTGTTTTCACTTCGTTATTGATGTTTTTGCTGTGAGGAGATCAGATTCCTATCACCTTCATTTTCCTTTTGTCTCTATTGAGCGTTGCAAGTAGCCTTTGATTTAACTTTTTTTGTTTTAATCTTTTGATGTTAATTTTATCTACTCATTGATGTGAAACTAAATGCGATAAAACTAGAATTGCAAGTTAAGAAATTAATAAAATTAGTGAACGTAGCTTGGCTTCCAATAAACCCTTTACTTGCTCAAGTTAGATCATCAGAATATGTCGCAAGAGATTAAGCAATAGCAATTGTTTATAATTTGAGAATAGTAGGTCTTGCCAATAACAACCAAAATTTAGTAGATAATGCAAACAGCAAGGTAACAGGAGCCTCAAATTTAAAATCTAGAACATTCACCTTGAGATCCCTCACTCAATCTCTTGAAAGTGGAGGTTAGCGGATGAAATTTGCAAGCACACTTAGTGAAGCCACTAGAAGGCAAGTGATGCGTAGGGTAGTAGTCGCCGGAGAGGTAGCCGGAGTTGTGGAGTAAGATGGTCGGCCGGTGATGATCCAACGTCCCTTTGATCTTTGTTCGTCGATCACGTCAACTAAGGTGTATTGGATGCGGTCGATGTAATCTTTAACGGTATCGTCGAAGTCAAAGCCCACGTCAAAGAAAGGCGATTGGAGGATGTTGATTTGATCTCGATCGTTATGCACAATTCCATAGTCCCATTCGTGATGCGCCATACATAGTGAATTGAGAGGAGAGGGGAAAGGGGGCTGCGGCTTGGGGAGTAGGGGTGAGAGGGGGCGGCTAGGGTTAGGGGAAATTTGGGGGATTTTAATAAATCTGAATTTAATTTTAGATTTAAGTGATTTTGGAGGGAACCTAATTTGAATTTGAATTCAAATCAACTAGTAATTAGGGCTTTAATTGGGGATTATGGGGGAAGACCCATGATGGGGCCGGCGGCATGGAGAGAGGAGGGAGGGTGTGGGAGGAGTTTAAAGAGTTTCCAAGTGGATCTTTGTAGATTAGGAAAGTAAATAAGAGGTCCAACTTAATTTATTTTAAATTGGATCCAAGATTAAAAACTTTCCTTATTCGAATTTTTAAATAAGGAAGGTATTTGAAATTCAAATTTGAAATTCAAATGAATTAACTCTCTCCTTAAATTGCTTGAGTTAATTTAGGAAGGGAATTATGTTGATTGAAATCATCATAATTGAAGGGGAGCAAGAGGGGAGGCCAGCGTCAATGGGGAAGGGGCGGCTAGGTATTGGGTTGGGTGGGGTTAGGTTGGCGGGTGGGCTTGAGGTGGTGGAGTTGTGGGGTGATTTAGGCGGGGAGATGACCGGCGGTGAAAGAGTTAAGAGGAGTCGGCGGGTGGGGTGGGGAAGGGAGAAAGAAAAGAAAATAAAAGAAACCACAAGTCGCGGACTCTTCCAACGACTGATGGGTATTTCACTTGCTCTCACCTTGAGCTCTCTTTCCCTTCTCTCTAGTGCTCACACAAGACGAAGAAGAAAACACATGAAATTATCATTAATCATTCATCATCAAGAGAATACAAAGCATGGGGACCTTCATATATAGGCCTCAAACTAACAAAAGGAAAAAAGACGCGAATGCCCTCAGGCTACAATAGAGACTCAATACCCCATAGGGGAAAACTAAGAATCTGAAATGACAAATAAATAAATTACAAAAATACATCAAAAATAGAGATTATGAATTGTGGCCGTCGATCGTTGTCCCCGTCGATGGTACACGTGTCAAAATCTCTGACTGATGTCCTTATCATTCTCCCAAGGTGGGAGAGAGCTCGACCCCGTCGAGTAAACATCTCTGGAACTCTCGTACCACTCCAGTAGATCAGGATCCAATCTCTGTAGCTCATCCCGATCGATCCACGTGTTCTCCGTCTCTGGTTTCCCTGCCCATTGAACTAAATACCTTTGACGACCACCATCTCTAGTGGAAATGATGTCATCACTAAGTATTGCCTCAATTTTCTCTGCAATAGGTAAAGTGGGAATATTTGGGAGTGGAGGTAGGCTGGGGTTCTCACCAGGTGGGATCACACAAGGCTCATTATTTAGTGGATTAATGGGGTTAAACTCTGGACCCTCGAAGGCTACAAGATCTTCGATGTTAAATGTGGGGCTAATGTTAAAACCTTCAGGAAGGTCTAGCATATAAGCATTACTGTTTATTTTGGAAACTATTTTGAAAGGTCCTGCACTTTTCGCATGTAACTTCTTAACGGCCCCTTGCGGAAACCGCTCTGGATGAATCCGAATCATTACAAAATCTCCCACTTTAAATTCTTTAAATCTTTTCTTGAGGTCCGCATTAAGTTTATAGTTAGCATTGCTCTGTTCAATTCTTTTATTTATTTCTTTATGCAATTCTTGTAAATGAGATGCAGATTCAGATGTTCTAAGCTTAGGGCCCATTGGGATTAAATCTATAGGTTGCCTAGGTTGAAAACCATACACAATTTCAGCTGGACTCATGCATGTAGTTCGATTTACAAAATTATTATACGCGAATTCAGCTATAGGAAGCTTGGAGTCCCAATCCCGGATATGTTCACCTACTAAAGTTCTAAGGAGGTTGCCTAGACTTCTATTGACGACTTCCGTTTGTCCATCAGTTTGTGGGTGAAAGGCAGATGAAAACTGGAGTTTAGTGCCCATCTTGTGCCAAAGTATTTTCCAAAAATAGCTGGTGAATTGGACGTCTCTATCGGACACTATCGTTTTGGGTAATCCGTGCAGTCTAACGATTTCGTTGAAATAAAGCTTAGCGATTCAAGAAGCATCAGAAGTTTTGGAACACGGAAGAAAGTGTGCCATCTTCGAGAAACGATCTACTACCACACACACCGAATCATGTTTACTAGCAGTCTTGGGTAGACCTAGTACAAAGTCCATGCTAACATCTTGCTAAGGACGGTTGGGAATAGGGAGGAGTGTGTAGAGACCGGTATTCTGTTTCCTTTGCTTGGCCAATTGTGATGTAGGCAAAGGGGGGGTCAACACAAGTTGGTTTTTTTTTGGCCTTTGGGCTGTTTGGTCCTATTTTCTATGCTGATTTGAGGGCTGCTGTTGTGTGTCTCTTGGCCTTCTATTTCCCCCTTTTATGTTGATTTTAGGTGCTGTTTGGAGTGTTAGTGGAGGCTAAAGAAATGGTGGAGGGTCTAATAGAGGAGTGTGGAGTTTTCTAATGACTGGGAAAGAAGTGGGGATTAGTTTTGGCTGTTTTGGGAAGGGGATATAGTGGAAAACGTGGTTTAGTGACTGTTGGGAAAAGTAGGCAGCACGTATGGGGGAGTTGGAAGGTTATATGGCTTTTATTTAATAGGGAAATGATGAGGGGCTTTGGGAAAGTTAAAAGACAACACTTTAACTTTTGGGAAAAGGTTTTGGAGAATACGAGGAGGTACAAAGTGACTTTCCAAACTTCCAATGAGAAAGATGTAAAGACAGAATTTTGTTGGCTGTGGGAGGGGAAATTTCTCTATTGGCTGTTGGGAGGGGAAATTTCTCTATAAATATGAGATGTTTTTATGTTTAAGGAAGGAGGTTATGTAATGTGATTTTTGGAAAGAACCTGCGGGTTTCTTGGAAAAGCTTGCGAGCTTGTTCCATTCTCCTTCTCTTTCTTCTAGGAAAGCTTGCGAGCTTCTCCTCTCTTCGTCTTGGCTTCTTATCTCCTTCTTCTCTCCGCAAGTTCGATGTCACCTGTATCTTTCTTCTCAAGTAAATGAAAAGCAAGTTTAGGTGTTTTATTTTATATTAAAGTTTGTAAGTGTCTTTTAAGTTTAATATTGTGTTTTTTTTATGTTTTGTGTCCTTTGTGGTCTCCAAAATGTTGGGGAGACCTAGTGTGGTTGTATTTTTATTTGCTTGCAAAAATTAAGGGTTTTCCTAATTTTTGCTTGCATCAATTTGGTATCAAAGCAAGTTTAGGGTGTCCTAGGTTTTAGTTGTCAGGTGTCTTTATTAAGTGAGTCTTGGTGTCTATTGTAAGATGTCTGTGTCTTTTTTTTTTTCAAGTATGGAAAATCAAGATGAAGTCAAGTCTATTGTTGGTGAAAATCAGCCATGTGATTTTGAAGTTCAAAGTCCAACAAGTCGATGGGTTCCGACACAAGGCGAGTCTACCAATCCTATCCAGACGGAGCTCTATAAGATTCAGGAAAGAATGATCCTAAGCAGAGAAAAGTTCGAGAAAAAGAAGAATCAACTTCAAGTACAGTTTATGCAAGAACATGAGATAATCCTAAAGAAATATGCAGCAAAGATTCAAGAGTTAGATGCACTTCCAACATCTCCTCAGATCAAATCAAAAGACAACTCATCAGGTGATGAGTTTTTCAAGTAGGGGAGTATCTGATGCATGCAAAAGGGGGGTCAAAACATTTTGAGTTTTTTATTTTGGTAAGTTCTACTTGAGTCAGCTCATTAATGAGCCTCTTCTTATTATTCAGCTCATAAATTATATATTTATTGCCAAAATTAGATTCATTCCCCCCTCCTTTTCTCCCCTCTCTAAAGGTTCTTTGGTTTCCCCACTTGTGTCTCTTCCCTTCCCTTTGTGTCTATTCAGTTTTCTTGGTCTGTTGGTGTTCCCTGGATGGATTTTTGGGGATCTGTTGCAGGCTTTACTTTTCCCCTTATGGTGTGGCTTTTCGGTTTGCTCCCTGGTGGCTCTTCCCGTGGTTCCTTGGCTGGTTTCCCCTTGTTGCCTCTTCGGGTCCCTCACCTGTTGGCTTCCCGTGGCTTTATTGGCTGGCTAATCGTGGTCTTGCCTCCTTGTTTCCAGTACCAAACTTTTGGGCTGCTATTTGAAAGGCTTTTGGGCTACTGTTTGGAGGCTTTTGGGCTGCTGTTTGGTGGCTTTTGGGCTGCTGTTTGGTGACTGTTGGCCTTTCATTTCCTGCATTTAATGAGGAATTTGAAGAGTTTTTGGGGCTGTTTAGTTTCCTTCTTTTTACCTATAAATATAAGATGTTTTGTATTAGAAAAAAAGTGTTATGAGAGTGATTTTTGGAATGAAAACCTGAGGGTTTTTTCTTCTTTCTTGGAAAAGCTTGCGAGCTTGTTCCATTCTCCTTCTCCTTCCTCTCGGGAATGCTTGCGAGCTTCTCCTACTTTTGTCTCGACTTCTAATCTATTTCTTCTCTCCACAAGTTCCGACGTCATTGTATCTTTCTTCTAAGAAATGCAAGTTTAGTTGTTGTTTGATGTTATAAGTTTGTAAGTGTCGTTTTTTACTATAAATGTGAAAGTTTGTTAATGTTCTAGTTTTTCTTTATGTGTTCAAAGGTATAGATGTAAGAATTTTTATTTGTAAGCAAAAATTTGGGCTCTTCTCCAAATTTTTGCTTGCATCAAATTGGCAGGTATGACAACGCTTGACCAACCTACTAACATCCCGTTTAAGACTGGGCCAGAAAAACCTATGCTCAACTGCAGCAGTGGTCTTGGCCTGCCCAAAATGTCCGGCTAAGCCTCCAACGTGTAATTCCCATACGAGGAATTCTCGAAGAAAGGTGTTGGGAATACAAAGCTTTTGGGACTTAAATAGATATCCGTCTTCTACAAGGAAGTCATCCGTGATACGTTCGTTCCCACTCGTCAGTTGGTAATAAGTTTCCTTAAAGTCAGGACAGTCCAAATAATCTTCTTTGAGTCATTTGAAACCAATCACTTCAGTTCTCATTTCTCGGGTAATCATCATTCGACGACTTAAGGCATCAGCGGCCTTATTTTTAACTCCATTCTTATGTCTAATCGTATACGTATATTCTTGCAGGAATTCAATCCAACGACCATGGCGGGCATTAAGTTTCTTCTGAGAGTTAATGTAGCGCAGAGCCTTATGATCCGAAAATATGACAAACTCTTGAGGCAACAGGTAATGTCTCCAGTACCTAAGGGACTGAATAATCGCATAAAATTCTTTATCATAAGTAGAATATCGCTGCCGTATGTCATTTAACTTCTCGCTAAAGTAGGCAATAGGATGTCCCTCTTGTGACAAAACTCTTCCAATACCAATACCTGATGCGTCACAGGTTACCTCAAAAACTTTGAAAAAATTAAGAAGACTCTTAACTGGGGCTTCTACCATTTTCTTCTTAATTTCCTCGAATGCTTTAGTGGCAGATAAAGTCCAATGGAATTCTCCTTTCTTTAAACAATCAGTTATGGGTGCCACAATCGTGCTAAAATTTCTAATAAACCTCCGATAAAAGGTGCCAATCCATGAAAACTCCAAACGTCTTTGATATTCTTTGGCTCGAGCCACTCATTAATTGCTCGAACCTTTTCGGGGTCAGCTGATATTCCTTGAGATGATATTATAAATCCAAGAAAAGTGACACTATTGGTGAGGAACATACACTTCTTAGGATTTGCATACAATTGTTCTTTCCTTAGGATCTCGCAGACTTGTCTTAAGTGATTCAGATGTTGGTCCACTAAACTGCTATAAATCAAATTATCGTCAAAATAGACCACAACGAATTTTCCTAGGAAGGGTCTGAGGATCTGGGTCATCATTCTTATAAAAGTACTAGGTGCGTTACTCAAACCAAAAGGCATCATCGTCCATTCATAAAGTCCATCTTTAGTCTTAAAAGCTGTCTTCCATTCGTCACCGGGACAGATTCTGATTTGGTGATATCCACTTTTGAGGTCAATCTTGGAAAAGAGGGTAGCTCCAGTCATCATGTCTAACATGTCGTCTAAGCAGGGAATGGGAAAACGGTACTTCACTGTGATCTTATTGATTGCCCTACTATCGACACATATTCTCCAAGAACCATCTTTCTTTGGGGTCAATAGTGCAGGGACAGCACACGGGCTAAGGCTTTTCTTAATAAAACCGCGTTGCAGAAGTTCATCCACTTGTCTCTTCAGCTCAGCATGTTCTGTTGAATTTATGCGATAATGTGGAAGGTTGGGCAAGGACGCTCCCGGGACAAGATTGATGACGTGTTGGATATCTTTGAGGGGTGGGAGGTGGTTGGGTAAGTCTTCCGGGAAGATGTCAGCAAAAGTCTCTAGAAGGGGTTTAACTTCATTAGGGACAGGTTCTTCCGGGTTATCATTCACTTCCCTAGCTACAAGGGCATACATAGGGAATCCTTGATTTAGCTCAATGTCCATTTCTTTTGCAATTAGAAAGTGTAAACCTTTGCTTAGCCTAGCGGGGGTAGGCTTAGCCTCATCTTTACTAGTCTTGGGTTGAGAGGGGATAAGTTTGACTTTTTTACCGTTATGTTCAAACACACAGGTGTTCGTCCTCCCATAAATGTGGACATCGTTGTCGAATAACCACGGATGATCAAGGATAATCTGCCCTACGTCCATGGTCAACACGTCACACCAAATCTTCTCTTGGTATCCCACAAAATTTATAGGATGAGGCTCCTATCTTTGATATCAATGGCAGTGACATTGATCCAAGCAACTTTGTAACGGTTCGGGTGCGGGGTTGTCTTCAAATTAAGTGTGGTTATCATTGCGGTTGAAACAACATTGATGCAGCTTCCACTATCAATGATGACCTTACAATTCTTGTCCCCGATTTTTGTGTAGGTATGGAAAATAGACGTCCTACGCCAGTCGTCACTTGGTTTAGGTTGGGACAAGGCACATCTAACAACTTGAAGTTCTACGGGGCTGTCATCGCTGAAGAAGTCTTCCTCATCATCCACATGATGGACTAAGTCAGTATCAGGTTCCTCATCCAGTGAAGGACTTCCTCGATTATGGTCACTTTATAAGGGCTGGAACATTGGGAGGCAACCGAAAGCATTTTGTGCCCGCAGGGGGCTTGGGTGCTTCTCGTTTTGGTGTCTTACCTTTATAGTTAGGGCGAAGT
The DNA here is from genome assembly GCA_019925795.1 of Dendrobium chrysotoxum. Taxonomy (NCBI): domain Eukaryota; kingdom Viridiplantae; phylum Streptophyta; class Magnoliopsida; order Asparagales; family Orchidaceae; genus Dendrobium; species Dendrobium chrysotoxum. The sequence goes on from CM034308.1 coordinate 19,699,012, forward strand.
TGGGTTTGGCCAGGGGTGGGTCGAGTCGTCGTAGGTCTAGTGGGTTTATTGAAAGATTGACCCGTGGAGGATTTGAAGGGGTTGGGACGAGGGTCTTGGTTCCTTGAAGGGGCGTGGCTCCTAGATTCTTCTAAATCTAGCACAAGACTACAGACAGCTTCCAAAGTGCTCACTCCTCTGGCAAAATGCTCATTCCGAAGATCTTCTCTTAATCTGGCTCTAAACATAGAGAGAAGTTGTGCAGGGGTAGTAGTCTCTTCGCCATTACAATGGATCATAAAATCATCGAAAGCGGCAATGTAATCTTTCACAGGTTGACTACCCTGCCATCTGTCCAAAAGTCTAGGGTAATAGGAGGGTGGGAGGTATTTGTTTTTGAGTTCTTGCTTCATAGTCCTCCAGTCGGTAATTGGGTACTCTCCTCGAGTCTCCCGCATGTGTTCTAAGTTAGTCCAGTATTTGTTAGCTCTACCAGTCAACTTCATTTCATCAAATTGAACCTTTCTTTCTTCCGAAATATTATACCACTTAAAATAACTATCCATACACTTGATCCAATCTAGGAAAACTTGGGGTTCTAAAGTGCCATCGAAAGAGGGGGCGTTTATGCGGATGTTCTTAAGCAATTGGGTATCATTATCTCTCCAAGGAATATCGCGTCCTAAAGGTTCCTGATTGGGTCGAAGATTGGGACGGTAGTGGTCTCTAGGAGGTCCATATTCAGTTATGGTATCATCCCCGTAAGGAGATTGGGGTCTAGAGGGGGTGTAGATCGCCGGTTGTCCTATTCGCTCAATGTTATCAAGTCTCTCACCAATTTGGCATCTAAAGTCGGCTAAGTCGTTTTGGGTGTTCCTAATTTGTTGTGTAACCGTTCCAAGTTGACCCACGATGAGGTCTAGAGTTGCTTGAATGTGTTCCGGATCCATGGGTAAATGTTAGGGACACTAGGGTACGTAGCGGGGTAAATGACAGCACCTAGACACTAGGTTAATATGCTCCTAACGCCTCTAAATGATGCTGAAATGACCAAGACAGCAAACTACAGCAACGACCTAAGTTGTCTAAGTGTTTAGGAAGGTTTCTAGAGTGTGGACAACAACTTAAACACTAGTTTAGACTCACCTAAAGGCCACTAATGGGTGCAGGAACAGTGTGGACAGCAAACTATACTAGTGGTCTGAGTAGCCTAAGGACTTAAGAGAGTCGTAGGGTTGACGACAGCACTAAAACACTTAAGAAACTAACCTAAAGTTCATTAAACGAGTGCAGGAAACGCGTGGACAGCAAGCATAACAATGGATTAAAATTATATGAATGATGATGCGCATGCAATAATAAAGACTAAGGTTAGACAAAACCCTAGAACGACTTCTAGTACGTGTTATGCATGCCTACTATGCTCTGATACCAAGATGATGTGAAACTAAATGCGATGAAACAAGAATTGCAAGTTAAGAAATTAATAAAATTAGTGAACGTAGCTTGGCTTCCAATAAACCCTTTACTTGCTCAAGTTAGATCATCAGAATATGTCGCAAGAGATTAAGCAATAGCAATTGTTTATAATTTGAGAATAGTAGGTCTTGCCAATAACAACCAAAATTTAGTAGATAATGCAAACAACAAGGTAACAGGAGCCTCAAATTTAAAATCTAGAACATTCACCTTGAGATCCCTCACTCAATCTCTTGAAAGTGGAGGTTAGCGGATGAAATTTGCAAGCACACTTAGTGAAGCTACTAGAAGGCAAGTGATGCGTAGGGTAGTAGTCGCCGGAGAGGTAGCCGGTGTTGTGGAGTAAGATGGTCGGCCGGTGATGATCCAACGTCCCTTTGATCTTTGTTCGTCGATCACGTCAACTAAGGTGTATTGGATGCGGTCGATGTAATCTTTAACGGTATCGTCGAAGTCAAAGCCCACGTCAAAGAAAGGCGATTGGAGGATGTTGATTTGATCTCGATCGTCATGCACAATTCCATAGTCCCATTCGTGATGCGCCATACATAGTGAATTGAGAGGAGAGGGGAAAGGGGGCTACGGCTTGGGGAGTAGGGGTGAGAGGGGGCGGCTAGGGTTAGGGGAAATTTGGGGGATTTCAATAAATCTGAATTTAATTTCAGATTTAAGTGATTTTGGAGGGAACCTAATTTGAATTTGAATTCAAATCAACTAGTAATTAGGGCTTTAATTGGGGATTAATGGGGGAAGACTCATGATGGGGCCGGCGGCATGGAGAGAGGAGGGAGGGTGTGGGAGGAGTTTAAAGAGTTTCCAAGTGGATCTTTATAGATTAGGAAAGTAAATAAGAGGTCCAACTTAATTTATTTTAAATTGGATCCAAGATTAAAAACTTTCCTTATTTGGATTTTTAAATAAGGAAGGTATTTGAAATTCAAATTTGTATTTTAAATGAATTAACTCTCTCCTTAAATTGCTTGAGTTAATTTAGGAAGGGAATTATGTTGATTGAAATCATCATAATTGAAGGGGAGCAAGAGGGGAGGCTGGTGGCTAGGTATTGGGTTGGGTGGGGTTAGTTTGGCGGGTGGGCTTGAGGTGGTGGAGTTGTGGGGTGATTTAGGTGGGGAGATGACCGGCGGTGGAAGAGTTAAGAGGAGTCAGCGGGTGGGGTGGGGAAGGGAGAAAGAAAAGAAAATAAAAGAAACCACGAGTCGCGGACTCTTCCAACGACTGATGGGTATTTCGCTTGCTCTCACCTTGAGCTCTCTTTCCCTTCTCTCTAGTGCTCACACAAGACGAAGAAGAAAAACCAGGAAATTATCATTAATCATTCATCATCAAGAGAATACAAAGTATGGGGACCTTCATATATAGGCCTCAAACTAACAAAAGGAAAAAAGACGCGAATGCCCTTATGATACAATAGAGACTCAATACCCCATAGGGGCAAACTAAGAAACTGAAATGACATAAATAAATATATTGCAAAAATACATCAAAAATAAAGACTATGAATCGTGGCCGTCGATCGTCGTCCCCGTCGACGGTACACGTGTCGAAATCTCTGATTGATGTCCTCATCACTCATCTTATGAGTGTATTTTCTACATTTTATTGTGCATGCTGAAATAATCTAAATTTATGTTAGTTTCTTTATTTATAATAGATGCTACTCTCTATATATCTATAAAACATTTATTTCTCAATTCACTCTTTTCAAATTTATCACACATCCATCTTAATAATCTTATTTTTTTTTATGCTCAGTTTGTATATCAATTACTTATTTATGCTAGAATTTTGGATCCATATAACATTGTTGGCCTACCTATAATTTTTAAAATTTACCTTGAAATCTTTGTGATAATCTATTATCACACAGTATTCTTGAGGCATTTTTTGATTAATCACTCATCTGAAACTGTAAAAGTTATTTATTCATCTATTGAGATATTTTTCAGTATAATAAATCTAAGATATGTAAACCTATCATGCTTATGTATCAATTTATCTTTTAGTAATATTGGCTTATAATTATTCAATTACATATCATATTCTCAATATGTATTATTCAAATCCTATGCTCTTTATCTTCTAAATATTTTCTTCATTGTTCTATGTTTTCATTTATGGACCAAATCATCCAAAAAAAGTGTAAGTACCTTACTTTGAATATCCTTTGTGAGTATTTTCGTCATCAATATGAAAGATACATATTTAATGTTGATCTTTGATGTAAACTTATCTCGACCAGAACTCCTTGGTCACTCTGCAATTGCTTGTAATACTAGTTAATGCTTTATTTTATACATCTATAATAATTATTTTTTCCATCTAGTTAGTGACTAATTTATAATCAGAACAACAATTCATTGATTAATTATGATTTATTATGACAAACTATTAATTAAACATAAGATACCTAATTAATAAATAATTTAGCTAATTTTCCATCTATATCCTATGACCTTAAATATTTTCATTTGCAATATTTACTAAATCCACTTTTTAGGGTTGGATTCAATAAATCCAATAAAATTGCAAATCTATGAAATGCATGATTTAAAATGTGCCAAAAATAGTTTGATAGGAATGTAGCATTTTGGCTAAGTTCTACCAAATATGAGTACCGAATAGTATTTTGGTCTTCTTTCATGATTTTATCTTTATTTTCTTCAATTTGATTTTCATGATCTCTTAATTATATGTTTTCATGATTCCCTATGTTCTATTGAATCTTTAAATTTTAATCTAGCATAATGAGGTTGCATTCTGCACTCCTCTTCAGTTGCTTTAAAATAATGTGACCTTATCAATTGTTTGTGTATGGTAACATAATATTAAATTAAGCTTCTCTTATGAAGAGTAATAGGATGATTTATCCAAAACCACCTTAAGGTAAGTGGAAGAGAGATTTGAACAACACGTTTGACTGGTGATTCAAAGTATTATAGGTATTATTGGATTCTTTATTGATATAAAAATCTTATTTTGTTTTGTTTAAGAAAAACTTGAGTATTGCAAAGAGAGTGAGGAAGAGAGATGCTCTCTCCTTTCTTGAATTCATTTATCCTACTATACCTCTATAGTTCTCTAACTCAAAATTCTCTCTTGGAGATACTCAAAAGGCTGGATAAATGGTTACCATCTTATATAAAAATCATGGATCTATTATGTATTATCAATAATCTAGAGTTTTTTAACATAGGAAGAGGCTGGCACTCTAGTCGATCTACAAGCATCCAGTTGGTAGAAGTGAGTTACTAACTTAGCTAGAATTCTACTTCGTTGTCTTGGTCATTTTAGCTTATGCCAACTTCTCGGCTATGCAAAATCCACTTGAGAATGAAATGCTTGGCAATCTTGGTTTTTTCATCTTACATCAACCTTCTTGATTATGTATAATCCACTCGACCTCCCAGTTGAGACTCCTCTGTAACTTCATCATGTTATTAGATCTTCTGATCACATGTTCCCTTTTTAGGAGGAGATTCACTTATATGAATCTTTTCAAGATAAATAAACAAAAATATTCCTCTCTCAAAATTATGTAACTTAGCTGGAGATCATCTTTCATTTCTTGGTAATGCAGAATATTACTTTGGTGCCTCGATGGGTTGCTATGTTTCTCTTCTTGAACAACTTGCTTTGTTCTAGTTTATCCTTTCAACTTAGTAGCAGATCATCGATAGGGGGTAGAATCTTCTCGATGTAATCATCCAACATGGAGGGCTCAAATGACTTCAAGTTTTTCATAGGAACAATAGAGTAGATATCCATGTCTGCAGGCAAATCCACTAGTAACATTATCATCATTCTTTTTCTGGATTTTGAATAGGTCATATTGAATTGGCTTGACTTTGCAACCCTCTAATTTCAGTGTCTCCTTGCTAATGTTGAGCTATATGAGATCCTTCTTCAACCTCTTTTCCATTCAATGATGGTCATTTTATTGCTTGTATCTTTGTTGGGACTTAGTTTTGTTCTCTACTAATTTATGTATTTTTCAAATTCTTTCTAGGAAATTATGAGTCTTCCATAGTGCTTCATTCTATCACTTGGCAGGTGTGTGAACATAATCACAAACTCTAAGTCAAATGAATTTTAAAGGTAGATAACTTGGGCACATCTCAACTAGTGCTCAACTTATTAAATTTTGCAGTTGCTCTATTTAAAGCAAACATAACGTATAATAACTTTTATCCCACGTCTTCAAGTGTCTCAAGTTAAATACTCTCATTAAATGCACAATTGTTCTGTTGATGGGCTCAATTTACTGCCATTCATTTACCTATAAAAACTAACGCTTCTCTTAAGAATCACATTTGTAATGGCCTAGAGTGTCTTTAAAAACTTTCGAGGAAGTCAAAGTACCTATCCAAGATGATTGAACTTGGGAGTCCAAAATATATCAAATGTTTTGAAAAAGAGTTTGGCTACTTCTTCTCTCTATGAGAGTGATTAACTTTGAGAAATCGCCCCCCACAACAAAATATGGTTACAACCAATTTAATCCATTGCTAGCTCTTTTAGAAATTCTTTGTAGGTACTCCCACGATCAAGTTTTAATCAACGACCATGTGTCTTCCTGTTTGGCAGCTTTGACATGCAGTAGAGTTCGCATCCCCTTAGGAATTTGGCCACATTGAGTGCATCTGTTGTTAAAATGCATAACATTGTAAATTAAGAAGTTTAGTTATCATTCCAAAGTGTCTAACCACATTGTATGTGTGCATTTTTCTAATCATCTTCACTCTATCACTACTTTTAGGAACATAATTGATTTCCTTTGTATTGTATATCTTCTCTATGATTTACCCCTCCTTTTGAGCTCCTTCTATAACATCTTCGAAGTCTTTGTCAAGCCGATGTAAATTGATGTTCTCGCAGGGAGAAGTTTGAAGCAAACTTAATGGTTGAAAGGACAGCTAATGGTTGGGAAAATATGTTAGGTATTGTGTTATGAACTTTCTTTTTTTTCCTTGATGATCGGGTTGACATGCTGTAGATATGCCATCCGCTTCTTATGCAAGGCTTACTGGAACTTTCACCGTGTCTAGACGTATTGAAATGACTTAAGCTCAATGTGAATCACTATTTAGAGTAGTAATGATGCCAATGCTAACTATTTGGCATGGTACTATTATATCAGCAGCTCCTTATTATATATAGGGTAGTTTTTTTAGACCTTTTAGCATCTCTGAATAATATGCTATAGGTCTTTCTTGTTGCATAAGGATATTGTCAATGGTATAACCGAATGCATCAACTTCAACTCAAACAGCTTCTATAAATTCAATAAGGCTAAGACTAGCGTCTATCTCTCATCCTCTTCTGAGAAGAAAAAATGTATCTTCATTTTTTATTCCCTAGGAGAATTTATTGTTGTCCTTAGTAAGCAAATGTAAGTGTATAACTAGTACTGAGATGTTGTAGATGAATATTTTGACATACTTATAAGCTCCCGTAAAGCTTGACACATCTTCATGGTTTGTGGCTGAGTTTAATCTTTGATGTCTTTTATCTTCCCGGGATCAATCTTAATCTCCATGTTCTCCATTTTTTTTTGCGGTACATTTTAGTATTATTTAGATCGAGTGGAGTTCAAAAGAACTTGAATATTGCTTTTGACTCCTGGAAGTGGAGGAAATTTTTTTGATTCTTGGAAAAACACTTGATACTCCACTAATTGTTATTATTTTGGTCTCGCTTTCCGAGAACAAGAGACATGGCTTTTCCTTCTCTTCTTGTCAGCCTCCATGCAAACCTAAGCATTGCCATCTAGCTTCTACTAACAGACGAAGAACATAATAAATCATTGTCTAGCATTTATTGTCCTCTTTAGTTTTTGCATGTCCAAACTCTGTCATATTTGTAGGCTAGCATTCTTTGCTCTTATTAACAATGATATTACTAAACTCTCTTGAAGAAGATGACATCTTGGTCCCATAAATATGATTTCTTAAGATCTAAAAGATGTTGTGCGGAACTTTGATGTATTCTCGGGTGATGGCAAGGTGAGTATGAATCAGTCAATCTTTATCTCTGAGCACTTCTAAATCTATTTGAGAGGCTAGGATGAGGATGAGGCATCATCTATTACCTTAGCCGTCATACTAGGCTTGCAGAGATTTGACTTTTAGTGCTCAAGATGGTGTGGATCACCTCATTCTTGATCATACTTGTCAACTTGTCAATCATGAATAGAGCATTATAACACAAAGATTCCTTGGAGTCGGAGATGCTCACTATTTTAAATTTAAAAATTATGTTTGGTTAATAATTTAAAACTATAAGAGAGAAATATCCTAATGCAAAAGTTATTATTGATGTCAATTAAATAGCATACGAGGATGCTTTAAATTATGTTTCACATTACTTGTGTAATTTTATTTTACCAAGACCATATTTCCATGCCAATTCTTTTCTAAAACTCAACCTAAATCTCGTATTTTATTTCTTGTTTTTAAGTTATTGAATGAAATTGAGGAACAATGCGACTTAATACTATTCTAAAGAAATAAGATTACATCGCTACAAATTAAATAAGATAAAATTATGTTGAAGTGTTGAAATAAATTAGATTAAAAAACATTAAACAAACAAAAAATTAAGTCAAAGAGTAAGGAAAAAAAATAGTAAATGTACATGCAAAGCAGAAGTTGTTTGCCTTCGGTTTGTTCTACAAGCAATTCTATGTAAATGGAGTCACCATTCTTTTACAAACAAAGAGGAGTCGCCTTCCAGCACCGCCTCGAGAGTCTACAATCCAAAGAGGAGGTAAAGCCATCGCTGTGTGTGAAGAGGAACTGTCTTCTTTGAAGGGCTGTAAAAAGGAGTTGAGTTGACCTTGCATGCAAAAGGAAGCATTGTCTGGAGTTTGTAATCAAAGATGAGATGAAGTCATCCTTGCGTGCAAAGAACTATGAAGAGAAGCCAAGCAGAGTGAGTGCTTGGTTGTAAGTGTTATTGTTAGTATTAAAACCCCAAAATATTAGTATAGAATATAAATTAAGTAGTATTGATAATAGTTTTTAACAATAGAATAAGTAAATAAAATAGCGTGAACTTCAAGTGCAATGTGCCCCATTGATAGTACAAATAATATGCATTATTTTAATATCCCACGTCTTACTACATAAATGTCATAGGAGGTGCGCCTCGCCCTGCTATGGCATAGCACATTCTATGGCTTGCTATTAACATGTATGTGCTTAACTTGGATACATAATGCTTAGTTCATTATGCACATTAGAGTCAAGTGGTGACTCTGCTCTTTTGCCTTCAGCATCAATAGTGAATGATCAGAGGCTGGTTAATTCACCGACTTCAAATTCTAGTTTGAGTCAACCATGAAGGACACCTTCTCCTCCTATTGCATACTTTTTTTAAATTTGAAAAGTGCTCCAAATGAATCATATAATATCTCTTTATTGTGTTCAACAATCCTAATGATCACAAAATATGTTCTTCCTTGATGAAGATGGTTGGGCACTACCTTTTGTAGATCCTATCTGGTTATGCTACTTCCTCCTGTCGAACTTCTAATTATCTTCAAATCTAGAGTTTAAGTACTTCTCGTTGAGAGGTTTGTTCTTCCTTTCAATAGCCATGGAAAGTGCACTTATTTGACTGATATATCTAATGAAGAAGTGTAAGTGTTCATTTGAAATGTGGTAAAGCAGCTTATGTGTAGTTGGCTAGAACATACATGTCCATTAGCATGTTGATAACCAAGGCTTGTTTCTGAAACTCAATGGCGTATTCATGTATGGATTTGCCTTAGTGCTAATCACTCGTCCTTTCTCCATCATTCTTTTTCTTACACCACAAGGTAGAGTTATTGCTAGGGTAACTTCTATAATTCCCCTAAGTGATTTGTTTTTGTCAGAAATAAACACTCCATATCAAGGCATGGTGGGTGAGCTTGAGACATGCGAATGAGAACACCTAACTTCTTGACATCAATCAAATCATTGTATTTAGGGATGTTGATTATGGCTTCCACTTTGAATTTTTAGTGTTGTCTGTTAAATGATAATGGAAGATACTTATGCTCTTCATTTGTGTCATGAACTTGTACTCTGGAGTGACTTATGGCTTCTCACTACGTGTCAACGATGATGCACCCAAGGTCAATCCTCCTTGGTGATTGATTCTCTTCTCTTAACTGACATTTGTTTGCTTAGCTTCTATATCATTGCAATCATTTATGGTTGCAGGTTCGCAAATGGAGTATCCTAGTTGTTGAATTTTTCTCCTCTTCGTTGCTATGACATGTCGATCCCCCCTTGCCCTCCTTGGCTCGAGTTATTCAGACCAGAAGGCGGTTCTCTTATTTTTTTTAATCACTCTTTATCAAACACGATACTCCAAGGTTCAAGAGAACTTGAAGCGATGATGCCACCAATTTGGAAGACACCCATGAGCTAGTGGAAGAGAGAGTTGAGAGATTCGAGCAACGTGAATTAGCACTAAGGAGGAATGTTATTCTTGGATTCTTGATTGCGTGAGAAATTTTGTATTTTCCAAGAAGAATTCTAGTATTATGGAGGGAGGAAGAGGAATGCTTTTTTTTCTTTCTTGAATTTTTTTACCCTTCTGCACTTTTTAGAGTTATCTCAAAGAAATTTTTTAGTTTTCTTTCAATCTCCTTCAATCTTTTCTCTATCAATTGGGCTATCTCTTTTATTTTGGTGAGGGGAGTGACTTACATGAGGCAACACTGAAAAGATAAAAAAAAATTATAATCTCTAAGATTAAATTGGGGATTTGATTGACTTTAGTGACCTTAGCACCCTAAATGAAAATAGAAAATTTTATTTTTATCGTCGTATTAGTAAAATCAAAGTCAGAGAAGCTTTAAAGAAAATGAAGTATGGAAAAGTTGTTGGACTTGATGATATTCCAATAGAGGTGTCTAATTGCTTAGGAGATGAAATAATTTATTAGCTTACTAAAATTTTTAATATTATTTTGAAGACTAAAAAGATGGCAGATGAGTGGAGAAGTTTGTTGGTTTCTATTTTTATGAATAAAGGTGATGTTGAAGAGTACGCGAATTATACCAAAATTAAGTTAATGTATCATACATTAAAACTATGGGAGAGGGTAATTGAGCATATATTATGACATGATACCAATGTTTCTCAAAATCAATTTGGATACATGTCGGGTAGGTCTACTATGGAAGCTATACATTTATTGAAAGGTTTAATGTAGAAGTATATAGAGAGAATAAGAATGATATATGATATTTATTGATTTAGAGAAAGCATATGATAAAGTTCCAAGAGAATTGCTCTGGATAGTTCTAGAAAAGAAAGGAGTTAATAATACTTATATTCAAGTCATTAAGGATATGTATGCTGGAGCTGTACGTTGTGTTCAAACACTAGGTGGTTTGACCAAGTATATTCTTATTTTAGTTGGATTACATCGAGGATCAACTTTAAGCCCATATTTTGTTTGCTTTAGTTATAGATGTTATTTCTAGAGATTTGCAAGAGGATGTACCCTAGTGTATGTTTTTTGCTGATGATATTCTTCTTGTTGATTAGACTAGAGAGGGAGTTGATGAAAACTTGAATTGTGGAGGTCAACCTTAGAGTCTAAAGGTTTTCATTTGAGTAGATCTAAAATCGAATACATGGAGTGTAATTTTAGTAGTAATTGATCTAGTGGAGGAATTGTGACTTTGGACGATCAAGTCATTAAAAAGAGTACATGCTTTAGATATCTCGGGTCTATTATTCAAAGTGATTGTGAAATAGATGAGGTTACTATTAGTAGAATTCAAGTTGATGTTTGAAATGGAGGAATGCTTCGGGCTTGTTGTGTGATAGAAAAGTACCCCTCAAACTTAAGGAAAAATTCTATAAGATGTGGTGATACCGTGAGACCTGTAATGCTTTATGACGAAGAATGCTAACCATTAAAAGAGAAGCATAAAATTAAGTTTGTCGAGATGAGGATGCTCAGGTAAACGAGTTGCTTTACTCTTAGAGATAGAATGCGGAATGAGTATGTACATGAAAGGGTTGGAATAGATCCAGTGGCAGATAAGTTTAGAGAGGGTCGTCTTAGATGGTTTGATCACATAAAACGTTGGCCGCCTTCCGATGACCTGATTAGGAGACAAGATGTATTAGATCTAATTTATATTAAGAAAGGTAGATGTAGACCTAAAAAGACCTGGTTAGAAATCATTAAAAGCCCTTTTTTATTAGATTTAAATTAGAATTTGACTCTTAGTAGGACACAATGGAGAAAAAGGATTCATGTGGCCTATCCCATATAGTGGGATAAAGGCTTATGTTGTTGTTGTTGTTGCTATAAAGAACCAGAGTTTGTTACGGAGGATGCAATGCCGTGTTTGATAGTCTAGCCAGATTGCATTCAAATTGATTTGCAAACATCCACTTGGCAGAAGGAATTGTTTGACTTGTTAGAATTCTATTTGGTAGTCTTTGTCCTTACGGCCTATGTGAATCATGTCTGATATGCATAATCCATTTGATTGAAGGAACTGTTTAGCGGTCTTGATCCTTTTAGCCTATGCTAACTTTCTCGGTTACGCATAATCCACTTGGCGGTCTTTTGGTTGAGACCTTAATGTAGACCTTTGTCACGCTACTTGTTCTCTTGATCAATGGTTTATGTGATTGTTTCTTTTTTGTTTGTTGTTTTGTAATCTATTCTGGAACTTGGGAATCAATGCATGCTTCTCTTATGTTTTAAGCAAGGGATCCACCAAAATGCGCGGGCATTTCTTTCAGGTTTGTTGCCTTTATTGGATAATTAACAAGTTTACATTGAGACACATACATATTATTTTTTTTTAAAGCAGTAAATAACTAATTGCCTTCTTCTTGTCAAACCCACAATCTTGTGTTATCTCCATCTTTATCCTGCTGTTCATTTATTCTAAAGGATCATTCCCTGCTAGAAGATATAAAACATGTTTTAAGAAGTACTGGTTTATTTTCACTCTTTTTTTTGTTGAAAATGAAATCACAATATTTGTTTGAAGTTGTTTATAGAGTTTAAAATCACTATTAATTTCTAACTACATCCAATCAATTAACTGAATCCAATAAATTTATAGTTTTACTTGACATAATTTTTAATTTCAAGCAACTAGATGAGCCCTAATGGTAACTGAGTTTCTACTGAATTTTGACATGCGAATTGGCAAATTTTTCATAATCTGCCAAATGCTACCTGCTTAATGATTTTGTATTACTGTTTGAGATTTCTTACAAACTGAAGAATTTCATCTCTATATAACTTCTGCTTTATCTCTTCCTGTTTAGAAACCATTTCAGTTGGATTCTCCCCATGGAATTTCATAGAACTAGTTTGTTATTTAGTTTCTGCAATGGAAACTTATTTTTGTAGTTGCAGTTTCAACTGTATCTTTTTCGTTTTGACTCATGTCTTTAGCTGATGTTAGTTTTGTTTTGCTATTTTTCCTCCAATATGCTTCTTGTTCCAACAAGCATCCCATTTAGTTGTCACTGGTACCTTTGCATCAATGAAATCTAATAATTAAGAATTTGTTCGTACAGAAGTGCTTGAGTTGCCTGAATTTTGCACCTCTCCACTGAAACTTTTCCTCCTCACCTATGTTGAGGAGGAACATTAGGTTGAGAAGAGAGTATCTCTATCGGAAGAGTTTAGAGGGCAAGGAACGTGAGTACTATGAGAAGAAGCGAAAGATTAGGGAAGCCCTTGAAGGTATGACTCAATTTTTCTTTTTGCTCCTTTTGATTTGTTCTCATTTATATATTTGAATAACGTCTAAACTAGTTACTCAAAACTGCAGAGGGAAAGCCAATACCAACTGAGCTTAGGAATGAGGAGGCAGCACTTCGGCAAGAGATTGATCTTGAGGATGAACAGACTGCAGGTAGGTTCAACTATACCCTACCGGGTGTTCGGATCTAACTTTGGAGCAATATTCATAACTGCTTACCTAGTATGATAAAGGCAGATGATGGGATGTTGATGTTATTGCAATATTATAGAATATATTCATGAACGATATGACAGATCCCTCATACTGTTTTTGCATCTGTTTTGTTGTTATAAATGCTTTTCTCATGCATTAAATGATAATGCTCCTCATCAATTATCAGTTACTTTGATAGAAAATAGTGATTCTTATTTTTATATATACGTTCTTGTCATAGATCTTTTCCTCACGCATCAAAAGACATGCTCCTCATCAATTATCGGTCAAATAGAGGATTAATGATTCTTATTTCTATACTATTTGATGGTTAGAATTTTTCAGTGCACTAATTGTTTTTTTAATTGTAGTGACATGTGTCACGGAACTTGTGCAAATTGATTTGTCTCTAAAAGTAGGAATGCAAATGGGTTGGTTTTGTACTGGATCAACCCCTTCAATTTCAATGAGGATATCTTGTTGGTTTGATTGGGTCATCCTGATTTATTTTAAGTGATGTAGAGTTGGATTCCTAAATCACTGAAATCCGATAACCTTTTTGATGCAGGACTTAAATGCCTAGGCGATGTTAAATAAAAATTTTGCACGTTTTAATTTAGAGAGCAATATTAACTAAAAGACTTGTAGTGATTTAAACAACGAAATAAAACTAGAAAGGGTTGAAACTAGCTTAGGTCAAGTCACACAACTAGAAGTGAAGATCACAAAATTATCAAATACTCAAGCATAACATACATGGAAGGTTTTTAACGATAAATCCCTAAGTTAACGAGACTAGTCACTATGAAAATAGATCCCTCACTCAACTCTCTAAATTACTAGGTTTAGCGGAGGGAGTTAACACAACCTTTATGAATCAACTAAGACCACAAGTTAAGGTAAGACTTAGAAAGGAAAAGATTTGGAGGAGAGATTCACCTTGCTCAAGATTTGGAAACAATTTGTCACTGGACGGAAAAGAGTTGTTCGTCGATGGCGGCAACGAGGGTGAAAACGATCATCTCTACATATTCCTCTACAGTTTGATCAACTTCCGGATTGATGTTGAAGAACGATGAGTTAAGGATATCAACTTGGCTTTGATCATTGTAAACAAAGTCGTGGTCAAGCTCCGGATCCGCCATGCATGGGTAGGAAAATTTGTGAAGTGTGGGGAAGGGGGTGGTGTGGCTTCGTCTCTCCTTTCTCCCTTAGGTGAAGTATCAAGCCAAGGACGATGGTGGAGAGAGGAGGTGGGTGGTCGGCCAAGACTAGGAGGGGAGATCCTCTTCCAAAATCTGAAATTGAATTTCAGATTTGAATAGGAGGGGATTAGAGTTTTGAAATTTGAATTCCAAGTAAGGGGAGGGAAAGGAAAAATATTCTAAATGAGAGGGTTAATTGAGGCTCTTCTCAAGAAGGAAGGAATTTAGCGGGGGAGAGAGAGAGGGAAGGGCCAGCAGCATGCATGGGGTTTGGGTGGGCTTGGGGGAGAGGAGTTCAGGCATGCCTAATTAATAATCTCAAATAGGGAATAAGTAATTTAAACCAAATCCAATTTGAATTTTAATTGGACTTGATTTAAGTAACTTTCCTAAAATAGATCATCTTAGTTAGGAAAGAATTTCAAATTCAAATTGATTTGAAATATGAAATTACTTTCCTAGTTTAAGATTTGTCACATATGAAAGGTAGTCAATGTAGGGATTTGAATTGTGGAGGTTAGGGGAAGGAGAAGTGGCCGGCGGCTAGGGTTAGGGTTAGTGTGGTTTTGGCGGTGGGGAAGGGGTGGTTGGATGGACTTTGGAGGGGAGTTGGGATTTCGGTTGGGTGAGGGAGAGGGTTGTGAGGGCCGGCGGCTTAAGGGAGAAGGAAGGGGGGACAGGTGTTTGGCCGGCGGTTTGAAGGGAGTTCGGCCGGTGGTTGATGGGGAAGGAGAAGGGGAGGAAGAAAAGGAGAAGGTAACCACGAGCCCGGACGCTTCCTGCGACTGGTGGGTGATCCGATTCCCTCACCTAGGGACTTCAATCTCTCCAAACACTCTCAAGTTCTCACACAACACGTGAACGACTGAAATTTTTATCATATTCTTCATTAGCCTCCAAAGATGAAGAGGGTGGCTTTTAAATAGCCGCATACAATGAGGAAAACATAAAAGACCAACATGCCCTTAGGGCTTACACATGACTAGGCCCTCAAGTGAGAGTATAAATGGAAAATGCAATAATAACTAATACAAATAATTCTAATACAATGATAATCAAAAATAAAATGGTGCGATCGTGGCCGTAGGTCGACGGCCCTACCTCTGATAAACTCTCCATAGTTGAATGTCCTCATCACTTTTTTGCTTGTGCCATGCAGAGGGGTAATGGTAGTAAAGGACCCATGAGCATTAATGTGGTTGATCAACTTTTGATTAGCTGTTCTTTGAAGTGGAATGAAAACAAGCTGAATTATGTTGGCATTATTGCAAGGGTGGTGTTGTACATCTAAAATCAAAAACATTGAATTGGTGGAGCAACATTGGTCTGGTGGTAATGAAGTCGACTAAGTGTGGGAGGCTTCGATCCAATGGCATATTTGGTGGAGGAAGCAACCATATGGAATAATGTCGTAATCTTATTGTAAAACATGTTGAGTTGATGTAATTGTTTAAACAAAGGATGAGGGTGGAAAAGAAGTTTGACTACATTCCTATTGTAGAAGCATGATTTTTTTCATGTGTTTTTTGTGGTGGGGAAGAAGGGGGAAATAAAAGTAGAATGAGAGATGAACATTTTTTGATTCAGAATAGTGGAAGATTTTGGGAATAGATTGCTTCTAATTTTTTTAAACTTCATAAATAAATCTCAAAATAGTCTCTCAATTAGTTGTTTGTGGTCAATTTAGGCTCAGAATATCACATTTCTCCAATTTAACTTCTTGTCCATACAAAATTAATCCCAATTGGTCCCTCAGATAGAAATTGATGAAAATTATGATGCAAAATTGATCTTAATTTAATCCCTTGACTATAAAAAATGATTACAATTTAGGTCCTGAGAGACCATTTGAGATCAATTTTGTACAATTGAGGGGTTAAGTTGAAGAAATGTGGTACTATGAGATTAAATTGTTTGCATGTGAATAGTTGAGGACCATTTTGGGATTGAACACTTTTTTATTTACATCTATTGGATTTCTTTTATAGAGTCGCTTCTAATATATATATCTCATGAGGCCAGTGATCAATTTGAATTAGCAATTGAATTACTATCCAATCCTAAAATTTGAACCGGATCAAGTCATTAAGTGGGTCTAATTGAATTCAACCTAGTATCCTATCTATAAATCACAAATCTGGGATAAGATTAGTTAAATAGCTTTGCATTTTGGCTGTACCAGTTCAAAACTTGACGTGTTTAGAGGCACACTAAAACCTGGGAAGCTATGTCTGGTATTCATTGAAAACTATAATTTAAGGATATAAAAGTATAAGTTTAATGATTCAAAATATCTTTGCTTTAGTCCCCCGCAGCTCCCAAGATAGTTCTATGCTCACACATCAGCACCTACTCTATACTGCTAATTTTGAATCGTCTTTTGTGTTACTATGAACTCTTAAATTTGTATTTTTCTTGTTGCTTGCTGCATCTGAGTACCTCTTTATTTTTGTTTTATGGACAGTTCCAAGGTCTCTCATTGATGATGAGTATGCTAATGCAACCGTAAAGGATCCTAAAATATTGTTAACCACTTCTCGCAATCCAAGTGCTCCCCTTACCCAATTTGTTAAGGTAATGCTCTCTCTCTCTATATATATTTTGATGATATGACGTATTCATTATGTATTAAATTTCCATTCATGTCCCAAGTGTAAGTACTTTTTATTTGATGTTTCCTTTTTTAGGAGCTAAAAATTGTTTTCCCAAATGCAACAAGGATGAATCGTGGCGGCCAGGTTTTTATTCTTTCCTAAACATACTTAATTGTTTTCTTGATATTGTCGTTAGTGTTATAGTTAGGAAATGTATTACATGATATCTGTATGACTTTCGGAATTTTTTTTAAATAACTGCTGTCCATTCTTTTTTTTTTTTGGTTCTATGCATGCCTAATTCAAGCAGATAGCTTTCTTAATGTATTGGTTCCATGAAAATGGAGTAAGATGTGGTTAGCAATAAACTATGAAAAATATTTTTTATTCGTAAATATGATGTAGGCAGGGGGGGGGGGGGGGGTCGGCCCGGTTCCCCTTGCTGCCTGTTCGGGTCCCTTGCTGTGCCTGTTCAGTTCCCTGCTTTTCCTATGGTTGCCTATTCGGTTCCTTGCTTTCCCGTGGTTGGCCTGTTCGGTTCCTTGCTTTCCCGTGGTTTGCCTGTTTGGGTTCATGTCTGTTGTTCGGTTCCTATATGTATTTAGAGATGGATGGTTTGTCTTTTGGCCTCCCAATGCTTTTTAAATGCTGCCTTTTTCTTCTCTATTCTGGTTGGCTTAAGTGGGCCGCTGTTTGGCTCCCTTTCTTCACCTATAAATTGGGGTTGTTTTGTGGCTGTTTTAAGTGTGATGTGAGAAAATATTTGGAATGTGAAACCTGCTGGTTTTGTTCTAGCTTGCGAGCTAGCCTCCTTCCTCTTCTCCTCTCTATAACTTCGTCTCGGGCTTCTTCTCTTTTTCTTCTCTCCGCAAGTGTCCACCTCATCTGTATCTTTCTTCTCTTAATTTTAGTAAGTCTGAAGTTGTGTTGTGTCTTGTTTAGCTTTTATTTATGAAAAGTGGGTTTAAGTTGTAATTTTTGCTTTGTTTTGCTTATGTTTAAGGAAGACTTTTATTATGCAAACTTGTGATCACATCAAAATAACATATCTTTTAATTTATTTTTGAGAGTTATGACGTTTAACTTTGTATTATATTACATGCATGCATGGTTATGTTTTGTTACTTTATGAAATTTTACTTTGGGAATACATAAACACAAAATAAATTTTTTTAGTGATTTTAGCATCTATTTGAAAATTGCCAACATTTATTCTTGTTGTTGTTGGTCACTGATCGGGAGATTAATAAGAGATTTATCATATTGCTTATTATCATAATTTGGACATCAAATTATAGAAAAATTGATCAAATCTATTATATCATGTTTGATGGTCCAATTTCTCTGGGAAAATAGTTGAAGTTGTGATTCTTTGATAACATTGTTGAGATTGAAGAAGATGTTGCCAATAGTCTTTAGACACTATCAAATTGTCAATCATACATCATTCAAAGGAGAACAAGGCTCCAAAAGCTAAACCCTTGGATTGATTTTGATATTATAGCAAGATAATGATAAATTTGATTTTTTTATAAGATTTATTTGAATTAAAATTCAGATTATGATAATTCCCCTTTTAACTATCATGTAGTTTGAACTTATTTAGTTTATACATGGTTCATCTTTTTGTGAAGTTTAAGAGGATAACAACTTATCCTTGTTGTGTTGGCCTATAAATAAGCTTAATTTCCTATAAAAAAGCTATATGAAAATCAAAATTCAACCCAAAACAATTTTTTTCCTCATATTTTCCTTAGGCTGTGTTGCACCGATACAGATACGACGACACATATATGACACGATATGGATACGTGACACATCAATTCTTAAAATATAGGATACGGGTACGGCGCGGATACGACATTATAATATATAAATTATACATAAAAATTAAGAAAGTAATCAAAGCGTAATATTTGAAATGACAAAAAAAATGAAAGCAACATCATTTTTTGCCTTTTAGCTTATAATATTAAAATAAAAGTAAGCATTAAAAGTCTAGTACAACAACAAAAACAAAAATATAAATTGTCTAGCATATGAAGTTTCAACTATTCAATAGAATGAATGATAGGATTAGCTTCTTCAATGGGTTGTCTTTGAACTTCTATATCATCTTCAATAAATATTATAGCTTCCAATTCAGGTTCATCAAGTGAAAGATTAGCAATTTCTAATATTCTCATATCCTCAAGAGATTCAAATCCATCTCAAGCAACATCCCACATCCTGTAATCTCCTTCCATATAAGTTAGAGTTTTCCTTGATAGAAGCTGAAGGTTTGTATGCTCATAAGCTAAATCTTCAGTCCGTTGTGGAGTAATTTTATTTCTCTTCATTGATTGGATGAAAGAGTATGCGCTTCAATTTCTTTCACAACAA
Organism: Dendrobium chrysotoxum; assembly: GCA_019925795.1. Classification (NCBI taxonomy): domain Eukaryota; kingdom Viridiplantae; phylum Streptophyta; class Magnoliopsida; order Asparagales; family Orchidaceae; genus Dendrobium; species Dendrobium chrysotoxum. Next base: position 19,718,610 of record CM034308.1, read on the forward strand.
GATGAGGATGAAACTTGGCTAAGCAATTTTATGGCGATTGTTTGAAGTGAGGTGTTGAAGCTTCATGATGAGGACATCAGAGATCTACGGCTACGATTGTGCCTATTTATTTTGATCTATTTTATGTATTTGATTTATTATTGCTCTTTTTCCTTTTCTACCCTCACTTGAGGGCTTTGTCTTATGTATGCCCTAGGGGCAATAGTGTCTTTGTTATTTTCCTTCATGAATTTGGCTATTTAAAGCCACCCTCTTCCTTTGGAGAGGTTAATGAATGAATATTATGAAAATTCCTGCACTTGTGAGTTTTGAGAGAGTTTGAGAGTTCTTGAAGAGAGCTTTGGAGAAGTCCCTTGGTGAAGGGCAACGGATCACCCACCAACCTTGGAAGTGTCCGGATTCGTGGCTAATTTCTTCCCTATTCTTTCTTCTTCTTCCCTTCCCCTACTCTTCCACCCACGACCCATCCACCTCTCCCAAACCCGCCGGCCACCTCACCCCCAAGCTCCATCTCCCCAACTGTCCCCTTCCTCCCTTTTTATTTCCCCATCGGCGGCCCTCCACCACCCCACCATAGCCGCCGGACCACCTCTCCACCAAGCCGCCGGTTCCACCCTTTCCCCCCTCTTGAATTTTCCTAAATTGAATTGGAAATAATTCAAATCTAGTTACCAAATCTTTCCTAATTGATTAATCTTATTTTTGGAAAGATTCCTAATTGAATCAATTATCCCAAATCTAAGTTAATTGATTGGGACCCTTTCCTATTTCATCAATCCTAATTTTAGAAAGGTTTTAATCAAATCAATTAATTCAAAATCTGAATTGATTGATTAATTATTGCCTTATCCTTGATACATTGGATCTAGCCACATCCCCCCTCCCTCTCTCTTGGCCGAACCCCCCCCCCCCCCCCCCCCCCCCCTTTTGCCCCACCTCATTAAATTCTTTCCTAAAATCTTCCCTCTCACTTAGGAATTAATTTAAATGCCCCCTCCCTCTACCCGCCTACCTCTCTCCCTTGCTCCCAGATTTACTTCCCAAAGAGGAAGAGCACATTAGGGAAGCTCTTAATCCCATAATATGATTCTCTTCCCCTCCCAACTGATAAGCAAAACCTGATTTCCTTTGAGGGGAGTTGCTGTCCAGGATTTTGGAGGGTGGAAACCTGCTGTCCACAGTCTTCCACAAGCCCAAGTTGCCGTCCCGACCACTGTGGCTGCTGTCCAGGGAATTCTGCACCTGCCCCTTGCTGTCCCGCCCATTTGGAGAGGCTCCCAGAGGCTGTCAAGGCAGCAGGAAATCTCAGATTGCTGTACACCACTTCTCCAACACCTCAACAACCACTGGAACTCCACTTCTCCCTGTTGTAGCATTGCTGTCCAGAATTTCTGGACAGTGTAAGGAAGTTGTCTTGCTACTCAGAGATCACCGAGTGCTGCCCGGAAGGTTCGAGTTGCTGCTCAAACATGTCAGCTGAGATTAGTTGGCTGTCCACCATCCCGAGATCATCAAATTGAAGTCCTAAGGCGGCTAGGAGTTGGGAACTGCTGTCTACTACCTCTCAAGCACATAAACACCACACCGGAGCGATGGTTCGCCATGCTTATTTGGGTGATCTTTTTTCCTAATCTTTTATCTTTTTAATCACTCTCAATTGTAGCTCTAATTGAATCATGGAAAGTTGTGTTAACTCTTCTCGCTAAAGCCTATTATTTATTAGGAGATGTGTGAGCGATCTTTCATAGTACTATTCTTATTGTTAGATTAGAGATTTCTTATTGAAACCCATCACGTATGCAACGTTACGAATAATTAATTATTTTGTGGCTTTTACCTCACGCAAGTAGCTTGGCCTAAGCTAGTGTTTACCGCTCTTTGTGTTTTAAATCATTGTTTAAATCAATATCAAGTTCTAATTAAGTTGCTCTTAATCATTAAATATGCAATCTTCATATTTAAATCGTAATTTCATACATGTCCTGCATCACTTCATGTATCAACCACCACATTTTCAGATCAACTCTCTACCTATCACGCAATAACTCTTGATCACCAAAGTCCTCTAAATAATAAAAATTTTTAGCAAGCTCAATATTGGCATTTCTTCTCTCCTCCTCATTTGGAAAATAACGCTCTAAACATGTCTTCTTCATATTTGATATTTCTAAATCTCTCTGTGGAGAAACTCGATGAGGATCCTCTTGAAGCCATTCTTTACTTGAATATCTTCAAATAATATTAAAAATAAATAGCATTAGATAATTACTAAACAAATTGTGAATTAATAATGAAAAAATATTGAAATTTATCTGGGATTTAGTGAGTGAGCCAAGCAATGTAAAGGTGTATTACTTTTGCTCCACCTATCTTCTAGAATAGCATAAATAATATCTCAAAAATTTGAGTCTTCATGAAGTGCCTTCCTCTCATGTCTATATATTATTTCTTTTACCTTGGTTAGCATTGAATCCCACATCTCATAAATGAGATGTAAATAAGACTTATCCATATCGGCAACTCTCAACATCTCATAAATTGGATCTCTGAAATTTAAGATGTATTGAATCTCATTCCACCATAAATCATCTAAAATCTTCTCTTTTATATACCTAGCCTTTCCAACATCATCTTCTCGATAACAGGATCATTTGTCACTGATCACCATAGCTTGAAGAGCATTTTTTATTTTTATATCACTAACCGAGGCAAACTGAGTTTAACAACTACAAGCATCTTCAAATTAGAGAAATCATTGAACATAGAGAGTCTCATGGAGTGATTCATAATAAAATTCCTAATTACAACTGCATCTTCAACAATCACTGTAATCCAATGACATTCATTGTAAGTGATTTCATTTGTCTCGGTATTCTTAGCTGCATAAATGTTCTTCAAGGCAAGATTTATTGTATGCATAACACATGGTATCCAAAAAATATGAGGATATGCTTGCTCCACAAGTAGACCTGCAGCTCTACAAATAGGTGCATTATCAATAATGACTTGGATGATGTTTGAAAATGCCACCATCATGATGACTTCTTTGATTAAATTAGAAATAAAGAACTTATCCTTGTACTATTTTTTTACAGTTTACAGCTTTGATAAACATAGGATAACTCTCTATTACAGCCATGAAGTTGATAAGTGATCTTCTTTATGGATCTGCCCACCTATCACAAATCAAAGTAACTCATTTTTCCTTCCAAACTCCTTTGGTAGGCTCGAGCAACTTCTCAATATTATCCCTCTTTGCAACAACTTTGTTCTAATGACATTATATCTTGGTGGCACGTATCCTGCAAGATTATTATTGCATGCGAAGGTAAAAGCATTCTTGTAATGTGGATTCCCTGCTAGGTTAAAAGGAAGTCCAGCTGAGTAAAACATATTAGCTATTTCTCCATCTAATTGTTCTTTCATTTGTAAATTAAATGCTTTCTCCATAGCACTATCTACAACATATTTTCTTCTTTTAGGTTCATAACTCTCTATCCTGAATGGCCCTTTGTTCATAATATTATCATCACTTCGAATTGAAGAAGATGATGAAGGATATGAAGCATGGGTGCTTGGAAGTGGAATCTCTTTTGGAAGCTCTTTTCTATTCCTCTACTCAGCTTCACTGATTTTTCTTTGTAATTCAGCCACTTGTGATGAGCTTATCTTCGGGCATACTTTAATTCCATGACCACTAATCTTTAATAAATGGGCTTTCACTCTATAATATGATCTTTTATATGTGGCATTACAGTAATTGCATTTGAATGCAATATTGCCACCCCCTTCTGACGTTTTTTCTATTTTTGTCACATGACCCCGCAGAGGTTTGTTATCTTCAATATTGGTCTCTAATGGACAATCAGTAGACCCAATTCCTCCTTCACTAGAGCTCATTATCCTACGAAAGAATCGAAAGATCGACACAAATTATAGGTTCAATAGTTAGAACTCCAAATAGAATGCTCAAAGCCTCAAACTTTATTCAACAAAATAATGAAATTAGATTATAGGCTTATAGCTTAATCTTTCAAATAGTTTCCCAAACCCATATGAAAAAATTATAACTCAAAAAATTACTCCATATCTTCTCCAATTTTCTTAATGTGTGGTTTGAACCTTTATTATCTTTTCCCAATATCTACAAACATATGTAAGTAATCATGACTAAAATTCTTTTAACAGAATAATTGATCAATCAATTGGCTTTAAATATCATATTTGGATTAACTTCTTATAATACATATACTTTACACTATGAAATAAGGTTTTTCAAAAGGCAATGTGAATACCATTTTCTCTTTTATGGTAAATAGAAAAATGAATGGCCATAACTAAACTAAACCAAAAACGAAAAGCCCTCGTCTCCTTCGAGTCAAGAAATTCTAATAGCTAACCCATTCATTCTCGACTCTTTCTTGGTCTTTCGCCCGGCAAAGGACCGGGTTACGAAACCACGCACGAATCTTGGTGTAAAATGTGCATCAAAAATCGTGAGTGGAACGATTAAATTGTGGGATCCCCCGAGGATATCAATCATAAGATTAAAAAAGTATTTTCTATTCTTTGTTAATTGCCAAAGGAGAGGATTTAAACTCTCATATTCATTCTAGTATAGCAATTAATGGAATGCATGTTAAGAATCATATTCATCATTCACATTCTACTCATGCAAAACACTAACACTATTCTAAAACTTATGTAAACAAAAAATGTTCAATGCCATAAGTGTTATTTTTAATTACTGCCATAACAACATTGAAGAAGCTCACTCTTAAAATTTTGTTAAAATTTATGTTGAAGATAGGATGATGAAGAAGACGAAGAAACGAACCTTCACGTGAAAAGGAAGAAAGGGATGGCCTCGTTTGGTATAGGGGACGAAGCTGCACGCGAAAACGAAGGAACGAACCTTCCCGTAGGCTTCACTGCTCGCGTCGCCTTCAATGCTTGCCTCGTCGAGCCGCTTCGTCGACGAAGGACTTATCCCGTTGGCTTCACTGCTCCATTGGTTTCACTTGCTTGCTCGTGTGCTGCTCCTTTGACGACAACGAAGAAGACGCACGCTGCTCGTAGAAATGGAAAAACCTTAGCTCTAAGGTTTGGTCGCGGAAATGATTAAGTCGCGAAAGTGAGTAGGCAAATCGAGCGGGTCGCGGAAATGAATAGGCAAATTGAGCTGCTCCGACATTTTTTTGTTTTTTAACAGAACACGCGTATCCGATATGCATGTCCTATCAAATTTAAATACTATTTCCAACACGTATCCGTGCTGTATCGGAGGCGTATCCGTATACGACGCATGTCCGATGCAAGATGCCTTCGTAAATAGGATTATCGATGCTACATAGTCCTTAGGCTTTTATCGCAGTTGTAAATGTTGCTTGCTTCTCTTTTGGCCCTCTGAAGTCTTCTAGTCTAAATTTTGTTGTTAGGCACCCAAAACTTGAGGCTCATCCTTGGCTTATTCACCTTAGCTCTAAGATTGTCTTAGTTAGGATTTAGGATCTTAGCTCCTCTAGGAGATCTCCTTTTCACCTTAGCTTAGTAGATGGACCTAGCTCTTTAACATAATAGGAGAATATGTGATGCAGGACATATATGAAAATACGATTTAAATAAGGAGTTTGCACATTTAATTGATCAAGAGCAACTTAATTAGAACTTGATATTGATTTAAACAATGATTTAAAACACAAAGAGCGGTAAACACTAGCTTAGGCCAAGCTACTTGCGTAAAGTAAAAGCCACAAAACAATCAATTATTTATAACGTTGCATACGTGAAGGGTTTCAACAAGAAATCCCTAATCTAACAATAAGAATAGTGCTATGAAAGATCTCTTACACTCTTCCTACTAAACACTAAGCTTTTAGCGGAGTTTGACAAGAATTTGCATGAATCAAATAAATCCACAAGCAAAGATCAACGAAGAAGGTAATAGAGAAGGAAAGAGTTCACCCTTTGCGAGGATTCAGTCTTCTCGCAAGCTTGGAACACTGTTGATGGCTGCAGGAACCTTTGGACAGCAACTTGGGATCTCGTCAATCAGCTAGATAGCAATGAGGATGGCTGGAATCCTCAGGACAGCATCTGGTTTATAACTGGACAGCAAGCTGGAGCTGTTTTGGTCAACAAACTGGAGCCGTTTGGACAGCAACGTGCTGGTCTTGAAGTCCTGGCTAGTAATTCCTTGATCCACAATTTGGACAGTAGGCTGGAGCTGTTTTGGACAGCAAATTGCAAGGCTTCCAGTTGACAGAACGTCAAGAACAGAAGCAGGAATTTCTGGCAGCAGCTTTTGAGAACAGGGAACTTCCAAACGGATGGGAATTAGTAGAGATTTTAGGAAGAAAACTTAGCAAAGAGGTTGGGATAGGGAGCGGGTAGGGGGGAGACTAGGTTTGGAAGTATTTCCACAAGTGAGGGGGCTGATTATTGGAAAGAGATAAGGAGGTGGGGGTCTTGGGATTTTCGGCCAAAGAGAGAGGGAGAGGGGAGTATGTGGCTAGATTCAATGTATCTTAGTATTAAGGCAATAATCAATCAATCAATTTAGATTTAAATCAATTGAATTAATTAAGTACCTTACTAAAATAGGATTCATGAAATAGGAAAGGATTTAAATAATCAATTCAGATTTTGGAACTAATTGATTTAATTAATAGACCTTTCCAAAAATAGGATTAACGGAAATAGAAAAGGTTATTAATCAATTAATTCCAATTTGAATTAATTGATTCAATTAAGATCCTTTCCTAAAATAAATTCAAGCATTAGGAAAGATTTGGAAGACAAAGTTGAATTATTTCTAATTCAAATTCTTTCCAAATATTGGATGGGGTAAATAAGGAAAGTGGGATTTTAGGAAACAATTTGAGAAGGGAAAGATGGGGAGGGGCCGGCGGCTTGGTGGTGGAAAGGAAGGGCCGGTGGTGGTGGTGGTGCGGCTTGGGTGGACCGTAGGAGGAGGGAAAAAAGGGGGGGCGGCGGTGTTGAAGAGGGAGGTTGGCCGTGGGCTAGGGAAAAGAAAATAGGGAAAAAGAAAGAAGAGAAAAGAACACTATGATACTAACCACGAATCCGGACTCCTCCAAGATTGGTGGGTGATCCAATTTCCCTCCCTAGGGATTTCTCCAAAGCTCTCTCCTAGAACTCTCCAAAGAACACATGTGCAGGAAATTTTTTTTATAATTCATTCATTCATTAACCTCTTCAAAGGAAGAGGGTGGCTTTAAATAACCAAATACATGAAGGAAAATAACAAAGACATTATTGCCCCTAGGGCATACATAAGACAAAGCCCTCAAGTGAGGGTAGAAAAGGAAAAAGATCAATAATAAATCAAATACATAAAAAAAAAGATCAAACTAAAATTGGCACAATCGTAGCCGTAGATCTCTGATGTCCTCGTCAATATGTTTGGCCTTGACCCAAAACCAAACCTTAGTTTAGTTTATCCAAAAACCAATATGACCAATTTATTAGTTGATTTGGCCACAAGCCTATCCATAGGGGTGTCAATTTCGGGTCACCGGTCGGGTTCAGGTCGAACCTGGAATTGACCTGACACTATTCAGGTCAACCCGAACCCGACCCATTTTTGCAAACGGGTCGGTTTTTGGGACCCAAACCCGACCCGCTTCGAGTTCGGGTCAACCTGACCTGACACGGATTTAGGCTGAAGATGCGCGCGAACGCCGCGAAGAAGCGTGCGAACGCTTTGGGATTTGGCTGAAGAAGCGCGCGAATGCTTCTGGTTCGGGTCGCACGCAGGCGAACGGATCGGTGCGCGGTGCGTGGGAGTGGGACGGCGAGTCAGCAAGGATGGCGGATCGGCGACCCTACGAGGCTATGAGCGGGAAACTGAAAACGACGGCTGGCTGTTGGAGGACACGGCGGCTGACGCGAAACGGATGGCGTGGACGCAACGGCTGATGGTACGACATCTCTTCACACAACTGGACGGAAAAAGAGCGGGAAATTATCGGTCCGGGTCAAACTGGGTTGATTTCGGGTTTTCGGGTCAACCCGAACCCGACCCATTTTTGTAAATTGATCGAAATCTCTAACCCGAACTCGAAATTTTCGTGTCGGGTTTTCGGGTCGTGTCCAATATTGACACCCCTACCTATCCATATGCCTAGTGGACCCCTCTTGAATAAGCCATCATGGCCTAAATTCCTCCTTAAGACGACTGGTGCTTGGTTAGCTCAATCTCAACCCATTTGGTTAAGGAATACACCCCTATGGGTATGAAGTCGAGTATAGCCATTTTTTTATCTACTTGTTAAGAAAATTCTAAGAAAATGCAAGTCATAAGGGTTAGGTCATTTTCTTCACTCCATTTTCCACATTGATGTTGACTTGTTTTCCTCTTTTATGTGCAAGTCCATAGATGGTAAGACCCACTCCCTCGACATCATATTTTGAGATGTTGTAAGTCCCTTGATTCTCCTTTGGACATTCTCTTTTGGGACAAGAAAACCTCTATGCATCTCGAGACATCTCTTTTATGTTAAGCATAGTTGATCCACTATCTTTCAAACAATTTAAGGGAAGACACCAAATTGATTGTCATTGCTTTGACATCATTGGCCTCCTTTGCTTCATTACCTCTTGTGAGCACTTCTTACTTGTTACTCTTTTTTTAACTTAAACCTCCGTTTATTAGGAATGCTACATAGAACCCTTCATTATTATTCAAGAATGCTGGTTGAACTTCCTTAATTGAGTGTTTGTGTGTATTGTACCCATAATATAATGAATAATAAGATTTTTTGCTTATGGTGCACTGACACTCCGCCTTAATAAGGTATGTAGTGTCGGACATGGACACGCGTCTGACACGGCTGGGATACGTGTCAGTTATAGTAGAGGAGTGTCTAAATAAAATAATAATTTGAAAAAATCAGAAACGCGTGTCCTCCCAAACTGCATCTCGCTCCATCGTATTCCCGCAATGCAGGTGTAGGCATAGCGATTAGGGTTCCGCTCCAGCGACAAGTTTCGGTCTAGCGACAGGTTTTGTTCTAGTGACAAGGAAGATGATTGACGGCAAGCCGGTTCCGCTCCAATCCTCCATTCACAATCGCGACTAGCTCAAGCGCTAAGGTCGACGATGAGAAACTGAGAGAAACTCCAGTTCCAGTCGCAGGCCCACCCGTCCTTCACATCATGTGAAACTTCAACGAAAATCAGATAAGGTACTACTGTAATAGAAATTTTTATTTTTTTAGGGTTTAAGTTATGTAGTTTTTTTTTCTTCTTGTCAATTTTTTTGCTGGAGTGTTGTGGGTGATGTATTATCACTCTGACACAATCCTCAGCGCATTATGTTATATGTTATAACTGTTGTGAGATAGTTCAACACATGGCACCAACTCAATGGGTAAACCTTATATCAAGTCTCTTTAGATTCTTAATTAGGTTATTTTAGACATTTAGATGACAAATGGACATGTGGCAGATCTCAATCTTAATTGTTTTCTTAATTTTGATGCATTATTTATAAATTATAATGCCGTGTCCGTATCCTATATTTTCAATAATTGTCATGTTGTCGTGCCCGTATCAGTGCAACATAGGCTTTTGCACATAATGTGTATTGTACCCATGATGTAATTAATAATAAGGGTTTTCACACATTGGTAACCAAGACTGCACCCCCCCTGCCCAGGGGAAAAAAACCCCTTATTTTACCCTCCACAAAATTCACAAGGGAAATTTTAGGATATGTTTCCATTTTTCCTTCATTGATTTTTATGCATTAGTGCTAGACTTTATTGGTCTTTGTTACCCAAGTACCAAGTATCTATGTTGTAGTCAGGAAGCTCAAGGATCTTTGATAACCATAGATTTTTGACTTCGTGTTTCTTTACTTTAATTCCTTTTGATTCAACTTCTCTTTCAATGAGGATCACTCATTTACGACCTTGATTTCTTTGTTATATTTGTAAAGATTTGGTTCAATTCTTCGTGTCTCTTTCACTTTGTAATGTTTATAAAGGCTTGGTTCAATTCTTCCGATCTCTTTCGACACAACTTTGTTGATTGCCAATATTTGTGTCTAGTCTAATAGCAGTTGATAGACGTCATTTTCTAGGTGGATCATGGTTTTATGACCCTCCATAGTCACTTTTGGTCTAATCAACTAGCAGAGTTTTCCAGCTTATGGCTTCTCTACCCAGACCTGATTATCTTGAGGAATCCCGCTCTAGGCTTTTACCCCCAAACTTTCTTAGAGGGAATACCGCAGAGCAATTCAAATCCGTTAGAGTAGCAACAACAATGGTAACCAACACTGTAATCCAAGTAGTTTAGGCTCAGGCTCATTAACCTCTCCCTCACCCTCGAAGAAGAAGATAATGCAAACTGATTTGCCTTCCTTCTCCCAAGTCTCTATTTTTATAAACTCTCTTATCCTAAGAGAGTGCCTGAGTTATTTGTAAGGAAGGCTCTTCTGGTTCCATTGGTTGAGTTTGCAATAGGTCTACACTGACAATGCAGGTCTCCTCCTTTAATCTCTAGTAAAGCTCTCGGAGGAATAGGAAGTTGCATAAGCATACAATAAAGGTTCTAGTATTGATTACTTTAGTTCAGCTAGCTCAGTTAGTAGAGGATATTCCTTCCATCCCAGGTGGTAGATTTGCGGTGATGAGGAGGATGTCTTCCATATAGGCGTTCCATATTTCCTTTGCTCTTAATCTAAGAGTCAATTTGCCCTTCTCAGACACTTCTAGTATCCTATCCCATGGTATCTGAAGTTTCATTCGATCTATGTGTGGATAGGGTCTCATTTGCGAGTTCCAGTTGATCTATTGGAATGTTACCTACATTATCTCAAAAGTGATAGTTCAGAAAAAAAAAAAAGGTTGTCTAGAGTCGGTTTTGATCATTTTAGATGATTGCATTCATGTGGCAATGAATCAAGAAACCAAATGGATTGCATTGGACAATTGAAGTTGCGTTCTCTATAATTGCTATCTTGGTAATATTGTATATGAATAAGATTAAACCAAAAGCCTTTTCTTTTCCTATCAATAATTGCCCTAATAATATTTTCTTTTGCTTTTTATTAAATCTAATGTCTGTTAAAATGACTAAAACATTAACATTGATGCTTGCTCTTTAAATTCATGACAACTGGAGGGTTGTTATGCATGCTATAGTAGCAATGCTTTGTTATTCCTTAAGATTTTAATAGATTTACACTATTAACACTCATGTTCACAGGTTATCAAAGAAATAGTTGAAGTTTGCCGCACACATGATTTCACTGATGTGATCCTATTACATGAACATCGTGGTGAACCCGACGGTTTGATTGTCTGCCATTTGCCTTTTGGTCCAACTGCTTATTTTGAATTGCTAAATGTGGTATGAAATATTGTTCAATCATCTATATTTCTGATGTTTTCTTAGATTTTTCTACCGTGGTAATTTTTTTCTACACTCTTTTGCATCTCAGGTCACAAGGCATGATATTAAAGATAAGCAGGCTGTAGGGACCATGTCCGAGGCTTATCCCCATCTAATTCTAGATAACTTCACAACTAAGGTTTAAATTTTTTTGTGTGATATGTGATATTGAATATTTTCTAGCATCATTGTTTCATTTCACATTTTCTTATTCATAAAGTTGGCTATTAAAGGACGATGAAGCATAGACATGAAATGATATATACATGGGGATTTGACCTACCTAAAAAAAGTAGGCTACAAACACAATTTGAGGCAATAAATTAATATTAGAACGGTTGGAGGATAGGGATAAATAAACATGGTTTGAAATAGTAGGATGTATAGATTGAATGACATGTACCGATGAGGCTATAGAGATAATCATGTAAATTGAATCAAAACATGTACCAATGAGGCCATAGAGATATAACTATGTAAAAATAAAGTAATTCCTAGAGATATTCCGCTCTACGCTGTCTACTACTATCACATATGCTTAGCCCCTTGATTCCTTTCTTCCCATTGAAACTTTCATATACAACCCAAATTTTATCTATGTATCTTGGATGCTCTCATCAAAGGAGCCAATGGGCTCTGACAACAAGGTCATCCTCTCATGATAGCCTAACCCAAATTTCATCTATGTATCTTGGATGCTCTCATCAAGGGAGCCAATGGGCTCCGACAACAAGGTCAACCTTTCATGATAGCCTAAGTGTGCCAACTATGAGTGAGAAAATAATCTAGATGTTCGAGTCTATTATCAATCTTCATCAATCCATTGCAACCCTTTGGTATAGTGAGTAGTAAATATCCCCACAATTATTGTGAATGGTGAACAATATCAAGTTATCTTCACATGAACAGTTACTATTAGTGCAGTTAATGTTCATGATAAATAATGTCCAAATGGGAAAATTATTTAAGGGATTAAATTTATGTGTGTGTGGTGAGTTTATTTTTGGGATGGATGAAATGTATATTTTCTCTAAGTTTGGTGTCGGTCATGGATGCATTCAAAAGGCATAGTGATTTCACCAAATATCATATTTCGTAGATCTATTAGTTGTCATTTTCCTCCTTCCCCATTTCTCTTACCTATTGTTGTTTTGTGCTTTTAAAATTATATGAATGCACTTATTAATCTCCTCATTTAAAATTGCTGGAATTCTCATTCCAAAGTGTTTTTATTTGTCCTGATTAACCATTTAAGGCTGATTTTATGAAATGCTGCAATTTTTTGCTGGAATCAGATTATAATCGTATTTCTCCTAATTCCATGGTTGTTCTCTTATGATAATTGCTGAGTTTTATGTTTTTTAATCTACAAGATAATACCTAATTCCTACAAATCTTAACTAATCCCCACATTTTTTTTAGATGTATAAAAGATTCTAAGTTCATTCAAAGTCAACAAGCATACATCCACATCGAAGTTCATCTAATTCTTCAAGTTGTCCCTTTAGGACATCCTACATCTATAAAATAACTTTAATAACTTAAAATTTGTCATGAAAAGTGGATGTTCTATGTGCCAACTTATAGCCTCCAATGAAAGGGTTCATCGTGCACATTAATAAGAATGTATATGATGATGATCAGATGATCCCATGGCTTTGCAACTTTAGACTTGAGGGGTCCGCTTTTTGCCCCTAAATTTGTATAACATATTGGTATTTCAAATATCCAATAAAATCATTGCTAAAATTATTTGTTAAACTCTTATAATTGCAGTGAGATTATTACATAATTTTTGCTTCGCATTCTAATTACGCACCTCTAAGAAAAAAATTTAGAAGCACAACAATTCTATAAAATCATCTAAATGAAAGATCACTAAAAATTTATTAGTATTAAATTATAAAAATCAAGCATAGGATAATTAATTAATTAATTAATGATATATATCTATATATATATATATATAATTAATAAGTCATTTTGACTAATTAAACATTAATCAAGGTTTTGATTGAGTCCATAAATATTTTTCATGTATTAACCATAATAAACCTTGAATAGTTAATAAACAAATAACTTACAAAAAATCAATAACTATTTTATTACATTAATTATGAATTAATTAAGGTTTTTATTCTAATAATTAAGGTTTTTTACTATTATGTTATGATAATTAACTATGAGAATAATTAATTGATCACTTAATTCCTCATAATTATTAAAAATTAATTTTGATTACTAAAAAATAACCTATGATTGATAAAGATTTTAATTAAGAGAGTTTGGTATACTTACAAGAGTTTAAGTTACATTTTGCTAGTTAAGGTTTACTAATATTTATAAAGGATAATTCATGCCTAATTATAAGTTAGGGCTTAGTGATGGGCTAAACAATGAGCTTAAACCAAATAGTTTTCTTAGCTTATCTTGGCTTAGAACAATTTATCTATCTCTCCAACCAAATGATTTAAACCTTGCATAAAGGTTTAGCTTAGCTTAACTCATGCCACAACCAAATAGGCCCATGGACAAAATCCATAAAAAATAATAGTGAGATTTTGCGGGTTTCTTGACTCATTAATTGACTGCTAGATTTGAATCATTCCGAAAATAATTGGAGAAGAAAGCAGTGAGCAAATGCTATATGAGATTTTTAATAGTTAACCATCAGACAGTATGAAATATATGCAAAATATTAGTGGACATTCACATCACATAAACTTTATGTTATTGTTTTTATAACACACAATAGGGTCCAACCCTTATGAGTAATTAGCAGTAATAGATCACATCGAACTTAGGTTACATAGATCTCAATTCATAGGACATATTTGAAGTCCTTGATTTACATTTATGTATTATATTTATATAGAACATATGGCCATTGGCCAGAAATAAGGTTGTTGCTCTAAACATTGCCCACATAGACCTCAAGTCATAGGACATATTTGAAGTCCTTGATTTACATTTATGTATTATATTTATATAGAACATATGGCCATTGGCCAGAAATAAGCTTGTTGCTGTAAACACTGCCCACATGGAATAGGCACATAACTGGTACTTCGAGAATGAAGCTGATAGGAAACACTTGTAGATCTCAAGTTTTTCCTATCAATCTGTGGAAAACAACGAGATTTCTCCACAAAAATTCACACAAAACCACGAAAATAGTAGATAATTCGTATTATTTGATGAAAAGGAAGCGGAAAATACCATGATACAATTGATCCTCTATTCAAGAGGAGGATCGATCTCTCCCAATCTCTAGACGCCGCTAGAGCCCAAAAGAAAACCTAAATCTGGGAGATCTCAAATTTCAGCCAAATTCAAGATGCCCTAACCCTAGGAAAACAAACTATTTAATGCATTCAATTCAAAAGGAAATCTCTAAACAGTCCCTACATTCAAATTTCCCTCCCAAATCCCTCAAAAATCTCTCCCAAAAATCTCCTGTGGAATTTGCGATTCGGTCGACGCGTACAGGGAGTTGGAACCTCCACCTCTGTTCGCAAGAGCCGGTCCAGTGTAGACCGGTCCAGTGGACCAGTTTAACAATACTCCCCTCCCAAAGATTCACCTTGTCCTCAAGATGAAAGGATGGGACGCTATTAATAACTTTCTTCAACTGCTTTGTTAGTGGCCATGCTATCGTTCACTGGAACCAAGCTAGAGCTTTTTCCTCTAGACATAGCCATGTAACCGTAAACTTCTCCTCCTCATTCAACCCATTCACCATGAAATACATCTCCACCCGGTACGCCCACACATAAGCATCCTCCCTTTCAAATATTGGCATCCCCAACTTCCTCATCCTAGGATCACTAACACCCCAATAACTTCTTCCTCATCCAGTGTAGCGGTTGTCGTGATCCCTCCATATTTCCCCCATGTATCTTGGGTGGGAATCCCACCTTCCTTCCCTTCGCTTCACATGACCTGATCCCCATGGTTCGGCCCATCCCCCTCCTTCAGTCGTCCACTTCCCTTGCCCAGAAGACCTCCCATAGGGGTCAGTCACTCCACCATCTTCACCACTAAATGCCCTTCATGCTGTCCCCCCATCTGCTAACCCTATTCCAGCCCTTATCGGAGCCCTAGGATGTGGCTCTTAACCCCCTCCTTCTATGAGTGGCTCCCCTTGCCCAAAATGCCTCTCATAGTGGTCGACCGCCCTGTTGCCTCCACCAAAAGATTTCATCTTTGTCGTCCCCTCATCCAGAAAACCTGATCCATCCCTTATCCGAGCCATAGGAGGCGGCTCTTGATGAAAGAAACTCATCTCGTCAAACTCCTCTTGTCCAATCTCCTTTCTCTTCGATTGGGCCAAGGGAATCCCGGTCAAATCTTGGTTAAGGTTAGCCATCGGAACCACCAGTGAAGTTTTTGTTTGTATCTCCAAGAGCTTTCTTAACATTTCCTCCACCCTTCTAAATCGATTTTTCATACGATTTTTCATATATGAAAATCTTTCTCCCATGGTAGAGAACTTCTCCAAGTCGGTTTTGAATTGCTCCATCTCGCCTTCCAATGCCTCCATCTTCTTTGCTGCCATTAATTGGATATAGGTTCCAATTGCAAAAACAGCCACGATATCTTATTTTTTTGCCCAAGAAAGGGCTCTGATACCAATTTGATAGGAAACACTTGTAGATCCTATCAATCTTTGGAAAACAACAAGATTTCTCCACAAAAATCTACACAAAACCACGAAAATAGTAGATAATTTGTATTATTTGATGAAAAGGAAGCGGAAAATACCAAGATACAATTGATCCTTTATTCGAGAGGAGGATCGTCTCTCAATCTCTAGACGCTGCTAGAGCCCAAAAGAAAATCTAAATCTAGGAGATCTCAAATTTCAGGCAAATTCAATATGCCATAACCCTAGGAAAACAAACTATTTAATGCATACAATTCAAAAGGAAATCTCTAAACAGTCCCTACATTCAAATTTTCCTCCCAAATCCCTCAAAAATCTTTCCCAAAAATCTCCTGTGGAATTTGCGATTCGGTCGACGCATACAGGGAGGCGGAACCTCCGCCTCTGTTCGCAAGAGCCGGTCCCATGTGGACCGGCTGGACTGGTCTAACAGAAGCCTCATTTGAAGGAGGTTCAATCAAATAATATGTTCTCATGATAATAGATATGTGAAATAACATCATGGTTAAGGGTGTGTGGTTCGCACAAATAATCAGTTGTCAAATCATAATTTGATTTGAAAATTTCAGCAGAGCATTAACTAAATTATTTTAGTAAAAAATAGGGAAACTCTATGGTAAAGTACATTGTTAGAAGCTTTGTGGATATCAAATATCTATTTTCAAAATAATGCTTAATAAAAAGGATAACCATGGTGGCATGTAAATTGAAAAGCACATCAAATTGTCCAAGTTTAAAATTTTCATATAAATTATACTTACATTCACATGAATTGATCAACTAGCATGATTTTCTTATGAACTTGGTTTAAAATAATATTTCATTTATTTGGCACAAAAATTGAGGCCTACTAAATAGTGCTTTCGAAATATAGGAGTTTTCTACTAAGCATGTCACAATCACAATGATATGGATTTCTTGCATTACATATCATAAGCTTGGCTCAAATTACATATAATTAATAAAATTGAAATTTCAACGAAGAAATAGTACAATATTTATGACCACTTGCAGAAAAAATGATCTAGTGAAGCTTATTTGGACAAATGAATGGGGTGAATTTCCCTCAAAATTCTTTATTTATTTTTGGGTATTTTTCTGAGAATTTAATTGAGCTTGCACTCTTATCTATTTCTTTCTCATTTCTCTCCATTGAAAAGTGATCAAAAAGAGTCCATTTTGGCAAAACTAACGGTGGAATCATCTTCTCTCAATTTTGCCAAATTTTTTCAAAATCTTGCCGTTTCTCTTTTTCCAAAATTTTCCCCGCTTAATATCATTTATATTTTGTTTGTCACATCATACTTCACTATTGGTGATCTTCTACATTGGGTTTGGCACTCGCATTATAATATGATGTTTGACTGTTGTAATATGGCGTCATACCATGAAATTTGTCATCCTACTAGTTTCACTTAGATCTTCGACATAGATTATTTAACGGTAGCATATATGTGTATATATATATATATATAGGCATTTGTGTATGTACACATACATAACTGTATAATTATTTATATACCATATACTGTGCACAATCACATATTCAGTGTCATGTAACTAGACTATGGTAACTAGAAACTTCCTCGTATAACCACCTTGCTTACAGATGACCAAGTAGCTTTCTTAAATGTTTTATTACTCAACTTGCAATTTCAGAAGGGCCAATGCCACATTCTCTGATCATGCTAGAAGCACAGTAAAGCTTGCAAGTCATGTTTGAAATTCAAATTCTTAATTTACTGTGTACTTGTAAAGATTGTGCTTGAGGCTTTAAATTCTTTAAAATTTCAATGTGACGGTGTTTTTACATGAAATTGACGCTTGATCTTTACACATTAAACCTTCTTAATATGATATTCTGCAGCTTGGTCAAAGAACAGCAAACATTCTTAAGCATCTCTTCCCAGTACCTAAGCCAGACACCAAGCGCATAATTACTCTTGCTAATCGGTCTGATTACATTTCATTCAGGTTGGTGCTGATTTTTTTTTTTTTTGCCTAAATAGAGGACAGAGAAATTAAAAGCCACTTATTTTCATCTGCATGTATTGCAATGGCGTAGAATGTGAAATAATGTTCGATTATGAACAGCTTCAATTATTAGTCGGTGAACCATAAGAAGCATCAATGTCAGAAATGTACATGAAATTTGCCCTTTTTGATACCTAAGATTGCAAAGAGAGTCGGTTCTCAAAAGAACCATCTTGGATAACGGCAGTTAGTATGTAGTAGCATTTATGGGGCATTGACCATATTTTGACTTCCTCAAGTGTTATCATCCACCCATCACTACCTAACTTTTTTAGTAACTATAGCATTCTAGTGAATCAGTGGAATATATTTGATTACTTGTACAGCAGTGATGGAAAACATGCTTTGTGACTAGATTGTCTTTTCATTCACTACATGTGTGAAACTGAAAACTTACAAGCACATCACATACACAAGGCTCAAACTCAAAAGAACTTTTGGTTGGTAGCCAAAGCTCCCAACCAATAGACCAAGGTTAGCTGTATTTTTTAAGGAATTTTAAAGTGCATTTCGATATTGATATGTAAGTACATCCAACCAAATAACAACATTAGAATATTTATTTGTGTTTTCTAAATTGAAGTAATTAAATTAGCCCAAATTGTAACTCATATGCATGAATTTTGGTTAGGGAAGATAAGATTAGAGAGAGTCATCTTACATGGTTTGGTCACATAAAATGGTAGCCTTCCGATGACCCGGTTAGGTAAGTAGATGCATTATATTTGACTTATGTTAAGAAAGGTAAAGATAGACCTAAAAAGACTTGGTTAGAAAATATTAGAAATGATCTTTCTTTATTAGATCTAAATGAGAATTTAACTTTTAACTGGGAACAATGGAGAAAAATGATTCATGTATCTGATCCCACGTAATGGGATAAAGGCTTGATGTTGTTGTTATTGTATGCTTGAATTTTGGTTAGGGGTGTCAAAACGGGTCAACGAGTTGGGTTCGGGTTTGGCTGAAATTGACCTGACCCGTTTAATAATTGGGTGAAAAAATTGAACCCAAACCCAATCCATTAATCCGTTCTTTTTTTAAAAAAAAAATTATTAGCTTATTAATCATAAATTTTAGGTAAATTGATAAAAATTAAAATATTATACCAATAAATAAAAGAAATTTAAGAAAAAATTATTAAACAGGTCATTTTCTAGCTAAAATCGGATTGGCAGATCAACCCGACCTGTTTATTAAACGGGGCGGAATGCATGACCTAAACTCGACCTGTTTATTAAACGGGTCAATCCGACTCCGGATTTTTCGGATCGGGTTGATTGGTCAGTCCATTTATTGTGCTACACTGTCTTAGTTTAGCTGGCAGCTAATGATTTTTATTTATCGTCTGCTGCTGAATTTTTCATCTCTTGCTGTTGGTGAATCAATCCTTCCTAATTCTATTTCTAGCATCGTTGACGGATATGTTAGCGCTACTGCTTTGATTTACATTTCTTTCTACTTTAGTCTCGAATGCCTTTTTTAGACTCATCCGGTGTACGAGGTTGTTGTAGTTTAGGAAAGTGTATTGGCCGAGGAGGAAAATGAATTTCAGCTTCGTCAATTACCCCATACCCCAATTAGTGCCTTCTGCTAACGCCTGCAGAAAGGAAATTTAATCTTTATTATGAATTTTGGTGGTGTATTAATCTAGGGGAATTAGAAATTTCCTTAATCCGACTAATCTGTTAAATGATGATCATCGAATCATATGCATTTTATGTATGTCATTACCGCAAGAATCTTGCAGTCGCTTGAGACTTGCACACCTAATTGTTTTTTTCATTTTTATACATTCAGACACCACGTCTACGAGAAACGAGGTGGCCCCAAATCAGTTGAGTTGAAGGAGGTTGGTCCTCGCTTTGAGCTTAGGCTTTTTCAGGTTAGTATTGAAAAGTAAAATTTTAAGTTGCTTGTTTCCTTTTACTTAATTCAAGAATTACTCTTCATGTTTCTAATTGCTTTCCTTTATTTTAGCTAAAAGGCTGAGAGTTTAGCTTGTAAATTAAATTGGTTTTCTGTTCGGATCAAGCTCAAATCAAGTCAAATGAGTTGAGCTACAAGCTAATTTAATCGCAGTTTGATCTTCGAGCTGAGCCTACTACATTGGCTCAAGGAACTCACGCTTAAACTGAAATTTAAATATGCAAATAAATGCATGTAAAATGATTTTAAAAAGTCCATGAAAAAAAATACAAGATTTTGAGCTTGCTCAAAATCAAGTTGATTTAGGCATGCTGTCTTCAAATCAACTCAATTCTAGCCCCAAACTGATTTTGGAGAGATTATTACATGTGGAGATCGGACATAAAGAACCATTTGATTTTATTTCTGTGAACAGTAGAAATGTAGTGGTGAACAATAAAAACACAGTTCACAGAGACAAATTGGACGGTTCTCTGTATCCGATCTCCGTATATAATAATTTCTCTTTATTTTGAGCCTGAATTTGGACGGTTCATGAAATCAGATTGTTCTTGCTCTTAATTTTTAAATAAGAAATATGTATCATATATGAACTGGTTAATGAATACCGGCAACGCCATACATAACTTGTGTCTTTGGTTTTGGTGTGACAGATCAAGCTGGGGACGGTTGATCAAAGTGAAGCCCAGAATGAGTGGGTTATAAGACCATACATGAACACTGCAAAAAAGCGAAATTTGCTTGGAAATTGAAGACAAATATGACAGCTTTGTAGTTCTTCGTTTTTGTATTTTTCTAGAATTTTCATTAGGATTTCTTGCGTTACATTGTTCCTAATGTGCACTGTGATGGAAAAAAGATCACTTGAGTTGCTTCATCGAAACTGTTAACTATTAATGCGAGCGAATTAAATTTAGTAACTGGCATAAGGTTATAATGTAAGGGCTATAATTCTTTCATTAATCAAATTATGCCTATCCAATTCACATAATTTGTGGAGGCCTTATTTGGTTCTACTTTGCCATCGCACTTTACATTAATAAGGTGTGCTACTAAGTATTTTTTAAGTTAGATTTGAACTTTCGAGCTTCATTTTAGAGGTGGTAGACAGTATCGTTAAACAAATGTATAGAAATATCCATGCCGCTAGGCTTGCGAATTAATACTTAGAAAAAAAAAAGTATAACGTTACAGAAAGCTGCATCCATTTGCCAAACAAAATCACAGCATCATTTCTTTCGCGCTCATTAGTCTTCACAGCCACTTTAGCTTAGGAGAAAGTGAGAATTATATTTCTTATATTCCTCATCACCATCAAATCTCAGTAACTTTAAATTCAGAGAAAGAATTTTTCAGCCATAGCAACATAATGTACGAATTTATGAGGAGTTTCAGCCTTGCTATGCATGAGAAAATTTTGAAAAAATCAACAAAGATAACATAATATTTGTATCAATTAAATGAAGCAACTGCGGAGGGTTCCTATACATCCGAGTTTATTGCTTCTAATTGCTAAAAAGTATTACAAGTATTAGTAGAGAAAATATAAATTGTGACTCTTGACCACATTACAAGAGCTACATTGTAGTGAAGTAAAGGAAGGAAATGAGATGTTGAGAGGCTTCATAATAGATGTCAATATGGAAGGTTGCTAGTTGAGGTGGGCATGACACAGAGCAAGAGTGCTAAGTTAAGTGGAGAATACAGTGGAAGATGAAGTTGAATTTGTAGTTGATAGTGGATGGAGACCATTAATGCTGCAACCTTGGAGTAGTTGGTTTGTTGACATATGCTTAATTTGAGGATCAGCGGCACAAAGACAATTGAGCAATTATTGTCAGATGTTAGTTTGTGTATAGAGAGTAGGTTATTAGAAAAAGAGAAGGCTTGAAGAAGATTGTGGAGAAGCACCTTAGGATGAGGATGGGGTGGGAAGAAGATTGTGGCCTATGTTGGGGAAAGATAGGGAGGAGCCATCACCAATTGTGATTGAATCGAAGCCAGCGTAAGGTGAGGAGAGCTAAAGGTGTTGAAGATCACCCATTAGATGAGTTGAAGCCCCAAATTCGAGCAACCAAGGCTTGAGAAACACCTGCGGGTGCAAAATTAAGCATGTCACCTTACAAGGAGAAGAGGTGTATTGAAGACTGCATATATACCAACAAGTGAGTGTTATGCGTCCGACTTTAGAGCAAATTTGGCAGGTAGGATGTGAGGAATTAGCCATCACGAGAAACAACAGGGGCTTGATTTCAGCTTAGGTCAAGGAAACCTTTTTAAATTGGAAACATATATACTGGGAGCAGCAAGGGCGGAACTAACTTTATTTTTTCAAGTGGGCAAAATTAATAAGACAATTTAAAGCAAAAGCTTGTATTTCATTATGAATGATGAATTGAAAAATAATTACAAGCATTATATTCTATTCTACATTGTCTAATAATATTGTATTATAATTTCAATCAGAATCAACTTGATAGCCGATTTTACTACGCAGTCGATACTTGACAATATTTATTATAGAAAATGTTACAACTGGCAAAATTAATGTGATGCCGGACTAAATGCCTAACATGGATGAAATAAGATTATTGCACGATTTTTTTGATTAGAGCATTAAGGCACAATTACTAGCACATGAAACAATAAGATAAAACAAGAGAAGGGTGCCGGCGTTTAGGCCAAATCACTAGCTAAGCAATTGAACCCACAAGATAAATTAGAAACTCAATAACATGCATAATGGTAGGAGTTCACTCAACATCCATAATCTAACAATGAGATTAGAAAGCATAGAAAATCAATAACTCAAATCCTACGTTTACTAAGCTTAGGCAAAATTAAGCGGAGCGATTCCTTGCGTTTATGTCACCACCTACAAGGTTAGAAAACAAAGAGGTAATTGAAAAGGGAAGAAAAGTCAACCCTTATGTGGAGGGAAGTTGTCGCCGAAAGAAACCCTTTGATTTGCTAAGGCCGCCGGTGATGATTTGTAGAAGACGGTTGATGTAGCCTTGGAAGGGAAGCAGTGAAACAGCCGGAGGGATGGCGGATGTGAATCGGCCGACGATAGTCCACCGTCCTTTGAATCTTTGATCGTCGATTGTATCCACCAAGGGGATGTGGATCCGCTCGAAGTATTCTTCGACGGTGTTGTCGAAATCAAAGCCGACGTCGAAGAACGGGGAACGGAGGATGTCGATGTTGTCGTCGTCGTCAAGTACCAATCCGTAGTCCCATTCAGGGGCCTCCATTCATGTTGGAGAAGAGAGGGTGGGTCGAAGATGAGGGACCCTTGCTGTTCTTGGAGCTTTGCCCTTGGAAAATTAGGGTTTTCACTTCGGAATCCAAGTAAGAGAGGGGGAGAGGGTGGTCGGCCTAGTGGGGAGGGGTTGGGGGAAAGTTAGGGTTAGGATAGGGAAGGGTTAAGGTTTCCAAATTCTGATTTTTGTTTCAGATTTTGGACTATTGGGAGGGAACTAAAAGAGGAAATTAGAATTTAATGGGAGATAGAATTGGAGAGAGAGAAGGGGAGAGAGGGGCGGCGGCAAGGGCATGGGGCCGGCGGCATTAAGGAGAGGAGAAGTAATTTGGGGGGGGGGGGGGGGGGGGGGGGGGGGGGGGGGGATTAAATGGGTTTCTATTTTTAGCTTAGGGATTAGGAAAGGTTTTAATGAGATCCTATTTAAATTAAAATTCAAATAGGATCCTATTTGGAAACTTTCCAAAAATAAAACTTAATAATTTAGGAAATGATTCTAAATTCAAATTAAAGTTATTTGAATTCAAAACATATCCCAAATTATTAAATTTAAAATAGGAAATAGGAAATAAGGGGAGGGATGGGATAGGGCCGGCGGGAGAGAGGAGGGAGGCGGGTGGCTTGGTTGGCCGTGAGGTGTAAGGGGAGGTGGAGAGGGGCTGCCGTATGGGTGGTGGGAGGAGGAGGAGGGGGAGGGACCGTCGAGTAGGGAAGGGAAGGGAGGGAGAAAGAGTTTTAGAGAAGGGAGGAGAAGAGACCACGAACCCGGACTCTTCCTAGGTTGGTGGGTGATTCGCTTTCCCTTTCCTAGGGATTTCTCTCCATCGCTCTCAAGCTCACACAAGAACACAACATGCAGGAATTTTTTTGTAAAATATCATTCATCCACTCAAAAGATACATAGAGGGGCTTTAAATAGCCTCACATAAAGACACAACATAAAGACGACAATGCCCTCCGGGCTTACAAACAATCCACCCTTGCATAAGGGGTAAAACAGGGAAATAAAACATAAAACTAATGAAAGAAAACGAAGACACAACAAGACTCAAAAATATAAGGACTCGATCGTGGCCGTCGATCATCGGCCACGTCTTCGATAAACTTTCCATGTGGAGATGTCCTCATCATTCTCTCGGGGTGGAAGAAAGCTCGACTCCGTCGAGTAAGTATCTCTGGTGCTATCATAAATTTCCAATGCATCAGGGTCCACTCACTGTAGCTCCTCACGATCCAACCAAGTATCCTCAGACTCTGGTTTGCCTCTCCACCTGATCAAATACCTACGTCGTC
The DNA here is from genome assembly GCA_019925795.1 of Dendrobium chrysotoxum. Classification (NCBI taxonomy): domain Eukaryota; kingdom Viridiplantae; phylum Streptophyta; class Magnoliopsida; order Asparagales; family Orchidaceae; genus Dendrobium; species Dendrobium chrysotoxum. The sequence goes on from CM034308.1 coordinate 19,743,218, forward strand.
CACCTTCCCTTGTAGAGATAACTTCATCACTTAGAATCACGTCCACTTTCTCTGCCATAGGTGATTTAGGGATATCTGGGAGTGGGGGTAGGTTAGGGATCTCACAAGGTGGGTTCACACAAGGCTGCTGTAAGAGTGGGTTTGGCGGATTGAAATCCGGACCTTCATATGCCACTAAATCTTCTATGTTAAAGGAGGGATTGATGTTGAACTCAGCAGGGAGATCTACCACATAAGCATTATCGTTGATTTTCTTGATTATCTTGAATGGTCCAGCACTCTTAGCATGCAATTTCTTAACTGTTCCCTGCGCGAACCGTTCCGGACGAATCCGCACCATCACGGAGTCACCAACATCAAAAGTTTTAAATTTTTGTTTCAGATCAGCATGTAATTTATAATCATTATTGCTCTTTTCAATTTGTCGTGCAATTTCTTTATGAAGTTCATGCATATGTGATGCAAATGATGATGCAGACTTAGAAATCCTATACATAGGGCACATGGGTATGAGATCTAACGGCTGCCTAGGTTTGAACCCATAAACAATTTCAGAAGGACTCAGGCCAGTGGTTCGGTTCACAGAATTATTATATGCAAACTCAGCAGTAGGTAAAACAAAATCCCAATCCTTAATATGCTCACCCACCAGAGACCGTAACAGATTTCCTAAGTTCCTATTAACTACCTCGGTCTGACCATCAGTCTGTGGATGAAAGGCAGTAGAGAATTGCAATTTAGTGCCTAATTTCATCCAAAGGGTTTTCCAAAAATAGCTAGTGAATTTAACATCCCTATCTGATACGATGGTTTTGGGGAGACCATGTAGACGGACGACCTCCTTGAAATAAAGCTTGGCAATATGAGAGGCGTCGGATGTCTTGGAGCATGGTATGAAATGAGCCATTTTAGAAAATCTATCAACTATGACACAAATGGCATCATTTTTACGAAGAGTCTTAGGCAGGCCTAAAATGAAATCCATGCTGACATCCTGCCAAGGACAACTAGGGACAGACAACGGAGTGTAAAGACCAGTGTTCTGCTTGCGCTGTTTGGCTAACTAACAGGTGTGACATCGACTGACCATCCGACCGACATCTCTCTTCAAACTGGGCCAAAAAAAAATGATACTCCACGGCTTCTATCATTTTGTCCCGTCCGAAGTGCCCAGCGAGGCCTCCGGCGTGGAGTTCCCAGACAAGAAATTCCCTAAGAGAGGTGCTAGGGATGCAAAGCTTGTGAGCTTTGAAAAGGTAACCATCCTCCAAAAGGAAATCATCCACAAGGCGTGTGCTTCCTGTGGTCAAGAGAGTGTAGGTCTCCTTGAAGTCGGGGCAGTCCAAATAGTCCCTCTTTATTTGGTCAAAACCCACAACTTTAGCTCTCATCTCAGTGGTAGTCATCATGCGACGACTGAGAGCATCAGCAGCTTTATTCTCAACTCCCACCTTATGCCTAAGGGTATAAGTGTACTCCTGGAGAAACTCTACCCAACGACCGTGGCGTGCATTCAACTTCTTTTGGGAGTTGATATAACGCAGAGCCTCGTGATCCGAAAAGATGACGAACTCTTGCGGGAGCAAGTAGTGTCGCCAATAGCGGAGAGATTGGATCACGGCGTAAAACTCTTTGTCATACGTAGAGTATCGCTGCCGAATGTCATTTAGTTTCTCACTGAAATAAGCTACTGGGTGACCTTCCTGGGATAGGACTCCTCCAATTCCGACCCCCGAAGCATCGCAGGTTACTTCGAAGACTTTGGAGAAATCAGGAAGTCTCATCACTGGGGCTTCCACCATTCTTTTCTTAATCTCCTCAAAAGCTCTGGTGGCGGCCGGGGTCTAGTGGAAATCACCCTTCTTAAGACAATCAGTGATAGGAGATACAATAGTGCTGAAATTCCGGATAAATCTCCTATAGAAGGTGGCTAGTCCGTGGAAGCTGCGGACTTCCCGGATGCACTGAGGAACTGGCCATTCCACGATGGCCCTCACCTTCTCAGGATCAGCAGAGACCCCCTGGGCTGAAACTATAAAACCAAGAAAGATAACACGATCTACTAGGAAAGTACATTTCTTGGGATTCGCATAAAGTTGTTCTTTTCTTAAGACCGTGCAGACTTGCCTCAAGTGGTCCAGGTGTTGATTGACAGAATGACTATAGATAAGGATGTCATCAAACTAGACGACGACAAACTTACCCATAAAAGGGCGTAACACCTGGGTCATGATTCTCATAAAAGTGCTCGGGGCATTACTCAACCCGAAAGGCATGACCAACCACTCGTAGAGACCATCCTTGGTCTTGAAGGCAGTCTTCCACTCATCACCAGGTCGGATTCGGATCTGGTGGTAACCACTTTTAAGATCGATTTTGGAAAATAGAGTAGCTCCCGTCATCATATCCAACATATCGTCTAATCGTGGAATAGGGAAACGATATTTGACGGTGATCTTATTGATTAACACGGCTATCCACACACATTCTCCAAGATCCATCCTTCTTTGGGGTAAAAAGGGCTGGTACCGCGCAGGGACTAAGACTCTCCTTAATGAAACCTCGCTGCAATAACTCATCTACCTGCTTCTTAAGTTCAGCATGTTCCGTGTGGTTCATGCGATAATGTGGTAGGTTAGGGAGGGAGGCTCCAGGGACAAAGTCTATAGCGTGCTGAATGTCTCTAAGTGGAGGCAACTGATCTGAGAGATCATTAGGGAAGATATCAGCAAACTGTCCTAGAATGGGTTGGACTTCCAGAGGGATAGGTTCATTAGATTCGGTGGGAATCTCACGACCGACTAGAGCATAAAGAGGAGCTCCTTGAGTGAGCTCAAAGTCCAAAACCTTGGCGGTAATCAAGTTCAGTCCTTTCTTGGACTTAATGGGATGGGCTTTGGAGTCATCCTTAACCCGGGGCTGTGATGGCAAAAGCTTAATCTTTTTGCCCGCATGTTCGAACACGCAGGTGTTCGAACGCCCATAGATGTGGACATCATTATCAAAAATCCAGGGACGCCCCAAAAGGATTTGTCCAACATCCATTATCAGCACATCACACCAAACATTCTCCTTATAGTCAGCGAAGGAGATTGGTATGAAGCTTCGTTCCTTCACCTCCAAGGCAGTGGAGTTGACCCAGGCTACCTTATAGGGATTGGGGTGAGGAATGGCAGATAGACCCAGTTTAGACACCATGCTGGAGGAAACAGCATTGATGCAACTGCCACTATCCACGATGACTTTACAGTTCTTATCTTTAATTTTGGTGTAGGTGTGAAAGATGGAAGTCCTACGCCAGTCATCCGTGGTAACAGGGTGTGACAGTGCACATCTCACCACACCGATGAGAGAAGTGTCCAGCTTTTGAAGGCAATGGAGGACGGCGGTGTCATCATCCTCCTCAAAGAAATCGCCTTCATCCTCTACTTGATGGACCTGATCAACCTTGGACTCAAAATCCTCTTCAGTAATCTCCTCAATGATGGAGACTTTGTAGGGACTAGAGCACTGAGAAGCGATATGCCCATACCCCTGACATCGAAAACACTTGGTCCCGGGACTGGACCGAGGGGTATCCGGAGTGGGAGGTTTGTTTCTAAAATCAGGTCGGGGGGTTGGGTGACCCGTAGGTGGTCGGGTCACATTCCCAGGAGTGGGTCGTGCAGTGGTAGAGTGAGGAGTGGCACTACTGGAAGGTCTGTAGGAGGGTCTAGAGTCATGTGAACGGCTCGGGTGCTGGGAACGGGTCTCCTCTAAATCTAACACTAAACTGTAGGCGTTCTCCAGGGTAGTAACGTTCCGGGCAAACAACTCGTTGCAAAGATCCTCTCGCAACTCGGTACGAAACATAGACAAAATCTGCATGGGGGTGGTAGAGGTCTCCCCTTTGCATCGAATCAAGTAATCATCGAAGGAGGCGATGTACTCTTTGACTGGTTTATTTCCCTGGGTTAGCCTATTCCATCTATCCAATAACCTAGGGAAGTACGAGGGAGGCAAGTACTTCTGCTTAAGTTCACGTTTCATAGATGGCCAATCATTGATGGGGTAATCGTTCCTAGCCTTTCTAAGACTCTCTAAGTTTGACCAAAACTGACTTGCCCTACCCGTGAGTTTCATCTCCGCAAAACTAACCTTCCTTGCTTCGGAGATATTATACCACTTAAAGAAACTGTCCATACCTTTGACCCAGTCCAGGAAGAGCTGGGGATCGAGGGTACCATCAAAGGTAGGAGCATCAATTTTAATATTCTTCATAAGCGGTATATCGGGATCATGATGGGGATCATGTCCATAATGTGGAGCGCGATGATGGGCACGATGTTGCCTCTCATCAGGGTAGGTGTCATCCCCATACATAGACGGTGGTCTAGAAGGGGTGTAGGGAATAGGATGCTCTCGTGCACGCTCAAGGGTATCAAATCGTTTAGTAGTGTCCCTACGAAGTTCAGCTAGGTCGGCTTGATTTTCTTTGAGTTGCTGACTGATATTGTTCATTTGCCCTACCAATAGGTCTAAGATCCTTCCAAGTTGTTCTGGGTCCATTGGTAAGCACTAGGGGATGTTAAGGGGTAAAAATTAGTAGTGGACATCAAGTGTAGTGCAGGAAGACACTCTAAAATGATAAAAACTGCAGCAGGAAACTTCAGGACAGCAAACTATACTAACGTGTTAAGTCTCCTACGCAAGTAGTAAGGTTGGAGAGTTAAGGGCAGCACTTAGACATGAATGAAATGCTCTTAGAGCTCACTAAATGCATGCAGAAAATTACTGGACAGCAATCATAAACAAAGATTAAGATATTTTAAACGATGCTATGTATGTAAATTTAAAAGCAATGACTAAGCAACACCCTAGGATGAATTCTAGCACATGTGAAGCATGCTAACCATGCTCTGATACCAGATGATGCCGGACTAAATGCCTAACATGGATGAAATAAGATTATTGCACGGTTTTTTTGATTAGAGCATTAAGGCACAATTACTAGCACATGAAACAATAAGATAAAACAAGAGAAGGGTGCCGGCGTTTAGGCCAAATCACTAGCTAAGCATTTGAACCCACAAGATAAATTAGAAACTCAATAACATGCATAATGGTAGGAGTTCACTCAACATCCCTAATCTAACAATGAGATTAGAAAGCATAGAAAATCAATAACTCAAATCCTACGTTTACTAAGCTTAGGCAAAATTAAGCGGAGCGATTCCTTGCGTTTATGTCACCACCTACAAGGTTAGAAAACAAAGAGGTAATTGAAAAGGGAAGAAAAGTCAACCCTTATGCGGAGGGAAGTTGTCGCCGAAAGAAACCCTTTGATTTGCTAAGGCCGCCGGTGATGATTTGTAGAAGACGGTTGATGTAGCCTTGGAAGGGAAGCAGTGAAACAGCCGGAGGGATGGCGGATGTGAATCGGCCGACGATAGTCCACCGTCCTTTGAATCTTTGATCGTCGATTGTATCCACCAAGGGGATGTGTATCCGCTCGAAGTATTCTTTGACGGTGTTGTCGAAATCAAAGCCGACGTTGAAGAACGGGGAACGGAGGATGTCGATGTTGTCGTCGTCGTCAAGTGTCAATCCGTAGTCCCATTCAGGGACCTCCATTCATGTTGGAGAAGAGAGGGTGGGTCGAAGATGAGGGACCCTTGCTGTTCTTGGAGCTTTGCCCTTGGAAAATTAGGGTTTTCACTTCGGAATCCAAGTAAGAGAGGGGGAGAGGGTGGTCGGCCTAGTGGGGAGGGGTTGGGGGAAAGTTAGGGTTAGGATAGGGAAGGGTTAAGGTTTCCAAATTCTGATTTTTGTTTCAGATTTTGGACTATTGGGAGGGAACTAAAAGAGGAAATTAGAATTTAATGGGAGATAGAATTGGAGAGAGAAGGGGAGAGAGGGCCGGCGGCAAGGGCATGGGGCCGGCGGCATTAAGGAGAGGGGAAGTAATTTTGGGGGGGGGGGGGGGGGGGGGGGGGGGGGGATTAAATGGGTTTCTATTTTTAGCTTAGGGATTAGGAAAGGTTTTAATGAGATCCTATTTGGAAACTTTCCAAAAATAAAACTTAATAATTTAGGAAATAATTCTAAATTCAAATTAAAGTTATTTGAATTCAAAACATATCCCAAATTATTAAATCTAAAATAGGAAATAGGAAATAAGGGGAGGGATGGGGTAGGGCCGGCGGGAGAGAGGAGGGGCAGGTGGCTTGGTTGGCCGTGAGGTGTAAGGGGAGGTGGAGAGGGGCTGCCATATGGGTGGTGGGAGGAGGAGGAGGAGGGGGAGGGACCGTCAGGTAGGGAAGGGAAGGGAGGGAGAAAGAGTTTTAGAGAAGGGAGGAGAAGAGACCACGAACCCGGACTCTTCCTAGGTTGGTGGGTGATTCGCTTTCCCTTTCCTAGAGATTTCTCTCCATCGCTCTCAAGCTCACACAAGAACACAACATGCAGGAATTTTTTTGTAAAATATCATTCATCCACTTAAAAGATATATAGAGGGGCTTTAAATAGCCTCACATAAAGACACAACATAAAGACGACAATGCCCTCCGGGCTTACAAACAATCCACCCTTGCATAAGGGGTAAAACAGGAAAATAAAACATAAAACTAATGAAAGAAAACGAAGACACAACAAGACTCAAAAATATAAGGACTCGATCGTGGCCGTCGATCGTCGGCCACGTCTTCGATAAACTTTCCATGTGGAGATGTCCTCATCATAATGTCAAGATAATAAGCCTGTAAACTAAATGATAAACAATACCTTTTTTAATCTTAATGATTTGCTTTGCAAGATCAATAACGCTAGTCAAAGACGAAAACTCATCGCTTATTGACATAGCAATAATATATGAGGATAACTGGTGTTCAAGAGCCATAAGTTCAATTTAAAAAAAAAATTAGCTCAAGATAACTCAAGTCAGAAAAGAATTATCCAATTAATTGCGGAATTTACATATAGATCACACAGGAAACCATAAGATTCACTAATTGAAGGCTAATAACCATGCAAAAAATTGCTTTCTCGAACGCAAGTTGTAAATAGGCAATTATTAGATTCAATTCCTCCTAGATGCAAATTAAGAAATAAACTGAAGTATAAGATATTGAACTTTAGAATTCAGGTAAGCAAGTCAATGTGGAAGCAATAAGGGCTAAGAGCTACACTGAAGTGAAATTTCTTATATTCCAGCAAAGCATCCCAAGTTCATCAGTAAAAGTTAGCACTGGAGTAGATTTATATTCAAAATCTAAGGTAATTTGCTTGCATTCCGGATTCTAATCTTATCCTCGAAATGTTCAAAATTTGTATTAACATTTATTATTCCAATAGAGTTGAAAAGACATTTATATGAATTCATTTGCTTTGCACACTATTCTTCAATATTCATATAAAGTGTAGCTGCCTTGCTTGATTTGCAGCATGTGAAGACTAATGACATACCTGAAATCAAAATACAAAAAAAGCTATATTATTAAAATAGAATGAAATTTTTAGGGTGGGCAATTGTCCACCCTGGGCAATACGTGGTTCTACCTGTAGCAGCAAGAGCCATTGTGGAATTTGCTTGTGAAAGAGCTTTGGAGTTATTGTTGGAGATGTTGATCTCCTCACTGTCCAGTAGGGGTGCAACTGAGTCAAGCTGACTCGCGAGCCGGCTCGAGCTCGACTCGGTTACAGGCTCGACGAGCCGAGCTTATCGAGCTCGCGAGTCAAGCTTGAACACGAGTTCAAGCTTGACGGCTAATCGAGCTTGAGTTAGAACATACCACGGACTCGACTCGTCAGCTCGACGAGCTGCTTGACAGTAGAGCTCACAAAAATCCAAATCTAGCGAGCGGGAAATCCAGATCTCGCGAGTGGGAATCCAAATCATGCGAGTGGCGAGCGGGATCTAGACGGCGGACGAGCACGATACGGCGACGACGGATGTGACAAGAGCTTGGAATGACGATGGCTATACTCGGGACGATGGATCTCGACGGCATAGCTTGTCCAGAGCTCGTCGGATCTCGGGACGACGACCTCGGGCGACGAATCTCGACGGCGGAGCTCAGGAAGACAAATGACGAGCTCAGGACGACGATTCTCAACGGCGGATGCGACTACGAGTTTGGGACAATGAATCTCTGCAACGACGGATCTCTGCTTGACGACAGATCTATGCTCGACGACGGACGAGCTCTGGATGACGATGGACCTCGGGATGACGGACGCGACGACGAGGGACGACACTCGGGACGACGGGCTCGACAGTGGAGCTCGACGAGCCGCTCGACTTGAAGACGAGTCGAGCTCGAGCTCAAATTTTGAGCTCGACTCGAGTTCGAGCTCGAGCTCAGGTTTTGATAGTCGAGCTCGACTCGAACACCCCCTAGCTCAAGCTCGACTCGACTTGTTTGCACCCCTACTGTACAGTGGTGAACAAAGATCATCAAAACTGATTGGGGTTAGTTTGGCACGAATTGCAATTTGAAGGCTTGGTAAGATGAAGGGAGATCATTTAAGATGTATAGAATGATGTCCTCTAGATCAACATTGGCACCGGGGGCTCCTAAATTGTCCACTAGCAATTTTATGTAAGAGAGATATTGGGACATAGTAAGATGTTCCATGGCAATATTTTGGAGTTCATTCTTCAATTGGATGAAATCAGAGCGGTTTGAAGGTTGTGGATGTATCTCCAAGGTGAGCCAAATTTTATGACAACTGGGTAAATTGAGGATGTAGGGTAGGATGGAGGAGGAGATGGTGGAGTGGAGAGCAATGGACAAGTTTTGATCATGTAGTGGCCAAGTATTGAAGGCTGCATTCGGTGTGATCTCACCTGTAGCCGAGAACAGTTGCTTGAGAGATAGTTGTCATTGTTATGTTGAGTGTGAACTAGATTTTTTATATTAGCCATAAGGAATTCTAACGAGCAAGGGCTAGGCGGGTCAGTGAAATCAAGGTAGTATGATTGAGGAGGAACTGAGGGATCTGTTGAGGATGTTGCCCAAAGAGGGGAGAGGCGGATGAGAGGAGGAGGATTGTAGTCAAGCCGACGGCTCTGCTACCATGAAGAGATTTAGATATCTGCATTTAGGTAGAAAAAGAAATACAGAGCAGCAGCAGGAATGAAATAAAGAGGAATAGAAGAAATGAGAACACTAGCAGCCATTTTGCATATATACAGAATAACATTTCTAGCACAGTAGTTTTTATCTATATGTATTGCAACAAAAGAAAGAAAAAGCTGTAGAGTGCAGAAGTCGGTTAAGACTAAAGGGCTGTGATGTATATTAGTTAACAACTGTAAGGTGAGGATTATAAACTGGAAAGGTGACAGTCCCTGCAGCAGAGAATATGGAGGTAGCGGCATATAATACTGCTTGCATATAATGTGATAAGCTATCACTGACAACTGACATTTATTCCATATCTCTAACCATAAACAAAAAAATAACTGTAAGTAGAAAAGAGTCCTCCAAATCGGGCTAAAATGAACGACATGAGACTTCAGAATAGCTCAGCGAAGCCAAAGGGCTTTAAATCTTTTGAGTCCATGTAAATTGATTGATCTGCAAACAGTTCCCGCCAATCAACTGCAACATTTTTTACAGAACATTATTAGCTGCTTCATCCTTAGCGGCACCTCGGACTGGATTTTGAGAGACTGGATTTTGAGCCCTCCCTCCAGGTGGCTAGGTGGGGGAGATCAGCTTTAATTGGCTGATATTGGGCCAGTGAATCTTACAAGAACACCAGCCCGGCTGGCATTCAGCTTCTTTATAAGTTCTCCTCAGCAGTGGAATTAGGAGGATTAAGGCTTCGTTTGGACGGTCTTCTTACGACTTCTTAAAATAATTTTTTAGTACAAAAATTAAAATTTTGATACTAAAAAGTTGCTTTAAGACACAGTAAGAAAGCTATCCCAAATGAAGCCTGAGCGTGTCACGTGCCCCGTAATTCTGAGAAAATTCTTTGTATCAAAGCATACTTTAAAAATTTTACCCTTATCATCCCTTGCAATCATGCATATTATAAAAGTTGTCCTTCTAAAATTTGAGATAACTCTTTTGCCCTCTTAAATCCTAATTCCACCAGTACTCACCAGGTCCATTCAATCCAACCTGAGCAAAGCATCCACCATCCCTGATCCATCCAGCAAGCTCATGAATCACAGCATAAATGGCCTCTGCTCGCGGATGACACCGTTCACCTGTAATGAAAGTATGCACACCATGGCCAGCTACCTCAACCCAGCTGCACCCAGGCACCTTCCTCACCCCCCTCCGCTGCATCTCACCCCTCCATTCTGCCACCTCCTCATACCTCCCTGCCCACCCATATGCATTCGCAGCCATCACCCAAGCACCACTCCCCTCTGGCTCCATCTCCACTAGCCTCTCTGCTGCCTTCACCACCCTCTCCATCTGCCCCCTTTCCTTGCACGCCGCAATATACGTCCTCCACCCCTTCACCCCGCAAGCCTTTTCTGCTGCCTCAGCCATCTCCTTGGCCTTTTCAAGCATTCCCGCCCGACCCAACATGTCCACCATACACAAGTAATGCTCAGCCACCGGCATTACTTTCATTTGCTCAAAAATTTTCACCCCGATTTCCACCAATCCAGCATGGCTGCATGCTGACAACACTGCAACAAAAGTGACCTCATCAGGTTCAGTGGTCATGGCGTTGAAGAGCTTTAGGGCATCCTCTCCCTGCCCGTGAGACGCATATGCATCAATTATGATGTTCCACGATGCAACATCTCGGCTAGGCATTTCATCAAACACCTTGCGCGCGGCATCAAGTGTCCCGCATTTGGCGTACATATCCATTAGAGCATTGTCCACGAAGACATCGCCTCTGATCCCGTGGCGAAGAAGGTAGGAATGGATCTCCCGTCCATGTGCCAGACCAGCCAGTTGGGAGCAGGCGGGGAGGACGGCAGCCACTGTGATGGAATCTGGCTGAACTCCAACGCAAAGCATTTGGCGGAAGAGCTGCAAAGCCTTCGGGTGGTCTGCGGAGTACTCGAAAGCGGAGATTATAGAGTTCCAGGAGAAGATATCTCTCTCGAACATAGACTCAAATACTTCCGCCGCCTCCTCCACAGCATGACATTTTCCGTAGAGGTCAATAAGAGAATTTGTGATCGCCACATCAAAACCGTATCCAATCTTCACAACAAAAGCATGAATGTTTCTCCCACCATTCAAGTCAGCCGTAGAAGTGAACACGGAGAGGATTCCCGTCACTGTAAACCTGCTTGGAACCATACCTTCCTCCAGCATCCTGTGAAAATAGTCTTTCGCGTTCGAAAATCGCCCCATTTGCGCGAACCCATTGACCATGGAATTCCAAAGCACCACATCTTTTTCAGGAATTTCATCAAACACCACCTCTGCGTCGTCCACGATTCCTAATTTCAAGTAAGCGTTTACCATCGCGCTGGAGGCGAAGACATCTGAAACTAAACCGAACTTGAAGAGCAGGGCGTGGGTATTCTTGAGATCCCTGGAGTCACCGAGGTCGGAGATCGATTTGATGACGCAGGGGAAGGTGAAGTGGTCAGGGAAGAGGGAGGGATGGGAGCGGAGGAAGCGGAAAAGGAGGAGAGCGTCGGCGGGGAGGGTGTTGGAAGAGAGGGCGGAGATGGCGGCGTTCCATGCGAAGAGGTTGGGAGGGGAGGGGGAAGAGTAGAATGCTGAGAGGGCGGAAGCGGGGCAGCAGCATTTGGAATAGAGGGAGATGAGGGAAGTGAGGGCGGGCGGTGAGGTGGAGAGAAGGCTGGAGGTGAGGAGAAGAGCGTGGAGTTCGCGGGCTTTGGGGAGGTGGTGGGGAGCAGCGTGGTGGTGGAGGAGGGAGAGATGGGAGGAGAGCGATGAGAGACTGGAGAAAGAAGTGCGCCGTTTAGTTGGGAGGGAGAGGAGGGAATGTGGTTTTATGTTCATTTGGACTGAAACGAGCACATACTTCTTGCTATGACATATTATGCTTTGTCTTTGATATTTATTATGAAATTATGTTGTCACATTAACATTAAAATTATTATTTTGTCAAATAATAAGATTTTTTAGCAAAATATAATTAATTATATGAAAAAATATATAAGAATGAAAACGGAAACAAGCGGAAAATGGTAATAGCGTAGGAATAACAACGCAGCTTAAAAGCAAGAAAAATATCCCTCGACCAAAAAAATGAAAGAGGTTAAGAGAGCCACAAATAGTATTCCAAAATTAAATGCAAATTTCTTCACCAAATAGAGCATAAGCAACATGATAGTCATAACTCACGGTTGTCAGATGGCCATCCAAGCGGGAGTGGCTAAGATTGAATGCCCAACGCAGCTCATTTTGATTTGTCGGTTGAGAGTTTTGACTATTAATCAAGAGATTTAAGATTCGTATTTTATATATGTGATATGCATTTGAGCTATTTCTCTTCTATCCTATGAAATATAAGAACTCTTAGCATCAATAGAAACAACCACTATTTCACTGATGTAAGAGTACACTTGAAGCAAGGTGGGTTGAAGAAGGCCTATAGAAGCCTAGAGGGTGGCATTTGATTATAGGACTAAAAGAATGACAACACCCACAGAAATTTTGGTTTTTAGATTTAGGGTAAAAGTTACAAAACCTGCAAGTAAATTTTGCAAACTAGATCACATCAGTGGTAAAAAAGATGGTGTCTTGTAACTTACTTTTATATCGTAAAATAAGAAAAGATTTTAAATGCGTGGCATATTCTTAAGCATCAAAATTATAATAATATTTTAAAAGTGCAAACATTTAAAAAGCATTATTACTTCATCAGCTTATATTTATATAGAGATGATGTGAATCTAATTTTAATTAATAGTAATTAAATAGGATAAATTAATGATCTAAATAAACTTAAATAAATCTTATAAATCTATAAAAACCCACCTAATTAAAAAATATAAGAATGTGGTGAATAATAATTATTTTTCTTTTTCTATCTTAATTAGATTTGGCCAATTAGAAAATAATAGATATGTTAGATTGGCTCATGTAAATAAAGGTAAAGATAAACCTAAAAAGCTTGGTTATAAAATATTAGAAATGTTCTTTTTTATAAGATTTAAATAAAAAATTGACTCTTAACATAACATAATGGAAAAAAATAATTTATGTGCTAGATCTTTCATAGTGGGATAAAGGCTTGATGTTATTATTGGTGTAGTATACTAGTATGTTAACTCTCTCTTTTTTTTATTTTGGAGTGCTAGGGTCATCATTAATTCCATGTTGCGGGATCCGTCAGGGCATCTCCAATCAAATGTTATTCGCATGTTTGCAACTCCCGCGAGAGCATCCAATCTGATATATCGCCAAAAAATTATCTTGATCGGGCACGAATCTCGAGGAAAAACTCAAGTCGGAAACTTCAAAAATTAATTCGGAGACCATTTAAACTCCGATTTCAGCAAGCTTATAGTCGAACTGAGCGTCTCAGAAATACGAATCCAACGACACCAAATTCGACTCAATCCGAGCCCAAATGAGTCCAAATCAAGTACCCGAAGCGCTGTTGGAAGCATCAAACAGCTATTTGAGTTACCAAACGGTCTCCGATTTTGACGAGCTTATACTCGAATCGAGCGGCTCGACGAGACGAATCCAACGAGTCCAAGATCGCAGAATTCTGATATCATTAAGACCTTCAAATGCTTGATAAACGGTTCACGATCAAGGGATTCAATATCGACCGTTCATCCGGATCACTCCTTATTTGCCCTTGATCCCTCACATATTTACGGGCTATGCCACTCCAGAAAAACTATAAATAGTCCCTCATTTCTCTTAAGAGGGGACCCAAGCCAAGAAGCCAAGAAGAGAAGAAGAAGAGAAGAGAAGTCTAGGAGGGAACAGCTCCTCCTCGACCACCACCGGAACACCGCCGGAACTCCGCCAGAACTCCGCCGGAACACCACCGGAGCACCACCTGATGCCCGAGGGACGCCGGAATTCTGCCCGACGCTAGAATTCTACCCGACGCCCGAGTGACGCCGGACTTCTTTCCAAGTGACACCGGAATTCTGCTCGACACCCCGAGTGACGTCGGAACTCTGCTTGTCCTTGTAACTGATACTCATTGTAATCTGATCATCCTGAATTTAAAGGACGGATCAGCCTCGTGTACTTCAAACGACACTAGTGGAACTATTTCAACTGGGCGTGGCCCCGTGGTTTTTTCCCTTTCCAGGGTTTTCCACGTAAAAATCCTGGTGTTACTATTTCGATTCTGTTTGTGTGCTGAATATACGTACAACGCTGAGACGGAAATATTAAACTCTATCGCCGCGTATATTTGAGTCCGCAACACAATCGAACGATAAATGGAAATGTTTTTGTGTTTTATCTCGTCTGTGAACATTGGACCTTAATATTGACGACGCATTATTCATAGAAATCTATTTTTTTATTATTATGTTAGAGCAAATAGAGAAAAAATATACACAGAATATTCTTGATCGTTATTGCCTCATTGGTGTAAAATAGGTTTTTTCGTTATAGATGCACTCAACCTTTGGTCGACATCTTACCCAAAGCCAGTGTTTCAATAAATGGCCAAGATCTCCTTCTCCGTCGCCGAGATCTCGTTCACATCTGCAAGCTTCGACGCGAAACCAAGACTTGATTCCGGCGGAGTCTCTAATCCCGTTGTTGCCGGCTTTCTTTAGCCAAGAAACGTCCTCGAGGATCCACCTCTTCGAGATCCCAAGTACCGTAGGTGCTGATTTTATGATATCCATTATCCAAAAACATCCGCCAATTTACGATGCCGCAGCTCTTATAACTACGCCATAAAGCAGCGCGAAGCCCTCGATCATGAGGTCTCCTCGTTGAGATCTACGCCTGCTCTACCTCGACTTTCAGAAACTCGTCTCCATGATTGCAATCATCCTTTACATAAAAAAAGTGCTGCCTATCATTGTCGGAAAACCAACACCACCAGAAATCATCACACCTCTTCTCCTCCGTTAAAAAGCTGCTGAAGCTGGTTGCCAACGCTCACATTCTTTACCTCCGTCACTTTAATCTCTGTTTCAAAGATTAAGAATTTCATATCTAACTGTATGAAGGCGGGTGGAGATGATGTTGTGGGAGTATCGACAGGACCTAAATTATCAACGGGCTCTCCAAGAACGTTGAAACTTCGTCCGAGAGTAGCCCCCCGACTGGAACAAACAGCCGTCCCAAAGGAAGCCTTAATAACAAACTTCGAAAAGTTAAAATTTCCTCCTGCCAGGAAATCTTCGGCTCCTTGAACAAGAAGTCAAGAATTCGTAGTTGGTTTCAATGCCCCGCATGTCTTCGATAGAGAAACGCCGCCCAATACTGATCTTCTATGTTTTTTTTTCTTTGGAAAATCAGGGCAGAGTCCGATTCATTAACTATGAGAAAATAACTACAGCAATGAAGAAACTAACAAAGCTACAATGAAAATAAAACTCTACCAGAAAAAGATTTCTACTATTGCACCAATGATCCCAAAGCAATGAGAGAGAGCCACCGGGAGTAATGTTAAATGAGAAATAGCATTTAGCATACACTGCCACCATATACAGTGATTTCCAATAGGTAGAGGCACTGACAGGAGGAATTTTCAAAGGAGAAATATAGTGAGCCTTACACTAAAAGGCTAAAGGGCTTTCCATATATTATACAAATGTGTGATGAGAGAATAACAGCATGCATGATAAAGAGACGGTATGCCAGGAACATCAAGACCTCCGAACTTCTTAGGAAGACAAGTGTTTCTCTAAGATATGAGGTGCCTTTTTTGGTTTTACAATCAGGGTGGAAGAGAAATTTTGCGCACATCTTATTAGTAAGTATTATTTTTATCACAAAATTTTCATTTGTACTGACAGATATCAATTTTCTAAGAATTTATATCAGTACCAAAAACTATTAAAAAAAAATTAAAATACTATAATATTTATACTATGGCGAAGACGATTTATGATTTGAGCTTATAATAACTCCTGAAAAAATTTATTTATTTGTGTCAAAATACGGGCTATTATAATACCAGTAGGCTAAGGGGCTTTCTATATTATATAAATGCATGGTGAGAGAATAACAGTATGCATGATGAAGATCTAGCATGCCAAGAATACCAAGATCTCCAAACTTCTTAGGAAGACACATGTTTTTCCAAGATATGATGTACATTTTTTTTTGCTTTTATAATCAACATGGAAGAGAAATTTTGCACACATCTTGGCAATAAATTTGGAACAAAATTTTGGTAAAATAGATAATCTAATCCAGTAAACAATGATATTCCAAATAGCAAATCTCACAAATTAAAGACTGCCTGTAAAAGAAAGTTGTTTTGCCTTCCATCCCGCAAGTAGAGAAGAGATTTTATTCATAAGAGAATTAAAACATAAAATATGAAGTTTCTTAGAAGAAATAAGAAGCCGAAGGTATATCAGAGAGTTTCCAACCAAATTTAGATTGAGCACATTACATATCTCCAAAGACTATGGGGTGTGTTGAGACAATATTATAAGCTTTTGGCCCTATTAATATTAAGCCCAAATATAGAGCAGAAATGTGTTATAATGTTGTTCAGAGATGAGGCAATTTACACATTAGCTTTACCAAAAACCAAAAGATCATAAGTATATAATAAATGACAAAGATTTTGATTCTGAATATTAATCTCTTCAAATATGTGAGAGGGTGGCAAAGTGAAGGACATTAGAGAAAGTATCCATGGAAAAGCATAAAAGATAAGAGGAAAGAGGGCAACCTTGCCTCAACCCTGCCGTAGAGAAAAAGAATCTGTCAAGGACACCATTAAAACACAGTATATACATAATCTATGCAATAGATACCATATGCAATCCTTTATGTTCCAACGTCCTCAAAATAAAGTCTCTTGAAATTATATCAAAGGCTTTGAATATATCTAGATTAGCATAAAAAAAGTTGAGAGTAGTTCATTTGTTGAACTCCTCTAACATATCAGAGGCAATAATGATATTGACAATATAAATCCTATTATGTATAAAACCGACCTGAGCAGGATGATTCAAATCATTCATAAGAGGCTTAAGTTTGTTAGTCAAAATCTTGGCAATAATTTTATAAAAAATATTACAAGAGAAATCGATCTAAAGTAAGAAAAATCATTAACATGGCTGTATTTGGAAATTTAGGCAATATCTGTGGCTTTGGCCCTTCTTGGAAGATAATTGTGTTGAAATAAGTGCTTAATGGTATTGCAAATATGAACACCAATAATATCCCAAGCACTTTATAGAATTCAAAGGTAAACCCGCCAGGCCCCTAGACAAAAGAGGATGGGGAATCAAAGACTACGTTTTTTAATTTCTTCATCAGTGATGGAAGCAACGAGTTGGGGAGCGAGATGAGGCTGAAGAACATGACCTGGAGGGATAGAAGAAAGGTCAATGTTGGGGGGCTATGAGAGTTATATAATTTGATAAAGTGATGTATGATGACATTTGAAGTATCTTGATAGGAGGAGAAAGTGTCAGTAGAGGTGGTGATCTCCTTAATCTCATTATAGTTCTTCCTTATATTGATTTTAGCATACAAAATCCCAAAGTCTGCTATTATGAATAAAGGGCCACCAACTTTATCAGAAAAGAATCTCCAGTAATTGAAATCACCAACCATGATCCTAAGATAATTAATATTGGCATCCATTGCCTTAATCTAATCCCAAAGATGAATCCCTTTTGCCTAAGAGTTAGAGGCATAGACCATCGATATCTCAAAGATGGGAGGGTTTTTAATAGCAACAATACAATGAATCATTTGACTAGAAGTAAATGATGGAGAGAAGGAGATTGATAAAGTATTCCACTTGACCCAGATTCTACGAGATGAGAATGGTCAAAATTGTGGATATTATTTTCATTAGGAAAAAGCTTATGAGAAGCAAGAAATCAAGGGTTGTTAAGAGATGAAGAACTAGTTTTGGCTTCCATAATACAAAGCATGTCAAGATTGTAGGAATGAATATATTTTTTAGCATTGAAAACTTTTCCAAGGTTAAATCCTTTTAAGTTCCAAGAGGAATCCTAGGGCATATCATCAGGATTATGAGGTTTTGGTTTGTGCCTTTTTGGCACTTTTGGCTTTGGTGCTTAGTGACCTGTGATGTGGCATTTGAGGTACCTTAATGAGCTTGAGATTAAAGTGTTTTGTCGGGGGGGGGGGGGGGGGGAGCGCTTCACTCTAAGAAGGAATCAGGATATTTAGGAGGGTTGGGTGGCACTATTGAGGATGCAGCCACCAACAAATTTTCTTGAGGAGAGGAGATTTGCTTACTTGGTGGGGGATTACTAAAAGTTGGGGGACGAGAAAGTTTAGCAGTAGAGGGGGATGAAGGACTCTTATGGGTTGAATGAGAGGGGGCAGCACGAAGTGGCCTAAGGCTAGAGCTGCATCTACAAGAAGTTTTCTCAAAAGAGTTGTTGGTTTGAGAGCGGCATGGTTTGAGAGCTGAGCAAAAGAACCATAGTAATCATAAGAGGAAGGCTTCCAATCATATTGGATATTGAAAGAAAATTGTTCACCATCCACATAGGCATTTATAACATCCAAAATAGGGGATTTGTTTGTGATTTGCACGTAACCCCTAGTAAATGTTAGTCAAGATTTCTTAACCGTCAACCCATCAACAGTGAGAGGGGACCCAATGAAACCTATGATTTTCAAAATAACCTCTAGATTCCAACAAGGCAAATGTAAACTAATGTAGTTTGATTCAGATGAGAATAGTTGATAAATCTTCATGTTTTGTCCTAAATGGGGGTGCCATTTCTATAATATGAATGGTCTTGCAAGGAAAAATCAGGGGGCCCCAGTCCAAGCTAAATCGAAATCTTTTTGAGTAGAGAACTTCATTAAAAAAAAAAACCCTCGCTAAGAGAAACTACTTTGAGGTTACCTTTGCGGGGCCAAGTCTTTTTAATGATTGCTAACAACACTTCATAATATAGTCGCTGACTGATCGAGTAACCGACTCGTGACATGTCTCATTCCAATGAACTTGCTTGAATCTCCTCTTCATAAATCTGAACCACCTTAGGAGGAACAAAGGTACATGGAAAGGATTTGGAAGAGGGGTTTCTCTCAGTAATGTATTATTTCTAGTTGAGTGATGGAGTGGAGGGGTTAGCAGTTTGAGCGGCGAGGGAGCCTGATTAAGGGGGAAAATTATGGAGAGAGGTCGAAGAAGCAATGACGGGTGGAGAGGGAGGAAAAAGTGAAGTCGGTGAGGACAGCGAAGTAGGATTTTTTTTTTTTGCCTACTCGCAAATAAGCAATGTGCAAGTTCTGATCGATTTTCTTTTTTGGCCGCTTTCACCTTCAAACTCAAATTCGATGTCTTATATTATTAATGCCTTACATATTTGACTCTTCAATATCAGCAGTGCGGTATATGCCTACATAACTCAAAATCTTTCATTTATTATTTGAACAAAGTCAAAAAATTAAGGGACACTAGCTTCTAAAGAATTAAGGGTTCACTCTAAGAAGGAATCATGATATTTAGGAGGGTTGGGTGGCACTACTGAGGATGCAGCCACCAACAAATTTGCTTGAGGAGAGGAGATTTGCTTGCTTGGTGGGGGATTACTAAAAGTTGGGGGACATGAAAGTTTGGTAGTAGAGGGGGATGAAGGACTCTTATGGGTTGAATGAGAGGGGGCAGTACGAAGTGGCCTAAGGCTAGAGCTGCATCTACAAGAAGTTTTCTCAAAAGAGTTGTTGGTTTGAGAGCGGCATTGTTTGAGAGCTGAGCAAAAGAACCATAGTAATCATAAGAGGAAGGCTTCCAATCATATTGGATATTGAAAGAAAATTGTTCACCATCCGCATAGACATTTATAACATCCAAAATAGGGGATTTGTTTGTGATTTGCACGTAATCCCTAGTAAATGTTAGTCAAGATTTCTTAACCGTCAACCCATCAACAGTGAGAGGGGACCCAATGAAACCTATGATTTTCAAAATAACGTCTAGATTCCAACATGGCAAATGTAAAATAATATAGTTTGATTCAGATGAAATTAGTTGATAAATCTTCATGTTTTGGCTTAGATGGGGGTGCCATTTCTATAATATGAACGATCTTGCAAGGAAAAATCAATGGCCCCCAGTCCCAGCCAAATCAAAATCTTTTTGAGTAGAGAACTTCATTAAAAAAAAAAACCCTTCTAAGAGAAACTACTTTGAGGTTACCTTTGAGGGGCCAAGTCTTTTTAATGGTTGCTAACCACACTTCATAATATAGTCGCTGACTGATCGAGTAACTGACTCGTGACATGTCTTATTCCAATGAACTTGCTTGAATCTCCTCTTCATAAAACTGAACCACCTTAGGAGGAATAAAGGTACATGGAAAGGATTTGGAAGAGGGGTTTCTCTTAGTAATGTATTATTTCTAGTTGAGTGATGGAGTGGAGGGGTTAGCAGTTTGAGCGGTGAGGGAGACTGATTAAGGGGGAAAATTATGGAGAGAGGTCAAAGAAGCAATGACGGGTGGAGGGGGAGGAAAAAGTGAAGTCGGCGAGGACAGCGAAGTAGGGTAATGTTTTTGTTTGCCTACTCGCAAATAAGCAATGTGCAAGTTCTAATCGATTTTCTTTTTTGGCCGCTTTTACCTTCAAACTCAAATTCGATGTCTTATATTATGAATGTCCTAAATATTTGACTCTTCAATATCAGCAGTGCGATACATGTCTACATAACTCAAAATCTTTCATCTGCTGTTTGAACAGCATCGATCTCATTAAAACAATGAAGGATAACATTTATTAGATTGAGTATAAAACTTTTCATCATATTGATGATGAGTGAGATCGCTAAACATATTTTTGGATGTCTTGTCTTAGGATGTGGACCATAACATTACAAGATTATTTAAAAGGTAATAGAAGATGCAAGATGTGGAACAACCTATTGAAACATAACTTACACACACAATTGATCTTGGGGATTTGCCCGTCTAAATGATAGCTACACTTATGATGCATAAGATTGATCAAATAAATTTAGGATTAGAGGAATGCCACCACATTTTTTGACACTAGAGTATAAACTTGAGGAATTCCTCAAGTGCCTAGTGGTTCATGGTTTCTTTTGTAACTTTTTTATTGATCTAGTACAAATAAAGACCCGCTTGAGAGATTGTGGTTGATGGCCACATCTTTTAAATCAACTTTAGGAAGTTTGACTTTGAGGATAAGGTCATCATGAGATCAAGAGTAATGATGCAAATATACTAATTATAATTAATAGTTGTTAAAATATGGCTAATAAGCAGTCTAAATAAGCTTAAATAAGCCTTATAAGTTTATAAGTATCTCAATTGAGGAGTATGAGGACATGATGACTAATGAAAGTTCCCATTCAGGTATATTAATTCTCTCTTTACTTGCTCTTGCAGTGACAAATCAGTTTGAAATGCTCTATAGAAGAATTCAGTTCCTATTAGCACACCTAGTATGGTTATTGCATGTAACTGGTTCAAATTTTGTAAAATTGGTTTTTTTTTTGTTCTTTTTTCTTTTTTAATGTCCAACTAACAACTCTCAACTGTTATAATTATTACTTGTTCTTGCGACAAAAAGATATATTTTAAGGCTTCGTTAGGAATAGCTTTTGTATTGCTTTATAAAACAGCTTTTAATTAAATTTTTTTAAAAAAATAAAATTTTGTAGTGAAAAGTTGCTTTAGAAAATAGTAAAAAAAACTGTCTCAAGCGAAGCCTTGGGACGGCTTTTTTATTGCTTTTTAAAATGTTTTAGTACAAAAAATTCTGTTTTAAGAAGCAATAAAAAAGCCGTCCCAAACAAAACCTAAGTCTCTAAATACATGAATAATAACTTATCCCATTACATAAATTAGAAAAACTACACTAACCTTTATGTCAAAAAAATTTTAAATTTTGATATATTACTCAAAATTTTTTTAGAAAATCTTACATATATACCCACGTAAAAAAAAGCTACTTATATACTAAAATTAACTGTCCTTATTTCAAAAATAAAATAAATAATTTCTTTTGTAACAAATAATTAAAGTAATTGTTCTAATTTAAGAAATAAAATTAATAATTTCTTTTTTCACAAATTCTTAAACTATCATCTTCTGTTAAAAAAAAGGCCATGTTTAAATTTCCTAAAACCATTAGGGGCGTCAAAATGGGTTGATGGATCAGGTTCGGGTCTGAACCGAAATTGACCTGATCTAAATCTAACCAACCTGAATCTGACCCGTTTAATAAACGGGTCAAAAATACCAACTCGAACCTGACTCGTTAACTAAGGCTGCAAGCAAACTGAGCGTTCGACGAGCTACTCGAGGCTCAGTTCGATAAGAGCTCATTTCTGATCGTTTAATTAGTTAGTTGAACAAGCTTGAACATTTTGGTAAATACTCGATGCGTTAATAAACAAGCTTGAACAATTATTTGTTCGGCTCGTTTATGTTCATGGACAAGATCATTTAAAGCTCTTGAACATGCCCGATATGAAGCTTGATATGAAGCTCGATATTCGACAAGAAGCTCGTGAACACACTCGATATGAAGCTCGTGAGCAAGCTCATTAAAAAACTTGATCAATGTTTGATATCGAGATCAATTAATTCTCATTAGTATTATAATATATATTTAATAAATAAATTATTATTATATATTAATTGATATTATGTCCTTACATATAATTTAATTGCTTTATTTAATTTCTAATTAATAGCAATCTTATTTTTTTTATTTGAGCAATTGGACGGACAGTATCATGATAGCCTCCACCACGCGGCCATGCCATTTATGCAAACAAAAATAATATCTCGCTTCTCGCACTCTCAATTGTCCTAACCCTATTTGCTCTTACGCCGCTCCACTCATGTTTGAATCCCTCTTTCTTCCCGTGCTTGAAACCCTCATATTTCCCTACGCGTTTGTGCCCAATCTCAGCGGACATACAAATTCGTCTTCGTCTTTTTCTTTCCCATCTCCCTCAAATCCTCCAAAACATCTGGCAGCCATCTCACATATTCAATCTTTTTTTTTTTAACAATTGTTTCATTTTTTGTGGTTCCTGTCTTCGAATGTAACTCATGGATCAATGGATCATGATAGTTCCAATCTTTCTTCCTGTGCTCGAAGCCCTGGATCACATCTCGCAGTTTTTTTTTCAATTTTTTTGGGATTTGTTTCAGTATATTTTTCGTTGGTTCCTCTCGTCGGATTGTATTGAAACTAGATACTAGATGCCATTATTGTAGTTTGACAGTTCGCATCTTTCGATCAAAGCTGTTGTTTTCCTATCAGTTTGTCTTTTAAAGTTTTGAGGTTGGGAGATTAATTTCGTTTTAAAGAAATTATGTACATAGCAGTCAGGTATAAAATTATAGCAGTGCTTGAGTTTCTTATTGTACCACTACTTTCTCTTTGAGAACTTCATTTGCCGCAAATTCTCTTTAGCTGAGCCGCTCTTTTGTTCTTTTCCTCTTTCTATGTTGTGACTTTGCAGAAAGTTGGGAATTGGGAACATAAATTGCTAGATGAAATCCACTACTTTCTATTTGAAAACTTCTGCTTATGTTTTCTGCATTGAAAATAGACTTGCTGTACCACTACATTCTGTGTTGTGACTCTGCTGGAAAGTGGGAATTGGGAATATTTTATTCTGAATGCAATTTATGGTGTATTGGAAATCGGGATGTTACGTTATAATTGTTATGTTCATTGTAATTTGTAAATGTTGTCATAAATTGGAATGTTATACTGAACTTCAGTATAATATCTGCAAAATAGATTTTTAGCAGAATCAAACCTCTTTGAAGGCCAATTCAACCATCCAATTCGATCTGATTTTCACAATCATAAGTGACACAATAAGCTCCAGATTCCAACCTCATATTTACATCTAATAAAATGTAATAAGAGGATTTGGCGTTTGGGAAATAATTAATGGTAATTTGATCAGAATACTGAAACGTTGTGTTAGCCAAGCTTGAGCTTCCAGCACCAAAACAATATATTGCAAGAACATCAGAGCATTAGCCCTGAGTTTATATAAGGGTAATCACGATATCAATCCCATACAGTTTCAGGTTCATTTGGGACGATTTTTTTATTCTTTTTAAAGCAATTTTTTAGTATAAAAAATTTTTGAACTAAAAATTTTTTAACTAAAAAACTGCTTTAGAAAATATTAAAAAATCGGCCCCAAATGAAGCCTCAATAAGAGATTAATTTACAGGTAAAACGGAGACAATCTCTCTGTATAAAATATATGCATCTCAAAGAAAATTTACTCCGGTCTCACAATATTTGTTGTAAAATGCTGGCTTAGCAAATTAGCTCGCGAGTTGGCTGGCTGATCTTGGCTGGTGGCTTTCCGATTTGAGGAATCGAACATACTCCTGCTGCGTCATTTGTCCACCAAGCAGAGGATCGAAACTGCACCTGTAGAAACTGCAGCCAATGGAAAAGAAAAAAAGAACTTAGATGTAGTAATGGTAAGAATCAAGATAAGGTTAATATCTTAAAATCTTTAACGAGGAGAAGCAACCTTCTGATGATTTTTCTTCAAAAGCTTGCTTCATACGGTTGTTTTAATTTAGCAAAATGTTTTATGAAAAAAAAAAAACATAACATTTATTAAATTCATCTTCTGATAAGATATAAATTCAACAAATCTACTCGAAATTCCTCAGATGTAATGATTTCATTTCTAAGAAAACAACATCAATCTACAAGTCCCCAGAAGAGTTCTCTAATCTAAAGATCATTCAATTAGCACTTTCCGGTCAACAAAATAATTGCCTGGAACTTATCAAAATCTGGTAAGATTGTAAAAAAGGGTTACCCCATATACTCTGAAGATATCGGTTTTGAATATTGTTGTATACCCTACATTGAAGCTAAAAAAAATAGCAATTTTCTCCTCAAAAAATTAAATTCAATAATAAAAAACATAAAAATAGCAAGCAAAATCGTTCCGATTCTACAACATCTTCAAAACATAAAATGGCGGTAATATGTTTTCAAGTCGTGATAGGCTGGCCGAAAAGCTGGTGAATGCCATGTGACAATAGCTCAATATGACCTCAAAATGAATGCCACAACCGAGCTCCTACCAGAGGTTTTCTATAGCTTTTCCTGTTTCGACTGAATCATCAGTTAATGACCTTAATTCAGAAGAGGCCATTGACAGCTTCAAAGAGCTCAAAGTCGATTACAAAAAGTCAAAATTAAAGCTGCTGAGTATCAAACTTCTTTGGAGTTGGTTCATAAATTGAAGAAAACATTAACTTTACAAATAAAACTAAGGCTTCATTTGGGATGGCTTTCTTACTGCTTTTTAAAACAACTTTTTAGTAAAAAATTAAGCGGCATTACGAAGTAATAAGAAAGCCGTCCCAAATGAAACCTAAGCATGCAAAAAATCATAACTAAAATTTTCTAAGTCAAATCCCCTCAAACGAAGGAGTGGCCAATCAAGAAGTAATTTAAAAGAATCAAGATAAACCTACAAATCACTCCACCAAACTCTCCTCTACCCTCACACCGACAAAATCAAATAGATAATAACTTTAAACAATCTTATCTTTGATAATTTTTTAATAATTATTAAATAATTGCAATAAAATTTTTAAGTAAGGACTAGTCTTCTACTCTTCTTAAATATTTTATATCAAAAATCGCAATGAATTATCTTTTTCCCATTCTAAGTTTAGATTTGACTCATTGTGTAAATTTTTATTTCTTTATTAGAGAATTCGATGGCTATAAATATAACTAGGCTTTGAAAAGAGTTTACATTAATTTGCCAGGCTTCGAAAGGAATTGGCTCCCAATGAATTTTAGCAAAAATAAATGCATAGCTATCATATGCTTCCTACAATGTAATTCATCAATCATCACATACAAATATATACGTTAAGATATCTATGGAATCCACCAACAACAATAGACATAATTTAATCATCTATAATAACTTCAAGAACAAACTATATTAAATTATTTGACAAATTGTTCTATGCAAATTGACAAGGTATAGGAAATAAAGAGAGGAATTCAAGGCATTAGTTGAATTTATAAAATTAAATTAGGCACATTGTAGACGAGATTAATATAAAAACTTCATGAAATTTCTAATCTCTTATCATTTGTTTCATTGCGCTACTTGATTTAAATTGATCTTGTGTGCTCTCATTTAAGTTATTAAATGCGCATGTATGAAACTTATCCAGATTGAGAATTATCTTGACGTTATCACCTGATTTAAATTTCATATATTATTTGTTAACATCAACAAAAAACTTATAATTGTCATAACTGACAACCATTGTCCTGCGAATGTCTTCTTGCAAATCATGCAAATAATGAATCTCATAGGAAGCAAGTAATGCAAATGTTAATATACTAATATACATCCTTATGGATAAAAATAAAGACAAAACTACTTATAAAAAGATGTGATGATAACGAAAATGATAAGAAACCTTGCACAAAAGCACCATATACATATATGAATGAGCAATTACTTCTTAGAAAATTAACACAAATGAAATAAATATTAGTTATGATGAATTATATCTCTTTATAATTGACATAATAGATAAAATATAAATTTTAAATTTGTTTTAAGGTATTCATCATTAATAAATTCCCTAAATACCTTGTGATGATAAGAAAATTTAAAAGAAAAAAATATTACATATGCATATAAAAGTTTAGCAATATATATAAAAGGGCAATCTCTTTTAAAGGAAAGTAATAAAAATGGCTAAAATATTTGTTATGATAAATTATAGACCTTAAGAATTGACCTGATGATAAAATTTAAATTTTAAATTTCTTTTAACGCATTCATCAATAATAAATTCTCTAAAATATTGATAACTTATAAGATAAGATGATAAGAAAAATTAAAACAAAAAACAATAAAATCACACAAATATGATACAAGTATATGAATAAACAATATCTTCAAAGAAAACTACCATAACCTTTTAGAATTAATATGATTTATAAAATTTTAAATTTCTTTTAAGACATTCATCATTAATAAATTCTGTAAAATATCGACTCAACTCTCTCTCTAAAAGGTTTTTCTATGAACTAATATTTCAATAACAAATATATCAAAATCAATCTCATCATTGGCTTTGGCTATAGGAACAATGTCAATAAATCATCAAGAATTGCATTTTCAAATTGTTCAAATGATTCAACAACTATAATATACAAGATTGGATTGGTTTCACATTCAAGCATAGGTTCAATCTCTCTTTAGAAGTTCTCATGCTTAATTTTGCTTTTAAATCCCATTTAAACTTTTGATAAGTATATAATTTTAGGTTCTTGAATATGATCTATTATAGATGCATATTCAAATTCAAAATCATCATATGTATATTAATATTATAATTGTAAATAAAATTTTGCATCCAAAATATCCTCAAAATAATACTCATGAACTACAGTATTTTCAATTAAATAAAATTCAAGAATAGATGATTCTTTTCATTGTTTGTATATGATATGCTTTAAAGAAGATTGAATTTTCTTCAAGGACATTAATTATAGGTATGATAGTCCTAAGAGAGCGATTGTAATATTCCTCACTATCCAAGGACATACATAAAACCTCATGCAATATATTTGTTGAATTATAGTTTAGCACATATATAAATCTTGTTAAAACCTTTGGTAAAATAAATAATAGGAACATAATAATCTAAAAGCAAGTAAAATTTACCTACAAGACCTATAGATCTTGAATAATACTCAAAGACAACCTAATCATCTTGTTTACAATTTTTAAATTGATCATGCAATTGGTCTCTCTAATAATTGAATAACAAATACTGGTTCATAAATTTATGTTTCACATCAACCAAATAAATTTAGTGCCAATATTTCATTAAAATGATTGAGCGTGTCCTACTAATTTTGACTTAGTGCACTCAATTCATTTCAGATCAGACAGATTGAAACATTCAAACAAGTCCAAATTATCAATCCAATTAAAAAATAATGTAAGATTGTATCTACCGTTGAAGGCAATAATATATATTAGAACCACATGATAGTTAACATTATTGTTCCAAGAACCATAGCTAGCAAGATTTTGTTGAAATTGCATATTTTGTGGTTTCTTTTTTATCTAGGCAATAATTATGTCCTGCTTCGAGTTGATGAGAAGATGTAATCATAAACTTAATATGCTAATTTGATGCAGGACGTCAAAAGGTCTAAGATTTTTAATGTAACTAGGTTAAAAAAAAAATTGAGCACTACTTACAAAAATATCAACTTAATTTAGGTGCTGTTTGGTTGCCGGAAAAGAAAATGCAGTGTAAAGTAAATGCAATGTAAAATAAATGTAGTGTATTCCGAATACTTTGAGATTGTTTGGTTGTCTGTAAAGTAAACGCAGGAGAACTGTTTCTCTTGTTTGGTTAGGTATATCCAGAGTAAAGTAAAGCGGTATATTTGTAATAATTTTTTTTGGCATTATAACTAGTACATTTATAAAAATAGTTTATTTATAATAATTAGTATTATTTGATTTTACAAAATAAAACTAGTGTATTTATTTATTGCACTATCTTATTATAATTTTTTTTTAGATTATAAGATATAATATTCTACTGTGTATTAATTTAGCCGACGGTGGTGGCCGACGGTGGTGGCCAACGGTGGTGGCTGGCGGTGGCGGAGGTGGTGGCCGACGGTGGCGATCAAAGGTGGTGGTCGACGGTGGTGGCCATAGGTGGTTGCCGGTGGTGGCGGAGGTGGTGGCCGACAGTGGTGGCCGGCGGTGGCGGTCAAAGGTGGTGGCCGACAGTGGCGTTCAAAGGTGGTGGTCGACGGTGGTGGCCAGAGGTGATTGCCGGCGGTGGCGGAGGTGGTGGCCAGAGGTGGTGGCCGGCGGTGACCGGTGGTGGCGGTCAAAAGGTGGTGGTCGACGGTGGCCAGAGGTGGTTGTCGGTGGTGGCGGAGGTGGTGGCCGGCGGTGGTGGTCAAAGGTGGTGGTCGACGGTGGTCAGAGGTGGTTGCCGGTGGTGGCGAAGGTGGTGGTCGACAGTCGGAGGTGGCCAACAAGGGGTTGCAATGCTCTTGAGTTTGCAATGTATTTAGAAGTCACCCAAATCGGAGGAATTCTAAATGCACCAAAAATGAACTAGAACAGAATACACTGCATTTGTTTTACTTTACGTTGAATTTACTTTTCATTCAATCAAACACCAAAATTCTCAAAATCCCTGCATTTAAATTACTTTACACTCTAAATACAGCAAACCAAACAACCCCTTAGTGTAAAATCAAAAATACAAAAAACCTGAACAATCAACCAAATCAAAGAGAATCAATAAGAAATCTAAAACCACAAAATTAACGTGCAATTGAATTTTTTACAAATCAATTAAATTACAGTTTAATAAATTTGAACAATCAAAACTCTTGCAACACCAAAAAACAAAAAATTAAAAGAAAAGAAGTCACCAAAGTGGATAAAATCCAATCCTCGTGCCAATATAAGAAGATACCTTCCACCAAAAATGTTCTCTCACTTGCACTATACACTAGAAAGAATCACACATCCAACCAGGACAAAAAGACTGAAAATAAAACTTCAAATTTTTATAGATCAAAAGTTGCCATTTAGATGCCTTAATAAACTCATATATAAAATCATTCAATCCCTTATTGGGGCACCACATGAAACAACAACAAAAAAACTAAAATCCTGATCTGCTACAGTACCCGATCCCAGAAAAATCACTAATATCGTCCACTATAATGCACACAATTTGCCACAGTAACAACTACATTAAGGTCATGCTCTGCTGCATAAACTGTTGCAACATGATCCAGAAGTAGTCCAAATCAGCCCATCCCCTTTCAGGTTTGATGTCTACCAAACCCTAAAACTTGGCCTATTTGGTTTAGACTTGATGATTGCTTGATCCTGCCAAATAGTTTTTAATACCATTCACCTAAATTCCAAAATGTAATCCTTTCTTTACTCGCTTTTGAGGCTTAACCTACTAAAGAGGCTTAACACAATTATCTCTTTTTACTTGGAAAATTCGCCAACACAATCATCAAGAGTGGAATTTTGATAATGCATCTCATGCTTGCCCAATTTTGCATGTGGAGATTCATCTGGTTCAACTTTATGAACCCAACAAAACTTGATTTTAAAACTACTTCGAAATAGTTTTATCAGTATATCAGCACAACTCTACTTGAGGTTTATCTCTTTGATGAGGAAAGGAAAATAAACCTAGTAGACTAGCAACGCAATCAGCGGGTGTGGAGAAGTTCCAAGATTCAATGCCATAGTTAGATTGCCTGAATTTCAGCAGATCAGAGTATAGTTGTAATGATGAAAGACGTCTTACGATGTAGGATTCACTAACGTAACTCTAAAATGAGATGTACAAAAAAACATACAAAAGACCACAATTATTAGTTCCAAACTTTCAATTTAGCAATCAATCTTAATGCAGAATCATACAATACTCATCATTCATTCCAAGTGATAATTTAAAACTCACCAAATCTGAAATTCCCCAAAAATCTGAGAATGCATATAAATTTTGTAGCAGTTAAAATTCATACCACAAGAAGGAAACCAATATATATCAAACAACGCAAAATCTAACCAGCGCACACAATCATGAAACAATTTAGAAGAAGGAACAAGATATGAAATCACCAAATTAAAGATTCATTCCTCACACCGATATAAGGAGAATCATCCCTCGGAAGTCAAGACTTCCAAAGC